>OX291549.1:21008841-22382488 GCA_946406115.1 Apoda limacodes | reverse complement strand
GTGATTGCTGAGTAGGTAGGTGCACTCTGTATTCATGCATTTAACAATACGCCAAACATATACACATATGTGTCTTTTCTGTGGTGTTGTGAATGCGACTACTCGGGGTTTGGTCAGATTTGACCAGCCACTGGCTTCCACACCCAGTTTTGGCTGGTTGGCAGGTATGCAGGATGTGCAGATGAGCCAACCACTTCCAACCAATATTAATGATAACTATGCAGGATCCATCGCCTCTATTTATACACCCTAACCATAATCAAAACAAACCAAGCCAATTAGTTCGGTTTTTTTACCTTGCGCCCCCTTTAAGTTACTCTAACCCTAGTCTTTATTGTAGTGGAACTAGTCACTCTGCCTGATAGATTAAAGATTCGAATGAGTTATTAAAAATAGATTTACCTGGTGTTCTCCGTTCCACCCACGTTGCTGATGGTATTATCGCGAGGGCGAGATCTTCGGTCCAATTGACCTCTACCGCGTAGCGTTGGTACATTTCTCCTAAAAGGTTCATTTTTAGGAACACTGCCAGATCCTTCACGTTTCTTATTATTACGAGGCCAAGGTTTATGAATCGGATCTATAATGTGTGCAATATTGAAGTATTATCAAACAGTTGTTATCAAATTTATTAACAATAGATGACTCAGTAAAATAATAATACTTACCCGTACTTCTTTTACAGTCGATAGCCGAAGCCTTCGACTGTGGTTGAGATAATCGATTTGAAAATTTTTTGTCCATCTTTTGATCCTCCAACATACACAACAAAATCAGCTGAGCGGGATACTCCGCGAGGAGACGACGATTTATACAGGGCCGACATTTTAGAAAGCCATGTTTATATACAAAAATAAATAAAGAATATACCTTCCAGTTAAAATAAAAGCAATTTGATAATGGTTAAGAGGAGTTAAAACTTTTGTCACAATGAAGGGAGTAGGATCTACTCCCTTTCGTCGATAACGACGAAAAATATTAGGAAAAACCAAAGTCTAGCTCGCCGTAAATATGGCGACGAAATGCAAAATTGCTATCGATTCTACGGCGCACTTCCGTTTATTAATATTTTTTTTGCTAGATGTCGGGGATTATAATTGAAACAATTCATGATTTGAATATTTTTATTAAATTACATTGTTTTTATTTTCTGACAACTTATTTCTGAGATGATTTTAATTAAAAAGTATTTAAAGTGACCTACCATTATCTTACCAGTGTTGCCAGAAGCTAATTAAAATTTGTTTCTGTATTGAGATATATTAAAAATAAAACCGCCTTAGGGCACATTCGTTCTGCAATAAACAATCTGTATTTTCGTTTATTCGTCCGTTCTGTATACATAAGTTTAGGGATGACCTTGAATGCGCAGAATTCATTTTTTAGATGCGTTTTATTGAGAGGTGTGGGGTGCATTACCTTTGAAATCATCACCACTAGAGGGGTCACAAAACAGGTTTTACCGAAATTGAAAAAGTATATATACATATATACAATAATTGCTCGTTAAAAGGTATTAGATTCAAAATAAAAAAAATAAAAAGAAAAATGTGTGTAAGCCCGGTTTACCCACTTTTTCAATTTCGATAAAACCAGTTTTGTGGCCACTCTACTAGTGGTGATATACATGTATGTATATATATAATCTTAATTTCAGAAACAGCTCCAACGATTGTCATGTTTAGTATGCAAGGGGTATCGCGAAACATGGAGGATTGTCTGGCTAGTTACACCATGAAAAAACCAAGAGGGTATCTATAATATCGGAATCTCGGAAAGTTAGGTCCGATATTATAATTCCGATACTGAGTAGTCCAATATCGTAATATCGGAATTAGTCAAATATTCTGTTTAAATTTTAAAATAAGATGTAAACGGTGCCAGCCGGCGCTCCGTTGTGCGGGCGATTTGATGTTGTCTCACTACCTTCTTATTGAGCTGCTAAATAGTTACAGAATACTATTACAACTTTCGTACTTTCTTCCACCAAAGTCCTACAAACTGCCATACAGCACCCAGTACACTATCCACGAACAGGCACGTTGCTTAAAAAAAATCTAAGGGGGGCCCGAGTCCCCGAAGTCATAGTAAAACTATAAAATATTACGGCAAAGCGCCACAGACACTTAACATTGGGAAGCACGAACACCCTCAGGCACCAAAGAGTTACCGCTACTGCTAACTAAGGGAGAAAACGTGAGTATTGAAAGACAAATCTCCACTTCGTACAACGTCGCCTCGCCTTGAACGACTTCCGAACTTAGTTATTTAATTTTAAATAGTAAAACGGGATTAAACGCGTTGTTATTTGGCAAAATACCTTTTTCCCGACGTTTCGGCTGGGTTACACTTGCCTTGGTCCCGTTTTACATGGAACGCATAAATTTAAAAACTTATTTTGTCAGTTATTATCCCCGAGTCAAAGGGAGGCAGTCTCTAGATTTATTGACTGGTCTCGCGAATATGACTTACTACATTATATATAGTATATAGCAGACACAAAATTGAAATTCGTGTTCAGTGTCTCATGTATGTAATGTATATTTATGTGTAAGTAATCATGTCTCGCTATAAACTTGCAAAGCTTAATACAAAAAATGACAATTAATAGCAGTAGTTGGTACTACCTTTAAAATTCTTAAGGTTTCTGTTGGCTTCAAAAGGCGACAAATTTTTCAAACCAACGAGTAAAAAGTATATAATGCGTATGCATGTCCTAAACTTCAAATATAATACAAACCCTGTATGCACTGGAGCTGTCACAGAAACAAAGACTATGTTCAGGTAGTTTTATTACTTTCCGATTAAAGTAACTACCCAACCACTACAAGGTGTGATATATCTTTTGACCAATAATTTGAGAAAATCTATAAAAAATAAGAAGGCCTTGCTTGTGGACGCCAATTTTTACCTTTTTGAAATTATAATAGCTTATCAACTTGTATGCGGCAAGAACGGAAGGATCGATTAGTGTATATATAACATGCGTACAGAGCGTTTGTATTTTACATAAGTTTTTATATTTAATCATTACAGAAGTTGTTTTATTTTTATGTTGATTACAAAAAGAAATTAATTTAAAATTTCTTGTATCTAACACAACTTTATGAAAAATATGTTTAATTCTGATATTAGTATCAGAATTCCGATATTAAAATCTAATATTGGAAATCAATATCGGAATTGAATACCTTTCGATATTACATGCCCTAGTCCTATCCTATACAACACTGACACATTTGTTAATAGAGTGAAGTTGGTGTGGTGTGTGTATAGTTAGCCCCTTACTTGGGTTCTGTGTTAGCGTAACTTGGCTACCCGAGTAGATCGACTGCTCATGTTGCTCGACGTATCTCTTGGTAGATTTACATAGTGCGCCTAATCTTCTTCGCTATTTTGTCTCGTATCCGATCAATGATTGGTTGATAGCAACGCTCCTTGGCACCCTCTAAACATAATATACCAACGTGAGTGTCCCTGAATTGCCTCGCGATCTCCGGGAGGCAGCGGCCTAAGTAGTTCCTTATTAAACTGTGGCTTATTTTTAAACTATATATATTACTAGCTGTGCCCGCGACTCTATCTGCATTAAAGTCGGCATAGGTAAAAGTTCCGCTACTATTTTCGGTCCAATTTCGGTTGACCGATCTTATTACCGCAGCTTGAAATAGCAAGATACGGTTGTAGCTAGATTGTCCACGTGAAATTTAGCTATGGTTTTTTTGGTTTACTTGTGAATTTTTCAATATAAAATTTAGGCTGTGTTTAATCAGCTATTAGCTATTAATCAGTTATCAGCTATCGCCATTCCAAATATCAACCAGAATGGTTTTGTTGTTTTGGCGTATAGGAGTAACAAAGATATTGACTCACACACAAACTCACAAACTTTAACAATTATAACATTAGAAGAACACTTGTCCTGTCACGAGACTCTATATATATATATAAGTATATATGAAAGTATGGATAATATGGATTGTAAAGTTAGTTGTATTTTAAGCTATAGCAGTAGCTATAGAATTGCGGTTCAATTACTCCTGCGGCAACTTTTAAACTGACCGGAATAAAAGTAGTCTATGTCCTACGCTTTTCAAATATCTCTTTTCCTTTTAATTATTTGGACGCTCCATAGCGACGTGAAAGGACGTAACAAACAAGCTTACAAATCTTCACATTTGTAATATTAGTAGTCACAAAGTGAACATGGTGTCGTTGTAATAATGCCAACCAGCACCAGGCCAGCGTGGTGGACTACGGCCTAAGCCTCATTTATTAAGGAGAGGCCTGTACCCCTGCAGTGGGGCATATAACGGCTGATGCAATGATATACATTGATTAAAAACAATTCAAAATCACAAAACGAATGAGTCCTGCCAGGGTAATGCAAACTTTTAATTTTCTAGATTAGTCGTGGCCAACAATCCGATTACGGTCGACCAGTCGATCGCGGATCGCTGTAGACAGCGCAATCGATCGCGATGAAATAGAACAAAACGAGCTTCGCGCGTGCGGGATGCGAAGATTAACAATCGTTCACTCGAGCTATGTGAGGTTCAGTGAACATCCATTCAGTCCGGTTCAGAAACAGCTAAAATAAAATCGCTCAAGTGAATCTTTAAAGTCAAAACATTTTAAAGTAGATCGCAGCCACAAGTTGGTTACCCCTGAAACAAATTTCTGATCGGCGATTAGAGCGCCTCTTGTAGGCAATTGTTAAATTAAGTTGCAACTAATTGAGAGAGATTTGTTTTAGTAATTACTAAGACCGCCAAATGGTATTTGAGATTTAAGGCGGTGCTTGCAGTCACTTCGACCCTCACGCCCCGCTTTTTGGCGACAATGTTTTTATATGGAATGCTACGTTGAGCCATCTCCGCTCCCCTTCTATTCTCCATGTATATTACATTCCAAATTTTTTCATACATGTATATAAAAATGCGTTTTTTTGTTTGTTTCTCCTATATTATCTGATTACCCAGAACTTTGGTCAGTTTTAATGTACATGACCATATTTCCAAAGAAACTTTATTCTGATCTACTGCATTTAAATCGTAAAACCGATTTTTAACATACCTCCGGTTTTATACCCTTTAGTTATGACGCGTATTCTTTCGCATAGAATTATCATGCCAGAGTATTCTAGTATTAATATTTTATTTAGTATTGTGTCTTTTACTGTTTTCTACAATATTATTATTATTTAGACAGACTGGAAAAAATGTTTCAGATTTAGTTTTAATTTATAAAGGTTGAAAAACCAGTGAATGAAACTAGTAATAAAATATATAACATTACTTTTCTGACCTGGCGCGTGGTCAAAAATCACATATTCACATCACGTATCACTTCAGTCGCCATATTGAGATAGGTTTGTTATAAAATTTAACAAAAATTTAATTAGGCCTCCATACTTATCGAAATTAATATATATATTTTTTTTACTTTATAAAGAAATATAATAGTAATAAGTTTTCATTGCATTTGTAAAAATAATAATAAAAACTATACTTACTTCGTGATAATAATTAAGATTAAAATTATTTTTTGATATTCACTAGCGTTTTAATACTTCTTTATTTTACTGCTAACTTTTTTTTCAATATATCGATAATTCTGATCGACAGGTCAAGCCCTAGCCGTTTATGAATAAAACCAAGAAGCTTATATATGGAATAAAATAGTATCATTCACTTATCTGAAAAACATCTGAAAATCAGTACAACGCTACTGTCTTTAACTTCTTTTTAAGTTTGTACCTATTGTCCCGTCCCCCGCAAAAAGTTCAAGATTTTTTTAAATGAGAATAGGACTCAATGGCGTCTCTATTTCTGGCTGCGTCAGGATGACGACGCTCTATGGATCGAAAATATATTTTCATGAATATAGATTGAAAATTAATATTTGAAAAAAACCAGCCGATTGTGCGAAAATTTCAAACTTCTACATACTTCGATCTAAAGTAGCTCTTTAACACAGACAGAAAAACAGACAGACATTGGCACCATCTAGGTACAGAACCGTAAAAAATATCTAAAGCCTATTTCCGCCTATTAGTAGATTTCTAGAAAAGGTAAATTTACTGTTTAAATTATGCTAAGCCTGGCAATGACGTGGCTATAAAAGAAGTGGAAAAGTAGCATTCTAGTCAAAACAAATGCATTTTATTTTTATTCCTCTCTTAATAAAAACAATATACCTTCAAGAACTGTGCTTTTTATTACGTATAAATTACAAGTTATTTAAATATTTACTTAATGACATTATTGTGCGTCGTAATTATTTAAAAGCTTTTATTGACAAAAAGACAAAAACTCCCGCCAAAAATTCAAAAACGAACAAAAGAAGTTTTGTTTGGCTTTAGATTTATGGTGTCCGTAAATTAAATTGACGTACCTGTACATTTTACTGTAGATTATCATGATGGAACAAGCTAATTTACCTATAGAAAAAGCTTTTGAACCTAATGAAGAAGCTCGACAACCATTGGTACAATGTTATTTATTATATCTACCCTACTTTTTCTAAAGAATAAGTTTGACAAAGGACAAACATGTCAAATGTTACCTACAAAAGAGATCGATTTTGCTGATTACATTTTCATTGGTGTATACAAATACTATTTTATATTTAGTATTTTCCAAAATATTTTCTGCGACGATATGTTTACATGCTACACAATTATATTTTAGGTTGAAGGCAAAGTATCAAGGCATCAGAGGAAGAAACCGAAGTTAACTTTGACCAACAGTAACGTAGACGTAAAATCGTCTCAGAAAAGCAGGTAAAATAATTTCTTTTAAAGATATTCTTTTTATTTGCCATAATTTTATTGTAATATTAGCTATCCCCGGCGATTTTATACGCTTTGTACCTACGTGAGCAAAAATTCCATATAACTACTACTCAAAAGATATCATTATTATATATTACACTAGTCAACAAAATAAAACTTTTTTTTGTGTCTGTTATTTAATGACTATATTCTGATTTTTTACATTGAAAAATAACCGAAAACTCAATTTATAGAATAAAAAGTTTGATTTTGAATTTTATACTGTGATGAAAATAATACACGATTTTGCCAAATGCTTAGAGGTACCATTTTAAAAAAGCAAACTTTATGAGATAAAAATATTATTTCTTTTATAAATTAGGTATAAGAAATCGAAATCGGGTACACAGAACTCAGGCACAAAATTCGTGTTGACTTGTGTTATATTACAGAACATATAAAATACTCACTAACAAATAAATAGGACAATAGACCCTTATAAACTGACTTGTGTATCGTAAACGATTAAGTTAGGGTTTCGTAGAATAAGAATGACCTATTTTACCGATAGGTAACCGTTATATCGAAAAAACTTGCCAGGCAACCATTTCTTCAAATCTAGTTTTAATACAATTATTTATAAACCTCCACTATCGTGAATTTCCAGATTTTCAGAACTCATCCAAGTACGGATCCCAGAGAAAGAACGCGTGAGAAAAAACTCCTTAGTTAAATGTACTACTCCTAAAAATGGTAAGGCGCTGTGACATACGGACAGACAGACATGATGCAAATATAAGAGTTACGTTTCTTTGTTGCCATTTACCTACCAAATTCTAAAAACCGGGTTAGGAGTCGGATCGGCCAATATTAAACAAGGATGTATGTCCACCGAGCTGGTTGTGTACACCTGCACCAATCTCTTCTAAAACCTCCAATCGTGAGATCCAGCTAAGCTGGCTGAGTAAGAACGCGCACTAAGCTGTGACTTCATAATGCTATCTTTGACACGTCTTATAAACTAATAATACTATTTAATTCTCTTGAGCAAAATAGAATATAATAGAGAAGTTGCTCGTGCGATACTTGCTACCGAACTAATTTTTTTTATTAATGTTCATGATCAAAAATTCCGTTAGGATCTGATAAAACAAAAGTATTTATTTTTAAAAGTGTAGATAGGTTCTTACCAGCCAGCCTCATACCTTATACCTCCTGACTGCTAGGACGTGGCCTTCCCTCAGCTTGGGCAAAGGCGATTTAGGCTATATAGTCCATAGTACGGATTGCGGACTTCACATGTGTCTTTTTGTCTTTGCGGGTTTTCTCACGATTGTTTTCCTTCACTGAGAAGTTAGTGGTGTGAACAATGTACTTTAAAAATAGTCAGGTGCGAGTTGAACTCGCGCACCGTGAGATCCGTACCACCATTTACGTTATTTAAGAACATAATCAAAAACAAAAAGTGTGCCGCTAAGCGGTTTGAATTTCTGTTTTTTTTAAATATGACACACATGTGTTACTGTTTCTCTTTAAAAACGGTAGATGTTACTAATACGGTTATTTTAGATGCTGATGGCTTGGGCTCGTCTCACACTTGGCCGGTTTTTATTATTTTATTATAATTTAGAGCTTACACTATAATCACCGCAAGTTTGAAGCTTGAATGTATTACTTACTGTTTTTACGATAGAGCAAAAACAACGAAAACGTATTTCTGGGGTTTTTTAAATTTTTTTTTTTTTTATTTGTTAGATAATCCATTATTATAACACATATTCTGTAAAAATGGCAAAATTCTGCCTATTTCGGTGTATAGAGCTCTTTAATTGACGGACCGACGGCTGAGAACCCTAAAAATTAAGAAAAAGATTCATTGGTACATGCTCAGCTTAAACCTGCACTCCTCAAAATGCGAGGCGGACACCGAAATTACTCTGTCACAACACAACCGAATTCTAAATAGGTAAATCACACTTTGTATTACGGATTGTTTTTAAACTTGTCAGCACATATAAAGAAGTGTTGAGCCAGCCAGCATCTGGCATCTCGCACCGGCAGCGCCTGCTCTGGCTGCAGAGCCGCCGCCGCACCGGGCTGTGGGTACAGTGCGACAGTTGCGACCGCTGGCGGTACCTTCCACACGTACTTGATTGTTATGAGCTGCCTAAGAAGTGGTACTGTCGGATGAATACAGGTATATTGGACTATCATCTCCTTCTCTCTCTCCTTAAACTTGAGACAAACCGGTAAAGTGCATGTCATACACGCGTTAAGTTAGGGTTCCGTAGAGTAAGAATTATCGCGGATATCTCAAACCGTGAACCGACTTATTGGAAAGTTAAAGTTAAAGTTTTTGGACGGTTAAACAGTTTAAAGGGTTACAGAACTTTTAACTTTGGAAGCTTAACTCGCAAAAGAAAATAACCTCAAATACATTTTTAAGGGCCTAGTAAAGAATAATGTCACCAGTCCTTCATAATGGGGTGCGCAAAAAATTATCCTTAGTTAAATTAGTAAAGAGGTTCCTTAGGTTTTTTTGGAAATTTACAAATCTGTCTGGCGGTTCACAATAGACATTATACTGTAAAATATCGTCTGAATCGATGGAAAGATGGCGAAATTACAACGGCTCCGTTTTTAACATTTGGCTACGGAATCCTAAAATTCGTCAAGTTCCCCAAAATAGGCGCCTCCGTTTGATAAAAATCTAAGTCTTCTAGATAAAATAATAATCTAAAAATCACAATAGTAGATATAATATCAATTTCTAACAAATATTATTGTAACAAAATTTTACAAAGTTACAAGTATCGGTGTACTAACTACTTCTACTAGCGTAAAAAAGAACATTAAGAAAAATATTTTTTGGACTCTAATAGTTTCGTTTTGTGCTTAAAACAAAGATCCAGCGATGGCAAACTGCTCAGTCCCAGAAGAATCCATCCATGTGAGGGAAGAGGAAGATTTAATTCACGCAGAATACTCAGCTGGGTCAGTGGTGTGGGCGCGGCTGGCGGGTTGGCCCTGGTGGCCGGCCATGGTGGACGACTGCCCCGACAACGAACAGTTCTACTGGCTCGACGGATTCTCCGACATTCCAGTAAGTAATTTAACTATGCAAATGACAAAGCGAGAACTAATCCACACCGTATTTGGCGTCCGCTTTACATTTTGATAACCATTCATCTGATCTGATGTAACTAATCTTAAAAAAAAAAATTCTACTTCTGAACCTTTACGTCATCTTGACTTCAGCTATCCTTACCCATTTTTTCCTTATGCCAATGCCAAAACGCGCAACAAAGAAACAGTTAACTGAAAAACAATTTAAATAGAATTTTCTATATTTGCGGCATTAAGACTTCTAGGATAAGATTATCATCCTAAAGTAACTGAAGTAACTTTTAAGTGAATACTTATTTGAATTCAGTTAGGGTTGCTTTTTAAAGGTTCCGTATCAATGGTGAGACTTCGCTGTTTATTAGTATGTCATGGCTGTTTTCCTTGTAAACTAAATTTGAGTTATGGCCAAAAATGTTTGTTTAAATAAAGTACTGTATAATTAATTATTCTGAGTGGATCGATGATGGATAGAAAGATAGAAAAAAAAAATAAGTATATTAAAGCAGATAACCTCTTTCTGTCCTATTTTTGAAGTAAGTTAAAATAGAACTACGTAAATCGCTCGTAGGGTTCCGGAATATAATCACAGAATTATACTCTCCGCCTCCCTTATTAAATTGCTAAAAAACATTTCTCGTACCTTGAGTACCCTCGTACATTTAGGTGACCCGGCATACTTTTAGGGGTGGTACTGATTCGATGGGGACTGACTCGAGTCGACTCCACGGCAGTTACAGTTTCAATCGTACAGCAATTTAAAATTATCTACGTTTTTAAATACTTTCATTTAATTATTAGTAATCTTAAAATTCTATTATCAAAAAAAAAACTTTTGGTAAAAAAGATGCTAAAAAAGATTTCACCGAAATTCAATCAATCAATATCATTTATTCAATTAAGACTTCAATAATTAAGCACTTATGATTGTCACTACGCTATCGGTTCGTAAGTCTATACGGCGGGAGACCTTGTACTGAGAAGAACCGGCAAGAAACTCAGCAAGGGCATTTCTTTTCTCCATTTCTCTTACAGCGTCCAATTAAAATATTGGAAAATGCCCTCCCTATCATATAAGGACACTTTCCATTACAAAGATGAAATATAAAGCACAAGCAAAACATAAAAAAGTATCTAATTGAAAATATAAAAAAAGTCAGTTTATGTATTCATCACTTAGAAATAATCAATGTCTTACAGTATTGATAAACAAAACAAAAAAGTACGACTAAATACTAAGAATGCAAAGAAGTTTGCAAGAGCAGACCAGCCTCCACAGGCTAAATTGAAATTGAGGGTCGAGAGCTACCCTGCTGATCTAGGCAATAAAAAATTCCTTTTTTTAATTTAGTTTGATATCGAACGGTAAATATGTATGCTAAGAGAAATGATGAGCTGCATCATCAATTCCTACCTGAACCATGTAGCCGCGTGAGTACTTCGGGCGGGCGGGTCATGTAAATGTCATAATTGATAGAATTCTTTACACTTCCAGACCCACTACAACGTTGTATTTTTTGACGGAAACGAAGTAACAAGGGCTTGGATAGCTCCAAAGCAGCTAAAACCTTATGCCGCTAATAAAAAATCTTTTCTATATTTACTGAAAGATCAAACACACAAGAAACGACTCCAAACAGCTATTAATCAGGCCGATGATGCTCAAAAGCTTCCACTAGGAAAACGTTTAAGTACATATAGCTTCTTAGCTAGATACAAGGGAACTATTGTTAGCCCAAAGAAAGTAAGCAAGAAACAATTAAAAAAGTTTCAGAAGCAATTTGAAAAGAAATACGACATCGTTCTTCATTCTGGAAGTTCGGATTCTGAAAATGAAAAAGGATCTAGAAAGAAGTCCAATAACAACAATGTTATAGTATTAGGTGCGCCGAAAACTAAAAAACAACGAAATACTGTAAAAACTAAAACTGAAAAATACGCAGAAGTAGAAGAGTCTACTGAAAATATAGCACAATTTATAGCAAGTGAAATATGTAATGCGGTTGCTGGTTCATTAAATGCACAAAAAGGGACAGATTCGAAACCTGCCACTGAAACTGTTGACAATGGTAAGTTAACTTCTGTATAATAATATGGACAACAAATGTATTCTTAATACTAATCGGAATTGCAGATACTCTTATATTCCATTTTACTCGGCCAACTGCGACATTTCTGTTATTTACACAACCAATGTTATATGTACTTTGAAACCTATATTTTTTCCCAAGTCAAATGAATCTATAAACAAACAAAAATATGATTTCGAATCCGTATAATCCATATCCATATAAATATTATAAATACGAAAGTAACTCTGTCCGTCTAATAATATCCTTATGGCTCACTTTTGTAGTAAATATTATAAACGAATTGTATGCATCATGCCTGTTCGCCGTAAGCTGACGTTCAGTTTCTTCTTCAATGTAAGGTATCCATACTAATATCACAGCCAAAATAAAATAATTCGGATCTTTGATAAATCGACAACGTCGAGACAGTCAGGCAGTCGCGACAAAATGTACGATTGACTGAAGAGTAGATACTCGACTAGCCATACGTAACAATATATAGGGGTGCGCTCGCTGCTCGTCTCGTAGGTGAGGTCCGCACCTAACGATTGCTCTGTCTAGATGTTTTCGATGGCGGACTGTATGAATAAAATGAATGTTTAGGCCGTGCTATATAAAATTATAAATGCGAAAGAAACAAAATGTTTCCTTGTTTTTCTTTACTTCACATCTATATCGTGTCTATTTAGCTGAAAATTGGCACAGAAATACTTAAATAGCCCCACCCCCCCTCTAGGCTACTTTTTATCTCAGATAATACAAAAGTAGGTACTCGAAGAAATGATTATAATCGAACTTCACTTGAATGAAATATAGCTTACATTACATAAAGCAGACCTCTTTTCTATAATCATGGGGTTACGAAAGACACATCCCACACCACACCTATAACCAAATAACGTGGGCGAAGTGACAAAAACTAGTTTCTTAAAATTCTTTTTAAAGCCTGTTTAAATTTTCAGATACTTCAGCGACATTTGTTCCCGAAACTGAGTCGACTGTCACGAGGATCGACAATTTCGAGATTAGAATTGAGTCTCGAAGCAGCAACGATTTCGACTTCTAAACTTTCAGTCCTAGCCTTAGCTATATCATTTCGATACTTATTTTTTTATTTTGTAGTCATTAGGTTCATAATTATTTAATAAGTCTCAGCGTTAAATGTCTTGTTATCCATATAGGCAAACACATTTAGTAAAAACCTTTGAAGATTACAATTTTGTTACTTAAATAAAACTTTAATTTTTTTCGTATTGTCATTAGATGTTTTCATTTACTAAGAATATAACTGTGTAGAATTTTATTTGTAAAAGCGAGCCCGCATACATCAGTATTTTCGTCGGTCCCAGGTGCCAGACCGACTCTGTTAGTTCAAAATTTTTGTACCTAGGGGCCGTTCAAGTATTACGTAAACACAATAGGGGGACGTGGGGTCTTTGCTTTGCTTGATGACATGGGGTGGGGGGGGTCTAGATGGTGAATACGTCAGAAGTTGTTACTTAAGGTGCGTTCTACTGACGGCATTGAGAGCTATGACATCGCAAACGTATTAAAATGGTTCTGTTCACTAAATGTAAACAAACAATATAGCCATTCACAAAGAGAATATAATACTACGTAAGAAGATTTGGCACTTCCATATAGTCACACTGGCACGCCTAGACTCTTTCATGCATTTAAAATATACCAACATGACAGCAAAATCAATTTGACCAATAATAGTAGTTGCTTTCCTGTATATAGCAAAACTAACAATATCGATATTTCCCTAATCGTGGGGTACTAGCGTTTATTTAGGATTATGTTTTGTAATAAAAATAAAGGTTTTTTACATGATACTCAGAAAACAAAAGACGTACTAGAAATATTAAAACCCTTTATATTGACAAAACCAAATTAATGCAGTCCGTTTTGTGAGCATCACAGAAAATAAAAAAATACTTAAAATTTTAGTGTTTATTAACACTTTAAAGTGATGAGTAGGTATAAATTAAATATTAATAAGCCAAGCTGATTTTGGCCTTGCTGTAGAGCATCTCCCCAGCAACCCTAAATAGAAATTATGAGAAATTTCACAAAAAAACTAACTTTTTCAGGAAACAAGAGACTGAAAAAGTTGTACAGTTAATTTTAATATTAAATGTTAACTTTTAAATCATTTAGAGCTGTAGTTTCAATAGTAATTTTAATGTTAATCATAACGGTAAATAAATATGTAACATCATATAGCTAGAAAACGAGGATCAAATACTCGTAGTGTCCGTCAGAATGGCGGGTTGAGGTAAAAATATCCTATTGAAATACTACTGAGTTCTTAGTGCCTAATTGGTACTACTTGCTACCTTTGTTTAACAAATGTGTGCCTCTCTGTGTAGCCGAAAAAATGAATATAAAGTTGCCCGCCATTCTGACATCAGGACGGCGGGTAACTTCGTATTTTAAAAAGTTTTACGGAGAACTGCTAATGCCGTTATATGTAAACATTTAGTACACATTTGTCACCTTAACATATCTTAATTATAGCTTCCAAGACGTACGTGTTAAAAAGTTATGGCAAAAATAGTATTAAAATATTTTGATTTAAGGGGTGCGTTAGGTTTGCAAAAAAAATACAAGATTAAGAACGCAGTTCTAATTAATTTAAAAGTTAACATTTAATATTAAAATTAACCGTACAAATTTTTTCAGCCTCTTGTTTTCTGAAACAGTAATTTTGTGAAATTTCTCTAATTTTCAATTTGGAATTTCTGGGGAGATGCTCTACAGCAAGCCAAAAACACTAACCCATTGAGGTACAACTTATTTTGAGTATGTAGGTACTAATTCAGTACACATTATGTACGTCACGTATTTAAAAATAGGAAAACAGATTACGGGGTTTCTAGGGAGCATGACGTTAGAAAAGACATATCGTGATCTTTTTTAAGAAAGGACACGAAGAAATTTAAAACCGGAATACGAAGCTCATTTGTGAAACTAAGCGTTTACGGCAGGAATTCTTTCTAAAACCGCACTGGACTTGCTCTAAGAGCGCCCCGCCGGGCGTCGAACAAAAAAACTACAATATTAAAGCAAGCTTCTATGACAATATTGGTATTTTTTTCGTGTAAATAAACATAAGGAATTGATTTGATAGCTCTAAAATGCATCTTTGTTTAGTCAATTATCGAGAAATTAATAAAAATGTAAGAAAATATATATCTTTCTCAGGTTCAAAGAGCTCTAAGTAAAAAACGGGTATATATTTACGCATAAAAAATACTTACAGAAAGCCTCATTTATCTAGTTTTAAAATATGTATACATTGTACGTAATTATTTCACAAATTAAACTAAAAAAAATGAACATTGCGCAGCATGCGCCGGCAATCCGCGCCACAAAATGCACGATTTACCTAAGCATTTGCGCATTTGCCGTCGCATAAACAAAGCAAAGTGCATTTAAATTTTCTTTTTGCATTTGCACCTGTTCGTACATTTTTTTTTGCATTTGCACTTTATAAACTCGAGGCTAACTTGTGATGCTATGGGTTTGGCAGAGGCGGATTATCCCTAAGGCAAACTAGGCACGTGCCTAGGACGCGGGGTTACAAAAGGGGCGCGTAATTCTTGAACAATAGTATAAAAATAATTGTGTTAACATGATGGCATACCCAAACGAGTTAAGTTTGCAAGAATTTGATTAATTTTGTTAAGGTCCTGAGTAGACTTTTTGGCGAGAAAAAATCTAATACCTTTAAACGAGCCAATTCTTGTATATATATATAATCTGAATTTCGGAAACGGCTTCAATGATTTTCACAACATTTAGAATGCAGGGGGTTTCGGGAGCTAAAGTAATTGATGTAGCTAGGTTTCATTTTTAGAAAACGTTGTTTTATCCGTGTTTTCAGGCAATGAAAGATTCTTTGATACTATAGAGACGTAGAGCTACCGAAGTGTGCTATCACTTGATTATTCCTAAAATGCCTGATCTATTTTATTTTATTTATTTTATTTTCTTTATTGGGGACAACAAACAATATTCACAATCATTCTTAATAACTAGTATCAAAAATATAACAGATTAATCATTATTAAACCCACAACGTTATCCACAGATTTGTTTCAATGTGTTACTCGATACAATTATCAATAATACTAATTTAAATTAAGTACGTACAAGAAGGAAATACATTTTTTTATATTGTATATATATCGCAAATCAAGAATGATAGGTATTTATAACATCAGCAACTAGTCTTTTGAACTTGTTAACTGAAGCAGTAAAGATGTCTAAGTCAGGAAAGACTTCATTAAATGTGTTTGCGAGGCGTCGAAGGGGCGCGCGTACGCCGGCGTTGGTGCGATATGGCGCGGTGTGGAACAACCGACGCACGCGCACCTCTCGCCGCTGCACGGTACGCGGTACTACGTAGCACAAATTATTAGTCAGCCCAGTGCAGTCAAACTTGCTATTACAGATACCATGTAATACCATGGCGCTAAGGAGGATGCGCCTACTTTCTAAACTAAGCAGCTTGTACTTATCCAGCAGTTGTGCATATGATTGGCGTTTACCATAATATTTATAGTTAATATTTCTTAAAAATTTCTTTTGTATAATTTCAAGTGCATCTATGTATTTTTGATATATAGGATTCCAAATTGGTATAGCATATTCTAATTGACATCTTATTAAAGACTTATAAAGGAATAATAATGTAGAGGGCCGCTTGAATTCTCGCGAAGACCTCATGACAAAACCGTACATTCTAAGTGCTTTATCTTTAATGGAGCTTACATGTTGGTCTAAATGCAATTTTGAATCTAATAATAATCCCAGATCCCTAATAATGTCAACAGACTTCAAATCACTGTTTCCTATGTTATATTTATTATGAATAATGCTTTTATTTTTGGTAAAAGTTATAGAAAAACATTTACATGTATTAAGTTTAAGCTTATTTTCAAGGCAATATTTTAAAAATCTATTTAAGTCTTGTTGGAGTAGTATGACGTCATTTATTTCTTTAATGGGTCTAAAAATCTTTAAGTCATCAGCGTACATAAGAAAATGTGAATTAATAAAACAGTCTTTTATGTCATTGATGAATAAAACAAACAACAAGGGACCCAGTATTGAGCCTTGTGGGACGCCAGAAGATACATTAACAGTGTTCGATTTGAAGCCATTGATTACAACTGTTTGAGATCTGTTAGATATATAGGACGAAAACCACCTTAGCAAGTTGCCGCGAATTCCATTGAAGGCGATTTTATATAATAACAGTTCGTGGTCAACTTTGTCAAAACATTTTTGGAAATCTGTGTAAATGGTGTCTATCTGCGTACGACGGTCCATATTTTCAAATAAATAATTACTGAACATCAGAAGATTTGTCGTAGTGGACCGACGCCTAACAAAGCCATGTTGTTCAGGTATTATTATATTATGCAGGCTTGGATAAATTATGTCATGCACTAACCTTTCAAATAATTTTGCTAATACAGAGAGTATGGATATTGGTCGGTAATTTTCGACATTGCATTTGTCGCCGCTTTTATGTACCGGAGTAATAAATGCATGCTTCCAGACATCTGGAAACACGCCTTCTTTTAGACATTTATTGTATAGGATATAGAGCGGAATGGAGATGGTGTTAGCAGTCGATTTTAAAAATATTACGGGTAGGCCATCGGGGCCTGGGCCCTTAGATGTATCTAATTTCTTAAGTTCATTAATAATTGTATTGATGTCTATTTCTATGTCAGAAATCAGAACCGAGTTGTCATTGAAAGCGACACCTGGTTTCCAACTCTTCGTATCTAAAGTTGATCGTTCATAAACAGAGTGAAAAAAAGATGAAAACAAATTACTGGTCTGTGGTGGGTCTGTAGAGGATGTATTTTGGTAATACATTGTCTCGGGTAAGGATGAGACATTTTTGCGGTTAGCTATGAAGGTCCAAAAATATTTAACGTTCATTGGTATGCTCTCCTCAACTAAATTAATATGATAACAATAGCATTTGTTACATTCAGCCTTGAATCTTGCGCGATAAAAAGAAAAAGTCTCGTAATCACAGATATTATTATACATCTTCCATTTTTTCCATGCTCTTTCTTTGTTTTTAAATATGTGAATAAGTGCTGGAGAAAACCAGCTGGGAAACTGACTTGACTTACTACGTGTAGTTGGAATATGTTCTCTTATTATCTTGTAAATAGTTTCATAAAATATTTGGACAGCTTCCTCGGCATTTAAGTCGCTCAGGATTCCAGTCCAGTCGGTTTTCTCCAATTCATTATTTACTATGTCGTAATTAGCGGTATTATACTTAAATTTAGTCAGAGGAAAATATTTCATGGGTTTTATGTGAAAGTTCAGTTTGAGGTTGATAAGAAAGGTTGGATGATGTCCATCAGGTGGTATAAGCCCGTCACAAGGAAGTATATTACAGTCTTGGTTAGAGATACATAGGTCAAGAACGCGACTATTTTTATTTTTTAAATAGTTAAATTGAAAAGAATTTGTTAAAGACATAAAATCCGAAATGTAGGTATATGTAGAATGCGTCGAAGTACCGAACATACCACATATTTTATTTGTTTCACCACTTATCCATTGGATATGCGGCATATTGTAATCACCTATAACGTAAAACGATTCTACACTACTATGCGTCACCTTTTCGCATAGGTTGTTAAAATGCGTTGAGTAGGTATCGTCTGTAGTGCCGGGGGGTATGTAAGCCGCACTAAATAAGTGATGTTTACTGTGAGTAGCAGCCGGCAGCGCGACCATGACGTGTTCACAGTCGCCGAACGCAGAAGCGGGCACTAACACATTAACCGGTTTTAGTTCGCGCTTAACAGCAATGAGGACACCTCCTCCGTCTTGTTTATTAGTAAGGGAACGGTTACGATCACATCTAAATATGACATATCTATTGTCAATAAATTCGGTGTCTGTTATTTGTGCAGTGAGCCAGGTTTCCGTCAAAATAATTACGTCGTACGATGATGACAAAATATTCATGTATAAGGTCTGGAGCTTAGTGCGGATCCCTCTACAGTTCTGATAATAAATAGATATGTTACAATTATTATGAGCTATCTTAAGCGAGTCTTATCATTATTATAAGTGTATATGCACTGTCGTAAACAAGAAATATTATATATGTTAATATAAAGTTATGTAGGTATGAGCGCCACCACAAGCACACAGCTGCTGGAGTAATTGCAGTACTACAAATAAGATATGTAAGTTTATTTTTACAGTTATAATTAAAGCACTTAGACAAAAAATATTCATAGGTATATACAGGAGTTTGGACGAATATACGCTAAGTTGAGGGAGTATTAGTGTGTGTGCGGTCTTGGGGGCTTGTTTTACTAAATTTAACAATATCATTATGTGACCTGATTGCGAAGATCGGTGAAGTATCTGACATTCGCGCCAATATTGTACCGTTTTTAATCCACACGTATTTGCAGCTGCACTTTTTTGCTTCTTCACGGCTTTGTCGAAACAATTGTTTATTATGCAATGTAAGATGTTCGTTAATATATATGTTACGAGTTGGGCTTGTAATATTGATTTGGTCCGTCTTAAGTCCCTTTGCCAGGCGAAATGCACTGATTACGTTGTCGCGCAAGGTACGGGAACACAGTTTGACTATGATGTTTTTAGGTCGGTTATTTTCTTCATTCCGAGCATGTGGTACGCGATGAATTGAAAAAATACTATGGTGGTCAACTGGACACTTAATAGCAGATCCAATTAATTCCATTAGGGTGAGCAAATTTTCACCACGTTTTTCGGGAATATTACAAATTTCAAGATTATTCTGACGTGCCTGCTGTTCCATGGAATGAATTTTATGTTGAAGATCCATGATATTGTCGGATAGGTTATTGGTGGACGACAGCTTGAAGACATCAATAGCCTTTTTCATATCAGCCTGTTCTTTCGATTGAAATTCAACCGACTCCTTTAAGTAGGCCATTTCACTCTCTAATTTATTATATTTAGAATTGAGGTCTGTTGTAGTCTGATGTAAATTAGAATATTCAGCTCGAAGTTCGCTGATTTCCTTTTTTATTTCCAATGTGGCGGTTGTAAGATTTGAAAGTTCGTTCTTAATAGTGGAGTTGATGTTTTCATTTATTTTAGCGATGCTTATAGTTAGTTCCGAGCGCAATTCTGTAACTATGCTTCTTATTTGGGTAGAAAAAGACTGTTCCAGCTTTTCAATTGCTAAAGGAAAGTCGCTTTCAGAACGTTTTCGTTTTCGAAGAGTTATTTTAGGTGTATTTCCTTGATCAGTATCTATACAAACGTATGTACCTTTACGATAGTACTTAGTAAACGAAGTTGTTTCCCGCATTCTGTCCGCAACGCAATTTTGATGCTGTTTTCACTATCATTTAGATAATTTAATCCGGGTGGTTTATAGTTATAATACATGCATTTTATATTTACAGAAAACATTAGAAGTTTAATTTTTGTTAAGAACAGGATTTTCTAAAATTTCGAATTTTTTATCATCGGCGATTGAAGCAAGGAAAAATAATTCGCATCTTTGAATTTTGAAATAATTACGTCGAGGACTTTGAAAACCGATTCTTATTTTCCACACAAAACACTGTGATCTAGATACCGAAGCTTTAAGCTTAAACATAAAATTATAACAATTAGATGGATTCCAAGGCTAAATAGTGCAGGTCCCAATGTATCTCCTTGTTGACAGCCAGTGAAAGAAAGAATTGGCTCATGTTCATTGTAAATCAGATAAGATGAGGATGAGTAACACTGTCGAATGTTAGGGTATATGGTGGGAGTATGTTTTTTTACTTCTTTCAACATTAAAAGCATTCTTGACGTCGATTTTGATGAGGATATCAGCTTGGTCTTCACTCTTTGCGATGAAAGTACGAGTCGCATAAACTATCGCTTCACAACCATATTTCGTTCCAAAGCCCAATTGAACTGGTTGAAGATATGTACTTATATTGTCGTATAAATTTTTAATGCATAATTTTGAAA
The DNA here is from genome assembly GCA_946406115.1 of Apoda limacodes. Lineage (NCBI taxonomy): Eukaryota > Metazoa > Arthropoda > Insecta > Lepidoptera > Limacodidae > Apoda > Apoda limacodes. The sequence continues at coordinate 22,361,488 of OX291549.1, read as the reverse complement.
CGACACGCCTGATAGTAGATCCAGATGTAATCGGTCTTAAACCGCCGTTTTTCTTCCTTAAAGCACATAAGCTCGGTCCATATATGTATGGCGTTATTAACTTTATTACTTTTTCGGATAACATTAAGTTACGTAATTGAGTTACATCAAGAAGGGCTTTAGATACATCACAGTTAGATTGATTTAAGAGGTCTTTTAGATTTTGGGGATGTAATCCGTCAATTCCTCCTGCCGAGCTATTTGGAAAAGATAGCACAGCGAGCAGAACGTCCTCATTTGTAGCTATTACGTTGTCTTCATCAAGACAGTCAAAGGGGATCAGTTCTGGTGCTAAAGGAGTTTTTGAGGACTTTTAAATTTTATTTATAATTATGTTTTGAACAATTTTACCAACTTTTAGCTTTTTTGGGAATTTTTCTAGTCTAGATTGACTATGTAATGTTATAAACTACATTCGAGTTATCCCACATAAAAAAATATATATCATTCGATTCGGCTTTGAGAAAAATAAAGGCATCGAAAATATGACTAGCAAATAAGGCTCTGAAATAGAACAGAATATAAGGTGTCAGCGACTTTGAGTATTTTATCGCATGCATTGGTATGATTGGTACAAGATTATGCTGTATGGCGTAATACTTTTGCCTCCTTCGAGAGAACAAAAACGTTTGCTTATGGATGAAATATTGAATTGACAAATTTCTTTAATTCGTTCTGTAACTTGTATTCAATGGAATAATACTGTGGTGTAATTGTTAACTCTGTTATTTAAAGATAGCTTATTATATTGAGTACCTATTTTAGCGTCATTGGGTACATATAGTTATCAATGGCGACTATATCATTTGCTAAAAGTGTGGTTAGTCCAGGTCTGTTTTTCGAATTATTCAGTAAATAATACATCTTCGCATATAACATAGTATTTCTGGTTTCTTCGTACTCATTTTACTGGTTTACTTGAATTATACGAAATCAGAATTAATAGCTATTGATAAATGATTGCTATCCGAATTCTGAACCTATATTTTTTGTGAACTGATGAAACCTTATTACATAATACGTTATTTGTATCATTTCAACTTCATTTCAATTTATCAACATATTTATCTATTTTGGTAGTTGCAGAATTCATCTGTATTTTATTGAATAATTCTAGTATGAAGTTTTGAGGTTATGTATTGATTATTCCTTTTTCAGCATAGGTAGGTTGCCTTTTTTTTAGGGGGTCTGTTTTGTTAACGCGCGATGGCTCGCACATTAAGCAAATTTAGAAAATCGTGTGACGCTGACAACAGTGTCTCTTAAAACGCTCATTCTCATTTAACGCAATGAAATCACAATGGCTTAAAAATCATACCCATAAAGCGTGTTCCTTCTGAGCGGCATTGTAATAAAATAGTAAAACCTTATTTAAGCACAAAATACCCGTTATGTCTAATTCTGCTATGAAGTAGTTAAATAGTATGCCCTTATAATGTAATTTGCATTTATTTGTCAATAATTGGTAATTCTTCACTTTCCAAGAATGTGAGATTTTTACGTAACTATGGTTTTAACTGATAGAACACCACATTTAAATATACAGGTAAAATTCAAAAACTCTTGGAGGACACTAGATTTTCACGAAAACAACTAAATTGAATTCAATCCAATTCACTCATATCAATAAACCGCTGTCTACCCTGCCTCCCTATTCCTGCCAAACAATTCTAAAGAAGTACAAATTGGTTCTGGGCAATTTGTACTTATTTAGTTTAATTATCGCGTGCTGATTTTCATGTTCCAAAGTGGGTCACCGTGACTATGCTAAATAAGTAGAAATTGATTCAGGCGCTCGCCGCTCGGCTTTGCGCGCAAGTTTTCATGTTCCAAAGTAGGTCGCCATGACTATACTTGATAAGAAGTTCTTAAAATTTTACTTAGATTTCTTTTTATCGATTATTACTTTACAGAGTAAATACTCGATTGTTGAATACTGGCAACATGTTATGTTTTTGTTATTTTCTTCTCTCATGCGATTTGTTTTTGTAAATATTTATTGTTGTGTTATGGCTGATTTTGTATGAAATGAATTTATTTATTTTCCGAAAAAACTAGTGTCCTCCGAGAGTTTCTGATTTTCATCTTTGTTTATAAATGTGGTATTCTATCAATAGAAATTTTTATTACGTAAAAATCTCACGTTCTTGGAAAGTAAAGAATTACCCAATAATCTATCACAGAGAGTGAGTCAAGATTAGTATAGTGCTACATACAGATTTATGTCTTTTTAACTTGGCTGGATTATGACATTAAACACATAAAAGCTGTGAACAAAACACCACTGTACTTAATCTGTTTAGGTTCTGTTTTACAAAAAGTAAAGTGCTCTTTTGTAACTCAACATTACTTGGAATTTAATTCTTCGCATTAATTTAAATTGCATTTTACAAATACGTGACTAATATTTTATTTGCCAAGTATATACCCACTGAGTAGGTAGTCAACAGATGATGCTGTAACAAACTGGCAACATCATGTCCAAAGTTTGTTTTTAAACCATAGTGATGGTAATTTGTGAATTTAATTGAAATTAATGCCAGCAAGGGCTTTTCTAGCTTATTGAGCATAACTTTATATGTGTAGGTATTTGATTGCTATACATATATGTATATGTATATATAAAATAAAAAGTAATTTTTTTAAATAAGTTTTATTGCAGCTGTCAACTGCACCATGCACTTTTAATTACAATTGTAAACAAACAAATTACTGTCATTCATATGGAATTCAGGAATAAAATGACACATAAAACAATCTGATTTATGGCATGTCTCATTATTTAAAGATAAGTATAAAGTAATAAACCTAAAAACTACTTTTCTCAAATATAAGGACATCCTTCTGATTTAATGTTTAATTATACAATCATATGAAGCAGCCTGCAAAGTTACTGAGCAGGGTAGCGTCATACCCAAGGATCTCTATCCTCTATATATTTGGAGATTTTGTAATACCCTATTTTAGTAAATTTTTGTTTTATAATAGTTTTAAATTTTCGATATTTACAGGTAATTTATTGTTTAACTGTATACATTGGCCTTTAAAAGATTGAGTAACTACAAATTCTGCTGACATCATTTGCAAGTTTATCTTCGTTCCTTGTATTTACATTAAATATGTTTTGTGATGCAAGTTTTAAAATATTAGTTTTTCTTACATCTAATTATAAGTGACTCAGTTTGTACATTGCAAAACAAAAATAGTGTTGATATCAGCAGCATTTCCCCACAGTAAGATCCAGTAACACATTAGACTGTGGAAATAAGTCAAATAGACTAAACATGCAGTTAACAGTGGCTAGGTTTAAAATTTTTTTAATGGCATAAACAGCAGAGCTAAGCCTGTTCGCCAATCCACAAATGTGAGGCCCCCACTGTAGCTTAGAATCAATCTAGGATTTAAGTAGTGTCCACTACATCCAGTTTCTCATTCTTTACAACAATTTAAAACCATCCACTTCAAATCTACCCTATGCCGATGTGTGCTTTTGACTCTTAGCTGTGAAAACAACCCCTAATTGACAAAAATTGATAAATTCAAAAATTTAGGCATTTAACGAATGAAAAAACGTATAAAGCTTTTGATTAATGATAGATATATAGTTTTAAAAACTATTTGTGATTTTTCAACCCCTATGTTAAAAAAAATAATTTTTCGATATCTTAAAAAATGATTTTTTAAGATATGATGCTTCAGTAAAAACAGAAATTGTGAAACGCCACATATATATAATACATACATATAAATATGCATACACACACCCGCGCGCACACACACAAGACCCCTTCTCCAGGTGCCAATGATGAGAACACTATTAGTATACAAGTATAGTATACTTACGCATAAAAATGCGTTTGGTTTTTTGAAGTTTTTTCGGATGCATTATGGACTAGAGAGATAAAATAAAAAGGATTTTGTAGGGAATGCATCACCTATAAGCTCTTGTAAGTTTTATATTTCTCAAACCCTTAAGTTTATAAAGGTCAGCCGTGAAAGGGCTCAAGACATGGCAATCATGTAATTTAAGCCTTGCCATTGTCTATAAATCTGATTTTTGGTAATTTTGTGTTGTCTGTTCCACTACATACCATAATACCTTTTTTTTTTTTTTATTTTAGCATTCAAAGTTTTATTGAAGCACAGCCATTGTTCACATTTAAGATGTACAACAAATCTGCCTGGGCTTACTCCACTAAGTATTGTACTACGTAGAAATTATGCAGAGAAACAGGTCTTTGAAAGAAATAAACCACATTGTAATGTAGGTACTATTGGACATGTAGATCATGGAAAGACCACATTGACTGCTGCCATTACTAAAGGTAAAATAGTTTGCTTAGTTTATTCCTCAGTGCATCCCTTATAGAAGTTTATATTCTAAATTGGGCCCTCACAATTTAATCTTATTTGTATCTCTTAATTATGTGTTATGTTCCTATTTAGAATAAAGAAGTGGCGTCTATTTGAAAGTTTATATGTTTGTGATACAGTGTTAGCTGATCTGAACTTAGCCCAGAAGAAAGGTTATGCGGATATTGACAATGCACCTGAAGAGAAAGCCCGTGGTATCACTATCAATGTTGCCCATGTTGAATATCAGACAGAGAACAGGCATTATGGACACACTGACTGCCCTGGCCATGCAGATTATATTAAGGTTTTTATTTTCTTCCTTACATTTAGCCTAACTGATTGAACTAGGAAAAACAAAAAAAAACTTTAACTTTAAATTTAAATATTTTTTGAAATGCTTCAGTTCTAATTATTCTACATCTTAAGATTTTAGGAGCAGAACACATTAAACTTTTAATTTTTTTGAATGGAATTAACATATTTACCATTTTTTAGTTACATTTTTCGACTTTTAAGTCAATGCACTGGATAACAACCAATTCTAATTATTTAATCAACCTTTATAAAAACCAAATACAAAACACTTAAAAAAATGGTTGCAAAGTGTGACAGAGACGTAACAAACGTGAGGTATCTTGTACCATTCGTTCATTTTGTGTCTTTCTAAATTGTGGCCAATTTCGTGAGTCTATTGCGCAGTACAGATAACAAAATCCATAGTCTATGAGAATCATAAAATTTTGTAAATCTTTCAGATGCTATATTTTGCCACAAAGGCGTATTTACGCCTATGTAGCCTATATCTTAGCTGTAAGTATTTACTATTTGCGCCATACGGTACCAGAGACCACGAGGTTCTTCTTTAGCTTTCTATTTCACATTATATATTAATTTTTGTTCTTTTAAGTTCAATGTTACTTTTAATAATAATGTTCAGGGTTGTTAAAGAAAAAAAAGGCCGCGCATTATTGCCGTAATCTGTGATGTCTACGATCCACCAGCGCCTAAAGTGCTAATAATTTTAAATGAATTAAAGTTGTACATAATTAAATTATTTTTTAGAACATGATAACAGGGACAGCTCAAATGGACGGTGCAATACTTGTTGTAGCAGCCACTGATGGCGTAATGCCTCAAACACGGGAGCATCTTCTTCTAGCAAAGCAAATTGGGATCCAGCATGTTGTAGTATTTATCAATAAGGTTGATGCTGCTGATCAAGAGATGGTTGAACTTGTTGAGATGGAAATACGTGAACTTATGTCGGAAATGGGTTACGATGGGGACAAAGTGCCAGTTATAAAAGGTAGTAAGACTGTTGGGGTCTTTAGAGTTTTGTTTCTTATCTAATATTATATAAGAGTATTTAAATAAATGCACTATTACAATCTTACTGATGATGTAGTGCAGTGCCATCTGTTTTTAAGTTGAGTAGCTGATATGAATTTACCTCAATATGTGATTGCGTTGGGATGATGATTACTAATCACTGAAACAATTCGTTTTCCTGAGAATAAACAAATGTTCTCAATGAAATAACTAGCACCACCAATTGATATTTTTAATTCCCTATTTGTAGAAAGCGAATTTTAAAAGATTACTTCTACAGAATTATTTTTCTAGTTATAAGCTATTTTTGGAGAAAAATATGCTATCGTCAACTCGCAGGTTTATCCTAGAAATATATAAAAAGCGTTCTCAAAAAAGCTTAATTAGTTATATAGGTATTTCTGTAGAAGCATATTTTTTAAATTCGCTTTCTGAAATACAAAACCACATAGACCATTGGCGGCGCTAGTGGACGCCAGGAACTACTAGGATAACACTATATAATATAATAAAAATACTATATAACTTGGGAAGTAAAAAAATCTAAAAACAAACTTTAATCGAAAACGTTGAAGCCGTTTCTGAGAATTCAATTTAGTAGTTCTTTACCAGAAAGACAGTGGTGTAAACTTACAGTATAGAAACATTTTTTTAAACACTTATTATAATTTTGCTACCAGCCACTAGGCCACAGTCGATCTAAACAATTCAAACCATAGAAAAATCCGTCATGTCTAAGTGATTAATAAGAATGTGTTTCAGGATCATCCTTTGAGGTGGTAAAATAAGGGAAGGAAGTTTGTATGGGTCATATAAGAGCAAAAGTAATACCTAAGTAGTGCATTGCTATTTATTTTTGGAATAAACTACAATTCGTATAATCATTTCATCATCAGGGTCAGCATTATGTGCCTTGGAGGGTAAGAGCCCTGAAATTGGTGCAGAAGCAATCACTGAGCTTCTAAAAGAAGTCGATACATTCATCCCAACTCCAGTACGTGAACTGGACAAGCCATTCCTCATGCCTGTTGAGTCTGTACACACCATACCTGGCCGAGGGACAGTTGTGACTGGACGTTTGCATAGAGGTATGTATCCTACGTACCTATTAGTTAGTACCACAATATTATATATTATACTAACCTTTGTATGTGCAGATCAGATACTAAGATCTCCTTAGATTACTTTAAACGTAAACAGACAATGCAGCTTAGTAAAATGATCCCTTTGCAACCGTTTGGGTACAGAACCCTAAAAAATCTCAAAATATGTCTGCTATATATCCATATCCAATGACACTTTTTATTCTGGTGTAGTCTTTCTATTCAACAAACTGTGTTTAATTTTCCAGGTGTCTTAAAAAAAGGAACTGATTGTGAAATAATTGGTCACGGCAAAGTAATGAAAACGACAGTAACAGGAGTTGAGATGTTCCACAAAACTCTTGAAGAGGCCCAAGCTGGAGACCAGCTTGGTGCGCTGGTGCGTTCCATTAAAAGGGAACAAATCAAAAGAGGCATGGTGCTAGCTAAGCCAGGAACAGTAAAGGCACATGACAATGTCGAAGCTGCAGTATATATCTTAAGCAAAGAGGAGGGTGGAAGGTCCAAGCCTTTTACATCTTTTATCCAGTTGCAAATGTTTTCAATGACTTGGGACTGTGCCACGCAGGTTTCTATTCCAAACAAAGAGATGGTGATGCCTGGTGAAGATGCTACGTACGTATCTAATTTAACTTTATTATTACGGAATTTGTCGGTGGTGGCCTAGGGTATTCAAATTCACTTTGCGTTCTGAGTGGCTGAGGTTCGAGCCCGGTGTGTACCAATGAGTCTTTTTCCTAATCTCAAGTACAAGGCTTTTCGGTGACGGAAAATATTGTAAGAAAACCTACATACGTCAAAGAAAAAAAAAGACGCATGTGAAGTTAATAATCCGCATTGTGCGCGCATGTGGACTATGACCCAAATCGCCTTCGGTGATGGTAGGCCGTGTCCCAACAAGGTATAAATAAGGGTGGATTTTTTAATTTATAAGACAGGGACAAGAATGCAAACGATTAGTTAGAAAAAGTATTTGTCTAAAGAATGCTATTTTTCTACGCGCTAAATTCGGATATCGGCGTGTGATTGATTTCTAAGGCAAGTCTTTGATTATACTAAGAAATTTTGCTGTAGCTTTAGTCAGCGTCAACTTTGATTAGTTATTCCTGCGGGAACTTAATAGGTAGCTCACCTATGTCCTTCTATGTCCCTTTCCCACACAATGTCCGTGCAAAAATTTAGCGTCTTTTGATCTGTAGCAACGTTAAAAGGCTGACCAATGCAAAGTTACACTTTTTAAAATAGAAAAAATTAATAGTTTTAGTCATTATTACGTTGAAAGTTTAATCCTATATAGAAGAACATATACCTAATGGCTTTTACTACCTCAAACACGATTGCAATAAATTAGCCTCGATAGAAGAAATATCAAAAAATCTCTAAATTTCTTGTTTTTAAGGGGTTCCTTTGTAGGATCACTTTGTTGTCCGTCTGTCTGTTAAGACCCTTTTATGGAAGGTATCAAGATAAAGTTAATATCAAATACTAAGGTCTACGGTCCCTTAAAGCTCTGAAAATATTAAAGCAATAATAAAATACGGCCATTTTTGTCGCATATTTCGGCATTCACAAATAAATCAAAACCTATGGGGTACTTCTAATTGTCCTAGAATCATGAAATATCACACGAAGCAAGGTCTTACATCACAAATATAGGACAAAATCCTAAATTCGTTCATTTGTAGTTATAAAACATAAAAAAAATGTCTGTTATTCCTGGAACGCGTGGATACATCAAGTTAAAAAAATATGCCCAAACTACGGTTATTTTTAGGTTATAGGTTATATAGGTAGGTTTTGACCCTTCCCGTTGACCTAGAATTATCAAATTTGGCAAGGAGACATGCCATGTCATTATGTAGCACACATAAAGGAAAAAATTTAAAAACCGTAAATTTGATGCATTTTTCGGATTATAAACTAACTAGACTTTGTCCGCGGCTCCGCCCCCCCCTTAATTTGTAACTCCTTGATTATACTAAAGAAGTTTGTTATGGCAATCTATAGCTGCAGCTATGGTTCGTTCGTGGAATTCGGTTATAGTTACTCCCGCGGGAACTTTTGAATTTCCCGGGGTAAAAAGTAGCCGATCCATTCAGTGGTTGAAGTGTGACAAACAACCTAACATCCAAACTTTCGCATTTATGATATTAATGGGATAGCTTAGCGGCAGCCCTGCCCTAAATTTGGTTATCGGCGTGGGACTCCTTTATTTAATATCAGTATTGATACTGTGATTTGCTTCTTAATTACCCCGCGCTAAATTTGGTTATCGGCGTCTGTGATTTACTCCTTAATTACACTTATGAAGTTTGCTGTAGGTATCAAGCAAACAAAGTAGCTATAGCTATAGTTCGTTTAAGCTCAGTTATATTTATTCCTGCGGGTCCTAACCTTTATGTATGCCAAGTTTCATCCCGATCCGTCCGGTGGTTTAAGCGTGAAGAAGTAACAAACATACACACTCACAAACTTTCGCCTTTATGATATTAATGGGATTAATGGAATTTGCAGTTGGTAAAAGTAGGTAAGTTGTCCAACGGCAAAGTTTAGTTTGTCCCTCAATACAGTTTACCTTTTACGGAATCCTAAGTGCGCAAGTCCGACTTGCACTTGACTGTTTTTGTTTAAGTCAATTAACCTCAATCCGTTAACATATAACATTGAAATTTATATTAATGGCTAGATGATTGATTTGGTAGTCCATAGATGTCACTACTTAATTCTAAAAAACGAGTTACTTTTTGAGTATCTAACTAAAAATCTATTTAATGTCATCTTAGCTAATTCTGAAACCCGCTGGGGTCTCTTATCTCGTGCACGTTCTCATGATAATAACTATCATGCTGTCATATGCGGTAGGCGGGTGAATTCTGTAGTTTTAAGTCAGGGTACCGGGGCTTAAGCTATAACAAACCGACTTTCACAAATAGTTTGGATATAAATTTGAGTCGGTTGTTTGGGTCTTTCCTGGGGTGCAAAGAGTATAAATGTGAATTTATTTTTTTCAGTTTACAGCTACGATTTGTTAAGCCTATGGTGTGTGAGACTGGGCAAAGATTCACATTGCGTTTGGCAGACCTTACCTTGGGCACTGGTGTAATCACCAAAATACACAACAATCTGTCAGAGGACGAAAGGCTGAAATTGTTGGAAGGAAAGAAGGCGCGAGAAAAGGCTGCAGCCAAGAAGTAGTTTACTTGTGTTTAAAAATAAGTTAGTTTTTTAGTCATTAATATTATATATTTTATGTGAAGTTCATCAATGAAACATTCAAATGTGAATTTGTTTTAATCTTTTTATAATCCCTTGTTAGATTTCTAACTACTAACTACTGTTGTTGGCCGCAGATGGCCTTTACAACTACACGCGGTGTAGACTAACTTTTGCTGCGATGCGACTTGCACTCAGCTGCCTAAAGTTAACGGGGTTTGCATAAGGGTGTCCTGGACATGTCCTCGGTTTAGGCAACCGCTGTTTAAAAAACTAAATTTGGCAAAAATTATCGCCGTTTCGGAAAAAACAAAAGCGTTCTGAAGAGAAGAAACGGCAAGAACTCTTCGCGTGCGCGCGATTACTAGAGTCAGGTGTCCTTATAGGGTGGCAGCAGTATCGCGAACATAGTTTCATTGCATACACTATTACAGAAGCAATGGACGTTGAAAAAAATATTGTTATGAAGAGCGGCGGGGATCTCAAATTGAGTGAGGTAAGAAATTTATGGATACCCTGTTAACAAATCGGTTGTCCTACAAGTCCTAAGCCAAGGGGAGGCCTGTGACCTGACATATATAGCCTAATGGGCACAGGCCTAAGGAGAGACTGCGCTGGCTAAAAGCGGGTTGGCTGACGTTGTATAACTAGTGGCCACTCGCCTGTCAAATAAAAACACCTAGGACCGACGGTTTAACGTGCTTTCTAAAGCACGGCGGAACTCCGAAAAATGTACCTCAAACAGTCGCCCATCAACAAGGTACTTCGCACTAACGACATTGCTTAACTTCGAATGTAGTTTCCGATACACTAATCTGCCTGGGCCACAAGCTTACACCTAGTCTACGAACAGTGGTTTCGGCTGATAGCTGTCATCCGAAATGAAGATCTTAGTGAGATTTATCATTTCTCCAAAGAAATGATCAGTAGTTTCGGAGATATAGCCTTTTTTAGGGTTCCGTAGTCAACAAGGAACCTGGCAACAAATGCACTAATAATTATCAATCGCTTCAGGTATTTAAACTTTTCGGCAAGTTCATTTTTGGGGTATATTTTTTCTTTAATTTAAAAGAATTAGATTTAATTTTGACGATTTTCTTAATTTCCATAATATATCTGTATGGTGGTTCACTAAAATTTCATTAGAATCTATGGCGGCGGAATAATGAGGCTGTGACATATGGACGGACGGATGGACATGACGAATTTATTAGGATACCGTTTTTTCCATTTGGCTTGTCTTCCTACGGTCAGTTTGTAATAAGTAAACGTAGTGATTATATTCTCTTTGTAATAAGTCTGTCTCAATCATAGAAGGTCCCTTATGAATACATGACTTAAATCATTGATTTCTTCTTAAACTAATCAAGTACCTAATTGCGAGTCAAATTTTTCTCCTGCAAACCAAAATATCAGAAAAGATATGCAGACAGGGAATAAGAGAAGAAAATACTTTGTGTCCATTTGATTAAAATTATGGAATGAGTAGACAAAACTCATTCAAAATCAAAATATTTATATTCAAATGGGTCACTAAGAAACCTTTCGAATCGTCAAGTGAATTAACTACAACTAGCTTTACAAACTAATTACAATACTTTTTTGTTGCGTGCGTCCAATACTCTTTGTAAAATCACATACGAAACGATATTATAGTGTATCAACTAATAAATACATGTTTTGTATTGAAACACTTAATAAACAAGATTTAATATAATATTATTATTACACAGCAGACGTACATATATATAATATATATTATTTATACTAAGAATACAAAGAAGTTTGCAAGAGCAGACCAACCTCCACAGGCGGCACCCGTTCACTAGTATGACACATGAATCAACCATCGCTTTGCTCAACCATGTTTTAGGGAACGTAACGACCCGACGCAGAGACACTTTGAGAAAGCATGACACACTCAAACAACTCCAATAAAACTTCGATTGTACTTTATTCATGTAACATATAATTTTACACAGCAGACGTGTATATATATATATATATACCTTGGATTCAACTCTAGCTACAGCCCTGTACATATATATATATATACAAATATATATTAAGATATAAAATAAAACTATATGTAAATTAACTTATAGGTCCTATCTGATTCAATCCTCGTTCGGCCGCCCGATAGCGGCAGGGTCGGAACACGAGCGGGTGCTACACACAAACACGCACATATACATATATGCACACACACATTCAAACAGACGTCGCACACCCGAAAGTGGCCCAGCCCTTACACAGGCCGGCAACAAATGCACGTATCACTTAAACTACCATCAGTTCGGAAACTAGCCTAAGGGCAGAAGAAGTGACAAGAAACTCCCGGATGTACACCTGTTACCAATCAGTCATGCAGGAACCAAGCCATCAAGTAGGTACACAATACCTATCCAAATATGTATATACACACATACACGTACGTACTCGTGCGCCACATTCAAACGACAAGACGTACGACTACTAGGCATTGCTATTATGACCAATTTCCAGTCATCATAATTAGCCCACTGCTGAACACAGGCATTTCCGTGTTCCGCGTCATTGATAACAAAGTTTTCATCAAATATAGCTTCGAGCAAGATAGGTCTACAACTGTGCCAATTTTTAAGTTAATACCATACATACCTAAGTAGTTTCTGCGACAGTTATGACATAGACACTGCTTACATGTTGCGGTAAAGGGCAAGTGTGTTTGCTGTACGGTGCGGAACCATCTACCTTATATCCCGAATAAAATATTAGTAGCACGCAATAAAATTTTAGACGCAATGACCTTATAAAGGTTGAGACGCCTTTGAGAAGACATAATAAATAGATTTATTGACAGCTGAGCTGTGCCTGCGACTTCGTTTATGTGTACTGTTTCGGCGACAGCATTTGTATAAGTTATGAAAAACAGAATCGAAAACAGAAAACAGACACGTCTTGCCATAAGAATTCCTTTTCTCTATTTGGTATGGAAGCCAAAAAAGATCCCTTAATTGAGTAATAATGCATTTATCGCCATAAAATGAAGTAAAGTTGCAAACTTGCTTGTTTAATTTAAATGTAGGATGATAATTAAAGAACATTGATTTTTGGTTAATTAAAAAAAATACAAAAATAGTCTAAACTTTATTGAAAAATTTATGAATATCACCACAATTTTACAGTGAAATATTGTCAGTTCTTGTGAGTAGTTAACAAAAACAATGAGATTAATATGAAATACAAATATTAATGGACAACTTTGTCACACTAATAACTTAATCCGAAACATACATAAGGTATACATTCTGACCAAAATATTAAATAAGTTGCATGACCAAAATGGAAAATGCGGTATTTTAAATAGGATGAGCAAGCAATACTATAAAACATATGCGCTTCAAACTATGCTAGTGCTTATTTCTAAAATTAAATAAGATGAATTCTGATTTTAATTCCACTACAAAATTACTTTACTATCACATTGTAGATGTAGTTAAGTATGTAGAAATATGAATTAAGATTCCTATTGGCTCCTTCAGTGTTATTCACAATAGTTATTACGCAAGACAATTTTCATGATTGTTATGAAACCAATGTCAAACTATTAATAGAATTTAAGCACTGCAAAAAATTCACACTTGTATAATGATGTTTAGTTATAAATTATTAGGACTCCACATATTTAAAATAATGCATCTGCCAAAACTATCCATAAATACAAAGAAATCAAAAATTATTTACAGAAAAGCAGAAAAATACAAATTAATTGCATTTTAATGTAACAAACCCATGGAAATTAAATTACATACAACATTGCAATATGTTTGACAATGACACATAGATATTTACTTTCCTGGAGTTAATGGAATGAAGTGTTACATGTTGTGTACACTATCTTGATGCTCATTATGCATCTGGACACTGGGAATTTAAATAAAAATACTATATCTACAAGTCTTCATCTTCTTCTGGTAGTGCAGTGTCTTGTGCTTCCTTGAGATCCTTTTCGATTTGGTTCTGCCATTGTGGATCCATTGTGACTTCTGGAGGTACCAAAGCAGGCATAGCAACAAACTCTAAGTTTCCGTCTCCAATTAATTTTCTAGCTAACCACAAGAAGGGTTTTTCAAAGTTGTAGTTAGACTTTGCTGATATGTCATAATACTGAAATAAAATAAAAAATGGTAAGTCTTATTTTCAGAACTGAACATAATATAAATGTTCTTGATTATGCGTCTTGGCAAACCTAGTGTTGGGCATCACCCAGCTAGATGGTGCAACAATATACACAAAATTGTTGTGATTGGATGCTTAAGACACAGGACTGTGCAAAAAGACACACCTAGGGAGGGGCCTATGTCCAGCAATAGCAATAGGCTGATGATATTAGTCAAAGTTTTTATTCAAATTAGGTTTTTACAAACACTTCAATGTTGTTAAATACTATTATGGTAGTAGTAGTAACATAAAAAATGGCCATTAGTCTTTGCTCTCTAACAGTGGCATTGTATTCTTTGACAGCTCTCAAGAAAAAGTTACATAATTTCATTCATACTTCTTTTCATACTTAAGTAGAGCTTAAGAGTCCATGGTGGTCACATGTATTCATTTTAATTTTCACTTAATGCCTTTACGATAGATCTGTATTTAGTAAGACTAGCATTTTCATGCAACTTAGATTTTAAACTAGGCTTTTAACTGTTTAAAAATGGTGCAACACATACCAATTTTTTGGTATTGAGTTTCAAAAATGACAGATTTCCAACTCCAATTTAACCCTCTTAATAGATGAATTTGGCAAAATTCTTACTTAGTGGAGCCCTATGTTAAATTTCAAATAACTAAACCTAGCGGTTTGGGCTGTGCATTGAATCAGTCAATCAGTTTATTAGCTATTTATAGAAAGGGAATACTACATTAATGAATATAAACCATATCAGACCTGTCTCCAGATGGCCCATTATAATTTTTTTTTTTTAAATTTCTCATTCTGGACATTCTTCTACAAAATTTCAGACTATATAAATAACATCCATGGGACTGAAGATACTCAATAACAGGCTCATAGGTAAACCAGATAAAATGCTCAAAAAATAAAAATATGTAAGTTTATAAAAATATATTATATATATACTTAATAAGATTTAAAAGTGTTTGTAAAAACCTAATTTGAATAGAAAGAATTTGACTTTGAACATAATGAATGTTATTAAGATTGATGGTTCTTTGAATAGATGTACCAAGGTTTTTGGAAAAAAAAATATATTATCCGATTACATCTGGACTCCAACCTTAAGGAAAACTGTCCCTGACACATAAATAAGACAAAAAAAATTAAGCTATTTTTTATTTTAAGTTTCAAATAAATAAAAAATGTAAAGAAATTATGTATTAAAATTATTATTTTTTTTACGTCATAAACCATTCTTAATAAATAAATATATTATAAATTAATTCTTAATAAGCAAACTTTATAAGATCAAAATATTATTTCTTTTATAAATTAGGTATCAGAAATCAAAGTTGGACACACAGAACTCAGGCACCAAATTTGTGTCAAAATTGGGTAAAATGGTATTACATGCTGAAATTAACCAATAGCCATTAGTCTACCATAGTAGACCTACCATAAAATAAGAGTTATGCACTCATTGATCAATAATTAAGAAGATACACAATAATGACCAACATCAAAAGATGCCTAGAGTGTGTTTATTTCAATTAACTATACGAATTGTAACAAAAAAAACTCAAAAAAAGGAGATTATCATACAAACCCATTCAAAACAATTAAAAAAGTATTAAATTTTACCAAATACTGTAATTGTTTGTTTGGGTTATATATATATTTCTTTTAATCAAACTAAACTAATGTCATGTAATGTCACTCATGTCATCAGCAGCCAGAGCAAAAACCAGCATCCAATCAAACTTAAATCTTATTACTTTTTAATTCTTATTACAAAATTAACAGGTTTGTATTTGAATGTGATAAGCTTTAATTACTTTAACAAATTAACCTATGCAAAAGATGCTTTAAAGGCGCGCCAAAGTCCTGCACACGTTTTTTGTTTTAGCTTGTAACAATGCATCTTCTTGATTGTTGATCAATGTATGCACTGCAGCATTAAATGAACAACTAGTAGGGTGAATGCTCCTATTACCAGCCTCCCCCCAAATATCAGCCGGGCATGTTTTTTCTGTGATAAATAAGAAGTAACATGCCCTATCTTCAACTATGGTCTATTTATTTACGATGTAATCTTAAAATAATATCTGCCTATCCCTTCATTAGGGCTATTTTAATCTCCATTTCACTGATTGTTGTGCCAATACATAAAAATATCAACAAAAACATGTGATTTTGCTGGACACTTAATAAGCGATATTTCACTTACGTTAATGCTTAGATATGTCTTTATAATTAAGTTGAACAACTATGAATATTTCACACCGTTAATAAGTAAAATTTTCCGCTGAATTTAGAATTTAATAGAGGGCTCACGTTTGGTCCATTTGTTTGTATGGAGTGCCATATATCAGCTGGGGTGGCTGAACTTTGTTACCGCAGTGTTCCAAATATCAGCCACCACTAATATACTAATATCCAATTTTGTTTGCGATTGTACTTTTTTGTACTTAACATTATTTATAACATGTTAAAATATGTTTATCTACTATAGCTTTACTTTAATTAACATCTTCCTTAGCTTTCATATGACTATATCGGCATTATTGACTAAAATAATAGAAAATTAATTGAAGAGTACAATCATAGCACACACACAGTGAGGCAAAGTCTCTCCTCAGACTTAAGGGCTCGATACCGCAAGTGAGTTTGGAATCGTCGACAATTCTCACAGCCCGTCGTTGAACCGAGTCAAAGTCAAAAAGTAGATGGAGGAACAAAGACTAATAAAGAATACTTTTTAACTCTGTTAAATCAGAGATTTACGTAAGAATTCCAAACGGGCAAAGTAGCGTATAAAAGTTAGTAGAAGTATGAATTTTCCCACTAGCAACAAATCACATGGCCTGAATGTATGGTAAAAATATTCCATCAAATCTTAGAGCATAAGCATCTAAAAGCCTGAAAAATGCTAGGCTGATGTTTGGTACGCATGAGAATGTTATTACATACAAGGCAGCTGATATTAGGAAAATACCACAAAATTCACAAAAACATGTTTTTTGGGGCTGATATATGGGTCATTATTCCTAAGTACTAGAACATACTACTACACTTACCTGCAAGTTCTTTTTTCTATGAAACACTATTGTTTTTGCCTTGACTTTTCTATCCTTTATGTCAACTTTGTTACCACAAAGTACAATTGGTATACCTTCACAGACTCGAACTAAGTCTCTATGCCAATTGGGGACATTCTTGTAAGTCACCCGAGATGTTACGTCGAACATAATGATAGCGCATTGACCTTGAATATAGTATCCATCTCGAAGTCCTCCAAATTTTTCTTGACCAGCTGTATCCCAAACATTGAATCTGATAGGTCCACGATTAGTGTGGAAAACAAGAGGATGCACTTCAACACCCAGAGTCGCAACGTATCTTTTCTCGAACTCTCCAGTCAAGTGTCTTTTCACAAATGTAGTTTTGCCTGTACCACCATCGCCGACAAGCACGCATTTGAATGTTGGCATATCATCTGCCATGGTAATGGATTTGATATTTATTTAATTAAAGTTAAAACTGAAAAAATAATTAGAACATAATTAAGATCTGAACAAAGACATAAATTCAGTAATTAGAAATAGGTAAACATTGTGACTGAGTTCAGTACAATTTACATAACGAAACAGAAGTAAGATTGGATTTAACAAAGATCCTTTTATGAGCAGATTTAATACTCCAAGTTGAATTTAAATTAAGTTTTGACCAAATGGCGCTTAATCATCCTCACAGGAATTTAGCTCAACGGCACCGAACACAATAGCAAATTACTATCTAACTAAATGCTACTCATCACAAATATACAACGTAGAATAAAGCGGGTATATCAAAGAATATCATAAAATGCATAGAGAAATAATATTACCGTGATTGACTAACAAAATTCAGATTAAATCCAGTGCTGACACAAGTCGTTACGGCTCACAATGGCGTCACTTTACTCAACGGAAGTACTACTTTGACATATATGAAATTTAATGACAGTTGAAGACAAAATATATTTAATAAGTTTTTATTCCAGTTATAAAAGTACTAAGCAAATAAAATAAAGCTAAAAAAATATTTTGTTAATATTTTATTTACATTTCACTATAGGCAACGAACATTTTGAAAGACAAAGAAATTGAAAGTATTGGAATGAAAGAATATATACTTCTTTCTTTTTATTAGGTATTTCATGGCCTGAGTCATAGATAGAGAACCAGAAGTGGAAAAAAAATTTCGCCAAAGTGCGACAGAGGTAAGGCGAAACCGAGGTCCCTTACCTCTTTCTAACTTGTTTTAATAATCATTAATAAACAAAATTGCGGAAATTAAAAGAAAGCTTGGTCAATTTTGTGAGGCTGTTGCACAGTCCATACTAGATTTATGAACACGAAATTCTATGATTATTATTGCATAGAGTTTTTAGAGTCAACACGCCGAGTGTGCAGAGTGACGATAGTGAAGGTCGTCATCTAAATTAAATGAGGAAGCCAGCAGTACACATTAGCCGATGCTGGCCTACGCTCTACCATCGACACAGCCCCGAATCTCTGGGGGCGAACCGAGTGACCTGCCGCGGATGCGCAAAATTTATGTTTTTGAAAGGTAAAACTAGTTTAATTTAATCGCCTAGCATCCATGTGTGTTTTCTTTAAACCACTAAGGTGGCTAACAATCGCAACCTATGGACGCTTGCAACACATGAGGCCTTCAAATATCTAATAACTTATTTCTCGATGAACCCAGTCCTTAGAGAAAACCTTGGCAGGGAACTCATTCCGCAACCTTAGCGTTCGTGGGAGAAAGTTTTTCTGAAACGCACTGTATTATAGAGATTTCCGGCATGGTCTTAACGCACCACGGTATAGTAGGTGGTACAGCGCCTTCGTTGTTCATATTCGAGTTAGCGGCAAAAAGAGACTACAGAGATCGGCTTTCTTTTAGCACTGTGGGCCAAGTCACCGCCGGTCTTTCGCAGTGGTGGTAGCGACGACTGGCAAAAGTTCCGTTCGGCAGCTTTAGCAAGTAACCAAGAAGCACGACTCTCAAAGTGATAACACGCTAGTCGCCCATCTATTTTGCAGATGAATTGGAATTTAGCTCTGGCAGCTGCTTTCTTACTGTACCTCGAGGCAGCATTTGATCTGCGTCTTAACTCAGAAATATTTGGATACTTATTATTTCGTGCCGTGGTCTAAGCCTCAGATTGCTTGAGAATTTTAGCTTCTGTGCAAGGCCGATTAAGCCACGGTAATTTTGTGACACTGGCAGCTACTCGCGGGTTAAGAATAAAACATTCCATACCAGCAAGGATTGTCTCAGTGACTGCGGCTGCCCAGACGTCAGGATCTTCTGAACTAAAGCAGAGCTATCTCCACGGGTACGATGCATAAGATTCACGCAAACCATCCCAGTCTGCCGACTTTTAATGCCACACAAAACGACAATTAGTTGATCCAGAGGCATTGGGTTGTGTGCATGACACTTGTTTCCAAACGAAACGAAAGTGGTCCGAGGAGCGAAGAGGCGCATCCAGTGAGACGGAACATCCTTCCGGAGGTGTAGTAAGCAGAAGGTCCAGCTAGGAGATCGTATGGTCCTCTATAATATCTGGTATTCTCGTTGGAGAAAGTACCAGCTGAGAGAATCCATAGGTCGGAGCGAAATCATGAGCAGATATGCCTACGTAGTTATTGGTTCGAGAACTGAGCTACTTACGATGGTGGGCGTTAAAGTGTCCGTTATAGTCACGTATATCTGGTATTATCGTTGAAAAAAGTACCAGCTGAGAGAATCTACAGGTCAGGGCAAATTCATGAGCAGATACCCCTGCGTAGTTATTAGTTCGAGAACTGAGCCACACACGCTGGTGGGCGTTAAAGTATCCGTTATATTCCTCTGTATCTGGTATTCTCGTTGGAGAAAGTACCAGCTGAGAGAATCCATAGGTCAGAGCAAATTCATGAGCAGAACCACACGAGCTCCTTACTGGACCTTCTGCTGACTACACGTCCGGACGGATATTCTGTCTCACTGGATGCGCATCTTCGTTCCTCGGACCACTGTCTCGTTCGGACTCAAGTGTCAAGCATATAACCCGATCCATCTAAGCCAACTAATTGGCGTCGTCTTTGGCATTATTATCAGCAGACTGGGATGAGTTGCGAGAATTTTATGCATCTTACCCGTGGAGGCAGCTCTGCTTTAGCTCGGAAGATCTTGACGTCTGCGCAGCCGCAGTCACTGAAACAATGCTCGCTAGTATGGTATGTTTTATTCCTAACTCGCGAGTAGCTGCCGACACGTCAAAAATGACCGAGGTTCAATAGGCCTTGCAGAGAAGTTAAAATTCTAAATCAAACTACGTATGAGGCTTGGACCACGGCTCGTCATAATAAGGATCCGAATATTTCTGAGTTAAAACGCAAATTAAATGCTGCCTGCTGGAGGTTCAGTAAAAAAAGCAACAAAGAAAATTTTCTAATCAGAAAATCAGCAATGTGATAGGAAAAAGAGACAATGATTCAAATTGAAAAATTCAAATATTTATTTTGAAGGCAAAAATTACCATTTTACTGTATTATTTATCGATAAAACTAATAATCAGTACAGTAACAGTATTGAGAACCATGCATTAATAAAGTAATCAGTCTCAGAATCACAAGTTTTGGTTCACAATTATTTAGTTGGACGTTAATGTCGATTATACTTATTTATACATTTTATAAGTTCAAACAGTTTAGTATCTCTTTGAAAAAATAGCGATGGAAACAAATAATGTAGCTTAATGTACTAAATTCGTCTTTTTCACTTAAATATGTAGATAAACTTTGGCAGCTTTGGTAAGAATTAGAAATGTAACAAAAAATAGTATGCTCAAAGCAATATGATTGTTTAAAATCCTAAGCTGTTTAAGACTAATGTTACTATTGGTAATTGGTGTCGATGAGCAAATCAACAAAGTCTTATAACTACTGTAATCTTCTAAACTGAAGTCTGAAAGTATGATTTTAGAAAACAAATTGTATTACCATTTAACCTGCTTTGAAGTTTACTTTAAATGTAACCTGCAGCCGAGAAGGTTCTCTCAGTGTCAACACTTGTTGGTTTAATTCACATTAGGCTTGGATAACAGCTCGTCATAATAAGGATCCGAATATTTCTGAGTTAAAACGCAAATTAAATGCTGCCTGCTGGAGGTTCAGTAAGAAAGCAACAAAGCAAATTTTCTTATCAGAAAATCAGCTATGTAAAAGGAAAAAGAGACAATGATTCAAATTGAAAAATTAAAATATTTATTTTGAAGGCAAAAATTAGCATTTTAACTTATTAAAATAGGTGTTTCCCATTATTTCCTTCTACTTCATAGGCAGTCATTTCTTTCTTCAGTATTTTTTCGAAATCATTTTCTTTTCCAGGATTTGTCTTCTTGCAATATTTTTCATTTTACTGTATAATTTGTTTCTCCAGTACTTTCCTTACAGTTAATTTCGGTTGCGATTGATGAAGCGTGTCTGTGTCGGAATTCAAGCCATCGCCTTTTGGTACTTCCTCAACCTCATTTTCCGTGGCTTCTGTTATGACTCTGTTTAATATGTTTTTGATTCCCTGTCTGATAATATTTTTCTCTGGCATGGAAAACATTTCGTCAACTAATCTCATGTATTGATCGTATTTTGTTGGATTATTTAGATAAACTATCATTTCTGTTATCACAACAGAACTACGTTCTCTTACTCTAACACGCAGTGTTTCGGATAATTGTACGTTTAGGTATGAAGTTTCACTCTCCATCCCTCCATTGCCAATTTGAATGGTTCCAAACCATGTATGAGGGTTTTAATCGTTGACCATTCTGATTCGGAGAACTTTATATCAGATCTTATATCCAATAGAGCTTTATCACTCTTCTTTCAATTTATAAAATCTTTCAACCATATTGAGCAGACTGTTCCAGCGTGTACGACAATCCAGAATAAGACTTAACTCTTTCAAGGTAAGCCGCTGCCGGTGCGGGGAAAAATAGCACCTGGCGCGTTAAACGGCAACGTCGCATTACACGCAGTGCTCGCACGAGTGAGCAATACGGTTGACATGGCTAGTTTGCAAGACTTGACACTCCCGCACCGTGGCTTTTGTACCTAATGGATCCGGTGAACTGGATTCGGTGAAATCGTTGAATCCGGTGCGTATTTAAAAGGCACCGGATACGACAAGATCCGGATTGCAATCTCTACTCTTCACGCGTTCCAACTACCCTAGGCTAGTACACTTATGGTATGTCAAAATATTCAATTATATAAAGTTATGCTAAAGATATTTGAACAAACATTTAAACGAACTTTTCCTGGTGCCGTGTAGTGTACGTATGACGTGTACCCCGGTTGGCAAACGTTTTTCAGTTTTTATACGTGAAAACAGCTACCTGGTAAATATATGTGCAAGCGAAAGACAAAATTTTGTATTTTGATAAATACTCTCTGGCTGAGACGTCGTCTGGCACCCTGGCCATTGCTCGCATTGCTCGTTTCTGCATTACAAAGGCCCGGTTCCTATCAGCTGCTCGTTTTATTATTCGCATTTTTAAGATTCCAGTAGTCCAGGCAGCTACCTTCTCTGGTTGGCATTGTATGTCCAGGAAGTAAGCCATCTGTAGCCAACATATTTATTTTTAGTATCATAATGTCTAGAACTTAGATTTATGTTTATGTCACCTTTAATTATAATATTACTATGAGATTTAATTTTACCTAAATACATACTTAAAGAGTCATTAAAGTCATTTGCATTTTGATTTGCTGGAGAACGGTAAATGCCCAGTATTATATGATTGTGCATTTTAATTTGTATACAAAAAGCATCTACAAGTTTAACTTCCTTAATATTTGCTTAAATACATTTTTTACATAAACCACTACTCCATTGTTTAAGTAGTAGTTAAAGGAGTCTAGTCACTGTGCTGAGGTGGCTTAGTGGAATTAAGTCGACAATCAGTAAAATTAAAAAATCTGCATCAAAGGTAAATTGAGAAATTGTAATTAAAAAACGATCAAAATTGCAATAAATACTCCTAATATTATTAGACACAGTAGTTAAGTATTTTTCTTGTATTTAATAATTTTTTGGCAAGTCCTGAATATCGTATTTTACAGAGTACGCAATTCTTGTATCGTCTTATCCGTTTATTGTACTGAGAGAATTATTCATTTAAAAAGTTAAAAATTAAGAAGATATAGAAATGTCGTAAACAAGTATAGTCAATAAAATTGTAAGGGCAGCGGCAACTCTTAAATAAACAAAGTAAACTTAGCCCAGTAAGAAAGTAAATAGGCTTATCCATAGTACAGTACTGAATAATAAAGTCACAATTCAATTATTTGCTGAATTAGGGCTTCAGTCTTAACTAAATTAACACTGCTCAGCAAAAAAAAAAGAACCGGGAACAAAAGCTTACTATGTGATTTCTATTGGCTTTGGTTTGTTGAGTCCAAATCTGATTACAGATTTCAGCTATCTCGTCTAGTCTTCAGATATTTTTATTTCAAGGAAATACCGGTATTGATATATATTATATACGTATTTACTTAAGAAAGAAAAAAATTACACTGACTGACTGACTTTTACAACACAAATTAAATTCAAAAATTTAGCTAGCATTGCTGGGGTCCACTTGCCGCTGTATCTTTTTACCATTATGTGCAATGTCTTGGTGGAGTCTTTCACCATGCTCATTAGACACGGCACCAAGATATTTCGGGTTAAAATCTAAATGCGAATGCAAGAAGTGAATTTTTAAAGCCTTATTGCATCCAAGTTGATGATACGACGAAAGCAGTTTTTCTATCATCTCTGTGTAATTTCCGCCTTTTTATTGTAAAGAAAATTGTGACACACATTTTCAAAAGCTACCCTTACTCTTCGTTATTTAGTTACCAATTTTAATTTGAACAGTTGGTCTTTAAAGATTTCTCTAATTTCGGGGCCAATAAATATGACCTCTTTTAATTTCTCTCCCCTTTTAGTATTTAGATATTTAAATGCCTCTCCATCCCTGTTCATTGCTTTGGACAATTTTTTTATAAAGCCTAACTTTATGTGTAGTAGCTGCAAAAATATTTTTTGGCTGTCAACTAAAGGCTCGTTTACGATGTTTTTACTTCCTGGAATCACATGTGGGTCAATTTTTTTGAACATAATGACTCCCTTTTGCTCTACTATCCCAACGTTCACAAATACCGCTGCCTGCAACTGTAAGAAAACAATTCTAGTGCAAACAAAAAATGCTATTGCATCGAAATTTGACGTGCTAGGTGAATTCTACCTACATATTATATTGGAATTAACGTATTCATATGTATTTATACATTTACATTTTTTTGCTTTTATTTTGATGCCGACCAGTGTAATTGGAGAATTTTCTTCTTTTCTTCTGCAAAAACTTGTGTGATTTGGATTTGCCGAGATCGCGTGCTAAAAAAAAAATTTATGACACCTTTGCTGTAAGCTGTTCTGAAATGAAAACTAGGGTATCTTCCGCAGTACGAAACCCAAAGTGCTTAGATACAATTTTAACTTATTTTTGTTCATATCGTTAAAGTAGTTTCCACTATTATTGGGGTATTTTGGACCGCCTCTTCTTTTACCTGTACTCTGTAAATATCTTTTATATACCCTTTATTTATTTGGCATCAAATAGAGTTCGACAAGCACATAACCATGTCGATTAAATCCTCTTTTGATTCATAATTTTTTTGGAAACTTTTTTCATTTCTAAATTCGCTTTTCGACTGTCTTTTTGCATGTCCTGAATTTTATCTTCCAGTACATTTATATATTTTCTGACCTCCAATATTTGTCCTTCTAAATGCTCATTTTTTTTAAATTGAGGAATCTCATTTTGTGCAGATAAAAACAGAATTTTCAATATTAAGGTTTGTCTGTCGAATAAGACATGAAAGTTAAAGCATTTTTTTAAAATTCTTGTTGCTGTGATAACATTAAGGACGTTAACATAGATTTAATTTCCTGCTTGAAGTTATTGAATTCGCTAGAAATAGTCTTCATCTCTTTTCCTTTTGTTGCGGGCACTTGCTACATAAAGTTTATAAAGTTTGGCGGTATTTCATTAGATTGACTTGCTCTGCTTCTGTATCCGACAGTGATTTGTCAAGCCTGCTGTCCATTACTAGAGGTTTATAAGTGCAAAAGGTTGTTTTTGAATGCAAGCTAGCCTGCACACGTGCTAATTGGTAGTGCGTCAAAGTTGGACGAAGAAGGCAGATCAATTTATGCCGATCATAATTTGTGGTCGTGGCTTAGATAGTTGATGGGTGTAGCTAAATTGCACCCAGATAAGTAGAATATTATCAATAAGTTGTTGACTTACTCAGTTTTACGTCAATGCTACTAGGCTGGCAGAAAACTTATTTGGTTATTTACATGTCAATAAACTGCTGCATTATTCTGTTCTTCTATATTGTGTTGAATTTTATTTGCAAGTAATAAATTAATTAAATGTAGAAAATAAATAATTACGGAATAATGGACACGTCTGCACCTAACGGTGGAAGGTTCGAGGGAAAGAGGTTATACATCTGTTAGTTAGCATTGCATAGTCAAAGTCGTGACATTCTACTCATTTCGACCCACAAGAAGATTTTTTGTTTCTTTTGTCTTAAAATAAAATAAAAATGAAATAAATACCAACAAGATTCTTTTCCCCAAAAGGGGGGTCAGAGGTGTTATGAACGTATGCCAATAACATACTCTTATCACCTAGGGTATACCATCCTATAAACGTGATAGGTGGTGAGCCCCTCACCATACCAGATATAAATCGGAGTCGATACAACTTTACAATTTATAATTAAGGGCCAGCAAAAGGAAATCGTGTTGTGAGAATTTCATAATTTAATACAGAAAACGTAAAGTAGCATCTACGAAAAATTGTGACTGGCCTAACTTGCAGCTAAAGCTATCGGATTGAGAACAAACCTTGTTGACGAGTGTAAAAAATAATTAGAAAATTTTAGCCTAAAATATCCATACAAATTACTATAGCGGGCGAGATCTGTCTTCTATAGCCGCGCACGAACGCCGGAACTCTCCCCCTTCGATTGCAAACTATCGCACTGTCCGTGATGATAGAACTGCCTCACCTCTCATAGGCACTCTCATCTATTACATACATCTATTCCTATTACATACACTCTCTGCATTGCTATCCCATCGATCCTCCACCCCTTGCGAATTTAGAAGCATCTGTCTGCCGCATAGCGATAACCGGCCATCAGCCAATCATTATCATCTAATCCGCGAACGATATAAACGTAGCTATCGACTCTCTAACTAGCCACCTGACTGCTACCGTTGGCGAGTGCTCGAGACAAGTGCCGGTCGGTGACTTCCACCACCGAATCCTGCCTCAGCATATCTGGTCGCTAATTACTGAGCTTAACGTACCCCGCCGAAGATGCGATCGCGCTCTCTCTACCGAAAACAAACAAAGCTTCGTGCCCAACGTTTCGGTGATCTGATGGAGAATATCTCTTTTTCTCATCTAGCATATTGACGCCTAGCCAGAGCGATAAAATCAGACACCTTCAACTCTCTCGTCCCTCCTGCGTTCGATGACGACGAAAAAGAGGATTGCCTTGCGTCTAGCCTCCAAGCCCAATGTGCCTTAAACACGCAACCATTCGATCTCGATCCCGTGCGAGTGCTAAACGGTGACGAGGACGCAGATAAATCTCTGCCCCCACAGGATCCTCTGCCCCTCGTTACGGTCGACGGAGTCAAGCAGGTCATCAAAGACGTACGGCCCCGCAAAGCCCCCAGAGCGGACGGTATCTCTAAAGATATCCTAAAGCACCCTACTTTTCCGCTCCTCTGCGTTCTAGTAACCATCTTTAACGCTGCTATGGACAATTGCATTTTTTCTTCTCAATGGAAAGATGGTATTGTCATAGGCATCCACAAGCCAGGGGAAGTTCGCACCGAGCCTTCCTCCTACCGCTCTATAAGTTTACTGAAGTCCCGTAGTAAACTTTACGAACGCCTCCTCCTCGCTCGCCTGTAGTCTCTAATGGCATCTTAATCGACGAGCAGTTCGGCTTACGCGCCCACCACTCTTGTGTCCACCAAGTCCTCCGCATCACGGAACATATTCTCACTGGCTTCCAACTGTCGTTTTCGATGTGGTGAAAGCCTTCGACAAAGTTTGGCACAACGGTTTAATTTATAAACTGTACAACTATCAGTTGCCAGACCGCCTCGTACTCAACATACGAGACTATTTGTCCACTAAGATATCGCTTAGAAATGAGCTGACTCTTTACACCACTTGCTTCTGCCCCATACTAGCATACGCTAGTGTCGTCTATGCGTTGTCTAAGCGCAACCTCCATAGACTCCAGACCCTCATAAACCGCTTACTCAGAGCGGCCTCCGGAGCCCCCTGGTTCGTCCGGAATGCGGACCTACACAGGGACTTCGAGTTCCCCACGACTCCCCAAAACTTTAAAGACTTGGCAGTCCGCTTTCTCGAACATACGCCCAATCACCCGAACCGATTAATTGTGCAATTCTCAAACTATCACCCCCGCGACCAACTTCACGGCACGGTCGAAAAACCATTGTTAGGCAGCCTCGGCACGTACTAACAGCCCTTGAGCGTTGGGCGCTATATGGACTGAGACTCCCTCAGAGTCTCGCCCCAAAAGCAGGGTGGAGCAGAAGTGGCTGCATCAGCAATACTGTATTAGTCATGCAGAAAAAAAAAGTCATAATGCCCCGGGTTTTCAAGGTGAATGCACAGTAGTTGACGGTTCCGGCGGCGGAGACACAGAATTGAAACGAAGTAAGTAGGTAGGTACTAAATTTGTAAGTACTACATACTTAATTTTGCTTCTATACTGATTCTTTTTACAACGTGTTCAGTGAATGTATATACACAACCCATGTTATTTGTTACCGTTTACAATTCGTATAGGTTAATGATAAATTAATAGGTAACTGTTTTGTAACATTTCAATTTTTTTTTTAGAAAAATATGAATACAGTTAATTGTAAATACAAGGGCGATTTCCATGGCAAAAAACGTGAGCATTGGTAAAACTATGATAAAGGTTTCGTTCGTTCGTCGTGACAAGCACTTTAGTCTTCATGATATTCAAGGTCTGCTGATGAAGGTACTAAGGAACCCAAAGGAACTCTGTAACTAAAAATCGCAAACCTATCGAGTTCGGGCTAGTTTGATTCGTCGTGACAATCATTTGGTCTTTCTCGATATTCAGAGTCTGATGATTAAGCAGGAAGGTACCTAACGGTACTCTGTAGTGAAAAAACGCAACCCCATCGAGTTTGGGCTATTTTGATTCGTCGTGACAAGCACTTTGGTATTACATGATATTCAGGGTCTGATGAAGCGAGACTGCATATCTGACGTAGCGTGCACTTTTTCACAAAAGGATTTGATCTCAATGAAACTAAGTTTTGTTGAGTTTTTAGGGATTCTTTTCGAAATTTATATCTGTTTTTAAATTTGGAGATAGAGGAACCAAAATTCTGTTTTTTTTTACATTCGTTGTATACGTCGTGAAAAGCACTTTTGTCTTACATGATTCAGGGTCTAATGATCAGGCCGGAAGGTACCCAACGGAACTCTTTAACGAAAAATGCAACCCCATCAGTTTGATTAGACGTGACAATCATTTTGGTCTTATATGATATTCAGGGTCTGATGATGAAGCCAAAATGTAGGCAAAATAACTCTGTAATGAAACAACGCAACCCCATCGAGTTCAAGCTCGTTTGATTCGTCGTGACAAGCACTTTGGTATTACATGATATTCAGGGTCTGATGAAGCGGGACTGTATATCTAACGTAGCGTGCACTTTTTAACAAAAGGATTTGATCTAAATGAAACTAAGTTTTGTTGAGTTTTCAAGGACTCTTTTCGAAATTTATTTCCTTTTTTTTTAGATTTTTAGGATGATAAAGTTTTTCAAAATTCAAGATGCTATTGCTATTGCGTGTCACATTTGACGTGATTTTTTCGCAAAAAATTTAACTTAATTCTATTGGGCATCAGCGACTGATCAAGAGTTCTGACCGCCCTAGGCTAATTATGAGGACGCGCCCCCGCTAGGTGTGCTACGGACGGCCTAAAAAGTAGTAACTGAGTAGAGTAAGCGAAACTAACGTTGGCTTTTAATCTACATGACATTCGACCTTAGGGTGGCAAACCATTTTTTAAGCTGACCGTACATAAAGATAAAGTACCTCACGCATTATCAGACCAAAATCATGACAAGTGACTGCAGGCTACCAAGTAGAAAACCAAATCCATGCCCTGTTTGGTCGCATGACTTGTATTGGCTAAGTTTCTATAGACTACTTAGTTGCCATTGCCATTGAACATGAGCGTGGTCATCTAGTGTGTGAAGTTGTTTTGACTTGAGTATTTTTTAAATATTTACTCTAGAGAAAAAATAAAAATTAAATATTAAAAAAAAAGAGGAGAGGCATCATACAAGTGAAACATTTTCGCAACTGATTAATGATTTATTTGAAAATTATAGTAATTAAGTAATTATTATTAGATTATACAAAAGTCCTTTTTCGTGCTTTAGCGTTTGAAAATCTTTCCACATTTTTTTCAAATTTAATAGTTTGTAAAAAATCACTTTCTATGTACATTAGCGAGAGAGCTGCAAGTTTTTGCTGGCGGAGTGTGGAGCGCAAGTATTTTTTTTACTCTTTTAAGTGCCGAAAAAGATCTTTCGCCGCTGCAGTTGGTAACACTTATTGTCAAAAAAATTCTTAATATTATCTCAACATTCGTGAACATGCATGAAATATTAAAACTTTTTATTAACTGCAACAAACCCTTTGGGGTTCTAGCAAATAGAATGCTCGGCCTCGGTGTCAGATTTTAAAAACTGCGCCAAATGGACGCATTCTTCTGCAAAGGTTTCTTCTAAATCAGTGGCATATAGTTGTTTTAACTCCTTTGCTTTTAATAAATTCACTGTCGTCTAGTTCATAAGAAACCAAACTTTGTGTTTACTGTATTATAAATAATTTGCCGGTTTTTTAAGTGCACTTTAAGACAATCAATAGCTGCATAATAATTATCAACAATGAAAGATCGTCTCCCTTCTAACTCAATGTGCCCCGTTTTAGCTTCATCAAAATGAAAATTTGGTTTCTTTCTTCTTCTTACATCTTTTTTGTATGTGGTCACTTCACATCTCTTGATTGCCTCTGATTCAAAATTTTCGAACACTTTTTCGTCACGCAACGTATCAAGATAAGCATGTAATGTCTCATAAAGAGTAACAACGTTAGATAAATCAACAGAACTTGCTTGTAGCTGTGCACTAACGATTTGAAACTTTACGAGCACAGAGTTCCAAAAGCACAACATTATTGTAGTTTCTAGAGTTTTATTTTTTTCTAATGTTCCTGTTGCTTCTATTTTGGTCTCTTTGCTTTGATTTTCATCTTCGCAAATAGAGTTTAATGTTTCCAGAACTTGTTTGTATGAACTGTATGAGGCTTTGCTTGCTTCTTCTCGCGCACTCCATCGAGTTTTCGATAAATTTTTTATTACCGTCGATTTTTCATCCAAGTTGGATAACAAAATTTGCCATCTGCTTGTAGATCTAGAAAAAAAATTGTATAGTTGTTGTTCCAGTGTAAAAAAAGCAGCTGACTCGTCACTACTTTCCGCGGCAGCCGATCCCACGAGTTGTAGAGAATGGGCTGCACAAGGAACATAAGTAGCCAATGGATTTACAGCTTTAATTCTTGACTGAAGACCTTTGTATTGAACAGACATATTGCTAGCATTAGCATAACTTTGGCCACGACAGTCTTTAATATCAAGTTCCAAAGTTTTATCAATTGTCGCAAGAACAGCCTTCTCCATGTCTTTACCTTTATGACCGCAATTAGGTAAAACAAAACGTTCGACAGGTTCTCCGTCAGGCAAAATATAACGAATTATAAATGTCAACTGACACGTCGCGTCTTTGTTTGTAATTTTCATTCACGCTTGCAGAACCGACTCTTAACAAAAATTGTAACAAAAATTGGTTGCCCCTTTTCGGGAATCTAACCCGGGACCTTCGCCATGGCAGCCGAACGTTCTACCACTGTGCCACTCGGTCCTGTCTTATAACATTTTTTTTCATGTTACAAAGGTTCATGATTTAATCATGCTTAATTTATACATTGAATCTATGTATAACTTTATATTAGGCATCGTTCAAATGTGGAGCTCATTCAATGCGTTTAATGCTTATCAATAAAACACGCCTTTTATAACACTGACTTGGCAACACTGGTTATAATTGTACCTAAAAGAAAAGTATTGGCAACATTTGTGTGTATCGATTTTCGAGTGGAGTATCGTAATGTTCCAGTGTTCTTGTCGTTTATTTTAGTGACGTTTGTTGGAAAAATATCTGTGAATGGGATTGTGTAATAAGTTTATACGTTTGTTTGGTGTGTGATATTTCTTTTAAGGATGACGAAAGACAGGTTAGCGGCGCTTCAGGCGGTAAGTTTTAAGTTGCAAGTCTCATAACCAATGGTGATAGTCGAATGGTTTATGTTCTTTAGGAAAGATCCTGGATATTTATATTTTAGTGCCTACCCTTTAATACATAAAATGCTAAGTTCTTTTCGTGTACGCTTTTAAAATTGTTAGATTCATATAAATCGGTTACTAGATGCCCTGGGCTGATGTGATTCATGGTTCTGGTCGCCCCACCCCTGGTTGGAAATGGTATCTGTCATTAGGACTGGCAATGAAACTACTTTATGTGATTTTTGCCGATCTGTAAGCATTTTCTAGATCATCCTGAACTTTGTTAATTTGTCTATTACACATTTACACTGTAGCTTTATACTTGGTATTAGGTATTTGTTACTATTTGTTCTTTTAATTAGCCTTAGGTTATTTAGACATTATTTAACAAATACTTAAAAACTGTTTTCAAAATGAGAGTTTGGTAGTAATTTTTAACTGTATCTTAATATAATATAAGCCTTTCGATCCTGAAAGTTTCTTGCAATTTAGTATCTCGTCTCGTTTATTGCATTAAATTCATAAAATATCTCTGAGTTCACTGCACCTCTTGGCAAAGGCCTCCTCTAACTACTTCCACTGTATTCTATCCTTAGCAACTCTCCTCCAGTTAGGGCCTGCTGCAAGTTTCAGCTTGTCTTCCCATCTCTTGCTTTGTCTTCCTCTGTTCTCTTTCTGCCCTAGGATACCAGTTTGTTACAATTTTACTCCACTTTTCTTTTGTATCTGGTAGCATATGTCCTGTCCATCTCCACTTTAGTGGGTCTATCTTAATAAATGATCTGACCCAAATATATGTATTGCTCCACATATTTGACAGGTTGGTTGTTGATTTTAATTTCATGTTCGTCTGATTTTGTTAGTATGTTTGTTTTGTTTATATTCATAGATAAGCCAACTTCCTTGCTTTCTATGTTTAGGCCTTGTATCATTTTTTCTAGGTTCCATAGCTTTACTTCAAACAAAACGATGTTTGAATGTAAATCTAAAATGGTGTAATTTTTGTCAGTCCATAGTTGATCTGAGTTGATTCAAGTTTAGTTTTTGAAATGTATTTTCTAGCACTGCAGAGAACAACTTGGGAGATAGTGAATCAGCCTGCCGGATGCCTCTTTTTACTTTGAACACCGTCAAGAGGGTTTCATGTTGTATTCTAGCCTTACTGTTGGTAAATTTTTTTAATAATGTTTATGTACATTGTAGGGATTCTCTGGTTTTCTAGACTCTCTCATATGGTTGTATGAGTTATTTTGTAACAGGAATATTCAACTCTATCTGTGGAAGTGTAAATAATTCAAATTTACGGTTGAAAAATTAACATGAGCCAAGGGGATAAATTTATTGGTGCTATTTATAATATAAAACTGCATTTCTCCACTAAATGGAAAATTACTGTCCCAAACAAATTTTGTGTAATAAATCTTAATATATCTCAGTTTTTTGCTTTTATAATGACATAGTATTAGATATTCTTGGCACGCCACATCTTATTTAGCAGCTTAATCATTTAATATTTGAATAAAGTTTCTTCAAACACCTCAAAACACAGTCCCCTGGTATGTCCCTTTTCCAGTATTACTAATCTTGTTACCAATATATATTTTTTTGCTATTGATAACTCAATAAAAAATATCCAAATACATAAAAGAAAACAGTAAGCATCTTTATACATCAGAATTCTATTTTTACAATAAAAAATTAATCAAAATACCCATTTGTGAATGCTGTCCTCAAATTATTAAAACAGTCCCCTGTTTAAATGTGAAAACCGCGCTGAAGTCAAATTTGTTATTGGCGCGAAATATTCAGACAGCAAAACGGAACGCAATTGGCGTGAAGTTCGTTCGGTTGTGGAGCCAAGCGAGCAGCCGCCATTTTCTATAGTGCTACGTTGGCGTCTTTGGATGAACCACGCTTCTCGGTTGTTAGTGCAAACAGTCCACTGGTAAGCCTTTTTTTTACTATTTTAAGAGTTTTAATAACGATAATTTGTTTAAAATATTTAACTAACTAGTATGTTGCCACATCTGTTTCGTTAATTTGATATCTTTAACTGAATTCGTTTCATAAAGCTTTTATGTGAAAATGACAGTCCCCTGGTTAACAGTCCCCTGTCATTTCATAGCACAGGGGACTGTTCCTATCACAAGGGACTGTTTACTAAGGTGCGGGCCAGGCAGAAAAGGCGCAATGTGTGGCGCGCTCTCGTCTGTTTAGTCCGCGTCTTGGGTTTTTCAAGTCTGAGATGTCAGACAACGCATTTATGACAATATTAACAGTATTGTCTCTTTCGTAGGTAGTATCTCAAAATGCCACCGAAAAAGAAACCACCTAAAACAAGAGAAGAAATACTAGAACAAAAGCGTATATCTGAACGTTTGAGATATCAAAGACTCAAAAATGACCCTCAAAAAAAAGAAGAAATGAAAGAAAAAGAAAGGCACAAATATCAAAAGAAGAAAGAAAAAGGCACAAGAAAATTAGACAAGATATACAGACTCAGAATCCGAAGACGATATCAGGCTACTCGCCGGATACTAACATTATTACAGAAACCGAACTTTCAGAACTGTGTGACAATTTCACTACAGATTTTCATAATACTGTCAACAGCAATACAACAGTGGTGATTACGTTTAAGTCAAGTTTAACGTCAGAAACACGGAATATTGTTATGCTGCTGTTGTTAATCAAGTAGACAACGAGGAAGGCGAACTAACTGTAACCTTTATGAAAATTTGTGATGATGAAGGCCACAAGTTCAGAATGGACGAAGATGATGTTTCTGATGTCAATTTTAATCAAATATTAGATAAGTTACCAGATCCAAATCTAACTCCAAAAGGGAGAAAATTATTTTATTATTTTCCAATACCTTTTTTACCATTTCCTGTACCAGTCTTTGAGAAATAAGTTAATTTAAGGATATTTTCTTGCCGTGCAATGTTAAGACTGATTATTTTTTTGTAAGATGTTGTAGAATTAATAATGTTAAAATATTATTTTAGTTACTTCAAAAGTAAAAATGATTCAAAGTATTATGTCAAACTAAAATATTGGTTGTGATAATTATTTAACAGAAGTATAATGTTCCTTTGTTTACATTTTGTTTTACAATAATAAAGACTGATTTTAGTGTCAATTGGAGAATTAAAATACAGTTAAACTAAGAAGTTGATTTTATTAAGTTCAACACAAATGTTTTTAGCCTTATGAAAAGTGATTATAATAAGTAAAATTTGTTTTAATATTGTTGAAATATTCTGAAAAATACCTAATTTAAGGAAGACATTAAAAATAAAGACTTTGATTACTTTAATAAACAAAAATATTTGTTTTTGTTCTTAAAAACATTCCCCTGGTTGATTACAACAGTCCCCTGTCACGATTTTCCATAAAATCTTCAATAACTCAAAAACTGAGACGAAAATGTGTAAGCTTTTTGAAGATATATATTTAATTTATAAATGCCCTTCATTATATCAACTAATATTCTCAACATTTAATAAAAATTTGCTTAGGACAGTCTTGCATGGATGAATTTCCAAATAGCAGAGAAACGCCCAAAAATAATTAAGAAGATAATAATAAATAAAAGGATCCATCCCAAGTAGCATACAAGCTGTATTTTAGTTCGTTTTTATTATAGAAGCTGTATATTTAAGTTCTATAAAGGCTGTATAAGCTTATTTTTATACATTGCTTATGGGTATAGAGAGTTATAAAGCATGGTCACATATATGGTACATAATATGTCAGAATGGATCTAGATGTCTACAATCTACCATCATCAACAAAGAGGCCTTGACTAGATTTAGGGGTAAAAGATCCATCAAATAGATTCTAAATGCAAGAATATTAGTTTTGAATTTGTAAAAGAAAATCATGGACAAGTCATACAATAGTAAAGCAGAATGTGTATATGTGTATTTATGTTGTAGTTATCAGTGCATCTTGAAGCTTCAAAAGAGCAAAGATTGATTTTAAATATTTTGGAACATCAAGGAGTTAAATGAAAATTTTGTCATACATCAGATAGACTGATATTCCATTTCACTGGATCTCTTGGCTCCTCTGACCACTGTCTGGTTCTGATTCAAGTGACATGCATATAACACAATCCATCTGGGCCAACTAATTGGTGTCAGGTGTAGCATTATAAGTTGGCAGATTGGGATGTATTGTGTGAATTTTATGCATCATACCCGTGGAGGCAGGTCTGCTTAAGTTCAGAAGAACCTGACTACTATGCTGTTACTCACAATGCACAATTCTTGCTTGTATGGAATGTTTTCTCCCTGACCCACAAGAAGCTGCTGGTCTTGCGAAGAAGCTACAATACTCAAGCAAACTGCATATGAGACTTGGACATGGATAATAATAATAAGGATCTGAATATTTAACTTGTGGGGTTGTGGAAATGGGTGGCCAGCATTTAGTCCAGCAGACGCATATGAAACATAGTTGACAGTAGTTGCTCCGATTACATGCACATTAATGCTGGTGTCCCACAAGGCTCTGTGGTGTCTCCTACAATGTTTCTACTGCAAATCAATGACGTGTTGTCCATCAACAGCATACATTGCTATGCAGATGACAATACTGGAGAAGCTTTTAACAAGGGCCATGCAAATATCCCTTGTTCCGTAGTGGAGGAAAAGCATAGAAAATTTGTGTCTAAATTCAAGACCACTCCATCCAAGGTCTCTGACTGGGGACAGAAATCCTCAGCACTATGAAGACACAAGTTTGCGCGTTCACTGCTAA
The DNA here is from genome assembly GCA_946406115.1 of Apoda limacodes. NCBI lineage: Eukaryota > Metazoa > Arthropoda > Insecta > Lepidoptera > Limacodidae > Apoda > Apoda limacodes. Next base: position 22,324,922 of record OX291549.1, on the reverse strand, counting down.
GAAAACGCCGTTCACTGAGGTCCCACTATTCTAGAACACACCCATCACCATATCCAAGAGCATTGGGATCCTTGGTGTTGTCATTTCTGGCGATTCAGTTCCGAGATCATGCAAGACAAGTCGCGTCCAGAAAGTACTTCACCTCAGGATAAAGGTTACTGCTTTATAAGTCACAAGTCCGGCCCCATATGGAGTACTACTGCTTTCTCTGGGATGGTGCACCTTAGAAGAGACTTTGCCTTCCTCTGTGTAATCTACTGCTTATAAAATGGGATGTGTTCTGAGGAATTGTTCGCATTGGTTCCCACGGCTATTTTTTACCATCGCATCGCTCACCATCAGCAGGGAATTTATTCCCAAACCTTTGAACCTAAATGGTTACCTAAAGTGTGGTTTCAGAGAAACTTCCTTCCGCAAATGCTTAGATTATTGAATTGAAGGGAAAATTGAACTCCTTGCCAAGGTTTTTCCAAAGATACGGGGATGTTTAAGAAAAAATTATTAGATTTTCGAAGGGACGACAACGCGCAGTGATGCCCCAGGTGTTGTAAGCGTCCCTAGGCTGCGGTGACCGCCTACCATCGGTGGACCGTAAATATTCCACCACTATATACCTTAATCTCTGCTGAGTAACACTCGCCTGGCACAGTTAACTGTCCAGTTAAAATCCTACTTGTTTTCTGGAACGGCCTATGGTGATATTCAAAGCACTTGCTGACGAATAGATTTTATTGTGCCGGTTCTATATAATTTTTATAATTTTTCTATATAATAAGTGGATTTTTTACATGCTTATTGGTGAAGATCATATAGTTTTTCAAGTAGCAGTGTAACAAAATACAACTACATTTTTGTTTTTTTTATTTTTTACTGGATAGGTTTTCGGACGAAATGTATTTTGCCGGTACCAAAGAGTTACTCCTGTGGGAACTTTTTAATTTTTCAGGAAGAAAAATAGCCTATTTCCTATTCCAAGCCCTAAATTGTATATGTGATATTAATGGAAAAGCTGGTAATTAATGAATTTTGCTAGCGGCTTTACCCGCCCTAAATTCGATTATCGGCGTGGAACCCTCAGGTCAACTCCTTAATAAAGTTTGTCTATACCAAGCTGTAATTCGTTAAAGCTAGGTTATAGTTATTCCCGCGGGAAATTCTGAGTTTTCCGAGATGAAAAACAGCCTATATCCTATACCAGGACTTAAATTATATGTGTGCCAAGTTTCACCCCGATCCATCCGATGGTTGTGAAGCATGATTGAGTAAAAAACAACCAAACATCCAAACTTTCGCATTTATAATACTAATGGAATAGCTGGTAATTAATTAATTTTGCCAGCGGCAGCGCCCGCCCTAAGGATGATTATCGGCGTGGAACACCTTGATTATTAACTTCTCAATTATACTAATAAAGTTTGCTGTAACTATAGTTTGTTAAGTTAATTTAGCCTATGTGTTAATCCAGGGTGTCTTTAGTACCTACGTACTAAATTTAATCAAAATTGGTCCAGCCGTTTAAGCGTAAATAAGTAAAAAACACGGTCACAAACTTTCCCATTTATAATATTAGTGTGATTTAGTGTAAAATATCTATAGGTAGCTGAAAAAACGATTATTATTTGTAATCTAAGTTACAGTCAAGTGACCTAAACCCGCGATCGTAGCATGCGGAGGCGTCGTTGAAGCTTATCACCACCGGCTCAGAATATCGCTGCCGCACGTCCTTGATTCGACTAACTAGTTACCTCGTCATAATACCGTCATCAATCTTGACATCGTAACTCTGTATCCCTTGACAAGTCACTACTTCCTTTCAACCACATAGAAAACAGTAGTAACACATTTAAGGTTAATCCAATTCAGATTTTAACCCTACAAATGTCATTGCACTAAATATTTATAATTGTAAACATTGCTATTTGCCATAGTCGCAAAAATTATAAAGCGAATACATTCTTGAAATGCCTGAGATATTTTAAAAGTTTTTTTAAATTCAATTCCGAGACGGTTAATTAATTTAATGAAAACTCTGGTTATTTAATAAATTCATTGGCATTTTATAGATGCTGTGCTTTTTGTGCTACTATGGTAAATAGCGATATCCTAGTGATAATGCGTTTTGAGTAGCAAAATGTTTAATAGTATTTAATGTAAGTTACGTACCTAGTTTGTATGAAAAAATGTTCATGGGATAACACTTAAATGATAGATGTCTTTCTTTAAAAAAGTATATTTTGGATGTATAAGTGTTTTTATACATACTTATAATAATATAGCTTCTAATCATAAACTCAGTATGTAATAATATTGTAAATATGCTTTATTTTAAGTTGAAAACCGGCAAATGCATGTTGTACGCGCATTAAGTTAGAGTTCCGTAGATGTGTATTATTCCAAAACTGGTAAACCGATTTTGTTTAAAATAATTTTTGTTTATAAAGCTCTATTATTCAAGTTTTTAATTTTAGATTTTAAATGTAACATTTAAATATTTTATTTATTTTATTATTTAAAAAGAAATATTACTTAATATTAGACACAAAGCTTTCAACTTAAGAAGCTAATAAACTCGCAAAGTATATACATAAACCTGACTCAAAATCTATATGCAAATCTTGTAAACATAACCTAACTTTACTTAATGTTAATTTTTTTTGGTAATTTAATCATTCATTAAAATACTTACATGATTACTTTTATTGTCACATTCTTTAACTAGTTTTCAAATCACGACACTGATTAAACCTTAAATCTACAAAATTTCAAATTTACGAGGAGAAATATTATACACATTTATGTATATGTTGCATAGACTAACAAAGCGAAAGACGCGCGTCAAGGTCATTTTTATTTACACAAATTGCAAATAGATTCTGTGTCCGGTTTACATACCTCTTTGCATGCATTTTTTAAGAACTTTGCAACGACGCTCCAAACACACAAAAAATGTTTCAGCTGCAATTCGATAATTGGAAATTTACCTCAAAATTATTGTTTTTCTCAATTTCATTTCAAATATATGTCGGTTCACATAATTCACCTTCCTGTAAAATTGTATCTAAATCGTCGCAAATACGGCGAAATTATAATAAGGCTGTAGCTGTATAATAAAGACATACTCGTAAGAGTGCGTAACGTAACTATAAAAGTTCTATTTCTGCCATTTGCCTACGAAACCCTAAACATTTGCGTGTCTGACACTACAAGCAAGCAATTTGATTGATGCTATTGTGATTGATTATACAGTAGAATAGAAAATTTCGAACCTTCCACAGACCTCTACAGAAATAAAACCCTCAAAGAAATACGTAGTTTCATTGGAACAGATATTTATGTGACAGTGATTAGAATTGGAACGTAGGAAATGCACAATAAAAATGAATCAGTGGATAGTTATAATATCGTATGCAATGCACGACACGCCTGGCTTTTGGAGAGCGAACTCAGAACAAATTCAATTTGATTTTATATGTGTAGTGTCTCTCGTGCATGTACTCAACATGTGCCTATTGAAGATTTATTTTAGCTGTTGGTTTTATAAACAAGTTTTTTACAAACATTTCGCTTATCAAAATGCGTTTTTTATTTCGATATATCGCTCGCTATTTACGAGGAACATAGTCGCAAAAACCATATTCATCCATAAAATGCCTGTGACTCAATTATTATTAAATAGTTAACCAGAGTTTTTATTGAAATAATAAAATATATGATTTCAGCAAATACTCTGGGTTGATGATTCACTGTGTATATGGCATGCATTTTGTTTGCAAGTAGGTAGGTAGGTATGGTAAATAGTTATATACTATAGATATTTAGTGAAATGAAGTTTGTACGGTAACTATCGAAATCGGTTTCGCCTTAACTCGTAAAATTTAGCTTGTTGGTATTAGTTTCTTTGTTGGATAAAGGTTTAACGACTTTAATGATCTAAATCCGTGACTATAGTAGTGACGGATCTGATTCGTCGGCGTATATTGTTATTATGGATTTTATCACGCAAAGATATATATTTACTTTGAGAGACCACGTTTATGTAGGCAGAGTAGCACTGGCAAGACTGGCAACACATGCTGGTTCTAGACTTTTTTTAGACATTGAAATACATTGGTCGAAAAAAGTGTTGCCCGATCGGGCCCAATTTATCCATGTTTTATTTTTCTTCTGCTTGCTAAGAAGTTTATCGTTGAGGTATTCAAACATTGTGACGTTGTCTTTAAGCAATTCTCTCTAAGTCATCGCCTAATCGAAGTATCCTTTCCTCTTCAGAAGCTGAAAACATCTTCTACGCATCGGTAAAAGTTTCGCGGAAATAACATCTCACTGTCTCACACCTATCTCTCTGATCTTGATAGAATCAAAGATCTTTTCGTAGTCCAGGAACAGTGCGCTACAACTTTGTATATATCTACATGTATGTACCTACTCCATGAACGAGTTATGGTGTTAGCGTTGCCATGTTGGCGCCTATCCAAATCGAGCCTTTGCCGTCATCGGAACTGGTATGAGGTCACTAGCTTACTGAATTTCTGATGTAGGCCAAAAGATACCCTCAAAATGTACTTTTACTAAATAATATACGACGTTCATAATTGTAATACCTGTTTGAAATGAGTTAAGCTGATACTAAATAATATGACAGCGTAATTAATATGCTTTATATTGTGGTAATGTCACAAATTCAATATTCTTCGACTTCGAAAATAAAGCATACTGATAGACAATTGAACTACGAGTATGTTTTTCTGCTTTTAAATAAATCTTTGAAGTCTGTTTTCATTTTATTTTTAAATTTCTAGGTGCCGCAAAAATTTCCGACAGACATGACGAAACTAAACGATGAAGGGTTCCGTTTTTTATGTTTGGCAACGAAACTCTAAAACTTTTTAACGGAAACTGCTATGGTGCGGATTTTAATATGGGGTCCACGTAACCCTAAAATTAAATGCGACAACTATGTCAAAATCTTTTTTTTCTTTTGATATTTTTGATGCGTTGTTTATGGTGAAAAGCGGAACTACATATTTACCAATATTATTTTGTTTTTGTCATTTACAAGTAGCGCCTTTCCCAGGCAGTAACTTACGTGGTACGCAATGTAAACAAACATTTAAAAAAAATCAATAGATCGTCTATAAATCGTCGAAAATCACATCCTATTTTTAGGGTTTCGCACCTTAAAAGGAAAAAAGGAACCCTCATAGGATCATTTTGTTGTCCGTCTGTCGAGTAAGACCCTTTTTCTCAGGAACGGGTAAAGGTAACAAGTTAAAATTAATATCAAATACTAAGGTTTGGGGTCTCTTGAAGCTGTAAAAAATCAAGCATCTAAGTCAACGCCATAAAAAATACGGCCATTTTGTCGCATATTTTGGCACTCGCAAACAAATCAAAACCTATGGGGTACTTCTCGTTGCCCTAGAATCATGAAATTTCACACGAAGCAAGGTTTTTCATCACAAATACAGGATAAAATCCGAAATTTCTTAGTTTGTAGTTATAACACATTAAAAAAAGTTTGTGTGTCTTTCTGACAAGACCCTTATACTCAAAATCGTGTGGGGATATCAAATTAAAATTAATATCAAATACTAAAGTCTACACAGAGAAAAAACTTTAGTAGCTACAAGTAAATAATACTTATAATCACTAAAATATTAGTAATTCCGAGGACAAGTTAATTACACTGACGGTTACCAATGAGTTTTACTTATTGGTATAATTTACTAACCGGAATAAAACTACTCTTGTTGGAGTTGGATAACAGTGTTGTTGTGAGATTTGTAGAGCGGCGGTAAAGGGGTAACCCCCGCCAGGTGACGGGTTATGCCTGGAAAACGCGTTGTCCTACTTTACTTGCATTTCGGTATGTCGATATATATGCGAACTACCAAAAAAACTTCGGTAGCGCGATGTAAGACGCGTGACGTCAACCTTAATTCGTAGCAGTACGATATGATGTTTGTTATAAGTAAGCTTCACTAATTCTTAGAAAGGTATTTGTAAACGTTAATTGGCCTTCACTGTAATGACAAGTAGTGTTTTATCTTCCAACTTTAATTAAACTTTTTGTAATCTTTAGTATGCTTTATATGTTAATATTAATTACCTTTCTTATAAATTCGAGGAAAATTTTATAGGATTTATAAAATTTTGTAATCCGAAGTACAAATTATTTTTTACGGAAAAGAATAAAACTATTTTGTTGTTATTATTCAAATAATAATGTAATTAATAAAATATAGTTTAACATTGTTTTGTAATTTTCAGAAAAAAAATGTTGAAATTAATAAAATTTAGTATTAACGCATTTTATAAACTAGTTTTTAATTCGAACAATATATTTTTTCTCCGTGTATGGTTACTTAAACTTAAGGTAAAAATCAAGCATCTAAGTTAATGCAATATAAATATATGCCTAAAATATGGTTATTTTTGTCGCATATAGTGACACAAATAAATCAAAACCTATACAGTACTTCCCGTTGAACTAGAATCATGAAATTTGGCAAGAAGAAATGATATATAGCACACATAAAGGAAAATATCTGGAAATCGTAAATGTTTAAAAAAAGTTTTTTTGTGGTTATAAACTTATGTACAGTTGGTAAACTAACCGCGACCTATGTCGATATAACGGCTAGAATGAGTACACTAGTAAACCATAGAAGAAAACATAATGATAGCTATAAACAGTCTATGCATACATCTGACTAGGTACTATCCCTAAGATTTTGTTGTCTGCTGGTGTGTATACTCAATGAAGTCACCTGCCGTAATCAATATAAGTTTTCAAGACCCTAATAAATAAAATATATCAATGGCAGATCTGGTCAATTAAATTCAAAATTTTTTTTTTTTCAGCACTGTCAAATCTGTGTGCCAAAATGCTAAACGCTCGATAATGGTCTACCCATTGTTGTTTTAAGATAAATATAATAATATATTATCAAATTTCAAAACGGCAGACGTTTAATATTTGCGAAAAATCGATACCTGTCTTACCTGAGCGCGCGCCGCGTCCACCACTCGGGGCTTAGTGACCCCCTATCCCATATTTGGTAGGTATATAGGGGCCTCACTGTACAAAACCCCAGGTCTGGTCAAATACATTCAGGTAGCTTTCCACTGGCTCTTAGACTAATAAGTCAAGTAAGAAAAAATAGTGCGTAAAAACCTATAGTACGAGAGCCCACGACCAAAATTTTTGTCTCATAGCAATACGGCCAAAACCGCATCAAATCGATAGATACGATTATCCTGAACTCGAAAATACCAATATCAGACATTTTCCGCGTAGCGTTTGATCTGACCGAATTTTCAAAATTGTCAAAGAATTTTACCGAACTGCATCACAGCAATGTGTCTGATTTGCAGACTGTAGTTGAATGATAGTTCTGAGATACCGGAAACATATTTTTCAGACGTTAGTGGTGTAGCGCAAAATCACCTTAAAAAAATTAAAAATGAGACAAAAAAAATGTCTCATAGCAATACGTCTGAAAATCTTTTTTATTAGTAAATTTTGGTTATTTGATGCGAACAAAACAATTTTCAGACGGAAATGTGAACGCATTAAATTTTGAGACTGTTTTGAAAATGTTAACAAATTTTACCGATCGGTATCATAGCAATATGTCTGAAAATTGTTGGACATGATAAAATAAGTTGTCCACATGTGCAAAAAATTTATATCAGACAAATTAGGTGTAGCACCTTCTCTATCAGACAACTTTTCGATACTCAGATATCATTTAAAAATCGTATTGAGGCATCTTGAATTTTCTGTTACAAACCAATGAATACGTTGCTGAGGCTGTTGAAATTAAATACTAATTGATTTTATGGTTTAGTTTGGTTGGATAGTTTTGGTTTTATTTAAAGCACACTTGAGTAACTTTTACAAAAGAAATAAGTAATGACATCTGTCATCTGTCAAAGTACATATAATAGACAAGGGAGATTCTTGAATATCTATGAAGGCTGTAAATTTTAAAAAAAACATTTAACAGAGGCGTCGGCCAGGCGACTCCGAAACGTTATTTTCGTTTTTGGGAGTATATGCTACACTTAAAGTGTCTGAAAACAGGTTTTTGGTAATCATGGCAGCAATACGAAAAGTTGAAAAAAATAATTATCCGTATTGCTATGATACAGGTCGGCTAAATTTGTTGACATTTTCAAAAATGCGCTCAGGCTATATGCTACGCGCAAAATGTCTGAAAACAAACTTTTTCGTAATACAATTATAAAATCTATGTACATTTTCACTATCAGACGTATTGCTATAATACCGACTGTCTTTTTTTTTTGACACAGCAGAAATGGCCTCCCACGCAGTTGCTACACTTTCGACCGTTACTACACACCTAGTCGGGTTCAGAATCATACAATCTAACGATTTTATAGGGTTTTTGCCGTATTGCTATGAGACATGGTTTTGGTCGTGGGCTCTCGTACTACTACCTACTTATGCATATAATTATTAAATTTATTTGTTTCGTAGTGAAACAATTTGTTTTTGGATTTTATTGAATACTAGCTTCTGCTAGCGGCTTCGCCCGCGCTAAATTTCGTTATCGGCGTAGGTTCTTACGGCAGCTTTTCAATTATAGAAAAAAAAAACAAACTATCAAATATTTCCTCCTTAATGGCATAATACATTTGTGTCAACCCAACCTAAGTCTGTCAAGCCATTTAGAAGTTATGTGAAAAAGATAAGTAAGAAGGACAATTCTTACTACCCGTTGTCTTATTACCCGTTTTCCCGCAGTAAAAAGTAGCCTATGTTTATCAGGGATAATGTTTGCTTCCAATGGTAAAAGAATTTTTCAAATCGGTCTATAGTTTCGGAGCGTATTCAATACAAACATACTTACATACAAATCTTTCCTCTTTATAATATTAGTATAGATTTCACAATTCGGCTTGTTCTACTCCAACAAGTATGTGTAAACACACGACATCCATCTTTTTATAAATATACTTGTTACTTAAATATACATTATTTTTATATTCTCTTACATTATTATTTCTGTGCTAAAAAAAAGATGATTTTATCCCCAAAACCATTTTTTTTTTTAGTTTGTTCTCTTTATTATTTAAGCCTAGCTAAAGGTTCCTTACAAAGAAATTATAACCAAGAAAACCATATATGTATAAGTAAATATACATATACCAACGTAGTATGTAGTAATATTGAACATTATAACATAAGTTTAATATCGTTTTAAAGACTGAGTATTTTATGTTTCATAACATTTTCAATGAATCAATATCAGTACCTAGGAAAGGAAGTAGGTGGCTGATTTATTTAACGTAAGGAATGATGGAGGAGGCTGCGGTGTTGAGGGCAGACGTTGACTAATAGGGATCTATCTGGCTAGGCTCTTTGCGTACCTATCGAATCCTTATCGTAAAAGTCTTGTAAAAATTACGTCAGAGGTAGCATTTAGTCAAATTGTGCTGGTAAATTTTGGTCTTGGAATAAGTTATCTATAGCTGCTAGTTAATGAACCTTTAGTTTGTTAAATTGAGTCGGGATTCATAATTTTTTCATCGATATAAACCAAAAAAGTATGCCCGTTCCATACTGTTGCTGCACCAAAACGACTTCACGTCGAAATAAGCTAGAAGGACTCATTGTAAACCAGTGACGAGAAGGACATCTTTACAACGTTAGGAAGAAACCGATCCCAGTAATTAGTGTGTGCGTGTCTATAATTACAACTACATTTTAAGGTAGCGTATAGCGACCAAAGACCTGACTCGTTTTAAATTGCAGCAGCAGAGCAGAGCCTGAGAAATAGTCCAAGTGACTAGATACTCAATCTCCACAGTTTCTACCATAAGACAGGAAAGTGAGACGAAATCCGACGACGGTAATTACACAAAATTTCGGTCGCGGGCGTATCTTTTTGTTCATGTCAATGATTTTTTTATTAGGTTTCCGTACCCAAAGCCTGCTAAGCCGGGATCCTATTTCTAAACCTACACCGTGCTTCTGTACCTCATTATTATAGCGTAATATAAAAATATATTAAATGGACAAAACCCAAAACTCATACAAGAATGGCCGTTCCGGTTCCGGAGGCGATCACCGAATTCTGCGAGGGTGAAGCCACGGGACAAACATAGCTTATCAATATAATTTGTCAGGGAATTTGTCTAGAGGAATAACACTACTATTATATGATGGCTTAATATCGTATACAATATAACATCTACAATAGGGGATCACAATTCCTTATCATTTTGTTAACGAGAATTAATGGAAGGTCTTATCCCTGACATACTTTTGTCATTTATTTCAGCCATGGTTCAGTGACGGCTGTCTGCTACTTAGTTGATAATATTTTTTCCTTAAATAAACTAAAATTAAACATTTGTGAGCTAAAGAGACGTTGATACAGAAAGTAGTTTTTGTGTTGTTTTTTCCATAGGACATTTGAAATTTTGTTAGACAGTGTCTTGTGTAGAAGTTGTGAGATCTAGAAAGCTATACACTTAATACCTCACGCAAATTTCCTTACTATTAGACAGTGGAATCTATTTTAAAACGAGCAGAAAACTGCAAATTATAGGTACGGGCAAGCAGGTTTCACAGCTGTACCAATTTCAAGTCGATAGCATAAGTAGTTTCTGAAAAAAACAGCCCTGACGTACAGATAACAAAGTCCCACTACTAAAGGTTTCTTTTTAACATTTTGGTACGGAACCCTAAAAAAGATATTTTATAATGTATTCATAATTTTTTTACGTCTTTGATCGAGTGGCTGCTCGTTTAAGATATTGTTATTATCTCAAGATATATACTTATATATTTTGATTTGATATTGTCTGTATTATTCATTTAATTTAACATGACTTGGCTTTGAGAAAAATATACAGTGTTATCGCTCGTATCTCTACTGTCGGCGTGGTGTCAGTTGTGTGTGAATGATGTCATGGCGGTTTTACGCAAGTTTTATATCCATTTGGGGTTTATTTTATTTAAAAAAGTATACATAAAACGTAATTTTGGTAAAGGAAAAAAATTTCGTGAGTGAACCAGCATAGAAAAGACGTATGTGAAGTCCACAATTCGAACTTGTCTCGCGTAAGTGAATATTGTCCAAATAAGGGCCAGGCAGGCTGGTGGTCCAACAGTAGGGACGTATGAAGGCTAGCTGTAGCCTCAAAGAACTGTCTTACCTTTGCCTTCTTAATTCACACTGATATCACACGCACTGCCGCTTATCTATATTAAAATACACTAATTTGTTGAAGCGATTCGCATACCACCTATTGTAAATTGGTTTTACAAGAGAAACCAGGAGAATCGAGTTGAATCCTCACAAAAGCTCCATCTACCCTCTCACTCTTCGGTCGTGCCATTCTCTGCCAAAACAAGACCAAATATCTCGGTGTGACCCTGGATAGGCGTTTGAACTTCCGCGATCACACCAAAATAGTTACCATCCCGGTCTTTCGCACAATAACTCATAAAAGTGTAATCGCTATATCGAATTAATTGTGACAGCTATACGTTTTTTTTTTTTTGTTAAAATAACATTTTCTTAAATCAAATTGAAATAAAAAAATGCAGAGACATTTAATATAATTATACTCTCTTTAAATACCGTTGCCAACCATTTGCCGACACTAATTGCTTGAATGAATACAACTTATTTAATAATACGCATAAATACCCATATTATTTCACTGAATTATTAATACTAAAGGCTTTGCTGTGTCTGATCTATTCCTATATATACTTACAATAACTTATCTTAGTGTATTATCCGTAGTTTTGTAGAACGGAAGTGTCAAGTCAAGGTTTCTAGCCATAGAGTATCGTTGGGACATTGAACAGTTGTTGGTTGGTTGTTGGTTACGTAAGTTTGCCGCAGTATTTCGTCTCGACGCGTCGTCTAGTCTAGACTACACTGCACCATGCATCCGTATTCCATGCGTCTGAAGCGACATGACAACGAACTATTGTCATAATGTACTTGCAAAAAAAAACACTAAACTAATTTTGTTGCGGATACAAAGCCAGAGTACTAGTATAGTATTATATAATCTGTGGCTAGAGGTTCTAATGAAAATCTAATCGGACGAAGTCGCAAGCAACACTCTTTCAAATAAAATTCTTTTATGATAACGTATGATGTATTTGGATGTGTTTGATAACGCATGTTGTATTTTTATATAGTTATAGCTGGTTTTCAATCTAACATCCGCCGGAGTTGTTGCTTTTTCTTAGCTTGACGGTTTAATAGTGGTATTGTTCAGAAATACTAATATACTATAGCCATGGATTTATTTCGTCTAAAGTTCACTTGACACCGTATGTTTGTTGTTATTGTGATTTAGGCTTACAATATAAAAAAAAACCGGCCAAGTGCGAGTCGGACTCGCGCACGACGGGTTCCGTACAATTATCTATAAAAACGGCAAAAAAATCATGTTTGTTGTATGGGAGCCCCCTTCTTAAGTATTTGTTTTATTTTATTTTTTTATTTTTAAAGTGAATATATAACTAAATATTCTGTGAATATTTCTAGCGTCTACCTGTTGCCCTTATCAATAACTAGTAAAAACGAGCTAAAAATTCACGTTAGTTGTATGGAAGACCCCCTAAATACTTTTTGTTATTCTGTCAATATAGCTGCAACAGAAATACATCATCTGTGAAAATTTCAACTGTCTAACTATCACGGTTCATGAGATACAGCCTGGTGACAGACGGACGGACAGCGAAACGAACCTTTGGGTACGGAACCCTAAAAAGCAAAGAATATATGTCCAAAAGTTAAATACACAATCATATAAAAACAGAAAGATTTAACTTTGTTTTACCCTATTTTTTTAGTTTACCTACGCAAAATTTGACTGATTTTATTAACCATTAAGTCTTTTTTTTTTTAAAAAAAGGTCGTTCTTTAATCAAAAGGACCTATATAAACGCAAAATGTAACATGCAAGGCTGATACGGACCCGCCAGGTGGCTGACAATTTGCCGTTTTTATTCGTTATTCATCCGTCATGTCAAAAAAAATTGTCGTTGAGCTATTTTTAAAAAAAGGCCATGGCCGGCTGAACAATTTGGCAATTACGGATTAAAAAAACGGCAAATTTGGTATACTTAATTTAAATTTGACATTTTTTTTTTAAACCACTAAGGTAGCAAACGAGCTTGCGGTCCGGCTGATGTTAGGCGGTCACCGCAGCCTATGGACGATTGCAACACCTGAGGCATCACTCCCGCGTTGCCGATCCTTCAAATGTTTAATAACTTCTTTCTTGTAGAACCCCATACCGTTGTCCTTATAGAAAACCTGCGCAAGGAGCTCATTCCACAACCTTCTCGTTCGCAGGAGGAAGTTTCTTAGAAACAGCACGGTACGTGACCATTTAGGTTTTAAGGTGTGAGGATGAATTCCCTTCCGATGGCGGGCAGTGCGATGGTAGAAAGTAGCCGTAGGCATCATTTCGAACAATTGCCAAGGTTTTCTGCAAGGACTACAGTATGGAGTTCTTCAAGAAAGAAGTTATTACATTTCTGAAGGGTCAGCAACGCGCAAGTGATACCCCTGGTGTTGGTCCATAGGCTACGGTGACCGCTTACCATCAGGCGGACCGTAAGCTTGTTTGCCACCTTAGTGGTATTAAAAAAAAATAAAAAAAAATTCTTATAATACATCCCATTATACAAGTAGTAGAACACACACAGGGAGGCAAAGTCTCTTCTCAGACTTAAGGGTTCGATTCGGCTTGTGAGTTGGGGATCGTCGACAACTCTCGCGGCTCGTCGTTGAACCGAGTCAAAAGGCCCAAGCTGGTATCCGGGTGCACCCGACAAGGGATGGCAGCAGTACTCCATTTGGGGCCGGACTTGCGATTTGTAAAGCAGCAACCAAAAAATTATGGTATAATAACTTCCTGTGAAAACCACAATTTGCAAGTTTGATTCTCAAGAATTTTTAATCAGTGTTTTCAATGAATTTATAGTCATTGACTACAAAGTAACTAGTCTGTAGGAAAACATTAAAATACACTAATTTGTTTAACTGTTCGCTGTACTGGTTGGTTGTACACATTAAAGGTGATGGTATACCCAAACGAGTTAAGTTTGCAAAAATTGGATTAATTTTGTAACAGTCCTGAGTACACCTTTTGACGTAAACAAAATATGTTATAGTTTAAACTATAATTGGATTTGCTAATATTGTAATGATTCGGCTCTTAAGAGGATACACTTCGCGGCTCCTTGCAGCGGGCTTCATACAAACGAATTTCTCACTTATTTTTGACACTTGCTGATCAAACACCACGAAATTTTGAAGACATGTCCTAATAATAAATATCTAGGTCTGCAGTGTGCCTGTTAACGACTCTACTAGCCGACGATGAGGTGATCTTTAGGTATAAGCTAGCGTAACTTTGTAAGTATAATATTAGGTATAAGTAAGGTATTATTTGGTCGTACAGTTTAATTAGAGAACTCGTGCGGACTGACCTACCTATTATATCATTGATATTAGTAGGCTAAGTTTAGGTACCTAAGTTTCTTATTTGTTTGTTTATTGACTATGTATGTAGTATAGTTAATGTTTTCTCTGTATAACTTGTCTCTGCCTCGGCGCGTAAGCGCACATGTTGTTTACAAGACATCGTTTATTTCGCCCGCACAAAGCTTGTCGACAGCTGGACATGTGCAAGCGGGGAAAACATGAGGTGAGGGGTTGTGTTGCTTGCATAACTACAAGACTTGACCGACTCGACAGTTCGACATCCCGCGTTCAACGACGACGAAAAAGCGGATTGCCTAGCGTCTAGCCTCCAAGCCCAATGTGCCTTAAGCACACAGCCCTTCGATCCCGACCACGTGCGCGAGGTAGACGGCGAAGTGGAGCGCAGAACTTCTCTGCCTCCACAAGACCCCCTGCCCCCTGTCACTGTCGACGAAGTCGTACAGGTCATCAAAGACCTACGCCCCCGTAAGTCCCCCGGTGCGGACGGTATCTCTAACGATATCCTAAAGCGCCTCACTCTTCCCCTTATCTGCCTCCTAGTAGCGATCTTTAACGCTGCTATGGAACATTGCATCTTTCCTTCTCAATGGAAAGATGCAATTGTTATAGGCATCCATAAGCCAGGTAAAGCTCGTACCGAGCCGTCCTCCTATCGCCCCATAAGTTTACTAAAGGCCCTTGGTAAACTCTATGAACGCCTCCTCCTTGCTCGCCTACGGAACGCTATAGTTTCCAGAGGCATTTTAATAGATGAGCAGTTCGGCTTTCGTGCCAAACACTCATGCGTCCATCAAGTCCTCCGCATAACGGAACATATTCTTACAGGCTTTCAGCCAGCGTTAGGTAAGACCCGTCACACGGGCGCTGTCTTCTTCGATGTAGCGAAAGCTTTCGACAAAGTCTGGCACAACGGTTTAATTTTTAAACTGTACAACTTTCAGTTGCCGGATCGTCTCGTGCTCATCATACGAGACTATTTGTCGAATCGTAGCTTTCGCTACAAAGTCGAAGGCACTCTCTCTTCCCCCCGTCCCATAGAAGCAGGAGTCCCGCAAGGGTCCGTGCTCGCCCCCATCTTGTACCTTCTGTACACTAACGATATCCCTAAAACGATAGGTACCCAACTAGCCCTCTTTGCGGACGATACCGCTATCTATACCACAGATAGGCAAGTGAGTCGAATCACTGAGAGACTCCAACCAGCTATCACCGCCCTAGGCGAGTGGTTTCGGAAATGGAGAATCGAGGTGAATCCCGACAAAAGCTCTGCCGTCCTCTTTTCCTTAGGCCGCCCTCCGCGGCCAACTTCCCTTTCCCTCTTCGGTCGTGCCATTCCCTGGCAAAATAAGACCAAATATCTCGGTGTGACCATGGATAGTCGTTTGAACTTCCAAGCTCACACCAAAATAGTTAGAGACCGAGCCGCTTTTGTACTCGGTCGTCTCTATCCCATGATAGGCAAGTATAGTAAGATGTCGCTTAGAAATAAGCTAAATCTTTACACAACTTGTATCCGCCCCATACTAGCTTATGCTAGCGTAGCCTATGCGCTGTCCAAGCGCAATCTCCACAAACTCCAGACCCTCCAAAACCGCTTTCTCAGAGCGGCCTCTGGAGCCTCTTGGTACGTTCGCAATGCGGACCTACACAGAGACTTCGAACTTCCCACGATTCCCCAATATTTTAAAGACTTGGCAGTCCGCTTTTTCGAGCGTACGCAAAATCACCCGAATCGATTAATTGTGCAATCCACAACGTATCGTCCCCCCGATCGACCCGGTCACGGTCGTAGAACTATCGTTAGGCGGCCTCGGCACGTACTAACGTCCCCAGATGACGATCTCGCTGTCCGGATAGCGAGATTAGTCTCTACGACTTCCCCAAATAGGGCCTCCCTCCAAACACGACGCCGACGTCCCCGGGTTCGTCGGCGCCCACAAGGATACACTAGGTATCAAAGAGTGCCGGGGCGCTTCTCGCCCCCACTCAACCGCATTCGTACCCGCGTAACGGGGAACTCCCCTCCTGGCGGTGACTCACCTTCGGGTTCGAGACTCACGCCGGTCGAAGGGACGCCCCCGAGAGCGACAACCCAAGCCGAGGCTTCCCCCGCGGGAAGCCCTTGAGCGTTGGGCGCTATATGGGCTGAGGCTCCTTCAGAGTCTCGCCCCAAAAGTCCGGTGAAGCAGTAATGGCTGCAACAGCCAACTGCATTGTCAGCTCAGAAAAAAAAAAAAAAAAAAAAAAAAAAAAAGTTCGACATTATTCGAGAAGCGAGCAACACATACCCTCTGTATTGGTTGTGCTTTTGTATCGAGTTATTAAATGTGATATAAGGAATTCAGCTGTTGCCTTTCTATCTTCGTCTTTAGACCAATCAACCCTTAGCCAAAAATGACTTCTTTACAGTACCAGTTTTCTATCAAATATTATAGTTCAAAAGTTATACAGGATTCTAGTTTTTCATACAAATGGTTTTAAAAAGATTTCTAGTTAATAGGACGTTTTACAAGATTTTGGAAAAACCACAGACCTAGGTTTTCGGCTTGGGATTATGACTAAAAAATTTCACAGTGATAGATCAGTAAATGTCAAAAACAAATGAGAAATGCGTTTGTATGAAGCCCGCTGCGAGGCGCCGCGAAGTGTATCTCTTAAAACAGTTCGAGATTCTCAACGTGCGGTCACGTGCTAGCACCTATTGTACGTGGAACTGTGTATTTTTGTATGCTTCAACAGTGTAATGTCTTTGTGTGTACACGTATGTCGTAACGGCATGCTTTGGCTAAAGTATGCCATAGCCTTAAGGCTGCGCCCTACTTGAATGTGCAGTTTTCTGCTCGTTTTAAAATCGATTCCACTGTCCTATTGCATTATTAAGACTAGAAAGAAAAACGCTTTCTACATTCTTCAATTAGCAAATTGCTGTATTTGTCTTAAGATGTCTGTTTGATTGCTTTAAAAAAAATCCTACCTTTTTACGACTGAACTGTTCAACGGATCTTAATAAAAGGCAGAGCTTTCTTTTGATTTGAGGAAGAAGATAGACCCCGGGAGATTTTAGTTTTATTTATACGCAGATGAAATCGTGGAAAACAACTAGTTTAATCCTCTATCGACGAAATCGTTGGCAAACCCCATGCTACGACGTACACCTACACGAGTATGGCTTACCGGATTTCCAAGAATGCATGCATGACATACTTCGAGTAGTATGACTCAGTTACTAAACAGATTCCAAGCTTACTTAGCGTCTAAAATTTTTATACTTATCTTTTTATAAATTATCCACTGGCTTAGCCACTTCACGCATAGCCAAAACATTTACCTACATTAGTTCAGCTCAGTCGGTGGCCAATGTTCAAAAGGAATAAACTGCGCGCTCAAAAAGTTACGGCTCTGTTCGGTTATTTACTCCTGTGTTTTTAGTCCCAACTTATATACATGTAAGGTTTATTCAAAATAAAAAAATAATAATTATCTTTTATCTTTATTCAAAATAAAAAAATAATAATTAAACAATGATCTTACTGACGGGGAATAAAAATTCCTAAATTTTCTGGAGAAATCCTGTGTCCTGGTAACACTATTCGTAAGAAAAAAATTAATGTCTAATCAGTGTGCGCGAAAATATAAAGAAGGGTGGTAACTTTGTTGTACCAAGTCGACAAGCAAAATAGCGATATCGGAAACTCAATCTCGTGTTCAGTGAATTGTAAATAATTGCAGCAATCTACGAAGGTTGTTAGTAATGGCGCTTTCTTCATAATAGATGACCCTCCCCCCCTTTATTGTCATTTAGTCACCGAGGCGGCGTTTTGGGTTAATTTCACACCGTTTTCGAAATCTTGACACCAAATACTGAAATACGCGTTCGGGAATAACACTATAACGTTCCAAAGTAATAGAAATGCTTAAAATACCTGTATGCGATTTTAATGTCAAGAATGTGTTTTCTACGTATGCTGGTTTTCTCGAGATCTTTTCCTTCGTCGGATTACCAGTGGTGTAAACAAACATAAATAACTTTCAATTTAAGAAAAAATGGTACACGCCGGGACTCGAACGCTTGCCCCTCAGAACGTGAGGCTGACGTCGAGACCACTAGGCGACCACACACATCCTAGAGATTTCAGTTAAGGCATAAAAACTTGTGTTTCATGAGTACCCCATAACTTAGCAATATCAATTAAAACATTTTATACTCTACCGTTTGTGGAACAAAGTCACTCTTTTGTCCTCACAGACTATACTATATGTGTAGTTATATTTCGAATAAAGGGTGAGAACGTGAGGTCAATAAATATGTTGTAAAAAAAAGCTATCTGTTTCTGATTGGATATGAAGGAAGCGGGTTGTGTTAGTATCAGAGTACAACGACCGATAAATGTGACCTAAATCGAAATGACAGTAGTATTTGAAGCGTTTTATGAATCTAAAATCTAATAACGCTTCTTTAAATATATGCCATGTTTTATGTAATATGCCTTTTTACAAAACTGTATTACCTATTTATTTATTTTTTATTATTTTTGGGGCAAAGACAATCAAAAGATTTAATCTCAAGCCAGAATTTGAACCTGCAATCCTTAGGTTCCGTCTAAGGTCTGCCACTTTAGCTATCGAGGCAAATCCCAAATGTTTGCTCTAAAGTCTGTACTATGTAAAATTCTGGGCAACTAATGCTTCTGCATAAAGAACTATTAATAAAAGTTCTATGTACTAGGAGCGCATATGTTGCCTAGAATATGTATATATATATATATATATAGGTATGTCTATGCTGCCCTGGTAAGCATGTATATCTCCAACAATAGAGTGGCTTATCAGGTTGTCAGCAACCATTCTGTTATCAGACAAGGTTTGATTACGTTCTGATGTTATCAACTGCACTTTATACCTACGTCATTTTTTCATCATGTTTGTTACTAGCTTTTGCCAGCGGCTCCACCCGCGCTAAACTTGGTAATCGGCGTGAGATTTATACGGCAACTTCTTGATTGGCATAGTTCGTCCGCGTGGAATTCGGTTACAGTTACTCCTGCGGGTACATTTAGATTTTCGGGATTAAAAGCCAAGCCTATGTCCTTCTCTATCCCTTTAGCTATCTATGTGCCTATCTATATGTATATTGAGTTTCAGCTCAATTGATTGGTCCGCTGCGAAGTGAAGAAAGGACAAACAAACTAATTTTCGCATTTATAATATTAGTATGGATTTCACAATATGCTAAGTACACCTACTGCACCGAATTAGTAACTTTACGAAAATGATATGTACTGTGGATTTAATCATAATTATCTATGTTGTATCATCATGATCACCATAATCACCATCGACGTCATCATTGCCATGAAATAGCATAAATTTTTGAAACGTCATGAATAATGCTTGGTGATCAAACAAACAGACGTTCTTCCATTGCCAGACATATTCTTGTTATGATCCACGTGCATTCGGAACGTGATGGAACCTTGACGAATTAAATTAAAAAATTACAATTCTGGTGCAAAGAAGTGCTAAATATATTTTCAAAAATAAACGAAATTATTTAATGTTTGTATTGTTTTTGTTTTAAGTATATGGCGGATTATCCCTAATTGTTAGTGTGCCTTTTATTATCCGGTCTTTTATGTACTTATTAAGTATGTATTTTTAAAATAAGTAATTTGATTTTTAAATTAACAATGTCTTTCTATAATTACACCTTAGCCTTAGGCTTCAGCCTTCGAATCGATTACGAAGTTACTGCCAAGGCACTTATTTATTATAAGACATTGTTAATTTAAAAAATTTATTTTTAGTTTTTAGTTTGTATTGTTTTTGTTTTAAGTATATGGCGGATTATCCCTAATTGTTAGTGTGCCTTTTATTATCCGGTCTTTTATGTACTTATTAAGTATGTATTTTTAAAATAAGTAATTTGATTTTTTAAATTAACAATGTCTTTCTATAATTACACCTTAGCCTTAGGCTTCAGCCTTCGAATCGATTACGAAGTTACTGCCAAGGCACTTACTTATTATAAGTGTCCGACCGAAGATACGGCTGTACATTCTGGTTCGGCTGAAATCAGCTGAAGTTTCGGCCGAAGCCGACGTTTTGTAACTAGCCGCTGAAAACTTGCGGACACAGTTCGCGCGCGTGCTGACCGAGCGTTTGCTGTTCTTTGATTTCTGCTGCCGCGTGACGTGGGATTGCCCAGGAGCCAGTTTTTGGCAGTGTTTTTGTTAGGTACTTACTTTTTTAATTAAAGTGAAATAATTTAATGTTAGTGTGGTGGATGACATTAAAAGTATTAAAACTCAAGTAAGAATGCTTAAATATCGAAATATTTGGTTCTGTTCTTATTGCTAGCTACAAACAATAAGGCTTGTTTGTCAACAATTATTATGAGTTAGGTAAGTATATTGAGAAAAGAAGAATCGGGCAGGAATTTCAAAAAGTATTTTATAGTGTAAATAGTGGTATTATACTTTATTTTTATAATGAACAGATTCTTTATTTTTAGTCAATATTTTGGGATTTCTCAGTATAATTGCACCTTCGTCTAACGCTTCGGCCAAAAATTGACCTTGGTCGGACCGAAAGTTGACCTATGCAAAACAATTAAAGCATTAACTAATTCTTCTATAAGTTCTTGATTAATTTACTTGTTATACATAGTTTCAGTCATTATAAATCTTCAATATCATTCATTAAACATCTTTCATCCATAAAGAAAGTGTCTCTGTCTCTCAGTACCGCTGAACCAATATCGATGAAATTAGGCGAGGTAATAGCTTGCACCTTGGAAAATGACCTGAAATGACTATGACGCTCATAGCTTACCTATGTAGCATTAACCTCAAGTGTGATTCGATTGTTTAACTAATTAGGAAGTTGCTTTAGAAATGAAACGTTTATAACCAAATTTTTTTTCTATAAAAGCGAATTTCCCTCACTGACCTGTCATATAATCTTATAAACTACCCGACTGAACAAAAGGTGGCTTCCTTATGAGGAGTAAGGAGAACATCCATTAAAAGATTTTACGAGGCCAGAAATTAATTAAATTTTCATACGGAACTCCTTTATTTTTGTCCTATGATGAATATGAAACAACCGTAAGATATAATACTACCGTAAAGGTAAGAGGTAGCTGGAAATGTATGTAAAAGCCTAATGTTTTTGAAGCTATGAGCGTCAAAGTCAGAATTTAGGTTAGGAACAGGAACGGAAATGGGACCGAGAACAGCAAACTTTTATCTATGCCTACAACGCGAATGGAGTCGCGAGAAACAACTTTGTTTTAATAAATGTGATCTATTATTCAAAGAGAAAGAAGTAGCTTTTATATAGGCGTATCAATTGCCAACTCACAGAAGATAATACCTTCGGGGTTGACGACATCCTTTTACCAAAGTACGTAGAGCGCGCGCGGCCGCCGTGTCAGTAAGCAGGCCATCTTCAATACAAACCTCGATCACAGAATTTTAACGCAAAAATCGGTTACGCGAGACTTGTGAGTCGCCCGCCAATCGCCGGCGCCGACCACGATTAAGACCAATACATCATTGATTAGGACTCACCAGTTGCGTGCTGTGCGGTGGGCAACACCCGCTCCCCCACCTCACCCGCTCACCGCAACGATGCCAAGCGTTTGGTGCGTGTTGATCTACTGTATACACCTCTAGATACTTTGCTCTTACCGTAAAGATACCTATTACTATGTTTTCGAACGTTTAGTATGTATGTATGATACATATTATCTAATTTATTAGTTGGTTTAAGGGTTTATGATTTCTCAAGGCTTTGATTCCTTGAGTCTTCTCAGGAAGTCCAGAAATTCGCGTTCAGGTACCGCTTTTTTCTTTTATTAAGTAAACAAAGATGTTTGTTTGTATGTATTAAATACACATTCGTTTATTGAAAAGCACAAAAGTCAACAAGGTATTTTATTGCAATCTAATTAAAACACGTGAAGTTAGTCACTCACTGAAAATGATCAAAAAAAAAAGTTCCATGAAACAAATAGTTCAAAGTATTAGAACCAAAAAAAAAAGAAATATATAGTTTTACGCTTAAGATACGCAGAACGTCTACCAACCCAAAATATGATTTTAGATCAACTCTACAGTTAGCTTCATTACTGACTAACAACAATTCTTTTATAAATTTAATTTACAAAAATGATTTCTCGCCTTCTTTCAAACCGAATTTCCTAGGAACGTGAACAAACAGCCAAGATCCGGTAATTCCCTAGAATAAGCTAGTTCGTATCCTGCACAATTCTGACTTGCTATTTATAAGTCGTCAGGAATGGAGGTATATTATTCTGTACCCAGTCCTTTGTTTTATCGTTTATTGCTTTAAAGCTGGTAATTTATGACGTATGGAACATATGCTAGTACCTGGGGACCGAGCTTTACACTTTTTTTTTTAACAACTCCATCTATTGTGAAGTAGCTTCAGTGTTGCTGTGTCGGTAAAAATAATATTACTACTCGCCAAATGTCTGGAAGCCTCATATTTTTCAGATTATCATTGCCTGAAAACACGGATAAAAGGACGTTTTCTAAGAAGCTAGCTAAAACGATTTATGGCCCTAGAAGCCCCCGGATACCAAATTTAATTAAAATTGTTGGAGCCTTTTCCGAGACAGGGGCTCACTGGGGATGACAGCAGCAGAGAGGGCATAACAAAGTCTGCCAAGTCCAGCTCGTCCAGATAATCCATATAAATATTATAAATGCGAAAGTATCTTTTTCAAGCTTAAACCGCTGTACCGATTACGATGAAATTTGGCATGGAGATAGTTTGAGTCAGGAAATGGACATAGGCTATTAAAAAACATCAAGTTTGAATCGAATTTTTGAAATCAATAAGAAATTAATACCCAATAAAGAAAATTAAAAATATAATACTCTAAGTTGAAAAATAAAGCTACTCAAGTGCCAGCGAAGTTTAATGCAACGAATTTTTCTCATCAGCATTTCAATGCACGTACATGGAAATTGAATAACGTTGTCTTGCAACCTCCTTCAGGTGAACCGTCTACGGAAACTGGAAAATTGAGTTAATGAATCGGTATATATGCATTTGGTACATGGTATTCATGTATTTACTTTTGCGCTAACAATTTTCTTAACTGTTTTAGAAACGGTATTTGTAAACACTTTAGGGTTGAATTAAAAAAAAAATATTTCAAGTAAGTATTTTATGTTTTACTAATAACTGGAGATTAAATATGTTTGGGACATAAATTTTTTAAATCTCAAATAACCTTGCAAAATATACATCGCAAAGATATTTTGCGATCAGATACCTACAAGTTTTTTTTTTATATTTCACTTTCAAAAGTCGACAGCCAGAATTCAAATAGATTTTCCTCAGACAACCCTATACTATCTCTGTGTTCACAATAAAATCTAATACCTTTAAACGAGCAATTATTGTACATATGTATATACATTTTTTAAAGTTTTTAATGCAATAACTGTGACATGAACGCATGGAAAATAATGGACATGGCAAAACTATAGGGATATGTCATCAAGTTGGTGTGAAAGAAGAAAATTACATGTTTTACTTAAGCTAAGTACACCTACTAACCTTACTTATTTACCTTCTGCTTAAGAATGCAACAATTTCGTACGGGTACTTCAGAAGTAATTTTGTTAATGAACTCTCGTTCCACTCGTGAAATAACTAGCTACCGGGTGCCAAACAAGGGTAAATATATTCTGCTGAAAAAATATTAATGTATTCAGACCGGGAGATTTTCTTTTATCCAGCATTTCAATTTAAATTAAATAAACAATGAAGTCGGTTAATAAAACCCAACTATGCAAATATAATTGACAAATTTTTGATCTATCTTGTTAATGTTATAGGTCGAAATTTGGCCTTTAACTACTCAACTTCAACTTATAAAAGCTATAAATTATTTATTGTATTGTACAAAACTTATGTTTTGTATCAATACCGATACAATATATTTAAGAGGTTTCCTGACGTCCCCTAGCGATTTTTAAGAGCTTTTTGTATTGTTTCTAGAATAAAAACTATGAGTTGTAAATGTGCAACTCGGAATCGTGACAACTTGTGCCTTTCACTTTTTATCTCTGTCTCTCTCGCTCTTAGGCGGGCTAACCATGCCGCGTGCCTCTCACTCGCTCTCATTGTGAGCGCATAACGTGAGCGGAGCGTAACGCAGTTTCTTGAAGTGTCACCCGGCAAACCAATTTATAAGACGTTGTCACGTCAAAAGGATGAACCCATAGTTTGATTTTTTCTTCTTTTCTCTTTGTATGTCTCTTCGGCGAACATAATAAATAAGAGCGATCTCCTCTACGTCCATTCCTACTACGTAGTCAAACTGACTGAAGAGTAGCCATGGCTACTCTGTTTGGCGACCTTTGGATGCCAGAGGTAGCCATGCTTACGTCGCCGGCGACGTCGCCATGGCATCCCGGTGAGACAGAGCTTTTTCACAATAGGCGGAACGCAAGTGTTTTAAAAAAGCGAAGAAACGATCGCGGGGTTAGCTAGTTTTTTTTATATAAATCACTAGCTGACCGCGTGAATGTTGTTTCTCTTTTTAAATCTTTTTTATCCTAAAACATAACAAAATATTTTAAAAATAGCTTATTACTAGTTACATATTTCTGTAGAAGCACATTTTTAACCGACTACATAAAAGGAGGAGGTTCTATTTTCCACGGGTATATTTTTTTTTTTATTCGCTTTGCACAAAGAGGAAAGTAAAAAATTTAACTGGCAGCGCTAGTTATATTAAACTCACTTGAAAATTTAAACAAAGAGTAAAGTTAGCCCCTAAGCTTAGTTAATTGACAGTGAAAGTCTTGTAAAATTTGTTATAGGTATTATTTATGTTAACCCCTGCCAACGGTATATTAAATTATACCACAATCACGTCTTTCCGCTTTCTATGTTCCTAACAGTTTATATCTCACTTCACTTGCATGAAACCAACTTCGAACTGTAATTCAGATCAGATTTTGGAAATAAGTAATTATTTTTACCTTTTTAGTGCATCTTTTTGAAGCTGGTTGTTTTTAGGATTTCGTACCAAAAGGGTCCGCTATCCGTCCGTTTGTCAAAAGGCTGTATCTCATGAACCGTGATAGTTAGACACTTGACATTTTCACAGATGTAGTATTTCTGTTGCCGCTATAACAACAAATCCTAAAAAACAGAAAAAAATAAATATTTAAGGGGCTCCCATACAACAAACGTGATTTTTTTTTCCGTTTTTATAGATAATGGTACGGAACCCTTCGTGCGCGAGTTCGACTCGCACTTGACAGATTTTTTTTTTATTTTTTATAACCAAATTTAGGGTGGGTAGAACCGCGGGCAAATTTGGCACGGAGAGATTCATCCTTAATTTGGTTGTCGGTGTAGGATTTCAACGGCAACTCCTCAATTATAGAAAAAAAACGACTCACACTTAACAATTTCAAGTAGCCTATGTCCTTTCTCGGAATTCAAACTATCCCCATTTTCATCTTCATCAGTACAGTAGTTTAAGCGTGAAGATGTAACAGACAGAAAGAGTTACTTTCGATTTTATAAAACATATAGGTATGGATTTTTCGATATCCTTGTGATTAACTGGTTGTTGTAAAACCTTTGTACAATGATGATAAAGTGACCTTTTGAGCCGGAAGGGTAGCAAAGTAAACACGACAGGTCACAATGAGTCATTTAGTTAACTTAGGTATCGAAGAGTAGGTACTTGATAAGATAGGGCAGTGAGTCGCCTAAGGTGTTATTATCATATAGCGAAATGCATATTTATTCATAAATTATGGAATAACTTGAATTTCAAATAGTTTTATACATTTATTTCATTAATTAAAGATTTTTTTTTTTATTGATAATTCACTAATTTTTTTATTCAGTAGCGAAATGTCTATATTAAGGATATTAAAAATGTAATACAGTTTGTATTAAAAAGATTTCGTATAAGTACACCTTACGGTAAATCCGCGAATGAAATTTTACACAGATGTGTCTTTTGAGAACCGCCATACACATATGTCATGGAAATTAAAAAAAAAAATTTAAATGTTGCTCTACGTACATTGACTACTACTACTACGTCATCATATCATATTTACGGAACCCGAACATAAATCGTGTACGACGCGCACTTGGTGTCTATTTTCTGTGTATAACTACTTCGAGAACATTTTTGCCACTACTTTTAAGCCAAGTTTGTTTCCCTAACCTAAGCTTTCACACAGCTACAAAAAAAATTAACCACGATGCCTGGTTTCTGGACTACTTTCCGATACTAGAATTTACTGGAATTTCGTTGAAGGTCTTTTATTCTACATTCTGAAATTACATTACCTGACTACTACTCGAGTCGAGTACTCACTTATAAATAAAATTCCAGTCAAATTTTGTTGAAAACCCATTGTTTTGGTTGTTTTTAGTTTTAAACTTTTGAACTATTTTATTATATACAAAGAGAATTATGTTGATTCCACAATTCCACAGATTTTTTTCACGCAGTGGGCAAAGGACTTAATTCTATTCAGCCTCATCTTTTTCACTGGTTCGCGACAGCCCGAATAGGTTCTTACAGGAGCTTTTGCTGCTGGAGCTTATAAGGTACGAGACCTTTTTGGCACTGACTAATCAAGTGTAAGGATTAATCTACTTATAAATTTTTAATAATAATTCAGTACCTATTGATAATGAGTGCTAAATAAATATTTTTCTTTCTTACTTCCTTATATCGTTTGTTCGTTAATTTCAGCCGGAAGACGTCCAGTGCTAAATGTAGGCCTTTTGTGCCCATGATATGTGTGTAGCCTTACTTGTTGATTAAAAAATTAGACATCTATATAAGTATACTTTATAAAGTTGGATATTTTGAGGTAGTAAAGACGTCTGGTATAATTGGAGCATTTGACTGACGTCATCCATTACAAGGGTTCCGGCTAGCGTGAGGACAAAATTACCGGGGTCGTGGTCCCGGAGCGTGCACACAATAACCGTGACCTACATATTACGTTTGCTGCTGTGACTTTATTCGATCGGGCTCCCGCTGAAACTAAGCTACCGTCAAGTTAGTTATAAACTATTTGTCCTTTAAATTAACGCTTTCTCGAAAACGCAACGTTCGCTTAATTTGGGATACGTGATTTTTGCATGAAGAGAGCTTTTGAACAGGAAAGGAATCTTAAGGCTTCGTTGCACCAACATGTTAACCAGTCGTTAAAAATGGGAGATTTATGAAAATTTTGCATAGCCTAATAACACTAATTACACAGTCAGATGTTTTTAAACTCGACTGCCCGTCATATTTCAGCAAAACCACTAGCTGGTTGTTTACTGGTAGCCAAGGTTTTCTCTAAGAACTACAGTATAAGGTTCTTCAAGAAAGAAGTTATTAAATTTTTGAAGGGTCGGCAACGCGCGAGTGTTGTTTAGGTGTTGCAAGCCACCACAACCATCGGCGGACCGTAAGCTTGCTTGCCACCTTAGTGGAATATAAAGCTGACGATCTAAATTTTCATATAATCTCCCATTTTTGTAGATTGGTTAACGTCAAAGTTAGTTGGTGCAACCCAGTCTAAGAGGCCATCAATGCTTATTTAAGTTTCTTAGACTCAAGAGTTAGATCTTAAAATGATTAAATGTTCGCTTTCAAGAGTTCACGAGTGTCATACGACTGTTTTCAACACACTTAAAGGACAGTAAATACTCATTAGTTTTATAATGTGTAAAGAGTTGATGTTTAATGAGTTCTTATAGTTGGATCTAACAAACACGTTGGATTTAATTTTCCAAAAAAAAAATTTATTTCATAGGCTCTTTTCTCGTTAAAATTTAAAAAATGAGTTCGCCAAAATATATGTTGACGCTTCAGGTAATGTAATTAAAGATGAATATTCAGTAATTGCTATAAGCATATAAATCATACTATCTATCGATGTTGCCATTTTTGCCCTATTTAGGGTTTGTACAAGTGGGTGGCTAGCTCTCTGTCCGGCATATGAGCATGTCGCAGCCATCTGGTTAAATTAGCCAGTTAATTGGGGGCCTATCTGCCTAGGCCTAGTTAAGTATGGAAAAGAAAGTAAGGAAAGTAGTAGACAGTAGTTGCTCTGATAACATGAAGATTAATGCTGGCAAGGCTCTGTGCTGCCTTCTATGCTGTTTCTTCTGCATATTAATGACATGTTGTCTATTGACAACATATATTTCTATGCAAAACGATATATGCAATCAGATACCAGCTTGGTCCTTTGCACTCAGTTCAAAGACGTGATGAGAGAATTGACGACGATCCCAAACTCACAAGCCGTCTCCGACTTAAGGGTTCGACCCTTAAGTCCGAGGAGAGTGTTTGTCCACCTGCGAGTGTTCTACTACCGCTTGTATAATAAATTGTGTTCTGAGAAATTGTTCATAATGATGCCTATGGCTGCTTTCTACCGTCGCACCCCTCCCCATCAACAGGGAATTGAACCTCACACCTTAGATCCTAAATGGTGATGCATAGTGCTGTTTCAGAGGAACTTCCTCCCACGAACGCTTTCTTTAAGAAATGAGCTCCCTGCCGAGAATTTCTTCAAGAGCTAAAATATAAAGGTCTGCAACTTGCGAGGTATGGTCCCTTGTTGCAAGCATTCTTAGTCAACGGTGACCGCTTACTATCAGGCGGACCATTAGCTTGTTTGCCACCTTAGCGGTATAAAAAAAATCGCATTTATGAATATCGCAACAAAACCCAACTTACCTACACGTAAACTGCTCTGACCTATATTTCGCACAAAGCATAATGGCTTTAGCTGATACAGTGCTTTAGTTGTGACATAATGTAATTATAACCTTAACTGTGGAAGGGATTCCATGTCCTTCGCTTTTGCGAGTATACAGTGGGTGGTTGAAAACAGGGCTTTTGAGGGACGTCACCTTTTGACATTCAATGTATACGCTTTGCCCTGTTTCATTTAATTTGACTCGGATCTGTTTCGTCCACGAGAAATGCCAAGGATGGTTTTAGTTTTCATAATGTCAATGTCTATTTCTAATTTAAGGGGCTAAGATAAGTGAAAGTGGCGCCCTCACTACATTTTGTTAATTTCCATTATATACAAACTCATTTTCAAAAAAGTGCTCAAATTAAAAGTTAGGGCCTTAAGTTTCGTAAAAGCTAACAGTCAGTGCTAGTCCGTAGTTTAGGGTGCTGAATTAAGTTTCAGAAGATTATCAAAGATATTGGCGTTCTGTAGGTTGTGTATGGATGTTCACTTGTCTGAAGGCAGCTTTATGTCGATTTTCATGTATTGTCCTTACTATGACACTAGTCTTTTGATTAATTTATCTACTACAAATGGATCCTTGCAATTTCTTGTTCCATACAAACTTTTTACTCACTTAAGGTGGAATTTCGAAAATTCCAGTTGAATATCTGCCAAGTTTGATACATAGATAATAATGTCGGTTACCCAGTTAAAATATGTAAGTGATAACTCCCAAATAAAATTACTTCCTCTATTTCTACCCGGTAAAAGATAATTTTCTACTTCGTTTCGGTCACTATTTTACGTCTTTATGGGTTGAATAACAAAAAAACATTTTTTTCCGTACATACGTCACAATTACAAATGACACATATAGTTCAAATTTCGAGGTTTAGCTCTGCGTTGATGAGTCGATTTTCAAATATTAATATATTAACTATATTATATTTTAACTAGTTTTTACCGCGACTTCGTCCACGTTAGAAAAACAATAGGTGTGGTTTTACCTACAAAAATATCGGAATTCCTTTACAAATACCTATCAAATAATTTTTATTTAAAAAAAATATCAATTTTCTAACTAAAAAGCATGCCCATAGGCAAAATTACCCTGTGAAATGACCCACAGTGAATAACAATGAGAAGGCTACTGCTACATCTGAAAATAACTCACAGAGCTATGCCGCCACTTTTTAACCGACTTCAAAAAAGGAGGAGGTTCTCAATTCGTCGGAGACTCTTTTTTTTTATGTATGTTACTCGAGTGCTCGAAGACGCCTGAACCGATTTGAGAAATTCTTTTTTTATTTAAAAGGTTATACTTTTCAGCTGGTCCCCATATTATTATAGTGAATTTAAAACAAAACTTTTGGAGAAAAAAAAAATATTAATGTTAAGTTGGAACTGGTGAAACGCCTTTTATGTTGATGATTGTATAAAACTTTGTTATGAGTTTGGGTGTTTTTAGTGTACAAGAAAAAAAAGCAATTCGTCACTGAAAAGAAAAAGAATAAAAACTTTTTAACAAAAAAAAACAACCGGATTCAAAAAGATGCACTAAAAGGGTAAAAATAATAGTACTAATTCCCAAAAATGTGGTCTGAATTACAGTTTGAAGTTGGTGTCTATGTACCTATGTAACAGTTAATAACATACTTTGCTTGCATGACACCAATTTCAAACTGTAATTCAGATCAGTTTTTTGGAAATTAGTAATTATTTTTGCCTTTTTAGTACATCTTTTTGAAGCCGGTTGTTTTTTTTGTTAAAAAGTTTTGAGCAGTGCAGGTGAGTACCTACATGGGAAAATTAAATTTTCCATATGCAAATGAGGAATTTCGACTTATTGTTTTTGTACGGTTTACTTCTAGTTGATAGATCATTAGAAACAAATGACAAAAACCTAGTGACGTACAAAAATACCGTTGTCTATAAATGCAAAATACAATTTATGCAATTAGCTTCAAATATAACAGATTTCAATATAAACTTCCAACCCTCATTTAACCCTAAAAGTGATGATTTTGCCAAAGGCCTTATCTTATTATTTGCCAACTTTAAAACAGGAACCTATGTGCAAAATTTCAAGCCGGAATATCTTACTTCTCATACAAATTTTTATCCCCTATTTAATTCTAAGGGTTAATTTTCCAAAAACAGGAAACACGTCAATTTTATTTTTTTAACTATAGGCCAAATACCAACTTGGGCAGCAAGTTAATATATCAGTTAGTCAGTCAGTCTGTCAGTTTACTCTTATATATTACCTAACTAAAAAGTACGTGGGCGAGCTCTGTGTTTTTATTTTATTTAAATATTGTTTTTTTCAAAAAAAGTAGAAGTTTTGTTTCATGTATTTATGGTTTAGTGTACAATACGAGTACACCAATGGTCCACCAAATATGTTTGTATGTGTATAATTACAAATTTATTGAAATACTCCTGTATATTTTTTATACAGCAACTTTTTTCCCAGATGTGTGAATGGAATTTATTATATTTTTTATAGGACCCTATTGAGGTGTTATCTGTGTCTGACGTTTTCTTTTTTTTTTATTACAGGCGCAAAGCGACGATGACGACGTCGGGCCCGACGACGTCAACGTCGCCGTTGAGGGCGGCTTCATGGACGAGTTTTTTAGTGAGGTGAGATTTATTTGATAATTTATTATCGAAAGTTTTAGTAAAGATAGGGCACAGCGAGTACTCGTTCGAATGACCAGCCAGAACTGGGAAAGTACCCACACCTTACAGAAAAATAACTCTAACATGTGTAACAGTGTTGTGTTCTTGGCGGTAAGTTAGGTTGCCAGAGCTCTTGAGGATTTGCTGCTCGAACAGCCGGGAATACTCGTTGCTGTCACTGCTCAGCGGAAACGCGGCGTGCTGACCAGGAATGTCTGATGAAACGGCTGACCGCTGGCCCGCTGTACCCGTCACCTGGTAAAGGATTACGTAATCTCCGCACTGAAAGGATGAAGCTTCAACTTGTGTAGAGTCTCTAAAAAGTAGTCGTGCTGGAGAAGGAGACCGGGGTGGACTCGGCTTTTACAACAGAGGTAGATCATGGACTCTTTCGTCTGCCGCCGTGCCATCAACCGTTCGAAGTTATGTCCACGGCTATTTTTGCATTCATTGCACCGCTCACCATCGGCAGGAAATTTATCCTCACACCTTAGAACCTAAATGGTCACGTACGGTGCGGTTTCAAAAGAACTTTCTCCGTCAAATGCTTAGGTTGTGGAATGAGCTCCCTGCCAAGGTTTCTTTAAGCGCTAAAATATGGAGTTCTTCAAGAAAAAGTTATAAGATTTCCGATCGTCGGTTACGTGCGAATGCGAAACAAGTCAATTTTAATTTTTAACTTAAAAATGACGGATTTTTATACAATCTTCTCCCCGAATTTTCAAACTTTAGTCAATGGAACTTGCTACTCTTTGTCTCATTATTTAAGAACAGCTGCTTATTGAATGAAAAAATACTCGTCCTTTATTACGCTCGACCGATCTTTAAGCAACCGTCAGCTTTTCACTTGTTTCGTATACTCAAGCTTTGACGCTTAATTTTTCTTGCTTTCAGTTTATACGCTTATTCATTCATACTCTCCTCTTTCACAGCTTTTTTATGTAAACATAGGATATACATAGGTTTGTTTTTTGAAGCAAACTGTTTATTAAAAATTAGTGGAGAACAGGGATGTTAAACCTCGTTTGTGGAGTTATTGTGCAGGCGGACTAGAATCATTGTATTTATAGCCGAATTATTGTATTGCCCAATTTTCAACGGAATTTCTATCAACGATGGAAAAAAAATACTGATCGTTCCGAATATACCAAAGTATTTCTCGCAGAGAGAGAGAACTTTCAATCTAAGCAATAGTGTCGAAATTTGTCTTCGATTTCTTCTTTGTGTGTCAAGACTGACAGGCGTTTCGTTTCTTGGTGTGCGGACCAATCAACAAAACTCAAAAAATAAAAATAAAAACCTAGTGGCGAAATCACATGATAGACCTTGGAGCAGATGAGTAGTGACGTAGAGGCAAAAAAAGAAGGGTATAATGTCATTATTCCAAACTGATCAATGGCCTGTAATAGCTACCGAAATGGTTGGAAAAAAGCGTAGAAATTAATTATGTCGACAATGATAAACCAATAAATTGCCTATTACACTTTTACAAGACAATTTTAGTTTTAAAAATTATTAACTTTTATTTATTAACATACATTAAACATAAATTATTTAAAAATATTATGTAAAGTAAGAACTTGCAAAGGGATGTCAAATAAAGACATCTGAAAAGGTCAGCTTTCGGAGTGCTTTTTTAACGTTTACGACTGAAAATCCCCAGAGCAGTGATTGTTTTATCCGCAAGGCAGTTGCCTGTGTAGAGGGGGTAGCTACCTACCTATAATCTGGGCGTGAGACGTGAGATGTTTTTATTATGTGCGTAAAAATCGCGTGGCTGTGTAAGCCACGGGGGATTTTTCAGTTCTAAAATATCTGGTTATCATTCGATTGATATTTCCTTTGAAAAGCAAATGGTAATTTCAATAACGCACACCGGCAGTAATTTTCGAAAACTTACTAATATAAAAAGCTATAAAAACATTTTTTTTTTATTTTTATTTACCGTGTCCTTTGATGATTAATATTTGTCAGAAAATTCGTTCGCGTGAAGACTATAAAGCATAATTTTTAAATTCTAAAAAAAAAACTCACTGAAGTTAGGTATCTACTTATCTCAGTTTTAAAATTTAAACCCAGGCTTTCGAATAGTTTTAGTAGAAGCTAAGAACAGACAAATAACATTCTTTGTTTGAGTTCGAAAACCCTAACTGAAGTGTTGTTAAGTGGAAATATTTATTTAGGTATTCTTAGATATTGTAGATTCCGCTATATCGCAGATCATTTCTTTCAGGGTCATTATCTGACAACTACTATAGAAGTTCCAGTCACTCTAATCTAAAGTTAATATTGAACAAACTAAAAATCAATGTATTATTGAAGACAAAGATTAAAAACCATTGTTATGTTTTCATTAATCTTGCTCATTGCAAATTTCTAGCAAACAGGAAAATTACTATCATACACGAGCACATGGTATTCCATGGTGATCCCGGCAGAAAAAGTATTGTCTGGAAAACTGGAAACAATGCTCCGCTTCGGGCTTTACTTCCCTTGTTATACCTAGACTAAATCATACGATAAAGTTTTCTAGGGCTCCTGTCAATATAATGTATGTGCCAGCTACAGACGTGCCAACTATACATATGTATGTATAATCATAGTAGGTATCTAAAGGATCAGGCGGGGTCATTTTGTGTCGAATATTATGTAGTAATTTTTGATGGTATAAAAAAAACATTCAGAATTTTTAGTGATTACGTTTAAAATAGGATGGGTTAATCTTTTAATATATATCTTTATAGTTAATCGTAGTTCTTATTGAAAAATGTTTTTATTGTACCTACAATACATGTTTTACCATTTAACAATGCAATATTTTTACAAACAGCGATAGATTAAAATCAGAAAGTATGTTGTTTTTTATTAATCCTCATATTTCCTACAGTATATTTTTGTACATCTACTATAAAAAATTACAAATGTACAATATTTAAAAATAAATAAAAAATAATCCACGTATGCAAAGGTTGGCTAGCTACGCAAGTTCAGTGTGTAATTCTAAAATAGTCGCTGAATTCCGTGAAAGGATCGTCATTATTCTGGGAAGAACTTAAAATAGCTTTCTTCCCACTCCAGCGTTCTCCAATTCTTCACCACGGTATGCACTTGGAAAATTCCAAATCCGATTCCGAACTGACGCGGACGCTTCGATTTTACCCGTAAAGTGCTCGGATTGAAATTTACCTACCATTTTGAAGGAAAAAGTTTTTGAATATAAACTTTCATTGTATGCATTAGAATATTTGATTGTTAAATTATGTTGTAGGAAATTGAAATAATACATCGCATAGCTTCTAATATGTATTAGTTACAGAAATGAAATTTCTTTGCAGAATTTATAGTTATAGATTCTTAATCTCTACCTATAAACATTTTGCTTGTCAAAACGCTTTATTATTGGGAACTTATCATTGGCAAAAAAAGTATATCGATTAGTAGTATATAAATTGTGTTGTCTGTCACACACGAGACAGATAGTTTACGCTTTCTTTATCGAAAAATTCTTAATCGATCGAGGTACGATATTAAGGTTTCCACATAAGAGATGTATATTTTATTTGCGAGTTTGTACCTAACGCTAGAATATAGGTATATTATCTGCGCCGTGCTAACCATTTTTAATTTGTATGAAGAGCTATATCGTAAGATATTCGGCATAATAAAGATATCTTATATATCTGTCTCATGTGTGACGACCTAAATGCCTGTGATATACCTCTATATAATATCTTAATATTTAAATACTTTTAATAAGCAAATTGTTTTTGTATATGTATTCCTCGATATAACACACATAGACTCAATACTTAAACACACATAAATGTTTGTCCTGTTTAGAAATCGAACCAGCCAACGTTTGTGTGCCGTAGGACATTATGTAAATATTTTTTGGTTTGAGTGTATAGTTTGCGCTTTTTAAGTGGCTCTAAAATATAGTATTTTAGTTCATATCATTGTGGATCCTGATTAGTAATTGCTAAGCTGTGTTTGTTTGTCTGATAGTTCCTTTAAATCGCGTGCGTCGTGCGGCAACGTAGAGTAATGTTGCGCAGTTAAAGAGAAATATAAATGTTTTGTATAGATATATATTACTATGCGCACAATTGTCCCTAAATCTAAATCCCCAATAATAGCATGATTTAGCGCATGTCTATATAATAAGAAACCGTGACTAGATTTCTGTATGCATTTCATTATACACAATGAACTACTTAATACCATAAATATTCAGTTTGCGCACATCATACAGTAATGCAGTGTAGTTGGCATTTACATATTATTAGTACGGGATGTGGGAGTGCAGAGTCACCCTCCCGACTAGACGACGCTTTGGCATGACGTCATTATAACGTCGTCGACTAATGTCGACGTCATACGTGCCCGTGCCCTACTTCGATCCTCATTTACCATAGTACAACCTCGTTTTTAAAAGCCGTACACTGCACAATGGAAACTGACCTGCCATACCATCTAATAGAGTTCTAGAATATTCGCTGTCGTGTGACTTTAGAGTTGTCGCAGAACAACCTTTTCTTTTTCAGGTTAATGGATATACATAAATACTATTTAGGATTAACGGAATAACTTTGTGTGTGTATTTTATTTATCTGTTAAACATTACATTCTGCCACGAAGCATGCCATGTCAGAGCCGCGGTCAAAAGCCAGTCTTCTGTTTAGGTACCCATCTACTAAACATTCCGAAACGCGAAGTATACATTAATCCACACTTCTATACTAATATTATAAATGCAACTGTCTGTCTGTCTGTTACCTCTCCACGCTTAAACCGCTGAACCGATTTGGAAATTTGGTATAGAGATAGATTGAGTCCCGGGGAATGACATACAATAGCTTTATCCCTTAAAAAAATCATAAGATCCCGCCTGAATAACTATAACCGAGTTTAAACGAATTGTACTACACTTATACTACAGCTATAGCAAACTTTATAATGTAATTAAGGAGTTGACATAAGAATCCCACGCCTATAAGTAAATTTGAAGCTAGTTGAGCTGCTGGCAAAAGCTAGTATACAATATGTCGAATTAAGGCCGAATAAGCAGACAGTTGCAGTTTATGGTGGTAATATATGAAACCAATATACCAACGAACAGTGACGTATAATGTGATAAATTAAGTCTAGACGTCTAGGCAAAGCCAACCCAATGGCGTAGTGCCATCAGTAAGCACAATTCCCTACAGAGTTATTTATTACCCGTACACATATTGCACAGTCTTCTCGCAAAACTATTCCACTGTAATCGGCATTTAGACACAAGTAAAAAATCGTTCAATTACGAATTGGATTCCCGCCCCGCGGGTTCCGTCCGTAACACTGTTTTCAAATCTAAAAGCTTTGCCAGATAGAGTCTACGGTGGTGGTTCGGTACTAGTCACGTAACGTGACGTGTCTGTCTGTCTATCCATCCCGCCGAACCGTCTGTCCGTATATCCGTCCCTTACTTCGTTACAGGCATTTATTTATTATGCTCAGTTATTGACTTATTCTCAAAATAATGTCAGTGTGCAATCCCGATAATAATAATTCAGGTAGGAATAGGGGCCTACAAAAAGCTGACACGTTCTACAAAACACCGAAATGTATATGACGCAGCCATCTAGTTAAATTAGCCAGTTAATTGGACGCCTATGCAGATCGTTAAGTATGTAAAAGAAAGGAACAGAAATTGCACTGTGTAAGTCATGTATGTTGGGTTAAGTTGATTTTCTCTTGTGTCAACTAGCCATGGGCCAAGTAACTCCGGACAAAGATTGGATAACTCACATATCATTCCGATTATAGATATATATCCGATTAAAGATATATATCCGCTTCGCATATCCATATCCGCTTAATATATCCGCGGAAATATGCAATTTTCTAGCACACCGCGGTCAAATGAATCCTCGGATCGATTTCGTACCTTTCAATCACGAGTGCACAAATCGTTAGTGTATCCTTCGTTTGTTATAGATCACAAAGCAGAGGTGATACTAAAAACTATTGTAGTAAGTACTAATGTATAGTATGTACATACTTACGTAAACAAACAATTGAATTGAAGACAAAAAACGCCCACTTAATATTAAAATTAATAAGCGGTTTAAGTGCTTTAAAGCGTATTGCACGGAAATTCATACCCAATGTATATACATTGGGTTTAGCAGGCGTGATTTTAAAAAGCGCTGAGATCGATTATTTATAAG
Source organism: Apoda limacodes (assembly GCA_946406115.1). NCBI lineage: Eukaryota > Metazoa > Arthropoda > Insecta > Lepidoptera > Limacodidae > Apoda > Apoda limacodes. The sequence continues at coordinate 22,286,735 of OX291549.1, read as the reverse complement.
CAAGACACGACAACGTTACTATTTCGCTTTCAACGCTAGCTCTCACTCTCACTTTCAGTAATATGCGTGCATTGCTATTCGGCCGCTCCGCGCAACCGACACGGGCGACTCGCTCCGCGCCACCGAGACGGGCGACTCGGTCCGCTGTTTATTTGGATTAGTCCCTGGATATAGGACATGTTTATTTCACGCAAAGTGAAGGAGTTGTAACATATCCGGCCTCGGATATATATCCAAAGATATAGTTATGTCCGGAGTTACCCAAGGCTAGTGTCAACGTAGATGCGGAGCGAGCAAACCGAGCGGAGCGTTTAAGTTAAGCTTCACATAATAATCTGTTAAGTTTTCCATACTTAACGATCTGCCTAGGCGCTCCATTTACTGGCTAATTTAACCAGATTGCTGCGACACACGGTGTAAGTATCGAGCAAAACTGTCATTAACTATTATGTCATTATGTATGTGATGTATTTGGTAGTACCTAAACAAAGAACTATGCGAATATTACACATGCATACAAAACAGTTTGTTCATTTAGACCACACATGGTCTCATGAACTACAGTGAAGACGCGCGGGTGTGCCAAGTTTTTGTAGACAATCTATAGTTTAATCAACATTCTACAGGAAAACTATTAGCGGCCAAACATATTTTAATATGTCTTGTGAAAAATCGAAAAAATTAATAATACATTGCTGGTCTGCCTAATTATTTTCCATTTAATCCGATATTACATACAATATCCAGAATTCTGCGTTCAAGAGATATGTTCCCTTCAAGTCCAAATCAATTGATCAGTTCTATAGCTTGATAAATTCGTAAAGGTTTTGGATGAATGGATGATTTTTTCGTTTAATTAGATATCCCGTTTGGAGCTCGGCATGTTACAAAAAACTACGTTAAAAACGGAATTACGCGAACCAGTCGTAGAAATGAAAAAACTAGGTTTTTATAAATCATACAAAAAAAGGATAAAATTAAATTAATTACTTTGATAAGTCTATTGATCAGTGGGCATTTATTTTTGTGTTGACCAGACACAATTAAAAATAATTTGCCCGCCTTTTTTTTCCATTTAATTCGATATTTTTCTTCGCAATCCGGCAACCCTAAGTGTACTGCAGGGAATTTTCGCGGCAAAGTGGCACGCGAGCTGGATTAATGTAGTGGAAATGCGTTCTCCGCAGAGGAGTTGTGGGCATTATGATGGATGTAACTAGGTCCTTTCAGGATTATTTATTCGGCAAATATGAGTCTGGTAATATTTTCAGTGTTTTTCGGGTAAAATACCGAATAAAATGTTGCCAAAAGAAGTTTTAGTTTTTGAAACTGAATGTGAATGTTTCTTAATAATATTTCTACCTAAGAGATAAATAATTTGAAAGTTTGCTATAAAAATAATACGATTTCAGAACCTTTTAAATGTAAGTATCTACCTATTATCAAAAAATCAAATCGCCCAAGTGCGTAGTGCACAATTGGTGGTTCTCAAAAAATCGATGTTACTATTCTCTTTTTATGTATATAAAAGTATGCATGCCACCCATATTTTTTTATGTAACAGATATCAGAATCGATAAAATTAAAATGGCGAAACTATAAAGGTTCCATTTCTCCGTTTGTCTTGGCTACGGAATCCTGAAAAAAAAATTGATGAGAGACCTTGCGTTTTAAAATCTATATTAATATATAATGCTGAAGAGTTTGTTTGTTTGAACGCGCTAATCTCAGGAACTACAGGTCGGATTTAAAAAAATCATTCAGTGTTGGATAGCCCATTTATCGAGGAAGGTTATAGGCTATATATCATCACGCTAACACAAAAAGGAGCGGAGCACTAATGAAAAATGTTTCAAAATCGGAGTTTTTGTATCCTTTTGAGCTTCGGCTGCGTGCGCTGCGTGAACGGTTAGAGTTTAGCCCAAACATGTATGACAATAGACATATGCTGTCGCGGACTTTTTTTTAGAACTTTTATAGGGGAACAATTCTCCTTTAAGAGTTCTAAAAAAAGTCCGCGACAGCATATGTCTATATTTTACGGTTGGCTCACTATAACCTTTTTTATGCTAACCATATTTGTTCTTAAATAATGCATTATTTGTGAAGATGTTTTAATAAACATGATATTAATCTTTATTATTTATTTATATAAATAAATACGTTATTCATTTACAAGCATTTAATTTAAAACAAAAATTGCCCTGTTCATCATTCGATTTCAATGAATATCTTAGGAGATATCGCAGTTTTAAAATAACATGGCAGCAAAATAATTATCAAGTATTGCGCGCGCATTAATGATGTGCTAGGCCGGCGGGCAGTCATGAGGGGGAAGGGTGGTACGTATTATTTAAAAATATTTTACCTTCTGTGTTTTTTTTTTAAATTGAGGATTTGCCATAAGAATCCTATGCCGATAACCAAATTTAGGGCGGGCGAAGCTGCTGGCAAAAGCTAGTTGAGGAATAAGAATATAGAAGAGAAGTATGGACTATAGGAGGTGCATAGAGCGAATATTTCAACTCTTGACCATGCTTGTTTCTGTTTACGTAAATTTTATGACGTATTTTGTCAATATTGATTACTTTATCAGTTCAGTACTTAATTATCATTCTGATATAACAATATGAGTCATTTTAATCAGAATCACAGTGCCTATAATTAATCAGGTTCCGTATAATGCTTCCTTATGAGACTTCTTCACGTCTACTATAGTGTCGCCCCTGGACAACGGACATTTTTAATTGCCTAGTACAGTCTATTTAAAAAAATTGTGCTTTTTGTGAAAAATATAACTAGTTATAGGTACATAACCTAATCTAGAGCGTTCTGTATTGTTACTACAATCTGGTTTAGGTACAAAAAAGCGCTTCTGTTAATAACGTCCTCTTAAAACATTTCACAGTACGAAAAAGGCCTTTCAATTCATAGTATAAAAAATCAATTAAATGTAAAAAAACACACGTAACTCATCGAAAGGTTAAGATCCTTTTAAATTTATTCACGCCTTAAAGCATGTACTAATTAGCAATCGCTTACGAGCTTTTCCTGGTACAAATGAGTCTTTATATATTTGAATGTTAAGTATCGGTTTCCTATTAATGCTCTTTCAATTGGTTAGCCTTAAGAAGCGAACTGTGTAGCTGCAAGTTGTTATACAAAATGAAATACCGTTTCTCTTTCGCTAAACTTAGAAAAATCATTTCATTTCATTTTAAACCTGTAGATAGTATGGAAAACGCTTTTATTTTTAAGCAATATTGTATAATAACTATACCATGTATAGGTATAAATATTGAACAATTGGATTCATCAAGCCTGATCAAACTGACTCTCAAGTATTGAGGAGCCCCCGGCTGGTTCTAAGGGTTTCGTACTCAAAGGGTGGTAACGGAGCCAAAAAAACAAAAAAAAATATGATTTTTTTTTTTCTAATTTTTGCTCTATTGTAAATACGATAACACATACAAGCTTTAAACTTAAAACGATTATAGTATAAGGTCTCTAGTAAAGCTCCTGTGGTTGTACTGACGTAAATCCGACTCGCACTTGGCCGGTTTTTATAATCTTGTGTGCAGTATCAAAGGCAAACTAACTTACTCCTGTGGGTAAAGTAGCAAGCAACTGAATAGCATCAATTTTAGTGACTCAAATAGGAGTTATATGAACTGTATATGAATGGGTATCAGTAACGGAACTAATCGTCGTTAGGTTATCGGCGAGTCTGGCCGATAACTGTTATCACTGTAATCTAAATAATTCGCAAGTGACAACTCCTGATCGAGAAGAGCCTTTTTATTAATCGCACTTCTAAAGTCCTTGAACTTCTGTCAGTTTTCTTCCCCATTTTGTCAGCTAAGTGGCTACAAGTTGATCCCCTGTGGATGTATAGCGGATAACTGTGATAATCTTATTTATTATTTGCCAGAGTTATTTGAGATCTCCTGTTGACTTCATTTTTCAAGGGCAACTTGCTATTATGCCACATTATATTGCTTTTTTAAGGTTCTGTACCCACAGAGTACCAACGGAACCCTGTACTAAGCCTACGCCGTCTGTCTGTCCAATCATTAAAGGGCTCTCTCTATCTTTTCACCGAAGTGGGTAGAAGCTAAAGCCTGAAATTTTCATAAATGTGTCTTACTAGATTTTGCCAGCGGCTCCGCCCGCCCTAATTCGGTTATCGGCGTGAAACTTCTTAATTAACTCCCTTATTATATTAATCGGTTAAAGATATTCCCGCGTGATTTTTAGTATTTTATGGGATAAAAATAGAAATAATATATTATATAATATAGTAAAAATAGAAAAAATAACCTATGTGTTAATCTAGGGTGTCAGCTACCTCGATACCAAATTTCATCTCAATTGGTCCAGCCGTTTGAGCATGAAAAAGTAACAAACATACGCACTCACAAACTTTTTTTTAATTTCCACAAAAAATCACAAATAGTCTAGGTTATTTAGAGAAACAAATACACATTTGTTTATGAGAACGACATTTAAAGCTAAGCAACGTCGGACTTGGTCAGTCAATGGATCGGTGACCGCTTAGCGGCACACTATGTATTTTTGTTTGTGTTCGTAAATTACGTAAATGGTGGTGCGGAACCTAAGGTGCGCTAATCCGACTTGTACTTACCGTTTTTTTTTTAATTGTTAAAAAATGTTAGATTAGCCGTAGCGGTTGAACCGCGATTTCTGTGTTAAAAAGCAAATTAAATGCTGCCCTCTCCATATCTGAGAGCATTGCGATCCTTGGTGTTGACATCTCCAGCGATGTTCAGTTTCGCGATTATTTGCAAGACAAGGTGTAGCTGGCGTTCAAAAAACTTGGTGTACTCAACAGAGCGAAGCAGTGCTTCACGTCGGGGCAAAGGTTGTTACTTTACAAGTCGCAAGTCTGGCCCCATATTCAACGACGGGTTGTGAGAATTGTCGACGGTCCCAAACTCACTTGCCGTATCGAACCCTTAGTCTTAGGAGAGACTTTGCGTCTCTCTGTGTGTTTTACTGCTTGCACAATGGAATGGGTTCTCAGGAATTGTTCGAAATGATGCACACGTCTATTTTCTACCATCGCACCGCTCGCCATCGGCAGGGACTTCATTCTCACACTTTGGAACCGACATGGTCGCGTATAGTGCGGTTTCAGAGAAACTTCCTCCCGCGAACGCTTGGGTTGTGGAATGAGCTCCCTGCCTAGGTTTTCTCTACGGACTACAGTACAGGGTTCTTCATGAAAGAAATTATTCGATTTTGAAGGGTCGGCAATGCGCAAGTGATACCCCTAGTGTTGCAAGCGTCCACAGGCTACGGTGACCGCTTACCATCAAGTGCACGGTAAGCTTGTTTGTCACCTTAGTGGTATAAAAAATTAGGCTCAGACCTCACTTAGTTTAACTTTGAATAAAAAAAATTGCATGGATTTTGTCAACCAAATTGCAATGTTGGATAGAAAAATTTATTGACTACAGACATGTGTGGCGCCTGCCATCGGTCAGACACATGACCGAAGGCGGGTGAGTAACTAGTCTTAAATACTGAATCTGACTCCGGAGACATCAGTTGGTATGACTCCTACTTTCATATGTTGCGGATTGGCGGACGTGAAACTACGTCCAGCCCCCCCCCCCGCCATCAGGCCTGCCTCGGCTTAGCTACTGATGACATCGGTATCGGCGACGACGGCAAGGAGCTCAGAAAAATTTCTCATGTGACGGTTACCAATCCAGTGGGTACGACCACACCCCGATACCTAACTTTCTACATAGCTTTCGATAGAATGTACATAGGCCACGATGGCTACGAGTCTCTCAAGTCAGGCTGATCCTCTCCAAATGTTGTCTATATTTGTTATCTTAGTAATTATTAAGGTTGGCAACACGTCACCGTGATACGAGTAACCTTGGCTCTCGCATTACACTTACACATTACATAATCGCATTTCACAGAGTCCTCACTCTTGACCTTGAAATCAGCAGGAGCTTCCCCAATTTGTCAACTAAATTGCCACAATTTGATTCCCCGGCGATTTTCCCGTATGCTGTTACGTCACCGACCATTTACTTAACGCTGTGACAAATAAATGATTAAACATTTTTTATTGTGGGACGCGACGCGACAACTTATATTGTTAAGGCGAACGTTTGTGAGTGTGTTTTTATGTTTTTAGTTCTCCACGGTCAAACGGCAGGACCAATTTAGATGAAATTTGGTATGGAGGTAGCTGACACCCTGGATTAACACATAGGCTATTTATTCCGAAAAAAATCAAAAGTTCCCGTAAGAACAACTATAACCGAGCTTAAACGAACTATAGCTACAGCTATGGCAAACTTCATTATTATAATAAAGCAGTTTCACGCCGATAACTAACTTAAGGGGGGTTGGAGCCGCTGGCAAAATCTAGTATAATAATATTTGAAAAAAACATTTTCAATAATATTAAGACTTATTATGATATGGGACGTTAGTTACCATCGTAAAGAAATTATGTTTGTAAAATGTGATACAAAACATGAAATTGTTAACACACACACTAACCAAATTGAAAGAGAAATAGGGTAAAATATCTTATTTTATTCGTTAAGAGTGTACCAATGCATGACTGAGGAAGCGAGAGAAAGGGAAATGTATAGATCTATTTTAAAAGCAGCAAAGCAATTAGGTATATTCAGTACAGTAAACGCAATTAAATCATGTTTTAGGCACCGTCACGACACGACCGCCAGTATATCTAAAACCTGTACACGATCAATTCTTGTATTGGTATATGTATATACAGAATCTGAATCTCGGAAACGGCTCCAACGATTTTTATGACATGTAGTATGCGGGGGATTCGGGGGCAATAAATCGATCTAGCTAGGTTTCATTTTTAGAAAACGTCGTTTTATCTGTGTTTTCATACAATTATTAACTGAAAACTATGACTCTTCCTGACATCTATTGGCGAGTAGTAATACTATTATTTTTACCACTTTACAATAGATGGCGTTGTTAAAAAAAACGAGCTATGGTCGGTCTTCCAGGCGCTACTTATATTATTGTGTGTTTGTTATAATAGGCATATACGTTCAGTCTTCGGCAGTTTTAGAAAAGTCTAATTCTAATCTGCTAATTTTCCGATTTTTTTTATATGCGCCCTCTTAATTAATTTAAGATTATACTAATGACATCGTGGTATCTTTTTAATCTCATTTTTATGACTATCTAGGTATAAAATAAATAAATTTCTTTGTAATTGGAGAAATTTGTCATATATTTTGTATTAATCGCTGGTAATTTGAATTTTTTTTTATGTCACCTCCAATCCAAATCAAAACTATGGAACATTTTAGTTTTTTGAAGTGAAAACTTCTTTAGCAGCGTCGTGCACTTTTTTTGGTATGGGTAAAAAATTATAAACTCGCGTCAGGTCACGTGTCCTAATCGTGGAAATTCGTAAGACGGAAACCGTAATGCCACGCCTATTATAATTTTTTTTTTTCTATTATATGTGTTTTTCTCGTGGGGGTGCCTTACCGCTTACATATTTCGATGGCTTAACGTCCCCCCCCCCTTTTTTTTTTTTTTTGAAGTGAAAACTTCTTTAGCGGCGTTGTGCACTTTATTTGGTATGGGTGAAAAATGATAAACTCGCGTCAGGTCACGTGTCCTAATCGTGGAAATTCGTAAGACGGAAACCGTAATGCCACGCCTATTATAATTTTTATTTTTAGTATTCGCGATTATGAGTAGTACAGGGAGGTTGGATATGGAATTTTAATTCTATGACAGATTGCGATGTCAAATATACTACGTCAAAAAAGTAAATAAACAAACATTATTATTTCTTGACAATGTCAAAGACATGTCTTGTGACATATTTGAGTGTTAAGCGCGAATCGTGTGTAAAGGTTTTCACTTCTGCCGGCACTCCCGGAGTGCAACTCGTTTTTTTTTTTTTCATAACTGGCCTGCAGATATCAAAGTATTTTTTTTCCGTCTCACGTCTTTCGAGTTTAAACAACTTATTGTGATACTAAGCTTTCTTTATTTAGCTCTGAAGAGGCTTTGAAACTTCAGTTCCAACAAATAAAAGCTTGTAACAAACGATACACTCCTTGGATTTATGCCAGCTCTCTGTTTGAACTTAATTTTATTTTGGAGTTATATTTGCTTCTGAAATATGGAGAGGTTTGTCTGTTTTATACTGTTCAAAATTTATTTTTGAACCTCCTGTAATCGAAACATGAAATTAAGGTCAAGCTTTGTGGTTCATCGTAATTGTCTGCGGGGATATTTGTAGTACCTAATATAGATAGAATCCAGATTTTTTTTTAGAGTTTAACATGATTAATGTAAGACAGGCTTTATTTTAGGAGACTAGTAAGTTACTGAGTACTGAAGAAGTATCGAGTATATTTATTTTCATAGCAAAAGTCTACTACCACTTTTACTGTGATGCCGTTTATGTCTATTTAAGAAAATACATTTTTTGTGTTATTGTATTAATAATTAATAAAAAAAACAAAAACTTGGTGTTCGGGGGTTTTTGATGTCGCTGATCACGACAAGGTATGATGCCCAAAAACTTCTTCGAGGTAACTATGGACCCGGTAGGACGTTGAGGTCGTACGAAGGTCATCTCCCTGTTATCGGTTTTGTTAGGTGAGTTTTTAAGATGAATCCGAATCAAATTTTACCCATACAACTTTCGGTGTACTTAATATCCACAAATATTCATTACATGCCAGTAAATTGTGAAAAAAAACCAAAGTTTTGTTGATTTCATACATTTATTAAAACTTTTTTCATTAATAACAATTTACTGACATTTCATAGACGAATATGCTCTTTCCGACTATGCTAAATAGCGCTTTATGGTAATAACACGTTTTGAGTGACAAAAAGTCTTGTAATACAGTTTTTATGAAAATAAAAAAAAGATGTTCGTTTACACCTTAACAACGAATTACGATGTTTATTAGAAAATAATCGAAGAATCGAGAGAAAAATACGGCTAACTAAAAATAAAATTTTAAAATTCGGGGCTTACATACTAACACGATTTAAGTGAAGCATTTAATTCCCTGCTTAGTACTTTTTAATTGTTTTCATCCATAAAACCACTGCAAGAGTAAACGTAAAGAGTAATTAGGTATAAACCGCAATAATCCTAGTAGGCCGTTTCTTCATGTATCATCAAAAACAGTCTGTCACTAATGACATTTAAAGTATAATCGTGCTATGATGTATAACTATTCTAAACGTTATTTCTGTCTGTCCTAGGTGGAAGAGATACGAGAAATGATAGATAAGATCCAGGCGAACGTTGAAGAAGTTAAGAAGAAACACAGTGCCATCCTATCAGCACCCCAGTCAGACGAAAGTAAGTATTGTTTGTGTTATATTTTAACAAATTATTTTAAGGGAGATGTTATTAAAATTTAAAAAAAAATTAAATAAGACAAAACCACTTTGAATTGGACGCGTAACGTGCAAAAACTAAATAAATAAAACTAACATAATATTATGTGCCATGGCAGTAGGGGTAAAAAGAGGGGCTACTTGACGCTTAGTTAAAATTTTGTAAAAATTAAGGCAATTAAATTACTTACCTCTTTTTTGACCGAAGAATTAAATACGGTTTGAACATTACTTATCACTTAAAGAAATTGCTATGTATATATATATATATATATAGATAGTTTAAGATCGCCGTACGATTGAAATTGGGATTGGCGTCAGAAGTCAGCCCCCATGGTCTTTTTACTGTCCGTATCATCTTTGTGTTTAGGCTATGTTGCTGGTGCAAATAGTGTTCCTATTTGTCTCATAACCCGGTCTAAATAACGTACAAGGTTCTTGTACCTTCCCCTTAAAACCAACGATAAAAAACTAACGCTGACAAGACCAAAGCAGGTAGTTAATAAATGTTCCGTTAGTTTGTCCAAACAGTAAAAGCTCTTCAATACAGACGTGGGGGTTGTATTCTATCTAATTATTAGAACCGCTGTGTCCCATTTCGTTTAAAAATAACTATTTTTCTCTGAAACAGGCGTGGGTGTTTCATTTCAGTCAATGTGGGGGCTGTACACTTGATAAGTTTATTGCGTAGGAAAGTCCGTAGGCGCCTGCAATACAAATTTATTTAGCTCGTGCGGGGGTTATAGATACTAAACAAATATTTATATTTAGATTTAATAACACTTCTTAAAGCAGAGGCGTTTTATTTGCATCGAAGGACGAATATCTTAGCTTCACATTAATGACGTCAATAAGGAATAGTCATAATTATTACGTCTCTGATTTAAAATATCTTATTTTCGCATAATGCTTTTACATTCATGAAATTCCAGAAAAACAATTATTAAATAACAGGTTTTTGTTGAATTCATATTTGTTTTTAATTATACAATGGCATTTTATTGATGAACACTATTATTTTACTAACACTATACCAAAATTTTAAAATAAAATCATATTATAACACTATTTCTCTAACAAAATAATGTTATAATATTTACAATCAATACAAGACAAAGATCCAACCAATTAGATTCTATCATTTTAAAGACTAAAGTGCATGCAGGATTTTGGCACCATTTATACGTTTTGTTGTTCTGAATTTCGTGAGTTTTTTTTTTATTTTTGCTTAAAAAATGTCCGATAGTAGTAAATGTGTAGAAAATTTGACGCAACCCGATATTTTAGATGTGGCGACAGAAATGACTAATAATCATAACCGGGAAAGTCGAAAAAAATATATGATAAATGCTATCACGACTTTATGGCATGAAAAATGCAAAAAAAGGCTACTTCGTTTTTTGAAACTATTTCTTTCTATTTGATCTTACATTCGGATTCCAATGTATAAAAGCGGCTAAAAATGTTTATGAAACTGCACATAACTAGGTATTAAAAAACTCGTGTGATACTATTAAAAACTTCGCCTTACGGCTTGGTTCTTAAACACATACTCGTGTGTAAAACCCCTTATTATGCAACAGTTTCATAAGCTACTATTATATTTAAAGATATTAAGTGTCACGCAGATTGCACGATAAAAAATTAAGTACAATAAATGAATCACCTTTAACTACACTTCGTCAGCATGGACGGATTTGTATCGATCGGTAGTGTCTGTATCGCCCTATTGCCCACGGTTAGTCGAAAAGAAAGATAAGAAAAATATGCTACTATAAAAAACACATAGTACCTAAGTCCCTAATGAGCTAATTAATTTGTTAGGAAAACCGAAAAATTGCTTACTTTTATCACTACATTTATGGCTTTTGGGTGATTAACCTTGTATATTTAATTTTGTTAGGTATTCCTTTTTCCTTGTCGTAAAAATACGCTGGCTTGTTTTGAAAACATGTTTATTAAGGAACATGTTTTCAAAACATGTTTATTAACTGGAAAATGGCAATGTATTCGCAATCTAAGTTGAGTTTTCAATGCATTGCAAATTTGCAATGTGGCCTATTATTGGCAAGGGAGCGGGATATGTAATGTGGCATTGACAAAGTGTATAGGCGTTTCGGAGATCTTGCGGCGACGTCTCGTCTACATTGTAGTACGTAGACTGTAGATAGACGAATGACTACTTGACAGGAATAGATATAAAGGACCGAATAGATATTTATGTATAATATCGAAGTATTTAAATAAGTATATTATTCAAGTATTTATTACACTATTGTATTTGCTACATAACACTGCAATGCATACACGGAGAAAAAACTTTAGTAGCTACAACTAAATAATACTTATAACCACTAAAGTATTAGCCATTCCGAGGACAACAAAATTACACTGACGGTTACCAATGAGTTTTACTTATTGTATTTATTACCAGAAATAAAACTAGTCTTGTTGGAATAACAGGGTTGTTTACTAAAAACAAGTAAAATGTATTGGAATGCCAAAAACGTATAAAGACGCTTACAATCAGCGTTTAATTACACCGATACGAGTAGATGGTCCTGATGAAGTTCTGTGATGCGCAGCGTACGGTTGATAAAAACTGGTCAGTGTCCGGTAGATGAAGGAAGGGCTGTGGCGGATAGGTATCTCAAATCTGATCAGCTCAAGGTTACCATTTGTGGAGCGGCGGTAAAGGGGAATCCCCCGCCAGGAAGAGATATACCTGGAGAACGCCTTGTCGTACTTCACTTGCTTTTCGGTATGTCGGTATTTATGCGAACTATAAAAAAAACTTCGATAGCGCGATGTAAGACGCGTGACGTCAACCTTAATTCGTAGTAGTACCATATGATGTTTGTAATAAGTAAACTTCACTAATTCTTAGAAAGGTGTTTGTAAACGTGAATTGGCTTTACTATAATGACAAGTAGTGTTTTATCTGCCCACCTTTTTAAAACTTTTTGTAATCTTAAGTAAGTTTTAATTGTCGATATTAATTACCCTACTCATAAATTCGAGGAAAGTTTTATAGGATTTGTAAATTTCTGTAATCCGAAGTACACATTATTAATTACCGAAATGAATAAAACTATTTTGTTATTATTTTATGGAATAAATAAAATGTATTTTCTCCGTGTGTGAATATTTTAAGCGTCTACCTGTTGCCGTTACCAATATCGAGCTAAATCGAGCAAAAAAATCACGTTTGATGTATGTGTGTCCCCCTCAAATATTTGTTTTATTCAATTTTTTAGTATATATGTTGTTATAGCGGCAACAGGAATACATCTTCTATGAAAATTTCAACTGTCTAACTATCACGGTTCATGAGATACAGCCTGGTGACAGACGGACGGACAGCGAAATCTTAGTAATAGAGTTCCTCCCCATTACCCTTTAGGTACGGAACCCTAAAAACCGTACCGTTTAATTAGATATATTGCGGATATCTAAAAAAAATATGGGCCGATTTTGTCAAAAACAATTTTCGTTGGTAGTTAATGGTGATTTTTTTAAGAATAGATCATGCTGTTTATAAGTAACAGGGTGTCTCCCCACTGAAATTTTTAACTTTGGAAGCCAATTTAAAATTTTAGAAAAAAAAAACTTCTTGAGAACCTTAAATGTATTTTCAAAGCCCTATCCAATGAAATACCACAATTTTTTCCATAACATATCGGTTTACAAAAAACACATATCTTGAAAGTTTGATAAGAATCTACCAAGAGAAGACGGTGACGGCGGAATTATAAGGCTGTGACATACGGGCGGACTGGCAGATATCATAGAGGTCAAATTTTTACATACAAGCGAAATATTTATTCCCTAGGTGGATTTTCATTGGCCGCGTTTCCGAGAGTAGGTAAATATCTACAGTACGTAGAGAAGGTAGGATTAACGACATGTAATATAAATATTGTATTGTAAATCGATTCCATGGTTTTACGAGTTTTAGTAATTTTACGGTACAAAGATTTATAAGACCAAATTTTACTAGGTCTGTAAAACGTATCAAACATGCACTGCGATATTATCGACCTGCCGCTTCAGGCTAGGTTACAACAACTAACTAAGACGCTAACCAGCCGTCGAAAATGGGGGATTGTTAGAAAATTTGCATTGTAGGCTATTTCGATACTTAATACTAGTATAGGTTCTATTGCCACCCCTTGTATGGAGTCCATTCAGATTGTGACCAAAGCATGAAACTTGGTACTGGTGTAGCTTAGATCAAAATGAGCAGATTATACCCGGTCCCCATAGAGGTGGTGAGGGGGGGGTTTGAAGTACGCTCACGCCGCTCCGCAAACAAGAAATTCTAACGCGGCCTGATTTTACCAGAGGCCGTCTTTAGGATGATTTATTAAGGATGAGGATTTGAGATTTGATAATTGTGTAATACCTTTTTGTAGAAAAAATGGAGATTTTTTAGCTAAGAACTGAAAACAAACTGCAAACTATTTTCCCTTTGAGCTTATATTACGTAAAAGATACTTAGTTTTCAGGATTAAAATAAAATATCAGTAATTAGCCTGATTATTTAACTATACGAAAACATACATTTCATACATACTAGAAACATAGAAGAAAATAAAAAACACCTCTCGTTTTCGCTTTGCTACGAACAGCAGCGAGCGTGCAAGGTCAATCAAAATTCAAAATTTCAGATTTCTAAACCTTAATATTCAAATGGCTTTCTAAGAACACGTTTAAATCTTCAAGAGAATAATCAAAAATTTGCTTTACAAACTAATTACAATATCGACTGGTTTATTGCCAGCATCCAATAGTTAACGCAAGTAAATTTACGGGTTTCGAGAGGTAAGTTGGACTTCCATACATTTTTGTCTCAAATTCCAATGTTCGAATTGCTTGAGACTGTTCCTAATAATGTCCCTATACACGTGCTTAATGTAATGCAGCAGCGGTTGCTAACTTAATTTAAGCGAGAAGAATTGTTACTTCAAAAAAAAATTATTAACCTTTTGAAAATTTTTGATGGAAATTCACTAACATATTATAAAAACTTTTTACCAAAAAATTAACCGGCTTCAAAATGATGCACTAAAAAGGTAAAAATAATTACTGATCTGAATCACAGTTTGAAGTTGGTGTCTATGTACCTAACAGTTTATGATACACTTCACTTACAAGCCGGTTTTTTTTTTGTCAAAAAGTTTTTAATTTTTTGCATTTGAGTGACTTTTTTTCTAGTACACTTAAAGCATCCATACTTGTAACAAAATGTTATACAATCATCGACAAAAAAGGGGTTTTTTACCAGTTCAAAATTAACATCAATTTTTTTTTCGACAAATTTAAGTGTTAAATCCACTTCATCAATATGGTATCCTCAGGATCATACTCTTTCCAATAAAAAAAAATTTTTTTGGAATCGGTTTACAATCGGTGGACATACATAAAAAAAATATACCCTTCGAACATAGAACCTCCCCTTTTTTTTGAAGTCGGTTAAATATCAAACACAGCTAACTACTAAGCTTCAGTTTGCATTAAAATCTTTTTAGAAGTGTGATTACTTTAAGAAATGTTATATAATAAATATATATATAATCTGTATCTCCCAAACGGCTCCAACGATTTTCATGATTTCATGAAAACGTCGTTTTATCCGTCTTTTTAGGCAATGATAAATTGAAAAATATGACTTCCTGACATTTATTGGCGAATAGTTATACTATTATTTTTACCGACACAGCAATACAAAAGCTACTTGACAATAGATGGCGTTGTTAAGCAATACTAAAGCTACTTGACAATAGATGGCGTTGTTAAGCAACACTAAAGCTACTTGACAATATATGGCGTTATTAAAAAAAAAAACAGGTACTTTTATAATTAAACACACAAAATTAGTGCAGTAGTAGTAATGTGTTTGTTTTCCTTATCCCCGCTTGATACGCTTTCTCCCTTAAGACGCGTTTTTGGCTGGGTCTCTATGAAATCGTCTTAAGCCGGTTTTACTGTATCTCCAATGTATTTAATGTCTTTACTATGATGATTGCATTATATTTTTATCACACCAAAATTGAAAGACACATTAAAAGGACACTGTGCGACAAAGTCGCTAAATTAGTCTAAAAAGAACGGGCACATTACATTCCTCCCCCATTTAACTTACCTCTATTACCCTCGCTTACCTTTCGTATCTTACAATCTGCCATAAATAGGCTGCGTTATATTTTAGGACAACAATATTTACGTGGAATTATGTTATCGTAATTCGTAACTAATATAAATTGAAAATCTGTTTGTTTGTTATTGCTGAGCTTCGCTATGGAGCAGGCCATAGGCTACTTTATATACCGGACAATTCAAAAGTTCCTATAGGAATAACTAGTAGCGTCAACGAAATAATGGCATGGTAATGAAGGAGCGCCCCTAGCGGTTTTTCTCATTAAACTTTAAATGAATAGGTGAATGCGATAGTAGAGTTACAAGCTCGCAAAAAATCACACTAGACAGAGTGACTTGTCGGATCGATTTTAGTAAGCGGCTAGCCTTAGCCGTCCTATTTTAATGTATCAAGTTTTCAATAAGAATAAACTCCCAATCAGATTTTGCTGGAATACTCGCGTCTTACTTATTACATTACTTAATTACTCTACACCACAACCATTGTACTCTATTACACTATATGATTCATTCAATGCCAAACCTTTTTATTGTATTGTAACACTAGCGACCCGTCCCGGCTTCGCACAGGTGGCCTTTTTTTTTTCATTAAACTTAGCATTTTGGAATAAACTTAGAGTATATGTATCTTAAATTATGCATGAGATAAGTAGTCTATAAACCTATTTTTACTTTCAAAGTTTTTTTCCAACCGCCGACCGCGCGGGGGCTTGGTATCTCGCAGAGCTCACTGGGGCCACCGTCCTTCCCCTCATGACTACCCGCCGGGCTTGCACATCATTAACGCGCGCGCAGTACTTTATCATTATTTTGCTGCAATGTTATTTTAAAACTGCGATATCCTCTTAAGATATTCATTAAAATCGAATGATGTAAAGGGTTATTTCGTTTTAAATTAAATACTTGTGATAAATAACATATTTATTTGGATAAGAATTAATATAATGTTTATAAAAACACCTTTGCATTTGCATTATTTTAGAACAAATTTGGTTAGCATATAAAAAGTTATAGTGAGCCAACCTTAAAAGATAGACATATGCAGTCGCGGATTTTTTTTTTTAGAACATTTAAAAGGTGAACAATTCTGTCACACATGATTTTTGCGAAACTTTAACCGTTTACGCAGCGCACGCAGCGGAAGCTCTCAAAAGGAAAAAACCTCCGATTTTCAAGCATTCTTCATTGTTGCTTCTCTCCTATTGGTCTTAGCGTGATGATATATAGCCTACAGCCTTTCTCGGTAAATAGGCTATCTAACACTAAAATATTTTTTTAAATCGGACGAGTAGTTCCCGAGATTAGCGCGTTCAAGCAAACAAACAAACAATCTCTTTAGCTTTATAATATTAGTATAGATTACATTTGTTACGTTGAAATAAAAATTGATATTCTCACTCCCTTTGTACATATACAAATATATCGTGTACTAAATAAATAAATAAATATAATTGATGTCAACTGAAAAGCGCCAAAAAATCTGTTGGCGATAATTACTTTTCGGCAGTAACATTGATAACATCGGTCCCAAGTGACCCAATCCTCCTAAATACGTATCATGCACTCAACTAATAACATGGACTTGTCCCTTATTAGCCATTGACCCAAATTGGCTGGAACTAAAAGATTCTGCCTGCCTGGCCTGCTCTGATTTTGTCTTTAAAGATACTGACATGTATTACCTTGGGTCGAATGACAAAATACCTTAATTAAAAAAAAAAATAGGACTAGGGTATTACTTCAAGGGGTTGAAGCTGCTATCTAGTGCCGCCCGCGCCGTTAAATATTACTCACTCCCTCTTCGTAGAAAGCTGATTGCAAAGATATAAATATTGAATATATATCTGTAAGTTACAGCACCCATTTCTGCTAAAAATTGATTAGTTTTATATTTTTAAACAAATTCAAAAAAAGGAGGAGGTTCTCAATTTCGTTTATATGTTTTTGATATTTATATTTTTGATATTAGCTTTATACGAAAGTGGCATTGAAAATATGTAATAATTAGTTGATCCCGGACAGATCTATCAGCTAACATTAATTTAAGGCTTGGGTATAGGCTAGACAGCGTAAATACGCCGTTTTTGGTAAATTTTGTGGCTAAACTATAGCATCTAAAGCATTGAAAAAAATATATGTTATAAAACTTGCTTTTGTCTAGTGCATAACCTTACTGAATGATTTTCATTTATTGTATTTAATGCAATAAAAAATCTGGAAGTGACCATTGTTTCAACACTTGTGCAAATTTTTAAAGCGTGTTTTGCCTTTACTTGTAATGAAAGTTGGTTAAATAATTAGAATAGCTTGTTATCTAATGCATAGACTCTAAGTTGTAGCGAAAAGTCAAAAAATGTGACTACAAAACGGTAATAACGTTAAATTCCATACAAAAAATTTAAAGTTTCAAGGCGTCATTACGGTATAAATTACTTAAGAAGTATATAACATATATATCTCATAGTAATGTATATGACATTATCTAATGATTTATAGTACATTTACATACACAACGTTAGAATTACAGAAATTAGCTTTCTGGCCTATATCGCCCTCTTAAGAGGACTTTTCATGTAAGGGGACTTGCGAACAGTAGCTAATCAGTAGGTAAGTACCTAATATCACTTTAACAATTTTAAGTAGAGTATACTTCAATTTATTTCTGTTCATTTAGAATCCGAAACATTTCTTTCACTAAAATTCCGACCATTGTGGAAAAGTTCCACGAAGAATGGATTCGAATTTTAAAAGTTGTGATGCAGCTTTTTATCTGGTCTATTCATGAAGGTGAGTTTTTGTCGTTTTGTCAGCTTCGTCGTTGTCGCTGAATGAAGAGTAATGTGTCGCTTGTATCGTGGAAACTTACATTTATATAAAAGTTTCTTTCTTTTTGATATTTTATTAATTTTATAAGCTTTCTTAAACTTGTATAGACGGACTGTCGGAAATTTATGAAACGTAAATTTTTATGTTTAGGAATGTTATGTTATATTTTAGCGGCTATTGTGTGCAAACGCCGGGTGCGGTCAGTTTTTGGATGGAAGACCACTAATGGCACCTTTTCTGAGCTCGTTCGTGACGAAACTCTTATGGCATGTTAAAAGGATAACTTTGAAAAACTGTTGACACTTTTTCTGCTTTATAAACGAAATAGCCAAGTATAAATGTATATTCACAAGTATTTATATATACTTAAAATTTTAAAAAGTTTCTTAGCTGCAACTAAGATTCTTATCTTTAGAGCCCTGGAGAAATCTTGCAAATTGTACCAATAAGCTATCAGTGCAGCGGTTTTCACACAAGTTGTTATAAAAAACAGCTCGAAGGTGTCAAATTATTTTTTTCTTCAAACCAATATCTTTTTTTCGTACCCACGTTACCACGTCAATGTCTGGGTTTCAACAGATTTGTGAGTTTTGGTTACTGTATATTATTTGGCTAGACTATTTCTTAGTTAAATGTTCTATCTAGTATTTAATTTTGTAGATGTTCATTACTTTTGTTCGATCAGTCAAGAGACCGTCATTAACCTGCATGCCAAACAGTTTGTTACTTATGCGAATACGGAATAGTGCAGTTGCACTGCCGAATGTTATGGTAATCAACCTTCACTTTATTCAGTTGGAACTGCAAGTAATAAGTAAAAATGTTATATGATGAGTAAATCAGCGTATTTAACATTGCCTATCTGTTTTCAAGTTCATTTGATGAGATGAGAGTTAATACTTTGCACTTGGTATATTGGTACTTGGTTAAATGTGTTAGCCTTTAGTCACAGGAAATAGCTAATAGGACAATATACTCACCTAAATTAAAATTTTATGGACTATTAATATAAATAGATGTTTTTATATCAAAAATGCAATCAAAAGCTTAACCTCGAGTTAGGACTTGAACCTGCGATCCTAAGATTCCGTCTGTGCTCTACCACAGAGCTACATCCTTGCTGTGAAAATGCGCTCGTTAGGAACGTCATAAACACAAAAAATAGGTACTAGGAACTCATGAAGTCCTATATAGTACATTAACCTTACAAATATACAAATCTTAATAAAATAAAGAAATACATGATAAATAAATATACACACAGAAATAAACTTGTTTCTTTTGAGACTTCCTGAAAGTTGGAGTCTTTGAGGTCAACAGACTCGTATCTATGGCTATTCATCAATATAAATACATATTTTAATATCAATCATGCCATTAAATGATTAACCTCTAGCCAAGACCTGTTACCCTAAGATTCCGTCTTGATGTTACCGTACCATTAAGGAATGACGTTCGTAACATGCGTATTTTCAGAGCAAAGATGCGTAGTCAGGATTTTGACCAGCTAGATTGTACATCCATAGCTAAGTGATAGAGCACAAATACGGAATCTTAGGGTCACAGGCTCAAGTCCTGGCGCGAGAATAATCTTTTGACCGCATTTTTTGATATGAAATACTTATTTATATTGAGGATATGGCCGTTGTGATATGTTTACTTCGAAGACTCCAACCTTCAAGATGTCTCAAATAAATAAAGTACATATATATCTATTTCGTCATGTATGTCTTAATTACTAAATACTATTTTACTTCATAAGTTCCAATTTGTTAAGTTTCTCACACAATAAAGGTAGGTACTGAGTTCGACCCGGTTATACATAAATCGCGTTTGAAACTTTCAATAGCCGACACAGAGGAAATGTAAGTTCCGTGTTGTTACAATAAGTCGGAAACACGGTAGAATTATATTATTAAAGCCTTGAAGTTCTTTGCTAAGTGCTTTGTGAGAAGGTTTAAATCCATGGGGAATTTCAGAAAATATCATTTTATTTATGCGATATATTTTTAAAACATATAAATGACTAACCTTTTAAATAAGTAACTTAATATTTTTAATTCTATCGGTGCGGAATTTTCTACGGCATCTCCTTGATTATAGCACTATATATAATAAAAACGGTTATTATGCCGTAGTTGGAGCTGTAGTTCGTCCACGTGGACTTTGGTTATTGTTATTCTTGCAGGAACTTTTGAATTTTCCGGAATGAGAAGTAGTCTATGTCCGTCTCCGACTCTGCAACTATCTCTGTGCTATATTTGAGCCTAACTAGATGCTCCGTTCCGACGTGAAGAATAAACAAAGTCACTTTCGCATTTATAATATTGATATGATAGTACTAGTATGATGGTATAAAATAAATTAAGATTTGGCGATATTTAACACAGTTTTCTCGCAATTCTACACTGTACAAAATTACGTGATATTTGGCGGAACCCCCCCTCTCTCCGCCACGTGAGACTGGGTGAGATTTTGCTCAACTACCTCCCTGCCCCTAAACGCGCCACGTTATTTATGGACGCCCCCTGACCGAATTTAGGGTGGGCAAATTTGCCATGGAGATAGTTTCAATCCCGGGAAAGGACATAGACTACCTGGAAACGTCAATTGTGAGTCAGTTATTATTCAATAATTGACGAGTTGCCGATGAAATCCTACACCGATAACCGAATTTAGGGCGGGTGGAACCGCGTACAAAAGCTAGTTTTAAAATAAATAAAAAGTTGCTACTAAAAACGTAATTTCAGTCGATTTTCCACGATATGTATTTCCGTGCAAAACATTCCACTTAACCATATACTAACAAATAAAACAACAACAAGGTAAAAAATTAGAACATACATAGATATTTAAATAACTTTATCAAATTCAATCTGAAGCTGAAATCTTAATTGAGTGAAAGCACACGTTTTCAGCGTTGGTGATGTCGACACAAATCTGCACTAAGGCCGATAAGTACGCTTTCAAGCCGTCTCTGCCTGATAGGTAGGCAATTTTTCTCGTTCCTGTTATATCGCAGCTGAGGTCGGCCTGACGTTGACACAGAGATTTACCCACTGAATAGATGCCCCAGCTTTTACCCTCTACCCCGGATCTCGGCCGATCGTAATAATTATTATGAACCGCTGTCGTAGAATATTATGAGTCGGTTTCTTTTAGCACACGAATGATGGTTTTAGTTTTGAATAATACCTAGTTAGATTAATCAGATGATTTGAGTTTAATTGAATAGTTACGCGGTTGTGTATTATCTTATTTAATTAACTGGTGTTTTGAATTTTATACAATTAAAAACTACAGACTTCACCTATTAATGTTCTTGACTTAGAGTTATGAATGCCTAGCACGTGCACATAGGTTTTAGTCAGGGGAGGGAAAAACGATAAAAAAGTCGACTCACCAAAAAATTGCTACGTGTATAATTATAAATATAATATATAAAAAAATATAAATGTAAATTGTGGTATGCCACCCCAAACCCATATATCATTCCATAAATTATATTATTATTTGTATATTTACACGAAATTTGCCAGTTAAATAGTATTGTACCTATTGCTTTGTTTTAAATAGATTTTTTGGGTACATACTATGTCTTTCCCTTGCCCCTCCCCTTTTAGTAACGCAATCAGATCAGTATCCGGAATACAACGGCCGTTTACTATAACACACACTGCCTAAACTACTTTCAAAGTTCGTGTTTTCTATCGTAGCCTTATTATTTTATTTAAGAACAAATTAGGTACACAATAACAAAATCTTAAAACTGTATGTACACAAACAAAAAAAATAACTACGTTTTTAATCAACAAAAGTAAGTAGGTAGGTTTGATATACATTAGTTTAGCACTTAAGTTTAGCGATGACCTTGATTGCGTAGAATTTTTTTTTTATTATTTGAATTCGATGAAACTGAATGAAACAACTAATAAAACATATAGTGCAACAAACTTTTCTGACCCGCGGCTCGATTCCGTAAAATGACAGCTAACCATTCTCG
Source organism: Apoda limacodes (assembly GCA_946406115.1). Taxonomy (NCBI): domain Eukaryota; kingdom Metazoa; phylum Arthropoda; class Insecta; order Lepidoptera; family Limacodidae; genus Apoda; species Apoda limacodes. The sequence continues at coordinate 22,264,330 of OX291549.1, read as the reverse complement.
TTTAAAATCCATAGAAATAAGACTTAGTTTGCGCATTTGAAATTTCGTGTGACATTCATAGATTGTCGCGAAACCGCAATGTATATCGTATTTCTTTCAAAAAGGTAAGCAATCTTTTTACGGAATCGACCCGCCGGCGCGCGGTCAAAAAGTACATTTTCACATCACATATCACTACAGTCGCGATATTGAAATGGTGTGAACTTACAATACACTAGCGACCAAACACCCAAGGTCAGAAGGTTTTGTAAGTTTTGCCTTGTCCGTCTGCTCGATGTTAAACCCTTATATTAATATTTCCGTCATATTCGAACCGATTTTAAAGAAATTTTACGAAATGGTGTCTTTTGTAGGAGGTATTTTATAACAAATAAAATTGAACAAATATTTATACTAGCTCTCTATACTTATAGAACTGTGATATTATTTTTTTTACCCTATCGTAATATCGGCGAATAGGTCTTAAAAACCATTTAAGGTTTTCATATAACTTTTCTCTCATGTGCAAATTTTAAACGCTATAATTAAGTATATAATTGCATTGAGTCGTTATAAATGTTAGTCAAATCTTTGAAATTCGTTATATCTCAAATTCTAAGCATAAATAAATTGAACATGACTTCAAAACTTCAGAATTTGAATTAAAAAAAAATAAAAACTCAAAGTATTATCTTTCAAAGTAAAATGTTGTGTGCCGCCTTCCTTTTACTCCTTTTTTATCGTGAGTTCTAAGAATCTGAAAAATTATTATAATAGAACATTTTAAATTTATTACGATCAGACGTATTTTCGTCATACTTCTTGTTATTTAAATTACAATCACGTCTTGAAACTTTTCGTTTTTGTATGGAAATTTACGTTTTTACAGTTTTGAAGTCATGTTCAATTTATTTATGCTTAGAATATGAGATATAACAAATTTCAAAGATTTGACTAACATTTATAACGACTCAATGCAATTATATACTTAATTATAGCGTTTATATATACAAACCGAATCGTATGTGAAGTGGACTAAGACGTTCGCCAGGCATAACTCTTCACCTGGCATTGGATTCCCGTTTACCGCCGCTTCGCAGTTGGTGACTGAGCTAAGTTACAGGTAGACGAAAGTTCGGTTACATCTAACGAACTATTTTGTTCAGTGTAGTTCGAGATACTCGTCGGAGATATCGACAGTTTTTTGTAATTTTGCATGGATAGCTCACTTTTGATTTGAGGCACTAACTTTAAGTGTAACTTCTGTGAAAACCATGCAAATATAAAACTAACGTTTATATAGAGAGATGCAATCATTTTTCTCGTAGACGGTAGCGACACTACCTGCGCAAAGACATGTACTTGATTGTCAGCTCGTTTCTTTGTGAGTGTGTTTGTTAGGCCATTTAAGTAATTTACAGTATCTAATCCTTCTGCTTCTGTCACCGCTGTCTACGCGAAAAGCGTAAGCGAATTATTCAGAATGGACAGTCTGTAGCTACGTAAAATACTAAATGAAAACACAAGATGGGGTTTATTAGCCTGACATTTTATATTTACTATTATATATAAATGGTAAATTCTCAAGGGCAGGCAGTGTCTTTCTGCCTATATAGAGTGCACGCCACTGATACCTAGAGTAAAGTAAAGTAGTTTGAAGTCATTTATTTATGAGGCTTTACTATAATTATTAGATACAATGCAATTTCTTTTTCATCACACATACTTATAAACTGTGACATTACGTGCTAGTAAAATGGGTGCTAAGACTTTAATTACTCCCACGGGCTTTTTCTTTGTAAATTTTGCTTTCCGCAAGGCAAAGCTTCATAGAACTCATGGGCGATAATGACTTATGAACGCACAGCGCGCGCTCTACGTACGTACTGACTTCTCTATCAAGTATCTATAAAATTGCCATCTGTGGTTCAAGATACGAACTAATCGCCAAGCGAGCAATTACAAGTTTAAACTTCGGCTAAGAATTTTTAAATCATAAATTCTCTAGATATGTATTTAGCGGTGGCGTTGCCTATTCTATACTTCTATCCCGCCATTTCAATTGTGTTGTGGTGAGATTACTAATTTTTTCACCTTATATTCCTACTAATGTACTCGTAAATATGATAAAAAACATTGCGTGTAACACACTACCGGTACCTGAATAAAAAAAACTGAGTCATTAAAACCTAGCCTTCGGCTTTAGGTTACTCAATAGCTTCTCTTTAGTAATTGTCCCCTTACCACTCTTAATACACAATGTAGCTACTATTATATGTTTTTATTATGATTTGGATTCCGTCCGGTCTTAGATCGAAGGGGCTGTACATTCTTTATAACTGTACTGGTTGCATGAATCGAATCCGTTTGGGTTGTAGTTAGTATACTTTGATAACCAGTATTGTCTTGCAATTCAAATCTGTGACAATATTTTATTTAAGATCAATTTACGCCACTTATTGGGATACCCTTGCATCGTCACATCTTTTTACAACATCAGTTAGGGCTGGTTCTGCTGCAATCGTGGCCGTAAATTGCAAGAGACGCTTATACACAGCTCTGGGAGAGGGCTATGTATTTGTTCCTTTTGCTGTTGAAGCAATGGGCCCATGGGGGTCAGATGCACATATTTTTTTTAAAGACATGTCTAAACTTTTGGTTGACACATCTCGTGGCTGGCAGTTACTTGGCGCAAATAATAAGTTTAGCCATACAAAGAGGAAATGGTTCAAGATACGAACTAATCGCCAAGCGAGCAATTACAAGTTTAAACTTCGGCTAAGAATTTTTAAATCATAAATTCTCTAGATATGTATTTAGCGGTGGCGTTGCCTATTCTATACTTCTATCCCGCCATTTCAATTGTGTTGTGGTGAGATTACTAATTTTTTCACCTTAAATTCCTACTAATGTACTCGTAAATATGATAAAAAACATTGCGTGTAACACACTACCGGTACCTGAATAAAAAAAACTGAGTCATTAAAACCTAGCCTTCGGCTTTAGGTTACTCAATAGCTTCTCTTTAGTAATTGTCCCCTTACCACCCTTAATACACAATGTAGCTACTATTATATGTTTTTATTATGATTTGGATTCCGTCCGGTCTTAGATCGAAGGGGCTGTACATTCTTTATAACTGTACTGGTTGCATGAATCGAATCCGTTTGGGTTGTAGTTAGTATACTTTGATAACCAGTATTGTCTTGCAATTCAAATCTGTGACAATATTTTATTTAAGATCAATTTACGCCACTTATTGGGATACCCTTGCATCGTCACATCTTTTTACAACATCAGTTAGGGCTGGTTCTGCTGCAATCGTGGCCGTAAATTGCAAGAGACGCTTATACACAGCTCTGGGAGAGGGCTATGTATTTGTTCCTTTTGCTGTTGAAGCAATGGGCCCATGGGGGTCAGATGCACATATTTTTTTTAAAGACATGTCTAAACTTTTGGTTGACACATCTCGTGGCTGGCAGTTACTTGGCGCAAATAATAAGTTTAGCCATACAAAGAGGAAACGCTGCCAGCCTTCTGGACACTATGCCATAATGCAATGGTTTATATTTTAAGTTTAATTTATTTTAGTTTTAGTTATACATATTTAGTAAGTTTTCTTTAGATCAATTTCACTATAGTCAATTTATAAAAGTTTATCAATTAAAATGAAGTCGAAATCATCATATCAAATACCTATAGATATTGCTTTATCAAGTATTTGTTTATCAGGTAAAATTACTCCTTATGTAGAATGAGGGATTATCGCTCGGATAACAAGTTGTCAAGAACAGATACTACACTTTGATCCCCGGGAACAGTTGGATGAATCGGTATCGGCTGAAAACTCGGCTAACAATGACGGGAAACAATATAACTTTTGAACATTCAAAATTTACAATGAAAATAAAAGTATTTTAGGGTATCAATTTTAGCTTACTGATTGAATTTTGTTATTTAAATTAAATCAGGCAATATTTTGGCTTTGAAACTTTTATGTTTGACATTATCTGTGATTTAAAAAAAAAAAAATTGCGTTTTACCATATTACTGATAACTTACTATCTATAGGATTATTTATTAGTATTTTTAAAAACTATATATCTATTATTTTACCTATCTATTAAAAAGCATTTTCAATACCTTTTACAGCCTACTTTTCGTTCTAAAAAGACAAAGTATCCAAGAGTTGAATCTGGCAAAGTGCCTCCCCTCGATCAAAATTCAAACGACTTAAGTTTCTTATCGACGCCTGGACACTCCTTATTGTTTAACCTTATCTAACAACAAGCGTCTTAATGGCAAAAGGGGGTAAGCCGAAAGCGGGAAGTAAGACGTTTTTTGTGTTTTATTATGTCACTAGCTTCTATCGACATGGCTTGGATGGATTGTATAATTTTTTTACTAACAAACTAGCTTAGGGTTTTTTGCTGTGAGTCAAGGGATGCTAAAAATGGTGATATTTGAACGTCAATATTACAAAAAATATAGATTTTGGTTAATTTAGAGGACCACGCTAGATACAAGAAAATGCAGGACTGGTTGAATGACAGGGGTCGAAAGCAGCGCAAAATGTTTTATGTAAATAAATAATAACAAACACTTTTCTTTTTGAACTTGGCTGGCACACTTCCGCGTATCTGTATTTTAATGAACTGCCTAAATTTTTAAGTTAGTTCTTGAAATTTCTAGACGTATTAATAATCCCGAGTTACAACATTTTTTTAGGTTTATTTACTATCTGACATTAATGTTTTCTATTCAGTATCTCCTTCAATTAATCTTGTGGGCGCGTCTTAACAGCCCGGGCTTTTTGAGCGAAAATTCTGTCAAATCTCAAAATAAATAGCCTAATTTTGATTATTAGCACAAGTGGGCCTTAATACCTTATAAGTGTCCCATCAAAAGTCTCCACCCCTAGTTAGTTTTCCCCGCGTCCTCCTTCAAATGTCTGCCCGGACGTGGTTTTTCTGGAATTTTCACAAAAACTATTAGAGCTAGTTAAAGGCATAAATAAACTCTATTAAATTGGCGTTTAGTTCATCTTGTTAGGACAAATATTTTTGGGAATGTGCCTACCTAATTTGCATGAAAAAAAATGCCAAAAACTTTGGGCTACGTCGGCTATAAAGTATGTTTTAGAGCACAAGGTGGAATTTCGTATTAGTATGCTGATAGTGAATGAATATTTTGGTCACATATGCAGTTTTTCAAAGAATTATCAGTACCTAGACAAATATATCCGAAGGCCCTTTTCACTTATTGGTACACGATTTTTGCAAAATATTTTTTGTCATGCGCAATAGGTAGGCATATTTTCAAAACTATTATTAGTATAATCAAAATGTACTTAAAAAAACATTTATGGATAACTTGATAAAAAATATTTTTGCCCTTAACAGTTTTTTCATAAACTCTTATATATAGTTTTTGAAGAAAACACAAATCACAAAAACAAACGTAAATTTTGCAATTTTTTTTTCATGCTAATTAGGTAGGCATATGTTCGAAACTATTTGTCCTATCAACATGAACTAAACAAATTGTCTAACACTAAACACTAATTTAATAGAGTTGTTTTATTCCTTTGACAGTATTTTTATAGCTCTAATCCTTATTGTAGTAATTTCAAAAACCACGTCCGGGGAGATATTTAAAACGGGAAGGAGGGAAGCCGGCATCCTTGGGGTGGGTATCTTTAAGAGGATCCTTCTAAGGTGCTGTCAGCAAAAGGACTACTTGTTACAAAACTCAAAATTAGGTTTTTTATTTATGATAAACTGAAAAATATGACTCTTCCTGACATCTATTGGTGACCAGTAATACTATTATTTTTACCGACACAGCAACACTAACGCTACTTGACAATAGATGGCGTTGTTAAGCAACACTAAAGGTACATGACGATTGATACCGTTGTTAAAAAAAACGAGCAAAGCTTGGGCCCCCAGGTACTGTAACTAAAACCAGAACAATGTTGATTTTAGAATTTATTATTGTATATTCTTCTATATCATCTGACTATTAATCACCCTTTACTAGATTTTCCTTCTGTGCTTCTTCCTCGTCCTAAAGATGCAAGCTGAAAACAGACACACTGTTATCATAAAAATCAATGATGTATAAAACAAATAGTTAGGTATGTTTAATAGTAAACTGTCATTATTTTCAGCCATTTTGTTATTCAAAGTTTGTTAAGCTTTTTTGCAAAGTATGATGATAAAAGTGGATTTCGTGTGGGGTTTACTTGCTTAGCTTTGTCGGGAGGCTGGGTCGGGAAATAAAAAAGTCTGCTTCATTTTCAAGCCCAAATGACGATGGTAGGAACATTTTTTTGCAAAAACTATATATTACTATTAAAATAAAGACATATATATGTATATTTACATTATACCTATGTGGTAGTCTAGAGGAGGCTTTATTTGCATGCTTAAGGTATGTACTACATTTATAATAATCGATAAATATAAGATGTTCGCAATACACAGATGCGTATATACATATATAGAGTGTGAAATCGATTTATATTGTCCATACAGCAGCAATTGATTGACGGTATCGGTTATTTGGTGAACAGGGATACACAATATAATACAATTACGCTAACAATGCCCTGGTTAATAGACTGAGCGCACGGTATACATTCAGTCACGGTATACATCAATTTTATAAATCATAACATACATCGTGTGGCTACGTATTTTTGTATTTGAATAAAGTGGTTAGATTATCTACTTAGTTATTTGAATAAGGTGATAACAATCCTAATTAAAGGTTGGATTAGTTTAAAAATATGTCATATTGTGTAATAATATCATAAATAAAAAAAACATTAGGTTTTTAGACTACATTTTATTGTTATTGTTATATATGCATAGGTATTATACAACTGTGCCCTACAAATACACCCGAATGTTTTTCAGTTAGAACACTAATGGTCTATCTCTCTGTCATAAATTCAGCTAAATCTGCCGATTATTATTGATTGACTAACAATCACAATAATATCTGAACATTTACATTTACAATATTAATAGGTTTTCAGTTTATACACTATACTATAGTAGACCCCGTACCCCACTATTTTTTTATATGTGTATTATAAAATATACTTTATTATTTTTTTATTTTTTTTTTGTTATGAAAGTTTATACTTTGTCGTACTTTGTGAGAAATCCTTCTCTTTAAATCCGTGACATTAATTTATGGATGGTGCCGATAATGCAGTCGCGCTACACTCGCCAAATTGTGCGATTTGGCAACGTAAGAAGCTTGTGTACGGGTAGCCTTAAATTATTATTCAATGGATAGGGATGTAATTTAAATTCAAAAAAATACGCTTCTACCAGACAACAATAATAAAAAGGTTTGAAATGTAATATTTTCTCTCTTTTTGAATAAGCAGAAGCTATAAAAAAACCACCGAAGAAGGAAGTAACTACGAATAAAAGTTAAAGAAAAATGTTTTTTCCTTTTACAGAAACAAAACACGAATTAGAAGATCTCATGGCCGACATTAAGAAAACTGCCAACAAAGTTAGAGGGAAGTTAAAACGTAAGTATTGTTTATAACTGTACTTTTAGGGTTTCGTTCAAAATAAAACGGTACTTTACAAGTATAGGTATACCTTTAAAAAGATTTCTAAACAACAGCTTTTATTTAAAAAAAAAAAATGAGTTTATGATTTTTCATAAAAGGTTTTTATGATATGATGGATAATATTGTATGGGTAAGTAATATACAAATACCTGTGAGAAGGGTTCTTTATGAGAAGTTTTTTTTACCGACTTCAATAAAGTAGGTTGTAAATTCGACTACATATTTTATTTATGATATAAATGTACCTATATCTTTTCTCATTTCTGAACTTATATACATATATGATTTGAAGGACCTTTAGATTTGTCTCATACTTTTATCTTATGGAATCGAGAGTAAGGTCAAGATATGTAGTGTTGTTTTTGATGAAGTAATAGAAGTTGTGTTATTTGTACAATAAATATGTAGCAAACTAGGGTCTCGGTGATTTGTCCTGATCTAAGTTGAATAATACCTAAATAAAAACAAATATATGCATAATATCAGTTAAGCAGTACCTACTAACTAACAAAGACCTCTATGTGTTGGTATTTATTTATATATTTTAATAATTGTAACCTACACTGAGCGTTATATAGGTAACTTAACAATAACGGGCACCTTTATTTTAAAATCGGTTAAATCATTATTATTTGGTACCCCCAGACATAGAACAAAACATCGAACAAGAGGAGCATTCAAACAAATCGTCGGCGGACCTTCGGATAAGGAAGACGCAGCACTCCACCCTGTCCCGTAAGTTCGTGGAGGTGATGACGGAGTACAACCGCACGCAGACCGACTACCGCGACCGCTGCAAGAGTCGGATACAGCGGCAGCTGGAGATTACTGGCCGCGCCACAACAGATGAGGAGCTCGAGAAAATGCTGGAGGACGAAAACCCAGCCGTTTTCACCCAAGGGGTAGGTTTTTATTTATTTATTATAACAACAAGCTTACGCCGTATAAGCGGTCACCGTATCATATGAGCGTTTGCACTACTGTTGCCGACCCTAAAAAAATATAATTACTCTTTACTTGAAGAACCCCGTATAACCTACCGTTCGCGTACCGTACGAGATAATCTTTGATACCGCACAGTGAGTAATATTTAGGTTCTAATATGTGAGGATAAATATCTCTGCCAATTGCCAGTGGTGCAATGGTAAAAGAAAATGCGTCGTTTTAAACAATTCCTCAGAACACAATCCAAAGCAAGCATTAGATAGAATACACACAGTAAGACAAAGTCTCTTCTCAGACTTAAAGGTTCGATTCGACTTGTGAGTTTGATACTGACGACAGTTCTGTCAGCTCGTCCTTGTACCAAGCGAAAAGGGTCAAGCTGGTTTTCAGGTGCACCTGCTCAGAAATTGCATAGTACTCTATGTGGGACAGGCCTTGCAACTTATAAAGCAGCAACCTTTGTCCCTCTGTCCCGAAGTACTGCTTCGCTCCGTTGAATACACCAAGTTTCTTCGACGCCAACTTGACCGAGTATTTCAAATAATCATGTAACTTGAAGTCACTGGAGATGTGAACACAAAAATGGTCGAAAACATGGCATCCGGATATGGATGCGACATCTTTGAATCTTATACTCTTTATGTCAAATTATTCAAACATTGCATAAAATACAGTACATTGTGGTGTTTTTGATCAAATATACAATTTACGATAGTCTGACATAATGACGTTGCTATATAGCAAAATGGCAAGGTTTTTAAGGTGCTTTACATATTTATTGGCTGACAAGTAATGTAATGTCTGTACAAGAATCATTCAAATATAATACACATTACAAATCAAAGCAAATGTCGAAAGTCTAATCTAATCTCACCCGCATCTAAATCTCTAATCCGTATGAAACAACAACCACTACTAATTCACATGGGGCATCTATAGTCTACTAAAGACAGTCCCTAGAAGAAGATAGTATTCACATAAGTGTGTTGTTAAATTTCAGATTATAATGGAGACGCAGCAGGCAAAACAGACGCTGGCGGACATAGAAGCGCGGCACGCCGACATTATCAAGCTGGAGACCTCCATCCGTGAGCTGCACGACATGTTCATGGACATGGCCATGCTCGTCGAGAGTCAGGTCTAGTATCATATCGTCATTAGGCTAAATAGGTCTACTATGGTATACTAAATAGATGACGGCCATAGTCAAAGTGCGACACAGTGAGTTCCTCATCCTGAAGGAAGACATCGATCCCCTAACTTTACATGGAATATTCCTATACTCGTCAAGGATCAGCCCCCTTATTCAAGTCAGTAAAAAGCATCTGGTTCCGAGATGACAGTGACATGTATTGTCCGTTTACTTGCGTTGTAATGAGACTTACTTACTGACTTGATTAAGGAGGCAGGTGTCTAATATGATAACTTCATCACGCTGGATCATTCGTTATATAATGTCAATATATATCGGATAATATAGAAATGCGGAACGCTGACATCATGCTTGGTGCAGAAAGTTTTGATCCCCAAGCCACAACTGATCACAAATATGGTCATGCTTGTTTAGGATTAGGTTCAGTACATGGCCTCGTCTGACAAGTGTAGTCATATACATATATGTTAGATACATGCCGGCGAACATATATAAATTAACTCAAAAGACCTTGAACTGTAAGCTACACACGTAAATAGACATGCTTCTTGAATCAGTTCCTTACCTGATTATACAACTCCAATGGGAATCGGTTTCAAACTGTCCATTTGTCGTGTTGCGCACCTCAACATGACTGCTCGTCAAATGGGTCGTCAGGTTAGTTCTGTCTGCTGCTGTACACTAAATAAACTGGCAAAGATGAAACCGCGGTGCGCCAACAGCACCCAGTTGGACTGTTTGGCATATTCATATACATGGTCTTATTCCACTCTACTAGAAATGATGATACCATGCTATGTCATCAGACTTATCTTGTCTACTGTTACAAATAATGGCAGACATTCTTGCGCAGCTCGGCGAATTACGATATTATAAAACCATATAATTATCCCAGACAGCAATGCCGGAAAGATTAATGTTTACCTGCATATTAACAATATGCAGGTTAATATTATATAAACAATTAATTATTGTGTTCAACTGTGCTTTAACACAAGGGTACAAATTACTGGTCAACAAGTTCAACAAAGGTGATTCGCCATAGTTGTAAGCAGCATTTGCGTTATTTTAATCTCTGACCCTCTGCATTGCAGTTCGAAAGCCTAACCACGGCTTTAATCCCCAGAATCGGGCTAAAAACTTGGCCACATCAAACTTTGGGGAACAGCCTTTTTCCACCAAACACTGTAACAGTCCTGCGTGACAGGTAGTGAGCCCATCGCCGCATAACTTCTGATAAGGGGTATTATATATGTCCCGTGTGTCGTTCCCTTTTTAGCAATCAGAGGTACAATGGAAGAACTTTGCTATTTTTTGACGAATATCAAAAGTAGGTAAGTCGCCCTGCCTTATTTCTTACAAAAGGCAGATGAATATAAAAAAAAGTCCATTTAATAAATCCATTTGGGTAAGTTTTATATCGACTTCCACGTAAATCGACTTAACATAACAGTGGACATGTAAAAAATCACATATACTTTAACTACGATGATTAATTATTATGTGAAAAGGTTAATGTATAAAATAAAGGATCGATCTGGGTATACAGGGTGAGATGATCGACCGCATTGAGTATCATGTTGAACACGCTGTGGACTATGTCCAAACAGCCACGCAGGACACAAAGAAGGCCCTGAGATACCAGAGCAAAGCCCGGCGGGTGAGTGACGTCATCCAACAACAGATTCATCCGTTATTAATTCGTTCTCTTTTTGTTTGTCCATCCCACACCCTCACCACCACACCCGATCCTGTTTCCTATCTTGTTATGTTTCATTATACATGTAAAATTCAGCATTTTGTTTATTTGATCATTCGGTGATTGGTTCATTTTGTTATCCTATTTATTTTATTTATTTTTCTTTATTCATCTTTACTAATTAATTGGCTTTACTTGTTGTATGTTAATCTGTAAACTGTACTTGTATTTACTTCACTGGATGGAAATAAGCTTTCTACATTTCATTATATGACCTTACATATAACAAATCTTATATATGTTGGTGTGTGCGTTATTTGCCTTTGGTATATGGTGATTTTGTTAAAAACTCTAATTTTATTGTGTAACATATTGACAAACATTATGCATTTATCATTTATTTAATAACACTATACGTTAATTACTATAACACGCCTTATATTTACTGACATGTTTTTATTTAGTCTTACTATGTCCATGGTGTTTCACTTTTTTTTGGTCAAATTATATTCTAACTTTTAACATTATCGGTCAGTTCTACCTTGGGCGGCTACTGTAACAATACTGACGTGGGTTATAAATGATGAACCAATCGGCCAATCGTTTCGGTTGTGCGTCCCGTTCCCTCCTAGCGACCTTCACCTTAGTGAGAGCAGGGCGAATTGATAGACCGCATCGAGCACCACGTCACTCAGACCACAGACTACGTGGAGTCCGGACGCGGAGAACTCAAAGTCGCCATCGATTATTTCAACAAAGCGCGGAAGGTAAACTTGGCTCCTAGTTCAGTGTTAACGGATCACGGTGTTGCCACTTACCTACATTTTTTAAATTTAATCCTAATAACAACAACCTATATAAAGTCTTTGGATTTACAGCTTTCATTACTTTTTTTTCTATAAATTGATTTTAAAACTGAAAGTGCTTTATTAATTAAGGGAAAAAACTGCCGGTTGATGGGAAAAACTAAATAAAAAATTTATTTGGGATAACAATGGGCGTTAGGCTAATTTACAGTTTTATTTTAAACTTTTTAACCGCTTCGATTAATTATTTATTCTAAGATGCATGTTTATTAAAATTTAATAACAATTTTCAGGAATGTTATGCATGAAATATAATTTCAGTAAAAAAAAAAATAGCTTTTTTATATAAATATATATTTGGGAATAAAGAAGTGTTCAAAACTATTTTGGTCAGCAGATAACGATAGACATTGCAAACGTTAGTGTGAATGGTTATGGCTATTTTAAGTTGTAGACAATTATTTTCCTAAAAAGCCTCTATACAGAAGATCTCGTAGAAAACTTTAAACTTTAAATTCATTAAAAAAAAGGTTAATTTTAAAATCTTAGAAATGCAAAAAAAAAACTCGCCTTTTAATTTATATGGCGTAACTCGGCGTGTTGTTGTCCAAATTGTTTTATTTCTTTTATGTTTTTTTTTTGTTTGTATTTATTATTATCATAATATCTGCCATGGCATGGTGACCTGCATGCGTTAGCTTTCAGTGTAAGAATACGAAAACTACAACAAGATTTAAACAATTTTTAGTGAGGCTATTTATGCAATTGTTGCGAATGTGAGTACTTTATAACTTGATAGTTTGTGAAACGAGACACAGTTGAGTTTTACAACAGCATAGCACGACTTCACGTGGTGATGAGTCTAACATGTTACATGACGTTGTTTTATTTTTGTAAAAAAAATAATTTAAAATAAATATGTTTGCAATTTTGTGATTATGAATCTCAACTCTAGTTAATTACGCGGTAATCTTGCGGAAGCGTGTAGCACCTCTTTTCAGTACGGTTTACTCGTGGCTCGTGCTTTAATGTTTTAAGTACATTCTTTATGACACAAGTTAGTTCAAAGACTACTATTATAACACTAGTTTTATAAGTTATATTTAAAAACGAAAGTAACATAATGCTTTATGCAATCCACGAGCTAGTTATTATTAAATTTATTATTAAACTTTTCGTTTCACAAATATTATCGCTTGCTTTGTACTGAACAAACATAAACAATATAAATAAACATAAACTATTCTATTTACTTTGCCGCTGAGTGTGATGTCTACTTTTTATATGCTTTTACGCTTAGGATTGAAATCGGTGAAAATAAGTAACAGCTTAAGCATGATATAATGTTAGTCTACAGGTACAATAATTGCCAAAAAACGTAAAGAGAGCAATGTACGGTCTCCGTTGCTTTGTCAGTCTTAGGTGAGTTCTTGTTCGTCAATTTATTTCAGCTTCGTACTTCGAACTTTTGTTCTAATTAAAAAAAAAAATGCATTTATTGTTATATCTTGATGCGCCGCCTAGAACTCGAGTTATACCTTACAACAATCAAGGAGTTGCCGATAGCATATTTGAGTGGGTGGAGCCGCGGGAAAAAGCTAGTACTAAATATAACACAAGCGCCGAATGGATCCCTAGTTTGACAAAGCGACGGAGACCGCAATTGGACATAATGATTATCCTTTAACCAGATGTCATTACTGGCTGAAATAATTATAAGTCTGGCTTGTTCCAAAAGCCGGTTGAATTAACTGTGTACTTTGCGCCTATAATATGATAAGGACAATCTCTGACGGTAAAGATTTCTAAAATTCTAAGGTACGCTTTAGCTAGGGTATGCCATAGCCTTAATGAAAAGTTTTTTTCAATAAATAATCTAATCGTCAAGTGGAATTATTCTGTTACTACCAGTTCAGGTGAATGAAATAATGAAAAAAAGATGTTCGGATACACCTTAACAATGATGTTAACTGATAAAAGCCAGCAACAAACTCGAGTTTGTGACAGCATAGTACACAGTTCATTATGTTATGTATAAAATAATTGCTATCCCGATGTTAATACTATGCGGTTGCTAAATGTGTGAGCAATTGTGTGTTAAAAAAGTGGGCCCTTACTAATTCTTATTGCGGTGAGGTGTACCTACATTTAATTCAACCGGTTCCTTATTAAGCCCGTATTTCAATCTTAAACAATGCAACCACATGCAACTACACTATTTGCACTTGCTTTATATATTATTAAGCTTGTTTTCTGATTGGTAACTAGTATATCGTTGCATATTCTCTTTTACCCTAGCTAGACATTACTTAAGCATTTAGAGAAACATTAGAACTATAATTTGTTTTTTTAATACATTAAATGAAGTTAATCGGTTGTACTTGATGCATGCTAATATAAATTTACACAAAAATAGTAAACAGCATATACAGATTGTTACGAAACTGGTGTTAGATCAGTTTTAGTGGTGTCCAGTGTCGATACAGGAAGTTTGATTTGTGTGTAGATTCTAAATATAGTTTATTTAATGTAATTTGACATTTTTCAAGTTCAGAGAAGACAATTTTTAAAATCCTGATCATGTCAGGATATAAATTTAGATCTCGAGAATGAAAAACAACAGTCGTCGGATAACTTTGCTGTTGGAGATATACACGCAAGTAGCTGACACAAAAACGAGGCATATTGATTTGTAGTGTAGTACGTACAATTTTTAAAGGATGTCAAAATACGAATTGCATATCAGAAAATTATTAATTTCAGCTTTCTTTGTTATAATATGTAGTATAGTCACAGGAAAAATATAATAATAATATATATCCACCACATATACAAATATTTTGCGTACTGTTTCAAATATCTTAAAAACTTGAACATAATTAATCTAACACAAGTTCTTAAACAATCTGTAGAATCAAAAGTCACCTAGGGTGCGTTCCAAATCACAATGAGGAAGTTTAAAAATTGGTGTTGGGACGCCCGGGGTAGAGTAATTTTTCATCTGTCAAGTTAAATTCTTATGCCACAGAAAAGGTTGAAATTCACTCCTGTCAGTATACCACTCCCGTTCCAAAACGGGTTGATTTTTCAACTTTACCGGGCGATAATTACTCGGCAAGTTTTGGAACATAGGCCTAAGTACTTTATTTTTACTTTTCAGTCTATACGTTATTAGCTGTTATCATATCACATTTATTTTATTTTTTCTTTGTTTTTCCTTTGTTATTGCAGAAAAAAATCTTCATCATAATATGCCTGGCTGTAACGCTGGTTATTTTAATAATAGTGCTAGCAATCGTGCTGTCGTAAAGGAGGAGTTACACCTAGTGAGTTCGCCAAGCCAACTGAATATGCGTGTAATTTATTTTGCTAAAAAAAGTAACGCATGAACTTTAATTAATTTATGCATAGTAATAAGTAATCTTTATTTAAACAATATCTTTATTATTTGTTCATGTTCAACAACGACATTTATTTAAGGTGAAACTGGTTTAAATTTTTTCATACAAACTTCACCACATTAAATATATTTAACTTTTAACATTTCTCTACTTGAACTATTATCTTGTAGTGAGTGGTAAAATGTTTATAATTACAAAAAAAATAATGTAACGAAGTTTGTATAAAAAAAAATGGGTCGGATTTACTATAAGTTACTCTAAATTTAATAAAATTATCAAATTAATAAAACACATGTAAAATAATATTTACAAAAATTTAATATCTTTATAGTTGTAGTGTTCATTTATTTGTTGATGTTGAAAGACAATATGTACAAAGTGCAATAAAAAATTTGTCCTTTAATTTAAATACAATGTTATTAATGAATAAAGCTTTATTGGTGTTACCAGGCTATAACTATGTATCTTAATACTTATTCTGTATGTGTATATACTATGCTACCTTAGGTATGAAATCATATTTCAAAACACATTTATTTAAGTACATCACAAGAGGGCTTAATTTATCTTCCAAACTTTGAATTAATAAAAAAGTAGAATATGTTACTTCTTAACATTAAAAGATGTTCTCGAATGTAGCAACTGCATTATATTAAATATTTACAACTTTAATTGTTAAAAAATATATAAAATATTATTTTAATGCTTTATTATTAGACATCCTTGCAAAAAGCATATTCATCTGTAAGATGCAAATACATTATTAAATAAGCAGATTTTTCAATAAATTGGTATGAATTCAACAAAAATACTATAGTAAATAGTAATAATTATATGATGAATGTTTATAGTAAAACATGTTAAGTGTAACGCATTTTGTATGTAAAAAATCTGATTCGGATTCACCCTAACCTGTTTTTTTTTTTTACGTATTACTTTACACCTAATAAATGCCCACAAAGTCATTGTCACACACCTACGTAATTCATTTTTATATTTATTGCATTACTGCCTCAGTCATTTGTTTGAGTTTTTTTTTATTTAATCAAAGTTTGAAAGAGATATTTGTTTCTGCCCCAACTTTTTTTTCTATAATCATTTCTTTATAATATTGTTAGTTAATTTAATTATTTTTAATAACTTGCCTTCTTTAAAATTTGTCTGATTATTTGTTGTGTAAATTAACATGTTTCATTATTGTTTTATTAAATGCAATCAGTATTCATTTTTAGTTATAAGTTAAATACATATTGTAAGTTGAACCTTATCGAAGTTTATCATATCTTTATAAAATTAAAAATTATTCTAAAAATCTTACTCTTTTGTGGCTTCTGGATTTTATTAAAAAAAATACGGTGTTGCCGTTTTATGAAATGTAACAGTAAAATATTAGGTCTTTATATCAATTTCTTGTTGCTTAGGATTAAATAAGCGCACAATTAACTATGTAGTAATTCTTTAGTATAATATATGTTCTTTAATGGTCACAGTGGATCTGATTTTGTTTTAATTGTATTCTGCACAATCCTGTGCTATAAAAAAAATACTTCGTGTTCAACATCTGTTAATAAAAACATAATTGTAAATAGTTGTGATCTTTATCACTTGTCAAAACATTTATAATTTTTCGTAAGTTAACATTGAACTTAATAATGAACGTATAATAAACAGAATTTATATGACAATTTTTTAAAGTATCTACTAAATTTATTTTTAAAAGTATGCAAAAAAATAAATTTCGAAATGTTATTAGGTCAATAGAAAAATAGCACATAATTTTGTGCTACTTTTTCTCTTAAATTATGTGAGAAATTAACATTTTTTATGATATTAATTATTAATTTTTAATAAATATTTGTATTTTATTGCGGATCTAATTCGTCAGTTTAACTATATTCAAAAGTTTTAGTATTGAAATCTGAGGCTAAGATATCATTGAGCTCAAAGCTAAATTAAAATAATTTTAATAAATTAGTAGTTTAGATTAAGTGTGATGAATTATATTTGAACCTTTACAATATTTACAATTGAATTTATTGTGCTCCTCCTTAGGGCACAGATTTTCATGGACAATATAATTATAAAAATTAAAAAAAAAATACATACACTTTACATTTTTTTAAATATGAAAACTTTGAAATTATGCTTAGGTATTGCCTAATATTTTTGAAATTTATTTTCTCAATCATCAGCAGCTGTTTAAATCTAGATATTTGCGAAACAGCAATTTTATCCCACAATATTTGCCGAATTTTCATTACTTTGTGTAAAAAATCCGTAATATTTATATAATTTTAAATAGTTTTGGTGAATATTTCGGCTGATGGCTTCTCGGAATAGCTATTTTTAACTGTGCATTTATTAAGCATTTTACTCATTTTAATAATTATTAAATTGTTGTATTCAGAATAAAAACAAACAAGTTGTTGAATGACCTTGAAAGATCCAGAATAGGCGAATTCCCTTGGACATGACGCGTTTCGCACAAGTTTTGATTCGCGCGTATTGTGAACGCAACTATAGCCGCTCTAGACGACTCACATGACATGGATCGGCGCCTAGTACCTCGTCTACGTGCGTATAACTTCGCGCGAATGTAATCGTAGCATATTTGCCTCCTCTGGACAAGGACTCAACAACTCAACTGAAAAAAAAAAATTATGTTAACACCGCTATGAAAAAATAAGATAACAGGCTACTCCTGAAAGTAATTTCAATTCCAAACGAGTTTTAATCCGGTTTTATCTTGTAAAAAGAGAAAGTTTTTAATTACATACTTATATTGGAATTGCATAAATTTGGTGTTGATCAATCTTTAATAACATTTTTTTTATTTTGAGGCATAAAATCTATAAATAGTTTTTCCACAATTCCTAATTTGACATTGGAATTGAAATCGAGTGTCAAGAGGAACCTAGCTGATCAGAATAATAGATTGTACTAATTCTTATATCAATATACTTGTTATGTTTTAAATATTACTTACTATATGGGGTATAGTAATTATATATAATTACTATTCTTCGGATACCATTCAATTGTTATTATTATTAATATTATTGAAAGTAATAGTTTTATAATCTGTAAGAACAGTTCATTTCGGATACAATAAAAACAAATGGCCGCATATACATATTTTACTGCTGAGGTTACTCTGTATGCCCAAAATTGTATAACAAGCAGAGGAACTGGTTTATGCCAGTAAATTGTACTGGAATCAAGTTAAGAGCGTTACCCCTGTTGAAAAATGGTAACTTTTAGCAGATATGCTATCTTCATCTCTGATTTATACTAGAAACAATATAATTTTTTTTAAAAAATAACATGCAACTAGTTACATATTTCTGTAGACATTTTCGAAATTAGCTTTGTTTACATCAGAAATTATAAATGACCATTGGCGGCGCTAGTGGACGTCAGGAACCCTCTTAAAGAGGCACCTATCTAACTATTATTTAATGTTTTTTTTTTTTTTTCCTTTTTTTTGGCCGTTGTATAAAGTTTTTTTTGTTTAATTTATTTTTATCTTTAGGCGGACTTAGCGATTGACCACGATCCAGTAATGAATTAACAAAACAATTGGCAATATCATATGACACCTTAACCACTATTTAGAACACCTTCCTTTCACGAGATACAGACTTTATGCGCACAAAAAAAATTAACACTCATTGATATTTTTCAGAATATATGCATAGGTAGGTCTATTAACTACTGTTTATAACACCTTAATCTTAATCTTGTTATTTAACGGCTAATTATAACACCTTCTGTGCATGAGATATAAACTTATGTCAAAAAGTGTTACAATATTTGTGACGAAACTACCTATTTTCATTTAAAATATAGCTTTTTCGTGCAACAGTGGTCAAATGTAATATTATTGCTATTCTGCGTTTAAAAGCCAATAGAATAATATGATTCTGGGTTGGTTAGAATCTATACGGACTTAACTTTTTTTTTACCCTTGATGTATAGCAGAATTACCAATTATATTGTTAACTGAATAGAATTAAGGGGCAGATGCCATGGTACTTTTTATCTTAGATAACATTCATCTGTTTAAGACCATGAACCAGTGTGCAGTTATTTTCATAGTTTGAAAAAATAAGATTGTTTATTTACGTTGTTTTTTTCTAAATTGTTACCTGAGCTTAAGCCCGTCAAACACGGAGCTTGATATGTTAAAATATGTTGCGCTATATTATATATTGGCACCAACGACATCAATCGCATCCAATTAAGCTGTTTTTTTTATACAACCGAATCTCCCGCGTACGAATTATAATTACAGCTATAGCTTTCTATAGCTAATTTTTTTTACTATTATCTAGGGTTTGCCGTTTAGCCTATAGCGCGTGTAGAGCAGCTGACAAATATATAAATCTGTATTTTTCACGCGAGTCAAGAAATGGAACATCCTGTGTTTGAATATGATCATATGACAAAATATAATATACCTTACTATAAAATATATTTTATAGCTGCGTGTGTGGTCATTCAAAGATTGTAATAGAAGATATATCATAATATATGTCGCTAGAATTTATATTTATATATGTTATAGCTCCGTGTGTGATGGGCTTTACTCTTGAGACTTTAAAGAAAATATAATTATTTAATAAAGTATTCATAAAGCTTTGTTTGTAACCTATATCAATGTTCCATATAGTCTGTCTGTACTTATTAAAAGACTGTCAAATAATTTTATTCGTTCTTTATGAAATGTTTAAAACTGTAGTTATTTTAGTATCTTTCTTTGTGTATGGATATTGTTGTATGCCTATCTGACCGGCAAATAGATGAGTTACAAAATTCAATGTAAATTGTATAACTGTTTACTCAAGTTGTAAATATGTTCATTATTTTCCTAAATTACACTTATTTATTTTATTTGATTTCGATTTTTTATTTTTATTACATCAACTTTTCAATCTAAACGGGCAAATGACGCGCACTTTTTATTTTTAAATATCCTCCAGTGTTGTTAGGAAATAGAATATGGAATTAGGAAGCGTCGCGGTCAGCCATAGATTAAAAAGTACTGTTACATGATCGGCGCGGGTTGGCCGTCAACAGAAGAAGATAATGATCCTAGTGTGTCTGCTGATATTGGCGATTGTCGTCGTGAGCTTTCTGTCCAGTTACATCGTGTAGTGAGCCGCGCGTCCATTCACAGTCGCCCCCGCCAGCCACATGCTCAAAGGTAACCGCAGGCGGACGTGCCGCGAGCAGACGGGCCCACGCCTGCAGCCAGCGCCAGTGCCCGCCTGCTCGCTTCCTTACTAGCTACTAATACGTGTTGTCTTTGTCCCAATGCAGAAGAAGATAATGATAATGGTGTGCCTGCTCATTCTCGGCCTCATTGCGACCGGCTACGTGTATAACACATTCTTCTAGACGGGTGACCGGGAAGGTTTGATGCGTACCCTTTCTCGGCTTTACATAGACCTTATCGAGTAGATTGCGTTTGATTTATGCATCTGTAATAGAGATTGCAGTTGATACCGACTGGCTGTCCGCTTTGCAGCGGAGCTTGTTACTTTGAAGTCAAACAGAAATTTGCATGCGCTGCCAATTTAAGTACTGGAACGTTAGTAATCAATCTAACATTAACATAGTTATTATCATTGCTTCTTCGAATTAAAATTTACCATTTACCAAGGCCGTAGCCAGGGATTTACTAAGAGGCATCACATTGGATGAAAAATATCATTTTATGGAAAATGAATTGCTAACCTTTTTTGGATTGAGTAATTTCTGGAGGAGGTTGCAATGCAACCCTTCACCTGCCTACGGCCATGTCATAGACTATCTTATATTGAATATTGGCAAAGTAAGTACAAAATCGTTATCATGGTATGACCATTTTAACTGTTTTGATTTATTTAGAAACGATATCATATAGTAAAAAGTTATAAACGTTTTTCAGGTAAAATTATGTATACTAACTTTTCAATTAAATTTATCGGCGTAACGGTCTTGTTTACTTTATTCTTAGTAGAAAATGACATTGTTTACCTACAGTAGGAAAGTTAGCAATTAAATTTAAGTTTAATCAAATAGTTCAGCTAGTAATCTAGTAAGTTAGCTCTTCTAGTATAGCGTATTTGAATAGTTTTACTTTTACTTAAAAAAATATACGTAATTTCCTGGTGTTTATGTAATTATTGAATAAAACTAGACTTGCTTTTTATCGTTTCTATATAAATCGGAATCAGTCATTCAGTTCGAGTCAGCAATCTCTCGCAAAGTCATTAGGTACTCTGACTACTCTTAGAGTAATTTTGGAGTTCTTATCAACAACTTATTACTTAGGTAGTTATTCTATATGTTTTTTTTTATAAAATTATCAACTTCCAATCTTTACGCACTTACAATTTCTATCGCACTTAGCACCTTTTCTATTTTTACTCTTTGAATCTTTACTGTCTTTTATTTATGTTAATCTACTCTTTGACTCTTGACAAATAAAATGAAAAAGATAAATGTGTATTGTGTATTTTAAATGTGATTTAATAAATATCGTTTATATTATAAATACACTCATATATCAGTCAATTTTGACAATTGCCTGTTTATAGGACCGTCAAGCAAAGAAAAGTCACAAGTTTTTGGCGCCTGCAACCTGCCTTCCAAACACCATGCTACAGCTGAGCGCAACATTGATAGTAACCAACGGTTACACCTTTCATTTATCATTAGTAACTATATATGTATTTTGGAAAGTATTCATCATACAGTAATCCAAAAACTCTTTTAGCGAAATTTTGGCTGATTTATTCAAAAGTACCTAACTCATTGTTGAATTGTTATTGTCTGACAACCCTTAATGAGCCTCCTAAAAACAATGTAGTCCTCTTTTAAAGCATAGAATTTTTCAAAGTCTATGAAATTCTAGATACATATGGAATAACTAATTAGACATTTACCTAACTAGCAAAAAAAGTTCCTGTACTATAATCGTATATGGGTAAAATTCATTTGTTTCGTTTCTGTGTCAAAGTTTTTAATCCTTATCTCTATGTTTTTTATTATGGCTGCCCATCTTAGTGATAATCTTATGTTTCTGACTCTGGGTTTGTGATACACATTGAAATAAGCATTTTGATATTGATGAAATATGATAAAAGTTTGATGTACTGATCCATTTAGTAGAAAGGGAGAGTAGACTGGATACATTTCAAATTATTTTGCCTTGATGCCCATAGTACCGCTAGAAATAGTGATCATAAAGGGTTTTTGATGAAACGAAACGGTAGCAGCTATCGTGAAATAATATTAGCTTTCGAAACTTTTTATTTTACAAGTTCCAACAACAAAGAAATAAGATGTTTGGTCCATTCAGTACTTTTTCTTAGGGTTCTGTACCTAAAGGGTGCTCTAAAGAGGTCTATCTTTTGAATCGTAACAGGTAGATGGCTGAAATGTCCACAGAATATGGGTGATTATGGCAAATTACCTAACACTCACACTTAGGCCATTAATTACCAGCGACTGGCTGCGACTTAGTCCGCTTGGAATTTTGATTTTATTATCTTCTAAACCCTTAAAATAGGTACTGGAAAATAAAAAGCAGGTTGTAAATAGAAATATCCGCTAAAGTCAGTGTAAGCGCTGGCCCACGCCTGACGTAGAAGACATTGCTTATTGTCAGTCGCATAACGCTGAAACAGAAAATTAAATAATTGAACATCTATGATTATGCTGGTCAGCGGAGCGTCTTTCGACGCACTCAATCATTTTGATTGATGCATTCACACTTGGCGGTGGACGTTTGTGTGCATCGTGTAAAAAGGTTTAAAGGTTAAAAATCAATATAAGACCAAACCACCCTTTACCAGCTTAATAGAGTATCTGACTAGACGTTTTCTATGGAAGGATTAAAGGACTAAAAATACGCGACCAAAAAAACGCCAACGTATCTTCTGTTAGATTTGGGCCAACCCTAAATTTTATCAAAATTAATTTAGCCGTTTTACTAATTTGCCACCGGAATCAAGAAAGAAAAACGGAAGTCTTCGATGTCGGATAGCTGGTTATGAGTTTTGTTTGAATTATTTCCTGTTATTATAGACTCCTCTGCAATTGTAAAGCGATTAAAAAGTCCACCAATACGCATTAGTTTCACGAATTGTAGCCCATAGCCTTTTCAGCTTTTAAATGTAAGTCTAGTTCTGACCCAAGGCTGCAATTGTGCATATGTAACTACAAACTGAATCATAGACATATTAACCGTAAGACCTGAGATTCGTTCAGTGGCTTAAGAGCACGAAGGCACTAAAGGATTTGCCCTATTAAAATGAACGGAGCTAGAAAAAGGCAGGTTCATTAATGGGTTGATTGTTATTTAAGGGATTTTTCAACTGACCATCGGATATTATATTTATCGTGTAATCTATATATAAAATATAAAGGTTCAAAAAGCAATATTTCACTCGAATATCCTTAGATGTTACAAATAATGTAGTTTAAACGTGACTTATTACAAATGAATTATCTAAACACATCTTATTCTACTCTTTCTTACGCTGATAATTAGATTTCAATTACCTATTTAGGGGAAAACCTCTAAAACAATTTTATGTAAGAACAACAAAGGCTTGGAGTAAAACTTCTGAATTAGTATAATATCATTAATATAGCATAATGTGTGATATAGATTTTATTGACTACGTAGTATATCACAGTCAAGATAAGTGTGACTCTCTGAATTAACGGACCGTTTTTGGAGTCATTGGGAATTGTATGGCAAGAAAAAATGTTGTACCTACAATTTTGAGATGTGTTTGAGCGATTTTAACTTCCATAACAAGTTTTCTTATTGTCAAATAGTAATCGCACGTAAAAGTTGGCTTTCTGTTGATTTTAGAACGGCCACGTTGTCATTATTTGTAAAATTTTACTTAATATAATTGCCTGTAGGTGGCTGTTTTAAAACATTTTTAAAGTTTTACGTTGTGTTTCGACGACCTGGGGTCAACGGCCTGTTCAGTACAAATCTTTGGTTTTGTAAAGCAGTCGTGTTGAATTACTAGACACTTAGTTAAATAATGAGCGCGGGGAGTGGAAGAAAGTTGTTCTACGAATTTTGATAGTGGTGCAGAGATGTCCGGGAAATATTTTGCTAACTTGTGATGGGGCGGGGCATCAGTGCAGTCCTATGCGACGTTTAACTGAATAGCTGTCAATAAATAACAATTCTAAAAGAAAATAAAAAGATATTCGTCTCACAAATCACGGGACCTATATTAATACGTTTTAAAATTTACGCATTAAAATAGCATAACTATTAAAAAAAAATATTCCTGTATTTATCAACATGTTTACTTGTAAATCAGTCAAAAATATGTTTTTTTCTTTGGGACCATCTTAAAAACCCCCCAAAAAAAAGCGTTCGTTACACGGTTGCGCGGTTTCATAGTTAGTTGCGTTGCGCGTTGCATGAGACTGTTCTGTCTGCTACCGGGATAGAGAGGCCGGGCGTCAGCGCTTTGCCGTAGCAATAATGTTTGATTACAATTTGTAAAATTGTTTTAAATTTTCGAATGTGTGATAGTAGAGCAGTTGTTGTTTAGTTACATTTAACATTATTATAATAATTAATAAATTGTTATCATGAATGTAACTTTTTAACTTTTAAGATTAAATTAAATCTCTCAGAAAATATAATGTAAGTCATATATAATGATAATACAAATTTTTTGGCGCTTTTCGATAAAAATTGTAGAATTTTTGATTTCTTACATTTAAGACAATCTTCGATGTACAGTAATTCATAATGTAGTGGTTTTAGCTAGGATAATTTTTTTAATGAATTCGAAAATACCAGTTCTTCAGCAATATAAGCAGAATATTTTAAGTTCATAATTTACATTTTAGTAGATGAATTAATTCACTTGAAGTATTAAGCACCAACATTTTTAGCATTTTGCATAAGTATATTTAAATAACCTACCTATCTACAAAATAGGAAAGCGTTCGTAATTAAGGTTTAATATCATTGTCGTGAGAAAAATGTTCAGAAAAATATTTAATATGTAACGGCACTAATTAAATCGATCAATCAAATGCCCGTGACGGGCTGTATATGTCGACGAAAAAATATCCTTACGCGTAAAAACGCGTATATAATACATTCAAGCAATGTTAATTTTAGAATTTTAACCTTAGATCCGTATAGTTGCCTTCTTAATAGTAGACGATTAGGTCATTCTTTTCTCAGCGACTTGAGCAGTAAAGCAGCCTGTGGACCATTTGGCTGGTCAGTTGTTTTCTTCCCGTTTATACAATACGATTGAATGATGTTTTGAACATAGAATTGAGTAAATTTTGTTCAGGGTTTTGTTTCAGCCCAAATTATAGGATATTCTCATCTCGCTTATCTGTATTCCATGTCTCGCTCCTTTGCTGCTGCTAGCTGACCATTATTCACATTGCATATCTAGTCTTAAGGTATATTATATAAAGGTCTCAAGGCGAGGCCGCGTACCTGACACCAAAATTAAATTAATGGTAGGTAGTACAATTGCCGCGTTGCGTTCCAATCGACGTCTTCGCACAAGTTGTTATAGTCGTGACCATGGTATGTGGCACGACGCTGTTCGCCACGCTCGGACGCGGCAATGTTTATGCCGAATGTAATTCATAATAATAAAGTTCTAGAGTAAGCGTAAACAGATTTCTAATCGGCTTTTGGTAATCTCTATTATTCTAATATTAATATTGCAGTTGTAATATTCTCCTATTATTGGTGTACAGTATCGTTTTCTTGCTATCGTGTTCAAACGCCGTCTCGGTGACGCTCACGGATGTTACGCGTAGCGTACATTCGAATGTTGCGTTACCAGAACGTGTAACAAATCTTAATCTTGTCGTTAAAAATAGATATTTTCATAATCAATAGTGACCATATTGTTGATTGGATTGCTAATTTTGTATAAGTACACAATTAGTATAGTTTATATACTTATGTGTCAATTCATATAGCGTTTTACTACATAACAAACTATAGATAGTAAGTGTTAAAGTATATATTCCATTACTATGTCATAGGTATGTTTACTTCAGTTGATTTTTATTGAGTAATTAAAATCATTTATTTTTTTGATAGTTAATTTGGGTTGGGGTCCTTTGATTTGAAACCTCATTCCAAGCTATGGTGAACCGTTACCCCTTAAGCTTTACTAATTAGTTGTGAATTAACTTATTAAATTCTGTATTGTTATTTTATTGAGTTTAACATTTTTGATCTCTACTGAAATACCTAGATGATTTTGGAAATGTAGGTAGTTGTAGCAGCGTTTTAATAACTATTTTTTTGTTAATCGTCGCAACTGACGAACATACATCACGCTACTGTGAACCTAACCTAAATTTTACTGGTTTTAGTTTCAATATTTTGAAAATCAAATCTATTTTCAATCGCCTTGTCTAGGATATTTGGGTTTCATGCTTATCTTATCTTTTTGAATCTCATGACTAAAATCTTTTGTTTCTAACAACGCCCCATTTCCATGGCTTCCACGTTGGCCCGTACTAAGTCATCATTTGACAGGGTTTGCTATATTTACAGTATTTTTAACTATTTCCTTTTAGCGCATTATTAGCACCAGCAATGCATCACTGAACCTAAAAATTTGTCATTATTATGGTTGAAAAAACATCTTTTTATTTAATTATTGGATTATTTTTAGTTAATTGTCGACTATATTTTAAACGCTGATTTAAAATGGTTAATAAAATTAAACAACCTGTAATAGCATATATTACTCACTCGGTATTTAGATGGTAAACATCAATTATATTTCGTACGGGCCTAAAATTTTTTGAATTGAATTTAAGTAGGCACATCCTACCACCACCACCACATGTAAAAGCTATAGGTACCATTTAAACCACAGTCTTAGTAAAAATGAAGACGTGCCCCAAAATTTTACGAACGAACAGTTAAGTACATCACAAAGTTAACTATTGAAAATAGATCGTAATATGCCTTGCTATATGTATTATAGCTCCGTATGTGATGTTGGGCTTTATCCAGAAAATTTATATCCATCCCTGTAATACAAAATGTTTGTTCAACTTCGAAATGTCTAAAGTCTAAGTGGTGTAGTTTATCGTGTGGCCGATTGTATGTACCTATACGATTTGTAATATTTACAAAATAAAATATTGTCCTGTTAGAGTGTGCTGTTCATCCACCGACAGTGTAGATTCGCTAGAGTTCTATATGTACTTTTTGTAATAATTTCATTTGTCTATCATTTTTAATATCGTAGATGTTACTGAATATCACGTAATCATGTTAAAATGATTTAAAGTTTATTCAAGATCGTGTTATTTTTTAAACTTCATTGAAAAGTTCAAATAGATTAGCACCGTTCTAAACTTCTTGTGCTGTTTGTGCCCTTTCAAAATTTTATATTGTATTTCTCTATATCTAACCATATTTGTCTTGTAATATTCTAGTAAAGGAACATGTTTATATTCTGTTTAATTCGTATTGACAGTGAGATTTTGGTCATACCTACATATACCTAGTTATTTCAAGTTAATAGTTGTTTTATAGACATTCCATATGTAGGTTATGAATCTGAAATTCTCTCATAAATATAAAATAATAAACGGTGTTTTCTGCTGTAAAAAATTTTTCTTTTAGTACTTTCCCACCTTATTTTATCTTTGATGTTATTAACGGTGTTGCTCGATAATCTCTGCACCGATTTACTTGGTCAAATTAAAGTGTTTGTAATGTACAACTTTACTGATATTACAAAGAACGAACTATTCTTAAAAAATACTGTATTTATTCACTAACTCGCTAATTATCAGGACTTTGTAATTTTAGTTTGAAATTCAAAGACAAAATAAAAACTAAAAGTAATCCCAATGCAAGGTTGTACATACAGCCCATGTAACGAGGTTCTTCGTTCAAATAGGTACGTACGAGATTTCTGGTGTTCCTCAAATACGAGGTTGTATAAATCGTAAATATCCAAGCAAGAAGCTTATTTATATATATTGTATTCAAGTCATTAAAAAAAAGTAAAAAAAGAGTCAAGGGTTAGTTAATCCTCGAAAAATAAAATAAGACATTTCGTTCCTTGCATTGGTCGTATCTTTCACACACTAGCAGCATTAAGGTAAATTACAACTTTTGTCAGTTTTTTGCGTGTGGAGTAGTGTTGACAACCTACGGTACCTAATTAAAATCGGTTATCTTGTTCACCCTACGGTTGTCGGAGAAGGAAAGTTTTGCCTTTCTCCATGATCCGAGAAGCTCGAGGGTGAAAGCACCCCCGGGAAATAAAACGGAACCTTGTTTTCAGGACCCGTTTGGCCGATAACTTGTTAATTAAAAAATGTTAAATGTTAACGTACTAAAATAAAAATATGGACTGAGAACTTATTTTACAAAACTAGACATGTTAGGGTTGTGGGGGGAATGTGCGTTATCGGTGCAGAGAATCTAGCACGGCCCAGGATTCGATAGAGTCGAAGGCTTTCTCGTAGTCTACAAATGCCATACACAGCAGCTGATTATACTCTTGAATTTTACGTATGATCGGCCGTACAATATGGCTGTGATCTACGGTACTGAGGACAGGACTTTCCGAAACCCAGCTTGTTCTTGCGGCTGAAACTCGTAAAGTCTTCCAGTAAAACTATTCGCGTTCACCGCTAAGAAACCCCCATTCACTGAGTACACAATTCCAGAACACACCCCTTACCATCTCCAAGAGCATTGTGTTTGGATTCCGAGATCATTTGCAAGACAAGGTAAAGCTGGCGTCCAAAAAACTATGAGGTACTCAACAGAGCGAAGTAGTGTTTCAACCTATGCAACCGTTTTTGCGCGGCAAGTCACAAATCGGGTGCACCCGGATACCAGTTTGCCCCTTTATCCTTGTGTGTGTTCTATCGCTTATATATGGAATGTGTTCTGAGGAATTGTACTAAATTATGCCCACGGCGACTTTCTACCATCGCACCGCTCGTCATCGGTTTGTTTTGTTTGCCATCTTAGTCGTATAATTTTTTTTTTTACTTTATTTTGTTCTAATATAACCTTTAATTTGCAATGATTTACGGCGTGTTTTCAAACGATTCAACACAGGTGCTGGCACGCACCTTTGGTAGCAATGTAACATCTATACCGCGCCTGGAGTCGGCCAAATAGGGCCAGGTCAGTTATATCTTGAAGTAGCATCCTTGCAAATGCGGCAGTATACCAAGACGGGCGCAATGTTAATATCAGTTTTTGCGTTCTAGTACGATATCAAAGAGTACATTGTTGTATACTGAAATATAGATTGAACTCAATGTTTTTTGGTTAAACCTATACAACGCCATCTGTTATTTCTTGCTAGTCTAAGATCACCTATAATAGGTACCTTTGTATAGGTATAAGTATCATACCTATATACCTACTTCAGGTGCTACTTTGTACGAAGTATAATGAGTAATTTATACTAAGTTTCGAATTCGATAGCAAAAATTATGATAAAAATCGACTAACGGATGTATGCCAGCATGCCAGCATTAACTACTATTGAAGTAAAACCATAATCTCATAAGTCTGCTGGCGAATTCAAATTACTCTTATACCATGTATTTTAGTATGTATGAAATAAAACAACATATATTTTTTACACTTTAATCATTTCCAACTAATTTTTTTAACAAATCACCGACTTAGACAACAGAATCAAAATAAGTAATCTAACCTAACGCTTACGGAACCTACACAGTAACAAAAAGTACCTATATTTAACAACACTATAATTATTAATTGAACACTAACACGGATTCTAATTTCAAATGTCCAACATAAACATATTTACCAAAAACACCGATAAAATCACCACAGGCATTCTTGGTTGACGTAAGAATACGATATAAAAAACCGGCCAAGTACGATTTGGACTCACGAACCGAGGGTTCCATACCACCATTTACGTAATTTACAAACACAAACAAACAAAAGTGTGCTGCTAAGCCAAGTTATTTGTGTTGAAATTTCGTTGTTATTAATAAATTTACTTAAACAAAACGATTTTAATGAAAATATATTTTAATACTGATTCATACAACAAAGCGTGGCTACATTACGAATACCTAATAAAAGCGTTAATATCATTTATATAAATTAAAATTGATTGCCACATGTATGACGGAGCAGCATTTAAGAACTACTTTACTGAGTTCTTTTGTTTGTGTTTGTAATTGTCACAACAAGGTTCGTATAAAAGAAAAAAAACATTTGATATTAGGTGGTGCGCCAGTCATTTCAACGTTTGCCGGGTCAATAATTGTTCAATTCATTGGGAAAAATATTCCCGTGGGAACTCTCATTCGAGATTTAAAGTATCCTATGTCATTCTCTGTCTCTTTAATAATGCCTGTGCGAAATTTCAGCTGAATCGTATCCGCGTTAAATTCGGACTTTTATCGTTCTAGAGGTGATTTTCCAAAAACGATAAAACACGTCAATCTTAATTTTCAACCAAAAGGCTTAATACTGGTTTTTACGCATATAGCTTCAAAAATGTCAATTTTACATACAAACTTTCAACCTCCATTTTACTTCCTTAGGGTTGGAATTTTGAAAAAAAAACAATGCAACACTATGCAACACCATACAACACTTTACAACAAACATGTCATACTTAGTTTTCAACCGAAAGGCCATGTACCAAGTTTCATCTATTTTAATTGAAAAATAATGGATTTCCATACAAATGTTGCGATACGTTTTTATTCCCACAGGAACTCTTCATCAGTATAAAATGTTGTTTATATCATATTCCGGTCTCTTCAACTAACCTTCTGCCAAATTTCAGCTCAATTGCATAATAATTTACCATGGTATTATTCCCACGGGAACTTCCGAATCGGGATAAAAAGGAGTTTCAATCCTTTTCCTTTTCCTTTTGAAGATAATTATCTTCAACTATCCCTGTGACAAATTACCGCTCAATTAAATCATGTTTTCCCGCGCTAAATTTGATTATTGCGATAGGATTTCATTCCTATGGGACTTCTCAATCGGGAAAAAAGCCATATCGTTCTTCGTTCTTTCAACTATCTCTATGCCAAATTTCATCTGAGTCCGATGCAGTGGTGCGACGTGAAAGAGTAACAAAAGTCATATTAAGTTATAATTATTCCCGTAGAAACTTGTGCGTTTTCCGGTATAAAATGCCTGTGTGTTATGTTAAGATATAAGCTATATGTATTCCAAATTTTAGCCAAATCGGCTCCATTGTTTGAATTTTTTCATACAAATTTACAACCCCTATTTTACCCCCTCTAGACCGTAGGGGATTGTTTTCCAAAAACGGTGAAACACGTCATTCATAATTTTCAAACGAAAGGCCTTGTACCAATTTTCATCCATTTCCGTCTCTTTGACTAATATTGTGTCAAAATTCAGCTCAATTGCGTAGTATTTTAATGTGGTTTTATTCGCCAAAATTTTGATTATCGTGAAAGGTCCCATGTTGAATTAGAATTAAAAGGAGTTTAAATTCTTTTCCGTCTCTTTATATAACTCTGTGATAAATTACATCTCAATCATATCGTGTTTTCCCGCGCAAAGTTTAATTATGGAGATAGGTTTTCATTCCCGCTAGACCTCTCGATCGGGAAAAATAGCCTTGTCCTTCATCATTCTTTCAACTATCATTATGCCAAATTTCATCTGAATCGGATGCACTGGTGTGACGCGATGTGTAAGAGTAAGAAAAGTCACATTAAGTTATAATTATTCCCATGGGAACTTGTAAGTTTTCCGAGATAAAATGTAGCCTAAGTGTTATGTCAAGATATAAGCTACCTGCACTTTGAATTTCAGCCAAATCGGTTCGGTTGTTTGAATTTTTTTAATACAAATCCCCTTAGGGGATGATTTTCCAAAAACGGTGAAACACGTCATTCTTATTTTTAAACCGAAAGGCCATATACCAATTTTCATCCATTTCACTTTAAAAATGACGGATTTTCAAACAAACTTTGGACCCCTGCTGACCCCTTTAGGGGGTGAATTTAAAAAATTCCTATCTTACCTCACGTAAACATCATAAAAGGAACCCCTGTGCAAAATTTCAGCTTTCTAGGGTGAAGGGTTTGGGCTGGGCGTTGATGAGTCAGTGATGAATGCATCAGGACTTTGAGTTTTATATATATAGATAGATGACAGTTTCGTCGTGGGTGAAAAACTTCAAAAAAACTAGATGGCGGCTTAAATTACACCAGCTCTTTTGTGAATGCGGCAATGCAATATAAAAAAGCGTTTTCTGTGTGTCTATGACTAATCGTAAAAGTCAATGTTCACTTATGTTAACTGTTTATCATTATAGGCTACCATCAGGAGGACCGTAAGCTTGTTTGCCACCTTAGTAGTTTTTTTAAACTCCAACTTGTATAAATTAAGATACGTAAGTGTGTTTGTAACGTTTGTTATTCCGCGAATAAAATATCTGCATTAAGATTTAATTTTAATTTAGATTTAATCGTTTGGTTTATTACTCTAATTTTAATGCCAATACCAATATTATTACAGCAAATAATATTTAACAATTCATATAACACCTCCCAATCATTATAGTAAATAACCAATTTTAAATTTTCACTTAGCTAACTTTTGCGTGTAAGGGCTGGCAATAAACATCGTCTAAACGGCAATGTAAAGGTAATAAATTTAAAATGTCATGTCAATGTTGTATTCAGAGAATATGATGATCATATTACAATTAACAGCATATGAATTGCGGCGATCATAGTGCTATCTATTAAGTTTTGCTCACGTTACTATTATATTACCAACTTTAAGAGGCAACGTTTCTTTTAGAACCGCAGTTCTTAGTGGTGTTATTATATTTATTTGTCATATACTTTCATAAACGTTAATTTTCGTTCATTACTTTTGTACTAAGATTGTGTACCCTGTACGATATCTACCTCTTTGAATACATACACTATCTTTAAATTTTAACACAGTGCGCGACCGTATAGATTTCATACAGATTTTTTACGTTAAAATACAGATTTTACATTTACCAACCTGGCAACACTGTCAAAATCTTAAAATTGCCTTGCCTCATTCATCTATTTATCTGAGATCTTAGATGCTTTCCGAAATGCAGTGAAAGTTAAAAAAGTAGTTTTGTAAAGCCCACCTCAACTCTCAAGTTTAATTATTACCAAGAGTATATATGGATAAGCTTCTTCATTATTTTCGCTCCCGCAGATACAGATGAAAATCACTCTTGTAAGGCTATGTTCCAAACCTCAACTTGACAGTTAAAAGTGAGGTCCCACGCCCACGATTGATACTTTTCATACTTTTGATAACGCCAGTTTTGCCACAGACACCTACTGTGTAGGTACACCGTTCGTGTAGCCTTTAAACGTTACTAACAAAATTTTTGCTTGCAAAACTTGTAAAACGCACAGTTAACGTATACACATGTACTACTAAACAATAAATATGTATAGGCAGTTTGACAGATTAACACAAAAACCTCACTTTCAGACATGGGTTTGAAGTTTAATTTTCGGTGGCAAAAATGACAAAAGGGCCAAAAATATCATAATCAAACGCATGATAGTTACAGAGGGCGCGTTCGTTCTGGGATTAGGAGTTCCCACGAATGATACTTTCCACACTTTTGATAACGACAGTTTTGCTACCGACACCTACCGTTCGTTTAGCTTTGAAACGTTACTAACAAAATTTTTGGTTACAAAACCTGCAAAACGAACGCTTGACGTACACACACTACGATAAAACACACACACACTACCATGAACAATGAATATGTATAGACAGTTTGACAGATTAACACAAAAACCCCACCTCCAGACATGGGTCTAAAGTTTCATTTTTCGGTGGCGAAAGTGACAAAAATAACAAAAATATCGTAAACGAACGCATGACAGTTTGTCACAGATGATACTAAAATTTTGATACTTTTGATACCAAAGCTAAACGAACGGATGACAGGTGGCAAAAGTAATGAAAATAATGATTCTGCATCCCAGAACGAACGCGCTCAGATAATACTAAAATTTTGATATTTTGACAAAGTACAAAGCAAACGGATGACATAACAAAAACAGCGTTCCTTCTGGGCCGCGTTGAAATTTAATAGTGAAACCTCATTTTAGCACCAACTACCCGTTCCGTCTGAGAGCATCTGATAATTTCAGCGGCGCTATTATTGTCCAAACGAAACGCGTTTCGCGACATTTTTTGACAGTTCCGTGTATGTATATATTTGAGTATTTTATTTTGATTTTTTTGTAGATAATAACAAAGATCTATTGTTCATAATACAAAAATAAACTTTTCTCTAAAAAAAAACAACGTTATAAGTATTTTTCTCTAAGGTTCTACTTTCACAATATTCAATATATTCAAATCAATTCAATATAATTTTATTCAGATTAGGCTACAATAATTGAGCACTTATGAATGTCACTACGCCATCGGTTCATAAGTCTACAGGGCGGGAGACCTTGCACTGAGAAGAACAGGCAAGAAACTCAGCAAGGGCATTTCTTTTCTCCCTTTCTTTTACAGCGTCCAATTAAAATATTGGAAAATGCCCTCCCTATCATAAAAGGACACTTTTCATTACAAACATAAAAACACATGAAATATAAAGCACAAGCACAACATAAAAAAGTATCTAATATAAACAAAAGACAGTTTATGTATTCATCACTAAGAAATAATCAATGTCTTACAGTATTAATAAACAAAACAAAAAAGTAAGACTAAATACTAAGAATACCACGAAGTTTGCAAGAGCAGACCAGCCTCCACAGGCGGCACCCGTTCACGAGTATGACACATGAATCAGCCACCGCTTCGCTCAACCATGTTTTATGTTTCACATTTGACAACTGTAAAGAAGTAGCGCAAAATACCTACCTCCCGACATGGGTTTTTGGTTGCAACATTTCGTAGCAAAACCGCTCGAAAGAAACGCTAAATGTCAACATTAGATTTTGCTATGATTTTGCTCCCATACGCTAATGAAACGCGAACCGCCTAAAATTCTGCTACAGAGAGGGCCTATTTTTGTAGCTTGCAATTTCTTGCAAATTTAGCAAATTTGGCAACTGACAGCAGGGTAGCAAAAAGACTTTTCAACAAAACAGTAGGAGACAACACGAAAGCAAATGCAATCGTAACAGTTGAAAAATCACGCCTTCAGTGATAAAAAATCGCCAGATGGAATGCTCTTAAGGTAAACGAAAATAATGATTCTGCATCCCAAAACGAACGCGCCCTCAGTGTAAAAGCAAATCAACTTTATAGGGCAGTGGTGCCAGATTAGGCGATTTTTCGCCATTTAGGCTATCTCAAAGGGTGTTGGGGCGACTTAAAATGGCGATCGGCGACCAGTCGCCATTTAGGCTATCTCGAAGAAAAAGTAGGGCGATTTTAGGCTAACCAGAAATGACAATGCTGGCCGGGCGGCCTCTGATTTCTGTTTTGATTTAACACGATAATTTTTATCGTACACTCGGTTGGTTAAAAAATTGTATTTGTAGTACTGTGATAGAGCGGTACTATTTTTGACAGCAGAAGAGCGTGTGTGTGTGTGTGACCATATCAATCGATACGCCACGTCATAACTTTGATCTGAAAAGAGTTTGAGCAAAATCGGTTCAGCGGTTTGTTGTTATCGCTACAAAACTGATTTTTTTAAAGATGCAAAAAAATACTCAAGAGAAGTTGCTCGTGCGGTATTTGCTACCGAACTAATTTTTCTTTTCATTATTTTAATGTATGATTGCTGATTTTTATTATTGTCTGAGTACAAATTCATTAAAAGAAAATGATTCTGTGATAGTGTGAAGGCTATAATCAAGTACCTAACTACATAAGTACAAAGACTATTATTTTTACTTATATTATGTTGTTTCATTTATTTAAAGAAAAAACTTTTAAATCGTATTTAAGTAGATAACTAATAAAAATAGCCACCTAGGTTACCTGACTCAAAATCAGACGATTTTAGGCTACTTTAAATAAAAAGTTAGGCGATCTTAGGCTACTTAGCGCCAAATTTTTGGCGACTTAAACCCGAAGTTATCTGGTAACACTGTTATAGGGCGATAATCACTCGGCAGACAATCATAGAGTAAATAACACAGAACATTATTACTCTAGCGAGGTAAATAATCACTACGTTAAGACAATAAAAGAGAATTGGAACGCTGCAATAGAAAAATCAAAAACAATTATACCTCTGCGTCCTTAGCGTAAAGGAATACCATCAACTTTTTCATGATATAAACACAGTTATCTAATTACCAATCTCTTCTAAAAGCATTTGAAGCAAAAAGTACATACATTGTTTACAAAAAGAAAATTTGTTAAAAGTTCCGTAGTTAACTATACCAGTTTTATTGTAACATGAATGCACCGCCAACATTCGAATCATTTCTTCTTTACGACGGAGAGAAAAAGTGGGTACCGCTGTTTTTAAGGTTAATTGAAGTGTATGATTTATTATTCGTTCATTGCAATTATTGCAATATTTACGTTTCAGAGTTCAAAAAGAAGAAGATACTAAAGTTCCTAATGCCGCTATATTTACAGTTAACAAAGAGGACCATACCCTGGGCAACATGATTAGACAGTACGTACTATGTTATTTTACATATAATAAATATATAATGAATATTTTCGATAATTCCAACACAGCGCCGTCTGTTTCCGAACTAAGCAAAGCTTTGGGAGCTATTTTTGCATAAAAAATGTCTTAAACGATAAAAAAGCATCCTCTAACACACAAACACAATCAAACCTAATATAGCAACAGTATTTCAGAATAGACATTTTTAGAATGTTTTTTTTCTAAAATTTCTTTGCTACCAATTTTCATATTTAATTGGTATATAAAGAGATGCTTCTATATTGATTAAAACATTTTGTATGCGAAAGTAGCTTGTGCCCAATAAGTAAATATTTACCAAAGCTTTTGCTATGCATACCAGACAACAGAAACAAATACAGAACGATAGAGTATATACTCTATTTTTTTTTATACCTAGCCTATGTTCCAAAACCCGCTGAGTAATTATTGCCCAGTAAAATTGAAAAACCAACCAGTTTTGGTACAAGTGTTTGACAGTTAATTTTCACACTGACAGGAGTGAATTTCAACCTTTTCTACGGCAGTGTAAAAAATTCAGCTTGACAGTTGGTAAATTATTCTACCCCGGGGTCCCAAAACCACTTTTTTAACTTCCTCGTTGCGATTTGGCACCAACCCTAAAAATTACTAGTCACATATATATCTGTACATAAACCTAGGATGTTGTAATTTATATTGTATGTTCTTACTAATAAAAGAAAATGATTTGATATTTATTGAAGAATTATTGATTAATTGTATTAAAAACTGACAACATTTTAGTCCAGTCTATTTTAGCATCTGAGCTAGCTTAGATTGACAACTTTTATTTTGATAGAGTACACCGAAGTTTACACTGAAATACTTGTGTTAGATTAGGTAATGTGTTTTTTAGCCCACAGAGTGGTGTGCTTAATACATAAGTATGAGGTAATTTAAAAAAAAATCATTCCATTCTATAGGTTGTATAAAGATACAATTTTAAAAAATTTCAAAAATTCATAAAAAAAAAACGCAGATGTTCTCCCCCTACAGGGGGTTTCTATTCTACCATCTACCCATTTAATTTTATATGGTAAAAACCACCTTAAACCAATAAAAATTGTGGTATGTACAGATCGCTATGAAACAGCTAAATGGATGAACTAATTTTGATTTTGTTTTTTTATAACTAGACATCAGATTATATGTACTAACAAAATGCCAAATATGCTTGTAAATATGCGCTAAAAACTCTTTACAAATGCTGAAATATATGCAAAATAATAAAAAACATTTTCGTTTTGATATATTTAATTTAAGACAGTACAAAAACAGCGACATATTCTTTAAATTATACCTGGTTTTTGCGACATAAAGTATTTTTCTAACTTTTCAAGACCAAATTTGTGACATTTGTCACCCAGTATTAATTATCCTGTAAATGAACTCTCTAAGTCGTTGGAATTTTTTTTAAATTTGGTGCTGGTTAATGTCTCCAAGACAACAATTTTTAATTTTTCTATGGCATCTGGTAACCTGTGGTAATGTGTTAAGATAAAAGGACGATATTTTATTTAACCCGTCAAGCATCCCTATACTAAGGAAATTATTCGCCCTTGCCGAGTACAAACGGACATACACCTAACTTTATTATGTTTATTCCTCTTTATTTATTTTTAGGTATGTTCCCTAATATATACATTATAAAAAAAAGTAATAAGAAAAAGTTTATGATAAATATAATAAGTAATAATAAATTTATTTACTAAAAAAATACATAGTTTTTTATATATAGCACATTACCAGGGGTCAAAATAAACTTTATGCTACTGTTAATAAAATCCAAAATCCAACTCAAAATGGCGCATTATAAATGGCGGCCGGATCAAATTACCAAAACAATTTCTGATAAAAAAATATTAAATGCACAAAATATTGTCCACCCAAGAATACTAGAACTTAGGACAGGCCATTGGCTTCACTTCTGAATACTTACAATTAGCCTGTCTGCTAAAAGTCGTCCTGAAAAAAATCCCCCGCGACACAAAAAGCTTAGAGACCACTGCGGTCTCTAGGACACGTAACGGGTTAATAGAAGCATGTTCAAATGCCAGTTTACTTGATTGAATTGTAATGGCCTCAGATCACTACTACTTGTTTCATGGCATCAAAACTGTCAGCATAGAATAAACCACTTCGGCCAAGTTCAGTACACCACCGCACACACCACTTCATTGTAACCTACCTCCCTATGAGTATTTCCCTGTACTAAACGAAATATGCATGTTTGGGAAAAATGGCTAAAATATGCAATAAATCTGATGTCTATAACTAATACTGTGTTTCTAGCCACTTTTAATTAGATTACTAGAGTAAAACCTAATCTGATATATGTATAAAGAAAATGTGCACCTTTGGCAACTAAAGAAGACTGTCAACACCTCACAGTGTGCTATAGCTATGGTAAGGGGAAAAAAGCGCAATTATACCGTGTCAAAATAATGATAGCCCATCTTGTTTCATTTTATTCTGGTCAAGAGATCAATTTGTTTTTATATTGTCAACAAACAATGGTTGCATTTTTTTTTCATATAACTTTCTAATTACAGCTTAAATGCATATTTCAGCCGTTTTTCCCAATCGTGCATATTTCGTTTAGTAGAGGATCTTATTGGTATATTTGAATTATGTTGCATTTTATACTTACCTGTTTATTTCAGTCAACTCTTGAAGGATCCTAAAGTATTGTTCGCTGGTTACAAAATTCCTCATCCACTAGAACATAAGTTTGTGTTACGGATTCAAACAACTCCAGATTATACACCTCAAGAAGCATTCATGAATGCCATTACGGATCTTACATCAGAACTGTCACTTTTTGAAGAAAGATTTAAGGTGTGTAAATATTGGTAAATATGTAGTTTATTACTAAGCATTACTTAGCATTATTTCTAAGATTGGTCAGTGCCATTTTTTTTTATACCACTAAGGTGAAAACAAGCTTACGGTCCGCCTGATGGTAAGCGGTCACCATAGCCTATGGGCGCTTGCATCACCAGGATTAACACTCGCGCGTTGCCGACCCTTGAAAAATCTAATAACTTCTTTCTTGAAGAACCCCATACTGTAGTCCTTAGAGAAAACCTTGGCAGGGAGCTCATTCCACAACAGAAATATTAGAAGATACTAAATTAAAATTACACTCTTGCTAGCCCAGCTTACCCATGTTTTCATGAACTAAAAACTTTTCTGTGAAAAATTTCAATGAAATAAAAGTATTTTAGGTTAATCCGAAACAAATTAAATTTATCTGTGCCCAATGTCACACAATCTGATTTAGCCAATGCAATATTTGAGTCATGCATGATAAACATACTTTGTCTTCATAAAATTATATGAACACAAGTAAAATATGTTTTTATTTTGTTACAGGAAGCAATAAAAGAAAAGAAGGAAGGATTAGATTAATAAATTAAGGTTAAGTCATAAATTGTAAGGTTACTCTAACTTCATGTTTAAGTTAAAAATTCCAATTATTCAAATCATAAAATTTGTTTTTAAGATTCCGTACCCAGAGGGTGCCAACAGAGCCCTGTTACTAAGCATATGCTGTCTGTTCTACCATCAAAAGGCTCTAGATTTTAGACTGCAATAGGTAGAAGCTTGAATTTTACACAGAATATGTGTTATAATTAGGAATAATCTAACAAATACTAAAAAGTTTAAAAAGGTACAATTTAAGTGGGGTCCCTTTTAGCTCTATTGTAAAAACAGTGATACATAGGTACAATCTTCATACTTACAGTGAGAAATAGTATGAACTCTAAAGTATAATAAATAATAAAAATCGGCCAAGTGTCAGACGGGCCGAAGCCATTGATATTTTAGATTACCGATACAACGCCCTCTAGCAATAGTAAAGATACAACACCCTCTAGCAATAGTAAAGAGAAACAGCAACACATTTGTTTGGAAAGTCTCATACAAGAAAAACATTTTCGTTGTTTTTTTTAAATCGTAAATACAGTAATACATACAAACTTCAAACTTGCAGTTAAAAATAGTGTTAACTGTAGAGTACAATAACAAAAAATAAAAACCGGCCTATTTTAAATTACCAGTACAGCGCCATCTAGCTTATTATTGAGAGAAACAGTATGATATTTGTTGGAAACGATATTTAAAGTTAAGCAACGTCGGGCTTGGTTAGTACTTCAATGGGTGACTGCGTAGGGAACATTTTTTTTTGTTTGTGTTTGTAAATTACTTAAATGTTGGTAGGTACGAACCCTCGGCGCACGAGTTTAACTCACACTTGGCCGGTTTTTATTACTAGGGTAATATGAGTTTATGGTTTTCATTGGTTGCCACACTGTAACTTAGCAAACATTCTAATCCTTTTGAACATATATAAATGCTAATGTGTAAATTGTCCAGTATATTTTTATAATAATAATAAATGTATGAGATAAATAAGCAATGATTTTTTTTTTCCACTTGAGGTTGTGAGTTACCTAATTTCATACCAATATTGTTATTAGTTACATAATACTTACGGGATGTGTCAAGATACAATTTGAAAAATCATTTTAGAAGGCAATGTTTAGCGTACTGTATTTAAGACTCGACTCATCTTTGTGGGTCCAAGGCTAATGCACACTACGTACCCTTTTATTTTACACCATCTTCCTCATGTACGGAGCATTGCTACCAAATCTGTTAAGAGCTCCGAACCTCAAAATAAAAAATTTAACCCTTACAGGAAGTGAAGACCATTTTTCTCAAAAACGCGTTGAATTATCAAGTTGAAATTTATATAAAATACTAATAGTAGGCATTTAAAAGAAAAATTTTGATTTAGGTTTATAAATATACGTAATAATAAACATACACCAAATTTCAAGTTTATAGGTCAATGGAAAGTAAAAAAATTCTTTGAAACAAAATTTTGTTAAAAAGGCTGACGCTGGTGGCTTCTCATTCCTTAGCTTTCATACAAAAAATACAGTATTTATCTTTTTAACGAGCTCTAAACAAATAATACCCCACTCGATGGGATAGGTAATTTTTTTGTTTAGCTGTGTGGGAGCTGTGGGGGACAGACAGACGGGCACGTAAGGGACGGCAATACGGAGCCCCGTTTGGACTAATAACTAAACAGTAGACCATAAGCCCCCATACATTACGGAGGAAAAAAGCGTAGGAACTTTTCAACTATCATACTGCAATAAAATCGCTTGTGGTATTGCGATGCGGCTTTAACCGCTTAATCTACACTAATAAAATAAAGCTGACGAATTCGTTTTTTTGTTTAAACACGCTAATCTCCGAAACTAAATCCAATCGGATTTGGAAAAATCTCCTTGCACTTCATAGCCTAATTCTGGATCTATAGGCTATCATCACGCTACGACCCTTAGGAGCCAAGCAGAGAAACGCCATAGCCGATTGTAAGAACTTCAAAATTTAGTTGACGGTACACATATAACATTCGCGTGACAATGCGACGCTATAGCACGGTACAGCGCAGGCCCTTAGTTGCGCCGTAGTAGTCCATGCAAGCGGTAAAAGATTTGTAACAGAGTGGCCATACCGTTTATATGTATTTTAATTAAATGATGACATTTCAGCGTCGGTCCTTTTACTTTCGCGGGCTACTGCTTTTTACAGGCGCCACTTCAATTTGAAGAAATCAAATTAAAAACAAAATTAATTCAATACATTTATTGTTACAAAATTTTTCAATATTTTCGTGTAGGTACATCTCTTTACTTCCATAATTAAATGGTGTAAAAAAATTGCTGACAAAATGTGATTAAAACCATGATTGTGATGCAAATAATACAGATTAATGTGACTTCAAAAAATATTTCTCAATAAGCATTATAACCAGATAATGCGAATGAAAAATTTTAAAACCATTCACCAGAAGACTGTTAAAAAAAATAACATGCATTAGATAATATCACCTTAAAATAAAGATAAGATCACTTATTTACAAATATTTGCCTAAGATTTTAACTAGCTAACAACTGATACCATCGATATGGTAAAAAAATAAATAATACTCAACTAAAAAGAGTAACAACGCTTAACGGTAACAGATAAGTTAACTAAAGAAATAGCTAAAATGTTTCCTCTTCGTCGCAGTTCTCCGTCGCGTGTCCAAACACTGAAATGAAATACAATATTGTAAATAATATCCAAATTTAACCTCAATTAATCCTAACTAATATATATATTTGTGAGTCTGTTTGTTATTATGCGTCGCTATGGAGCAAGTAATTGAGTTGATTTCATTGTTGAAGGGACGGAGAAGGAGGTAGGCTACATTTTAATTTTTCTACAGTAATAACTATAATAATAATAAATATTTTTGGACATTATACACAGAGCCATCTGGCCCCAAAGTAAGCAAGGCTTGTGTTATAGGTACCAGACAACGGATACAAACACATAAATATTACTTTTTTTTTGTAAATACATATCATACATAAATACACCCAGACTCAAGACAAACACAAATGTTTATATTATGGAATAAATGTCTAGTGCGGAAATCGAACCCTCTGCACAGCAGCTGACCACACTACCAGCTAGGCTGCAAGGGAGTCAAATATAACCGACACTTTTACTATAATGAGAGACTTGCGGTAGCAATTCCAAGCCGATAACCGAATGTAGCGCTATCGGTGCCGCGGGCAAAGGCTAAGTAAGTAAGCTAAGTAATAAAACACAACAATTTCATTGTTATAACTTTACACTGAGGTACAAATGTGGCGATTAATAAAGCTAAATATGATATCCTGCAAGTGACTCCCTCTGCATCTTTGGCATACTTTCCCAAAGCGCATTTATATCTTAAGATGGTCTCTTATTGCCTTAATAATATTAGGTCAAAGCGGTTCGGTTGTCATAAAATTGTTAGCGTTAACTTTAATCGTCAATAAGCCCCAAAGAAAATTCAGTACCATCGCACGACCTAGGCGGTCAAAAGATTCTGTGGTACAGTCCCACAATACTACCAGTTATTGCTTGACATTTGTCTACTTATAAAATCTGTCTAAGAAAATTTCGCTGATCTAATCACTTTTGGACACCAGATAGTTTTCGATTTTTATTCATTATCAAATAAGATCGATTAAATTCGATTTTAATTAAACTTAAACTCAGCTGTGGCTAAAGTTAAGCTTTGTGAATGACATAAGAATTTAGACCCATAATGATAGAAGTCAGTTGTATCACCCACCTTCGAAGTTATCGCAGCACATCGCGAAATCCCCGTTAACAATATAAACTACAGTGTGTCCCTTACCGCAGCAGGTGTCGCCGAACATCTGCTGCCGCACCCGCTTGTTTTAAAAATGTCGCAAAAC
This sequence comes from Apoda limacodes, assembly GCA_946406115.1. Classification (NCBI taxonomy): domain Eukaryota; kingdom Metazoa; phylum Arthropoda; class Insecta; order Lepidoptera; family Limacodidae; genus Apoda; species Apoda limacodes. The sequence goes on along the minus strand of OX291549.1, from coordinate 22,219,730 downwards.
GGTCGCTGCACCATCATCATTAGTTGTCAAATAGCGCATTCTTTTTCTCAACTGATCTGTAGGTACAGGTAGCAGGTAGAATCAGCCACAGCGTGTGTCGCTCTCGCTCGCACATGTAGAACAACCATGGCGCTACAGTTGCTGTTTACAATATAAGCTACACCGTGTGTCGCTTACCATCGCATATGTAAAATATCCGTGGCGCTACAGCATAAGCTACACCGTGCGTTGCTCACCTTCGCAGATGTAGAATATCCGTGGCCCTACAGTATAACCTACAGCGTGTGTTGCTCACCTTCGTAGGTGTAGAATATCCGTGGCGCTACAGTATAAGCTACATTGAGTGTTGCTCACCTTCGCAGAAGTAGAATATCCGTGGCGCTACAGTATAAGCTACAGCGTGTGTTGCTCACTTTCGCAGATATAGAATATCCGTGGCGCTACAGTATAAGCTACACCGTACGTCGCTCACCTTCGCATATGTAGAATATCCGTGGTGCCACAGCATAAGCTACACCGTGTGTTGCTTACCTTTGCAGATGTAGAATATCCGTGGCGCTACAGTATAAGCTACACCGAGTGTCGCTCACCTTCGTAGGTGTAGAATATCCGTGGCTCTACAGTATAAGCTACATTGTGTGTTGCTCACCTTCGCAGAAGTAGAATATCCGTGGCGCTACAGTATAAGCTACAGCGTGTGTTGCTCACCTTCGCAGATATAGAATATCCGTGGCGCTACAGTATGAGCTACACCGTACGTCGCTCACCTTCGCATATGTAGAATATCCGTGGTGCTACAGTATAAGCTACACCGTGTGTTGCTCACCTTCGCAGATGTAGAATATTCGTGGCGCTATAGTATAAGCTACAGCATGTGTTTCTCTCCTTCACAGATGTAGAAAATCCGTGCCGCTACAGTATAAGCTACACCGTGTGTTGCTCACCTTCGCAGATGTAGAGTATCCGTGGTGCTATAGTATAAGTTACAGCATGTGTCTCTTTTGTTCACAGATGTAGAATATCCGTGGCGCTTCAGTATAAACTACAGCGTGTGTCGCTAACCTTCACAGATGTCGCAGTAGGGTCGAGGCGGGGGTGGCACGCGTTTGCCAGCCGCAGGAGGCGGGGGCAACGCGTCCGCGTCAGCTGCCTGGCGTGGACACTCTTCCGTGTCGTGCGCGTCGAACACGTCGCAGATATCGCAAAACAACCGAGGCGCCACCGCGCGCGTCTTGCGGCCGTTGCTGGATACATTACATTAAAACATTAGATGGACTAAACAAACATTATTTTACAAGTAAATAAAATAAATTTAAATAATAACTGAAGTTGTTCAAGAATTAGGTAATTGTTTTTGTACATGAAGGCACAGGACGCTAAAGCCATCCTTAGTTGCCACGCTGCGATAATCAATGTTATAATATATAATCTTAAATATAAAAAATAGCTTATCAATATGTTTATATTTAATTTCATCATATTTTGAGTAAAAAAACACGACTAGTACTGCCTGGCTGAACCGTCAAGAAAAATATGAAAAATATAACTTATACAAATTGCCAGTAAAACGCTATGTGACGGCATTATCCTGTACGAGGATCAGTTCTTTTACATATATTTTTTTTTATTTTTCTACATAATCTCCTTTCAATTCTACGCACGTAGTCCAGCGATGTTCCAACCGCTTCAACCCGTCAAAAAAATATTTTTTGTCAAACCGTTAAAAATAGGCCTCAGTGTCGGCTACTACCTCTTCGTTTGACGAAAATCTTTGCCCGGAAGAGGAAAAAGTCACAGGGGGCTAAATCTGGCGAATACGGAGGGTGTGGCAATAATTCGTATCCTAATTCGTCAATTTTTGATGTCGCGATTGCAGACGAGTGGGCCGGTACATTATCCTGATGAAATAGAATTTTTTTCTTAGCTAGATGCGGTCGTTTCTTGATCAACTTTTTATTGAATCTAACAATGCAGCATAGTAAGCTCCGGTTATTGTCTTGCCTTTATCCAAAAAATCGATGTTATTTACCAGCCGAGCAAACAGTTTTTGCCTTTTTCGGGGCACGATCCCCGGTAGAAGTCCATTTCGACTGTTGCTTAGTCTCTGGTGTATAATGATGGACTCACGTTTCGTCGGCGGCATTTAATTAGTTGGTTAAACTTCTAGATAAATGGAATATATGGAAACCCAAATTAAAGGGACCCTTTTGAAATAAATAATTTAAAAAGGGCCTGAAATATCAAATCAAACTATATTTTGATTTAGCCTATTCAATAAAAAAACAAACGACATGTTGATTACAATATCTACTGTTAACTGAAAAAGTTATAGCTAAAATTCATAAGCTGTGAGAGGCAGCCCTTAACTTGATTTGCGTACATAATACACGACAAAACAGCTTAGAATGCTGTCAGCATGTATAGACCATATGAAATGTAGGAAACTCACAAAAGTGGAGTCTCGTCGACTGGGCCGCCTTCTAGCACCTGAACCCGCGCCATCAGCTGTTCATTCTTGCGCTGCATGTCTACTATCACAGAGTTCAGGAAACTGACTTGACCATCAATAATTTCCTTCTCCTCATTTAATCTGGAATATGAATTACGTACAGTAGAGATAATATATACGAGCATCTTTACAGAAGGTTCCAGATATTCCGTCGCAAATGGCCATTTTCGTCATGGTTTAGGTTTAGGTTTCTTTATTTCTCATTATGTCCTCATAAATTACAATTTAATATTATTAATGTAAGTCACATAAATGATCGTCATATAAATAAAAAAAAAAGTAAATGTCAACAGTTAAATAAAATAAAAAATAAATCAATTAAAAGCTAAACATCCTGTCAACAATAATAATTCATAAAATTATAAACAAGAAAAGTTATTGGTGTAGTATTACATCACAATCTAAAATTAAAATGTCAAACTATTTAAAATTTCGTATTCAGATACTCGTCAATAATGTAAAATGAATCATCCAATAGCAGGTTTTTCAGTTGGCGACATTTGTCATCTGGTTCCTGCCTGTTCCGTAACCGCCATGCCAATTAATCGGTGTTTTGTTTCATCTCGTATACAATAGTTACATCGTACAAATAACGGCTACGTAATATTTTATTTTCCTGAAACGAATCTCTGCAGGAGTGCTTTATATTAACACCGGATAGAGTTCTGATTGCACGTTTTTAAATAACAAATAAGCGATTTGAGTCACTACAGTTACCTTATAGTATCGTTCCGTATGACATTATATATTTATAGTTCAAACCTTTAATTAAATGAATTTGCTAATATTATAATAATTTGACTATTAAAACATGTAGAAAAAAAAAATCGGACACTTATTTGGGCCTTAATTCAAATCGTTTGGAAATATATATTATTTCATAAAATATATATATTAATTTAATAGTTCTAAAAAAATATTGGAATTTAATACCGACAAAAAACCGAGAATCGAGATTTTCAATGTGTGGTCACGTGTAAGCGTCTATCGTTCGCGGAACTATGTCTTTTTGTATGCTTCAATAGCGTAATATATTATGTCTTTGTACACTGGTCGAAACGGCATGTTTTGCTAAGGTATGCCATAGCCTCAATTTAAAAATAGTGAAAGTAAATAGATAAAGTTTTAAATAGGTTAAAAACAACTGAATGAAACAGCTAATAAAACATTATAGTGCAACACACTTTTTTGACCCGGCACGCGGTCAAAAATCACATATCACTACAGTCGCCATATTGAAATAGTGTAAACATACGACACTAGTGACCAAACCCACAAGGTCAGAAGGTTAGAAAAGTTTGTTGCACTGTACATAATTTTGTAATTACATAAAACCTTGAATTGCGACAGTTGTTTATTTAGAGGCCGATATCCATAGCATATATAATAAAAAATATAGTATTGCTTTGTCCGTCTGTTCATATCGATGCCTCCGTACAATAACCCAGTACTATTTCTGATTTTTTTTTAATATAAAATTTAGCATCTATTGCCTGGGATTCACGTATGCAATTTTTCATTATTACTTTATGAAAAATATCCTCATAACTTTTTTATTGCACGGAACTTAAACTGCGTATTTAGGCGATCTAGCCTAATGTTTAGTATTATTTTACAATTGATACATATAAGATTATAACAAAAATATTTGGTATCATAAATTATAACTACTAAAATTAAACATCCCCTCTACGTTTCGCTCACCGCTAGACTTATGTGCCGCTGCGTATACCTATGTATACGCTTTTAAAACGTGCCTTCGCTTGAAGGCGTTATAGATAGACAGGGCTACGTGTTGTACAATAATTTTCTTTTCCACGTCAATTTGCTTAAAATTTAAAAATTGCTTATCTGTTAGTTATGTTATTTTTTCAAAAATAATAAATAAATGGCGCTGATTGACAACAGTATATAGGTACTGATGTTTACATAAGATTGCACGCGTAATACGCTAATTCATTAATGTATAATTTACTATAAATTTAAAAAATGCTGATCTCATTGTTTTTTTTTGTTTAATATTCGTGCTTTATCTTGTGAAGTATTCACATTCGCAACAATCGCATAAAGCATTGTATGCAATTTTACGAAATTTGCCTTTTTAACACTTGTTTTTAATGTGTGCAACCATTACATAAATAGCTATTAGAGTATTATTTCCATGTGGAAGGTGCATTTAAATTATGCCTATATATCTAGAAACAACTTACTTTTGCGTATGCACGGCGTTGTTGCCTTGTAATATGTTGACTGCGTTGTTATCATTGTTATCACGCACAAACAAACCTTTCGCTGTTATTTCCTTGTCTAACAAAGCTTTTTGTCTCTCCGCTATCTCTACTTTGGCTTTTTGATTCTGAAACGTACATAACATTTACGGAACTAGTCTCAACGTTAACTAATAACTTATAAATTATTCATGCCTACCTTGAGATCTTCTTGCAATTTCGTTACTAAATCATCTTTCAGTTTTAATTCTTTAATTTTATTTTCTATTTCTGATTTGAGATTATTTACTAGTTCTTCACTTTTCGCTAAAGCTTCTGCACTAGATTTTCTAATAGCTTGAATTTCTATTGTTAGTTTTTCTAATCGTTTGTCTTTTCCTACATCAGTATTTTGTTGAACTGACACTAATTCTAGTTTGTTTGATAATTCCATTATATTTTTTTCAGCTTCCGTCAGTTTGTGTTGAAGATGCACTTGTTTTTCTATCTCAACTTTAATTAATTCTTTGGACTCGTGTAATTCTTTTTTATAGTCTTCTAATTTAACTTTGAGATCATGATTAATTTGTTTGCTTTCTCTTTTATATTCGTCATATTGAGCTTGTAATTGTTTATTTAAATCTTCATAATTAGTTTTTTGTGCTTCGTTTATACTTGTTAATTGTTTAATATCACTATCTGACTTGATTAACAATTCTTGTAATTCAACAACTTTTTCTTTGGTCTGCTTCAGTTCATCTAATTGTTTTTCTTGCTCCATAATTCGGTTTTGTAATGATTTTGTTGTATTATTTAATGACTCGATTTCGCTAGAGAATTTTGTATTAGAGTCTACATTCTCATTTTGAAGCCGATTAAGAACCTGTTGGTTTTCTGTTGTTTTTAAGAGTAAGGTTTCATTTAAATTAGATAATTGCAACTCCTTTTCAATTATTAAGTTACTTTTATTTTCAAGTTCCTTTTTCAGATCACAAGTTTCAACTTCTAAAAGTTTTATCTTTTTTGAATCTGCTTGATTTTGTTCCTTTTGAGCATTTAATAATCCTTCTTTCTCATGTAAAGATTTTTTTATAGCTTCACTAAGTTCAATAGTATTTCTTAACTTAATAATATTTTCTTCGTGTTCTATTTTTAGTTTCTGTAATTCGTCACAGGTTTCACTATGTTTCGTTTCTAATAAGTGTTTTTCTTGATCTAAAACCAGCTTGTCTTTCCGTAGTAATTCCAACTGTCCTATTTGTTCTTTTAACATTGATTCTTCAGCTGAAGAACAAGTTATAAGATTTTCATATTTCTGTTTTAGTGTAGATAATTCTACTGCTACACTACTTGATTTTTCTTCTATATTTTTCTTACTTTCTATAGCTTTGTTAAATTCTTCATTAACTTGCGTTACTTGGCGATCTTTTTCAGCAATTAATTCCAAATTTGACTTATAATCTACTTCTAACATTTCTAATTTCAATGTGAGATCTTTCACATTGTTTTCTTTATCTTGCAATAAATCTCTCAAATGTGCTTCGTCAGCTTTGTATTTATTTAAGTCTTCGTTAACAGCGAACATTTGAGTCTTTAATTCCACAATTTCTTTTTCATAATAGGTTTTCTGGTTATTTAACTGAGCTGTCATGTCTTCTACAATTTTCTTTAACGAACCTTCATGTTTTCTTGCCTCTTCAAGTTTGTTGTTTAAGTCATTCTGTGCTACCGTTAGTTGATCTACTTTTTCCATCAGTTTTACTTCAGATGATACACCGTCAGCTCTTAAAATAGATATTTCTTCTTTGTACCTATCTATGTCTACTTCTAATTTCTTACATACGGATTCATGCTCTTTATTTAATTCTTGTTCTTTGACCTTTAATGACTCTATTTCTTGCTTAAGTATTGAATTTTCGTCCATAAGTTTGTCACTATTTGTTTCAAAATGTTTTAGTCTATTATTAAGATCAACTATTTGTGCTTCAAATTGTGTTATTTTATTGTCAGCAACTTTGTATTTCTCTATTTGTTCGTCTACTGATCTCACTAGCTGTCCGCGTTCTAAAGAATAATCTTCTTGAATCTTAAATAACTTTTGCTTTAATTCTTGTTCAACTCTGCTATGGTTATTCATGGCTTCTCGGTGTTTATCTTTCAGTTGTTGAAATTCATTTTCAGTTTCTTTTAAATGTTGTGACAGCCTGATAAATTGTTCATTTGAATCAGTAGATTGTCCCGTGAGATTCAAATATTCTGATTCTACATTTTCCTTTGCTTTTTGTAACTCTGTACATTTTTCAAGAGCGCTTTCGTACTGACGTTTTGCTTCCCCAATTTCTAATTCCATTTTAGAAATGGTTTCTTTCAAATTATTGTTGTTGAGTGTTAATTCTTTAATGGTTTGACAAAGCTTTTCGTTTTCTTCTTTAAGTGTTTTTAATTCATCTACATTAATAGTGAACTGAGAGTTTAAAGTATCAAATTCAACTTTTGTCTGATCTAAAGCTTGTTTGTGGCATTCTATCTCTTTTATAAGCTGATCAATTTTGGAGTTACGTTCGTCAATTTCTTTTTTATGTTCTTCCGCGATTTTGCTGTGCTTTATATTAAAACTAGCATTAACTTCTTCGATTTCATCTTTAAGTTTTATAATTTCCTTGTCTCTTTCATGAATAGTATTCTTATATTCATTAACAATCTTTTCTGTCGAGTTAGTCGTTGTACTTGACTCAAGCAATAATTTTTCATAATCTTTCGTTTTGGTCGATAAGTTAAGCTGTAATTCAACTACTTCCAACTTATGCTTTTCATATTGTTGAGTTGTCTCATTCAATAGAGTTTCATATTCATTAACTTTGCTAACATATTCTTGTTTAACCTGAGCGATTTCATCTTGTAATGACTTGCACGTGGTTTCATGTTTTTTTCTCTGTTCATCTATTTGTTCTAAATCTAATATTTTAGAACTTAGTTCCATTTTCAGCTTGGTTATTTCCTTGTTTAAGCTAACTTCATGCTCTTTTTGTGCACCCATTACTGAAAAAAGTTTTTTTACATTATAAATAAATATAGGTTATTTAGGACCTAAGTTATTAATAAAACCTACTATATACTATTATCAAGGGGTAAAAATGCTATACCGATTCTAAATAATTTTACTAGACAGCTTCACTATCCCTGAAAATAGGCTATAATTTGTTTTCATTGATACAAATTTTGAGTTTAAAATCAATGTATGTAATTCAAGTCGGAAAAACAAGACAAGAGGAATCGGAGTTTTTTTTTCGGGACACAATTCCTTAGGACATAATGGTGAGAACATTTGTGTTGGTTTGGCACAGAGATGGCTATAGGGACAGAAAAGGACAAACATATTTTTATCCTGATCAAGAGTTCCCAAGGGAATATGTTTTTTTTTAGATGTGGAAAAATGGGGCATATATATCTCAAACTTAAACTTTTTTATTTAAATAGACTATTAAACAGCACTTTTAAATCGTCAGCTTAAAACTTTACCACCGGTTCGGAATGATTTTATATATTTTTATAACTACACTATGTAATAACAACACATGCAATGTTTTATTTGTTTTATTTTAAAAATATTACAAATGCACTAATACCCATACAAATAATTAAGATCTAATGCTCCCAAGCATTTTTATCATTTATGTATTCATCGACTTTGTAATAGCTTTTTTTCATACGAAAAACGATCTTTGATATATATTTTAAATTTATTTGGAGGTAAATGAACCACATGTTTTAGAATTTTATTGTTGAAATATATACTTTGTATTGCGAAAAGTCATGTACCTTCTGAAGACATTTGGAACTACCAATTAATTCTTATTCCTTGTATTAAAACTGTGTAGGTTTTAATACAAGGATATACATTAATTTGCTTAGGTATTTTAAGCAAATTTATGTAAATTTTTGCGTACATACATAATAAAAGCGATGATATATTTCCCTTAATAGTTCCCTAAGAGAAATTCGAGGTCCTTATTTATAGATTGACCGTACTGCTTTTTTTTGCAAAATAAAGACTGTATCAATATTCGCTGACTTACCCTAAAGCAAAATGCAATAAGATATGTACATAATTAACAAAATTACCTTTATTTAATTCGTGTGTCTTGTCATCGAGAGCTGCTTGCAGTTGGGTTAACTTTGTATTTAGATCAATTACTGTTTGACTATTTGCTTTGTTTAATTTCTCTAGATTCTGCTTCTCATTTTCAAGTTTCGATTCAGCAAGTTGTAACTTAGCGGTGACAACAGAGAGTTGTGTTTCAAATTCAGTTTGTGCTATAGCTATTTTACTTTTAGCTTCATTTAGGGCTTTTTCGGATTCTGCTTTAACTTTATTTAATTCTTCGGACATACTTTTACCTAATGAGTCCTTCTCGTTTTCTTTCTCCTTAAGCAGCGCGTAAGCTTCATCTAATAATTTTTGAAGCTCTGATGACAATGCTGGAAAACAAACAACACAAGAGTTAGTTAAAAGCAGACGGGAGTGATGAAATATGATAGCATCTAATAAAAGTTGGATTAATAACTAGCCATACTATTTATTTGAGCAAGGCTCACCTACTGTTTGTTATGCATTGTTCACTAATTGAAGAAATAAGATTTTTTTTTTCTTTTTTTTTTATACCACTAAGGTGGCAAACAAGCTTACGGCCTGCCTGTTGGTAAGCAGTCACCGTAGCCTATGGACGCTTGCAACACCAGGGGTATCACTTGCGCGTTGCCGACCCTTCAGAAATCTAATAACTTCTTTCTTGAAGAACTCCATACTGTAGTCCTTGCAGAAAACCTTGGCAGGGAGCTCATTCCACAACTTAAGCGTTCGCGGGAGGAAGTTTCTCTGAAACCGCACTGTACGCGACCATTTAGGTTCTAAAGTGTGAGAATGAATTCCCTGCCGATGACGAGCGGTGCGATGGTAGAAAGTAGCCGTGGGCATCATTCCGAACAATTCCTCAGAACACAACCCATTATACAAGCGGTAGAACACACACAGTGAGGCAAAGTCTCTCCTCAGACTTAAGGGCTCGATACCGCAAGTGAGTTTGGAATCGTCGACAATTCTCACAGCCCGTCGTTGAACCGAGTCAAAAGGGCCAAGCTGGTATCCGGGTGCACCTGCCCAGAGATGGCAGCAGTACTCCATATGGGGCCGAACTTGCGACTTGTAAAGTAACAACCTTTGCCCCGACGTGAAGCATTGCTTCGCTCTGTTGAGTACACCAAGTTTTTTGGAAGCCAGCTTCACCTTATCTTGTAAATGATCTCGGAACTGAACATCGCTGGAGATGTCGACACCAAGGATCCCAATGCTCTTGGAGATGGAGAGGGGAGTGTTCTGGAATTGTGGGACCACAGTGAATGGAGTTTTCTTAGCGGTGAACGCGCACACTTGTGTCTTTGTAGGGTTGAATCGGACCAAGTTTACCCGTCCCCAGTCAGAGACCTGGGACAGTGTGGTCTCGATTTGAGACACAAGTTCTCCGCGGTTTTCCTCCACAACGGAACGAGGGATGTTTGCACGACCCGTGTAAAAAGCGTCTCCAGTACTGTCATCTGCATAGCAATGTATGTTGTTGATGTCCAACATGTCATTGATATGCAGTAGAAACAGCGTAGGAGACAGCACAGAGCCTTGCGGGACACCAGCATTAATGTCCATGCTATCAGAGCAACTACCGTCAACTACGGTTCGTATGCGTCTGCCGGACAAAAAGCTAGCCACCCATTTGCACAAACCCTCGGGCACTCCGTAAGATGGCAACTTCGGTAGAAGACCGCGGTGCCAGACCCGATCGAACGCCTTTGCTATGTCCAGGCTACATGCCAATGCCTCCCCCTGTCTCTCAATGGCTAGTGCCCATCGGTGTGTGAGATACACTAGAAGGTCACCAGTCGAGCGACCGTGGCGAAAGCCATATTGACGGTCACTGACCAGATCGTGTACTTCCAGGTATCTTAGAAGCTGTGTGTTGATCACACGCTCCATCACCTTAGAGAGGAGAGAGGTAATAGCGATAGGCCTGTAATTCGATGGATATGATCTATCGCCCTTTTTGGGCACCGGGTGCACATTCGCAGTCTTCCATGAAGAAGGAAATTGCCTAGTGTGGTAGGAAAGCGCGAAGAGGCGCGTGAGTACAGGACATAACTCAGGAGCACACTGCTTAAGCACCACTGCTGGTATACCGTCTGGCCCACTCGACTTATGAACGTCCAAAGAGAGCAACGCCCGCCTGACCTCCCGCTGCGCTATGGAGATTTCCGGCATGGTCTTACCGCACCACGGTATAGTAGGTGGTACAGCGCCTTCATCGTTCATATTCGAGTTCGAGGCAAAGAGACTGCCCAGTAGATCGGCTTTCTCTTTAGCACTATGGGCCAAGTCACCATCGGTCTTTCGCAGTGGTCGTAACGACGACTGGCAGAAGTTCCCTTCGGCAGCTTTGGCAAGCGACCAGAAAGCACGACTCCCAGAAGGATAGCTCGCAAGTCGCCCACCTATTTTGCCGATGAATTGGAATTTTGCTCTGGCAGTTGCTTTCCTACTGAACCTCGAGGCAGCATTTAATTTGCGTTTTAACTCAGAAATATTCGGATCCTTATTAAAACGAGCCGTGGTCCAAGCCTCATATGCATTTTGCTTAAGAATTTTAGCTTTTCTGCAAGACCTATTAAACCACGGTCGTTTTTTGACGCCGGCAGCTACTCGCGGGTTAGGAATATAGCATTCCATACCAGCAAGGATTGTCTCAGTGACTGCGGCTTCGCAGACGTCAGGATCTTCTGAGTTAAAAATTATTTCTTTAATTATATTATTAAGTGATCTCACCTTTTTTCTGTTTCGCTAATTCTTCCGGTGTGAGTATATTGGTACCAGTGCAGGTGTTTTTAGGCGCGGCTTGGATTTCTACTGCGCAGTGACAGAAGGGGATTGCCTCATATTTAAAGCGGTAAAATTATTTGACGAGTGGTATGAGAGTAACACTAACTATGGGCTGCTGCAATCTCTTCGCGATGCTGGTCTGTAAGCGCTGCTGCTTCCGCCGCTCGCTGCTCCTCTAGCGCCATTAGCGCACCACCTGCCGCGTCCGCTCGCTCTCGCTGCAACGCTGCTTCTGCCTCTAATTCTCTGATGCGTGCTTCGAAGGCGGCCTTTTCCGTCTAATAAGAAGAAAGGAATTACTAAGCCACTTGCTCGGGTTATCAATTTAAACAACACAGCAGCACCTTTAACACTTACCTCCATTGCTTCCTTATATCTCTGAAAATATAAACAAACAATAATTAGAACGATTACTATACAGAAAAATAATAAAATCAGTATGAGTGTGTATCTGAAGCACAAAACTACAGAAAATCTAAGACAAAAGTGGACAGTAAGGTCATAAAGTAAATAGTTACGTAATAATCTTCTTTATTGATGTTCTCTTCCTCGTTTCTAAACATAAGATCTTCAACTTTCTGCCTTTCATCTTCCAGCTGTTTGGCGAGCTTGTGCAGCTCCTCTTTGAGTTTCTCATTCTCTGTGTTAGTCTGAAAATATATAAACATTTGGTCCAAGATCATAAATCAAGATTTATAGGGACTTTAGGCAGTCTAGGGTGGGGCTGCGCTGACCTATATTTTTCTGGCTACGCTCAAGGTGAGAAGTAACTTTTAGTATTGAAGAATCTCTTCTTATGAATTTACAAATTTAGATGAACTGTTGCTTAATGAATTCGATACCTATGCCCATTTCAGCTTACAATTTTATATCAGCCCCATCCAAGTAGAACTACTTATTTAAAAAACCATATCATATGCAGTGCTTACCTGGGTGGCATCTTTTTTGAGCTGCGCTAGAGCACTCTCGGCGCGGTCCGCTTGTAGCGAGACTTTAGCAACTTCCGAGCGTTCGAGTTCACGCTCTCGCATTAGCCGCTCCAGGTGGTGTTGCTTTTCTCGCAACAATTCCTATTTCAAATAAAACTATTAAATGACTATAAATATGACTCAGGTTCCAGTAGGTACTATGAAAAAATCATCTAGATAAAATTAATCAATTCTTCTTGATTATACAACTATGTTCCAAAATGTTTTTTTACGTTTTTATTTTCTTCACTTACAAACCTTAAGATACACAGTATTAACAAATAATAAATGTCCTAAAACTCAGGCCCTACGTGATACATTTTAGAATTGCAACTACAAAGTAAAATAGATCATTAGCGGTTGGGAACATAGAATTTGTGAAAAGTAACCTTGTGCCTCTTTTACATAATATTTGATTCTTAAGTGACACCACCCTGTGTGTCTTTAATCTTCTTTTCTTATGAGGTATTGCTTCTACAGACAGTATTCACTTGTTTCCGAGTTTCCTGATTTTTTGTTTTGCTTTTACTTGTATTAGCTTGCGTCCATTTTCGTTGTTCTTTTTTTAATGAAGTTTTACTTCTATCTTCTATTGCTAGTGTTGACTTGTATGTGTCTTCGTTGTTCTTTACTTTTAAAGTTTAACTCCTATCTTCTATTGCCAGTGTTGACTTGCATCCATCTTCGTTGTCATAATTGTATCTGCTATTGCCAGTATTAAGTTGCGTCCATTCAGATTCAGAGATTCAGATTCTTTATTTTCTTCAAACACAGATAAATACAGATGTTGGTACATATATTTTTGCACTTTCATTGACCATTAGCAATGGTGTGCAAAGTTAACATACTAAATAATCATACTTATAAAAAAAAAATAACAGAATAAAAAACATCAACAAACAACAGTAACAAACAATTTCTTCCGCACAACACTACACCCACAAAAGTATATACAATAATATAATGGGTTTCCATTCTTTTTATTTTATTTCCGAAGTATATTATCAAAGACACGGAGACAGGATTTACTTGTTTTAAGAAATCAGCTATTGAGTAGAAATTTTTATTTTTGAGCCAGTTGCTTCGTTGTTCTTTTCTCTTTTTTTTCTACTTTTACTTGTATCTGCTATAATTAGTTTAAGCTTGAAGTCATGCATCAGTCGTTATTCTTCTATTGTATCTTTTTATTTTTTTAAATGTTAGTTGCTGTTCTCTACCAGTATCCGCCCTCCTTACTTTTTCTTCTTGCACCTACATGTATTTGAATTGCATTCATCATTATGATTCCCTGTCACAGATCCACGTTAACATTCCACTTTCCACCGCTTTCTAGATACTGTGACCGCATTCAGAGAACACGCAAACGATATCTAACGTCATTTATTTTCGGAGTAAACGAATCGCACGGGTTTTTGTATAAATTGGCCAGGCGCCGTATTGATACTTGTTCTCTTTCATTGCAAAACAGCAGAGGACAGAAGAGATACGTTCGTTCGTTTTAGCCGGAAAACGTTCACTGCTGACCTTAGGCCACCTCCGTATGTCTTCACAAGCCCATCGGCTTCCTGCGGCTCTAATCAGGTCATCTGTTCCTCTTTTCACCTGGAGGCCGACCCGCGTCTCTTGAGAATTGCGGTTATCGGTGGAGTGATGTACACGCCATTTATGTTGACGCCTCAGCCTTTCCGCTGCACAAACTTAAACACATCTTCCAACGCAGCGGTGAAGTGTTTCGGAGAAATAACCATTCCCTGTATTACACCAATTTGCAGATGGATTGGTTTTAGTGATATGGTCTTTTAGCCGGACAGACATCATGGCTCTGTTATACAAACACTTCAGCATATTTTGACGTAACGATAGTCTATGTAAAGAATGCAAAGATTGCAATTTTATTTCGAGCAGCACCTTCATAAGATTGAGTCTGATTAAGTTTTTGTGTTCTATTTTGCGGCGAGATTTTAAGAACTTTGCTCCAACCGCTCAGTTTCCGCCAGCTTGTCATCTAAATTATAAACATTTTCGCAATCTGCTAGGCACTGAAAGCGATTTTGAAGTTCGAGCTGTATATAGGTATAATGGCAGTTGTTGGTCGGAGTGTAGACTTTATCGAACGACTCCTTTCAAAATCGAGGTTCATATTTAGCATGCCTCTTACCATGAGGTGATCGCTGACATTTTTCACTGAGACTTCGCTGAATATTCGCCTATCGGAAGACAATAAATTCAATTTCGTTTTTGGTCAAACCATCGGGCCTTATACAGGTCCATTTCCTGTGTGGTTACTTTTAGAAGAAAGAATTTATAATAAAGAGGCAATTCTATATTCCATAAAGTCGACCAATCGTTGGCCCCTTTGGACCGCAGTCCTACTCAAAATTTCCCTATTTTTAGCTCATCACAACTTCCAGTGCCCAGTTTTGCGTTCCCCATGACGACGGTGAAGACTGTTAGGAAGATATGTATGGCTTTGTCAATATCCTCATACATAACCTCAACCTCATCATCTGGGTGTGCGGAAGTGGGTGCGTAATCCTGTTTCACCTTTAGAGAATGTCTACGTGATTCTGAGTACAAGGTATGCTACCCTTGTCGGCTCACTCTAATGGTCGTAATGTTGATGAGGGACTTGTGGACGACAAAACCGACACCACCTTGGAACAGTTGTTCGTTGCGACAGTTGTTGCCAGATTTGACTGATATAGAGTCCTCTCACTATTTTCGGATTTCAGATAGTCCTATCCCAGCGCAGCTTGTCTTCTTCTTCCAACTCAACAATATTTTCGTCATTCCTTAAAGTGCATGCATTGTACAATGCCAGGGACCTTATTGGAAACAGTCTCGAGCTATTCGGACTCTGGAATTCGAGAGAAAAATTTATGCAAGTACATTCACAGGTTTCGAGAGGTAAGTCAGACTTTCACACTTTATTGTATCGAATTCTAGAGTGCGAATAACTCGAGACTGTTCCCAATAACCTCCCTGGGCCAGGTGGCGTTGATTGTCGGTCGGATCTCTGCTGAGAATTGTTAGCACCCCATGCCCCACCGTTACCTTGACCGCTACCATAGTCAGGACTAGCGGGGCTGTCCGGGACTAGGGGCCTTGATTTTTTTATGCAATGCATAAGGTGGGTTGTGTCAATAATTGCCACACATGGCACAGGGGTTAGCGATCGCAGATTGATGTTAAATATTTCCTCAGAATGCTGCCCACCGTCTGGTATGTCCCTAAGTCGCCTCGTAAGACACTCGGAGGAAAGGATTTTGGGTTGTGTTATTATGCTCTGCGAAGAGCTTATGTACTTTAATTTATTCAATAATAAAAAGGATTATAATATATATTTATGAATTGCATAATTTTATACTTTAGTAGGTACTTTCATGGTTTTCTAATAATATATATAATTAAATCGAAATAGTAAATACGAGTGTGAACGATAAACTGCAGCACTTTTTATTTTAGCTTAAGTATTCTGATTCGATAAAATTGGTACCTATTTGGTCAATCGAATACTTAATATTCAATACTGAATTTTCACTGAATTCAGTAATTTCACTAGTAGTTAATTTAATCGATAGCATCATTAATTACACGATCGATAGTATATATACCTACCATTGAATCGGAAACGTTCTTTTTTTAGGATTCCGTACCCAAAGGGTAAAAAACGGGACTCTATTACTAAGACTCCGCTGTCCGTCCGTCTATCACCAGGCAGTATCTCATCAACCGTGATAGTGAGTTGAAATTTTCACAGAAGATGTATTTCTGTTGCTGCTATATCAACGAATACTAAAAAACTAAATAAAATAAATATTGAAAGGGGCTCCCATACAACAAACGTCATTTTTTTTGTCACGTCATCGATATTGATAAGGGCAACACGTAGACGCTTGAAATATTCACAGAATATTTAGTTATATATTTTAAAATAAATAATTAAATTTTATATGGGATACAACAAACGTGATGTTTTTGCCGTTTTTATAGATAATGGTACGGAACTCTTCGTGCGCGAGTCCGACTCGCAATTGGCCGTTTTTTTTTTCATATTCTTGAAGGGGTTAACCAGTAGCTGAAAACACATCCACATCACGTGGGAGACAGGATTTTGGTTGTTGTGATAATGATTTGATAATCAAATCAAATCATTTAAAACTGAACTTTCAAAGAGAAAATTGCAAACTTATCTAGGCGTTCTTCATCTTCGAGACATAAAAACAAAATGCACGCTTATGAGCGCAGCTGCCTGTCACACGCTCGAATCGATGTTGCGCCAAGCGCGCCGGCTAGTCCAATGCGTCTATAGAATGTTATTATTTTATTTTTCAATAATTATACATCGTTTTACAGATGTACTTACTTCATATAACACTTTTCCAAGTACATTTTAAAACTTGGTCGACTATTACTCGTTAGCCTGTAAAGTGTACTTACCCGTGATAGCTTTCCTTTTAAATTCCTACCACCGTATTTTTTTTTACATTTCCAAATACTATACTTTCGCTGGTAGAGGGGGTGGGGGAGGGGCTACACGTAACTCTTACAAAAATTAGTACTTTAAAGCTAAATGTCTGATCTTTGCATACCGCCAATGTTTTTGAAATTCCTATTTAACGACACCGCACAAGATGGGGTAGACGGGAAAACAAATTACGTCCCCACTTCACGTGTAGGGGAGGTACCCTAAAATTTTTTTTTAATAGTTTTTGAACTAAGCCGCGGACAGACGTACGGACGGACATGGCGAAACTATAAGGGTTCCTTGTTGACTACGGAACCCTAAAAAATATTTTAAGGTAATAAAAACATTTCTCAGGATTTTGGTTTTCAGACATGGAATTAGGGATTGATCATCTACAAAATTTCATAGTGTTTGATCTACAGACCTGGGATTTTTACATGGTTTAATCAGTAAATGTCAAATATAAGTACATTAATTTGTTTGTTTGAAGCACGCCACGGATCGCAGGCATACAAGACGTATATTTAAGGATGTTTTACTGTTTAGCTTTTACATCATCTTTATTCTACACCTGGGTAAATAGCAAAGGACAATAGCTTCTTTTGTTCTATGATTATATGTAACGTGAGTCATTCATGAGTGTCATGATATTTGTTTCTGAGCAGGGTGTGTAATAGGCTATTTGTCTAGTTTCACTCAGAACAGAAGATATTTTAGCCAACTAAAATATTGCGTGACGAAAAATATTTCATTCTGGCACCAATATCTCTCTTCTAGGCACCAAAACCATTCTGAACCAATAGGCTAAATAAAAACATGTGCATGTTGTAATGAAACGGCTTTTTTTCCCAAATGAAAAAACATAAAAAAAAATGTTTTTTTTTTTTTTTCTGGAGTATATAGCTTTTTTACCACCGGCTCGCACCAAAGTAGGTTGTGATGTTCAGACAACGTATTGTAGTGGTGGCGTTAGGTACTTTTTTGTTTTCTTGGTGTTTCTCGATACCTCTATGTGTACATGATCGAGGTATTCAGCGCTGTAAGGGGAACGGGATTCGTATTCTCACAAGTCCCCAAGTAACTTATGGCGCAACCAACGGCAAACAAAAATAAATGGTTTAGTTTTTATTGTTAATTACTCCACTTATTTACCAGAAGCCGTTTAACATTTTTTCTTTTTGAATTACAAAAAAAAACTCCAGACTATAGTAAATATAAAAGACGATTGACTTCTCATAGTAACATGGTAAAAAGCAGAAAAAAAATGATAAGAACAACCCTGTGACGGTCATATTTTTTGTTATATCCATAACTTTTGACCTAATTAGAACACGAACTTCTTTTGAAAAAGTGAGATATGAAAAAAAAGATATGGTTTTAGAGGACAAACACATGACTGGATGAAAAGTTATTTGTAAAGAAAGAAACAATGCGTCGAAATAAATCGTATAGAGAAAACAAAGAAGAAATAAAACTCAGATCTGCATATCTTCACAAGAAATATGGAGTCCCTCAAGGAAGTGTATTGGGTCCTTTACCTTTTTTCTTATACATAAATGACTTGCCAAATATAACAAAGCATCAATGCGTTTTATTTGCTGACGATGATCAATTATAGTCAAGAATGAAACCAAAATGAACTTTTCGACTGAACTTAACTCCGCTGTAAAAACTGTAGTAGAATAGCATACCATAATAGAACGTAATAATCTTTCTGCAAACTTAACTTAAACAAAATATTTACAATTTTCCAATTATAAATCTGTGACAATGAAGTATAACGTATTTATAGAAGAAATCAATAAAACGAAGAACTGGAAATCTCATATAAGTAACGAATGTAGTGAAATTAATAAGTTTATATATGCACTCAAAAGACTGAGGATAACGAGTAGTAAGGACGCGGAACTAACAGTTCTTTACGGATATGTGGACTCTATACTGCGATACGGTCTCATTCTATGAGGAAACTCCACGGAAATAAATTTAGTTTTTATTGCACAAAAAAAATGTATAAGAGCTATAAGCGGCGTTAGACCATAAGAATCCTGTAGACCTTAAAAAAAAATTAAATATTAACGTTGACATCAATGTATGTATGAGAAATTGGATGCTTTATTAAAAAAATATCCACATCCACAAAAGCGCGGAAAAAATTAAAATTGCCTTCCTAGAGACGCGTCGGAAATAAAAAGACACCCCAGTAAAACAGCGTTTTTTTTCAAATATAAGAGTATGTTTGAGTATATATATGGCTATGAAATTATTTAATTTGATACCAGAGGATATTAAGACATTACTCATAAAAACATTTATAATTATTTACTATCGGAATTCTGCGATAATCGCGGATTAAAATAGTAATCAAACAGAAATAGATACATTGAACTAATTTGACATTAATTCCATGACATTGTAATTTTAAATATATATGTAAATGTATATATGTATATAGTATAGGACAGCAATATTTTACCACCTCCCGTATAGACATTGCCCACATTTTTTAAATTCTTTATGACTTAATGTTTCTTCAAATATTCAATTTAATAAGTCGTGGGAATAAGAACAAAATCGAGTTCTACATACAAACCTGGCAATTTGTTTTACCAGTCGGGTCAAGGACGATTTAGGCTCGAGCTAGGACGCGTAGAGGGTGAAAGGTCAAGGACGAAACTTCTGGTGCTGAGATAGCTTGGTACCAATTACGTAAAGAAAGTTTATTTGTTCAATTTAAAACAATCATTTGTTTATTGTAGCTCGTACGTAGCAACATCAGTTTTATGTTTATGTTACATGTTAAAAGATTGGCCTACCTAAGTATCTACCTACTTTGACAAAATTTATCCAAAGGTTTAGGAAGGGGAAGCACAGTCAGAAACGTATACCTATGATTGTCCTCATTAAATTTTCCAACTGTTGGGAAGTAGTACAATAGTTTTTTTAAATACACAAAAAACACTTTTCATTGTGTCACAAATGTGTCTCGCTAATCAGCTAGATGATCGTTTTTAGTTCATAGAGTATATATATCTTTGTACTCTTTATTCATATATTCTACACTAGCTGGTTCCCCGCGGTGTTACCTGCGCAGTTTTTTCAATACCGATTTTTATAAAAGTACTAATATACTTTTTCCCTTATTTAGGGAATGATTTTCCAAAACTACCAAAACATGACCTTATTTACTAACTACAAACCGACAGATTTCTTTACATACACACTTGCGACCCCAATATACCATTTTAATCAGTCAGGGAGGGGAGAGGCATAATTTTTTAAATACAGTCAAAACTTTGTAAACCCAAAAGAACTATTTACTTCTCATAATAATACATTTACTTATGGTTATAAACCTAGTTTAGGCTCACTTATTTGTATAGACATAATTTAATTTTTGGATGGAGTTCTTATAATTGGATAGCGAAAAATAAAACAAATCATACATACATAATAATTATATACCAAATTTCTAGAAAATACTTACGTTTGACAATAATGTGTGACGGGCGCAAGTGTAGGCCGTATATTTACATTGATCAAATAAATAATAATATAACACCTCTCCGCCGCTACCCTTTCGAGCAGTTAACCGATATGTGAATAAAATGAAATTTACAAAAAAAAAAAGGCGTGTCGAACACGTAACTATTAGAATTCCGTAGCCGTTACCAATTGCAACCTAACATAATATAAAAAAAAAAACACATATACCTACGATGTATTTTTTTTTTGTGAATTATTATTATAAATTAATGTTATAAATAGTTAAATAAGCTATTTTGTGCACCACCTACTTTTTTGTTACTTATCGTTTTAAGATAGGTTGACTGGTAGATAATGCCACTAGGCATTAAATCCATCCATTGTAACATTTTTGTGCAAAAAAGTTTTTAAAATAAATAAATAAATGTAGACATGTTAAACATAAATAATTTTACTCCAGGGATTCATGTAAGGTAATAGCAGCAAAGTATTTGAAAACAGGAAAAGTGGTAAAGAAAACCGGAAGTGCATTTATAAAGATGCGCGACGAGGTAAAGAAACGAGATCGATATAGCTTTTTATACTAAATACAGAAATAATGATAAATAAAAACGATTTTATTTTGCTTTTAAGAGTAACTGTAGCGTTTTGTGTAAACGATACAAACAATAGTTTGTGCATAAAACAGGATACCTACAATAATTTATTAATTTTAAAGAAGTTCTTCCAAAATAAAAAACCAAATGTTTCATATTAGTCACACAAATCAAAGACAACCGGGCATGCTGTCGTACAAGCAAGTATATAGTAAGTATAAACATACTGTCGTACAAGCCAGTTCATAGTAAGTATATACATGCTGTCTTACAAGCAAGTATATAGTAAGTAATATACCCGCTGAAGTACAAGCCAGTATACAGTAGGTATATACATGCTGTCGTACAAGCAAGTATATAGTAAGTATAAACATACTGTCGTCAAGCAAGTCTATAGTATTATACATGATGTCGTACAATTCAGTATACAGTAAGTATATATACATCCTGTCGTACAAGCAAGTATACAGGAAGTATAAACATATTGTCGTACAAGCCAGTATAAAGTAAGTAAATACATCCTGTCGTAAAAGCAAGCATTTAAATGCTATCGTACAAGTAAGTATAAAGTTACTTGTATACTTGTTTGTATAAACAAATTAGTACAAGTAAATAAGTGCAATAAAACAACAAATATGTTAGCAAACAAACTTTATTGGATTCAATTTAAAAAGGGATTACGTTTATTAATAAAAGGATAACAATAATACAAGGTTTAATAGTAACATTTTATTAAAACTGATGTTAGGCCATCCACATCAATACATAAATCAGCCATACACATTTATTGTGCTTAAATAATACATTTGTTTTTAGCTCTATGTTATTCTAAAAATATTAAAATTAATAAGTTATATTATTAAAAATAATCCTAAGGAATGCTTGTTTCTTAATGAGTTCTAATTTTAAATGAATATCATTTCAACTTACAGGCACTGGTATATTTTAAAATTATTAAAAAAATCAATGAAATACAATTTTTAGATATATATTAAAATAAATAAATAGATATAAAACATAACATCAAACTTATCACAGATCCGCCTCAGACCAAAAACAATTGCTTCGTAAACTTGCAATATGCAGCGTTTTAGCGCAAAAATGAAAAAAATGTAACATAATGTTAAGTTTGCTGACTGAAATTGAATTTTTGCGCTAAACTAGCTGGAAAATGGTAACATTCTAAGCATTCACTTGTACTATAATGGAACATAGTTGCATAATTTTAACTATGGCTGAATGTAATTTGTACTATATGTGCGTTAAAATAGATTTTTAAGGCTTAAAACACACAGCAAGGTGATTGCGGCGCGATGGCAGCGCGGCGTGTGTAATATCACAATCTAAACTCACACTACGCTGCGATCGCGTCGCGCTTTTAATGTGACATCGTACATATAATACCATACATTTAAAGTCGCGCTAAAAACGTCGCGCTCGCTGTGTATTTCAAGCTTCATTCTTATCATTTATCACTTAAGTGTTTTTCAAAAATTAAATGTAAAACATTACAATACTAAAAAAAACCTGAAATAAAAGTTAGTTAGTGTTATTGTTCGTCAGTATACCAAAAAAATATCAAAAACATGAAAAATAAGACAAAAACAGTCGTTGTTCATTTTGATACAAAAATTGTTCAAACAATTTTGAAGGTATCTCGTATAAAATTTCTGTTAACACATTAACAGTTATCTTTCTTTACTGGAGAATTAACAGAAATTCTACAGAAAAACGTACTCAAGAAAATAGCAAAAAACCCTCTACTTATTGTCGACGCGATAGTTAACTTATATTGTAGCCAGATGTGCGCTAAACCTCAAAAGTTACGGCCTATTGTAGAAATAATATAAATAAATATAATTCACTTGTAAAAAATATAAATGTAATAGGTGTATTTCAAAGAGAAACACGGTTATTACATACTAATAAATACGTGACTACGTAAACTTAACGAATACATTTCTTTCCTTCTTTTTTGAACAAAAATATCGATTGGAAAGACATTCTATTACCTACAAATTTATGTCAAATGTATAGGACGCGTACAAAAGTTGTAATGTATTACTTATCGGTGGGTGAAAAAGACATTTCACGTGAAAATGTCAACGAAATTTAGAAAAAAAAAAATAACTTTTAAAAAAAATTGTAGTTTCTTAACTTAGGATCAAGATTTTATTTAAAAAATGTCAGACATTTGTCTAGTATGATTTTTTTTTAATGAAAAACCAGTCTAATGCCAGCCATACATGCAAGGGTGTACCTGACAGGTTTGTTTGCATAGAAACCTGTAAGGTATATATATCATTGCGTGTATGGCTGCTTTATACGTATATTTGAGGTTTAGCTCACACGTGTGGCATGGTGATCCAAAGTTTAAGTTAACCTATCGTGCGGCGATAGTTGGGTACTGTACCTGTAGCGCATTCTTCGCCGAAACCGGGGTGGATGAGGCGCGCGGACCGCCCACTCGCTGCGCAGTGCCGTTAGTGACAGAGCCACACATGTGGAGAACACCACGCGTTAGCGCAAACATGCCATGTACCAAATAAATCAAGCTGTTTTAAGTGTAAGTTGTACAACATTTTTTCAATTCAACGACACAAAGGATCTGAAATCGTTCACTGTAACCCTTACAAGGTTTACATTGATCGGAGAAGCCGTAAGAAGGCCAAAATATGTCCGATATTACTTTTGAACGCAGTAATTTATGTTAATAGAAATAGAATAAATTACTTTGGAACAAACTACTTTTCTCTAGGGACAGTACAGGTATCTTTAAAGGAGAAGTAATTACACTTTTGAGGGTTCGAAAACACGCGAGCAATGCCCCTAGTATTACAAACATCTATAAGCTGTGGTGACCGCCTGACATCAGGCGAGCTGTATACTTGATTGCCACCTTAGTGGTATAAGAACATTTTTGTGTATGACAAACCAATAAAACATTTACACATGACCATACATTAAATTATAATCTTTAAATACCATTTAAAATCAAATTTATTTTGTAGCGGCCTATATCGTACCGCTACAAGCAAGGCTGACGTCACGCGTCCTACATCGCGCTATCGAAACGAAGCGCAAGTTAAGTGGACCACGGCGGTCCCCAGGCATAACACCTCGCCTGGCAGGATATCTCCTCTTTGCCGCCGCTACAATTTTATAATCGAATACTTTAAACGGCCCTACTTCCTAATAAAGCAATTTTTATAAATTGATTGAATTCTTTTGGGTTTTCGTTTCAATAACCTTCTTGGCGAATTAAAATTCAACAATCTCATACGTTGCGTTATTCACAGCCACTATATTTGCTTATCCAAATAAAAATTTATCATTTATTCATAAATCAATCTTAGATTTCTAAAAGAAATTAATTAATAGTGGGTAATTTTTACTTAATATCAGTGGAACCATTGGTATTCATCATTAGATTATCGTTCCATCCCATTCGTACAAAAAACGGTGTTGTCTTTCGCTCACATGAATCGACCCGTATTACATGCGTTCTAATGCGAGAGATATAGGACGTAACTTTCCCCATAACAGGAGCCGTTTGTATTTTAACCTTAGTATCGTTCAAAAATTAGCTCGATCGGAATTAACCTCAGGTGAAAACACTATCACAATTCAATAACTGATTCGTTCGGATATTAACGGGATTAATGTAGCTACACCGTGGTGTTGTAACATGAAGATTTCGAACGCAACTCTGTGAAAAGCACGCTTTTTTTACTATTGTAATCTCGTAAATAATTCTTTTATTGTACCAACAAACTAGACCACAAAATCAGATCATTTTGCAAGTGTTCAGTTTACAATGTTTTTAAAAACAGCTTAATTTATGGTCTCATTAGATCCCACCAAAGGATCGTCTTGATATAATACAATGATGGGACAAAACAAGACTTATTCAGTGGCAACTCTTGTTTACAATTCATCTCCAATTCGTATTGCAGATGCATCTCAAAATAAACTGCAGATGCATTGTAAACCAAGAATGGAAAATAAAACAAAAAAATGGCAAAGAATAAAGCTCTATAAAATCACAATCACAATATTGCGTGTAAGGAATCTAAGGTACGTTGTCCTGCGGTTCAATGAAAAGTAAAAACAAAGTGTTTATTGAACTTTTGACCATGAATTGGATTTCTGCAGATTTATAAGCTTATTAAAGTAATTATCTTTAGGAACTTGATTCAAAAATAAAAAAAATGAACTATTACGAAAACTAAAAAAAAAACAATATTTTTTTATTTTCAAATAGATCTGCAATAATCTCATTCTGGCTTCTATTTTTTATTTCACGTCGCAACACCATGCCTACTGTAATATATTGATTAGTGTGATTATTGGCAAAAAAAACATATTGTTAATACACACTATAAATACATATGTACAATACTATACATATAAATAGTATAATTGAAATTGCATACTATCTGAAATAGATAATAATCACAGCCTAAAATCATAGAAAAATATGATTATGAGATATCTATAGCAGTCTTCTAAAATACCTCTAAATAGGAAAGTATACAGAAATGCATGAAATTTCTTTTGCAGGTAGATGACTAATGTTGTTTTCGATTCATTATTACAGCTTACTTAAGAAGTTACTATTCGCGGCGCCTCACAGTGGGCTTCATACAAACGAATTTCTAATTAGTTTTTACATGTTCTGATCAATCAGTATCCGTACAGTGCGGTTTCAGAGAAACTTCCTCCCGCGAACGCTTAAGTTGTGGAATGAGCTCCCTGCCAAGGTTTTCTGCAAGGACTACAGTATGGAGTTCTTCAAGAAAGAAGTTATTAGATTTCTGAAGGGTCGGCAACGCGCAAGTGATACCCCTGGTGTTGCAAGCGTCCATAGGCTACGGTGACCGCTTACCATCAGGCGGGCCGTAAGCTTGTTTGCCACCTTAGTGGTATAAAAAAAAAAAAAAAAAAAAAATCACTGTGAAATTTCTTATTCATAATCCGAAGCCGAAAACCAATGTCTGTGGTTTTCCAAAGTCTTGTAAAATGTTTTTAAAGTGAGCACTTTATTGCGCACGCTTGTTGGGGACCTATTTCGTTGAACGTACGCCCGTACGTCAGAACAACGCTCGAGGGGAAACGGCGCGGCGGGGAAGGGGAAGAGGGTCGGATAGGCGCGCGCGTATAGCCGCTGCCTCTCTCGCTCTCAGTTCTCACTTTTGCGGTACGTCGTGCGACGCACCCGTTTTTTATTAAATAGAAATCTTTTTTAAAACCATTTTTATGAAAAACTAGAATTCTGTATAACTTTTGAACTGTAAAATTCAATAGAAAACTGGCACACTGCAGATATTTATTACTAGAACAAGTCTTCAAAATTTTGTGGTGTTTGATCAGCGAGTGCCAAAACTAAGTGAGAAATTCATTTGTATGAACGCTGAGAGGCGCTTCGAATCGCATTCTCTTAACATTGAAGCATAAAAAAAGGAATCGAAAACGAATATAAATGTAGTGTAAATAAACTAAACACTAGGGCCAAGCCAAGGGGGTGCCAACTACAAGACAAATAAAAATACTAAAAAAACATTTCTCATGCAAACAATTAAGCGTAATCTACATATCATAACTAGTGCATGTCCCCCTTCCAAATTAAACATTTTACCTGATTCACCCATCAACGTATGTAAAGTAAGTACTTATAAAAAATAAAAAAGCATAATAGCGAGGATGAGAAAGGAACCATTTCCAATGAGAGTAAATCTTCATAAAACATACTTCTACTTACGTACTTAGAATATATATATATATATAATTTGGTGGGTAGGTATGAATGAAGGAAACAATACATATGGACTCAGATCAGAATATTCGATTGTTGACAAATTGCATAAGTATGTGCAAAAACTATCACCCTTTTAGCACTGAGTGGTAAAAGCTGGTCGCTACAGACGACCTGATACGAAAACTCGAATTATGTATCGAAAATATATTTAAATGTACACGATATGAGGGTAGGTGAAATTGAAGGGCGACACGCAAGAGAAATGATAGCTTTTCCCGAAGCCCGAAAAGTGGGAGGTCGGCGGCGACATTTGTAAGAACATCTCGGCGCCCCCGGGGCTGGCCCTCGTCACGGCGGCCGGTCTCCCTCCCCACCGCACCACCTCGCTTCCTCCCCTTCTAATACCTAAATCACTACCCCCCCTTCTGGTAACCAATCCCGTTCCGCTGCGCTCACTTCGCCTCGATACGTCCGAAGACGAATCGAAGCTTAGCACACTCTCAGAGCATCGCCAAGATTTAGGCAACGTCTCGCTCGTCCATCGACGAGGGATCAGTTCTTTACTTTTATTTTTCTGAACGATATCGTAGTAAACTCTTGGTTGAGGCACAGCTATGATGGCGCACCGGTCATAGTCGACATGTTTAATTATAAGGGTTTTGTCGAGAAGAGTTGGTGCGGAGCGGTGCGGGCGGAACTTTTGAGGGGGCCGGGGGGAGGTGCGTGCGGGGGGCGGGGCCGAGCGCGCGCGGGGCTAGCCTACCTGAGCGCTAAGTGACGTCACTCCGAGCCGCACGCCACGCGATGACGCTATCGACGTTCCCAACGACGTCAGCGAATCGCGCGAGTTTGACCGACGCAATGGAGTCGCGCGACCGTTGCTATGGATCGCACACACTCCCGGCTTTCTATTTGACGGTGATCGGGACACTTTAGCAATGGGCGCGAAAAGCCCGAATCGAGGAGCGCATTCGAAGTACCTACAAAAAACCCCAAGATTCATTATTCACGTAAATTTATCAATAGATAAATTGATGAAATGAAGAAGAAAAATGGTCCCACCTCTTGCCATCGACGGAGCCATCATTCTTTCCAAGCGGGTCATCGAGCTCTACGCCCGCCCAAATCCCAGAAGCGAAATCAGTAATGCCGACGTAGCGTAAGGTGCCGGCTTTACTACCGCGGCTGCTTGAAACTATGACACGGTCGCCCATTCGGAGGTCTCCACTGTTTGTTGTAGAGATAGATGCATCTGAAAATTGAAGACAATTTATTTTATCTGTGTCGATATATTTTACTAGGGTTAGTGGTGGCTTAATTTTAGCGCGAGTTTTTAGAACATTGGTGGGTGAAATGCTGAATGTATTGTAGTAATGGAAAACATCGGAAGAAAAGAATCGAGAAAAGAGATTTAAAAGACGTATGTTAAATCCACCAATCTGTACAATGCCCAATTGGTGGACTAAGCGTCCAAAGTTTGTGGGGGTAGGCCGATGCCCCAACAGTGAGGACGAACGAAGGTTCGTAACAACATTTAGCACTGCGGCAAATAATTTATAATTGTTGGTTAAGTCATTTTGGAATTAGTTCTTGCTGACTTTATTGGCTGATTTAGAACTAATTATATAAATTCGTCAGAATTTTCTGCTATTCTCAGATATGGAAACTGGATTATTTATCTTTTATATCAAAATGTCACAACCGGTGGTAAGTAGAAGAGTGTCTTAGCTATATCGGATAATAGACATTATCAAAAAGGTAAAAACAAAAATTGCTCTTTTGTGATTAAATGTGTTATTTCTAAATGATTTCCGGATGTTCTAGAGATTGAACTTTGGACACTCTTATCAAGCTTTAAATAATGTGTCTTACTCATTTTGCTGCTGAGTATGCTGCGCACGCTTCCATTTGGCGAAAGTGTTCGACGGTGTCTCGCTGAGGAGGGCGGCCGCTCGAATACGCTTCCTGCGTCCGAGACAGGAGAC
This sequence comes from Apoda limacodes, assembly GCA_946406115.1. Classification (NCBI taxonomy): domain Eukaryota; kingdom Metazoa; phylum Arthropoda; class Insecta; order Lepidoptera; family Limacodidae; genus Apoda; species Apoda limacodes. The sequence continues at coordinate 22,190,831 of OX291549.1, read as the reverse complement.
GCGTCGTGCGGCGTATGCGACGGTAGCGGCACGCGTGTCAGTCGTGTCAGGCGTGAGAACACGCCGCGCTTCTCCGAACATTGGAAGTAACGTACACCAGCTACTGATCCGTCGTTTTTACCTATGGACACAGAATATATCAACATAACAATTATTCTTTTGCTAGGTTCTTATCTGGAGATCATTTATGTAAAGTCATGGCCTATTATAATAAACCCTAAAAATTTTAGGCACTAACCAATCAAACTATTTCAAAATTAGCGATAGATATGTGTCGATGTGTATAGTATAATTTTTACAAATCTACGTCTTATAATTTTAAACAAAAGTTCACTCCGAGCTTCTTCACAGTCTTGATTGAACTCATAAAAAACAATAAATATTATTTGGAAAATTCTAAGTAGGTACTTCGACCGACTCGAGCGAGGCTTAACTTAAATATGAGTTAATATATATTTTTTCTATTGTATTTTCGATACAAAGAAATACTAGAAAGAACTGTTAACTTCCTTTTGATTGATAATGGAAAAACCAAGAATGTAAATATTTGTTTTGACAATTTTATGACTGTCACGTTATAAACTCATTAAATTTTAGTTTTCGGTCTGACACGCAAAAATCATTTACCATTTGGTTTACCAATTGACTGTTGGAGGCAACTTGGCCTAATCATCATGAACCAAAATTACAAACGAGTTTGGTTACCGCGTGTAAGACCCAGACAACTAAGTTGTTTGAAAGGTCTAAGAACCTGGAGCTTACAGTTGGACAGATAATTTCATTTTCATACTAACCGATAGGATCGTCAAGTACGATGCCGGCCCACTCTCCGGGCGCGAACTGTGTCTCTCCGATGTACGCGATCTGACCAGGTTTGGTGCCACCCACCCACACGCGCTCGCCGATAATGAAGCTGTCAGTGTCCTCAGTCAATACCACACTGTGGTCTGAAAATTTTTAGTGATTTATCAATATAACAGTCACGCTTTTTAAGCGGATGTTTTTAAAAGCCTTTCTTAACATAATTCGGTATATAAGCTTATTGTAAACCTTGTTATAAAGATCAATAATTTCAGATTTATTGTCGCTATAGAGATCTTTAAACTTCGTATTCGGCTACGTAACTTCGACACCCTCACAGCCTAGTTGGTAGTGTGACAGGCTGCTGTGCAGAGGGTGTGGGTTCGATTCCCGCACTGGACAAATATTTATGTAACAAACATTTGTGAGTCTGGGTGTATTGTGTATTAACAAAAAAAAAGTAATGCATATGTTTTTGTATCCGCTGTCTGGTACCCATAACACAAGCTTTGCTTACTTTGGGGCCAGACGGCGCTGTGTGTAGTGTGCAAAAAAAATATTTATTATTTATTTGTTTATTCGTATGAGCATTTTATGGCTTATTTTAGAATTACTGTGGTTTCTATTTCTTAAAGATGACTTTAGTAAGTTATAACATTCTACTAAATATGATTAACAAGTACCTTTGTTAATAATATGACGAAAACCGTACACTTAAAAAAGAGCTATTCAGGCTACAGACATTTCTTAATTATTCAGCATAAAAAAAATCTATAAACTTAACTGTTTACACCATTAAATTGAGACTATATTGTATTATTAATCTACATATTATTCAGTTTTTAATTGAATTGTGATTTTAAAGAAGGCATGTCCTTTTATTTATTAAAGATTAGATATGCATAAGCATATCCTAATGGCCAATCCTATTTTGAAAGCAGCTATAAAGCGCACACGACTTTAATACCGTTATATGCAAGTGCAACGACCGTCGGACTATTTGTGTTTATACTTGCATATCACTTCGTATCTTCGCGAGCTTTCGCTTTATTCGTGATCAAGCAACTGCACTTGACATGAAAATATAACCATGTTCAATATTTTACCAAAATTCATGCTTACGTGTGACAACTAAAAATAAAATGCAGATGAAAAGTACTATCACCGGCGAAATGCAATAATAAAAACTTAAAAGAGGTAGTGTTGGCATGATATACGAAACATACAAAACCATGCAACATGTAAGCATAGACTAACAATATCACAATGTGTAAAATCAAAATAATCCCACAGTAAAAATAATGAAGTAATAAAAACAAAAAAAATGTAAAATCGCAAGTTACTGTGGGATATATTCTGCCTGAGAGAATGGTACAGTTCTTTCAAATAACGAGAGCGCTTGCCACAAAATACAGCAATACATATGCTGTATTAAATGAGCGACAATACATAAATATAATAAGGCATTAATTTTCATTTATATATAGCACTTATTGCTATAGTATAAATGTTATAATACCAAAAAAGCAAAATTGATGAGCACTCGTATATTGGAAGAACTATGGAAGACGATATAGTGAACTAACCTGAGGACCTTCTAAGGCCAGCCTCGCTGAGGCGACGCGCGTGCTTCTCCCAAAGTGCATCCATGGAGGTAATGCTGAACGTGCTGCTTGCTGCGACCACACATAAGCCACACACACATACATTAGCCACTAAACTAACACATATGAAAACATACACATTAGCCACTGATCTAACACATGCACGAACGTATGATAAAGTGACTACATTTGTTTTAAACATTATCTTATCATATTACGTAGATCGAAGTAAAAAATATACTGTGTTTTTAGTTAATAATAGCCGTTTCATTGTTTTTGTAATTGTTAGCGTTATCAAGGTAAATGGGATTATTTTATTATTTATCGTTATCTTATACCGAGGGATCAACTCCGATAACTTGGAATAAAAAGATACGTTAAGATTTTTACTAAGAAAAATCAAAAAAATGTAAGTCTGAAAGACATTAATTTAATCAGGAAAATATTATATTAGTGTTTAGTTTTAAACATGCGCAAAACTATGTTGACGGACGTAAATATTAATGACCTATATATATATGTACGTAACATGTAGATTCTTTCTTTTTGGCTTGAAATCCGTTTCATTTACAATCAAGAATAAAAACTTCAGCATAGCATACTTCCACCACCTCATGATTGATTAATTAATTAGTAAGGATGGAGAAACTCACTAGATGCCTTGCGATGATACCGCGGTCTATCCGGCAGACTGCTGGTCACTTCGTCTTCTTCCGCTTCAATTAGGTCTGCTCCGCAAGGTGCGAATAGAAGCGTGACATTGCGAAAGAAAATAGAAGGATAAATGAGTGTTATTTACAAGAAACGCAATATATGTGGATATTATGATTTTTGAACAATAACTAGATATAATAGTAAGCATGTATCATTCTCGCTAAGACTATCGTCATGCAATGATATAATATACTATTAAAGAACATCTGCAATATAATAACTTATTTACCTGATAAATGTTTCCTAGACAAGTCGTCACTCAGCTTCCTCACAATATCCGACGAACTGCCGTCTAAGAAAATAAAAACAAAAAACATTTAAAGCAAAAAAACTAAATACATGCTTACAAAGATAACATAAATAGACAACTGTAGGACATTTAAACTTTTCACAGATGGTATGAATCAAAATAAACTGCACATTATCATAATATGTAAAATGAACGGCATTATTCACGAATGAAACACGATTATGACTGTTTACAATTCAGATTAGGCAGAGATCGATAAATTTAAAATAAAGTCAGTGACGTGGCAACACCCACTGGAAGATCTCGAGGCATGGGCATGGTACTACAACACAACAAATTTGAGTTTGAGTAGGCTCGCCTATTACGATAGCTGATAATGTTTGGAAATCTTGATTTTAAGAAAAGATTTAAATTAAATTATTATTGACTTCAATAATAATTAGAGGTTATAAGACGAGAGGTATTTTAGATAAATACGTAACAAACTGACGGGTGTTTCAGCGAATATCGAAAATGACAAAAATCATAGAATAGTAACCGTGTACTAAACACTAAAACAACCAGTAATAAATACAATAGTTCTCCAAAAAATATCTATTAATAACTGATTTAAATATCTATGAATAACTTGCCTGACTGAGATGAGAATTAAAAAAGAAGTGATGCAAAGGATTCAAAAGATTTGGATTTATTTAAACCAAAACGAAACAAAATCTCAAAACAATTTAGAAATATTTTTAAAGTAGTAGGTACTCATGAAATCAATATGAAAATCACTGATATATTAGCTCCTTTAGTATATACCGAGCGCCGAGATGGAGCCGGCCGGCGTTGTTTCGCGAGTGTCCAGCACTGATTGTCCGAAGGATGATGATTAATCTGCGGCAACTGCGCAACCGGACGACCTTGGCAATGCGCGTGGGCAACCCATCATAACTCACGATATTCATGGACAACAGACTCATCTCAATCCATAACACACCCTTAGTTACCTTTGGAAATCACTTCAAGTGTTCTGGTATAATATAATGTTCGCTGAATAACTTCTTGTGGGTAATATAGATTCCAAGATCAGTTAATATCGTCAGGCTCAGGCATGTATCAAGAGACATTTACGAATGAAATATGATTTAAACATAGGTAATTATTATGATTACGCTATAGAATTGCCACACAATTTTATTGTTTATTCTCAATATAGATTTTCCGCGTAGGATCTTGCAAACATATATATAATTAGTGTCTATGAATAGCATAATTCATTTAATAGCACTAGCTCGACCTTTAAAGCAAAGACCATTTTTTATTGGTTCAAATGAATTATGTACAAAGATGTGTCTAACTCTATTTACACTCAATTTAAACGGCGCAGCGATATGTAGAGAAAGAAACATAATTCTTGTTTATACAACAGAAAAAATATTTATATGTTTATCTGCTAGTAAAAAATAAAATTTAGTAAATTTTGCGTAAGTCGTATCCTAGCTTAAATTACTTAATTCGTAAAATATTTGGACAAATTTTTCAATTCAGTATTACCCAACGATATGCATTATTATATGCGAGTTTCATATTTACATGCATCATTGTTTGTGTTATATATTCTGCTGTTCCATATTTAGTTCAGTGTTAACATCCGCGTTGCAAAAAATCAAGTATTTTTTTGAGACTACATTAAATTTAATTGACAACATTATCATAACAAGAAGTCATTTTTCACTTGCCAAGTGGCTGTCGGTCAAATGACGGACTTACATTGTTATGCTCCGACGTATTTATCATAGTTATTGAATTCACACTTTAGGACTACTTGAATGTAAATCAGATATAAATAGGCAAAAAGCTGTTACGTATTCTAGTGAATGAGTAAGAATACATGCCAAAAGTATAGTTATACAAAAGGGAGATAACCTTAGTGATAGTGTTTTTAAAACATCAGAAATACGTATTGTTTTTATTTGAAACAAAACAGGTGTCATTGTAGAACATTTGTATCCCACGCAAACTCTCGTCATTCATAACACGTTGACGACCTACACAAGCTAGTTCCGAATTTAAATTCAATTCAGGAGACATAATAACAGCCAAGTTTGGGATGGGACAAAAAATTTAGGATTTCTTTGATATAAAATAAACAAACTTAATAACATACGGAAGAATTTGATGTAATAGCCAATGTACCTAGATCAAATTGTATACCAGTAATTTAGTAGTAATAAATATTTCAACTACAAAACCTAAAATAACCAAAAAAATATGTGGAAATAAATTTTTATTTTACATTTAAGACACTGGTCAAATGACTGATCAGAGTTAAAATGTTTAATAATTGTGCCAAATTAAAATAGGCAGTTAAACGGAAAGCAAGATAAATCGACTAGCACACAAACAGAGAACCGAGGTGATTCCATGAGGGACACTTTTTTTACATGGAACCTTACCGTATAGCAAATGCACAAGACAACGACATGCTGTGTTGGCTGTTAATCCCCGGAATGGTACATTTTCGCAATAAAATTACAAACAGAAAATTACGGTTTTACGCAATTCCTCGTTCATGCCCTAAAGACACCATTTTTACATATTTTAGAGGTTGAGATACTACAATTATGGCAATGAGTTCTTCCAAATATTTAGTGTATGTTTAATTGAGTAATTTTATAGTTTATGTAAATCTATCTAAGCTAGTAGTTTAATAAAGTTTCCTAGCATGTGAGCAATTACTTCGTCTAACTAAACTCAAACCACATAGAATGACTTCTTCGGTTTTTGTGGTCGAGTAAATACTATTGTCTAATAGCTTGTTGTTGTGGTTACCAGATACTAATTTTATGGTAGTTAAACTTCTAAAACAAACCTTAGGTCATAAAGGCAATATTTACTGTATTAGTACCAGTGTATGTGACTAAACCATTCAACGTAGGTATCATAGCCCCCAGAACCTAATTTGTCAATTGAGGACAATTTGGCGCTCCTATCTCATGTAGAGTATATCCAGTACATTTATTCTACAATTGATGCAACGAGACGTTGTTGCAAGACCAATGCGATTCTCTATGGCTTTTACACCGTTTAGTTAATTTAACAAATTTAATCTGGTGTGTCGTCAGTTTTTTGATTAATTAAGGTCTATTAGCAATGTCCGGTAAAAGAATATTCCAGATAATTAACTGTATTTTCATTTATAAAAAGTATTTTTTATTGCCATACAAATAGTATTAAAGTCCCTGACATCTAAGGACATAGTGTCAGGACCCAGTATCTTTTCCCAAAAAAAATAATGACCTAAATCGCTATAGGTACCATTCATACTGCAACTTTGTTTACAGATGATTGTCTATAACGCTAAAAAAAAATTAACAATAAAAAAGAAAACCGGCTTCAAAAAGATGCACTAAAAAGATAAAAACAATTACTTATTTCCAAAAATCTTATCTGAATTACAGTGTGAAGTTGGTGGTTGGTGTCATTAAAGTGAAGTGTGTTATAAACTTTAGGTACACAGACGCCAACTTCAAAGTGTAATTTAGATCAGACTTTTGAAAATAAGTAATTTTTTTACCTTTTTAGTGCATCTTTTTGAAGACGGTTATTTTTTTTTTGTTAAAAAGGTTTTTTTTTATTTTTGACTGACGAATTTTTTTTTTTTCTCATACACTAAAACATCGATGCTCATAACATAATCTTATACAATCATCAACAAAAAAGGAGCTGCACCAGTTTCAAATTATCACCAATTATTATTTTTGACCAAAAATTTAAGTTTTAAATTTACTACATTAATATGTGACCACATCGGAAGTATACCCTTTTAAATAAAAAAGAATTATGAAAATCCTTCTATATAAGACGGAGTTATGACCGAACATACATAAAAAAAATACAAACATCCGAACTGAGAACCTCCTCCTTTTTTGAAGTCGGTCAAAAACAAATATGAATATACCTTAATTTTAGTGTCAAATGTCGTACCTACGTACGTGCGTACACACAGTTTTTATTACAAAATAGGACTTATGATAGCGATTGAGTTACATACGAGTAATACAGCAATTGAATCAAAAATCTTAACTGTGTCACCAGGAAGTCTTCTAGTTTAGTAGATCATAGACTTCACGAAAATAGACCCGAGTTGCCGGCCTCGTTTCTATCCTACCCCAACAAGAATAATATTGCCGTAGATTTTGGACGTGGCATTGAGACCACATTAATTATTATAAAGAATGATTCACCTTTATCAAGTATAACATCACTAACTAAAACTATCATAACTGAAACATTTATCGAAAGAAATTTAATAATAACTAAAACATTGAATGTTCAAGTACATGCTTCTCTGAGTCATAGTTGTGAAGGCAATGTCGTTTCACCGGTAGATATGCGATCCGATAATTCGAATTCTCTGTAAAATGATAAAATAAAGACCGCACGCACCATATCTGGAAGTAAAATACCAAACATGTGCTCGTCGAATTAAGTAATGTCCAAATCAAGCTGGGTTACCGAAGCCGTAAATGATACTGACTGATGCACATCAGCGATCTTGATCAGCAATTGTTTATTAACCAGTGAATTTTGCAAGATTTATCGGCTATTGTATTCCTTTATTATGGGTAAAATATTATAATTTTTAGGCAAGTTGTGATAATTAAATGCCCTGATCAAATCATGTAGGTTATAAAATTAAAAAAGTCCTTATACGATGCCTATACGCATGTTATACCTGAATTGAAGACAATAATAATAAATATTTTTTAACAATAGACACTAGACACTGGTCTGGTCCCAAGCTGAGCAAAGCTTGTACTACGGACACCAGATAACGAATATAAATAAATTTATGTATGTGTATACAACTTTGTGCTATGTGGAAATGGAACCCACGACCTTCGGCTCAGCATGGTGGTTTACCCAATGACTTGGTGTAAAAACATATTTTCCGAAAAGAAGATAGCACACAAAGTCAGAGTCTACCCATACATAGGAAGAATAAGAAACAACTGTGTGTAAATGAATAGATATAATTATTTAAACATAAAATTAAACAAAAAATACCTATATAATTTAAAAATAAAATACATTAAAAAAGAAACACTGTTTTATTGAAACCATAATAATTATAATTTAAGATATGGTGAATACCTACGCTACAGGTGCATTAATTAAAGTACATTTAATGGTCACTTAAATCAATTATTCTATAAGAGGTGCTGCAGAATGATTGACGCCGTCGGTTCCCTTAAGGGCCCAATATGGCATGAAATTGTTTCAATGCACAAAGCACGTATCGCCCTCGTTGCAATAATGGGCCGTAATGAGTAGCAGCGACACCACACTCCGCATGATAATTGCGGATGCCTCTACAACAGCTCTAAACAATGCTAATTGATTAAAAAGAAAAGGCAACGTAATGTAAATAATAAACTTTAACTTTCAAACTATTTGCAATTCACTTTGACATAGAAAACAGACACTATGCAGAGCTAGCAAGCATGAGATTTAGCTTTTGTTATAAAAAAATATATAGGAAAATTCTTAGTATCGAAATCCAGAACCTATACAATATCTTGAAATAATTTAAAACACGAGTAATCATTGTGGTAACTATTGTTGTAGTTTACCTAATTTAAGACTAAACTGACACATGTCACAATATCTCTAGGAATCACCTAAAGTGGTATTATGCAGGTCACATACTCGTTATAATGGCACAAGACGAATTAAGGGGCAGTCGACTGAATACTGGAAATTGTACAGAACTTAAAAGCTTAAAATTTAGCTTTTGTTGTCAAAATAAAGAGAATTGATAGTAACGACTTTTCAAAAGAGAGAGTCATTTAACGATAACAGATGAAGAAAGAACTAGGATAACTATTTAGTAATCGACATATCTAGGAATCAGTTGAAGTAGCAGTGTGCATTTCATATAAAAAGAGGACATAACGGATTAAGGGACAATGTCACACTTACTTTTTCCTAGACGGACCGACGCTGATCTAAAAAGGTTAGTAAAGTTGCTAAATAATGAAAATGAATAGTCTATTAAAAATCTTTTGTATACTTGAAGATATCTAACATCATATCTTTGATCTGGACAGTGCTCAAAATACTACGCTCTATAGATTCAGGTAAAGATAGCCAAATGAAATAACTGCCTGACCTGTGTGTGAGATGAGAAAAATTGCGATTTATGTTAACAGACGTGCCAAGCGACAATAACAGGTTCTCGAGAACCAACTACTGTTTGTTTAACAATTTCGTACGTGATGTTTATGAATAAGAAAACTGGTTGTTAGTGTTAAAAGTTATTCACCTTTTTTACTTACCCCACATTTCTTTATCATTGTCTAACTTATTTTAAGACTGAATTCTTAATACAAGAATAGAAACATGTATAACTTGTAAGTACATAAAAGGTAGAAGTTGTAGAGTAATTCTATCCGCTAAATATTGATTGTTTGTGCCATTGGTGTTATTTCATAGGTTAGTCTAGGTAACAAATATCTCTTGAGATGGAATGATAAAAGTCTGAATGCGAGGTTGGTCACGAAGCCAGTTAACGAGCAAAAGTCAGATTCGATTCTCACGCCTGTGTTATGTACTATCGCAGTGATACCAGATCTTTGACAACGACAAATTCCATTCAATAATCCGCAACCAGTTACGAGTAAGCCAATTTACGGCTAACCAGTTAACCCACTTACAAAGGAAATGTAAATTAGAAGAGCTATACTATGATGCAATAGAATGCTTTATTTGATAATTAAATTTGCAGCCGTTTTTGCAGTTTTTTGCTCACGTAATTTTATAATAACTAATTAGACTGCAGTTAGTGGGTTAGTAGTTTTTTTAGGCTGGCTACTACTTTTAAGGCTACTACTAATACAGACTTCTTCCTTCCAGCACGAAATCTTTAGTCATATGGCGCTAGCAACTGACAATATGTAGAGGTATTTGATTTAAAAAATAAAAAATTGGTATGCAAGGTATTGGTATGCACAAATTAACCACTAATATCACGTCTAATAACTAAAACTAGAGTTTCTGATATATGTAGATACGAGAATATCCAATGATGTCACACTTTAAAATCTTCCATGTCGAAGTAGGTTCCTGACCATATCTATGAGTTAGTGTTAAATGCATGTTAGCATTCTTACGTACAACAGTGAATCATCTTTCTTTTCGTACCTTCGTATCTGCTCTTTGAAATGAAACGTATTCCGCCAGCACCTGTGTATATAAAGTCACTAATGACAATGTCACGTGAAGCCGATCTCTATTATGGTGGAATGTTAAACACTACCAATGTTTACACCGTCTCAAAACGCTTACTTTACTTTAAATATTTTAAGTTAGCGTACATTGTTTGATATGGTATCCGATTGGTGTTTCCCCAGCGACTTATCTTCACCTTGAACTTGTAAATACGTCTCTTAGAAACTGACGTAAGTGTCCGGTAAATAAATCAATTTACACCGTCGCTGGTACCATATTATTGTCCGCCCCCGCAGTAATACGAAAATGGTTACATAAAATTTTAGCAATTCGTATAAAAGAATCTATTAAGTACATCGCGATAAAAAAGTTCTTAAAATTGGCCAGGTCAGTTCGACTATGCAATTTCATTAAGTCATTTCCTTTTCCGTGTACGGGTTAACAAGATTTAACTAAAAAAGTGTTTAAATTTTATTGCTCAGTTACTTCCAATGCCTAGACAACTTTTTATGTTAATATCCGCGACATTATAACAAAGCAACATAATAAAATAAGGAAATGACAAGGAAGTTACTAGCTTGTAAACTATATATTTAAGATATACTTAGTGTGAAGGCGTTTTTTGTTACCGCGTTTAGGTATATGATTGTTAATTATGTTAAGGTGAACATGTGCGTTAAACTACTGTCGACGGAATATTAAAGGGTCTACGCCTCTACATCTGATCAAAATGGAGAAGGATTCAATGACCGAGCTGCTGTATAAGTAATCAAGGGCTTGCATACACTAATAATACAACAAATTTATGTTACAGTGTTAATGACAGTCGAGTCACGATGTTCAAATGTTTGCCAAGCATAGTTTACACCACGATCCCTAGATAAAGATCTAGTTTACGAGGGCAGATACGCAATAAATCCACTAGACAAGTAATAAACTTCACGACTATAATCTCAGTAAAGTATAGCTAGAGAAGTTTTAGAAAGTACAAGAAAACTATCAACAATTTAAAATCTTCTACGAAGGAGTTGTACAAGTAGTAGACAATAATAATGTCGATACTTTATTTAGAAACGATATAATTTAAACTATGTACAATATTAAAACAGAAATGAGAAAAACTACAGGCACATAATATGTATGAGAGTATCGAAAAAATAAAACTATTTGAATACACAAAAAAAACCTTATTGGTACAACGAACTAGAAAAGAAGTCGAAGAGAATCCCTGAATAGTTGACCCAGACGGGACTACGACATCGTTGGCGACTGCAATGCTCACAAATAACAGTCTGAATGTTTTATTACTGTAGATAGTGTGCTGTTGAACTTAAAGCAGAAATCCAATTCTTGGCAAACGTCCCAATTCATTCATCGGTAAAGTTGAACAAAATACTAAAGACTGTATATAAGTATCTTATCTGTATTGCTTTCAGGATGAGAAACGACTAGTAATAACAAGGAAGAATAATATTTAAATAACATAGTTGTCATGGAAGCCGTTTTAGGTGAACGGTATAAAAATGACTTGTCATTTGAAACAACAATTGCACAACATTTTGCGAACTCATGTCTTTGTCGAGACTTCGTTCCACTACAAAATACAGCATAAAAACTTGTTTGCGACCGTACTTATATATGTACATACGTATTAGAGTATACGAAGTTGAAAATATCTACTTAATGTAAACATTGAAATCTCGAGTTGGATCACAGGAAAAACCTTTGCACGTATCAATGATTTAAAAGGAAAGACGTACAGAAAAATAACACGGTCTCACAATAAAGTGAATCGTGGTTTGTGTACAAGTACGGTAGTTACGAAGTCAATTCATCAGGTGTTCTTGGACGATGTTCTTGGGAACACTGAAAACAATGATTTCGTATGTGATAAACGTTGTAAGTAGGTATTTTATAAGTAAGAAATGATGTTAATGCAAGTGTCAAATTGTGCATATAAATAATTGTTAGGTACAAAATAACTTAAGGATACATAGAAAAAAAATTAAGGATATCCATCCGATTATGACTTACGAACATCGTAGTGTTGTTCACGTACCTATAAATATTTAAAGTAAAAAAAATATTACGTGTGCAAATTGCGTAACTAACAAGTTCAAATTCAAACGTACGGCAATTAATTTATCTTCAATATAACATTTATGTCTCTCGATGATTTGAACCCGAGTACCTATATCCGTTTTCGTCACATATTCGGTATTTTGGTTATAATACTTGTAAATATACTGCGGCAACGCTCGCTTAGCTTTTACATGCCGTATTTGCAGTTGCTGCTTGATGAAACGAAACATACTTTATCAAACCACCCAAACCGGAAAAAAATAGGTATCAACATGGTATGTTTTTATTAAAATGACTTGCACATGTTATGAACCTCTTATTTTATTTAGGCTCTGCATTGATCTGTCAAGTAAGTCACTATTCAACAAGAATTAAACATTAAACACTGAATATCCCGCAGTAGGTTAAGATTTGAACCCGAAGCACTTTCTGCAATGTTGCTTTAACAAATGCACCAGGTGAACTTTATCTGGTTTCTAATGCTAGTTTAAACGGTTATATTATATATAATAAAATAAACTAATCTAATTTGGTTAAGCTGTCTTATTTATTAAGTTACATTTATATAGTTTACATTATAGTCGTGATATTGGCGTATCCATGTTTTTCATTTTAGAACAGCCTAAAATTATAAATATAATTTATCTGATACGCCTACCTGGTTTGGTATATATATAAGATTTATTTGACAAACTGCGAATGTGTCATACAGTTCGATACGCTTGACAATCACAATATCGATGGCTACACCTAGACGTGAAATAGGACCCACAGTTCAAGGAGGTATTGCGTGTTCATATATCGTTATAATAAATCCTTTTGATTTATTTATATGACAAAATACAATAGAAGATCAACAATGTTTGCAAAATATTAGATATTATTACAATTGAAACCTATCTTAGGCAAGCCCAGTATCAATATTAAACTGACCAAATTTTATAATTTAAAAATAGAATATGAAGTTGAAATTCAAATTGTTAATTTTTTTTTGTTCTTGAGTCAAAAACTGAATATTCAAGTGCAATATATTACGCCTAATGAACACTTGTGTTGGATATGTTTACTTGTATAGGTATCACAGTAGTTAATAATTTGCATTCTACAATACTTCCGCGCGGTTTGTCTAACAATCATAGACTAATTATTATTTGCAAAAAAATTATGCCCTTATAAGAAAAAAAAGTAAAAGCTAAATCGATTACCTACAGCAATTTCGAAACAATTGGTGGTAAAGAAATTAAAAATACTAACACAATAAAAAGTGCCACCTATATTGACATTTTTGTCTATTAACAAATGTGTTACCCACGTACTTAATTACGTAAGCGGAGTTACGAATAAAGAATATAGGTAACATATAATAATGTTCCCTATGCGTTTTCTTCTTGCATACAGTTTAAAAGAAGGTGGTGCACATTCAGAATCAATAACGTGTCAAAATCCTCACCGTGTATATAACTTCTTGATTGGAACTTCAAAAAATATAAAAAAAATAATGGCTTATGAAAATCTCATAAAGCCAGAAACCCCGGGATCTACCTTTTTTGTAAAAGTAAACTCCAGGATTTTCCAGGCAAATCGATTTAAAAAATAAAATATGTACGTCGTTTGCCATTAACAGCTGGCACTAGAGCGTTCTTAGCCCTCAGCCTGTACAGCATGGCATCATAAAGGAAGTCGTATAAGAGTTACTCAAAAAACTTCACCATTGCGCTTTTACTAAAGGACTCCAATATACATTTTGCGAGTTGTACTTGTAGTACCGCTCGATACGTGTTTCAAAGGATAGTTATGTCAAGTCATTGGGTATACAGATACACCTGCTCAGCAGCGGTACGGTCGCGGTCGGCCGACCACAATGTCGGTCAGGTAATTGTGCAATTTGGACGCGTAGCGCACGTCTCCGATAAGGATGTGGGACAGGAAGTCATCCGTCATTACGATGGACTTATCCTTGGCCACAGACTATATAATACAATGGCTATTGCTTAAACCATTTACCATTTCTCGTAATTGCTTTTAGGATTAATGCTGTCAGAAGAGAGATGCAAAGTTCCCTGAATTGTTAATTTGTATTTTGATTTCAAGCCGCAGAAATTAATTCTAGAAATCAACTTTGAGTAATTAAAAAAAAATGGCGTTCAAAGTGATATCAAGGTAACTTAATCTAGAGACTATCAGAAATAAATTTTGTATAATTTTTTTTCATCGTTTAAGCATTAAGTTAAAAAAAAATGTCAATATCAAAAAATATAAGCAATAGTAAACGATATAGACAGGTATTGTAGTCATGGGCCTTGCCCACCCTAGAAAATGCTAGAAAGCTATCCCTTATACTATGTATGAAGGGCAATTGGAAAATTTGCCCTCCCTAGGAAAAATTTTTTGCTACGCCCTTGATTATAGTAGGTTTATTTATGACTAATAACACAATACCACATTACTGTTATATAGTCTGGGTATTTTTATCATCCTGCAGGCTAATAATTCAGTAGTTGACGGAAATAAATGTATGCTATCATTCAAAGGTCGAACATTGCACACTACACTACACTTAAATGACATCTACTTATAAGTCATTACGAGACAGGTAATGTTCAACTTGTGTTTATTTTAAGTTACAAATGGTCCAATAAACTATGCACTTACTTTTTTTTTAAGTCACAGTCTGCAAAGAAACTTTGATGCTGGCAACATTAAGAGTGTTTTTTTTTTTATCTTTATATTGTAAATAACAGTTCTATTGAGATCTATTTGGAGTTATAGAAGAGAAGAGTTTCGTTTTTTGGCTCTTCGGTCGGGTCGGTCATTTAAAAAATCTCACGTAAGATTAGGGTAGTGGGGAGGGGTTCGAGCCAAATCCCGCTACATCTCACCAAAGTGGGAGGGAGCGTCGAAAAATCGCCAAATTCACCTCACATGATATATAGACGCCCCCTTTTCTACTAATAGTTGGCCGCAGATGGCCTTAAAAACTAAATGTAGCCGCTTCGTGCTATTCCTTGTTCTGTGCCGAGGGCAACCTTTGCGGAGGTACTTTTGGCCCTCACCTGCGAAGAGTTGCGGCGGTTCGCACAAAGTAACCCTGGGAGGAGCTCAACTTCGGCTTGAGCAACTGCTTCCTATTGAAATCCGATAGACTACCCAGGTATATCTGGCAGACGGTATTTTGACGCGAGTATCAAAATACAAGCAAAATTTTCACACTATCAAATTCAAAACATCGCAATTCATTTCTTTACCGAGTTCTTAGAAAGTGGTAGTCTGAGAATTTTTCTCTATGAAACAGACGAGATTTTATGTATAGTACCTTGAATCGACGAACGTGTATGAAAGCATTGATGTGCGTGAGTAGATCAAGGAAAAGAATTGTGCCAAGATCGTATCAACTGTGATCACTGCCTACCTCTATTACGAGTGCCGACTGACATATGATCGGTTTACTTTCAGATTACTCGATTTTTAAACAAGTCTAAAAACCTTAGTCTGACGTAGAAGAAAGGAAAAAATCAACCTTGAGAAGATCATTACCACATTCTGCAGTTTTTATATTGTCAATCGTGTATGCATGGCACGACAACCATGCATGACGTATCACGAATGCGTTGAAATTACTAACTATCAACAAAAACATGAATATAAAGTAACTGTTTTACACACAGCATGTTTTTTTTTCTTCTTTTACTAAAAACAATTGTTACAACGCTACATTAGTATCTACCTCACACACACACATGTAATTTTCCTTTTTTAACAAAAATATATGTTGAGCACTAAATTGGTACCTGGTTAGTAAACATGGAGTATCTACGTGCGCCTTTGTCTTCGATGTTTCCGTGACAATGGCGTATAGCGTGATACGTGATAATGAACATGTTAACAGCGACACGCCATGATGTCACAACAAAAGAAACTTAACCTGTAAAGTCTAACTTTTCGCAAAAAAAAAAATCACACTGTCGACTAAAGTTGTGGAATTTATTACCTATTTGGTTTTAGTATTTTAGGAATTAATTCAATGCATAATACATAAATAGAAGAGAGAGTATATATAAAAGAAGAAACTGCCTAAACAACTGATTGACTGACACTGACAAATTAACGCACAGCACGAACTGCTGGATCTAGAAATTTGAAAGGATATCTAAATACGACTTTATTCTCTTTCTCTCCATTAAGAAAGAATTAGAAAAGAAATAGAAATAGAATTCATCAAAGTAAACAAATATTTTCATAGCAAAGTTGCAGTTTAAAGATAAACCTCGAGCCAGGACTTTTAACCTGCAACAATCCACAGTCCGTGTAAGGTGCTCTTCTAACAATTGATCTGTCGAGCTGCTATGAAAATATTTGTTTGTATTGATGATGTAGCCATAAATATGGCATGTATAATATATTTTCTTCAAAGACTAACCCTTAGGGAGATACAAACGAAGAAAGATATTTTCTATGTATGCATAATTATATTGTATTTCTTAATTTCTATGAAGATTTGTGTATTTGTAAGATTGATGTACTAGGACTTCATAAGTCACTAGGAGATATCATTGAAACACACAAACTCACCAGCTTTATATATTAGTAAAGAAGTATTTACAAATATAGATAAATAAGTAACTGTATCCCGTGTGTTTTTTGAAATTTTTCTATGTAGAGACACAGTACTCCTATACAGTTTTATTATAGTTTGTGGAATATTTCCTTCGTGTATAGAAAACTAATATACTAAAAACTTTAGAAAACATACCTTAATTAGTTTCTTCAACACTAGAAACAGTTAAATATGTACGACATGCCGCACCGCACCGATTAACAAGGTTAAATATGATGGACAGTGCAAAAACGTAAAGACTGGCAGTAGAAACACCAAGTTGGCAAGGTATTACAAGTTCATCATCCCAGAGGTCAGGGCGAACTTCTCACGACAAACGAAGGCTTGGACACTAATGCCGACCACCAACAGTCGATATGGTATCGAAACAACTACGAACGCCATTATCGATTAATTATTTTCATTCTACCAATAAGGCAAAAAGGCAATGAAATGACAGTGCTAACCTACGCCATGCGTTTTAAGTTACGGATCGATAAAATAAAATAAGCATATGGATTTGTATAGAAAAATGAGAACATTTGAGAATAAAAAACGAAAGCATTCCATTTGTATTAAATTATTTACTTTTGACAAAAAAAAACCGTTCGAATTTTCTAAAAAAAAATTAAGTATAACGATACGATAAAATTTTACACTACTACTATTGCGAATATTTAAAATAAAATTATGAACCGATTTTGTCGAAAACAATTTTCGTTGAAAGCATTTATAAAGCTATATTATCTTAATACATTAAATTTTCAGATTTTTAGAACGCGCGGTTACGGCGGAAGTTAGAGACACAATTTTCAACTTTGCAAGCCAATAACTTGCGAAATATATATTTTAGAGAAAAAACGACTTAAAAACGTCAATTTTTTGAGGCCCTATCCAATCCAAAATAATTACCTGGAGAACACATTTTTAAACAGCGCCATCTAATGTCAAGTAGCTTAAGCGTTGCTTAATAACGCCACCTATTGTCAAATAACTTTAGTGTTGCTTATTACTACTCGCCAATAGGTCAGGAAGAATCATACTTTTCAGTTTATCACTGCCTTATAAACACGGATGAAACGGCGTTTTCTAAAAATCAAACCTAGCTAGATCGATTTACCGTCCTCGAAACCCCCTGCATACTAAATTTCATGAAAATCGTTGGAGCCGTTTTCGAGATTCAGATTATATATCTATATAAACCCCAATTTTTTTAATTTTTTATAATAACAAATCTGTTTCTTCCTTTCTATAAAATTTTAGTAGAACCGATGCAAAGACGACAGAACTATGTAATTATGCGGCTGTGATGGACGAACTGACATGAAGACTTATAAGGGTTTAGTTTTCTAATTTTGCTAACGGAGCCCTAAAAATGGTACCAGAAAAGGAAAGTGATATGCGTATTGTGTGTCGTAGATTAAATATCCAATCCACTGTGAAAAGAGTCGTAGAGGTCGAATCGGAATCATACCTACAATTATACATACGTAGTTCTATAAATATCTCATGAGAAATACATTACAGTTAAAAATATTCCAATTGCATTTTTATTATTCCACCCGTGTTGGGTCGCTTAAACAGGCCGTATCAGACATTAGAAACATGGCACGTCATACTATGTTTTTTTTAGTGGACTGCCAACACGATACGGTGGGAGTTAGGTCGCGAGGACAAGGTCGAAGGGAGGAAAACTGAAGGAGGCAGAACGTTATCACACCTGAGGGCTTAGCAAAAGTCAAATATCGTTACCTATCACTGCAAAAAAAGCTATGAATTTCTTAGAGGATGAAATTTATAGAAAAGCTAAGGTTTTCTTAAAATTCGAAATTCGAGGCAAAAGCTGTTAAATTTAAACTTAAGTTTATGTTAAATATAGCTAATTATTTTTATCAGTCTGAATTATCCTGGATTTTTTCGAATGACAAACTTTGGAGATAATGGGTTTTGACAATAAATTAAAAACTATATTTCGTAATATTATAAAAAATATAAATTTAGAATTTGCAAAGAAAGACCGTTTATACGACACCTTCTTTGCCATAGTTATGCTTAACCCTACTTTAGGCTTTATCAGCCTATTTAAAAAAAAATACACCTTGTTTCAGGTTCTAATTAGGCAAACGTGGTTTTTTCTACATTGTCACTATGAACCATAAATATAGAATGTACAAGATCAACCATGCCAAATGAAAAACGAAACAGAAAAAAAAATGCAAATGTGTAAGTGGAATAGTGTTGTCAAAAAACACTATCGATAATTTTACCTGCATAAAATTATTGCAAACTAGCGCACTGGTGAAATTAAATAATACCTATTTGTCGCGTTTATTATTATTATTATTATTAAATAATACCTATTTATCGACAAAGCAAACTGTTTACACGCTTGTGCTCGTATATGTGCCCAATAAAATAGCGTTGAATGCAAGAGTGTAAGCATACCATTAGAACCTAAACTATTAGGATTATAATCACGTCTTATAGGAAATTTAAAAATCTAATCAGTTTCTTCTTAAAGAACCCCATATCGTAGTCCCTCGAGAAAACCTCAGCAGAGAGCTTATTCCACAACTTAAGCGTTCGCGGGAGTAAGTTCCTCTCAAACCGCACTGTTTGTGACCATTTAGGTTACGAAGAGTGAGAATGAATTCACTGTCGATGGCGCGATGGTAGAAAGTAGCTGTGGAAATAATTTCAAACAATTCCTCAAAACACAGAACAATTATACAAGCGGTAGAACACACACAGGGAGGAAAAATCTCTCCTCAGACTTAAAGGTTCGATACGACTTGTGAGTTTGGGATCGTCGACGATTCTTACTGCTCGTCGTTGAACCGAATCAAAAGGGCTAAGCTGGTGTCCAGGTGCACCCGCCTAGAGATGGCAGCAGTACTCCCTATGGGGCCGGACTTGTGATTTGTAAAGCAACAACCTTTGCCCTGAGGTGAAGTTTCGCTTCGCTCTATTGAATACTCCTGGTTTCTTGGACGCCAGCTTCACCTTGGTTTCCAAATGGTCGCGAAACTGAATATAGCTGGAGATGTCAACACCGAAGATCCCAATACACTTGGAGATGGTAAGTGCTGTGTTCTGGAATTGTAGGACCACAGTAAATGGGATTTTCTTAGCGATTAACGCGCAGAGTTGTGTCTTTATTGGGTTGAATCCTGAAACGCTTAACGCCCGCCGGACCTCCAACTGTGTTATGGAGATTTCTGGCATAGTCTTACCGCATCACGGTAAAGTAGGTGGTACAGCTCCTTCGTTATTGATATTCGAGTTTGAGGCAATGAGACTGCTCAGTAAATCGGCTTTCTCTCTAGCACTATGGGAGAATCGGTTTTTCGCTGTGGTTGGTAACGACCACTGAAAAAAGTTTCCCTTGGCAGCTTAACAAGCGACCAGAAAGCACGACTCCCAGAGGGATAGCTTGCAAGTCGCCCACCTATTTTGCCGATGAATTGGAACTTAGCTCTGGCGGTTACTTTCTAACTGAACCTCGAGGCAGCATTTAATTTGAGTTTTAATTCACCGTGGTCCAAGCCTCATATGCAGTTTGCTTGAGAATTTTAGCTTCTTTACAAGACCTTTTAAACCACGGTCTTTTTTTGACATCGGCAGCTACTCGAGGGTTAGAAATGTAATATTCCATGCCAGCGAAGATTGTCTCAGTAAATGCGGCTGCGCAGATGTCAGGATCTTCTGACCTGAAGCAGAGCTGCCTCCACGGGTACGATGCATAAAAATCCCGCAATCCATCACAAACTGCTGACTCATAATGCCACATACAACGCCAATTAATTGGCGCAAAGGAAACTGTTAGTGTGCATGACACTTGATTTCGGGCGAGAGAGTGGTCAAAGGAGCCAAGAGGCGCATCCAATGAGACGGAATATCAGTTCATACGTGTAGTTAGCACTCATAGCCTCTATATCAGGTATGCTCGTTGGAGAAAGTACCAGTTGAGAGAATTTTGTTTGAGTAATTGTAAAGAATAAAAACTAAATTTAATTGCTACGCCTCAATTTTTTTTATTGAAAGTATCTAAATTTAACAAATTTAACATTATTTAGTAATAATACTAAAACTATGAGAACATTAAATATATAAACTATTTGTAAGTAGACTTCTGGTAAACAAAACACCGTCATGAAAACCAAGTATTTTATATTATTTTTCATCATGCAACCTCTTACAATTCACCCCCGCCGTGCGCGTAATACATATTGCATTTCATTCTAATTCTATAAATGTGGCTCGTACGATGCGGACAAATGTGCGATCACCTTCGGATGGCTATGACTAATTATCTTATTAATATTCTATATTTTAAATATTAATGACGGATTACAGAAAGAAAAAAGAAAATTCCACTTACAGTAAACAAATGTCGACCTTACCGGATCTTATCGCAGGAGACATTGACTTATTTTATCTCGGGCGCTATGCACTTAATTTGGATTTCTCGCTTCCAGGCTATATTGGTCTTTTTTTTCTTGTGCGGAGATTGAACCTGCACCTCTCGTTTCCGTAGATAGTCTTCTCTACCAACAGAGCCACGGAGCCGTCAAACGTATATACCGCAAAAAGAACTCCTAATAGACTTTATTACCGATATCGATACGCATGACGTCAGGGCTAAGTCAATCTTTATCGTAACTAAATGATTACATATTTTACACAAAAGATCCCCCAAATCTTGATTTAGCAAAAAAATATGGTATTAAATCAAGAGAATAATATATAAACTACAATTCAAATTCATTTTTACGTTAATTTTTCGGATAAATTCGATAAAATATAATTATAATTAACAACAAAGCAGTAAAAAAATCATAAATCACCGGTAAAACGTGTATTTATTCGGATTATTGCGACTTGTAACTTCACATTGGCTCACAAAATGTATACCAAATTTACAATTTAAATATTCTAAAATATAAATCAAGGATTCAAAGAGGAAAACAGAAAATTCCAATCACTATAAAATAGACCCGCCGATATCGCCGCTTATCAATGTAATTATTGTCACATTCGGCCATTTTCTTCTATCTCATTTCATCGGCACTATGCACTTAATTTGGATTTCTCGCTCCCACGCTTAATTGGTCAAAAAATCCTATGTCCATGCTATGAACTGACATTCACAACAACTTCTCATTCTGAACATTCATTCTATCAAAAATTGACAGCTTTTTTTGAGACCGCTGCTTGGACTATAAGTAGTAACATTTTCATATAAAATTTTGTTTGACGTCACTTCACGTAACGATAGTAAATTCTTGCTAAGCCCTCTGGAACATAGATTATATAAAAAACATTAACCCTCCGTAACCTTGCGGACATTTGACAAAAAGAAATAACTGTAACCGAAATACCAATTAATCAATTTTTAATGTGTTTGAAACACGAACTAAGAATAATTTGTTAGAATAAATGTAAAAGACTTCAGCATTACAACTAGCAAATGGCAGTAAAACGTAAACGACATATTGTTCACTATTTATTGCAGATTAGATGAGGGTCGTAATTCTGGAATCGTGTAAATTCTTTTAAACTTGTTCAAACATAATTTTTTTTTTCTAATCTGACTATGCAGTTGGCTGATGCAGCCATTACTGCTCCAGCGGGCTTTTGGGGCAAGACTGAAGGAATTTCAGCCCATATAGCGCCCAACGCTCAAGGGCTTCCCGCGGGGGGAGCCTCGGCTTGGGTTGTCGCTCTTGGGGTCGTCCCTTCGACCAGCGTAAGCCTCGAACCCGAAGGTGAGTCAGCGCCAGGAGGGGAGTTCCCCCTTACGCGGTTGATAAGCATCAAGTTAACGTTAGTATGTATGGGTGAAGTAACATTTTGTTATTTAAAAGCACTTGTTTAGCAGCACATATATAAAAACACTCTAGCTTTAAGCAGTTCACACTCTTCCTCTTGCTAGTTATGGTCTTGGCAAACTTCCTGCTTCACCCACATACATCGAAAGTTTTGGTACCATTTAAAAAAAACATTACGTCTCTTATCGCCAAAGTTTTATAGTTAACATGAGTATCACAGGATAGCAAATATATTTTTCTGCAGGAAAAAAAAGAAAGCTCGGAACTCTACATTAAGGCTGCGCCCTACCTGAATGTGCAGTTTTCTGCTCCTCTTTAAAATCGATTTCACTGTCCTATTGCAATTTTCTGATTGGAAAAAAATAACATGGCTTTCTACATTCTTTAACTAGCAAATTACTGTATTTGTTTTAAGATATGTGTTAAAACATAGCTTTAAAAAAATGACCGAACCTCTAGTTTTTATATTTTTAATTCATAACTCATTTTCACCTAGTAGCGGGAACATAATTTATTTCATAAAATGATAAGTAATTATAAAGCTAGAAAATTACTGTAACAGACTTTTTATATCTTATATGATATAACTGTGAATAATTATTTTCCACTTTTTACGCTATGCTGTACTGCCTATCTATAATATATTTTTGCCACTGAAAAATGAGCTCTATTTGAGATAGACATTGTCGATTACAGCTTAACACCCATAAATCAAATGTATATGCGCGTTGGGGGCCCTCTTAAATAGAGTTAGTTTTTGAACTTAGCTGAGAAGAACCGAGATATTTACTGCCCCAATTGAAAAATCTGAAACCCCAAAAGCAGATGCACTACTAATTTGCAACGCCACCATTTATTCTCTTATTAGTTTGGTCATTACTACTGACTTTTGAAAAATATAAGAAAAAACTATCTTACAACTTACATAAATGTGATAATAAGAAATAGAAGTAAGAATCTATGTAATTCAATGATATACAATAAGAAGAAAACAACATTATCATCAGAATGTATTTTTGGTCTTTTTAAATGTAGGATTGCTCTAACTAAATGAAGCATTGAAAGAAATAACTAGGACAGTGACAAAAGTTTAGGACAAACAAAGCTATTATCTTTCCCAATAAGGATGAGTTTTACTCAATTACAGACTATGGGCGTAAATAATTTATTAATACTAACGAATAACCAAAATAGTTTTTTGTTTTTAAGTTTTTAAATTAGAAAACGGAAATAATTGCTTATTCCACCTTTCTTCTTTATTGTTGTCGATAGCCAATTATGGGATTAAATAATATGTGAAATTTACAAATTGTCAATTGATTTACAAAAAGAATATGATGATTATGTTTTGACTTTTATAAATTTTTGGTGAAAAGAAATCTATTACTTTTTTGAATATTTTCATATTTATTCTAATAACAACCGTCTCGCCGATTGAAACGTCACGTATATGAACATCATTATTTTCACTTTGCCAAAAAAGGTAACAAGAACTTTAAATGTATGTCATTGAGTTGGACTCGCGCACCGAGGGTTTCGTACCTACCACCATTTACGTAATTTACAAACACAAACAAGTCTCTCATCCAATTACTGACTAAGCTCGACGTTGCTTAACTTTAAATATCGTTTCCAACAAACAAATATGTTACTGTTTTTCTTAATGATAAGCTAGACGGCGTTGTACCTATCGGTTATTTAAAATAGTAATTGCTTGTGCCCGTCTTACACTTGGCCGGTTTTTATTACACTTTAGAGTTTACACTATTTTTCACAGCAAGTTTGTAGTTTGACCATCTGTTTTTACTCTGATAGATAAAATGTGTTAACTTGTATGGGGCACCCCTTAAATTTTAACTTTTAATTATTTGTTAGATAATTGCCCTTTTTTTTATACCACTAAGTTGGCAAACAAGCGCACGGTCCGCCTGACGGTAAGCTGTCACCGTGGCCTATGGACGCTTGCAACACCAGAAGTATCACTCGCGCGTTGGAATGAAACATATACAACCATTATGAAACATATTCTGTGAATATAATAAAAATTGAGGCTTTTACCTTTTTCGGTCTAAAAGTAGAGCCTTTTAATGGTTAGACAGACCGACAGTCATACAGACAGACAGCGTAGTCTTAGCAATAGGGCTCCGTTGGCACCCTCTGTGTACGGAACCCTAAAAATATATAAACAGGAAATGGTATTTCTATTCTAAAAGTGAAATAATATAGTTAGCTACATATTGGTTTTATATATTATTATTATTATATTATTGGTCATAGTTTCAGCCAATATATGTCATCTAACCTATCTCATCTCAAATGCTACGAAATCAGTAGTCTAGAAAGAGTTATGAATGAATACCTGCATTTCATGTGTCACACACAGACAATCTAGTCCATCTTAACCACCAACTCATCCAGAAACGAGGACACCTAAGTAGATTTATGCTGTTAGTCGTACTCCTAGGCAGTACTCTAAACATTTACTCTTGATTAGCGTGTTTTGTGCAAGTGTGTTAATGACAGGTGAAGTAGGGCCCCAATAGAACCGGCGGAAATGGTACTTATCTCCTACACTATCGCTCTTATCATACGTTTCCTTGAATTAGTTATGACTATTATAAGTTTTTGCTGAGTTAGTTGCTAGCTTATAATTTTTCCAAAACTGTATTATATAATTTTCATTCATTCTTACGGGCTTACAATTCTAACAAAGGTTTTTTAAAAATTTCAGTTTATTTTTTTTAATTTATTGTTCACAAAACAACGATGGCTTTAACAATGGTTATTGCCATCCACGAAAACCTGTAGATTATAGATTTAGATTAGCGATTGATAAAGCGTGGCAGATTTTACATGTCTGGACGTCTTAATGAATCAAATATAGGTGCTTAGGTACGCGTCCGTTTAGGGATAGTTCCTAAAATTAATACTTTTCACACTTTTGATAACGCCAGTTTTGCCACCGACACCTATCGTTCGTGTAGCTTTGAAACGTTACTAACAAAATTCTTGGTTGCAGAACTTGCAAAATGGACGGTTGACGTACACACACCAAGATGAAACACAAACACACTACCATAAACAATGAATATGTATAGGCAGTTTGACAGATTAACACAAAAACTCCACCTCCAGGGATGGGTCTAAAGTTTCATTTTCCGGTGGCAATAGTGTCAAAAATAACAAAAATATCGTAAACGAACGCATGACAGTTTGCTAAAGATAATACTAAAATTTTGATATTTTTGCTAAACGAACGGATGACAGGTGACAAAAGTAATGAAAATAATGATTCTGCATCCCAAAACGAACGCGCCCTAGGTATTTAACTCTAACTTCGTATTAACAAATCGGGATAGGTAGGTCAGAAGGTTATTTCCAACATCATGAATTCTTTATAATTATGATAAAAATAACTGCGAATGTTTTAAAAAGTTATGCATATTTTTCTAAGATTAAAATGAAAGGATAGTACAATAAGAGTTTCTAGTTTTTGAAATATAGGTAGTCTTAAAATATGCAGTTTAGCAGACTATACAAATAAGAACGTCAAGTTCTAGGTACTTAGAACAACAATCCAGTTCTAACAGTCTGGCAACTTTTAAAATAAATATTCTAGCTTTTGCCCGCGATTCCACGTCTGGCAACTTTTAAAATAAATATTCTAGCTTTTGCCCGCGATTCCACCCGCACTTAAAACGGTTATCGATGTAGGATTTCAACGGCAACTCTTTAATTATAGAAAAAAAAACCGATTCACACTTGACGTATTCAAGTAACTATATCCTTCTTCGAGACTCAAACTATCTCCATGTCAAATTTGCCTGCGGTTCCACCCGCCCTAAATTCCGTTATTGCTGTAGAATTTCAACAGCAACTCCGCAATTATAGAAAAAAACCGGTCAAGTGCGAGTCGGACTCGCGCACCGGGGGTTACGCAAAAGGTAAACTGAAAAGGCATATTTTTTTATTGCATTGACCTAGAAGCTTGAAGCTTTGTTACAAATTTAAGTGACAAAGCTTCAAGCCTTTAGTATTTGGTAATAATTTTAACTTGATACCTCCACACCTTCTTAAGTAAAAGGGTCTTATCAGACAGACAGAAAAACTTTTTATTAATGTGTTATAACTACAAATTAACGAATTTCGGCATTTTTTCTATATTTTTGATGTAAGGCCTCGCTTAGTGTCAAATTTTATGATTCTATGACAACGGGAAGTACCCCATAGGTTTTAATGTATTTGTGAATGCCAAATATGCGACAAAAATGGCCGTTTTCCGGCCGTATTCTTTATTGCGTTGAATTAGAAGCTTCAAAAGACCATAGACCTTGAATTTTTTTATTAATTTCAACTTGATACATTTACGCGTTCCTGAGAAAAAGAATTTTTAACAGACGGGCAACAAAGTGATCCTATAAGGGTTCCTTTTTTCCTTTTTATATACGGAACCCTAAAAAACCGACTCACACTTGACGTTTTCAAGTAGCCTATGTCCTTTCTCGGGACTCAAACTGTCTCCGTGCCAAATTTTATCTTGATTTAGTCATTATCTGTCAATTCAATATTGTTATTTTCAATTTAAAAGTCATTGCTGAGAAACAGAGGTTTAAGATTATTCCAATAGTCAAAAGCTAAACAGACAGGTACAGATGTTCTAGAATATATCTTTTAATTACTGTATGACGGTGTTAAAACATTATTACTTATTTCAATGTGCGAGTACATAATTAGCTGATAATCGATTAAGCATGTATCCTAATTAAGAAGTCTAAAAAGCAGAGAATCGATTTAAAACCTGTGTGTTTTTTTTCTTTGCAAAAAACTAACATTTGATAATTTGCTTGTACAACATTACTAAAATAACTATATTATTCTTTTTATAAAACATCACGTTATTGGAACAGTAATATGAAGACGACATTATTTATAATTTATAGCTTAATATTATGCATTATTTACTTAAAAAGAAACCAGTTGTGTGAATTTAAAACACCATTATTATTACTATTTCATTTTATGCGCAGTGGAATTAAATAAGCTGTGTGCACTTTTAATACGTGGTCATACCTATTTGAAAATATAATATACTGTTCAGACTTGACTAGACAAACAGAATGGTAAAATCGTAGACTTAACAAAAAAAAAAAAAAACCTGAAAGAGATTAGAAGACTTACCAGAGAAGCTAATTTTCGTTTCGACCGGCATCTTTCAGTTTTCACACAGCCTTTTAAGGATTTCAGTAACCGACCAACTATATAAAATTCACAAAAAAATCGCTACTCTTTTTTCGATTCGATTCGATTATCGGAATGTCGTATGATTATGATTAATGACTAATCGCAGACTGCGGTTTTTGTTCATACACGGCGTAAAGGACGCGTGTTTACACCGCTTGTCGAATGTGCACTGGCGAGCCAGCCGATACGCCCGCGCGCCCGCCTTCAACGTTTAGTTTATCGTACATGCGTAATATTGTTTATGTTTTTCCGGCGCCCTAGGCATAGGGCGGGTTTACAACCAACACAAACTATTCGCTAATATTTGCTTTTTAAATTTTAAAGGAATTTAAATTGAAAAACCAAAATATTCCGCAAAGCTGATCATTTAGCGGGTTTTTAACGTAATGACAACTTTATTTTCTTGCATTCGTATTTTATTTATTAGTCGCTTGAGCAATTACGTTATGCATTTGCTTAAAAGCAATAGGCAATTAGCAATAAACAATTTAAAGTTATATTAAAACAGGTAGTATAGATAGTTGTATGATTAGTTAAGAAATATGTTTAACGACATACCTAACTCCTTTTAAACCAGTTTCTTCTAATTTTAAAACCAGTTCGATGTTTGTTACAAGTATTACCTATGCACTCACGTGTATTATTGATGGTAGACAAGCTATCATGTATGTTATCACTGTTATCATTGTGTCTCGCGAGATGTGATAATGCGCATACCGCAGATTCTTGACTTCCCTGTCAAGGACAGATAATATTATTTATTGTTCATCACGCATCTCCTGGATTATTAAAATTTAAAGGATTCCTTAAAGATTGGAAAGTGATGTATATCTGGTACATTTAAAAAACTGTTACATTCAAAACATTACGCCTGATTCCTGCAGGGGTAGGCAGAGATCTGAACTGCCGAGTCAAAGGTCCTGGGTTCAATTCCTTATTCTCTTGCATACTTACTTTACTTATTTATTTTGCTACTCTGGCTTGACAGACGTCTACCAGTCAGACCTATATAAAGGGCTGTTTTATATTTTAAATCGCAATACCTTGTGCGCTAGCCCAACTCGCACTTGCTCTGTTTTTCCCTTTATATTTGTTAAATTAAGCATAGTTTTGAATTGTGGTATCGGAACTCAAATTTTGATCGATACTGAATGTCGCAGTCAGACAGAACACAGAACCATGTGTTTGTTCTATTTGAACAGCCATTCCGATATATCAATTAACAATTTGCTGTTTAGTTAGACACTTTCTACTCCTACTCATACTCACATTCTATGATTTGTTTGCCAAAAAAACTTATATAGCCTTTCTATGTGCGCGTTCATAATTTGTTTCTGACAAAGATATATTAGTAGGCAGTCTAGACGTAAAGATATTTTTGTACAGACCTTGTCGGAGTTGTTACTTTAGAAACTGTACTGATCTTTGCATTATGTTCACAGGCTTTACATACTACATATTTACAAGGTGAAAACAGAATGTTAAAGTAAATCAAACTAGAAAAAAAACCGGCCAAGTGCGAGTCGGACTCGCGCACCGAGGGTTCACGTAATTTACAAACACACACAAAACAAAAAGTGTGCCGCTAAAGCCGCGTCTCCTGCGCCATGTTACAAACAAAATATTGTTTTGCTAACATGTTAGCAAACAGGCCGTCCACTGCGATTAATATTTTTGTTAGTAACTTATCTATTTGAAATGAGTTCCGACGAGGAAGACGTGTCCGCGGTTTTGGCAATAGTGGATTTAGTTCTTGGCAGAAGAAATAGAAGTAGATTTCGTGTTAGACCCTACCTACAATCACGTTCGTTCAACATACAAGTTTTATATTTCTTTATTCCACTCCATTGCAACCAAATAGTTATTAATTAAAACGATAAACGATTTGACGTGACGTTTCTCGGGCGAGCACAAACACGAAATGAATAATATTGTCCCCCCGCCCCCCCGTAGGCGAACGCGGGGGAAGTTATCCATTCGACTCGGAAAACACAAACAGCTGACAAAACAGTTAGGCCACGCCCCAAAATGAATGACCTTGGTTATAATAGCACGTTATTGTTAGCAAAACACGATTACACGGCGCAGGAGACCCGGCTTAAAGCTTTGAATATCATTTCCAATAAACAAATATGTAACTGTTTCGCTTAATAATAACTAGATGGCGCTGAAACGGTAATTTACGATGGCAAATAGCTCGGACCCGTTTCACACTTGGTCGGTTTTTATTATTTGTTGTAATACTTAAGAGCTTACACACACTATGATCACTGCAAGAAATGTAGGTATGTTTTAGTGTTTTTACGATAGAGAAACAGATTATAAGTTTGTACCCTGTACCGCCAAGCACCCTGCTTGAATTCTAACGTCAATATTGTAATTAGTTAAGCAAATGCTAGTATTCAGAATGTTATAATTTAATTTAATTCTATAATATTACATGTTTACACTTATATTTTATACCTGTTTTGCACAAGTACCAACTTCACCTAAGTACCTTTTGATGGTTTTTTTTTCGAAATTACGAAATTATTACTTATCCGTCTACATTTTTAAGTTGGTCGACTATTACTCGTTAAGTTGTAAATCCTGCTTAGCTATGATAGCTTTCCTAGAGCTGGGCTATAACAAAAATTTGCACTTAAAAGCTTAATATATCGCAACCGCATCGCTTCATCGAAAAATGGTTTTAGCACACAGAGAAAAAAATATTGATCGAAAAAAAAACCTGTTTATTAAAATGCGTTAATACTAAATTTTATTAATTTCAATTTTTTTTTCTGGAAATTAAAAAACAATATAAATTTAAGCACATTTTATTAATGCCATAAAAAAAAACCATTGCTATTAATCGTAATATTATTAACATTGTAACGTGACAACTTGTGCCTTTCACTTTTTATGTCTGTCTCTCTCGCTCTTAGGCGGGCTAACCATGCCGCGTGCCTCTCACTCGCTCTCATTGTGAGCGCATAACGTGAGCGGAGCGTAACGCAGTTTCTTGAAGTGTCACCCGGCAAACCAATTTATAAGACGTTGTCACGTCAAAAATAACAATGTATTCATTCATTCATTTCAGTAATTAATTATTTGTACTTCGGATTACAGAATTTTACAAATCCTATAAAACTTTCCTCAAATTTATGAGTAGGGTAATTAATATCAACATATAAAGATTACAAAAGTTTTATTAAAGTGGGCAGATAAAACACTACTTGTCATTACAATGAAGGCCAATTAACGTTTACAAACACCTTTCTAAGAATTAGTGAAGTTTACTAATAACAAACATCATATCGTGCTGCTACGAATTAAGGTTGTCGTCACGCGTCTTACATCGCGCTATCGAAGTTTTCTCGATAATTCGGATATTTACCGACATACCGAAATGCAAGCTCCCCCCGAGGGCGACCACCCAAGCCAAGGCTTGAGCGTTGGACGCTATATGGGCTGAGGCTCCTTCCAAAAGGCCCGGTGAAGTAGTAAAAACAGCCAACTGCATTGAAAGCTCAGAAAAAAAAAGTAAGTTAAGTATGACAAGGCGTTCTCCAGGTATAACTCCTTACCTGGCAGGGGATTCCCCTTTAACGCCGCTCCACAATTAGTTACTCTGAGCTGAACAGATTTGACACACTATCCGCCGTAACCTTTCCTTCATCTACCAGGTACACTGACCAGTTAATATCAACCGTATGTTTCGCATCACAGAGCTTCATCAGGACCTACTCGTATCGGTGTAATGAAACGCTGAGTGTAAGAGTTTTTTATACGTTACTAGCTGACCCGGCGAACTTCGTTCTGCCTAAGAGTCGAATTTAATACAAAAGGTAATTCGTTTATTAAGCGTTTGCATTTTTATTTTATTTATCATTTATTTTTTAATTTTTTTTCGTTCTGAGCCCGCGCGACAGGCAGCATTTGTGATATTGATTCGTTGGTGGGAGGCGCCCGACGTGACGGCCCAGTGGCATGCGCGTGAGCTGCGCGCGGTATTGGACAGTACTTGAACATTGCAACATTACTTTATTTTTCTAAAATAAAAGATTTTTTCTAAAATAAACGTAGCCTAAGTTACTCCTTATTACATCAGCTACCTGCCAATAATAGTCCCGTCAAAATCAGTCCAGCCATTTCAGAGATTAGCCGGAACAAACAGACAAAAATTTAAAAAAAAAAATATTTTGGTGTAAGTACTCAAATATAAAAAAAAAACATATTTTTTTGTTTGTGATGGTAAATGGTGGTAGGTACGGAACCCTCGGTGCGTCAGTCCAACTCGCACTAGGCCGGTTTTTAAATACGCCACACCACCACATTTGTTTGCACAATTATAACATTTCAGCGTATAATCTGTGCAATTGTTGTGACGTATGCATGAGCCACGTCCACTTTGTTTTTGCGGGAATGACATACCAGGGGTAGTATTTTACTGTCCCATGCATAAGATATTTCAATGTGATTAACCCCGTAAGAAAATAACTGTATCAAGCACTGTGGTCGCGGAGTGATTTGACATTTTGCGGTTGGAATGATGATTATGTGAAAACATTACCCTATTTCCTTTTTCATGTCTCACTACTGAAACTAAAATATTTATCTTTTACTAGCTGTCCCGGCGAACGTTGTTCCGCTGCCGTCCCTCTGTACCCGGCGAAAGTTGGTTTTTACCTATAGTGCCCGAGTCCGGCTCGCACTTGACATATCGAGATAAAAACTATCCTATCTTTTAAGTTGGATCAAATAACAGATATTTACGAAGTTTGATCAAAATCGGTTCAGTAGTTTAGGAGTCCATTGAGGACAAACATTGTGACACGAGAACTATATATATTAAAAGATTTAACAATTATTGGCGCTGGCTGCGACCACAATTTAAGAATGCTATTCCGTATAATAATTCAGTATATCCGTATAACCGACAGAAAACCGTTCAAAATTCTTCCATACATATATACGTTTGTGTTACATGAGCATACATAATTAAAACCATCATGTGTCTTGACATTTTATTTGTTTAAGTGTATTTTACCCGAATAAACAAGTTTCATAAGTTTTTTATTTCAAATATAAAAAAGGCCGTGGGCGACTGTGTCAGCCCTCTCATACAAACATTTTAGAACCCTAAAGGGGTTTCAATTTAAAATCTTAGAAAAGGTTATAATAATCCCGCTCTAATAAGCAATTACAGTGGCGAAGATGCGTATGATATGCTACTCATTAATTATTTATTACTAATTAATTAATTAAGTTGTAGCTGGTCAACTTTTTCTTATTTTCGTTTACTAAGTTTTAATTAGAAAATTAAGGCCAAAAAATAAATAAATGGTAACCTTGATCGTTAAGCCTGTATATATTAATTATTAACTACTTGTATCATAAGTAAATGTTGCTGGATACCATCGATTAGAAGGATTGGTAATTATAGAATAATTATGACAAGCTATGTTTAATTTAAAAAAAATCTAATCCTTCAGGATTTTAGAGTCTAGGAATGATCAGTCTTACTTTGGCGAAAATGTATTTAGATATGATAAATAAGACAAGTCAACACGAATTTGGTGCCAAAGATCTGTGTACCCGATTTTGGATTCCTATACCTAATTTATAAAAGAAATAATATTTTAATCTCATAAAGTTTGCTTATTAAGAATGGTACCCTCTAAGCATTTGGCAAAAGAGTTGTGCACCCCCTTTCTTGATTAAAAAGGGGGATGGGAAATATATAAATATACCACAGACTTCGAGTTCTGTAACCTGTGCTATCGACGGCGGAATAGCCACACAAAATTGGTCACACTTTAGTAAGTAAGCGAACCTGTGGTCTCTTTACTCTTTCTATCAACGTCCGCCATTTTGCTTTTTTTGATATTAATCAAAGCAAGTTAGAAAGAGGCAAGAGATACCCAAGGTTCACTTTGCCTCTGTCACAACTTCGCAACCATTAATTTTTCCCATCTGGCTAGTAAATACGCTGTCTATTCCTCTAATGTATGGTATCAACGCGAAAGAAAATAACAGGCAGCGGAGAAAGAACTTTTATTGAATATTGCAATTTTTCCTGCCTATGCACTAAAATATATGAAATAACATCAATGAGAAATGCAGAGCGGAATTCAAAACGTTTCTTCACACAGCCCTCAAATGTCCGATTAAATAGGTGAAGCTGCTACAAAGAGATCAATTCAAAATTACTTAAATCAATTTAACTTAATAGCCTCTCATTACACTGGACAGTAAGGTTAAATGAGACACGATTTCTAAAAAGAGTAACAAAGAAAGTCGTGTTTAAACAAATGTATCCAAAGAGCAAGAGAGTCATTGAATTCACTTTTCGCATCCTATTTTTAAACATGTACTCCAGTCATTTGTTAAGACATCAACAAATTACTTAGTGACAATACTTTACCGGGTCCGGTTAAAAAGCTTTACACCAAAAATCACTGTGCAACGAAATGCCTGACAAGTTAATTTTAAACCGGATACGTTAAGCTTGTATTGCACAGAGTAATAATCTAAGTAGGCAGTTTTGTTTTAGAGCGGTCAGAAAGTTAGAGTAATAAGTTTCAGCTTACTTTCACTGGAACAGTTTCTGACTCATAACAATTATTTTGATACTAATATATTGTTAAATATAAAGCTACAATAACTTATGTGAGAGCTTTTCTTGTGCAGCTTCTGAGTATAAGCCACTCGTGCGTTATGCAGGGTTGCCAGTAGAGTCAACTTATTTTATATTGCTAGCTTACTCTGAAATTATACACAATCAAATAGTATTATACAAACTAATTAAATTTCTGGATTGGTTGCTAGTGGAATGGATAGGTACATGTCACATTTTCTATAAAAACATTTATATTAATAGGTAGGTAGGTATCTTTAAAGCAAGCAAACATTTGATTCACTTTTTTGCGTGAACTTAGCATTAGTACTCATAAATACTCTTAATTAGGAAAAAAAATATCTCACGATATTTTCTAACTTACGGAACTTATAGAGATGAATACAATGTAAAAAGCAATATTTTTAAATGTTGTTGAGTTTATTTTACTTAATTTAAGATTTAATTCTTATTTTTTGTATTCAATTATACAAGACAAGAAGGATACGTGAGGTAATCATATTAACATACGATATGGCAGCCCTGGGTTATGTGAGGCTTCGCTGAATCAGCCCAGTCAAGGAGAAATTGTAAGAGCGTTCACCTTTGTCTTTTGGTGGAATTACAAAGTGTGCTCACGAAACTAAAGAAAATATTATTTCGTATTTATGAAGAGAATTTAAATAAAATATTCTGTGTGTAGATATAAAAATCTATATATATATAAATTACGTGTCACGTTGTTTGTCCGCGATGGACTCCTAAACTACTGAACCGATTTTGATCAAACTTCGTTACTATCTGTTATTTGATCCAACTTAAAATATAAGATAGTTTTTATCTCGAACTGTTAAGTGTGAGCCGGATTCGAGTACTTTCGGTAAAAACCAACGTTCGCCGGGTTACAGAGGGACGGCAGCGGTACAACGTTCGCTGGGACCGCTAGTATGTATATATAATCTGAATCTCGGAAACGGCAAAAACGATTTTCTGGAAATTTAGTATGCAGGGGGTTTCGGGCTATAAATTTATTCTTAGAAAACGTCGTTTTATCCGTGTTTAGGCAATGATAAACTCAAAAATATGACTCTTACTGATCTCTATAGGCGAATAGTAATACTATTATTCTTACTACTTGATAATAGATGGCGTTGCTAAAAAAACGAGCATAGCTCGGTCTTCCAGGTGTTGTATTCTAGTTGAAATATTGGAATGGAGTTTACGCAAAGAAATTAGTTAACTACTTCGTAAGTAGTTTTGGCGGGAAGATGTCGACTGCTGAAAGTAGGCCTCCACCATATTTCTCCACAACGGCTGGGCTTGAGCTGCCCGCGCCCATCGGCTGTCTGCGGCCCTAACTAGATCGTCTGTACACCTGGTAGAAGGCCGTACCACGCTACGTCTTCCGAACCGTGGTCGTCGCTCAAGAACCTTTCTTTACCATCGGTCATCGGTCCGACGAGCGATGAGGGCTGCCCATAGCCACAGTAACTTTGATTTTTAGGCGAATTTCCTAGTTTCGGTTATCATCGCGCAAAGAAACATCAAGCTAGCTCACTTTATAGCTCGCTAAAAGGCCGACAGTTTGTTTCTAAACTGTAAACCATTACTTATTACACTTATAGGCACTGAGATATTTTGGACTAAATATCTTTACGAAGAAAGCGCAGTTTGAAAGATGGATCTACCTAACTGAGCTGCTTGCCCTAGTTTTGTGTATTGGCAACAACTTCGAGAGCAGTGTCCCCGGTATATACAACCGGTATAGGCGCGTCACGGTTATTAAGCATTACCTTTGTTTTATCCATATTAATTTTAAGGACCATATGTTGGGAAACTTTGCTAAGGTCTCCAAGCACTTCGCAAGATCGCTTTGTCGGAAATCGCCATTGACATGTTTCAACGTTTTCCCCTTTTTCTGCCCATCCAAAATTAGATCCAATTGAAAAAAAGGGGATGAAAATTCGTATAAGAATTGTGATATTTTTGTAGGTAAAACCATAACGGGTTAAAAGCTTTTTTTTTTTTAAATATCCACGCGGACAAAGTCGCCGTAATGAGCTAGTTGCTTATACTGTGGCTATGGTTAGATTTAGAAATGTACCTACTTTAGTAGTGATAACATTAAAACATTTAACAAACGTTGGCTTGGCAAACACAAAACTCAGTATCACTATTTTTTCCAGTGCCTACTTACCTCATTATATTCAAAGATCTAAAAGAAACCAAAGGTGCTAAGGTGCAAAGAGTTCCTTTTGCTAATGAGTTATTGACACTAGCAATGAGGGCAGTGCCCGATAGACCATACCACCATAATGCAAACAGTAGTTGACTCATGCATGATCTTGCAGCAGGCACGTAGCTGTGCGTGCTCTTTACCTTGCTTACTGGTTTGTTTATGGATCTGGTTTGGGGTTCCGTATAAGGTTTGTTTAATAATACCAACGTAATCTTTAACTGTTGTGTACTTTTATAGTTACCTTTTCTTCGTAGTAAATGTTTAAACCCCATGTGTCGAAAACCTTATTACTTATCGGAGTTCGGACCTATTTTGACAAAAATAAAAAACGGTATACTGTTTTAAAAAAATATGAACGTTATTAAGAATAAGTAAATTAAGCTATAGACTTTAAAAATTAATTCTTATATTCTTCACAAAAATATTGCAGAAAAATGTTTGATCTCGTCGACGTCGATTTTGTAATAGATCAAATATAATTCACTTATTTTCAAGTGTTCATTAAACTTTTATATTATTTATTTTTTTAAATAAAAAAAAAGTTTAAAGCCTAAGGACTACAACCTCAAGGTGCAAATTTGTGTCTGTCATTCATATAGCAACAACGCAACATCGATCATCATACTTAGAATAAAATAATACATATATGCTTGCGGATATAAAAAGTATAGGTCATTCAAACGGCAGTTCAGCTTGAGTTATTATTAAAACAAACAAGTTATGAAATGGAGATATCAGAAACGAGTAAATGCGTTCCAGAAACAGCTATAAAGGGAGGTGTAAAATAAATCTTCCATATTCTGTGGTGTTACTCACGATATCACGTAAACACGTAAATTGCGGCGTGAAAGAAACTCTTACATCCTTGACTGTTATTTTGTTTAAGGAAAAGCTTGCATTGAGTAAATAATTATTTCTTCTAAAATCAAATCACCTACTATAGAAATAACCTTTCAGCTTCAAACTAACGAATCCACTCAGGTACATCGAAATCGAAATAAAAAAATTATTTTCTGTATGACGTCATACAGAAAATAAAATTATTATTTTGATCTTTATGTACCTGAGTGGATTATACCTATATTCATACCGGTATGCAGTACCAACAGAGGCATGGAGCAGCCTCCGTCAAAATTTTCACAGCGATAACTACAAGGGAAAGAGAATGGGGGATTGTTCAACCCTATTAACACAGATCTCCCAAAAAAATACTTGGCGTTTACCGTAGCTGGGCAAAGCCTTAGGCATCCAGTAGTATACTTCTTGTAATAGGCACTCAGTTCTCACGATGTAGTCGTCGCCTCTAGCCGTCAGGGGCGGCAGACCGTAACACTTTCCAGTAATGATTTCCTCACACTTGAGTTACAGGAATATATCGAATCACATGCAGAACCGGCCTGTCGAAAGAGCAGGATGTGAAACGAACTACGCACATGTACGCGAATTATATCAGGTTTCTTGTGCTAAAATTACATGTTTTTTAAAGTAGACTTGTTATTTTAGACCACATAATGAGTGCAGGAGTGTAATGATTGCGTAATTTGTTTAGGTCTTTGTCGTTTTGTAAGGCCAACTACAAGGTTATAGGCATGTTTTTGAAGAAGAAGGCTGAAGCCATTGTCCGCGTTAGCTTAGTGTGAATTGGGGGACAATTGTCGAGCTAGTGGCCAATCGACAGTTAAGAGTTTTCAAGCCGACAAGGCATCTGACTTGGCTTAACGTCTGCTATGACCAAACAGCTTCTTTTTTTATTATACGACTAACGTGGCAAACAAGATTGATGGTAAGCGGTCACCACAGCTCATGAACACTAGCAACCATCACTCACGTGTTGCCGACACTTAAAACTTAACTTCTTTTTTGAAGAATCCCAAACTCTAGTCCTTAGAGAAAACCTTGGCAGTGAGGGAGCTCATTCCACACCCCAAGCGTTCGCGGGAGGAAGTTTCGCTGAAACCGCACTGTACGTGACTATTTAGGTTCTATATAAGGTGTGAGAATGAATTCCCTGCCGATTGCCAGCGGTGCGATGGTAGAAAGTAGCGGTAGGCATTATTTCGAACAATTCCTCAGACCAAATCCCATTACACACAGGGAGACAAAGTCTCTCCTCAGGGTTCGATACGGCTTGTGAGTTAGAGATCGTCGACGATTCTCACAGGCCGTCGTTGAACCGAGTCAAAACGGCTAAGCTGGTCAGGATACCAGAGCCAGAGATGGCAGCAGTACTTCATATGGAGCCGTACCTGCGACTCGTAAAGCAGCAACTTTGCTACTTAGGCGAAGTTTCACTCTGTTGTGTACTCAAAGTTGTATAGACGCCAGCTTCACCTTGTCTTAGAAATGATCTTGGAACTGAACATTTCTGGAGATGTCAACACTAAGGATCCCAATGCTCTTGGGGATGGTGAGGCTTACCTCCTAAAGCTAGCCACCCATTTGCATAAACCCTCGGGCAGTCCGTAAGATGGCAACTTCGATGGACGAACTCGGTGCTAGACCGGATCAAGCATGCCAACACCTGCCATTGACTCTCAGTGGCTAATACCAATCGGTGGTGTATGAGATACACTAGAATACTTATTATTTAATGTGCCCTCGAAGCGCAAAGGAGCTCAGAAAAATGTGTCACAAAGCGGTCACCTATTCAGGTTCGTTTCCGATAGACAAACATGACTAGGTCACTAGGCCAGCTTGGTTGATTATATGGCCTAAGTCTCCTTCCCCACGAAGAAGTCTGTATAGAGTACGTATAACGGTTAAGGCATAATATTTAAACTAGACGCTCACACAAAAATCAAAACGGTCAAGTAACCGCATCTGCAAAACCACTTAATGAAAGTTAACTGTCACACATATTCTATCGACTTTCCTAAAAGCTACGCCTACTAACGACGCGCCCTATTATTTCTTCATCATAAACGATTCCAACAGTGGTCTAATGATAATTCTACTACATTCAAATATGTTGAGCTTATGCTGAGTCAAGACCGTGGACCTAGTTAATGGTGAGAGAAAGCCGATGCTGAGGTCACGACGCAGACTTTATTGGTCACCAAGCCTTAAACTGACGTTTAAAACACGAAGTGCTTATGATAATTCTTCCCTATTTTGGTGAAACCAATCGGCATCAACTTAATCTCTAACACATGGCGTGTAATTTATGTTTTTCGAAGAACATTACAACAGAATGCTTACTCTTAAAATCAAATTAAATACCAAAACCCTAAGCAGACGACAACGCCAGATTTATGCAGATACTGTTATAACAATACAGTGTAATGTAATTACAATGTAAATGT
This sequence comes from Apoda limacodes, assembly GCA_946406115.1. NCBI lineage: Eukaryota > Metazoa > Arthropoda > Insecta > Lepidoptera > Limacodidae > Apoda > Apoda limacodes. The sequence goes on along the minus strand of OX291549.1, from coordinate 22,150,357 downwards.
AAACGTCCTAAAAATAATTACAAAATGTCATACACATTACGATGAGATGTACATATTTCTTTCATACTTTATTTTATACCGCAAATATTTACGCAAGCTAGCCTATGATGACGAATACGGTAGATTCGCAAATTTCTAAGATTTAGGCACGCCAGGATTATGTAAATATAGATAATACTAGCTTTTGCCCGCGGTTCCATCCGCCCTAAATTCAGATAGCGGTGCAGGATTTCAACGACAACTCCTCAATTATAGAAAAAAAAAACGGGTTGCACTCAGGGAGTACCGGCAGAAGTGAAAACATACTAGCTATTTACTTCCCATCACTTCGTATACATTTTTATTTATTTACTTTCTTGACGCAGTATTTTTGACATCTCAATCTGTCACAGAATTAAAATCCGATATCCAACCTCCCTGTACTACTCATAATCGCCATAATTACTAATGAATGACAAACAAAACGGTAGGTTCGCAAAATACTAAGGACGCAGATACGCCAATAATAATAAATTTTTTTTTTGACATTACACACTGGGCCGTCTATCCCCAAAGTAAGCAAAGCTTGTGTTATGGGTACCTACCAGACAACGGATACAAATACATAAATATTACTTTTTTTTTGTTAATACATACACATTATAACATAAATACACCCAAAGTCAAGACACAATCACAAATGTTTTTTATCACATAAATGTTTGTCCAGTGCGGGAATCGAACCCACAACCTCTGCGCAGAAGCCGGCCACACTACCAACTAGGCTACCAGGGACTCAATGTAATAATATTATGCTGTGCTTTTCCTTAGAGTATTACATAAGCATGTACCTTCATAAAGATTCTGCATCATATCGAAGATCGAGAACAGAGAATCGTGCAGTGCAATCCCTTGCACTGTGTAATTAATTCGCGTCATGGTCTGATCTCATAATTGTATCTAGTCCACTTCCAGCACCAGCACTTACCTACTCCTTAAACACAACGTTATCTTCAATACTACACTGCAAATATAATTATCTCGTTTATTTTTTGCATCATAAGATAATGTAGGCTTCATCTGGTGTGGTTACCTCTAACTAGCTTATTATTATTTCTAGTTTAGGCTATATTTTTGGGGACCTACTTCATTGGTTATTTTTTAGGGTTCCGCACTGTGTTGGTTGGATAGGAACTTGATAGATACTTTCGTGTTCGTACGTCATTGCCATGGCTGTATGAATAAACCAGAGTGTCATTAACTATAAGAGACGCCGAATAGGTACTTGGCTTCTTTGAGTAGTTGCTATAAAGTCAGCCCATCTACCTATATAGTTTTTCTTTGAACCCTATGCCTACAGTTTAGTTGATATAACTTACCTATCAATATTTATTTTCTTACTGAGTAAGTCATCGTAAATTTTTAATGAAATGAGTCAAACGCGCGTGAAAAAAACCCAGCGATTTACTGGGTTTTTTCATAAAAATAAATAGATAATGAATAACGTGTCGTGAGGTCGTGAATGATTAAAAGAGCAAGATAACTGAAGCAGTAAATATACAGTAATTTAGCTGCGGTGTTAAAATGGCAAGCGTGCAAAATTTAAAACATTTCGGCGAAATAAGGTTACGAGGCTTTATGTGCTAATTGACCTAAGTCTTCTTGGTTCAGTCATGCTCGTAATGAGTTGTCGTGAGTAGGCAGTATTCTTATTACACTTTATAGTTGCTACTTTTAGAGTTCCAACGGGAACTTGTTACCTGAACCAAATATCATTTATTTGTTTATAGATACTCAAAGAGCTCTAGAAAAACACACACTCTGAACACTATGAATACTGAATTCTTTCAGAGTTTTCAGCTCGCAAACTTGTGAGTCGGAGATACAGAAGAGTTGGAAACTCTCAAAAGCTAACCCTAGGCAAACCGTACCCATACATTTACTTCTAATTTAGGGATCCATACCTAAAAGGTGCCAGCGGAGCCCTATTACAAAGCCTACGCTGTCTGTCTGTCCGACCATTAAAGAGCTCTACATACATTTTAGACCGAAATAGGTAAAATCATGAAATTTCACAGAATTTTCAAAAAAAAAAAAAAAAAAACAAATTTTGTTTTTGCTTTATCCTAAAATAAATTCAAACTTGAAACTTGCCGTGATTATAGTGTGTGTGATCACTAAAGTAGGTATAACAACAAATAATTAAAACCACCCAAGTGTGAGACGGGCTCGAGCCATTACCATCTTAAATAACCGTATCAGCACCATCTAGCGATTATTAAGAGCAACAGTAACACATTTATTTGCTAGAAACTATATTGAAAGTTAAGCAACGTCAGGCTTGGTCAGTCATTGGATAGATGACCGCTTAGCAGCACACTTTTTGTTTTCTCAGGCAAGTTACGTAAATGGTGGTGCGGCATCCACGGTGCGCGAGTCCGTCTCGCACTTGACCGAGACTTTCTTTTTCTTTTATCCCAAGGTGGCAAATGTTAAGTGGCTATCGTATCCTATGGACGTTTGCAACATCAGGGGCATTACTTGCGCGTTACCGATACTTCAAACTTCATTGTAAGTTAAAATAAATGTGATTGATCCATTATTAAAAATATAGGTTAGTTAGTGCATATTATTGAGTTATGCGATGAGTAGAAAAACAACATAATAAACATGCAAATGCAACAGTTTCTCGGTAAACATTAGGTAACGCGACATTAATAAAGTCACTGTCACGAATTCACTGTATTGTTTCGCTGGGAACCTAAATGTACCTCGAACACTGTTAGGTCATACGTGCTACAGCATTCATTCCAATTATAACAAAGTCACGTAACATTTGACTACTGATGTCTACTTATCATTTTAATTATTGGTAGCGAAAGACAGGTTAAATACGGTCACTCAAAATCTGGATTTGCAGATCTTCCTCCGTACCTTCAAGCACCCACCTGATTGAATACTTGCAGTGTTCCAGCTGGCAAGATAGAGTACTCTGCAGAATCCGTTGTCAAACAATTTTAACCTAATTTAAAAAAGGAGGTTATCAAATCGACAAGATCGACTATAGAATTACACAATCCGTACTGTGAGGACCGAGCTTCGCTCGTTTTTTTAACGACGGCATCTATTGTCAAGTAGCTTTAGTATTGCTTAACAACGCCATAAAACGACGTTTTCTAGAAATGAAACCTAGGTAGACCGATTTATCGCCCCCGAAACCCCCAGCATACTAAATTTGATGAAAATCGTTGGTGCCATTTCCAACATTCAGATTATATATATACAAGAGGTATTAGATTATAAAAAAGGAATGATGCCCCGCCTGTTTGAAGTATAGTCGCCCCTAGAGCCATTTATCCTCTAGAATTCAACCTCAATTATTTCAGAACTGCAATGCTGCGAAACTATAAAACAAAAGTGTATAAAAGAAACACATTTAGTTTTTTATTTAATTCTTTCATCACCTGAAACAAGATAACGCAAAATTTATTTTATTAAAATTACTTAGATGTAGATATTTTTTTTTAGTTCTTTAGTGTTCTTTTAGGTAGGTATTATTTAGTCAATAAAATATATAAGTAAAACATATACTAAGTTATGGTATTGTTGAATTGACAGTTAAAGGCATCAATAAAACAAAAGGCTTTATTAGTTTTTATTTAAGTTTGCGATAGTTTCATATTTTACTATTGTTTTTGTTACTTCAACTAGATCATCAGGATAAGTTTGATTAGTATTGAAAAAAAAAAACTAATGCGATACAACGGGGCAACTATACCTTGATACATTTTAGGTATTAAATTGTTTTTTTTACAGAAAAGAGTAATTAAAATTACTAAGTTTCTCTTATCTATATCAGTTAGTGTAATAAATACTCGTATAACTAAAAAAGAAGGTTTGATGGGAAGGGCATCTAACCTTCAGCTGGTATTTCTAGGTGTGGCAACAATCCGCTATGGGGCATCTATACACAAAAAATTTAGGTTAAGCAAAATTGAATTTAGTCAATAAATGAAAACTACGGATATTTTTATTTTTTACCATTTTATACTTGAAGGACCATAGTAGAAGCCTAGGTTTTACAATTATTCGATAAATTGTACTTTATAACTGTTTTTCAAAAATGGAATTACCGCTATAGGGTAAAAAAAATATATGAATTAATATTTTTATTTTCATACTAAAGATTTAGTATAAAGAGATCTTTGCCTGTATATTTGGTATGAAAATAAAAATTTGTTTACACTGATGATGTACCCAAAGATATGACTTATGATGTTTTCTTCGAAGAATCCTACCTTCAAGGAGTCTCTAGTAAAGATAGAATATTCTTATGTATGTTTATTTATATAAATTTTCAAATGTACGGTTTAAAAGTCTACTTGAATAAAAATACTGAATTTGAGTTATAATGATTCTGAATTTCAACAATTTTGTGCAGATTTGGTTGTTGTACGATTTATGTACTAGAAACACATAATAAGCTTCCTAGTAGTTCTGTGTCTAATACATATAACACGAGAAAAGAACGAATATGAACAACACAATGTGATATTACATATAATGTACTTTACGATAGTAATGATAACAAAGGAAACGCAAACAAAGATGATACGATAGATAGGAATTTAGATCCAGTACTCTACACATAGTGTGCACGATCTTTGAAATTTTTCTGTATACCACATTAAAAAAAAAACTATTTCGATAAGTATGATTCTTTCTTAAAATGTTCAAGTAAATTCTATCCGACTCGTTCGTCAATATCTTTGATATGCGACCTCTTTGGTAACCTTTGCGTCTTCAATGTGTTTTGGGTCGGTGTCCACGGCATGAAATCGAACTGTGTAAAAAACGCCAAGTTCATTTTTTTATTGTATTCGAAATTAGTGCACAAATATTTGTACAAAGATTTGGTGCCAGCTTTACATAACAAAACAAATGTACGTTTTGATACACGAAGAGCATCGATTAGGTCACGATAAACATGGGCGCGGTAAGTAGGTTGGCTACTTGACATTTGTGAAAATATCACTGGGAAACGTTCCATTTGTGATTAAGATACAACGTCAAGGTCGCCCAGACTCCGAAGTGCAACAGCATTAGTGCGCTGCTACACTTCAATTCAATTTTCAATAAATAAACTACGACTGAATGTCTGGGGTGTGTCATGTTATGTCATACTGCAAATTGTGTATCGCCATTGCGGCATAGATTGTCAAGGTTTTAATAAGCTAGGTATTTGGACAGAAAAACAATATTATAAATGCGTTTGTTTTAGTGTGTGTGCTATGTTTTTTGTAAGTAGGAGTACTAGGAGACTAGAGTACCTTTATGCCACAACCAATGATATTTAAGTAAAGATACGGTACCTCCATATTGTTCGAAATCTAAATTTGATCCGCTGTTACCTACACTAGGTTTTAACAACGAATGCAACAGATTATTTTTTTTTTTTTTTTCTGAGCTGACTATGCAGTTGGCTGTTGCAGCCATTACTGCTTCACCGGACTTTTGGGGCGAGACACTGAAGGAGCCTCAGCCCATATAGCGCCCAACGCTCACGGGCTCCCCGCGGGGGAAGCCTCGGCTTGGGTTGTCACTCTCGGGGGCGTCCCTTCGACCGGCGTGAGTCTCGAACCCGAAGGTGAGTCACCGCCAGGAGGGGAGTTCCCCGTTACGCGGGTACGGTTGCGATTGAGTGGGGGCGAGAAGCGCCCCGGCACTCTTTGATACCTAGTGTATCCTTGTGGGCGCCGACGAACCCGGGGACGTCGGCGTCGTGTTTGGAGGGAGGCCCTATTCGGGGAGGTCGTAGAGACTAATCTCGCTATCCGGACAGCGAGATCGTCATCTGGGGACGTTAGTACGTGCCGAGGCCGCCTAACAATAGTTTTACGACCGTGACCGGGTCGATCGGGGGGACGATACGTTGTGGATTGCACAATTAAACGATTCGGGTGATTTTGCGTACGCTCGAAAAAGCGGACTGCCAAGTCTTTAAAGTATTGGGGAATCGTGGGAAGTTCGAAGTCTCTGTGTAGGCATTGCGAACGTACCAAGAGGCTCCAGAGGCCGCTCTGAGAAAGCGGTTTTGGAGGGTCTGGAGTTTGTGGAGATTGCGCTTGGACAGCGCAAAGACTACGCTAGCATAAGCTAGTATGGGGCGGATACAAGTTGTGTAAAGATTTAGCTTATTTCTAAGCGACATCTTACTATACTTGCCTATCATGGGATAGAGACGACCGAGAACAAAAGCGGCTCGGTCTCTGACTATTTTGGTGTGAGCTTGGAAGTTCAAACGACTATCCATGGTCACACCGAGATATTTTGTCTTATTTTGCCAGGGAATGGCACGACCGAAAAGAGAAAGGGGAGTAGGCCACGGAGGGCGGCCTAATGTAAAAAGGACGGCAGAGCTTTTGTCGGGATTCACCTCGATTCTCCATTTCCGAAACCACTCGCCTAGGGCGGTGATAGCGGGTTGGAGTCTCTCAATGATTCGACTCACTTGCCTATCTGTGGTATAGATAGCGGTATCGTCCGCAAAGAGGGCTAGATTTGTACCTATCGTTTTAGGGATATCGTTAGTGTACAGAAGGTACAAGATGGGGGCGAGCACGGACCCTTGCGGGACTCCTGCTTCTATGGGACGGGGGGAAGAGAGAGTGCCTTCGACTTTGTAGCGAAAGCTACGATTCGACAAATAGTCTCGTATGATGAGCACGAGACGATCTGGCAACTGAAAGTGGTACAGTTTAAAAATTAAACCGTTGTGCCAGACTTTGTCGAAAGCTTTCGCTACATCGAAGAAGACAGCGCCCGTGTGACGGGTCTTACCTAACGCTGGTTGAAAGCCAGTAAGAATATATTCCGTTATGCGGAGGACTTGATGGACGCATGAGTGTTTGGCACGGAAGCCAAACTGCTCGTCTATTAAAATGCCTCTGGAAACTATAGCGTTCCGTAGGCGAGCGAGGAGGAGGCGTTCATAGAGGTTACCAAGGGCCTTTAGTAAACTTATGGGGCGATAGGAGGACGGCTCGGTACGAGCTTTGCCTGGCTTATGGATGCCTATAACAATTGCATCTTTCCATTGAGAAGGAAAGATGCAATGTTCCATAGCAGCGTTAAAGATCGCTACTAGGAGGCAGATAAGGGGAAGAGTGAGGCGCTTTAGGATATCGTTAGAGATACCGTCCGCGCCGGGGGACTTACGGGGGCGTAGGTCTTTGATGACCTGTACGACTTCGTCGACAGTGACAGGGGGCAGGGGGTCTTGTGGAGGCAGAGAAGTTCTGCGCTCCACTTCGCCGACTACCTCGCGCACGTGGTCGGGATCGAAGGGCTGTGTGCTTAAGGCACATTGGGCTTGGAGGCTAGACGCTAGGCAATCCGCTTTTTTGTCGTCGTTGAATGCGGGAACGTTGTTTGGACGAATTAACGGAGGGAGAGAGTTTGCGGTTTCGGATTTTAGAGCTCTGGCTAAGTGCCAATAAGCTTGGTGAGAAGGAGAAATGTTCTCCATAAGATCACCGAAACGTTGGGCGCGGAGCTCAGCTACAGCGGTTCTTACACGGCGGTGTAAGTCGTTGAAGCGAGCTTTATTTTCGGTAGTGGGAGCGCGATCGCGAGCGCGGCGGGCCGCGTTACGCTCAGTCATTAGCGACCTGATGTGCTGAGGCAGGATTAGGTGGTGATAATCACCAACCGGCACCTGTCGTGAGCACTCGCCAACGGTGGCGGTCAGGTGGCTAGTGAGAGAGTCGATAGCTACGTTTAGATCGGTCGCGGAAGAGATTACGTTTGGAACGCGGTCTAGATGTGACGAGCTGGGATTTTCGAGCAATTGCCCAAATTTATCCCAGTCCGTCACGGTTCTAGTGTCGGGAGGAGAGAACAGATAATACGGAACGTGTCCAACAAAATGAGATGTCTATATTTAGAAAGTGATATGTGACTGAATCAAATTACGACAATTGTCTTAATTTGTTGATTAAATTCTACTTCCAAGAATCTTTATCTTTGAAAACACCGAATTCTTCTTATTCATGAAAGCAAAAGATCATGAAATGACCATGTACGAATTTTTGTCTACAATTGCCTCAATAAGTCATGAAATTTTGGAATTATTCTAAGGATAAAGGGAACAATGTAAAGATTAGTAGATTGTTAATATCTGCATTTTTTTATAACGATTTGGGTGCGTCATAATACGCAGTTTACTGCGTAAAATCAAGTTGGAATTCAAACTTAGTATAACTAAATTAAATATAGGAATGTGATAAAAACGAATTATCTAAAGTCGAAAGTAACATTACATTAGTACGGTGAAAACTTGACGATGTAGGACAAAAATACCTTCTTCAAGCGTCTTGACATTGATTGAAGGTGAACCTTTTAATTTTAAGTGGTATGTATGTGTTAGAAAGTGTCAGAATTTCCAATGGTCTTGGACCATTTTCGTCATTTTAATGATGTTATTTATGTTTCACAATTGCGGTTAACCGGAACATAAAACGGTAAAGAAAATTTCATAAGTTTTTGTTATATAACCAGATTTCATTTAGGTACAATCTTTTGTAAAATTAATCATGTTGAAACCTGGAAACGATTCGTTAACCTACGATGTTCCAAATAAACCGAGTAATATAAACGTAATGCCATATTTTTTTAACTTGCACCACAGCACATATTAGGAATATTATGTGGACACTTCTAAAAGTGGATAAAGCATTTGTAAGTTTTTTTAAATTGACAAACATTAAGGAGTTAATTTGCTTAGGTATAAAAATAACCATGGTATAAAAAATAAACTAAACTGACGCAAAAATCACAACAAATAAATATAAACTAATAAATATGTAAAAATAATCAAAACTAAAAAACAATTTGATTAAGTTTTTTAGTAAATTAGACTTTATTGAGACTATCGTGAAATATGTCACAGACTTTGTACGTACTTTGACGTGATAAGCGATACACGGGTCCATGTTGACCAACATTCGTTCTACAGTAAGGAAGGCTAAAAGTTAAGCGATTGTGCAGCCGACTGCCACTACGCAGAACTACTAAATTAAACTTCCCAAAAAGATCTGCAGACTTTAATTACCTCTAAGTCACTTAAATAATAAGGTTAAGTCTAAGACTTTCTTGCGAGCTTTCAATGGGCTTACGTGATAATAGTTTAGTCGATTAGTGTAAGAAATGAGAGCCCTAGATTTATTGACACTATAAGCAAGGTGGTAAATAGACTGCTTCTGAACCCTTTCGATTCTTGCAGTATGTTTTGATATGTAGGATTCCAGTCGGGACAACAATATTCTAAAATACTTGGCACGAATACAATATACAAGATCATTCCAAGGTCCGAATTTTTGAAATATTTTGTTTATTGTCTAATAACAAATCCTGAAAGTTTAGATGCTTTGCTGATTAAGTAATCGTAATTTTCGCTAAAGGTAAGTTTTTGATCAAATGTGATACCAATGTCTTTTATTTTTGTAACTTCATTTAAAACTTCGTTATTAATTAAATACATAGCCGTACTGGGTATTTTACGTTTACTGAATTTGATCTAGCACCATTTTATTCAAAGTTCAGGTCATCGGAGACGATAAGATTTTGGACTTAATCTCACGGTATAAGTCATATATGTAGGCTAAAAAGAAAAGCGGACCCAAATGAGAACCCTGTAGAAGACCTGATGGTACTGATTTTGCTGTTGATTTTTATCCTATTAATACTATTTGTTGGATACGATTATGTACTATGTGCGTATGAATTGCACCATTTAAGCAGATATCCATGTATGCCAAAGAATTTTAGTTTCTGAAGGAGGAGATCGTGAGACACTAGATCAAAAGCTTTTGAAAAGTCAGTGTAGATTTCTTTATTTTGGTTTAGTGTCGCTACAATATCAGTTGTGTATTCTATTAGATTTGTTAGTGTTGACTTGCCAGATAAGAAGCCAAGCCGGTTTGAGCAGGTCAATGGTCTTATGTGTGACAGAACTACTTTATGCACTAGAATCTCTAGAAGTTTGGCACATGCTGACAACTTTTGAGATTGGCCTATAATTTATTATATTACTAAGTTCACTGTTTTTGTTTATGGGTGTAATGTACGCAAAAGGAAACATTTCTGTAGCTATGGTGTAATAAAAATAAATAATAAGTGGTTTTAACAAGGATTTGCGACATTCGTATATAAATAACGGCGGAATTCCATCAGGGTCTGCGCCCTTATTGATATCCAAGGAATTTAAGCAGTTAAATAATTCATCTTCTGTAAATTGAAATGTACTTAATGTTTGTATAATTTTCATCAAATGACTTATACTCATAACTATAAGTCATTTATGTCATAAAATGGAAATGTTCAGACAAAAGGTCACAAATGGCCGGGCCACCCACTACTGTCTTAAATCTTTAGTCATCTCATTTGGGATTGTGTTACAATTCAAGCTATTAATAAATTTCCATATGAACTTAGGATTTTTTTGAAAAGCGTATATGCATTAACTTTAAAATTATTAAAACTATGTTTAAATAATAAATTTCAACGCTTTCTGAGTATCTCGTAAGTAAGCTTACCAAAAGGGATTAACATATATATATATATCTTATTCATTCATTCATTATATATATATCTTATGGTTAACTTAGCGTAAGTCATTCCCGGGCGTTACAAAATAGAGACTTATTAAATATGTTGAATCAATAAAAGGGAAAAATCTGAGATCTTGTGAATTCTTCTTGTTTCTCCGAGTATTCTTGATGTTTTAAGTTATTTTCTATCATTTTCGCTCTGTAATGTTACTCACGTATTTTAAAGGTCTTTTTTTTTTTATTTTATTATATTATATATTCTATTTTATTCGTAATATTTCTACCAAAACCAACACTTAATTTTTTTTTGCAGTATGACTTACAGTATGATTTGAAATATAACCTCCACTCAATCAAAATACCAATAATTTACAAAGTTTGTACTTGAATGCAGAAAAATAGTGCCTCCAAACAAAATGAAATAAATATTAGTAAAAAAAGGATAAAAAAATGGCGATAAAAACGGTTGTTGAAGCCGCTGATGTTAAAATTCAATAAAAATTAGAAACATTACCTTTTCCAATTACCTACTGGGCATAGTATTAATAATATTCTTTATTGCACAGTAAGTAGGACATATATTAAAACCTATTAAATAAAAATAAATATAATCTAGCGGTCTTATCGCTACCTAAGCGATTTCTTCCAGACAACCTTTGGATATATAATTTATGAAAACTAGAAAATTGAGTCAGGTGTGTCAATGACGAGACTTAAAAAATAGAAATAATAAGTATTGAGACCTGCGAAGAGAATTGAGAGCCAATTGAGTTTTGTTAGGAACTCGGAAATGTGATCAAATTTGCGTAGGCCAAATATAAATCAGATGTATATTTAACGTAACATAAATTTTGAAGTCGCCCAAGTTTAATAAGTTGTTCCTCCCTAAGATCAGGATACATAGCATCAGCATAGTCAAGTATTGGAAAGATTAAAGATTTGGCAAGAACAAATTTTTGTGGAGATGGGTAAAAAGTTACGCAACCTTTGTAAGGTTTTGATGTAGCAATCATTTTTTGTTGATTTCTTAATTCTGAGGTCTCCAGGTCAAAGACTGATCGTATACAACACCTAAGTTTTTACCGCTATTACTATAAATACTCCGTTTTGGTGACATTCTTGGAAGGTCATCCAAATAAATTTTAGCAATTAGTCTTGAGCTACCCATAACTTTTGTTTGCGTTTTGCAAGGATTTAGTTTAAGACCATAATAATCACTACGATCACCTATACGAGCTAGGTCTAGGTTTATTGCTTCAACAGTTTTATCCGGCTCTTCTATAGTAGCCTGAGCATAAATTTGGAGATCGTCTGAATAAAGATGGTAGAGAGAAGATATTTGGGAGTTAACAGAGTTGATGAAAATCGCGAAGAGGAGAGGAGACAACACGCCACCTTGCGGGACGCCAGCAGATGTGTTGCACCAGGTGGTTCAGAAGTTCTGCACTGTCGACGTCCACGCAAGTAACTATGAAATCAGTCAATTACTGTTGGAGATATGTTAAGATAACACATTAGAAATATATCGAATTCCAGGGTTGACCACTGATAAACTCCAATAGAGTAAGAACAGTAAGTTTTCTGTTTTTTATGCCTAGTCGTATGTCATCAGTAATTTGTAGTTCTGCTATGACCAGGTCGAAAACCGGATTATAATGGATTTAACAAATTATTTTTTGTAACTAAATTGTTGGTAGACAAGGCGTTCTAGTACTTAGGATAAAAAGGGAGGATTGAAATCGGACGATAATCGTAGTATAAAGAAGGATTAGCTTTTTTTAGGTAAAGGAATAATTTGTGCTTTCCATGAGAGATTATAGGAGTTACAAAAAATATAATAGTGTCTTTAAAACGACAAAAATAAATTTAGGACCCACTGGTTTCGTTATTTCTGTATTTGCCCAATAGTAAACGTTAAATGACGTAAAGCTCCAATTTTGTATGAAAAAGATAGTTCTTCTTCGACCCTTCGTTCAATATTTTCTTATAAAATTCTTTGCTTTTTGTCACTTTACATAAGTATTCGAAATACAAAAGGAACTCGTCCTAATATCACTAGCATTAAATAAACCTTACGCAAACTAAGCCACATGCAAAAGTTAGTCATAAAACAAGTGAATCATTAGGTACTTGCCAGTGCAAAAACATATTCTAACGTAACTAATGGAAAAGGTCATCCAGCAAACGTACCGCCGCCGATACCAATTGAATAATCGAATTGAAAGCAATTCGATGTCGATCCATTTGACATTTATGCATGAACTAGGTACCTATTATCTAGTCTATAATATTTCTTTTATAAATATTAGGCCGTAAATAACAAAGGCCAGTAATAAAATAAACAAAAACTTTTCTTATGGTGCAGAAAGTAGGTAAGTAAGTACCTTCGGTGAAAGAAAACGTCGTGAGGAAACCTGTATACGTCAAAAAAAAAAAAAGACGTATGTGAAGTCCACAATCCGCACTGGGCCCGCGTGTGGACTATGGCCTGAATCACCCTCGCTTATGACGGTAGGCCGTGCCCCATGTACTAAGTAATACAATAAAGCTATAATAGGTTTGTTGTTTTTTAGGGTTTCGTACCTCAAAAGGAAAAAAGGAACGCTTGTAGAATCACTTTGTTGTCAGTCTGTCTGTCTTGACCCTTTTTCTCAGGAACGCGTGTAGGTATCAAGTTGAAATTAATATCATATACTAAGGTTTATGGTCCCTTGAAGCTGTAAAAAAATCAAGATTCTAAGTGAATGCATTTGAAAAAATACTGCCATTTTTGTCGCATATTTTGGCATTTACAAATAAATCAAAACCTATGGGGTACTTCCCGCTGTCCTAGAATCATGAAATTTGACAAGAAGCAAGGTATTACATCGCAAATGTAGAAAAAATTCAGGATTCGTTAATTTTTAGTTATAACACATTTAATAAATCGGCCAAGTGCTAGTTGAACTCGCGCACGAAGGGTTCCGTACCTTTATCTATAAAATCGGCAAAAAAATCACGTTTGTTTTGAGGCCCACTTAAATATTTGTTTTTTTTTTAATTTAATTATTTATTTTTAAAGTGACTATATAACTAAATATTCTGTGAATATTTTGAGAGTATACCTGTTGTCGTTATCAATATCGAGCAAAAAAATCACGTTTGTTATTTTTAGGCCCCTTAAATATTTATTAAATTCTTTTTTTTAGTATTTGTTGTTATAGCGGCAACAGAAATACATCTTCTGTGAAAATTTCAACTGTCTAACTATCACGGTTCATGAGATACAGTCTGATGACGGACGAACGAACGGACAGCGGAGTCTTAGTAATAGGGTTCCGCTAATTACCCTTTGGGTAGGCCGTGCCCCAACAGTGGGGACGTATGAAGGCTGGCAAAGACTAAAGTCTACGGTCACTTAAAGTTGTAAAAAAATCAAGCTAAATCAATGCATTTAAAAAATATGCTCAAGATACGGTCATTTTTGTCGCATATTGTGACCCGTTGCCGTTGATCTAGAATCATGAAATTTGGCAAGAAGCAAGACACATGACATATTTTTTTTATTCCGTTAAAGTGGCAAACAAGCCCACGGTCAGAAAATGGTAAGCGGTCAGTAGCCTATGGATAATTAAGGAAATAAAGGAAAAATCCAATCCAGTTAAGACATAAACCAGTGAGACTTGATCTCATGATGGAAGATTATCTACATAGAATATATGAAGTTTGAACGGAACCCTCGGTGCGCGAGCCATACTCGGATTTGGCCGGTTCTTTTTGTTTTAATGCGCTCGAATCTTGTTCTGCCCTTCTGTTGACGTGTGCCAGGTCAGCTAATTAACGTATAAACGAACACGCTAAGTAGAATTATGAATAACTTTGTTATGTAGAAACTGCAATTTTGAAACTGCACATACCCAGCAAGTCTGTTTGTACGTTGTTTTTATATAATTGCTATGATACACCTGCAAATTGCAGTTTCTACTTCACAAAGTGTAAATGGGCCTTTCGGTTGTGTACTTATTCTAATTTTAAATTAGATCAAAGAGAAACGGTTTGTTGGTTTATTTGTTTCTCACTCAAGAAAGGCTAAAAGAATTAATTTCGAACGTAGTTTTTATTTTTTATTCTGTAGATTTATACTAAATTATGCAAAAGAAACCACGGGATTTGTTTGTCCATTGTCAAGATCGATTACTTATTTAATACAACTGCCTTTGAGAAAAAGAAACTGCAATAGGTATGGTACATTCAGAAACTAATAAAAGCGAATAAACTATAGTTATTCAGGAACAGTAACTTTTAGGTAGAATACCTAGCTATCTAAAATATGCAAGGCACAATAGTCGTACTGCCTTTTTAGCTTACAGAGCGCAGCGGTCAGATAATAGAATATACAGCTAGCTTACAACAAAAGGTCTTCAAAAACACAAGTCATTGGCACAAAAAACTAAAACGTTTCGGTTTCGAAGACCTTATTGGACGCAACAACAATGGAGCGAATGGAGGAACCGCTATAAACGAAAACAGCGCACACCGCCAGCGCCGCGTCAGCGGAGAAAGTGTTTCTTGACAATAGCAGACAAATTGTAGCTGACCAAAATGAGAATAAGCTCTTTTCTGAACAAGATACGCTTTTTAGATATACTGCACGTTATAAGAAAAGACGTATTGTCGGTGCAAACACGAACACTGTTTACAAAATGTATTGCTTACATGTATGACGAAATACATACATTTGTATGTAATCACGCTTTCGAAAGTTTTTCGAACAGTTTCGATGTAAAACTTAACGGGGCTTTTGCGAATGACAATAATGTATCAAATATACGATAGATAGAGGGATCGCAGGGCACCTAATTTGATGAATGCATTATCACAAAGCTAGTTGCTAATTGACAATGATGAACCCTTGTGTCTTATAATCACCAGCCGCTTTTACAATATTAACGAAGTAACTTGTGAGGAAATTATCCTTGACGCACCTTTGGAAGGAAATTACACATAATTGTTGTTATAATCTGCAAGCAAATTTGGCAATGTAGAAATTTTAATTAATTTTAAAAATGCAATACGGAACCGATTAAATCCGATTCTTTCTTTATATTATTATTACGTATTAATAATGAGAAAATTAATTTGAGACCGCTAAACTTAATAATAAACCTTTAAAAAAACGAGATTATAACTGACCTCTTACATCAGCCGCTAAATGGCCACTGGGAAGCCAGGCCTCTTCCATAGATATTTATAACCAAAGGGTCCAGGTTTTAACTAGCAGAACGTCTCTTAACACAGTCGGTCATCGCGTTTGATGTGATGGAAAAATCCGTCTATGTCTAGACATTTATGGCACCGCGATCAAATGTTTGACTGGCTCGACAGCTCTCAATGGTCATATTATGGCTAGTCGGGAGCGTTCAGTCCCCCGTCTCGCCGCGCACCGCACCTCACGATTTCTCTGTCTAGACACCTTCGTGTCAGACAGTATGAACGAAATGAATGTTTAATACAATACGATAGCAACTCATGCTAAGCATTAGGTCTCAAGCAGAAGGTCTCTGTGACAGCCAACTCCCCTTTTAGTAAAACCGATTCTGTGATGATTTAGGTACATTGGTCGTGTTACTCGTAGGATTTTGAGCGTCGCTATTAGGTAGGTATAGACTGTCTACGAAATCTTGACACCCTTTCACTGTACTTCATGAGACTGTAGCCAAAATAATGTAGTTCTTTAATTTTTAAAGAACTGTTTTGTGTGTATGTGTAATGTCCGCGTAGTTTGTTGTTAGCTTACACATAGTTAATATAATAATGGTTTTGCCCTGACTGTACCCACTTACACACACACTTGTGTCATTGTGTTGTTTTAAGGATACGTTGTTACATTCCACTTTAAAGTTGGTGTTTATGTAGGTACCTAAAGTTTATATATCACACACTTCACTTTCATGACACTAACTTTAAAGTGAAATTCAGATCAGATTTTTGGAAATAAGTAATTTTTTTTCCCCTTTTAGTGCATCTTTTTGAAGCCGGTTGTTTTTTTTTGTTAAAAAGTTTTTTATTTGGGAAAATTAAAAAGTTTTCACGGGAATAACTTCAACCGAATTCCACTTGATCGAACTATAGCTACATCTATAGCAAACTTCGTTAGTATAATTAAGGAGTTGGCGTAGGAATCCCACGCCGATTACCGAAATTAGGTCAGTCCCCTGGCAAACGGTAGTTATATATAAAAACATTCACGTTGTTGTCAATGCCTTTTGACGACAAGATACATGCCAAAGATGGTCGAGAAACTAGTACTATCAATGCGATTTTACTCGATTTAAATTACTGTTGCAACCCATTTTCGATAGCAAAATCATACGACAAAGAAAAAATCGCATTAAGTACCTGTGCTTATTCCCCGATTAATCGTCCTAGCATTTATTATTATTACAAACTAACCGTCCGTCCCGGCTTCGCACAGGTGGACTTTAATTAAACATTTTGGGATAAACGGAGAGTAAATGTATCTTTATGCATAAGTGGTTTTGTTCAAAATACAATTAATATATATTTATCAATAAACCTATTTTTATTCACAAAGTTTTTTTTTTTTCCTTGACAAAAGTTAAAATATTCAATGTCGGTTGCGTCCGCTGCATAGGGAGGGCGCAGGAAGCTAACCGCGCGTATGGCGCCGGGCCCTTTATTTTTCGTTTAGTATTTTGTTTAGATTGACATTTTTAAATTAATAATATCTTTTGAATGGAATGTCCGATTTGAATAATTCAAAAAGTAATCTACAGGTATTGAAACAGTCTTGAATACGATACGATTTATTTGGATAATGATTAATACAAAGGTATGCATAACATGGTCTGATTTTGGTCGGCATTTCTATCAACTTTTTAAACGTAAAGAAGTAGTTAGTAAATACGAGTTGCCATAGCATCGCGTAGTTTTTTTAAGGATATTGATATGTTCTTTAATATTGTAGAACATTTTTTTTTGTTCTATTATCAATAGTTTCCGCAGCGCATGCAAAACATTTTATGGCAATTTTTTTTTACGCCTTGAGTTACATTTCTGAAGTTTTAGTAGGGATCCCTAATTTTTCCTAATAATAAATATCGACTATGTTATAGGGATGAATTGTACGAAATCTACATCAAAGGGAATAAAAGGGAATAATGTAGAATTCTAATGGTGAAAGAATTTTTAAAATCGGTTAAGTAGTTTTTGAGTTTATTCGTTACAAACATACAGAAATACAAAACTTTCCTCTTTATAATATTAGTGAAGATACTGAGAAATCTTGTATAAAAGCAATAAAAGACTTAAATTAAAATATGTATTGAGCTCAAGTATTAAGTTATGGTAGACTACTTTCCGTTTGTTAAATTTAATAATTGCACTTAATATAGGAAATAAAGTCCGTTTAAAAATAACTATGACCTAACATATAAACTACTGAGCTACGGTGTTAGTTGGTTAATAACTGTCAATAGTAAAAGTAACACCGTACCTACTTAGAAAGGTAGGCATAATAGCAGTAATAGGTATAATTATAATACTAAGATAACGAATGCAAGGTCTTACGCAGAACCGGTACCGGTTACCGTAGTGCTACATTCATTAGACGTAACGGTAACTTTTTTTGCATTCGATTAAATAACGCTGATAAAAAATACAGATAACTCCGTTAGAAATTGTTTATTCTTTTTTTTGTTAACAGAGTTCGGAGAGAAGATCGGTTTTAGACCTAGGTACCTTATTTTATGTTTGTCTTAATATTTAACAAACTAAGACGATGCTGGTGCCACAGTTACGCCATTTTGTGATTATTTTCGAGTTTTAATATATTTGATAGAATTGAGACTGTACTAGTTTTTGATATTAACACTACGTTTAGCAAAATCCTAAAAACTCACTAATATTTTACAAAATGTGGAAGGTTATGCGAAACTGATATTGTTAAATTGAGAGGGACTAAATTAAATTACAACTTTAAAATTCTTTTTTTTTTAATTTATTTATAGTTAAAATTTTAAAAATGTTTTAATATTAAAGTTAATTAGCACCTTTACAGGAGCTTTAGTTTGTTTTTATTATTAGTTTATTCAAAAGTAATTCGATGGTTAAGTAAAAGCTTTACCAGGCAGGTAAATACTGTGAACCGGGGGTTACTTTGACTTTAAAAGATTCTTTGTCAACTTTTGGGGCTAGTTTGACTCTAAGCTAAAATCTGCTCTACACTCTACAAGCGTCGCACAGCCAAGAGAAGTATACACAAATGAGATCGGACGCGTTTAAGATAACATACTGCTCTGACTCGGATCTATGACTCAGAGAGGATACGACACAGACCAGGTATTAATAATCTTAATATACCAGGAGCCCAATTATAATAATAAAACAACTAGAGTCCCTGGGGTTTTGGCGCGAATCTTAAGAAGGAGTGGTGTTTTTTTCTGTTTAATTTTTATTAAAAAAAAAAAAAAAAACTAGAGTTTCAAGGGGTGCCATCAAATCAAAATCTCACAGATTTGAAAGCTGAAGGTTTTCAGGGTTCCGTACCCAAATGGTAATTAGCGGAACCCTATTACAAAGACGCCGCTGTCCGTCCGTCCGTCCGTCTGTCACCAAGCTGTATCTCATCATGAACCGTGATACCGTATTTCTGTTGCCGCTATATAAACATATACTAAAAACAGAATAAAATAAATATTGAAAGGGAGCCCCCATACAGCAAACGTGATTTTTTTGCGTGATTTCGCTTGATATTGATAACGGTAGCAAGTAGACGCTTAAAATATTCACAGAATATTAAGTTATATAGTCACTTTAAAAATAAATAATTAAATTAAAATAAAACAAATATTTAAGGGTCCCCTACAACAATCGTGGTTTTTTTTGCCGCTTTTATAGATAATGAATGGTACGGGAACCCTTCGTGCGCGAGTCCGACTCGCACTTGGCCGATTTTATTGTTTTAATAAGCTATAGTGAGCTTGAATTAACTTCTTAATTTTTTGTAAATCCAATAAAAACATAATAGTAACGCCGGTTTACGGTACCTACATTTTTGCGTTTAAATGAACATCCCGTTTTTAACTTTTAAATCAGCCAGCAGATCTCAGGCTATCGAATCATAATTATAGGCTTATAAGTAACGACTGATAGTAACGACACATAACACATGGTGCCCCCCCTATGCAATCTGAAAAACAATAGGCAATCGAAATATTACCTAAATTTTGTTTTTTTTTTATATCAAACTATTTACATTGTAAATCTTGTTTATTAAGTGTTTCAATACAAAACATGTATTTATAAGTTGATACACTATAATATTATGTTACGTTTGTGATTTTACAAAGAGTACCTATTGGACGCACGCAAATAAAACAGTATTGACTTGACGGTTCGAAAGTGTTCTTAGAAACCGATTTGAATAAAAAGATTTTGAATTTGAATTTTGAATTTGAATTTCAAAGAAAAATCTGCTGTATTCTTGAAGACAATTTTATTCACAAAACAACCTTTTGTCGACGGACTGTTAAGGAAAAGTTTGTCGCAGCTGTTGAAGTGAAATCAGCGTGTAACCGTTACTTACAGCCTGGCTAATCGAATGATGGCGATCTAACGCACTCACGCAAATCAACGATTAGTTTCAGAGAAATTTACCAGAAGAGATAGGCATTAGGTTAATGAAAAGCAAAATGGCGTAATACTTTCATCTGTACTCTTTGCAAATTCCATGTTTGCCGTTAAAATTCAATTAGTTTTAATAGTTATTTTTAAACATAGTTTTTAACGACCGAAGTGGCCGCAGTGTTAGCACGTTGGACTGCAGAGTGAGCAGTCTTGGGTTCCATTCGTCCAGTCAATGGTCCATCGGTAAGACTAGGGATTGCAATCTGATCTAGCGGAACCGAAAAATCTATCGGATACCTCGCAAACTCTTGTGGCAAGCTACCTAACATAATACCTATCTATACATTGAAATTATTTATTTTACGTAGTGCAGCTGTACACCCTCGTCCGAGTGCTCCCGCCAGGTCTCGAGAAAGTCACGCACAAATGGCCAAGTTGGGCCATGTACACTCTTGCATACTCCAGTTAGATTAATGAAGTTAAATCTTAATATATATAAATCTCGTGTCACAATGTTTGTCCTCAATGGACTCCTAAACTACTGAACCGATTTTGATCAAACTTAGTAAATATCTGTTACTTGATCCAACTTAAAAGATAGGATAGTTTTTATCTCGATATGTCAAGTGCGAGCCGGACTCGGGCACTATAGGTAAAAACCAACTTTCGCCGGGTACAGAGGGACGGCAGCGGAACAACGTTCGCCGGGACAGCTAGTACATAAAAACACAAAAATCATCATCACATGTTTCGTGAATGGGTAAGAAACACTGGCACACTTCTTGTTTTATTAATTCTCGTATCAGTATAACTTTTTTTTCTGAGAGCTATAAGCCCCACTGCAGTGGCACTACTACCCTTGGAGAAATAGGATTAAGTCATAGTCCACCACGCTGACCTAGTGCCGGTTGCCGAACTTTGCTATAAGTAGGGTTGCCATAAATATTGGGAACTGATACAGGACATTTAAGGTGATATCTCTTAAAACTATATTTTGGTGCCATGTAATACAATTTTTCATTAAATTCACGATTTCCGACAGTCGTATTGCTGTATACGCGTATTTTAACGAAAAACAGACACAAAATAGCAATACGGGACAAGGTTCTCAAATATGGCGACAGTCCCGTATATACGGGACGTATAGCAACCCTACTCATCAGGCCTCTGACTTGGCTTAATGACTGCTGTCACCTGGCAACAGCCTTTACGTAAATAAAAGTTGCAAATTGCCGGTGCTGTTTTCTACCATTAGTTTTAATCACTATTACACACATAACATACATGAAAATATAAAAAGCAAGGGTGTAAACAAGAATTGGAATAACCAACTGACTGCAAGAAGAAACAGCAAGAATGTACAAGAGCACACAGATACCTTTCATCTTATTTTTTCAATTCCGTAAGATTATACAAATACGTAAACAAACAAGGAGTTAGATGATTAGCTGATTTAATGTAAATAAAACTCGTTTCAACAAAGATTCGATCAAGGTCACGTTTTCGTCGAAACTGGTCGGGGGCTCAAGTTTTACGACACTAATATACGCCGGATGAGCTGAGATCATATTTTCCTCTCATCTTTAATAATAAGCAATGACGCAATGGTACGACGCGCATAACTGAGAAGTGGTGCTTACTTATCTTCTTGTGGCTAAAGCCGGCTTTGCTAACCTTAATCCTATTTATATGTATGAACCTATATCTTTACGATTTTAAACACCCTTAAGAGGGTAACCAGCAGTTGGATACACCCTGATTATAATGTTGGGGTGAGCCTTTTTGCACCATACACTTTAGTTTCGCGTGATAGAAAAGTATGTTGCCCAAAATATTAATTAAATAAGACCCATATCATCTAAGTAATACTTACGTACCAATAAAAAGCTTGGTTTTTGTGATAGGATATTTGGGCCAACTCAAAAAGAAAACAATTAACATTCAAATTTATGATGATTTATAAAATTAGTCATAGCATAAAAGCTGTACTGAAAAAACAGTGTATTGTGCGTTAACAGGCTTCTTATGCATCCCTAGCATTGAGCATATGCGTCCTTACCATGGACAATGGTGATTTTAGCCATAGCCTGCGTCACACATACATGTAACAATGGTAGGTTTTTTTTTCTTAATAAAAACTTAATTTGAAAGGTTAATTTTATCCCACCTAGCCTGATTGATTACATGCTTGCAGTCAGGCTTATTTATTACAGGCAGGATACAACTGCTTTTCATTTAACCTTAATTTGAATTTGAATTAGACTAACTTTTCAGTAAGTACCATAAATAAAAACAAACCAAAATAGATATTAGTATATCTGAGATTAATAAATCAGACACAGTTTGACTAATTGTCATGAAAGTCGAAACATCTAAGAGTTTTTTCATGAATAAGGTTTTCATGCAATCTTCTTTATAGTAACTTGACTCAAAGTATTGAAAATCTTTTTTTTTATTTATTTGGGTAAAAATAGTGTTTTAAACTAGATTTAAAAAAAAAATACGATTAGCCTGGTTGGCTATTTAGAATAGACTAACATTGCTGTAGCCTAGTAGTCAATAAAAGAAAAAGTGAAATCAAATTATATATATATAACCAGTACTTTTTGTTATAGAACTAAAATGATTATCATCAAATTATAATAATTACATGACTGGAATTCCAAAGAGAAAATAATGTTTATATTGAATTCCAACAACCTAAAGGCATGGCATGCCCCAATAGCCTTAAGATGCAATTAATTATCTGTAATGAAACTTCATTATTATCAGGGACAATGAATAATGCAACATCTATTGATATTTCATAACTACTATTTACACTATCAAAGTTGAAAAAGCAGTTTTGGAACACACAACTCCGGGTAGTTAGTTATTTAGGTAACTGTTTAGATGAATTATTTACACTGTCTTAAATATGGTTGAAAATCACTCCTAGAAAAATAACTGTGAAACACTTGTTCCGAAAGGATAGAAAATCAACTTCACCGGGTAATAATCAATGATTAAAAGTGAATTGGAACATTGCCTAAGTTTCAATTAATTTTATATAGAACTTTGCCATAATCTGAATTATAAAACATTAAGCATAAAAATTATAAAAAAATCACAAAACTTTCCTTTATTTAAGTCCAGTTTTGCTTAGGAATTTTTATGTTAATAACATGTCAACTGCAGTTTGTCAAATGTTAAATTAAATATTGATTTGAAACTGTGCAGTGAGCTAGGTAAATGAATACACATATTATTATTATATTTTTCTTATATGTCTTATTTTGTAAACTTTAAGCAAGAAAACTATGATTTAGGCTTAAAATATGAAAATACACTATAACATAAAAACTGAGAGACTAAACTAGACACATAGTGGCCTTTTTTATTTGAGCCAAAATCAAACTTTTCTTGATTTTAAGTTTACAAAATAGACAAGAAAAAATATGTCATTGACACAAGCTAAAGAAATATAGATAAACTGTGTTTTTGGTGAGACATCTTTAAAGCAGATGCATTTAATTACTCTAATCACAATTTTTAACTAAAATATAAATCTGACAACAATTTTTTTTATATAGGTTATAATGTAATTAATTACCTATAGTCATATTACAGGTTACTTTTGCTCATATTTCAAACCATATCTGCAATTTTTTTTCTGGTACTAACTCAAAATACTGTTAGTTAGTTAGAGTTCAATATTTTAAGCAAATTATAGGTTATATAAAATTTTCTTGGTTACCTCACAACTGCTTTAAATAGTATCTAACATATACTTTAAAGAATTATCTCAAAATTGAAATCTTTTTTTTTGGATGTCCAAAGATATTTAGTGAATTTGTATGCAGTTCTCAAATAGAAAAAACTTACCCGATCTTGGGGACACAGGAACAGCCGGTTTTGGAGCTGAATTAGAGCAAAGTCTTCCAATTTTAGTTGGTGGCTTGAGACCTGATGGCTTCTGTAGTGTTGATTTAGAGGAGTCAGCAGATTTTGTTACAGTAGATGATGATGACGCTGACTGGATAGAGTCCTTGCGATTCGCAGGTGTTGCATTTTCAGCTGGTGTTGATGATAACATTGGCGATGATGATGGGGTATCCGGTGGAACTTCATTCATTCTTGACTCACTTTTTTGACTTTGTTGTGACACTTTGAATTTAAATAGGTATGTATTTATATTGTATTATATACATAGTTTCAGAACCCTTTTTTCTGACTCTATGTTGTATGTACAAAACAACGCCGGTGAAAATTAAACGTAACGCGCTCTCGATTCATTCAAATAAGTAGATAAACTAAAAATATCTCAAAGTTCCCGCGCAATAACCTGACGAGTAATCTGGATCACGGCCAATGTGAAACTGTACCACAAGTAATTTTAGGTCGTACTCAATATGTATTAAAACTCATCCGATATTTAGGTACTAATATGTAGAATAAAGTAAACGATATTTTTGTAAGCAACTTATTATAACATGCAAGATTTTTTCGAATTGTTTAACATCATTTATGGTGCCTTTGTATTGAAACGACAAATATAAAAAAAAATCACGGCATACCTTGAATATCTGGACCACAACAGCGTTTTCAGAAGTAGAAAATAGAGAAAAACACAAGATTTTTACCGCTCGTCAGCTACCAGCTGAGTTTGACGTTATCATGTCGTTTTAAATAGAAAAAAGAGAAGCACACAGCACAAATTACAGACACCATTTGTCGCAAATACAAATCTTATTATTGTTAAATTTCACATTTCACCAGAAAACCCTCAATTATTTTATAAAACACGATCGCGATTTTTACTGTTTACGTTGCCGTTCGCACACGCAGGCAAAGTTGCCAACTACGATAAATTCATGAAGTACGTAGTCAGTCAGTACTCTTATCTATTCTATGGCTCAGGAGCCATATCTACTCTTTGATTGTGTAAGATTTTTTCAGCTTCAATCAAACTAAGGCGACTCCGCGAAACGCGATTTGGCGCTATTCGCTCGCTCGCTTAGCCTCCTAAACTGACGCGTCTTTCCGCGCGTCACTATTTTTGGTTTTCCAATAAGAAAAGATGTCTTTTGATATCGAAACTGAGGTTTTGCTATTATTAGCAGTAGCTGGAGAAGAATATCAAAGTTTCAGTAAATGATCTTTTTTTCTTTTACTCTTTGTAAAGATAATTCCATATTGAACGGCATATCGTAAACACGCACGATCCCGCCTATATTTCGCTGCAACGCATACGGCTATTCGTGCCAATTTGAACACGTCCATACAAGTTGCCTGACGCAATCGGCATGGGGTTGCAGCCATAACTGCTTCACCGGGCTTTTTGGGGCGAGACTCTGAAGGAGCCTCAGCCCATATAGCGCCCAACGATCAAGGGCTCCCCGCAGGGAAAGCTTCGACTTGGGTTGCCGCTCTCTGGGGCGTCCCTTCGACCGGCGTGAGTCACCGCCAGGAGGGGAGTTCCCCGTTACACGGGTACGGTTGCGATTGAGTGGGGGCGAAAAGCGCCCCGGCACTCTTTGATACCTCGTGTTTCCTTGTGGGCGCCGACGAACCCGGGGACGTCGCGTCGTGTTTGGAGGGAGGCCCTATTCGGGGAGGTCGTAGAGACTAATCTCGCTATCCGGACAGGTAGATCGTCATCTGGGGCCGTTAGTACGTGCCGAGGCCGCCTAACTATAGTTTTACGACCGTGCCGAGGTCGTTCGGGGGGATGATACGTTGATGATTGCACAATTAATCGATTCGGGTGATTTTGCGTACGCTCGAAAAACCGGACTGCCAAGTCTTTGAAATATTGGGGAATCGTGGGGAGTTCGAAGTCTCTGTGTAGGTCCGCATTGCGGACGTACCAAGAGGCTCCTGAGGCCGCTCTGAGAAAGCGGTTTTGGAGGGTCTGAAGTTTGTGGAGATTGCGCTTGGATAACGCAAAGACTACGCTAGCATAAGCTAGTATGGGGCGGATGCAAGTTGTGTAAAGATTTAGCTTATTTCTAAGCGACATCTTACTGTACTTGCCTATCATGGGATAAAGACGACCGAGGACAAAAGCGGCTCGGTCTCTGACTATTTTGGTGTGAGCGTGGAAGTTCAAACGACTATCCATGGTCACACCAAGATATTTAGTCTTATTGTGCCAGAGAATGGCACGACCGAAGAGAGAGAGGGGAGGTGGCCGCGGAGGGCAGCCTACGGTAAAGCGGACGGCAGAGCTTTTGACGGGGTTCACCTCGATTCTCCATTTCCGAAACCATTCGCCTAGGGCGGTGATAGCGGTTTGGAGTCTCTTAGTGATTCGACTATCCACTATCCACTTGCCTATCGGTGGTATAGACAGCGGAATCGTCCGCAAAGAGGGCTAGTTGGGTACCTATCGTTTTAGGGATGTCGTTGATGTACAGAAGGTACAAGATGGGGGCGAGCACGGACCCTTGCGGGACTCCTGCTTCTATAGGATGGGGAGAAGAGAGAGTGCCTTCAACTTTGTAGCGAAAGCTATGATTCGACAAATAGTATGATGAGCACGAGACGATCTGGCAACTGAAAATTGTACAGTTTAAAAATTAAACCGTTGTGCCAGACTTTGTCGAAAGCTTTCGCTACATCGAAGAAGGCATCGCCCGTGTGGCGGGCCTTATCTAATACTGGTTGGAAGCCAGTGAGAATATGTTCCGTTATGCGGAGGAGTTGATGGACGCATGAGTGTTTGGCACGGAAGCCGAACTGCTCGTCTATTAAAATGCCTCTAGAGACTATAGCGTTCCGTGGTGGAGCTAGGAGGAGGCGTTCATAAACTTTACCAAGGGCCTTTAGTAAACTTATAGGGCGATAGGAGGACGGCTCGGTACGAGCTTTGCCTAGCTTATGTATGCCTATAACAATTGCATCTTTCCATTGAAAAGGAAAGATACAATGCAAAATGCTTTCTGCGTGGGTTTCGCCTCAGTTTGACTGAAGCTTTTCACAACAATTTTAGGTACCAAGAAGCTTATATATTGATTGATGATTGATATTGATATGAGAGCGCAGTATATAACATTTTATCTTACGTAGTTTTTCTTTATTTTTAGGGTTCTGTACCATAAAATCCATAGACTAGGAAGAGGCAAATTTTAAGACATTTTTTTTAACTTATAAAATTATACAAAAAAAAAACATTTTGTGTCTGAAAATTTTAAGTCTAAAAAGGTGAAAAATATTCCGGTACCAAAATTATTTTTAATGGTTGCTAGTGATATTGCTACATTATACCGAGCTATATGGAGCAATTTAAAGAAATTAAGGCCTGAACTGCCTCCAACAATCCTTTGCTGGGCAATCATTGCTAAAATAATTGCTCGTATAATAGCTCTTTTAGATTTTGATGAGCATTTTCTTTTATATTTTTGATATTCATAAATAAAAAAAACTGAAGTTTTATTACAGACTCGTCACAAATTACATATTAAAATTTTGCGTATCTTTGATACATATATATCTGATATTTTTTCACGTTTGTTTAAACCTATGCAGTTTTTATTTATTTTTAGGAATCTGTACCATAAAATACATATAGTATGGAGGCAATTTTTTTAACTATTAAAATTTTTCGAATATAAAACATTTAATGTCTGAATTTTTTTAATTTCAGCTGAAAAATATTTAAGTATGAAAATTATTTTTAAAGGTTGCTAGTAATATCATACCAAGCTATACGGAGCAATTTAATGAAATTAAGGCCTCCACTACTTTCGACAATCATTTACCGAGCAATCATTGCTCGTTTAACAGCTCTTTTTGCGCACATTATGTGTATTTCGAAATCAACTAACCCGGAAAAACTAAAATTAGTAATAATAATACACACTTATAAAAATGGTCTCGGCGACAATGATAACTACAGGCCAAAAACCATACTGTCATGTTTCAGTTCAATTGAAAATTGGCTACTGTATTAGTATTTGGGGTGCAGCAGCAAAAACAAAGTTTCTTGAAGTTGAAATAGTGACCTCTTGCTTAAAGCGAAGCTTGCTTAAAGTAATGTATTTTAAACCTTTTAAATATCCAACAGAAGAACTTAATAAAATAGGGGAAGTATTATCAGTGAAAAAGCTGTACAGTTTGTCAGCAATTTTAAAATTAATAAAACTCTAACGTATAAACCTAATTTATTACCTAAAATGCGTAAAAACGTAATACCCGTCACACAACGAACTAAAACTAAATTCGCACAACGTCAATTCTCTGCACTATCAGCTTGTCTTTACAATAAACTAATCAGAAAACTAAATTTTTACAAATTGAAATCTCGTGAATGTAAACAAACTTTGTATGATTGGTTAAAGACCATTGACTACAAAGAGACGGAAGCCTTTATACAATATATAAATTGATTTTAGATAAAACAAAAAAAAAATTACATTTAAAATGTATTAGACTAGAAGATTAATACACACACACCCGTGCGCACACACAAACACACCCACCCAAACTAACACATACATACACGCGCACATAAACACATACACATATAGCTACATCTCGCACCTAACGCTAGGTGATCTGATGGAGAATATGTCCCCTTCTCATCTAGCTTATTGGCGCCTAGCCAGAGCGTTGAAATCAGACACCTTCAACTTCCTCCCTCCGGTAACTCATCCCAACAACGTTCCCGCATTCGATGACGACGAAAACGCAGATTGCCTTGCATCTAGCCCTCAATGTGCCTTTCGCACGCTAGCACACAACCGTTCGATCCCGATCACATGCGAGAGGTAGACGGTGAAGTGGAGCGCAGATTATCTCTGCCTCCACAGGATCCTTTACCCCCCGCTACGGTTGACGAGGTCAAACAGGTCATCGAAGACCAACGCCTCCGCAATTTTACTTCTCAATGGAAAGATGCAATTGTTATAGGCATCCATAAGCCAGGGAAAGCTCGTACCAAGCCTTCCTCCTACCGCCCTATAATTTTACTAAAGTCCCTTGGTAAACTTTACGAACGCCTCCTCCTCGCTCGCCTACGGAACGCTGTAGTCTTCAAAGGCATAATAATCGACGAGCAGTTCGGTTTTCGCGCCAAACACTCGTGCGTCCACCAAGTCCTCCGTATCACGGAACATATTCTTACTGGCTTCCAACCAGTATTAGGTAAGCTCCGTTACACGGGCGCTGTCTTTTTCGATGTAGCGAAAGCCTTGGACAAAGTCTGGCACAACAGTTTAATTTATAAACTGTACAACTGTTACTTGCCAGACGGCCTCGTACTCATCATACGAAATGATGAGATCATACGATATTTCTCAAACCGCAGCTTTCGCTATAGTTTCGAAGGCACTCTCTCTCTTCCCCTCGTCCTATACAAGCAGGAGTCCCGCAAGAGTCCGTGCTCTCCCCTGTCTTGTACCTTCTATTCACGAACGACATCCCTAAAACGTTAAGTACCCAATTAGCCCTCTTCGCGGATAATACCGCTATTTACACCACCGACAGGTAAGTGAGTCGAATCACTAAGAGACTCCAATCCGTAATCACCGCCCTAAGCGAATGGTTTCGGAAATGGAGAATCAAAGTGAATCCCGACAAAAGCTCCTCCCCTTTCTTCATCGTTGGCTGTCCTCTATGACCGTCTTCCCTCTCACTCTTCAGCCGTGCTATTCTTTGGTAAAACAAGGCCAAATATCTCGTTGTGACCCTGGATAGGCGTTTGAACTTCCGTGATCACACTAAAATAATTAGAGACCGAGTCGCTTTTGTCCTCGGTCGTCTATACCCCATGATAGGCGAGTACAGTAATATGTCGCTTAGAAATAAGCTGACTCTTTCCGTCACCTGCATCCGCCCCATACTAGCATATGCTAGCGTCGTGTAAGAGTTATCTAAACGTTATCTAAAGACTCCAGAACCTCCAAAACCGCTTCCTCAGAGCGGCAATCGCGTAACGGGAATCTCCCCGGTCGCAGGGGCGGCCACAAGAGCGACAACCCAAGCCAAGACTCCCTCCGCGGGGTGCCATTAAGCGTTGGGCGCTTTATGAGCTGAGACTCCTTCAGAGTCTCGCCTTATAAGTCCGGCCGGTGGAGCAGTAATAGATGTATCAGCCAACTGCATAGTCCGTTAAGAAAAAAGAGAGGGCACGCGCCCAGAGATGACAGCAGTGCTCCATATGGGGCGGAACTTGGGATTTGTAGGTGTAATAAGTATGTTGAAATACATCATTCAACCATACTTATTATTTACATCACTGGCATAGCGGTGAAGGAAAACATTGTAAGGGAAACCTGCATATATCAAAAAGCAAAAGACATACATAGTCCACAATCCGCACTGGACCTGCGTGTAGACTATGGCCCAAATGAACCTCGACGAAAGTAGGCTATGCCCAAATAGTGGGGACGTATAAGGCTGATAAGATGCATATATTACCGTAAACTCGGGTACAGTAATTATTTTTTTACATTGTCACACTGACTCGACTGTTGTAACTTTAAAAATGTCAGATGTTTGTTTACATCGATTTCCAGTTTTCTTGTATATTTCTGTCTGAATTTTAGAGTTACTCATAATATACGGAAAGTGCTGTAAGGAAAGTAGGTCGTGGCATCAAATTGACAGGTTTGGCCTAAGTTTTCTCATTTGAATACTTCATATTTTTTTGATAAATAAGGCTTTTTACTGTAAAATATCAAGTTTAACACGTTCCTTTTAACTTTTACAATATTGCAGAATCCTTAAGTGTATTTTAATTGCTTTCCAGCCTTTTAGTCTCCATAATATTTATGCATATGATCTTGTTGTGAAAATTGATTAAGGTGACCAAAAGTTAAAGGAAAATTATGACCTACATAATTTTTGGAAATGATTTTTTTAATGTTTAGAAACTTAGAAAAAAAAGAATAAATCTATTCTAGTTTGACTAATGGATTTATTTACTAAATTATTTAGGCCAAACTATTCACATTCACAAGATCTTATACAGAAATATTATGGAAACTAAAATACGGGGGAACAATTAAAATACATCTCAGGATAGCTGGATCGAAGCCTTATTTATCAAAAAAAAACGTGAAATATTCAAATGAGTAAACTTAGGCCAAACCTGTGAATTTGATGCCACGACCTGATTTCCATACATTCTGCAACAACGAACAATACAGCACTTTCCTTATTATTATAATTAACTCTTAAATACACACAGAAATCTGCAAGAAAATTTTTCATCGAAATAATACAATGAACATCTGTCATTCGGACAGTCACAATCTGACAGTTGAGTTAGTATGATAATGTAAAAATAATTACTGTACCCAAGTTAAGGGCACCTTATCAGCCTCATACATCTCTACTGTTTGGGCACTTCCTACTCTCACCGAGTACGATTTGGGCTTTATGTCACCGGTTAAACCAGATTTCAGGCCAAATTAGTTTGTTCTGGGCAAAACGGGTATATGTTTAGCCCAACACAATCTAATTTGGCCTAAATATGTACTTTAGGCTTAACTAGTCTGGCCTAGGCCAAACAAGATTTGAATTATCATTTATGTAAATTAATTCCAAAATTAAAAGGCAATAAACTAATATTTATTCACCCATAGTTTACCTTATATAAAAAAAACAGTATTAATTAAAAGTGACACTATACTTGTTCTAATCTATTTAATAAAATCAGTAATTCTTAGTGTTATGTATTCTGACTCAGAGACGGATTGTGACAATTTTTAATGGGTGTTCACTAAACAACAAAAACAAAAGAGGATTTGCTTAACCTTTTATTGTTTTATTTATAACTAAAATTAATTCGCCTATTTTGATTTACGCCCGTCGAGCGTGTATTCTTTCGTGTCACATTTTTGTTACCCTTTGTCTTT
Source organism: Apoda limacodes (assembly GCA_946406115.1). Classification (NCBI taxonomy): domain Eukaryota; kingdom Metazoa; phylum Arthropoda; class Insecta; order Lepidoptera; family Limacodidae; genus Apoda; species Apoda limacodes. The sequence continues at coordinate 22,118,298 of OX291549.1, read as the reverse complement.
ATTTCAAACTGAGTGACTAAAATCTTTTATCACTGTTTGCTATAATGCTATAGTTACTTATTAGGCAGTAAACAAACTGTTTATGTAGGTTTATACTTATTTAATTAGTCAATCAATAACTCGTGCATGAACTAAAACATTTGTTGTGATAGGTAAAAGCGGCAACAGAGCGCCCGCGCCCCGGTCGGACTGAAGGCGGGGGTCAAGCTGGCAAGAGTATTTTTCTTTACATAACGGAGCGGCGCTCCACATTTTGCTAATTTTTCATACAAAATTTTCTGTTTCGAACTTTCTCTTTCTCGTGGAGCTTTAAGTCTCTGTACTGAAAATCATTTTATAGGAGTGCAATTGCTAGCGCTCCATTCAGTGACACACTCTCCTCAGTGCAGTTCCATAGTAAATCTTGAGTTGACTGTGTGTGTACAGAATGTTTTTTTTGAAATGCTATTTTAACATAAAGATTAATATAAGCATAATAATTTTAAGTAAAATATAAAACATATTGTTTCTTAAGTAGATTTATTTATGGGAGAGCGCTGCACCAGCGCTCCTTAAAACGAGTTCTGACTGACTAACTAACATAAATAATTTTGCAAAAAAATATGACTTCTTCAGACAGTTATGCGTTGTTTTTGTTCATATCAACTAATGTAAACAAAATATAAATACTATGTTTCCAATCATTATTCAATAAGACTGGCACTTAAGACTGACATTTTTACTACGAGGCTGGATCTAATATTGCTCCAATTTTATTGTCATATTTAGCAGAATAAAGTATAGGAACACAATACATTGTTATTTTGAGTAATTATTGTGTACATTTAAATATTTTTTTTTTTTCTTAATAACTGTTATCAGATATATAAGTACACGTCAAATGTTAATATATTATTTGTGACGAGTCTGTTATAAGGCTACAGTTTTCTTCTCTTTATAAATAACAAAAAAATAAAAAAAAATCCTCATTAAAAAGGGCGTATTTTCGACGAGCAATTTTTTAAGCAATGATTGAAAATAGAATTGGTACTTGAATAGTTTTCATATCAAACTTAAACACAAAATGATTTTATTGTGAATGACTTCAATATTAACTTTGTTATCAAATTTGCCTCTCCCTACTCTATTACAGACGGATGGACGTACATGGGGGAGGTCTCAGAAATGTTCTGTTTTTCTTTTTATGGTCTATAAAAATTTAGAAAAACTATGTACCTACTAGTTTCGTAATTTCTCATGGTCTCCTTATGTTTACACTCAAAGCGATTTTAACGTCAAAAAATTGAGCCTCAAAAGAATATTCATACTGCGTAAAGTCTATGGGGGCTTGTCCGATATGTTCGCAGCTGTACTCGAAAGCCGAAAAATTTTATAAATTTGGTTTTCTTGCTATTTACGAGTAAATTATTTATGTTACCATTGGACAACTTCAGTTAGACAGTTGTTAACATCATTTAAAATAGTTTCGCGTTTATAAGTTTGAATAAAAGTGATCTACAAACAATACTATTTTATGACTATCTTTTATTTTAAATGTTTTAAATGTTTGGTAATTTTATTTTTTTTGCTTAACATGTCCCTTATTTTCACTGTCGTGTATCTACGTTATTTTATATGTAAACAATCGAATGCCTTAGAGAAGTCTATAAAAATACTAAGAACATGTTTTTGTTCATTTAGGTATTTGTTGATATTATTACTAAACTAGTTTATAAGTTGACAGGTACTCCGGTTTTTCTAAAAACCGTACTGCTTTTCATTGATAATATTGTTATCTGTCAAATATTTTACATATATTATGTTTAAGGATTGGGATGAATTTGTAATATGTCCATATATCCGACTCAGGAATATTAGAGCGGTTTCGCTGTCTTCCGAAGATGCATGGCAACCGCAGTACACCACCATTTTCTTCAAGCAAAAGTTTCGATTACTTATAGAATTTATATATATAATTTACAAGATTGAATAACTTTATTTACAGTGGAGAGCATTTACAAAAGCTGAATAAATTTCCTTGAAAATCATGTATGAGGCTTCACTCCATCGTGTTTGCACATCGCAAGCAGGCTTTTTTGTGTGATAGGTAAAAGCTCTTGAATTTCGAGGGAGCTCTCGCCATGCCCATGAATCAAACAGTCTTTCTTGCTACATATTTTAAAACATTGTTATTTAAAACTATCAAAACTATATAAATTAACATACCAAAAAACACATTTTTCATTTAAAATATTTGTATATAAATATTAAAAAAGTTAGGACTGACTACTGCTGTCTGTGACTTCTTCGTTAAAAAGGTATGCTTTGATCGCTCTGCTTGTATACATGGCTGTTAGATAAATGGCTTTTTAAGACCCGTCTTAGTTTAAGTATGTTTTTTAAATTTACAATAACCATTCATCATTTGGATGATCGAGTTCTAGAAATCACTAAGTCCATTTTGGTCTCTTTTGAACTAGCAACACCAGTAAATTCATACCTTTTTGTGGATTGATTGACCTTAGCCAGTTAGATTTGTTTTATCCTTCAGAACGACTTAGTCCTTCATCAAAGTAATTATTACAAGTCCTACGAATTAGATAAATAAATCACTGAGTCCAACGAATTGAATATAAAAATTATTATTATAATAAAATATTCCTGAACATAGATAAATAATAAAGGCTTGTAAAAACTGTAAGTTCAAAAATTCTTAAATCCAATATATAAGTACACGAATGAAAAAAATTAAATGTTATTATTTAATTGGAAATAAATATATAACGGTAAACAAAAAAATTGTTTTATTTCTACATAATATAATGTAAAGCGATAGTTTCTATTCTAAATGTGACTTGCCGGTCACAAATGAAACTCGTAACAAGTAGTCGTATCGTACCTATTACCACAAGACCCGTTGGTATTTAGGTAGTTAATTTACGAATTTTATTACAATAATGTACTGATTTCATTGTAATGTACACCGTTCGTTTATTGACTATCTACGTTTTTTTGGGAGAATACATCGTCAGCCAGTTTTAGGACATGGCAGCACTAATGGTATCAAGCCAGAGCTTCTCAATTATTAAAAAAAAACCAAATCTTTTGAAACTATTGTCTGTGGTTTAAAAAAATAATCAGAAATGGATATTTTAAATTTTTTACTTATATTGAATAATTGCAAATAATGTAATATTAACTTGATCACTACATATCTATTACAGATTCAAAATGAAACTTATCTTTAAAAATATTGAAAAAGATGGAAGTGGGTAAGTAAAACTAATTTACAAGTTATTCTTACAATACATCTGTTTGTTAATATAACCTCTTAGAATGTTAGTAAAAGATCATTTATTAAATATGAATCTGCTCCTATTAGTAAATAGTAATTTATAATGATTAAATTGATGTTTTAGAAGTGTAGGCCTCATTCCTGATGAATCCGAAGATATGTGGCATGCTTACAACTTAATTTCTGAGGGTGACGCAGTTACTGCTTCGACAGTACGTAAAGTACAGACAGAGTCTTCTACAGGATCGTCAACCAGTAGTAGAGTAAGAACTACTCTTACTATCAATGTTGAGACTATTGACTTTGATACACAGGCATGTGTGTTGCGGTTAAAAGGTCGAAATATCGTTGAGAATCAATATGTAAAGGTAATTAAAAATTCAAACATGTCATTAACCCGTCAACATACAAACACAATAATATGCTGTTAAACTATCTTTGGCCAGAATCTCCACTCCCCCCTAAATTTGGTCATAGCAAGCTATGGTTAGTTCGTGAATTCAGTTATAGTTAATCCCATGAAAACTTCTGAATTTTCCAGGATAAAAGTAGCCTTTGTCCTCTCCGTATCTTCAACTATCTCTTTGCAAAATTTCAGCTTAAGTGAATGCTCCATTGCAGCAGGATTAAGTAACAAATATTATAGTTATTTTTGTGGGAACTTTGTTAATGTCTTATGACTTCTTCTTGTGGTGGGCTGATTTCTGCACTTGCCACACCTAACTGGTGGCTTTGTGCGTAGCAGATGGCCAGCTATTAAAGCTAGCCTAGTATCTTCCAGAATCTCAACAACTGACTGACATTGCTGACCTTCTGGTGCGTCTCAGGTTCCTGGGTGTTTTGCCCTGTGATCTCCCACGTCTTCACAATATGAGATGTCGTTTCTTCAGCCCCCATGCATGCCCTGCAGAGGAGGCTGATGTCTTATGGCATTTTGCTTTGGAGTAGGGCAGCTGATATTGATAGTCTATATTTTGCAATAGAGAGCAGTACAGTCAATCTATAAATTTGGACCTCGAATTTCTCTAAGGGAAATTGATATTTTAACTGTTCCTTGCCAATATATCCCACTTCTATAATCTATGTATGCAAAAATGACACTTATTTGCTAAAAAAGGTGCTAATACAGAGAGCTAATACAAGGCATAAGGATAAATTGGTAATTGCAAAATGTCTTCTTTGTGGGCTTTTGCAATATGTAGTATATTTATTTTTACAATAAAATTCCAAAACATTTAACTTCTTTATCTGCAAATAAATTTTACATATGACAGAGATAAGAAGTTCAATAAAAAAAGCTATTACAAAGTTGATGAATATATTAATGATAAAAATGCTTGGAAGAATTAGAACTTAATTTATTTGTATTAGTATTGGTGCATTTGTATTATTTTTTTAATTAAAACATTGTATATTATGCTATTATCTAGTGTCAGGCTATATTGTATTTTCATATGAAGTTGAAAAAATGTAAAATATTAACTGCTGAGTGAATTGCCAGTTCTTTTCGGTGGTAAATAATTACGAAACCGTGCTTAAGTTAACAAATAAACCGATGATTCAAAAGTGCTCTTTAAAAGTCTACTTGAATAAAAAAAGTTTGAGTTTAAATGTCAAATATAACCGACTTCCTGTAGCTTGATTAGGCTACATTTTGTTACATTACATCCAAGTGTGCAACAATATAAACACTATACCTATTTTAATAACATGTCTGTAACAATAGTTATAATATACATACTTTTAATAATACATTTACTAGCTAAAAATTGGGGAATGCAGTTCCCATGTAGATAGGATCCTGTGTATCAGGAACCATGCCTTCCTTGCAATACAAAAATGATAACAAGTTCTTAATGCTAGATTAAATATATTTAAAATAAGATGGAAGTAATACTAAAGACAATTTTAAAAATGGGTATAATGTGTACAAAGGTAATTCTGAAAGTTTTGCTCTCTTAAATAAAACAAAATTAATATGTTTTTAAAATATTATCTTCCAGGGCTATGTTCTGATTCACTTTTACTCTCTACTGTGTGATTATCACCTAGTAAAGTTGATTTTCAACCATTTTGGAGTGTGACCTGACAGTTGATTTTTACACTGATGAGTGGTTTCCAACCATATTTATGGTAGTGTTAATAATTCAACTCGACAGTTGGAAAAAACACTGAGCCAGGCTTTCCAAAACCACTTTATTAAATTCCACATTGCATTTCAAACAGTAGCTTAGGTAATAAAAACAATTTTAAAAACTGAAACCATCACCAGGGTGACCTCATTAGATACAGTGACAATTTAGTCTGGGATAGATAGTAGTGGGTTATGACTGAATTATTTAGGGTATAAACAGAGAGCCCTATGTCTAGCAGTGGAAATCAACAGGCTGAGATGCTTTCAAATTTTAATATCTTTGTGCAACAGTCAGTTGACTTATTTGTTGAATTATTTGTTGAAATATTAATAGTTCTCATCGCCCCATAAAAAGAGTATGAATATCATAACCAACTAAAACCCTAAATCAATTATATTGGTGTACTATTATTAATTCTATTTGTGTTGCATGTAAAAAATTTAATTTATTGTTTTCTTAAGCAAACTTCGTTTTGACCAGATGGGTGCATATCACACTTTGGACTTGGAACTAAATCGAAAATTTACATTGCAAAAACCACTATGGGACTCTGTAGCTTTAGAAAGAGTGGATATGGCTTGCGATCCTACATCTACAGCCGATGTTGCAGCTGTAGTCATGCAGGAAGGTCTTGCACATGTCTGTCTTATAACCCCATCTATGACACTTATAAGATCTAAGATTGATATAACTATACCAAGAAAAAGAAAAGGATTTACTCAGCAACATGACAAGGTAATTAATTAAATTATCTTTATAAATAGACTAGCTGACCTGGCACATTGCTTTGTTATTGCTTCCTCTCCCCCTTCTTTTTTCCACCCTAACCCCTCTATCTCGTCTCTAATACACTAAAAACACATATACTATTGCGAAACTAAATGTATGAAGTATACTGATTTTTTAACACTTTGCACATCAACTATTGTAAAATGGTTTTACTAATTAAACCATTTTTACTGTGTCCCAAAAAAATATTTAACTTTATTGCATAAGTAATATAGCATTATTTACTAGCATAGGAGGTTTTCAGTAATACATGCTTTTCTTTATACGAAAGTCTCCCACACAGAGTCCTTTAGAAGATTACATTAATTATGTATGTAATCCTTGACACTAGTGAATAAACCTATGTAAATTTACTTAGTTAATTTTTATCAGCTTATATTTTAACTCTGCAGTATTTTATTAAAATGAAATGAAGTAAAGTGATTTATTTCTCATTAATTTTTATCTCTTATCAATTCACATTATATCACCTTTTTAAGTAAGTAGTCAATACTACCATTTTGAAATTAAAATTGACAAAGTTACCAACTAAATTAACGCCTATGGTTCATTTTGCATGTTGTGGGTGAGCCTAGTTTGTAAGTCAATATGTTATGCTTAATTGTTGACCATGTTTGTTTTTATATCTCTTACACTCCAACACTGCACATAAAGAAAAAATGTATTCATGTTTGCAGGGCCTTAACAAATTTTATGAAGCTGTAATGCAAGGGATTCTAAGGCATGTAGATTTTAACATTGTCAAATGTGTTATTCTTGCATCCCCTGGATTTGTCAAGGATCAATGCTTTGAATATATGATGCAGCAGGCCATTAAACTGGATATCAAGTTACTAATAGATAATAAAAGCAAGTTCTTATTAGTAAAGGCTTCCTCTGGTTTCAAGCATTCCTTGAAAGGTAATTGTTTATGTTTGCAAAGTATACTTTGTGGTTCTGTGTCCATACAGGTCTGAACAATTAAAAATTTTTGAGAACAAAGTCCAAAAAAAGCATCACCTGGAATCTGCAAGATACCCAACTCCATACCAACTTACAGCAGTGGTACGATGTTTGGGCTCATTGGAATGGTCTCATTGATTGATAGTGTTCACGGTCTGATGATGGAGCAGGGAAGGAAAATAGGGAAAATTTGTGAGGGACTCTAAGCTACTTTCACTCATTTAATTGATGTTGTCTTTATTTGCTCGGGGACCGAGGTTTTTAAGTTTTAGATAATTTCATTTGGTCGATTCAGAGATCCATTTACGAGATATCTTGCTTTAAAGTACTAAATTTTTGGAAGAGTCAAGTGGTCCTCTCCTCCTCCACTTCTTCCAGCTAAATGGTTCAACTCAAAAAAATCAAAATCTTTTTATTCAAATAGGTTACTAAGAACACTTTCGAATCGTCAAGTAAATTAACTACAACTAGCTTTACAAACTAATTACAATACTGTTTTATTGCGTGCGTCCAATAGGTAATCTTTGTAAAATCACAAACGAAACATAAAATTATAGTGTATCAACTAATAAATACATGTTTTGTATTGAAACACTAAATTAACAAGATTTACAATGTAAATAGTTTGATTAAAACAACATATTATATTACACAGCAGACGTACATATACATATCTATACATAGACATACATATATATATATATATATATACATACATACATATTTACATTTTACAAACATATAAATTAATAAATAAATAGGTATACATATAGATATTAAAGTTAATATAAAATACACATACATGCACATATTCATATATACACATACAGACATGAAATAATACATATGTATAAATATACAAATACATATAAAAATATAAAATAAAACTATATGTAAATTAACTTATAGGTCCTATCTAATTCAATCCTCGTTCGGTCGCCCGATAGCGGCAGTGTCCGAACACGAGCGGGTGCTATACACAAACACGCACATATACATATATGAATACACACATTCAAACAGACGTCGCACACCCAAAAGTGGCCCAGCCCCTACACAACAGCCCAGCAACAAATGCACATAATTTAAACTACCATCACTTCGGAAACTAGCCTAAGGGGAGAAGAAGTGACAAGAAACTCCCGGATGTACACCTGTTACCAATCAGTCATGCAGGAACCAAGCCATCAAGTACACAATATCTATCCAAATATATATATACACACATACTCGTACGTACTCGTGCGCCACACCCCCACGCATCCAAAGCCCCACCAAAATTGCCTGCTTTTGGCAAAAAAACCAAAAGGCTGATTGCACATGGTGCATCCCCTGGTAGCTCACCACCAACCACTATAAAGTAATCAACAGAGACATAACATCGTTACTTAGCTTGGTCTTTAGAGTGCTCCTTTAACTTATCTAACCTAAATTATTTAAGTTTGAATAGAAAACCTAACATTAATTTTGTGTGATACTAGGCCATACAATTTTGTCATTCAAATATTCATTTACATTATAATATGCTTTCTTACATAGCAGATGTTTAATATAAAATTTAAACTGTTTGTCATCTAAGTTAAGAATTTCTACAGTTAACTTATTATAAAATTTTACACCGCTTCCCATAAATGATTTGTTGGCTTTAGTAAGCCTAAACTTTGGCATTTAGTTTATTTTTATTTCTCGTATTTAAGTTGTGCTTATTACTGTTCCTCGGAAATTGGGATATATTTTTACGGACAATCATAATATTTTCATAGATATATTGACACGGTACGGTTAGAATATTTATTTCTTTAAAAACATCCCTGAGAGTGTCTCCGCTACCTAGCTCATAAATGCTTCGTACTGCCCTTGTTTGTAATATAAATATGGTTTGAATATCAGCAGCAGAACCCCATAGCAAAATACCATATGACATGACACTGTGGAAATAAGCAAAGTAAACAAGTCTTGCTGTGGTTATGTCAGTCAATTGCCTGATTTTCCTCACCGCAAAAGCAGCAGAACTAAGTTTACCTGCTAGTACTGTAATTTGTGGACCCCACTGCAATTTTGAGTCAATAGTTATACCTAAGAAGACAGTTTTATCAACTAATTCTAATTTTTCATTATTTAATACCAGATTTCTATTAATTTGGATTACATTAGGTAGTGAAAATTAATGCATTTTGTTTTATTAGCATTAAGTACAAGATTATTAACAGTAAACCAGTTTGAAATTTTTATAAGGTATCTATTTATTTCGTTCGAATTGTCGTGTTTCCTGTTCACTTTAACAATAATAAAGTGTCATCTGCAAATAATACTATCTCTGTAAACATTTGCACCATAAAGGGCAAGTAATTTATATATATTAAAAACAAGAAAGGCCCTAAAATTGAGCCTTGTGGTACACCTAGTTTCACTAGAGATCCCTGAGATTGAGCACCATTTATAACCACTTTTTGAATTCTAATGCTTAAGTATGATTCTACAAGTTCAAGGGATTTATTTTTAACACCATAATATTTTAGTTTAGCTAACAACGTATGGTGATCAACACAATCAAACGCCTTCGATAAGTCGCAAAAAACGCCAACTACATCCTGGGAACTCTCCCATGCCGCGAGAATGTGCTTCACAAGCAAGGCATCAGTAGTTGAGCGTCCCATGGTAAAACCGAATTGTCGATCACGTAAAAGTCCCTGTATACAAAAATGTGAAAGCAATTGATTTAGCAAGATTTTTTCAAATATCTTACTAAAGACAGGTAGAACAGATATTGGTCTAAAATTTGAGGGATCTTCTTTGTCACCAGATTTAAAAAGAGGTATCAATTTACTGCATTTCATAAGGTCTGGAAATACACCATTATCAATGCAGACATTAAGTATATCAGCAAGATAGGGAGGAACAACTGAAATGATTGAGCTAATTAACTTAACAGACATCCCCCACAAATCTTCAGTATTTTTCAGATTAAATGTTTTAAATGTTGTGATAATTATTTGGGGTGTTTAAATTTAAAGTTAACATTACACTGAATGTAACACTATCCTTTAGGATAGATTCAGCAGCTTGGCAAGATGAAGTTAAGGATTCAGTTATTTTTGATGGTATTTCACCAAAGAAATTTTCAAATATTTGGGCAACTTTTTCGTCATTATCAATTAAACCAGAATCTATTTTGATATTAAAGTTCTGTTCACGAGCCTTTGATCTACCAGTTTCATTATTGATCACATTACATACAGTTTTAATCACATTATCAGATGATTTAATTTTTCTGCTAATGTGATTAGACTTTGCAACATGACAGACTGATTTAAAAACATTTGAATACTTTTTGACATGTTCATTAAGGCTTGGATCGCGCATAAGCGATTTTAGTGAATATAATTCATAAAGTCTATCTCTGCTTATTTTAATTCCTTTTGTAGCCCAATCGTTAAAATGAGGCCTGTAACTGCATCTTATTGTTTAAGTTTTAAAAATGTTATTCAAAGTTTTATTCACTGACTGGAAAAACTTTTTATATAAATTGTTAACATCTTTTTTGGGCTCAAGAGCGGGCAAGATAGATTTTAATTTTTCTAAATAACTATTTATCCGAGGAACAGTGATTAGCCTGCATATAATCTCCTGGTCTAATTCCGAACAAGTTATGGCAAAGCTAGCACTTTGAACACAATGATCCGATTTCAGTCAACTTATAATGTTTTTTTCTAAATATTCACAGTTAACAGATATGTTATCTAAACATGTTGCAATTTCTCAGTTATTCTTGTAGGCTCTAGAAAGAGATTTTCCAAGTTAAATGACTTAAATAGACTAATTAAAGAGTACTTAATGAAGAGTTTATAAGTAAATCTACGTTAAAATCACCACAAATTATAACCTTTTATTTGCTTCTAGTGACTAGCTTTAGAACATTCTCCATTACTTTACATATTCCATTACACAGAGATATTTTTAGAAGGTGGCCTATAGACACAGACAATTATATATTTTTCAAGTTCTACACTAGATAATTTAATTAATTTTTCAACTGAACTATTTACTAGAATCAATGAACCTCCTCGAATATGGTTTTGTCTGTTGTAACAACTAGAAACTTGAACATTTTTAATATTTAACAACATCTCATGTGATTTCAACCAGTGTTCTGTTATACATAAGATGTCTATATTGAATTTTTCAATAAATAATTCAATTTCTAAATCTTTGCCAAGGAAGCCTTGAATATTTTGATGAAATAATTTAAGTACATTATGCTTCCTCTTTGTCACTGAAGTCAGTTTAAAGCATTAAGAGCCACCTCACTATTAATAACACTACTAACAGTATCAGTGTTGTCCAAGTAGATATCTACAGAAGACGTAAAAATATTATATGCTTACAAAGTAGCCAGGCGTTGCTTATAATACTTAGATGGATACAATGTACCTTTAGTCAATATAAAACTAGAAATAAACTTATGTCAAACAAATAAAAATTATCATTTTTACATGTCAAATATTTTCTGCCAGCTATTGAGTTTACAATTTGCCTGTATGTAGTATCGGGGGTACATATGTTAAGAACAGTATGGTTCAATTTATTCAAAAAATGACCTAAACCTATACCTACTCTATTGGAGAACATGATAGTTTTTTCATCTTTATCCTGATCCACAAAAACACTTCCCTGAAGTTGAGAGGGATGTACAGGAGTTATACTAGTACGCACAATACTAGCTTGACTCTGCTCTTTATTTGGTGACAAGGGTTGCAAGGGTTGCAATGCACATGATTGATTGCCTACTGTCGAACTGGGTTTCTGTAGTTCTATGTTCCATATTGATTCACTTGTTAAGGATTCAAATCGTTCATAGTTATAATTACTCACTTCAATTAATTTATTCATGGCCGAAATATGCTCATTTATTTCTAATTTAGCAGAATTATAACTTTCACTAACTGTTTCTAAAGATTTTTGTAGCTGTTATATTTGCACTTGAAGTAAAGTGAAATATGAAACCGAGAATCATATTTCAATTTGCTTCGCAATACTTAATAGTTAATAGTGACCATTGGCTTAATTACTGATTCGGCACATATCAGCTCGTCATATAAATTAAGAGTTTTATTTTTTTCACTATCCACCTGTATTTCTTCCATTGACTGAATGTGGTGACATGCCTCAGCTAACTGTTTTGCAAGCTCCTGAATCTTGTTAAGGGCACTTTCATATCAATGTTAACATTGATCAAATGAATTGACAATTAATTGCAATTGATCTCGATGATCCCGTAGATGCTCACATTGTGTGTCTAGCTCAGCAAGTGAATTTTTCAATGTGGTATTTTTGCTGATAACATTTTGAATTTCAATTTCGCTATCTTCTCTTTCTTGAATGAGTTCGCTTTTGGATATGTGAAAACATTCACGGTAGTAGTATATATAACGAATTTATAAGGGTAACTATCACAGCCAAGTAGGATTTACAAGGTAACAAGTCATAGTTGACCAACTTACAAACCTCTAAAATGTGCGTGACCCGAGACGCACTTGACCGGTTTTTTAAAAACAATTCATGCAAGATTTGAATTAGTTGCTATTTGTGCAGTTACTATCCTGACAGCTGACAGTTTAGAGTTAGTCAAGATGGAGTAGTACACAAAATTACGTGTTTTTGCCATTAAACAATATTGTGAAACAATTAAATTACTGTATGAGACATTTCCAAGTTGTTCCAATCAGAATTGACCCCCTAGATCATGTGATTAAAGGCTATTGGATTTATTTCTATAGGCGTATTTGAAGTAAAAGGTCTATGTCCGCAAGATTCAATGCTGCATTAACAACTATTTTTACAAATAGTGCATATGTGCCAGCGATGCCCACTCCACTCGAAGCCCTCCACTCCTTTGCCGGGTGTGTTATTCCATACGTAACCTCGTCCTGTCTATTCAATGATTATTCTTTTAAAAAAACTATGTTTTATATTTATTTTAAATATTGTGTAATTTTTGGGACAACCTCTATATAAATGTTGATTGATACTTGCAGAAGTGTTACAAGAGCCAGCAGTAATGGCAAAAATCTCTGATACAAAGGCAGCAAGTGAAGTGAAGTTACTGGAAGGTTTCTATACTATGTTGCAGCTGGAACCTGCAAAAGCTTTTTATGGGAAGAGACATGTGGACAAAGCAAACGAGGCACAGGCCATTGAAACGCTCATGATTTCAGATAAACTATTTAGGTAACATAATTTTCTGTATGGCATAAACAAATACACTTAATTTTTTAGGGTTCCGTACCCAAAGGGTAAAAAATGGGACCCTATTACTTAGACTTCGTTATCCGTCTGTCATCATTTATGGTTGACCATGTGCATGCCATCCATTACCTAATACAATGATTCGTCATGACTCGTCATTGATTTGCGATTGTTATTGGGATACAAAGTTCAAACATATAATACATTGCATACCCCAAGAGCGACAACCCAAGCCGAGGCTCCCCCCGCGGGAAGCCCTTGAGCGTTGGGCGCTATATGGGCTGAGACTCCTTCAGCCAAAAGCCCAGTGGAGCATCAGCCAACTGCATAGTCAGTCAGAAAAAAAAAATTAATACACACTCCCATACAAAATCGGCAGATATAAAATAAATTTTTATATTTTATATCTGTATGGGCGTAAGAAAGCAACTGCCAGAGCAGATTCTCGTATTAAATCGAATCTTCTATCGGAAATTCAATTACTTACTAAGCCAAACACATCCTCTTTCCTCTTGTCATCTGTTGATAGTGCAGAAATAAAAAAAAAACTATTTTATCCATTAAATCGAAAGCAGTTGGACTTTACGACATTGAGCGCATTATGATTGAAATTATTTTAGATATTTTATTGCCAATAATTACGCATATAGTGAACTTTTCACTATTCTCTGGTACTTTCTCTGATTCGTTGCGAATGGCATATATATGTCCTTTATCGAAAGTCTCTAACCCTTCTCTTCTAAACCATTACCGTCCTATCTCTATGCTTCCTAACCATCTCAATCAGGTTTTCGTGCCGGCCATAGCACAACTTCAACACTTTTAAAAGTCACTGAAGATATTATAACGGGATTGGAAAACTCACTTGTAACTATTCTCATTTTGATTGACTTCAGTAATGCGTTCAGTGTCGTCGATCGTGACCTTTTGCTAGCTATACTAAATCGCAAGATGCTATCTGCCACTGTTGTACAGTGGTTTTCATCATATCTACGTTGACGCCGGCAAGCTGTTCGAAATGGTCCTCTATTATTAAATTGGTGTGATTCAAATACTGGAGTACCCCAAGGTGGCATGTTATCACCATTACTGTTTTCATTATTTATTAATTCTATTACACATGATCTTCTTAGTCCCTACCATCTGTACGCCGATGATGTTCAGCTCTATCAACAAGCCGAGGCAAAAGTTAACTGAAGCTATCGAAGAGATAAATGTCGATCTTGCACGCATCCAAGACTGGTCTGCGAAGTATGGCATTGCTGTCAATCCCACTAAATGCCAAGCTATCATAGTAGGCAGTTCTGGACAGCTTGTCAAAATTAGTATAAGCACTTTACCAACCATGTTTATGGGTTGTGTTATTCCTTTCGAATCAACCGTAAAGGTCATAGACAGTAATCCGAGTTGGACACCACAAGTTAGGGAGATTTCACGCGGATTCTATGCCTCAATGCATTCTCTACAACGCCTTAAACACTTTAATCTTACTTCTACTAAGCACATTCTTGTTAAATCTCTTCTTTTACATATTCTTGACTATGGCGATGTTTGGATCTCACTGAGGAACAATTGTCTAAGATTGACCGTTTACAAAATGTAGGCATATTTTTTTTTTTTTTTTTTTTTTTTTTTTTTATACCACTAAGGTGGCAAACAAGCTTACGGCCCGCCTGATGGTAAGCGGTCACCATAGCCTATGGACGCTTGCAACACCAGGGGTATCACTTGCGCGTTGCCGACCCTTCAGAAATCTAATAACTTCTTTCTTGAAGAACTCCATACTGTAGTCCTTGCAGAATACCTTGGCAGGGAGCTCATTCCACAACTTAAGCGTTCGCGGGAGGAAGTTTCTCTGAAACCGCACTGTACGCGACCATTTAGGTTCTAAAGTGTGAGAATGGATTCCCTGCCGATGGCGAGCGGTGCGATGGTAGAAAGTAGCCGTGGGCATCATTTCGAACAATTCCTCAGAACACAACCCATTGTACAAGCGGTAGAACACACACAGTGAGGCAAAGTCTCTCCTCAGACTTAAGGGCTCGATACCGCAAGTGAGTTTGGAATCGTCAACAATTCTCACAGCCCGTCGTTGAACCGAGTCAAAAGGGCCAAGCTGGTATCCGGGTGCACCTGCCCAGAGATGGCATCAGTACTCCATATGGGGCCGAACTTGCGACTTGTAAAGTAACAACCTTTGCCCCGACGTGAAGTACTGCTTCGCTTCGTCTACACCAAGGATCCCAATGCTCTTGGAGATGGAGAGGGGAGTGTTCTGGAATTGTGGGACCACAGTGAATGGAGTTTTCTTAGCGGTGAACGCGCACACTTGTGTCTTTGTAGGGTTGAATCGGACCAAGTTTACCCGTCCCCAGTCAGAGACATGGGACAGTGTGGTCTCGATTTGAGACACAAGTTCTCCGCGGTTTTCCTCCACAACGGAACGAGGGATGTTTGCACGACCCGTGTAAAAAGCGTCTCCAGTACTGTCATCTGCATAGCAATGTATGTTGTTCATGTCCAACATGTCATTGATATGCAGTAGAAACAGCGTAGGAGACAGCACAGAGCCTTGCGGGACACCAGCATTAATGTCCATGCTATCAGAGCAACTACCGTCAACTACGGCTCGTATGCGTCTGCCGGACAAAAAGCTAGCCACCCATTTGCACAAACCCTCGGGCACTCCGTAAGATGGCAACTTTGATAGAAGACCGCGGTGCCAGACCCGATCGAACGCCTTCGCTATGTCCAGGCTACATGCCAATGCCTCCCCCTGACTCTCAATGGCTAGTGCCCATCGGTGTGTGAGATACACTAGAAGGTCACCAGTCGAGCGACCGTGGCGAAAGCCATATTGACGGTCACTGACCAGATCGTGTACTTCTAGGTATCTTAGAAGCTGTGTGTTGATCACACGCTCCATCACCTTAGAGATGAGAGAGGTAATAGCGATAGGCCTGTAATTCGATGGATCTGATCTATCGCCCTTTTTGGGCACCGGGTGCACATTCGCAGTCTTCCATGAAGACGGAAATTGCCTAGTGTGGTAGGAAAGCGCGAAGAGGCGCGTGAGTACAGGACATAACTCAGGAGCACACTGCTTAAGCACCACTGCTGGTATACCGTCTGGCCCACTCGACTTATGAACGTCTAGAGAAAGTAACGCCCGCCTGACCTCCCGCTGCGTTATGGAGATTTCCGGCATGGTCTTACCGCACCACGGTATAGTAGGTGGTACAGCGCCTTCATCGTTCATATTCGAGTTCGAGGCAAAGAGACTGCCCAGTAGATCGGCTTTCTCTTTAGCACTATGGGCCAAGTCACCATCGGTCTTTCGCAGTGGTGGTAACGACGACTGGCAGAAGTTCCCTTCGGCAGCTTTGGCAAGCGACCAGAAAGCACGACTCCCAGAAGGATAGCTCGCAAGTCGCCCACCTATTTTGCCGATGAATTGGAATTTTGCTGTGGCAGTTGCTTTCTTACTGAACCTCGAGGCAGCATTTAATTTGCGTTTTAACTCAGAAATATTCGGATCCTTATTAAAACGAGCCGTGGTCCAAGCCTCATATGCATTTTGCTTAAGAATTCTAGCTTTTCTGCAAGACCTATTAAACCACGGTCGTTTTTTGACGCCGGCAGCTACTCGCGGGTTAGGAATATAGCATTCCATACCAGCAAGGATTGTCTCAGTGACTGCGGCTGCGCAGACGTCAGGATCTTCTGAGTTAAAGCAGATCTGCCTCCACGGTTACGATGCGTAAAATTCTCGCAATCCATCCCAGTCTGCCGACTTATACTCCGCAAATACGACCAAGTATCGGAATTTCGACGTCAGTTAAAATGGCTACCTATAAGATATCGCAGAATTCTTAGAGTACTCTGTCTTCTTTGACACTAGAACACCCATTTACCTTAAAAATAAAATTCATTTCCTCTCCGATACTCATGGAAAACATCTTCGTACATCTTCTAATTTATTACTCAGTATCCCTTCACATCTTAGTGGGTTTTTAACTAATCCTTTTGCTGTTACAGCTGTTAGACTCTGGAATGATCTTTCTGACTCTATTATTCTTTAGAACCATCACGCGATTTTTTTAAACGGCTCGTTTGAAACCACTTTCTCACTCAGCTTTAGCCTTTAGCAAAAATATTCAGCAGTGTTATTTTAAGGTACATTTAATTCAGTAGAGAGTCTAATAAATAATTGTTAAATATTTTTATTAATGCATAATATGTTTGACTCCATATAAAATTGAAAGGTTATTATTATGATTATTGAAACTAAATGTAGTTAAACAAAATATGATTTAGAAGAGTTACATCCATACAAAGCACTACTTTAAATTCAGTTAGCTTTGTATTGCTATACCATTTATAATCATTTTTTTTTACTATTCTAGGTGTCAGGATATACAGAAACGTAAGGAATATGTAACTCTGGTAGATTCAGTAAGGGAAAGTGGAGGTGATGTTCGGATATTTTCTAGTATGCACGTCTCTGGTGAACGTAAGTACATTTAACTACTATAATCAAGTTGAAGGGAGTTACAGTAAGGGATAGGTTTGTTTGTTTCCATTATTGCGGCGCAGTTATATGAGCCTTGGATACGGACGGACTGCGGAAGATATATCTATGTATCCTCTGCCTTGTGCAGAAACTCCGTTTTTGCAGGAACGGAACCCTAAAAAAGGGGTATTTCTGTAGAATTGTTTAAATAGTCACTATCATTTAATCACGCCACACCAACACATTTCCTATAAAATAAAGTGTTCATTTTGCACAATTTTAAAATTTGAGAAAATTGAATGTGCAATCGTAATCCGTATGTATATGAATGAGCCATGTCCGCTATGTTTTGCGGATATCTGCCAAGTAACTTATTGCGCCATAATTTAAATAAGGACCGAGTAGCGCAGTGGTAGAGTGTATGCCATGCTAGAGATCTAGGGTAAGATTCCCTGTAAGAGACAACCAATATAGTGTTACAATTTGTTTATTGTAAAGTTGTCTCGACTCTAGTCTGTGCCCAGCACGGCGATAGTTACCTATGACGTTTGTGGGACAGATTACCATCGGTGAAACGTGGATGTTGCTGGGTAACATCTCTGACCAACCCCTACGGGCATAAGTGACGTGATGGTATTTTTTATTAATGAAAATACGAAACTGAATTTCTTATTCTTCAAGATAATCTATGACAGTGAAAGAATTATGGGACAAAGATGAATTTGAGTTTAGTAACATAAATAATATAAATCAGCACATCGGATTTTTTTAGCCTAAATATTATTGTTTTACAGAGTTGGATCAACTAACAGGCGTAGCGGCTGTACTTCGGTTTCCAATGCCAGAACTCGAAGACAGTGATGAAGAGGGAGACTCTGATTAATTTACTAGTTAATGATTGTTTCTTTTATTGTACATATTGAGCTGGCTCATAAGTGGAAAATTATAACTTGTATGTGTAAATAGTCTATTTATTATATCTAATATATGACTCAATATGGCAATACTGTTGCCATTTTAGCTTGTGTTTATTTTAGTTACAAGGTTTTACACTTTGCAAACTTGTGTTTCAGTATCATGTTAACTATTATATATGTAGGTATATTGTATAGGCAATTATTTGCAAGGAATTCGGGACAACGTGATGTCCATAATTAAACTAGATAACTGTAAGGATGCCTATTCTTATAAATAAGTCAAGAGTTCTTAGGCCGTCCGTGTGGGCTCTCCCTCACTGGCCTTAACAACTGCTGTCATAACAAGAGCCAGGACCGATACTTAAACTAATTAAACGTGCCCTCTAAAGCAGGAATGAGCTTAGAAAAATGTGCCACTAGGTGGTCACCAATCTAGGTACTGACCACGCGGACGTTGCTTTACTTCGCTTATCTTTTCCGATAGACGAATGCGGCTGGGCCACAAGTTTTTCTAAATAGTCGATACCAATCAAATTAATTAGTCGCAACCTTTGGATAACCCTATTATATTTTGTAATAAAACAGGTTTGTTGGTATTTTGCGCGCCGAGGAAAAAGTTGTCTATTACATTTTAATACAAGTTTCAATGCACGTTAGCTATCGGAAAATGAAGCTAGGTGGTTATTATTTTTAGTGCAAACGAAATTAATCTTGAATCTTATGCATTAATTGTAATGCGTTGTAGTGGAGTTTTGATGTTTCGTTAATTTTATATTATAAATTGATAAATTTATGGACGACTTATACATACAGAGACTGAATTTACCTGCACTTTGAATACTGAAAACAATAAATCTAAAAATTCCTAATTCTGTAATTATTTTGGTTGTAAAAAAATAATTTTGTGGCTGTGTATAGAAACTATTTCCATATAAAATATTGTTTTTTTGTACACAATCTAATATATATTTTAATTTTGATAGCATGTATTTTATTTCATTTAATTACCACGTGATTTATCTATATATATATGTACACAACTTATGTACTTACCTTATGCTGATACTTTATACTACCGCTTAAATTAAGTATAAATCTTATAAAAGTAACGGGATTCAGCGGGAAAGAAAATTGCTACGGATCCCTATTCAATGCGTGGCCTGACACACACTTGGCCGGCTGAACTTGAACAGGTTTAGTAACCTGTGAAAATCTCTGACCGACCTTCTGGCTTTCCCAAATCCATTAACAACGAGATATTCGCATTCTACTCTACAGAATCGTTCTCTAAAACTATGATATTTTCTGCAAGTTCTAACCTAGGTGACTTTTCACCCACTCTACGGCAAATTTGCAATAGATGGCGCTGTTACGTTTAAGAACACGCTATTGAAATTAATCAAAAGTTATGAAGTTATAATACGCTCGCACTTCATAAATCGAATCGATTAATTGTGCAATCCACAACGTATCGCCCCCCCGATTGACCCGGTCACGGTCGTAAAACTATTGTTAGGCGCCTCGGCACGTACTTACGTCCCTAGATGACGATCTCGCTGTCCGGATAGCGAGATTAGTCTCTACGACCTCCCCGAATAGGGCCTCCCTCCAAACACGACGCCGACGTCCCCGGGTTCGTCGGCGCCCACAAGGATACACTAGGTATCAAAGAGTGCCGGGGCGCTTCTCGCCCACACTCAATCGCAATCGTACCCGCGTAACGGGGAACTCCCCTCCTGGCGGTGACTCACCTTCGGGTTCGAGACTCACGCCGGTCGAAGGGACGCCCCCGAGAGCGACAACCTAAGGGGAGCCGTTGGGCGCTATATGGGCTGAGGCTCCTTCAGAGTCTCGCCCCAAAAGTCCGGTGAAGCAGTAATGGCTGCAACAGCCAACTGCATAGTCAGCTCAGAAAGAAAAAATTCATAAAATTGCCGAATGCAGTGTTTTTCGGAGAAAATAACATTAATCCAATTATTAAGTTGACTTGGTATTGGCGATACGGATACTGATATAGCCTTGCGATTAAGTAAATTAAAATAGTTTTTTTTGAAACTTGGATTAGGCAATACGGAATTGCGGATTCTGATATACACAAGAATCAACTTGGATATACTTAACACTGTTGAAGGAGAAGTAGTTGAGTATACTTCTATCAACAGAGTAATGGAGCAAGATGACTCTAACAATTAGCCCGTTGAATTGCTTCTCTGAGCGCCTCTGGACTTCCAGCACACAAGATTAATTTAAAAACTGGCATCCCAATTATTTTGTTGAGAAATTTAAGTACCCCAAAATTATGCAACGGGACAAGTACTGAAAGTTACTTCTTTGCAGCGTAACATAATAGAAGCGGAGATTTTGGCGAGATGTGGCGTCGGTGAAAGAGTTTTTATTCCACGAATTCCACTGATTCCCAATAATTAACCATTCCATTTCAAACGTGTACAGTTCCCGGTGAGTTTGTGTTATGCAATGACTATAAACAAAGCCCAAGGGCAGACGCAACGTTTTGCCTGCGTGGACCTCAGCATCGGCTGTTGCTCACATGGTCAGCTCTATGTGGCTTTCTCCCGTGTAAGTAAACCAAAAAAACTGTTTGGTTATGTTCCGAACCAAATCACGCCGAACGTTGTCTATAAAGAGACATTCTAAGGTACGAGCTAGATATGGTACGGAACCCTTCGTGCGCGAGTCCGACTCACAATTGGCCGGTTTTATTTTTGCTGATCGTGTCGATCAAACGAGCTCTGTGGCACAGTGTTAATTTAAGATATCGCAAGTGCCTTTGTCCTGCAGGGATCCGGATTCAATCACCCGGCCAGGGTAAGATCGAAAATAATCTGTGTCCAATTGTTCACATTTTCTTTTTATCTACGATTTACGCATTAATCCAAACTTTGTATTTTTGTTTTATTTATTTTTTGCTGTATCACAGTTAACCGCGTGATAAAATCAAATACACGCGGACAAAGTCGCGGGCAACAGCTAGTACCTAATATTTCTAGTAGGACGGTTGCTTATTGAATAAAAAGTAACAAATTATTTTTTTAACCAACTGTAACACAAATAAACTGTTTTTGTATTACCGCCTTATTTTGCGGCCTTAATTTCAAACAATTGTAAGTACTTACGAGATTTTAATCTGTGAATGACACAAAAACACCATCCGTGGACTATGAATAAATAAGCCTTAGATTCTGTAACCTTAGAAGTAGTGTAAGTATCTCAGTGGTGCCACATTGACTATTGAAACATGGAATTGTTGAAGTGTTTGTATCTATATTAACTCATTCACAAACTCACAAAATGGCAGTATGATACTAAGATGAGGGTATGAAATTTTTATCTTCGTATTATTCAGTACAACAAGATAACAAAAATGCTACTGCCATAACTATTTCTGAAATGGAGGTTCAAATAAATTACAGGCTCTTTTTAGATCTTAAAACAAGACTTTGAACTTTGACTCTATAGTGAGACGAGATTAGAAAATGGTAAGCAAATGGGGTTTTGATGGAGCTTAGAACCAAAGTAACTACAAAAAAGTTATTGCTGATAATGAAGATGACACTTGCATTATTATGGATAGCTTAGGGCCGATTAAACTAGTACGTGGCCGAAATCGTTGTATGGGAAAATGAAAGTTTAAACTCTACTTATTTATGTTGGCCAATATTTTTTGAATTTATAAAAGAAACGAAATTTAATACAGTAGGTGAGATGGCTCAGTTGAAGTATGAAATGAATAATTTAATTCCTACAGAAATTGATGCGACCAGAATTTATCATTCATTAGTAATGACCATCTTATGTTAGTGGATTAGGCCTACTGGGGATACCAATATTAAAAAAAAAGAGCCTGGTATTTAACCTTGTAGTGGTGTGGGATAGAGTACATAGTCAATTTAGAATAAAAACTTAAAGATACCGTTGAATTGTTTCCATAACTTAATTGTGGTAGTTATCAAATGTTGACAGAAACGTCTGTCATAAGTGGCGTTTTGTTGACCGACATTAAGCACATTATGCGTTTTATTTTAATAATTCAACCAAGGAGGATGAGCCAAGATTTGTATGGTGTTGTCGTCACGTAAAATGTATACCTTTTTAACTTGGCTGAATTATGACATTAAACGCATTGAAGCAGTGAACAGTAATAATTTCAATAATTTCTAAATTTCGATAAAACTAAACTCTGAAATGGTGGATCCAATAAGGCGTCCATTGTTATATCTAGTCTGTTATCGAAGTCTAGTACTTTTTTATATATGATTGTACAAGAACTAGCTTCTGCCCGCGGTTTCACCCGCCTGAAATTCTGTTATCGGTGTAGGATTTCAACGGCAACTCAATTATAAAAAAACACATTTGACGTTTTCAAGTCTGTCTCTCCCCGGGATTTAAACTATCTCCATGCCAAATTTCATCGTAATCAGTTTAAGCGTAAAGAGGTAATATACAGAGTTACTTTCGCATATTATAATATAACGGAGCCGGCAGACGTTGTCCGGAAAAACAGCGCTACATTAAATATGATATTAACATATACATTTTTTAAATTTTGCGATTCCATAATTACTCCTAACGAATCTACGGTTGAGACATCATTTTTGGATATCTCACTGTTTACTATAGGTTCTATGTCTGAATTATTTAATTCTTCATTTTCTTCCAAATCCATGGTGAAAGTATTGGCGGGAGGCCTTTCGTTAAATCCTTTTGATTTAAGCTAGCCCTTTCGATGCGTTTTTTCATCATCATATTCATCTCAGCCGCAAGAATTCCACTGCTGAACATAGGCCTCCCCCATAGATTTCCAAGGGAAACGGTTGGAAGCGGCCTGCATCCAGAGTCTTCCTGCGGCCTTCGCTATGTCGTCTGACCACCTTGTGGGCGGTCTTCCGATGCTGCGTTTGCCAGTCCGTGGCCTCCATTCGAGAACATTTCGGCCCCATCGACCATCAGTTCTACGTATTATGTGCCCTGCCCACTGCCACTTGAACTTGCTAATGCGTTGGGCTATATGTCTGTGACTTTCGTTCGTCTACGGATCTCCTCATTTCTGTTTCGATCTCGTAGAGAAACCCCGAGCATAGCCCTCTCCATTGCTCGTTGTGTGACTTTCAGCTTACTTATAAGGCCCATAGTTAGAGGCCACGTTTCAGTGCCATATGACATCACTGGTAACACACACTGGTCAGAATTTAGCCTTGAGGCACTGAGGTATTTTGGACGAAAAGACGTTGCGGAGTTTTCCGAACGCTGCCCAGCCGAGTTGGATTCGATGATTGACCTCTTTCCCGAAGTTGGACCTACCTAGTTGGACCGTTTGTCCTAAGTAGACGTATTCGTCAACAACTTCGAGCCTCGAGTTCCCGACTGATATTTGGGTGGGCACAGCATGGACATTTGACATGATCTTTGTTTGTCCATGTTCATTTTAAGGCCCACCTGTTAGGAAACTCGATAAAGGTCTTCGAGCATTGTGCTGAGGTCTTCCATCGATTCTGCCAAGACCACAATATCGTCGGCAAATCGAAAGTGAGTAATGTACTCGCCGTTGATATTGATGCCGAGTCCTTTCAACTCCAGAGTTTTGTAGGCATATTCCAATACAGCAGTAAACAGTTTCGGAGAAATGACGTCTCCCTGTCTCACGCCTCGTTGTAATGGAATTGCCCTGGTGGCTTTATTGTACAAACTCTTCAGCACTTCGATATACCGATAGTCAATCCGGCATCGCTGGAGAGACTCAAACACCGCCCATGTTTCTACCGAATCAAAGGCTTTTTACAGTCCACAAACGCTAAGCATAGTTGGCGTTTTTACGTTCTGTGTGTAGTTTCTAAGCCACACATTTCACAATGATTGCAGTTGTGGGATATGATAATAATGAAGTCGCATTCAATGTAGCGAATGTTAAAATGATTGACACACCGACTGCAGCACCATCTACCGGATCCATTTGTGAATTTAAACCTTGCAGGGACCCACTCGAACATATACAAAAAATATCATTAACAACTTCTCTGCCGTTTAGATTAGTGACACACCGACTGTAACTCCACCTACCGGATCCAATTATGTTTTAACACTAATTTAATTTGCTGATATAGGAAATCCGCCATAATAGGGCATATTCTGTGAAAAAATCAGGCTTCGATCTATTTCAAATCTCAAAGATAGAACTTAGTAATAGGCTTCGCTGGCACCATCTGGGTTTGGAATCCTAAAAAAGTAATAGGTATTATTATCCATAGTACAAGCTTTGCTTAGTTTGGGACGTGTAAATTGTGTGTAATGTTCAGGAATATATATTTAAATATTTTTAAATTATAAAATGTAGAATCATAAGGATTTGGAAAAAGTTAATCAATATTTTAGTAGTCCTGATAGAAAAATAATGAAGGCCAGATCCTGGAATTTGTAGTTAAAGGAATAAAAGTTAGGGGAAAAGATAGCTCCATTATACTTATAGTCGGTGTTTCTAGGTCTTAGAAAAGTATGTATTAATAAATAAAACCAACATAAGACATTATTTTAAATACCTTTATTTACATTAACAGAAAAATGTGTTAAGCTGAAGCAGACTCCAGAGCTTGCATCTTTTGTTTATGTTTTTCCAACTTCTTTTCTTCCTTTGCTTTTTCATCATGTAATCGTCTCTTTTTCCTTAAAAGCCAAATTTCCTTCTTGCGTTTTTCTTGGCCAGCTTTCATACTCTTGTAGAGATTTCTATGCTTCTTTCGAACAAGTTTTTCTCTTAATCTAAATGCTTGCTTGTCTTCTATCTCTTTTTGATAAGGATTGTCTTTATGTGTGACACCAGTTGTAACAGCCATTGCTTTTTTCTGGAACAGGTATTTACAAAAATGTTTAGTTTGCATTTGTTTACCAGTTTAAACTAATATTTTTGATGTTCTGTAACATTTTTATAACAGTTATACGGGTCTTACGTCCTACGTGATAGGTTTTTTCATCTAATATCAGACAAATAAAATTATATTATGTTATGACCTATAAGTAATGTTAAACATATTTAAGATTACTACCTATAAGAAAATTCCCTGGTGTTCAGTTCCTTTCTGTAGGCACGACAATTTAGAAAGCATCTGAAGGGACTGCCTAGCACCGCAATGATGGCTATCCAAGTCACTAATCTAATAGTGATTATGGACAGTGGCGTAGCTAGGTAACCAAAGGCTCTGGGGCAAAATAAAATTGGGGCCCTGTCTAGATAGGTTTTATCAAATAAAGATTTTAATATATAATTATATAACAAGATAACAAAAATGCTACTGCCATAACTATTTCTGAAATGGAGGTTCAAATAAATTACAGGCTCTTTTTAGATCTTAAAACAAGACTTTGAACTTTGACTCTATAGTGAGACGAGATTAGAAAATGGTAAGCAAATGGGGTTTTGATGGAGCTTAGAACCAAAGTAACTACAAAAAAGTTATTGCTGATAATGAAGATGACACTTGCATTATTATGGATAGCTTAGGGCCGATTAAACTAGTACGTGGCCGAAATCGTTGTATGGGAAAATGAAAGTTTAAACTCTACTTATTTATGTTGGCCAATATTTTTTGAATTTATAAAAGAAACGAAATTTAATACAGTAGGTGAGATGGCTCAGTTGAAGTATGAAATGAATAATTTAATTCCTACAGAAATTGATGCGACCAGAATTTATCATTCATTAGTAATGACCATCTTATGTTAGTGGATTAGGCCTACTGGGGATACCAATATTAAAAAAAAAGAGCCTGGTATTTAACCTTGTAGTGGTGTGGGATAGAGTACATAGTCAATTTAGAATAAAAACTTAAAGATACCGTTGAATTGTTTCCATAACTTAATTGTGGTGGTTATCAAATGTTGACAAAAACGTCTGTCATAAGTGGCGTTTTGTTGACCGACATTAAGCACATTATGCGTTTTATTTTAATAATTCAACCAAGGAGGATGAGCCAAGATTTGTATGGTGTTGTCGTCACGTAAAATGTATACCTTTTTAACTTGGCTGAATTATGACATTAAACGCATTGAAGCAGTGAACAGTAATAATTTCAATAATTTCTAAATTTCGATAAAACTAAACTCTGAAATGGTGGATCCAATAAGGCGTCCATTGTTATATCTAGTCTGTTATCGAAGTCTAGTACTTTTTTATATATGATTGTACAAGAACTAGCTTCTGCCCGCGGTTTCACCCGCCTGAAATTCTGTTATCGGTGTAGGATTTCAACGGCAACTCAATTATAAAAAAACACATTTGACGTTTTCAAGTCTGTCTCTCCCCGGGATTTAAACTATCTCCATGCCAAATTTCATCGTAATCAGTTTAAGCGTAAAGAGGTAATATACAGAGTTACTTTCGCATATTATAATATAACGGAGCCGGCAGACGTTGTCCGGAAAAACAGCGCTACATTAAATATGATATTAACATATACATTTTTTAAATTTTGCGATTCCATAATTACTCCTAACGAATCTACGGTTGAGACATCATTTTTGGATATCTCACTGTTTACTATAGGTTCTATGTCTGAATTATTTAATTCTTCATTTTCTTCCAAATCCATGGTGAAAGTATTGGCGGGAGGCCTTTCGTTAAATCCTTTTGATTTAAGCTAGCCCTTTCGATGCGTTTTTTCATCATCATATTCATCTCAGCCGCAAGAATTCCACTGCTGAACATAGGCCTCCCCCATAGATTTCCAAGGGAAACGGTTGGAAGCGGCCTGCATCCAGAGTCTTCCTGCGGCCTTCGCTATGTCGTCTGACCACCTTGTGGGCGGTCTTCCGATGCTGCGTTTGCCAGTCCGTGGCCTCCATTCGAGAACATTTCGGCCCCATCGACCATCAGTTCTACGTATTATGTGCCCTGCCCACTGCCACTTGAACTTGCTAATGCGTTGGGCTATATGTCTGTGACTTTCGTTCGTCTACGGATCTCCTCATTTCTGTTTCGATCTCGTAGAGAAACCCCGAGCATAGCCCTCTCCATTGCTCGTTGTGTGACTTTCAGCTTACTTATAAGGCCCATAGTTAGAGGCCACGTTTCAGTGCCATATGACATCACTGGTAACACACACTGGTCAGAATTTAGCCTTGAGGCACTGAGGTATTTTGGACGAAAAGACGTTGCGGAGTTTTCCGAACGCTGCCCAGCCGAGTTGGATTCGATGATTGACCTCTTTCCCGAAGTTGGACCTACCTAGTTGGACCGTTTGTCCTAAGTAGACGTATTCGTCAACAACTTCGAGCCTCGAGTTCCCGACTGATATTTGGGTGGGCACAGCATGGACATTTGACATGATCTTTGTTTGTCCATGTTCATTTTAAGGCCCACCTGTTAGGAAACTCGATAGAGGTCTTCGAGCATTGTGCTGAGGTCTTCCATCGATTCTGCCAAGACCACAATATCGTCGGCAAATCGAAAGTGAGTAATGTACTCGCCGTTGATATTGATGCCGAGTCCTTTCAACTCCAGAGTTTTGTAGGCATATTCCAATACAGCAGTAAACAGTTTCGGAGAAATGACGTCTCCCTGTCTCACGCCTCGTTGTAATGGAATTGCCCTGGTGGCTTTATTGTACAAACTCTTCAGCACTTCGATATACCGATAGTCAATCCGGCATCGCTGGAGAGACTCAAACACCGCCCATGTTTCTACCGAATCAAAGGCTTTTTACAGTCCACAAACGCTAAGCATAGTTGGCGTTTTTACGTTCTGTGTGTAGTTTCTAAGCCACACATTTCACAATGATTGCAGTTGTGGGATATGATAATAATGAAGTCGCATTCAATGTAGCGAATGTTAAAATGATTGACACACCGACTGCAGCACCATCTACCGGATCCATTTGTGAATTTAAACCTTGCAGGGACCCACTCGAACATATACAAAAAATATCATTAACAACTTCTCTGCCGTTTAGATTAGTGACACACCGACTGTAACTCCACCTACCGGATCCAATTATGTTTTAACACTAATTTAATTTGCTGATATAGGAAATCCGCCATAATAGGGCATATTCTGTGAAAAAATCAGGCTTCGATCTATTTCAAATCTCAAAGATAGAACTTAGTAATAGGCTTCGCTGGCACCATCTGGGTTTGGAATCCTAAAAAAGTAATAGGTATTGGTATCCATAGTACAAGCTTTGCTTAGTTTGGGACGTGTAAATTGTGTGTAATGTTCAGGAATATATATTTAAATATTTTTAAATTATAAAATGTAGAATCATAAGGATTTGGAAAAAGTTAATCAATATTTTAGTAGTCCTGATAGAAAAATAATGAAGGCCAGATCCTGGAATTTGTAGTTAAAGGAATAAAAGTTAGGGGAAAAGATAGCTCCATTATACTTATAGTCGGTGTTTCTAGGTCTTAGAAAAGTATGTATTAATAAATAAAACCAACATAAGACATTATTTTAAATACCTTTATTTACATTAACAGAAAAATGTGTTAAGCTGAAGCAGACTCCAGAGCTTGCATCTTTTGTTTATGTTTTTCCAACTTCTTTTCTTCCTTTGCTTTTTCATCATGTAATCGTCTCTTTTTCCTTAAAAGCCAAATTTCCTTCTTGCGTTTTTCTTGGCCAGCTTTCATACTCTTGTAGAGATTTCTATGCTTCTTTCGAACAAGTTTTTCTCTTAATCTAAATGCTTGCTTGTCTTCTATCTCTTTTTGATAAGGATTGTCTTTATGTGTGACACCAGTTGTAACAGCCATTGCTTTTTTCTGGAACAGGTATTTACAAAAATGTTTAGTTTGCATTTGTTTACCAGTTTAAACTAATATTTTTGATGTTCTGTAACATTTTTATAACAGTTATACGGGTCTTACGTCCTACGTGATAGGTTTTTTCATCTAATATCAGACAAATAAAATTATATTATGTTATGACCTATAAGTAATGTTAAACATATTTAAGATTACTACCTATAAGAAAATTCCCTGGTGTTCAGTTCCTTTCTGTAGGCACGACAATTTAGAAAGCATCTGAAGGGACTGCCTAGCACCGCAATGATGGCTATCCAAGTCACTAATCTAATAGTGATTATGGACAGTGGCGTAGCTAGGTAACCAAAGGCTCTGGGGCAAAATAAAATTGGGGCCCTGTCTAGATAGGTTTTATCAAATAAAGATTTTAATATATAATTATATAACAAGATAACAAAAATGCTACTGCCA
Organism: Apoda limacodes; assembly: GCA_946406115.1. Classification (NCBI taxonomy): domain Eukaryota; kingdom Metazoa; phylum Arthropoda; class Insecta; order Lepidoptera; family Limacodidae; genus Apoda; species Apoda limacodes. Next base: position 22,088,262 of record OX291549.1, on the reverse strand, counting down.
TAACTATTTCTGAAATGGAGGTTCAAATAAATTACAGGCTCTTTTTAGATCTTAAAACAAGACTTTGAACTTTGACTCTATAGTGAGACGAGATTAGAAAATGGTAAGCAAATGGGGTTTTGATGGAGCTTAGAACCAAAGTAACTACAAAAAAGTTATTGCTGATAATGAAGATGACACTTGCATTATTATGGATAGCTTAGGGCCGATTAAACTAGTACGTGGCCGAAATCGTTGTATGGGAAAATGAAAGTTTAAACTCTACTTATTTATGTTGGCCAATATTTTTTGAATTTATAAAAGAAACGAAATTTAATACAGTAGGTGAGATGGCTCAGTTGAAGTATGAAATGAATAATTTAATTCCTACAGAAATTGATGCGACCAGAATTTATCATTCATTAGTAATGACCATCTTATGTTAGTGGATTAGGCCTACTGGGGATACCAATATTAAAAAAAAAGAGCCTGGTATTTAACCTTGTAGTGGTGTGGGATAGAGTACATAGTCAATTTAGAATAAAAACTTAAAGATACCGTTGAATTGTTTCCATAACTTAATTGTGGTAGTTATCAAATGTTGACAAAAACGTCTGTCATAAGTGGCGTTTTGTTGACCGACATTAAGCACATTATGCGTTTTATTTTAATAATTCAACCAAGGAGGATGAGCCAAGATTTGTATGGTGTTGTCGTCACGTAAAATGTATACCTTTTTAACTTGGCTGAATTATGACATTAAACGCATTGAAGCAGTGAACAGTAATAATTTCAATAATTTCTAAATTTCGATAAAACTAAACTCTGAAATGGTGGATCCAATAAGGCGTCCATTGTTATATCTAGTCTGTTATCGAAGTCTAGTACTTTTTTATATATGATTGTACAAGAACTAGCTTCTGCCCGCGGTTTCACCCGCCTGAAATTCTGTTATCGGTGTAGGATTTCAACGGCAACTCAATTATAAAAAAACACATTTGACGTTTTCAAGTCTGTCTCTCCCCGGGATTTAAACTATCTCCATGCCAAATTTCATCGTAATCAGTTTAAGCGTAAAGAGGTAATATACAGAGTTACTTTCGCATATTATAATATAACGGAGCCGGCAGACGTTGTCCGGAAAAACAGCGCTACATTAAATATGATATTAACATATACATTTTTTAAATTTTGCGATTCCATAATTACTCCTAACGAATCTACGGTTGAGACATCATTTTTGGATATCTCACTGTTTACTATAGGTTCTATGTCTGAATTATTTAATTCTTCATTTTCTTCCAAATCCATGGTGAAAGTATTGGCGGGAGGCCTTTCGTTAAATCCTTTTGATTTAAGCTAGCCCTTTCGATGCGTTTTTTCATCATCATATTCATCTCAGCCGCAAGAATTCCACTGCTGAACATAGGCCTCCCCCATAGATTTCCAAGGGAAACGGTTGGAAGCGGCCTGCATCCAGAGTCTTCCTGCGGCCTTCGCTATGTCGTCTGACCACCTTGTGGGCGGTCTTCCGATGCTGCGTTTGCCAGTCCGTGGCCTCCATTCGAGAACATTTCGGCCCCATCGACCATCAGTTCTACGTATTATGTGCCCTGCCCACTGCCACTTGAACTTGCTAATGCGTTGGGCTATATGTCTGTGACTTTCGTTCGTCTACGGATCTCCTCATTTCTGTTTCGATCTCGTAGAGAAACCCCGAGCATAGCCCTCTCCATTGCTCGTTGTGTGACTTTCAGCTTACTTATAAGGCCCATAGTTAGAGGCCACGTTTCAGTGCCATATGACATCACTGGTAACACACACTGGTCAGAATTTAGCCTTGAGGCACTGAGGTATTTTGGACGAAAAGACGTTGCGGAGTTTTCCGAACGCTGCCCAGCCGAGTTGGATTCGATGATTGACCTCTTTCCCGAAGTTGGACCTACCTAGTTGGACCGTTTGTCCTAAGTAGACGTATTCGTCAACAACTTCGAGCCTCGAGTTCCCGACTGATATTTGGGTGGGCACAGCATGGACATTTGACATGATCTTTGTTTGTCCATGTTCATTTTAAGGCCCACCTGTTAGGAAACTCGATAGAGGTCTTCGAGCATTGTGCTGAGGTCTTCCATCGATTCTGCCAAGACCACAATATCGTCGGCAAATCGAAAGTGAGTAATGTACTCGCCGTTGATATTGATGCCGAGTCCTTTCAACTCCAGAGTTTTGTAGGCATATTCCAATACAGCAGTAAACAGTTTCGGAGAAATGACGTCTCCCTGTCTCACGCCTCGTTGTAATGGAATTGCCCTGGTGGCTTTATTGTACAAACTCTTCAGCACTTCGATATACCGATAGTCAATCCGGCATCGCTGGAGAGACTCAAACACCGCCCATGTTTCTACCGAATCAAAGGCTTTTTACAGTCCACAAACGCTAAGCATAGTTGGCGTTTTTACGTTCTGTGTGTAGTTTCTAAGCCACACATTTCACAATGATTGCAGTTGTGGGATATGATAATAATGAAGTCGCATTCAATGTAGCGAATGTTAAAATGATTGACACACCGACTGCAGCACCATCTACCGGATCCATTTGTGAATTTAAACCTTGCAGGGACCCACTCGAACATATACAAAAAATATCATTAACAACTTCTCTGCCGTTTAGATTAGTGACACACCGACTGTAACTCCACCTACCGGATCCAATTATGTTTTAACACTAATTTAATTTGCTGATATAGGAAATCCGCCATAATAGGGCATATTCTGTGAAAAAATCAGGCTTCGATCTATTTCAAATCTCAAAGATAAAACTTAGTAATAGGCTTCGCTGGCACCATCTGGGTTTGGAATCCTAAAAAAGTAATAGGTATTGGTATCCATAGTACAAGCTTTGCTTAGTTTGGGACGTGTAAATTGTGTGTAATGTTCAGGAATATATATTTAAATATTTTTAAATTATAAAATGTAGAATCATAAGGATTTGGAAAAAGTTAATCAATATTTTAGTAGTCCTGATAGAAAAATAATGAAGGCCAGATCCTGGAATTTGTAGTTAAAGGAATAAAAGTTAGGGGAAAAGATAGCTCCATTATACTTATAGTCGGTGTTTCTAGGTCTTAGAAAAGTATGTATTAATAAATAAAACCAACATAAGACATTATTTTAAATACCTTTATTTACATTAACAGAAAAATGTGTTAAGCTGAAGCAGACTCCAGAGCTTGCATCTTTTGTTTATGTTTTTCCAACTTCTTTTCTTCCTTTGCTTTTTCATCATGTAATCGTCTCTTTTTCCTTAAAAGCCAAATTTCCTTCTTGCGTTTTTCTTGGCCAGCTTTCATACTCTTGTAGAGATTTCTATGCTTCTTTCGAACAAGTTTTTCTCTTAATCTAAATGCTTGCTTGTCTTCTATCTCTTTTTGATAAGGATTGTCTTTATGTGTGACACCAGTTGTAACAGCCATTGCTTTTTTCTGGAACAGGTATTTACAAAAATGTTTAGTTTGCATTTGTTTACCAGTTTAAACTAATATTTTTGATGTTCTGTAACATTTTTATAACAGTTATACGGGTCTTACGTCCTACGTGATAGGTTTTTTCATCTAATATCAGACAAATAAAATTATATTATGTTATGACCTATAAGTAATGTTAAACATATTTAAGATTACTACCTATAAGAAAATTCCCTGGTGTTCAGTTCCTTTCTGTAGGCACGACAATTTAGAAAGCATCTGAAGGGACTGCCTAGCACCGCAATGATGGCTATCCAAGTCACTAATCTAATAGTGATTATGGACAGTGGCGTAGCTAGGTAACCAAAGGCTCTGGGGCAAAATAAAATTGGGGCCCTGTCTAGATAGGTTTTATCAAATAAAGATTTTAATATATAATTATATAACAAGATAACAAAAATGCTACTGCCATAACTATTTCTGAAATGGAGGTTCAAATAAATTACAGGCTCTTTTTAGATCTTAAAACAAGACTTTGAACTTTGACTCTATAGTGAGACGAGATTAGAAAATGGTAAGCAAATGGGGTTTTGATGGAGCTTAGAACCAAAGTAACTACAAAAAAGTTATTGCTGATAATGAAGATGACACTTGCATTATTATGGATAGCTTAGGGCCGATTAAACTAGTACGTGGCCGAAATCGTTGTATGGGAAAATGAAAGTTTAAACTCTACTTATTTATGTTGGCCAATATTTTTTGAATTTATAAAAGAAACGAAATTTAATACAGTAGGTGAGATGGCTCAGTTGAAGTATGAAATGAATAATTTAATTCCTACAGAAATTGATGCGACCAGAATTTATCATTCATTAGTAATGACCATCTTATGTTAGTGGATTAGGCCTACTGGGGATACCAATATTAAAAAAAAAGAGCCTGGTATTTAACCTTGTAGTGGTGTGGGATAGAGTACATAGTCAATTTAGAATAAAAACTTAAAGATACCGTTGAATTGTTTCCATAACTTAATTGTGGTAGTTATCAAATGTTGACAAAAACGTCTGTCATAAGTGGCGTTTTGTTGACCGACATTAAGCACATTATGCGTTTTATTTTAATAATTCAACCAAGGAGGATGAGCCAAGATTTGTATGGTGTTGTCGTCACGTAAAATGTATACCTTTTTAACTTGGCTGAATTATGACATTAAACGCATTGAAGCAGTGAACAGTAATAATTTCAATAATTTCTAAATTTCGATAAAACTAAACTCTGAAATGGTGGATCCAATAAGGCGTCCATTGTTATATCTAGTCTGTTATCGAAGTCTAGTACTTTTTTATATATGATTGTACAAGAACTAGCTTCTGCCCGCGGTTTCACCCGCCTGAAATTCTGTTATCGGTGTAGGATTTCAACGGCAACTCAATTATAAAAAAACACATTTGACGTTTTCAAGTCTGTCTCTCCCCGGGATTTAAACTATCTCCATGCCAAATTTCATCGTAATCAGTTTAAGCGTAAAGAGGTAATATACAGAGTTACTTTCGCATATTATAATATAACGGAGCCGGCAGACGTTGTCCGGAAAAACAGCGCTACATTAAATATGATATTAACATATACATTTTTTAAATTTTGCGATTCCATAATTACTCCTAACGAATCTACGGTTGAGACATCATTTTTGGATATCTCACTGTTTACTATAGGTTCTATGTCTGAATTATTTAATTCTTCATTTTCTTCCAAATCCATGGTGAAAGTATTGGCGGGAGGCCTTTCGTTAAATCCTTTTGATTTAAGCTAGCCCTTTCGATGCGTTTTTTCATCATCATATTCATCTCAGCCGCAAGAATTCCACTGCTGAACATAGGCCTCCCCCATAGATTTCCAAGGGAAACGGTTGGAAGCGGCCTGCATCCAGAGTCTTCCTGCGGCCTTCGCTATGTCGTCTGACCACCTTGTGGGCGGTCTTCCGATGCTGCGTTTGCCAGTCCGTGGCCTCCATTCGAGAACATTTCGGCCCCATCGACCATCAGTTCTACGTATTATGTGCCCTGCCCACTGCCACTTGAACTTGCTAATGCGTTGGGCTATATGTCTGTGACTTTCGTTCGTCTACGGATCTCCTCATTTCTGTTTCGATCTCGTAGAGAAACCCCGAGCATAGCCCTCTCCATTGCTCGTTGTGTGACTTTCAGCTTACTTATAAGGCCCATAGTTAGAGGCCACGTTTCAGTGCCATATGACATCACTGGTAACACACACTGGTCAGAATTTAGCCTTGAGGCACTGAGGTATTTTGGACGAAAAGACGTTGCGGAGTTTTCCGAACGCTGCCCAGCCGAGTTGGATTCGATGATTGACCTCTTTCCCGAAGTTGGACCTACCTAGTTGGACCGTTTGTCCTAAGTAGACGTATTCGTCAACAACTTCGAGCCTCGAGTTCCCGACTGATATTTGGGTGGGCACAGCATGGACATTTGACATGATCTTTGTTTGTCCATGTTCATTTTAAGGCCCACCTGTTAGGAAACTCGATAGAGGTCTTCGAGCATTGTGCTGAGGTCTTCCATCGATTCTGCCAAGACCACAATATCGTCGGCAAATCGAAAGTGAGTAATGTACTCGCCGTTGATATTGATGCCGAGTCCTTTCAACTCCAGAGTTTTGTAGGCATATTCCAATACAGCAGTAAACAGTTTCGGAGAAATGACGTCTCCCTGTCTCACGCCTCGTTGTAATGGAATTGCCCTGGTGGCTTTATTGTACAAACTCTTCAGCACTTCGATATACCGATAGTCAATCCGGCATCGCTGGAGAGACTCAAACACCGCCCATGTTTCTACCGAATCAAAGGCTTTTTACAGTCCACAAACGCTAAGCATAGTTGGCGTTTTTACGTTCTGTGTGTAGTTTCTAAGCCACACATTTCACAATGATTGCAGTTGTGGGATATGATAATAATGAAGTCGCATTCAATGTAGCGAATGTTAAAATGATTGACACACCGACTGCAGCACCATCTACCGGATCCATTTGTGAATTTAAACCTTGCAGGGACCCACTCGAACATATACAAAAAATATCATTAACAACTTCTCTGCCGTTTAGATTAGTGACACACCGACTGTAACTCCACCTACCGGATCCAATTATGTTTTAACACTAATTTAATTTGCTGATATAGGAAATCCGCCATAATAGGGCATATTCTGTGAAAAAATCAGGCTTCGATCTATTTCAAATCTCAAAGATAAAACTTAGTAATAGGCTTCGCTGGCACCATCTGGGTTTGGAATCCTAAAAAAGTAATAGGTATTGGTATCCATAGTACAAGCTTTGCTTAGTTTGGGACGTGTAAATTGTGTGTAATGTTCAGGAATATATATTTAAATATTTTTAAATTATAAAATGTAGAATCATAAGGATTTGGAAAAAGTTAATCAATATTTTAGTAGTCCTGATAGAAAAATAATGAAGGCCAGATCCTGGAATTTGTAGTTAAAGGAATAAAAGTTAGGGGAAAAGATAGCTCCATTATACTTATAGTCGGTGTTTCTAGGTCTTAGAAAAGTATGTATTAATAAATAAAACCAACATAAGACATTATTTTAAATACCTTTATTTACATTAACAGAAAAATGTGTTAAGCTGAAGCAGACTCCAGAGCTTGCATCTTTTGTTTATGTTTTTCCAACTTCTTTTCTTCCTTTGCTTTTTCATCATGTAATCGTCTCTTTTTCCTTAAAAGCCAAATTTCCTTCTTGCGTTTTTCTTGGCCAGCTTTCATACTCTTGTAGAGATTTCTATGCTTCTTTCGAACAAGTTTTTCTCTTAATCTAAATGCTTGCTTGTCTTCTATCTCTTTTTGATAAGGATTGTCTTTATGTGTGACACCAGTTGTAACAGCCATTGCTTTTTTCTGGAACAGGTATTTACAAAAATGTTTAGTTTGCATTTGTTTACCAGTTTAAACTAATATTTTTGATGTTCTGTAACATTTTTATAACAGTTATACGGGTCTTACGTCCTACGTGATAGGTTTTTTCATCTAATATCAGACAAATAAAATTATATTATGTTATGACCTATAAGTAATGTTAAACATATTTAAGATTACTACCTATAAGAAAATTCCCTGGTGTTCAGTTCCTTTCTGTAGGCACGACAATTTAGAAAGCATCTGAAGGGACTGCCTAGCACCGCAATGATGGCTATCCAAGTCACTAATCTAATAGTGATTATGGACAGTGGCGTAGCTAGGTAACCAAAGGCTCTGGGGCAAAATAAAATTGGGGCCCTGTCTAGATAGGTTTTATCAAATAAAGATTTTAATATATAATTATATAACAAGATAACAAAAATGCTACTGCCATAACTATTTCTGAAATGGAGGTTCAAATAAATTACAGGCTCTTTTTAGATCTTAAAACAAGACTTTGAACTTTGACTCTATAGTGAGACGAGATTAGAAAATGGTAAGCAAATGGGGTTTTGATGGAGCTTAGAACCAAAGTAACTACAAAAAAGTTATTGCTGATAATGAAGATGACACTTGCATTATTATGGATAGCTTAGGGCCGATTAAACTAGTACGTGGCCGAAATCGTTGTATGGGAAAATGAAAGTTTAAACTCTACTTATTTATGTTGGCCAATATTTTTTGAATTTATAAAAGAAACGAAATTTAATACAGTAGGTGAGATGGCTCAGTTGAAGTATGAAATGAATAATTTAATTCCTACAGAAATTGATGCGACCAGAATTTATCATTCATTAGTAATGACCATCTTATGTTAGTGGATTAGGCCTACTGGGGATACCAATATTAAAAAAAAAGAGCCTGGTATTTAACCTTGTAGTGGTGTGGGATAGAGTACATAGTCAATTTAGAATAAAAACTTAAAGATACCGTTGAATTGTTTCCATAACTTAATTGTGGTAGTTATCAAATGTTGACAAAAACGTCTGTCATAAGTGGCGTTTTGTTGACCGACATTAAGCACATTATGCGTTTTATTTTAATAATTCAACCAAGGAGGATGAGCCAAGATTTGTATGGTGTTGTCGTCACGTAAAATGTATACCTTTTTAACTTGGCTGAATTATGACATTAAACGCATTGAAGCAGTGAACAGTAATAATTTCAATAATTTCTAAATTTCGATAAAACTAAACTCTGAAATGGTGGATCCAATAAGGCGTCCATTGTTATATCTAGTCTGTTATCGAAGTCTAGTACTTTTTTATATATGATTGTACAAGAACTAGCTTCTGCCCGCGGTTTCACCCGCCTGAAATTCTGTTATCGGTGTAGGATTTCAACGGCAACTCAATTATAAAAAAACACATTTGACGTTTTCAAGTCTGTCTCTCCCCGGGATTTAAACTATCTCCATGCCAAATTTCATCGTAATCAGTTTAAGCGTAAAGAGGTAATATACAGAGTTACTTTCGCATATTATAATATAACGGAGCCGGCAGACGTTGTCCGGAAAAACAGCGCTACATTAAATATGATATTAACATATACATTTTTTAAATTTTGCGATTCCATAATTACTCCTAACGAATCTACGGTTGAGACATCATTTTTGGATATCTCACTGTTTACTATAGGTTCTATGTCTGAATTATTTAATTCTTCATTTTCTTCCAAATCCATGGTGAAAGTATTGGCGGGAGGCCTTTCGTTAAATCCTTTTGATTTAAGCTAGCCCTTTCGATGCGTTTTTTCATCATCATATTCATCTCAGCCGCAAGAATTCCACTGCTGAACATAGGCCTCCCCCATAGATTTCCAAGGGAAACGGTTGGAAGCGGCCTGCATCCAGAGTCTTCCTGCGGCCTTCGCTATGTCGTCTGACCACCTTGTGGGCGGTCTTCCGATGCTGCGTTTGCCAGTCCGTGGCCTCCATTCGAGAACATTTCGGCCCCATCGACCATCAGTTCTACGTATTATGTGCCCTGCCCACTGCCACTTGAACTTGCTAATGCGTTGGGCTATATGTCTGTGACTTTCGTTCGTCTACGGATCTCCTCATTTCTGTTTCGATCTCGTAGAGAAACCCCGAGCATAGCCCTCTCCATTGCTCGTTGTGTGACTTTCAGCTTACTTATAAGGCCCATAGTTAGAGGCCACGTTTCAGTGCCATATGACATCACTGGTAACACACACTGGTCAGAATTTAGCCTTGAGGCACTGAGGTATTTTGGACGAAAAGACGTTGCGGAGTTTTCCGAACGCTGCCCAGCCGAGTTGGATTCGATGATTGACCTCTTTCCCGAAGTTGGACCTACCTAGTTGGACCGTTTGTCCTAAGTAGACGTATTCGTCAACAACTTCGAGCCTCGAGTTCCCGACTGATATTTGGGTGGGCACAGCATGGACATTTGACATGATCTTTGTTTGTCCATGTTCATTTTAAGGCCCACCTGTTAGGAAACTCGATAGAGGTCTTCGAGCATTGTGCTGAGGTCTTCCATCGATTCTGCCAAGACCACAATATCGTCGGCAAATCGAAAGTGAGTAATGTACTCGCGGTTGATATTGATGCCGAGTCCTTTCAACTCCAGAGTTTTGTAGGCATATTCCAATACAGCAGTAAACAGTTTCGGAGAAATGACGTCTCCCTGTCTCACGCCTCGTTGTAATGGAATTGCCCTGGTGGCTTTATTGTACAAACTCTTCAGCACTTCGATATACCGATAGTCAATCCGGCATCGCTGGAGAGACTCAAATACCGCCCATGTTTCTACCGAATCAAAGGCTTTTTACAGTCCACAAACGCTAAGCATAGTTGGCGTTTTTACGTTCTGTGTGTAGTTTCTAAGCCACACATTTCACAATGATTGCAGTTGTGGGATATGATAATAATGAAGTCGCATTCAATGTAGCGAATGTTAAAATGATTGACACACCGACTGCAGCACCATCTACCGGATCCATTTGTGAATTTAAACCTTGCAGGGACCCACTCGAACATATACAAAAAATATCATTAACAACTTCTCTGCCGTTTAGATTAGTGACACACCGACTGTAACTCCACCTACCGGATCCAATTATGTTTTAACACTAATTTAATTTGCTGATATAGGAAATCCGCCATAATAGGGCATATTCTGTGAAAAAATCAGGCTTCGATCTATTTCAAATCTCAAAGATAGAACTTAGTAATAGGCTTCGCTGGCACCATCTGGGTTTGGAATCCTAAAAAAGTAATAGGTATTGGTATCCATAGTACAAGCTTTGCTTAGTTTGGGACGTGTAAATTGTGTGTAATGTTCAGGAATATATATTTAAATATTTTTAAATTATAAAATGTAGAATCATAAGGATTTGGAAAAAGTTAATCAATATTTTAGTAGTCCTGATAGAAAAATAATGAAGGCCAGATCCTGGAATTTGTAGTTAAAGGAATAAAAGTTAGGGGAAAAGATAGCTCCATTATACTTATAGTCGGTGTTTCTAGGTCTTAGAAAAGTATGTATTAATAAATAAAACCAACATAAGACATTATTTTAAATACCTTTATTTACATTAACAGAAAAATGTGTTAAGCTGAAGCAGACTCCAGAGCTTGCATCTTTTGTTTATGTTTTTCCAACTTCTTTTCTTCCTTTGCTTTTTCATCATGTAATCGTCTCTTTTTCCTTAAAAGCCAAATTTCCTTCTTGCGTTTTTCTTGGCCAGCTTTCATACTCTTGTAGAGATTTCTATGCTTCTTTCGAACAAGTTTTTCTCTTAATCTAAATGCTTGCTTGTCTTCTATCTCTTTTTGATAAGGATTGTCTTTATGTGTGACACCAGTTGTAACAGCCATTGCTTTTTTCTGGAACAGGTATTTACAAAAATGTTTAGTTTGCATTTGTTTACCAGTTTAAACTAATATTTTTGATGTTCTGTAACATTTTTATAACAGTTATACGGGTCTTACGTCCTACGTGATAGGTTTTTTCATCTAATATCAGACAAATAAAATTATATTATGTTATGACCTATAAGTAATGTTAAACATATTTAAGATTACTACCTATAAGAAAATTCCCTGGTGTTCAGTTCCTTTCTGTAGGCACGACAATTTAGAAAGCATCTGAAGGGACTGCCTAGCACCGCAATGATGGCTATCCAAGTCACTAATCTAATAGTGATTATGGACAGTGGCGTAGCTAGGTAACCAAAGGCTCTGGGGCAAAATAAAATTGGGGCCCTGTCTAGATAGGTTTTATCAAATAAAGATTTTAATATATAATTATATAACAAGATAACAAAAATGCTACTGCCATAACTATTTCTGAAATGGAGGTTCAAATAAATTACAGGCTCTTTTTAGATCTTAAAACAAGACTTTGAACTTTGACTCTATAGTGAGACGAGATTAGAAAATGGTAAGCAAATGGGGTTTTGATGGAGCTTAGAACCAAAGTAACTACAAAAAAGTTATTGCTGATAATGAAGATGACACTTGCATTATTATGGATAGCTTAGGGCCGATTAAACTAGTACGTGGCCGAAATCGTTGTATGGGAAAATGAAAGTTTAAACTCTACTTATTTATGTTGGCCAATATTTTTTGAATTTATAAAAGAAACGAAATTTAATACAGTAGGTGAGATGGCTCAGTTGAAGTATGAAATGAATAATTTAATTCCTACAGAAATTGATGCGACCAGAATTTATCATTCATTAGTAATGACCATCTTATGTTAGTGGATTAGGCCTACTGGGGATACCAATATTAAAAAAAAAGAGCCTGGTATTTAACCTTGTAGTGGTGTGGGATAGAGTACATAGTCAATTTAGAATAAAAACTTAAAGATACCGTTGAATTGTTTCCATAACTTAATTGTGGTAGTTATCAAATGTTGACAAAAACGTCTGTCATAAGTGGCGTTTTGTTGACCGACATTAAGCACATTATGCGTTTTATTTTAATAATTCAACCAAGGAGGATGAGCCAAGATTTGTATGGTGTTGTCGTCACGTAAAATGTATACCTTTTTAACTTGGCTGAATTATGACATTAAACGCATTGAAGCAGTGAACAGTAATAATTTCAATAATTTCTAAATTTCGATAAAACTAAACTCTGAAATGGTGGATCCAATAAGGCGTCCATTGTTATATCTAGTCTGTTATCGAAGTCTAGTACTTTTTTATATATGATTGTACAAGAACTAGCTTCTGCCCGCGGTTTCACCCGCCTGAAATTCTGTTATCGGTGTAGGATTTCAACGGCAACTCAATTATAAAAAAACACATTTGACGTTTTCAAGTCTGTCTCTCCCCGGGATTTAAACTATCTCCATGCCAAATTTCATCGTAATCAGTTTAAGCGTAAAGAGGTTATATACAGAGTTACTTTCGCATATTATAATATAACGGAGCCGGCAGACGTTGTCCGGAAAAACAGCGCTACATTAAATATGATATTAACATATACATTTTTTAAATTTTGCGATTCCATAATTACTCCTAACGAATCTACGGTTGAGACATCATTTTTGGATATCTCACTGTTTACTATAGGTTCTATGTCTGAATTATTTAATTCTTCATTTTCTTCCAAATCCATGGTGAAAGTATTGGCGGGAGGCCTTTCGTTAAATCCTTTTGATTTAAGCTAGCCCTTTCGATGCGTTTTTCATCATCATATTCATCTCAGCCGCAAGAATTCCACTGCTGAACATAGGCCTCCCCCATAGATTTCCAAGGGAAACGGTTGGAAGCGGCCTGCATCCAGAGTCTTCCTGCGGCCTTCGCTATGTCGTCTGACCACCTTGTGGGCGGTCTTCCGATGCTGCGTTTGCCAGTCCGTGGCCTCCATTCGAGAACATTTCGGCCCCATCGACCATCAGTTCTACGTATTATGTGCCCTGCCCACTGCCACTTGAACTTGCTAATGCGTTGGGCTATATGTCTGTGACTTTCGTTCGTCTACGGATCTCCTCATTTCTGTTTCGATCTCGTAGAGAAACCCCGAGCATAGCCCTCTCCATTGCTCGTTGTGTGACTTTCAGCTTACTTATAAGGCCCATAGTTAGAGGCCACGTTTCAGTGCCATATGACATCACTGGTAACACACACTGGTCAGAATTTAGCCTTGAGGCACTGAGGTATTTTGGACGAAAAGACGTTGCGGAGTTTTCCGAACGCTGCCCAGCCGAGTTGGATTCGATGATTGACCTCTTTCCCGAAGTTGGACCTACCTAGTTGGACCGTTTGTCCTAAGTAGACGTATTCGTCAACAACTTCGAGCCTCGAGTTCCCGACTGATATTTGGGTGGGCACAGCATGGACATTTGACATGATCTTTGTTTGTCCATGTTCATTTTAAGGCCCACCTGTTAGGAAACTCGATAGAGGTCTTCGAGCATTGTGCTGAGGTCTTCCATCGATTCTGCCAAGACCACAATATCGTCGGCAAATCGAAAGTGAGTAATGTACTCGCCGTTGATATTGATGCCGAGTCCTTTCAACTCCAGAGTTTTGTAGGCATATTCCAATACAGCAGTAAACAGTTTCGGAGAAATGACGTCTCCCTGTCTCACGCCTCGTTGTAATGGAATTGCCCTGGTGGCTTTATTGTACAAACTCTTCAGCACTTCGATATACCGATAGTCAATCCGGCATCGCTGGAGAGACTCAAACACCGCCCATGTTTCTACCGAATCAAAGGCTTTTTACAGTCCACAAACGCTAAGCATAGTTGGCGTTTTTACGTTCTGTGTGTAGTTTCTAAGCCACACATTTCACAATGATTGCAGTTGTGGGATATGATAATAATGAAGTCGCATTCAATGTAGCGAATGTTAAAATGATTGACACACCGACTGCAGCACCATCTACCGGATCCATTTGTGAATTTAAACCTTGCAGGGACCCACTCGAGCATATACAAAAAATATCATTAACAACTTCTCTGCCGTTTAGATTAGTGACACACCGACTGTAACTCCACCTACCGGATCCAATTATGTTTTAACACTAATTTAATTTGCTGATATAGGAAATCCGCCATAATAGGGCATATTCTGTGAAAAAATCAGGCTTCGATCTATTTCAAATCTCAAAGATAGAACTTAGTAATAGGCTTCGCTGGCACCATCTGGGTTTGGAATCCTAAAAAAGTAATAGGTATTGGTATCCATAGTACAAGCTTTGCTTAGTTTGGGACGTGTAAATTGTGTGTAATGTTCAGGAATATATATTTAAATATTTTTAAATTATAAAATGTAGAATCATAAGGATTTGGAAAAAGTTAATCAATATTTTAGTAGTCCTGATAGAAAAATAATGAAGGCCAGATCCTGGAATTTGTAGTTAAAGGAATAAAAGTTAGGGGAAAAGATAGCTCCATTATACTTATAGTCGGTGTTTCTAGGTCTTAGAAAAGTATGTATTAATAAATAAAACCAACATAAGACATTATTTTAAATACCTTTATTTACATTAACAGAAAAATGTGTTAAGCTGAAGCAGACTCCAGAGCTTGCATCTTTTGTTTATGTTTTTCCAACTTCTTTTCTTCCTTTGCTTTTTCATCATGTAATCGTCTCTTTTTCCTTAAAAGCCAAATTTCCTTCTTGCGTTTTTCTTGGCCAGCTTTCATACTCTTGTAGAGATTTCTATGCTTCTTTCGAACAAGTTTTTCTCTTAATCTAAATGCTTGCTTGTCTTCTATCTCTTTTTGATAAGGATTGTCTTTATGTGTGACACCAGTTGTAACAGCCATTGCTTTTTTCTGGAACAGGTATTTACAAAAATGTTTAGTTTGCATTTGTTTACCAGTTTAAACTAATATTTTTGATGTTCTGTAACATTTTTATAACAGTTAAACGGGTCTTACGTCCTACGTGATAGGTTTTTTCATCTAATATCAGACAAATAAAATTATATTATGTTATGACCTATAAGTAATGTTAAACATATTTAAGATTACTACCTATAAGAAAATTCCCTGGTGTTCAGTTCCTTTCTGTAGGCACGACAATTTAGAAAGCATCTGAAGGGACTGCCTAGCACCGCAATGATGGCTATCCAAGTCACTAATCTAATAGTGATTATGGACAGTGGCGTAGCTAGGTAACCAAAGGCTCTGGGGCAAAATAAAATTGGGGCCCTGTCTAGATAGGTTTTATCAAATAAAGATTTTAATATATAATTATATACCTATACTTTAAAGATGTACAGGTAAAGTAGCTTTACACTTTTATCAGGGTCCGAAGGCTCTGATGTTGAGGGCCCCGTTGCATGGCACCGATAGCTACGCCACTGATTATGGATAATAGTACATTACTGCCGCGGCCCGCAAATACACACAGTCCGGTTATGCTCAGTTGTGGCCAAGGCTTTTATAGTGCTTTTCTCAAACAAAAGTTCGTTCCATTTTCTAATTACATTCGACCGGTCGAGCGGCCGGCTAAAACACTGCGGGCCGCTCTCTGATACTGTACTGCAAGTACAATTTATCACAAAGCTTGTGCAAGATATGGTCGCATATCGTAGCATGTTTGAAAAGAAGTCATCCCTTAAAATATTTTTTGTAGTAAAAAGTATGGCACATTTTTTTATTGTAACATCACGAACAGTGTAGTCTATTAAGAGGTAGATGAGGCATTGAGTAGATGAGGATGTGCCTTTTATATTTTGCCTTTAATGTGCTGTTAAAAATCTCACCTTTTCTTTAGCCAATTTCTTTTTAGCTGGATCTATATCATCAGCTTTCTCATCATCTGATGGAGAGTCTTCTGCTACTTCCTCTTGGTACTGCTTTGTTAATGCATCTTCAGGGTTTCCTTCTTCAATTTCTTCACCAGTATTTTCTTCTTTCTCTTCATCACTGGCTTCCTCAATTTCACTGCCAGACTCTGCATCTTCTGTAAAAATTTCATTATTTGTTTGTAATGTAAACTATTACTATTTGTATTATAAACTAGGAATATTTACTTTATTCAATCATGAGTAATTTAGAATCATGTTTAAAATGTATTGAAATATAAATAAAAGATTTTTGCTAAATCTTGTTAAAATTGATGTGGGTTACATCATTATCAGCCTCTCAATAATAAATAACACCACACACATCAACACAATAAATGAATATTTAAAGTCTTCAATGATGACAATGATTAATTACAATAATTTTTTTTATTAGTTTTTATGTGTTATGTGTGATTTGATTTTTAAGTGTGACAAAAACCTTAAGTGAAGATAAGAACAACACAATAATATATGTACCTAATATGCGAGTAGTGCAGCTACATTGCAACTCACTGATGTATTTATTAGTTAAAATAACAACCTACCAAATACTTTTAACAACTATCATATCTATCTTTATCAAAGTTATAAAGTAATAGTATATGGAGATTTTAAAATTTATAAGCTAAAACAGATTGGATTTAGTGTTTGGATAGGACTTTGAAGAAAATCCAAAAAGACGAAAGTTAGGTACTATTGGCTCTTTTTATTTAGGTAGTATTAAACAAAATATATTACTATTTTACTTTGTTAATATTTAAAAAAATAAGTATAACAAGTCGAAATTGTGTGAATATTATATTTTAGGTATTATATGGTATTTGGTTTTCCGACGTTTTGATACTTACACCATCCTCCCGTAACCACGATCAGTGTCAGTCAAAATGTCGAAATTATATGTATTTAAAACACATATATCTGTTTAAGTTTATTTATCTACTTACCCAATGACTTAAAGTTAGGATCATTAAGAGACCTTTCTTCAGGTGGCATATAAACTTGATCTCTAGTTTTATCAACAAATGGAGACAAATGTGGTGGTAAGACAGCCCCCATTAAATATTTATTTATAGGCAGGATGGTTCTGGCATTCACACTATCAAAAACCCATTGTGGTTGCACATAATAACGGGAAATATACTGTTTTTCCATGCTAGGCCTATCCACAATCTGATAAGAGATAGATTCATCTGATTCATCAAAAGTGGCACCTACAAAATGATCACGATCCCATGACACCTCACCACCAAAACATCTTATAATAAAAACCAGAGGTTCCCTTGGCACTTCTCTATTTATGAAGAATTTTAATCCTTTAAAGAGTGTCTTTAGTTTTTTGACTTTCTCAGCTTCCAGTTTTGCTTCTTCTAATTTTTGTGGATCTTCATCTTCAGTGTGGAACACATCTATTTCTGGCAGCTCCTCTGGATCGTTTGCTCCTGTTATTCTTGCCAGTGATATATTCATGGCTGCTATTCTCTCTGATACATAAGCTTGTTCATCAATAAGGTCTTTCTCCGTATCACTAGAAAAGCCAGCAGTCAATTTTGGCGGATACACCATATTCAAAGAATGGTATAGTTTAAAGTTCACGAAACCAAGCATAGTAATATAAAATTCAACAAAAGTAGACATAATCTTAAAATCAACTTCATCTTTGCTTTGTGGCTGGAAATAGAATTAAATTAAGGTTAGTAAATTTGTTACATTATGAAAATTTTTGAGCAACAGATCTTGGGATTTCCAGGTCATCTGCGCAGAACTAGACTTCAGTAGAAAAGTGATTAGAAATTAGTTTTTAATGATAATTAATTGATATAAACAACTTTTGTAATGCTTATGTTAATGCACATAATATGACCTTGGTACCCTAGATCTGTGCTTCCAACTGTACATTGTTTTTTATTACAAGATAACTATTTGAATTTACCTGAAACGAGAAGTGATGAGGAACAATCCAAGTTATAGTTTGACCCTCAAGTTCTGCTTGATAATAATATCCTTTGACAGAAATAAACACTTTACGCAAAGCTTTGGCAGCTATTACTGCATGCATGAATTCAACAGTTAATCTTCTGCAGAGAATAGACTGATCTCTGGGAACTCTCTTTAGCGAAGGAAAAGTGCTAAACAAGAAGCACAGAGTAAGACAATCATCCAGATCTCTTAATGCATCAACAAAAGTAGGATATCTTTCTTTGACAATATGATCAATATTCATATCTGGGTAGTCACGGAAATATTTTCTCATTTTTCCATATTCTTTCATAGCTCTTGCTTTTCGTATTCTTTGTTGGTATACCTGTATGTTAAAAACAGTTTAGTAACATGAACAAATATTTGAACGTAAAAAACAATATCCATAACTATTACATCTGATAATTTCTGTTACATTAAAGACACCCTAATGTATAGACTGAAACGGTAACTCTTTTTGAAAAAAAAAATGGGATTTTTTGACTTCCCATTTGAAATGCAACAAAACATTTGTGTGAAAAACTACTGATGTGTTAGTTTTTTAAGTTATGCATATAATTAACATTACACTTACTACTGGGTTGGCGTGTACAAAAGGGGGCGCTGAGGAAAAAGGACACACACTCTTTTGAAAAAATGTTGAACCCCCTAGCAGCCAGGGTATGGGCCACAGAGAAAAGTGCTCCATACGAATGTTGTTGGTGACAATGTACTCTACCTATTTGCATTATCAGAATGGTAGGTTGTGAGGATACACCACCTTTTAAAGAAAAATTTTGGGAAGGGGTCACAGACAATAATGCTCCATACAAACGTTGCCACCGATGATGACTGTACTCTATCAATTCCCATCATCAAAATATATGGTTATGGCGACACCTCAAATTTTCATACAAAATTGTCCCAGGGCTTTAGAAAATTGACTGAAAATATATTTTTTTTCAGCACCCCCATTTGTACACCTTAACCGTAACCAAATCAAGTAAAAAAACATGAAAATATTTAGAAATTAGAAGTCCAGTTTTTTTTTTTCCTTGTGCCCCCTTTTAAGTTACTCTGACCTACTAGTGCACCAGTATTGTTGACATGGAATGTGTGTACATTAAGCCCCTGAAGGAGACCCTGCTTGTGTATTTCGAAAACATTACACAAAAACATCTACACAAAACATGTTTTGTTTATGCACATCTTGTCTCCCACTTTAGTTTGGTTGCTTGATGTTATCAAAAACATTAACAGTCAAAATTACTTCAAACGTAGAAGACATATTTTGAGTTTAAGATATTTCTAATATTGTAAATTTAATAGATTCGGTATCAGCAAGAAGACACAGATGTCGAGTCAGACCATATTTATTGTCTCGAAACTTTGATGTTTTAGAATATTTAGATATTTAATTATTTTTTTTATTTTTTTTTTAAATGTCTAGGCTTCATCAGAGCTCTGGAAGGCTGTTTAGAAATTGAATCCATATAGCCTAGTATAAACACGTTATGACGCCAAGGGGTAAATGTTTAGATGTTTTCCATCAAGGTTGGAAAGCAAAGATACATTGTTTCCATCAACAAAAACTATACGGCAGTGGATGGTGGCAGGGCACATCATTAATTTAAATCGTATGCATCATTTTGATGATGCAGATCGGTAGAGATAGAGTATGGTCTGTGAATTTCTAAATTGTCTTCTACATTTGAGGTAATTTTGAGTGCATTTGTTTTGGGATACAAAGTTCCTACGTTTAATACTTCTCACACTTTCAAACGTCAGTAATCGCCATTGACACCTAATGTTTGTGTAGTTTTGAAACATTACTTTTAAAATTCTTGGTTGCAAAACTAATGGTTGGGGTGTACAAAAGGGGGCGCTGAGAAAAAAAGACTTAGAAAATATTTCAGGACGAAGCAACTGGGTTGAGGTGAAGAAAAGGGGGTACTAAGAAAAATTTCAGAAATTTTACTAAGTTGAACTTTAAGTGATTCTGGGACTTCGTTTTTCGTGAAAATTTATGGTGTCCCCATAGTACCTATTTTTTATGCAATGTTTGTACGAGTCACTTTTTCCAGGGGTCCCTAGTTCCGCTGCTACGGATCCCTAAAATTATTTTTTTTCGATTAGTTTTCCATTTATAGCACCTCAGGGAAGGATCACAGAAAAAAAATGGCTTATACAAACGTTGCTGCCGACGATGTGTTCTACCGATCTGCATCATCAAAATGGTCAGTTATAGGAACACACCCCCTTTTGAAAAAAAATTTGAACCCCCCTAGCGGTTAGGGGAGGGGTCACAGAAAAAAGTGCTCCATACAAATGTTGCTGCCGACGATGTACTCTATCGATTTCCATCATCAAAATATATTCTTATGGGGACACCATTAATTTTCACAAAAATTTTTTTTAAGTCCCAGGTCTCCATGGAAGTGACTGAAAAAAAATTTTTTTTTTTTCAGCGCCCCCATATGTCACCCTAACCATAACCAAAAAAACAAACATTCGTTAAAATTTCCTAAGTACAGTAATTTTTTACCTTGGGCCCCCTTTTAGTTACTCTGACCAAACTAATGGTTGACGTACCCACACTACCATATTAACACTCACGCTACCATCAAAACCCCACCTCCAGACATAGGTCTAAAGTTGCATTTTTCCATGGCATGTCACAAAAATATCAAAAATATTGTAAACAAAGGCATGACAGTTTTTACAAATGAAACTAAAATTTTGATATTTTTTACATTAATATGCAAAACAAATAGATTACAAAGGGCGCGTTCGTTCTGGGATGCAGAATCATCATATTCATTACTTTTGCCACCTGTCATCCGTTCGTTTAGAATTGGTATCAAAAATATCAAAATTTTAGTATCATCCGTGACAAACTGTCATGCGTTCATTTACGATATTTTTGTTATTTTTGTCACTATTGTCACCCAAAAAATGAAACTTTAGACTTAAACTTAATCTGTCAAACTGCATATACATATTCATTGTTTATGGTTGTGTGTGTGTGTTTTATCGTAGTGTGTGTACGTCAAACGTTTGTTTTGCAAGTTTTGTAACCAAAACTTTTGTTAAGAACGTTTCAAAGCTAAACGAACGGTAGGTGTCGGTGGCAAAAATGGCGTTATCAAAAGTGTGAAAAGTATCATTCGTGGGAACTCTTAATCCCAGAACGAACGCGCCCAAAGTAAACGAAAATAAAGACTCCACATCCCAAGAGTAATGCGCCCTTTGACAGTAAATGTTTTTAAAAACATCAAACAACAATACCAAAGCAGGAAACTTGGTCGTAAACATTTTTTGTGTAGGAATAGGTGGCGCATAAAAATATATTAATCTGGTCAAAAGAATTAATTATTTTTGAGTGTTTAAAATCTTTTCTTGATCAAAAACAGGTCTGGCAACACTGGTTCAATAGTTATATTTTTACTAAAAAATTATGATAAATCGTGTCAAAATTCTTCATATTAGCTCAGATTTAAAGTATTTTTGTACCTAAGCAAGTTTTCACATAACTATTCACTTACAATTTTAGGTTATCATGAAATAAAGCAAATTATTCTTACTTTTAATTCCCGTAATTTCCATATTATAGGTTCGTGTAGCAGGAATTTAATGTCCTTCGTATGGTAAAGAGTTTTGATACCACCAGCTCCTTTTTGAGCCCTTTTACGATTGCGAGGTTCCCGAGGATAAATTCCTTTGAGTATACAGATTCGTCTAAAGTCTTTTAAAGACAGTTGTAATTTCTTTAAGGCAGCTTTTCTGGTCATAAATTGTGCTCCTTCCCCAGATGAATACTGTAAGAATCAGGCTCAATGAAATCAGGAACATTATAACACGTGAAGTAAGTTAAATTTGAATGTTTGGAAAATAACCTTCTTTTTCTTCTTTGAAACCATGTCTCTCTGGTTGAGAAGCGTTTATACCAGTAAAGAGAATAAATTGATTTTATTGTCTAACTTTATTAGAGAGATTAAAAATATCCAAAAACGTGCTCTTGTTTTTTAAATTTTTTTAAAAGAGTAGATATTCACAATAGTTGCGTTCGTTTTAAGATTCTGATGAAACTTATAAATAATATGTCTTTGGATGAAATTTTCAGCACCGTTTATCGTTTCGGACAACCACTGTTGAAACCGTTAATGGAGCTGATAGCAATTAAATAACGGAAACATTTCATGCTAGTTATGGAAAGCTATATAGATTACTTAGGTACCTCCACATTCCGCATTCACTAATTTAATAATTTAGTCGTTTAGGGTGCGATTTGGAAAATAAATTATCTAAATCTGAAAATATATATATAATCACACATATTAACAAGTGAAGCAAACTATGCGTAAAAGAATCTACCATAATACAAAATAAAAGTATATGCTAGACCACAGACCTAGGATTTATTCAACATCCTATATCTATGAGCAACACCAACTATTTTTGCTTGAAAAAAATTTGCATTTCGAAAACCTATCTACCGAGAGGAGTTTGGAGATCTTAGTTTTTTACACTAAAACTCAATTTTTTTTACAAAAGAAACGTGCGAATTTACTTGTAATGTCAGAAAGTTCAACATTAAAAATCATTCGAACGGTTCGTAACAAAACCTAAGCTAAAGGGCGCGTTCGTTCTGGGATGCAGAATCATTATTTTCATAACTTTTGCTACCTGTCATCCGTTCGTTTAGCATTGGTATCAAAAATATCAAAATTTTAGTATCATCTGTGGCAAACTGTCATGCGCTCGTTTACGATATTTTTGTTATTTTTGTCACTTTTGCCACCGAAAAATGAAACTTTACACCCATGTCTGGAGGTGGGGTTTTTGTGTTAATCTGTCAAACTGCCTATACATATTTATTATTTATGGTAGTGTGTGTGTATTTTATCGCAGTGTGTGTACGTCAACCGTTCGTTTTGCAAGTTTTGTAACCAAACATTTTGTTAGTAACGTTTCAAAGCTAAACGAACGGCAGGTGTCGGTGGCAAGAGTTGCGTTATCAAATGTGTGAAAAGTATCATTTGTGGGAAATCTTATTCCCAGAACGACCGCGCCCTCAAAATAACGATTTCCTCGACTTGGTTAGCTGGAACAACCTAAATATTTTTATTTATTGAGACGGCATGGATAGAAGTTCTTAATCCTAACCTATTTATTTGATTGATGTATTACTGATTGAGTATCTGATCTTTTTTTCAATTTTAATTATAAAGATTTGTACATTTCCAAATATAAGTACTATGATAACAACATTTTAGTTATTCCCATGCGTTTTTATCTATAAGATAGTCTTTAATTGAATAGTAAGCTTTTTTGACAAGTTTCTGTTTAACAAAATTTTTTAACTTTTTGAAATTCAGTTTACATACTTCTGCAGGGATTTTGTTGTAAAAACGGACACATTGTCCTTTAAATGATTTATCAGTCTTTTCAAGCCTTGTGTGGATCATGAAGATTATGAACATCACTATTTTTAAAAAAAATATTAATATTCTTATGAACATACATTAAATTATCAAATATATATTGATCAGGTAAAGTTAGTATATTGATTTCTTTAAATTTATCCCTTAAAGAGTGTCTGCTAGATAAATTGTATATTGCTCGAATAGACCTCTTCTGCAGTACAAATATTGTCTGTATATCAGCTGCTTGTCCCCATAATAAGATACCATAGGACATCACGCTATGAAAGTAACTAAAATAAACTAGTCGGGCTGTGGCTTCATCTGTAAGTTGACGAATCTTTTTAACCGCAAAGGCTGTATAACTAAATCTATTCGTATAAGGTAGTGGCGGTCATCACCGCGACTCACTTTAAAGGAATCGTGGCGCATTGTGGCTTACATGTTTACAAAATGCATTTTCGCCGTGACTGTTAATAAATGTCAGTAGGTAAATATTAAGAGATTTCGGTCGTGATGCAAAGATAACATTTTTAAATGTTTCAATTTTTCAAATTGTATCAAAAAAGGCAACTGAATGTAAATAAATCTCATGGTGGAGCGTGGGCCACCATCGATCATTGTATACTAACTTTACATTCCTGTGAATATGATTGATTACTTCTTTTTATGGTTCCGTAGCCTAACGGTAAATATCGTTATAGTTTCGTCATGTCCGTCCATCCTCTTCCGTATGTCACACTCACAGGTTCACAGCTTTAATTATTCCGCCATCTTTGCATCGATGCTAATTTTACAGAAAGGTGTCGTAAGTATTTAAACCGTCATGCAGTTTTGTAATAACATTATATGGTTTTTTAGAGTAGCTGATCACAGTCTCCACTCGTTAATATATTAAGGGATATAAACTTTTGGAATCCATTTTTTGCGTGTCGTTGGATATATTTAAAAATGCTTATTTTTTCTTATAGCGGGACAGAGTTATACTTAAGAGTTCACCTTTTTTATTACTGCAAGTTTGAAGTTTGTATGTCTTTCTGTTTTTACGATAGAGCAAAAACAACGAAAATGTGTTTATTGTATGGGGTTATAACTTAACTTAACTTAACCCTTAATTTATAACTTTTTTTGTTTTTTAGATAATTCCGGGACTATTATAACACATATTCTTTAAAAAATTCAGGCTTCTACCTATTTCGGTTCTATTTCCAAAAGATAGAGCCTTTTAATGGTCGGAAAGACAGACGGACAGACAGACGGCTAGCCTTGTCTTAGTAATAGGAGTCCATTGGCACCCTCTGGGTACGGAACCCTATAAACCTCTCTTGATTGATACAGGATGGTAAGTAATCTTCTGGCTTTACGAAGATTAGTTCAAGGCAAGAGTTCAAATAATCGTTTTTTGCATTCGGAGTCGAAAACCATTCCGATAGTTCCGATGACTAATTTTCGCAGTGTTTTACAAAAAACTTTTTCTTTCATCTTGGCAATCAAATTGTATGTTCCGTAATAGCAAGTATTATTAGTTTATGTGGATATCGATTAAGCAACCATTTCCACAAGGTGACTACAAAATTTCTAAACAAAATTCTATATTTCGGGACTTTTTTTTTCTTCTAAGTTTTTTAGCAGTCGGGTTTTTCGTTTTTAGGATTCTGTACCTCAAAAGGAAGAAAGGTTTTTTCCGAAACATTACACAAAAACATCTACAGAAAACATGCTTTATTTATATACATACTGTCTCCTGCTTTGGTATTGTTGTTTTATGTTTTAAAAAACATTAACTGACAAATTGACTTCAAACGTAGAAGACGCATTTTCAGTTTTAAAATTAGTAGATTTAGTAGATTCGGCATCAACAAGACACAGATGTCGAGTCAGACCGTATTTACTGTCTCGAAACTTTGATATTTAAAAATATTTAGATATGGTTGTTGATTTCTTTTTTAACTGACCCGGCTTCAGCAGAAGTTCTGAAAGGCTGTTGCAAATTTAATCCATAGAGCCTAGCGTAAACACATTTTGTCGCCGAGGGTAAATGTTTCGATGTTATCCGTCGAGCGTGGAAAGCAAAAACATTGTTTCCATCAACAAACTAGACGGCGCGGCGCCGCGGTGGACGGTGGCGGGGTACGATTATTATTTTGGTATGTGGTAGTTCGGTTGTCATATAATCTGTGGTAATCAAATATCTTCTTGTTGATACCGAATCTTCTAAGGGCGTGATTGTTTAGCTGTTAACGATTGCATTTGCTTTCGTGCTGTCTCTTATTGTTTTGTTGAAAAGTCTATTTGCTATCCTGCTGTCAGCGAAATTTGCGAGAAATTGCAAGCTACAAAATCACGCCCTATATCTACTATTTCTAAAACTGCAAAAATACGACTTCTATATTTGTGTTTTTTCGGGCGCGTTCGTTTTGGGATAAAAAGTTCCCACGTTTGATACTTTTCAAACTTTTGATATCGCCAGTTTTGTCATCTATTGTTCGTGTTGCTTTAAAACGTTACAAAAAAAAATCGGTTGCAAAACGAACGGTTGACGTATCCACACTACAATAATAACACACACTACCATAAACAATGAATATGTATAGGCATTTTGACAGATTAACATTAAAACCCCACCTCCAGCCATAGACTAAAGTTTTATTTTTTGGTGGCAAAAGTGACCAAAATAACAAAAATATCGTAAACGAACGCATTTTTTTAGAGATGATACAAACATTGTGATATTTTTGACACCAATGCAAAACGAACAGATGACAAAGAAAACGAATATGATTCTGCATCCCAAACCGAACGCGCCCTCTGACTACTAATGTTTTTAAAAACATCAAACAACAACCTTGAGCAGGAGACTTGATTGAAACAAGTGCATCAAACGAAACATAATTTGTGTAGATGTTTTTGTGTAAGTTTTCGAGCAGGAGACCCGGCTTTATAGGATCACTTTGTTTTCCGTCTGTCTGTCAAGACCCTTTTTCTTAGGAACACGTGAAGGTATCAAATTGAAATTAATATCAAATACTAAATTCTACGGTCCCTCGAAGCTGAAAAAATCAAGCTTCTAAGTTAACGCAATAAGAAATACGGCCATTTTTGTCGCACATTTTGGCATTTACCTACAAATAAATAAATCTAAACCTATAGGTATGCTACCTTCGTCCTAGAATCATGAAATTTGCCACGAAGCAAGGTCTTCGCAAATATAGGAAAAAATCCAAAATTCGCTAACATGTAGATAGTTATAAGATTAGTCTGTCGATCTGTCAAGACCCTTTTACCCAAGAATGCGTGTATTTAAAATAACATTAAATTTATTTATGTAATAAAAAAAATCAAGCTTCTATGTCAATTCAATAAAAATACGGTCATTATTGTCCCATATTGTGTCTGTTGTTGAGTCCGACTCGCACTTAACCGATTTTTTTTAGCGATAACTTTGGATTTTTTTTTAAAGAAAAATCATGTTTTTGTAATGTATGATTTATAGAGTAAATCCTTAAATATCTTACAACTTAATTGCATAACTAAAGCTTTAGTAATAACGATACAGCTAGATCAAACGAAAGCAATTAATATAAAAAAAAACTCGGTATACGCCACAATTAACTTAATTAACGAATAATAAATAAGGTATGTACAAATAAGTTATTGATTTAAAATTGCTGTTGCTATGCTATCAATGATCATCATTAAGGGTGGTCTTCTCTTTAGCCGGTGCAGCGGTTACAGGAGTAGATGCTGCAGCAGGGACTGCGGCAGCTTGCGCCTGCAGCCATGCAGACGGGTCTACCATCACATATTGGTACGGATATGTGTACGCAGTTGTAGGCCACACAGCTGGAGTTTGGGTAGGGACTGTACTTGCTGTCTCATCGCTTGCACCTGGTTCTTTAACAGTGCTCAAAGTGTTAGCGTACGCTGCAGACATCAGTTGTGGATAAAAGAAGTTATAGGGATACTGAAGTGTGGTAGCTGTTGTTGGAACGCCTTCGAGTCCAGTTTGTGGATTAGTCGCTTCATCTACAGTTGCGGGAGTCGCTGGAAGGACGGCATACGGGTAAGCAGATGTTGTACCAGCTTCAACAGTAGTTGTACTTGGCAGGGCATAAGCGTACTTTATAGTTGGGCTGGTGACCACGGCACGTTTCTGGGTAGCTGCTACTGCATCTTCTTGTGGAAAAACTGAAGCCAGGGCTGAGGCATAGGAATAAGGAATTGCCTGACGCGTTTGGGCTGCTGTTGTGAGAGGCAAGAAGTTGACTGGTTGGTCTGTGAGCCATTGGGTTGTCGATCCACTTTCTTCTGTTGCTGCGACGTAGAGATCACCAGTGGTGCCATCGGTGGACGGTTTGACGTACAGTCCTTGAACTGGATGGAGATGATTCGAAGGGTTCCAGAAAGCTACATTGGCCCTCACACTGGTGAATAGTATTGCAATAGCGATTGCCTTGCTTAATTCTTTACACATTTTGTATAAACAGAAGATGATTTTAATATGATTTAATAAATCCTAGACTTCTCTCTTTTATACAGTTGTTAATGAAATGTGTGAGATAAGTATTAAGTAGATAACGATATTTAAGTTGTGCAAGAAATGAGATTTTCTGTATCAACACGTTCCGTTGTCCAGTTATTTGAGATTACATGCTACGTCTGTGATCTCTAATTTGTATCTTGATTTTAAAATGATAATATAGTCAAGTGTGAGTTTGACGTGTGCGACACGGTTCTTATACATTTAACTAACTAATAGAGTTTGTACATTATGAACGCTAAATTGAAGTCTCATTCAGTAATATTTATTTTGATTTTATACGGTTTAAAATTTTGGTAACTGGAATGGTTGAGTTTACATTTTTAGAGTTCCATAACCAGTCTGTGTCTTTGACCGAGTATGTCAAAACGGGTAAGGGACCTAAAATTTGGATATTTTAAGTAAAAGTAGGTGGACGACCGAACTTAATTTGCTCAGTTTTTTTTTATCGTGTTTTCCTAATTAACCCAAAACAGAATACCTATTGAAATAAAAAATGTGGAGTAAACCAATAGTTATTTATGCAACTGTTAAGAAGTGAAGCATTGTAATACAGATTTCGTGCAGTTGCATACAAGATATTGTCTACAAGTTAGAAATAAACCGATAACACATTCTCCTATGATGTTTTTCGCACATTGCTAGACAGTTAAAATATCTTCCTATAACAAAATATATCTGGACCAAAAGCTAGTAAATATTAAAGTTATACTTTTTAAACTGTACCTACGTACGAGTACTTACTTGTCTAATAGAAAAATTACATTGTGACAGACAACTAGAAATATGCAAGTAAGTAGTATTTGTTAGTTGTTGGGTTAGGAATATCACAACTAGTTTGCTCACTTTGTAGATTCAGCGGAATACGAAATGAACGATTGCAAAAACATAGGTATCTGTTTTCATACCTACCTAAGCTAGGCTAAGTTGAATAAACCGATGACTAGGTCGCACTCAATACTTTTAGTAATTCTCTTCTTATCACTCTCTATACATACTCTATATATATATTCTAATTAGCTTTTATCAGCGACTTCGTCCGCGTACAATACTATGCGCCATGCAACTCCTGTTATAAATACTGAATGGACTTGGATAAAACCTAGCTTACATTTTAAATTGAACTCCAAAATATCGCAAGGTTAATAATATCAAAGACAGTTCAGTAGTTTTATGTGTTGTGTTACCATTAACAGACAGGAGACTGACAAATAAACTACCAGAGATTAGATAATATTTTTGTCTAAAATAGGTATTTCAAATGTAGAATCGCGCGCATTTAGAAAGGGACGGAACCTCGTCAAAGTAAATTAAAAATTATAGTTCTATACATGAAGTTATCAAATAAGTTTAAATATTTAGCAGTCATTTATTTGTAAATCACACATTTCAATCCATACTACAATAATAAAGATAATTTTGTAAGTTTATACGTTTGTAGGAATGGATGTAGGATATAATCACCAAAATTACTTCTGATTACATCGGATTTTAATTTTTTGTTCACCAATATTTAGAATGAACTTTCGGAGTGGACATACGATATATTTTGTTTTGCATTTCATAGTTTTTTTACTACAACACACTTGCCCATATTTGTAAGTCAAGTCGGAAGAAAAATGCACTTTTCCTAACGTTGCAACGAAGCGACGATATGATTTGTTTTTGGTGCAAGGATGGCTAGAGGAGTAGAAAATAATATAGAATACTTATTATCCTGATCAAGAGTTCCCACGGGAATACATTGTATGCAGGAAACTATTCGTGCTTACATAATTAACTTGATTTTAGGCACAAAGATGGCTGTTGGAAACAAGAAAAACAAAAAAATACTTTAATCCCGACCGGGAGTTCACACAGTAACAGGTTTTTCGGCAAAGACAAACCTTTCTTCCCTAGAAGTTATTGGTTTTACGAGCAGTCTGGCTTGCCCATTGTTTTACTTTTGAACTATTCCTTATTATGTGCTACTACGGTAATTTTGATTCTTCGACTGATATGTCCTGTTGTTTGAGCTAAAATTTGAGGTAATTGAGATTCCGGGGATTAGGGTTATGTGCCTAGGTATAGAAAAATGGAACCCTTAAAGGGTAATCGCGTGGTTGGTAGTGGTACGTATGGTACTAACAGTGTGGCAGTCACGTTGATTAGCATATTTTATAATGTAATTAAGAGTATTAAGGGTCGTAATTTTTAATAATTGGCACCAGTGTTGCGAGATCTAGTTTTTCACCACAATGTATATACAGCCTAATTTTCTGCTTATAACAAACCACAATGATATAATTATCATCATGACACTTATCCCCGAAGGCGCTAGTCAGGGATGTTAAAAATGCATGCTCGTAACATGCACGTTTCACCGATGGTATTTCGTCTCACAAACGTGAGTGGTGGTGGTGGTGAGGTTGTCACCGCGCTAGGAACGAACCAGGGTCGAAATAACTTTACATATATCAAATTGTAACAATATTGGTTGCCCCTTATCATAACAAAGCTTTTTTTTAGCAGTCCCCCGACGCGACGACTCTTAGATCAAAATACTGGGTAGGGTCTTATCATAAAGTTAGAGGGCCAACAAACACATAGTATTTGTTTATCTACTTTTTGAAGTTTTTGGTGTCGGTAGTTTTTTTTTATTTTTAATTTAATTTATTTTTCAGACTTTTAAAAGTATTTATAAGTAGACACTCCACGTTAACGTAAATACTTTTCGGGACGCAACAAAAAATTGCAATAGAAGATTTTGCTTGTCAAAATCCACTTATCCTACTAGATTAGTTAAACTGCAAGTTCTTAATCAACTAAAGATTTTTTTAGTAAGAACAAGGATGCACGTCATGGGTTTATGACCAAATATGATATGCCGAGGATGTTTAAGACCGTACGTCAAACATTTTGTGGCTGTATTGGAATTCTTCCTAACCTATTAAAAGAAAACAAAATACCAGACTACATTAAAGCTATTTTCATACACGTTACACGTGATATGAATTTGAACGTACGGCTTCGCAAGAATGTGTGTACAGTGCTATAGTACAATTTGATATCTGCTGTAAGATGCGGAGGAGTTGGATATCCTGCAAACTACTTGATGTTGCATTATCAGCTCAAGGTTGTCACGTCTTGGAAATACCACTGAAGTAACAGTACAAAAAAAAATCTATCAATTAGACAACTAAAAGTTGGTAAAAACCTTTTGTCAAGTAGGAAATGAGCTGTTGGGCTTTAAATTCCTGGGCTAATCTTCATGAAACATAGTTAAGAACCATTTCAATCACATCAGTTATCACACAAAAAATCCTCATAAAGATCTACGAGAGCTACGAGGTCACAGACAGACACACACGTCAAACTTATAACACTTCTTTTTGCATCGGGTGTTTAAAAAAACCACATCCAAATCGGTTCACCCGTTTGAGAGCTACTGTGCCACAGACAGACAGACAGACACATAGCGATCAAACTTATAACACCCCTATTTTTGCGTCGTAGTACAGGTAAAGTAAGACTAAATATGGCAGCTTGGCGGAAAATTATGTACAAAAATAAAACTTTATAACTTTATCTTGGCACTAGAAGGATCTGCCGAGTCCTACCAAAATTTAGGGGTCCTACCCCCTTCTTTGGCGTAAGTATGGGTATGGTCGCATTCGATTCAACTCAAAAAAATATACGGAAAATGACACATCATCGCCTAATTTGTTAAATGTGCATTTTTTAAAATTTTCCCCCTGCCCATACCAACACCCAATGGACACCTCAATTTTGGTAGGACTCGGCAAATCCTCATTTCTAGTTTCAAAATTAAGTTATAAACAAAGTTTCATTAATGTACATATTTTGCCTCCAAATTATGCTATTGTTCCTGTACTATCGACGGTTAAAAACAGTGATCAAAAAGATTCGTATTATTTTTCCAAGAGTGTACACTGCAAGAGTGCTGGATACCCTGGCTGCAGGCATCAGACTAAGAATTCCATAATCTTGCATAGTTATGTAGCATACATGGGTGGTTCGAATTTTAGCTCACACATATGTTTGGAAGTAAAGTAAATGCCCAATGCATCTAAGATCTTACCACAGCTTACAAAAGAGCTGATAACCTTAAAACAGTTTAACCGATTTTGATGAAACATGTCTATGAACCACCGCGAAAAACCTGCTTTCAAATAAAAAAACCGCATCTAAATCGGTTCACCCGTTAAAGAGCTACGCGGTGTCACAGACAGACAGAAACACACACACACACATATAGCGGTCATACTTATAACACCCCTCCTTTTGCGTCGGGGGTTAAACAACTTACTGACTATTACTCTGACGCATCTTAGACCTACCTAGTCGTAGACTTATTATCTAATTTTACCCTGTTGTATTGGACTGCGTTTTACTCGTATTATAATTAAATCATCCAGGCCGTACTTTACAATATATCCGTTGCATCCTATAATTCATTCACTGACTTTGTTCATAGTAAAGAAAAACTAAGCGGCAAAACAAACCGGAATCGGAATTTTGGTATGAATGACGAACAAAAAAAAGTTGTTTTTAATATTTTTATTAAGGACAAATGGGATGAGACTGACAATTTATGACCTTGTTTTGGAATAAGAAATTAAAAGTTTACTGTATTTCCTTCCATTTCGAATAATTTTGTTCTTTTTTTAACTGGTTCTCCAGTTTTGAAACGCTTTATAAGGTTTTGGGCGGTAAACCACCGAGACCCTTGTTAGTACTGACAGAAGACGAACAACTGTGCCAAACACAACATGCAAATTTCTTAGGTGTAACTTTAGACGCTGCACTTAAATGGGAAACTCACATAAATAAACTATGCCGAAAACTATCCGGTGCCTGTTTCGCCTTAAAAAGGCTGGCACAAGTACTGCCTACTAAGCAACTGAGAACCTGCTACTTCACCTTATTTCATTCCAAGTTATGCTATGGTCTTGAATTTTGGGGTACAGCAGCACAGTCACAACGCGCTTTCATTCTACAAAAACGCGCTTTACGAATAATAACACACAATCCACCTGACACACCAGCTAGAAACATTTTCAAAGAACAAAGCATAATGACACTGACCTCTCAATACATTTTTGACATAGCAAAATTTGTTCGACATAATCCTTATTTATTTCCTGACAATTCTACTGACAAACGATATAAAACAAGACAGAGCAAAAATCTAAAAACCCTTCAAGGCAGACTCACAAAAACAAGCAAAACCATGTACGCAATGGGCCCAAAAATTTATAACAAAATCCCTCAGGACATAAAAAATATGACATCTGACACAATCTTCTTTCTGGATTAAAAAAATGGCTTATTGAAAAACGCATTTTATAACATAAAAGAATTTATTTAAATAACAATTAAAATGTAAAAATGAAAACTTATAATAATGAAATATTTGTAACATTTGACATATAATTTTATTATGAATAAATGAGTATGATTATTAGTATCTCGCTGTTTTTCCCGATACAAACTTATTTCTCTGTTTCCTCCGTGAATTTTGGCATTAGAACTGTTATCCTTTTAATTGTGACGGATATACACAATCACTATGTACTAACTGTATGTTTTGCTTTTTTTTGATATGCCTTTCCTATTAAAAGCTGGGGTCCTGCAAAAGTCCAGAAATGCCTTTTTGTATGACACGAATTAATTTATTACCTTTAAGGTGAAGTAATTTTTATTAAATTTTGTTGAGATTTGGAATAGGAAAGTGAGGAATACGATACCCAGATTTTGATGATTACGTCTACATAAAACAGCCCGAGGCGCAAGTGCCCTATAGCACATCCGTATCTTGGACCGGACAGAGAGAGCGCTTGGCAGAACTTCGATTCGAGGCAATCTACGGATTTAAAAAATGGACTCACTTTAATTTGGATAAATCAACGAGCCACATAAACGTATTTTTATTTTATTCATCCGGAGAGGATCAATGAATATAAAAGTTGCACTGATAAATATTTAAAAGAAAACTTTTTCACTCACTAAATTTGGTTATAGCCCATGGACGTGATTCCTATAGCAACTCCGTATTTTACTGGGATAAATAGTATTTTATAATATTTTCCTTAACTCTATCTACCCCTGTTAGAAAAATCACTTAATTGCACAGTTGCATTGCAAAATTTATGTCTGTGGGTACTCTTGGTCAAAATAAAAAGTGTTATTCGTCCTTCGCCATCCCTCCTGCTATATATTCCTGTCCCAAAAACCAGCCCAAGTAACACACAAGCATGATAACAGTAGACATTATGCACATACTGTATTATGTGCATGTCTAACGTTTGTGTAATAGCTGTGTATCAAGCATGTTTAACGTTTGTGTAGTAGCTATGGAAACAGCCAAATTCTGTATTATAAGGCGTTTGTGGGCTATTAGAATTCTTAGCTTAGAAAGTTCTGTATAACGTAGGTTTTCTTTTTTAAGTCTTAGTAATAACAAATTTGGGGCTAGTTCACAAATGTTACCAAGCCTAATGCATTTCAGTTTGCTTTAGGCTGTACAGAACTATCAGTGACAGCGTTTATCTGTATATTAGCATCCATATCTGAATAACGATATTCTCTAATACGATTATACAAACAATACTAAGCTTACAGCAATACACTGAATAAGTTGTTGTTCATCTAATACCTTTAAACTAGCAATTCTTGTATATATATATATATATATTTATAATCTGAATCTCGGAAACGGCTCCATCGATTTCCATGAAATTTAGTATGTAGGGGTTTCCGGGGTCGATAAATTGATCTAGCTAGGTTTCATTTTTAGAAAACGTTGTTTTGTCCGTGTTTATAAGGCAGTGATAAACTGAAAAGTATAAATCTTTCTGACATCTATTGGCAAGTAGTAATAAGCGTGGCGTAAATGGCGTTATTAAGCAACGCTTAACCTACTTGACATTAGAATTGACATTGCTGTTTAAAAAAAACCGAGCATTGGCTCGTCCCCCAGGTACTTTCTATGTTGCTGAATAATTGTTCTAATTTTGTTCCTATACCGCTTAAGTTTTATATTTTACCTATTATGCAGCTGCGCTGTATAAATAATACTTTGTGGGTTGCTAAGATGTTTATTGCGGTATAAGGTAGAATACCTATGATTTCAAAACAATCTTACTCAGAATAAAGTAGATTGTTGTATTCTTATTCTGCCATAGTCTGTTAAAATATCCGAATACAACACTTTATACGGATAAATACTTAATAATTATGAAATTGAAGTCATTTATAACACTATAAGAATTTTATAATATGGCCTTTAATTTTGTACAGCGATTCTATATTTTTTATTTTGAACAAAAATTTGATTAAAATGGTTGCAAAATCATGAAAATCTATCAAGAGAACGGGAGGAATTCGCCGAAAATGTTTAAAAGAATATAAAAAAATTAAAAATGCAGCCGCTACGACAAAAAAAAAAGAATATAACAAGTGCTGCAAACGAGGTAATATAATGTTTTTAACAGTTACTAAAAAGGTTTAAATTTATTTGTTTTGGACCCAAATAACCTGTATAATTGTAGAAATGTGATCAACAATGTTATAAAGAAGATATTGCATTTAGACCACTCTTTAACAGATAATAACTTAGTACGCTTCTATTGGGTACTTCTATTCAGATATATAGGGATCACTATTAAAATCTTCTCTGGTAATTATTGTAAAGCACTTATTTTGCTAACGAAAGCTATATTTTATTGATTAAGATACATTTTAATTTACAAATAATATATTATTCGTAATTTTTAATAAACTGGAATTAACAATTTGGCTATAAGTTTTTTTTGTGTAGTCTTCTAAATTTGGTTTATTTTACAAGTAAACTTGCTTATTCATGTGGCGCGTGAAAGATAGTGATAATATTTATATACATTTAACGAAAAATAACTTGCGCATTAAAAATAAGTGGTAAGCCTAAAAAATCAAAATTTGAGTTGTATTGTTTATTATTATAATTGCTGCACATGTAAGTCACTTATGTCACAGAAGAATTCAAATGGTATTTTATTTGTGTTCACTAATACAAATAAACTACCATTTGAATTCTATTTCTCAGCTAATCTATTAAAATTGTTTGAATAGTAAGACAGAACTTGACTAAATGCTAAACAACTATGCCTATATGCTACAATTAAAATGCATTTGTCTGAGTAAACGAGATTTACTTGCTGCATAAAAGGTCATTTTGCTATTATCCAGAAATTATTAAGCTGTGTGTACTGTTACAACGCTATTACTCAGATTTTATATTGCTGTTATACAGCCTTAAGCAATGAAAAATGTGCCCAAATTGCTTGAATAACAGCTGAGTAGATGTTTACTCGGCTATTATTCGGCTTATTAAAATACTTAAAGTTTAAGCGACTGCTATTACTCAGTCATTATTCAGCACTCCTGTGTTACTTGTCTCCGCATTGCTCTATTACGACGTAAATGTTGGTAATAGTGCCCCGCGGTATGTACATATACCCAGAAGGAAGTAACCAGTGGCTCGACATACACCCCACCATAATGTGGGGAACAGCCTCATTTCACCAACCACTTTAGTCCTACTTTACAGAGGGTAATCTTCTGAACCAGTATATTTGGACTAACTAAAGTGACTTTATATATGTCCCATACGTTAATATCAAAATATAAGAGATTAACTAATGAGTTTCTTGCTGGTTCTTCTCAGTTGTAAAGTCATTCCGAATCGGTGATAAATTTTATAAAATTAATAATTAAACTGACGATTCAAAAGTGCCGTTTATAAATCTACTTGAATAAAAAAGTTTAAATCTGAGTTCAATAATTACCAGTTTTAAAGTAACTAGCGGTAAAATGAAAAACCAGGGGGCAATATATTGCCAGTCCCTGAGGAAGTATAAGAAGTATGTAAGCCAAAATTGGGCAGAGGGGTGCATACGAATAAAGAGCTATGAGCAAAATAAGACTTTTTTTCACTAAAGAAGTGTTTTGGGGGCAAATTGTTTTTAGTGATTTTATGATGTTTATGAAAAAAAGCTGTTATAGGTGTTTTTATTGGGCTATATAGATTACAGGAAAACTATTGCTAGATATTAGGAAAACCTATTGATAAATTACAGGAAAAGTGGTAAATGTCTCAATATTATGGTGTTATATTCATCGTAGGGAACCCTGCGATTTAAGTCATATTTTTACTATATTTTTGGTCGGCTCCAACGCTTAGCGACTGCTGAATCAAGGGGCGCGGGTTCCATTACCGCACAAGACAAACAATTATGTAATGATCATATGTGTTTATCTTGAGACTGGGTGTTTTCTATGTATAATATGTAAATTTTCTAGTATCCATAGTACAAGCTTTGCTTAGTTTGGGACCAGATGGCGCTGTGT
Organism: Apoda limacodes; assembly: GCA_946406115.1. Lineage (NCBI taxonomy): Eukaryota > Metazoa > Arthropoda > Insecta > Lepidoptera > Limacodidae > Apoda > Apoda limacodes. The sequence goes on along the minus strand of OX291549.1, from coordinate 22,050,736 downwards.
GTTATGTCTAAAAATATTTATTTATTTTGTTATTTATATGTTTCGGGTTTACCACGATTGGATTTATTGAGTTCCCGATATTAGCTAGTTTTTACTACTACGTAGATACCTATTATAAAGTTGGTTCCATGTTTTTTATTACAGTTTAGTTTTATTTTGAAATCTAGGATAGTTTTTTTACGCAGCTGATAACATTTTTACAACCAGTTACAATCAGTCCTATAGGTAGTGTTTCTGAGCGCTATGTTATTTCAGTTAGTATTATTGCTTTTGATTTCTTGTGTGTGGTGTTATAGAACATCAGCGTGTCTCCGGGATCATGAAGAGTTCTCCCTGTGTGGCTGGAAGTGTCCCCCGACGTGCGTTAACCTGATGATGCTGACGACTGGGCAGGTGCTGTGCCCAGCCAAGTGGGAGTGCCGAGTTGGTTGCAGATGCTCCCCAGGATACCTTAGAGATGAATACAGCAAGAAATGTATTTTAGTCCAGGATTGCCCCAGTATGTTGTTTTATGTTTCTTTAGGTGTATAAGGTAGTTTTAAAGTATGACATCATATCATTGCATTTTGCGATAGAATAGCTTCATGAATAGCCATAATCGGCCTCAAAACCGTCTGTGCTGCGTGGATGTCCGCCGCTAATATACAATTGTTACATGTTTTGCGCCCTGGGGAATGGTATTTCAAAAACGGTGAAACAATGAACTTTTAACCCCCACTTTAGCCCTTTAGGAGATGAATTTTGCAAAATCCTTTCTAAGTGGGGCCCTACGTCAAGTAAAGAACCCACATGGCAAATTTTCAGTTTCTAGTCCCAGCTGTGTGTTGTCAGTTTCTTCTTTTATATTAAATACCTAGTGATAGCACTTTTCCGCAACTTCGTCCGGCGTGGACTTTTGAAAACTTTTATCTTTTCTACCTACAAAAATATCGAAAATGTCATACAAATTTTCATTCCTAGTCTTGCTACCTAGAAGATGATTGTTCAAAAACGGTGAAACACTTCAATATTAATTACCTAGATGCCACATATTATTTTTCCGGATTTAGCTAAAAAATTGACGGATTTTCAAACATACTTTCAACCCCCCCTTTACCTATTTTATCAGCCAGTCACTTTTTTATATATATAGACAGATAAGTTACGGAGAAGCTATTACAGTAATTTGCTAGCTGTATAATTTAGTTGATAAGGAGTTATGGATTATAACGACGTTTTCACAGATATCTAAAAAAAATACAATAACGTTCTAGCAAAAAATGTGGTAAGGTACGTTATTTTTTTCCTGCTTGAGATTTGCTATAGGACAGTGGAATCGGTTTATAAAAAACAGCAGAAATTTGCACATTTGGGTAAAATGGCTTAACTTTAAGATGGGGTAGATGTCAGCTTTAAGACGACATATCTAATTATGCAAATTTTTTGAATATAAATGTAAAACAAAGCATCTTTAAAAACGCGTCAAATTGCGTATGCATTAGTTTTTTAGGGTTCCATACCCAAAGGGTAATGAGCAGAACCCTATTACTAAGACTCCGCTGTCCGTCCGTCCGTCCAGGCTGTATCTCATGAACCGTGATTGTTAGACAGTTGAAATTTTCACAGAAGATGTATATCTGTTGCCGCTATAACAACAAATACTAAAAAACGACAAAAAAAATATTTTGAGAATTTTTTGCTCGTTTTTGCTCGATAATGGTACGGAACCCTTCGTGAGCGAGTCGAACTCGCACTTGGCTGTTTTTTTTTTCGTGACGATGTGTAGGTAACAAACAAACATAAAGATAAACGAAAAATCTTCATTAAATAACTCTGTGAAAGTACTGAAGTACTTATAAGATTTATTAATGGTTATCTATAACATCTCTTTAACATATCCATGGTTAACACATAATACCCATCTGTCGGTCCGTGTATCACGTAAATTTTACAGAAAAGTCTTATGTGAACCACCACACATAACATTTAACAAAATTTTCTTAAGAGCCGGTTCAAGGTTCAGTTTTCCATAAAACCTTAGTTCAGCTTTAAAAGTTAAATCCAATAGGTACTTTGCAAGATATCTCTATAGGCGATTAAGCTAAGCTTAGCTTCGTACTCAAACAATGATTGTAATAACGGCTACGAGACCCTACACTAAGCATAGCCTGATATGATTGTTACAATCATACGTACATATAATATTTCTGACCCTTCTTTCTGTTTATGTATGGTGATGGTATATTATTATATCTTTTATGTCTATATTTTTAGTATCAAAACTAGGTCGTTATATTATTTCAAGTAAATCCATAAATCCAAACATTAAAGCCTCGTGTAACAAAATATTGTCAACGCTGTGAAATTCCTCCGTCAATAAAATCTGTCGTTATGCACGTATTGCAGTTCAGCTTTATGCGCAAATATGCACTAGTTTGTAAATATAATTCTGTAAATAATTTGCATTACAGCGAACCTGATTGTTTGTTCTAGCTTAAGATTTATTTAATTTTTTGTCTTATTGCACCTTGAGAGAGGCCTATTTCTAACAGTGGACAGCATTGGGTTGATAATGATGAGGTTTCCTCAAGCATTATAACAGTTGGTTAAAATAATCAGAATTTAGGTCTGCGGCATAGACATGGAGAACTGATCAGCGTATTTCCTAGCCTGATGTGAAAAAAGTGCGTGTCGGACTTCGCAAATTTTGGGTTCGCAGTTACAATTTGAAGACTTTAGCTCCAGCCGTTTGGCTGTAAAACCTGTGTTACAGACGACACGTCAGTGACGGCAATAGGGCTCCGTTTGGACCACTGTTGCCAAATGTTCTCGGCGACGTACCCCTAGACTAATTTGATTTCCCCCCAGAAATCCCCTAGGATGCCCTCACCAAGCGGATGTTGGCATGGGCTATGGCGCGATTCTTTAAAGCGGCGGTCATGTTGGGATTGTTGGGAAATGAAAGGCATTACGCAAAGTATCTGTAATAGAATATGGATTGACAGGTTTAGGTTTTATTCAGATTTTGGTTACAGAAGACTCTTTGGTTGAAGATTGATTTCGAGATTGATTTTAAGAGAAAATTTTCGAGAGCACTACAGGCATAACGTTTTGCATTCAGAATCATAGTATCGATAAATTATACTTACTATTCTCACCATCGTTTTCTCGTGGCGGCAGCATCGGTCGACCGGTCGACTGACTGCTGACTTGTACTCTCGAGTTATAAAAGATGGTGAAAAGAGATCAATACGAAACATCAGGTTTTTTTTTTTTTTTTTTATACCACTAAGGTGGCAAACAAGCCTACGGTCCGCCTGATGGTAAGCGGTCACCGTAGCCTATGGACGCTTGCAACACCAGGGGCATCACTCGCGCGTTGCCGACCCTTCAGAAATCTAATAACTTCTTTTTTGAAGAACCCCATACTGTAGTCCTTAGAGAAAACCTTGGCAGGGAGCTCATTCCACAACCCAAGGGTTCGCGGGAGGAAGTTTCTCTGAAACCGCACTGTTCGCGACCATTTTGGTTCCAAAGTGTGAGAATGAATTCCCTGTCGATGGCGAGCGGTGCGATGGTAGAAAGTAGCCGTGGGCATCATTTCGAACAATTCCTCAGAACACAATCCATTGTACAAGCGGTAGAACACACACAGGGAGGCAAAGTCTCTCCTCAGACTTAAGGGTTCGATACCGCAAGTGAGTTTGGGATCGTCGACAATTCTCACAGCCCGTCGTTGAACCGAGTCAAAAGGGCCAAGCTGGTATCCGGGTGCACCCGCCCAGAGATGGCAGCAGTACTCCATATGGGGCCGGACTTGCGACTTGTAAAGTAGCAACCTTTGCCCCGACGTGAAGTACTGCTTCGCTCTGTTGAGTACACCAAGTTTTTTGGACGCCAGCTTTACCTTGCCTAGCAAATGACCTCGGAACTGAACATCGCTGGAGATGTCAACGCCAAGGATCCCAATGCTCTTGGAGATGGAGAGGGGAGTGTTCTGGAATTGTGGGACTACAGTGAATGGGGTTTTCTTAGCGGTGAACGCGCAGACTTGTGTCTTTGAAGGGTTGAATCGGACCAAGTTTTCCCGCCCCCAGTCAGAGACCTTGGACAGACCGATCTCGATTTGAGACACAAGTTCTTCACGCTTTTCCTCCACAACGGAACGTGGGATGCTTGCACGGCCCGTGTAATAAGCGTCTCCAGTACTGTCATCTGCATAGCAATGTATGTTGTTGATGTCCAACATATCATTGATGTGCAGTAGAAACAGCGTAGGAGACAGCACAGAGCCTTGCGGGACACCAGCATTAATGTCCATGCTATCAGAGCAACTACCGTCAACTACGGCTCGTATGCTTCTGCCGGACAAAAAGCTAGCCACCCATTTGCACAAACCCTCGGGCACTCCGTAAGAAGGCAACTTCGATAGAAGACCCCGGTGCCAGACCCGATCGAACGCCTTCGCTATGTCTAGGCTACATGCCAATGCCTCCCCCTGACTCTCAATGGCTAGTGCCCATCGGTGTGTGAGATACACTAGAAGGTCACCAGTTGAGCGACCGTGGCGGAAGCCATATTGACGGTCACTGATCAGGTCGTGTTTTTCTAGGTATCTCAAAAGCTGTGTGTTGATCACACGCTCCATCACCTTGGAGAGGAGAGAGGTTATAGCGATAGGCCTGTAATTCGATGGATCTGATCTATCGCCCTTTTTGGGCACCGGGTGCACATTTGCAGTCTTCCATGAAGACGGAAATTGCCTAGTGTGGTAGGAAAGCGTGAAGAGGCGCGTGAGTACAGGACATAACTCAGGAGCACACTGCTTAAGCACCACTGCTGGTATGCCGTCTGGCCCACTCGACTTATGAACGTCTAGGGAAAGCAACGCCCGCCGGACCTCGCGCTGTGTTATAGTGATTTCCGGCATGGTCTTACCGCACCACGGTAAAGTAGGTGGTACAGCGCCTTCGTCGTTCACATTCGAGTTAGAGGCAAAGAGACTGCCCAATAGATCGGCTTTCTCTTTTGCACTGTGGGCCAAGTCACCATCGGTCTTTCGCAGTGGTGGTAATGACGACTGGCAGAAGTTCCCCTCGGCAGCTTTAGCAAGCGACCAGAAAGCACGACTCCCAGAAGGATAGCTCGCAAGTCGCCCACCTATTTTGCCGATGAATTGGAATTTTGCTCTGGCAGTTGCTTTCTTACTGAACCTCGAGGCAGCATTTAATTTGCGTTTTAACTCAGAAATATTCGGATCCTTATTATTACGAGCCGTGGTCCAAGCCTCATACGCAGTTTGCTTAAGAATTTTAGCTTCTCTGCAAGGCCTATTAAACCACGGTCGTTTTTTGACGCCGGCAGCTACTCGCAGGTTAGGAATGAAACATTCCATACCAGCGAGGATTGTCTCAGTGACTGCGGCTGCGCAGACGTCAGGATCTTCTGAGCTATAGCAGATCTGCCTCCACGGGTACGATGCATAAAATTCTCGCAATCCATCCCAGTCTGCCGACTTATAATGCCACACACGACGCCAATTAGTTGGCCCAGAAGGATCGGGTTGTGTGCATGACAATCGAGTCCGGATGAGACAGTGGTCCGAGGAGCCAAGAGGCGCATCCACTGAGACGGAGTATCCATCCGGACGTGTAGTCAGCAGAAGGTCCAGTAAGGAGCTTGTATGGTCCTCTATATCTGGTATTCTCGTTGGAGAAAGTACCAGCTGAGAGAATCCATAGGTCAGAGCAAATTCATGAGCAGATATCCCTGCATAGTTATTGGTTCGAGAACTGAGCCACTCACGATGGTGGGCGTTAAAGTCTCCCAAAATAACTACTTCTGCTGTAGGATATTGCTCTAGAACTTTGTCAGTCGTCAAACTCAGGTGCGTGAAGAGTCGAGTTACGTCCGTGTCACCGCTATGAGACCTGTATAGGCACGCATAGATACGAGTGTGGCCCCCATGATCTACGCGCACCCACAATATCGACAGGTCCCTGTCTTCAAGGCTATGAAGTCGGCGACAGCAGATATCCTCCCGGACAGATACAAAGTCAGGTCAGGAACGTGATATACAATAGCAAAAAAACTGTATTTGGAGTGTATTTAAAATTTCCCCCTATTCTGCCCATAACTCGGATGAGAAATCCCTAAATCTTGGGGGAGATCTGGCAACACTGGTTTGGATAAAGTGAAACTAAGGTCTCTTGTCTCCATAACTTGTTATACAAACATACAAAACCAAAAAGCAGACGTTGATACAAAGATAAAAGATAGGACATGTTGGCTTTGTCTCAATCTACAGGTGGTCAATTTTGTGAGGCTATCGCATAGTCCATAGGACAGATTACAAAACTCAAAGTCTATTGTCTACAAAGGGAAAACCGGCTGGGTAAAAAATATTATAACAAATGTACCTAATCTACCTTTACAAAAAAACGAATAAAAAAATTTAATTATAATTTCAATTTCTCTTGCTCTTTGTATCAGCTTATTCCTTGGACGGTTCTAATTACATTATGTGTATATATAATGTATGCTCTTTATACAGCTTTTTCTATCCTAACTTCTACTTTTCTATTTTAATTTGAAAGTCTGCTTATTATCTCACAAACCAACACAAACCAAAAACAAACCAGTACCTACAATGATTTATAATCATAGGGTTACCTGGCCCTAAAATACAAAGAAGGACTTGACGGCTTGACATTTTGCCCTTAAAGCATCACAAATGTTGTTTTTAACTGAACCCATTACTTTCTAAGGCCGAACATTACTTTTATAATAAAGGAAAATAGGTTAGTTTTGTATTTAATTAGTTTATTAATTATTATATAATAATGAACTACAGTTTTGTTACAAAATTAACTACAAAAATTAAAAATCAGTCCGTATCATAATTCGGCCGCACTGCGCCTTTGATTGGTATATCTAAAAGCCTAGCAAAATTATTCCAAGCCTATTTTCTAGAGAACGTAAACATATCGAGAAACAATTGTTTAAAAAATAATAGCAAAGGTTTTCATATAATTTTGAGTTAGTATACAATCAAATATTTGGGAGTGACAATTGACGAACGTCTAAGTTGGCAGAGTCATGCCAGTGGTGTAGTCACTAAACTTAGGCAACCTGTTTCCTTTGCCAGTATAAAAAAGTTGTTCTATTTTGGAAAATAAATTTAGAAATTAACCAGCTAATGAGTTGATTTTTTCTAAAGAGCACTAAAAATCTAGAAATTCTGAAGGCAAAACAGTTTTCGCAGAGTTGACGCTCAAGAAGTGTAAAACAAAATGATGGTCTTGATCAGAAAATTATATGGCCTGTACCTACTGTTAAAAGGACATATTAAAATAAATAGATTGATTATCTTGCATCATGGCTATACAAACACACACGCACATACACACACACACACACACACACACACACTCACTCTCACACACACACACACACACACACACACGCACACACACACACACACACACACACACACACACACACATACTACGTATACTTAACGTGCCTTTTAGATTCACCCTAGTCGGATGAAAAACTCAAAATTTGGTATAATGGGTGACGTTAGTAAGCGTATTTCCCAGACGCCAGAACAAGGTTTCCCTAAGTGCTCGCGCGGCTCGACTACATTCATTTTGACACATATTTATAATTTTTTGAGTTCGTTGTACCTTACTTATTAACTGAATACTACCGGCCAGCCCACTTACGAGCCTGTTCCGGTAGAACAAAAATAATCTTTCAATTTCATTCAAATAGGTGCAGTGGTTCCGGAGTTTACCCTCCGGAAACGGAGATTTTGTTCGTTTGGAGTGGAGACACGTGTATCTACTATCTATAATAATACAGATATTAATAAGTGCATCATATATTTTTAAGTATACGTATCTAAATGATAAAATATCTCACTTCATGGCGCCATACTAAACATATGGATTTGGATAGAGCTCGTGAAGTACTTTCAGGGTCAATAATCAGTATTTCGATATCGATTCGAGTGTGTATGGTTTAGAAATAATCGAGTAAGATCACTTAGCGTTTCCACCCTGTACCTCTATGCAAGAAATCTGCTTTTGAGCCGGTTTTTTTTTGTCTTTTCTTTTAATTATAATATACTTAAATAAAAAACGATTTAACGTATTTACCTGAAAAAAAAACAAACAATAAAATAGTAATAATAATGTATACTGAATGGGTATCGTGAGAGCCCAAAATATTATTGCCTTTACTTTATTTAATAGATTTTATTTTAAAAGTGCTAAATAATGAAGCTATTTAATAGGTTTTACACAAAAGCTATTGAAGTAAATAAGCTTCAAAATATTGAAAAACATAGAACGAGTACAGACATCAATTGAATTCGTGACAGAAAAAAATATTTATTTATTTACTGACAAGATATTGTTACATAAGGTAATTATGAAGTCTCTGAATCCCGAACTAGTTTAAAAAAAACAGTTTCTCGGGAGTCAATGTCTACAACCGCCATGTTGGATTTGAAATGACGTCACAGCTATGTCACCCGGAACACAATAATGAAACGATTGACACTTCATTCGTCAAAATCGGGTAAGTAGTTACGTCACTATGGTGTAATATATGTAAATAGATAACATACATAGACAGGTAAAATCATTACCCTGCCTTTTGGATTGATCGTAGTCGGATGAAAAACTCAAAATTTGGTATAATGGGTGACGTTAATCAGCGTATTTCCTAGACGCCAGTACAAGGTTTTCCTGAGTGCGTGCGTAGCTCAACTACATTAGTTTCGACACATTTTTATGAATTTTTGAGTTTGTTGTTTCTTATATATTTACGTAAATATTCACTTGCTACTTGAAAGAATATAATAATAAAATATATTTGTATTTATGCTGTATATGTTGTGGACCTACTGGGCAGAATAATAAGAATATGTGTTTTTTGCTAATATTGTTATATAATCAGTATGGTAAGTACCAGCAGGACTTAAATATTAAATTATAAATTAAACAAATTATATTTTAAGGATAATCCGTCTTATAATCAATATCAAAATGAAATGAGAAGCAAACTAAATTTTATTGATGTAATCACAGTGCTTTAAAAGAAAATGAGGACTGAGTGGAGCAGTGGTAGATCGTGCGGCTGCTATGTCAAAGGTTACAATTTTTTGATAATTGTAAAGTTGTCTCGACACTGGTTTGAGCCCGACACGGCGATTGGCTCACCACCTATCACGTTTGTTGGACGGGATGTTACGACGTGAAGTTCAGAGATAAGTGCCGTGATAGTATTTAATTCGATACAAAGCTCGATTAACACCCGTAACGCAACCCTTACATAGTGTTACCTATTTTAGCCACAAGACACTGAACGCGTTAGATACGCTTCATACATTGCGCATATTACTCAAAGCCAGTTCCTAAGTTCATTGAGCATAATATTTTTTTCCGTTCTCCACATTTGGGTCGGATAAAGCTAATTCCTCTACAATTATTTGGGTTTGGATTTGAATTTGTTACCTCACAAATTACAATTACATACTGTATATTATATTCCCATTTTGGCCAGCTCTTATTGGTTAGAGCAAACATGTTTGTTTTTGCTCCCCGCGGCCTGTAAAACGTACCTAGATTATTGAATTGCGCAACGATCACGTAGCATTATTCATAATGACCAGACCCCGTGATAAGTAATGAAGTTTGTCCCGTCATTATTTATACTACCCGGACATTGTAAATAATGCTCTCATTAATCACTTGGTCTATAACATGTGTACCCCACCTCCCCTTTCAAGTATCTAGTAAAGATTTATGTTTTGCCGTTTGGTGTTTTTTTTTGCTACCTTATACATTCTTAAAACAAAGCCAAAACTATATGTGTGTTTATCTTCGCGGTTTTTTATCCCCTAAAGGGGTAATCAGTCGCTCGATACACACTCACATTTAGGTTTACCATCTCTGAAGAAATTTATGCCTGACTTACGAAGTAAGAATGTCTGATTTTCACGAAAAATAATATAATTCAAATTCAATATAATTTATTCAGTTTAGGCTACAATAATTGAGCACTTATGAATGTCACTACGGGCGGGAGACCTTGTACTGAGAAGAACCGGCAAGAAACTCAGCAAGGGCATTTCTTTTCTCCCTTTCTCTTACAGCGTCCAATTAAAATATTGGAAAATGCCCTCCCTATCATAAAAGGACACTTTCCATTACAAACATAAAAAAACATGAAATATAAAGCACAAGCACAACATAAAAAAGTATCTTATATAAACAAAAGACAGTTTATGTATTCATCACTAAGAAATAATCAATGTCTTACAGTATTAATAAACAAAACAAAAAAGTAAGACAAAATACTAAGAATACAAAGAAGTTTGCAAGAGCAGACCAGCATCCACAGGCGGCTCCATATAAGATTAGAATATAAGGATAATAAAACAAATGCATAGTACTAAGAAAAAAGACATAGCCGAATTTTTAATTTAAAACATCAATTTTTACATACATTTGAGTAATTAGAAATTCAGCCAAATATATAATTTGTTTTTAGTACATATTGTGCACTGATATTGTGTAGTACAATTGTATGTTTAAATGAATACTAATATGTTTTTATATAAATTGTTTATTATATAATTTGATTGTATTTCATGAATAGATCAATGTTGCACCACCGTTTGTTTTATATTTACCCATGGTTGCCTAGTAGAAAATGCCCTATGGCATTAAGTTCACCATTTGTACAAGTGTGCAATTAAGATTGTAATAAAAATAACGGATAGCATACATCAGTGCCTCAATCTTTTAAAATGTATATTTATTTTACATTTTGAAAAGATCTTTGTTGTATAGGTCCCTAGAACCTATCTCTCTACGTACACCTATATTATGATGAAGAATTACTAAAAGAGGGGTTATTCTGATCCTATAATATACCTTAAGTATATACATACAGGGTGTATCGTTGAATGTTTACTTCCCGTCACCCGCATGCTCTATACGTCACCCTAAACAATATTTTTTCTAGAACTTTTCCAATGTAGACATTAAATTCATCAATTTTACATACAAAATTTGGTCAGCTGTTTGGTCAGTTTGTATGGGAAGTCGAAAAATTTAATCTATATTGGAAAAGTCGTCTTACAGATGTTCTTCAGAGTGATGTATAGAGCATGTGGGCGAAGGGATGTATACGTTTAACGATATACTTCTCTAACATTTATTATTTTCTGTTTAGTTCGCGATATTTTTCTGTTTACGGTTACGTTTATGCTTAAATAAAACTGTTTTTTATTTAAATTTAATTTTTTACTTTTTAGTCTCAAATTATTATTATTTTTACCTCTCCAGCACAAAATCAGTAGGTAAAATCTATTTTTGCTGCGTTCAAATATTTCCTTTTGCAATTTACGATACTGAAAAAAAACAACATTTATGGTTAATAATACCTTTTAATAATTAATAGCGTTAATTTAAAAAAAGGCTTTGTTTTCGATAAAAGTGTCATAGAGTAAATTTCGTGTGCGTGTTTGTTTGTGTGTGTGTGTGTGTGTGTGTGTGTTTTAATGACGGGGTAAAATATAGGATGAAAATTAAGGTGCCTACCTAAACAAGTAGCTGACAGACATACCATGTATACAAATGCCCAAATTACTAGTTTAAGATGTTTTTTTTGTTATTTAACAATAGGGTGAGTAAAAGTTTGTATGAGCAGAACTGTCGGGTAACACCGCGGGAAATCAGTTAGTTTAAAATAATTGTAATCTAAAATCCATAATGTTTGATTTTTCCTTAGTTTCATCGTATAAAGTGTTATAGGTAGCAAAACCTACTTTAAAAGAAACCTGAGCTCGCAAAAAAATTGTCGGTCAAGTGACGGTGCGATGTGCATTGCAACACAACTACCTACTCTGTCCTGAAACATCGCCTTGCAAAATCAATGTATAAATATTGGCACGACTGCAGTCAGAGCACCACAGACCATCTAATCATCATGAAGGCAGCATTCACCGCGTGCATATTGGCAGCCGTGGCCATCGCCGCGAAAGCTGCCCCAACTCTCACCGAAGGCGGCCAGGATATCACCGTTGGCGACATTTCATCCCAGAGTCAACGGGACAAGCGCTCACACTACGGAGGCCAGTACTACTCCCCTTGCGCAGCAGCCTCTCTTCCCGTCGTTGCACCATCAACCTACCAACTAAACCTGGCACCAGTACACGGTGCAGGATACGGCCTTCCTCACGCTTCCTACGGCTACGGCGGTGGAGCCCACTACCGCTCTGACATTGGCGATGACCAAGAAATGATGAATTTCTCTGACTTGGACCAGTTCAACACCATCGAGCATTCACCAATGGCCAGATACGGCGCTGGACATGACGCGTTACCACTTGCAAGTCACTACGGCGGCGTAGGTGGCGGCGGTGCAGGCATCGCTATTGGTGGAGGAGGTATTGGATCCTATGGCCATTACGGACCAGCATACGGAGTCTTCCCTCACGCAAACACTGGAGGATGTAACGTCCCGCTTCTATTGAGCTGCTCGCCTTCAGTCGTCTCAGGAAAATTGATCCATTCCCACAATTATGGATATGGTGGAGCAGGTGGATACTCTGGTGGCAGTCTTGGTGGTGGTATCAGTATTGCTCCATCAGCAGGAATAGCTATTGCGGGAGGCGGTGACGGTGGATACCGTGAAGTGGAGGTGTCTCAGCCTCACCAAGAAATCCACAAGGAGTCATTAGAGGAGCAGCCTTCCCCTCAGAAGACGAACCCTTCCCATGAAATTAGCCACGTGTCCAACGTACACTCCTAGATGAAGGCTTTACCTACTTTTAGTTGAAACAGTAGCTGTTGTAAGCTATGTGGTACTGATGTGTGTTCAAATGCAATAAATTATTAATATTTTGTATGAAATTGTAGTTTACTTAATTGAACATACGTACACCCAAATTGAAATCGCATAACAAATTTATAACTTTTCTTGTGTGTTTGTAAGAATGATGTACTAGGACTACAGTAAGTCTAGTGGTTGGGTGTCTATAACAAATGACAGTTTATTTTGGGTATTTCCCAATATAAGCTGTCATTTATTTTTAGGGTTCCGTAGCCAAAAAAAAGGGGTAAAAAAGGGTTCCCCCCTTATAGTATCATCACGTCTATCAGTCCCATGTCAACTTTATGATCCCGCCATTGACTCAAAAAAAATGTTGCTGTAACGTACTGTCTAGCAGCTCAAATTTTTGTGGTGCACCTTATTGGTTATAATTAATAGGTCTTAGAATGTTATGTTACATTCTGTCTTAGGTGCATACCTTTTCAAAGTTGGACCAAAGTTTTAAAACCAAAACAAAAGGACCTTATTAATATGTAAAAGAAATTTTTTTCGAACAAAAGGGGGATTTTTTTTTAAATATTTTAAAAATTATACTTGTATTAACGCATAATGCTAACTATAGTCTTAGGTGTACGAAAAAAAAAAAATGCAAATCGATGTAGAGTTTAGCCGTTTGGCACACAGGTACTTACGGGCAAAATAATAATTTTGAGCCGCAGTTCCTCAAAATATTTCCCTTATAATGTCATCAATTTTTTGAATGGGATTTAAAATTTTTTTTTCAGAAACCCATCGTGTGGGATATCAAATGAGAGAGAGTTTTATAGTGAAAAAGTTACAAGATAACCGACTTTGGAAATTCATAAAAAAATTGGTACCTTAGTTCTATGTTAAGGTTCCAGTATATACTCTTGTCATATGTATTCAGTTTACCAGATTTTCTCGACATACGCTCAGGGGCGTCTTTACTGAATATACCTTGTGGAGACTCTGCATAGGGTTTTGGTCGGGTATAGTTAGGACTGAACTTTACTGAAAACTGAGTACTAAACATACCCGATTTGGGCTGTCATAATCAGGTATATTTAGGAGTTAAAGTTTTGTTATTACCTACTACTAAATATATCTGGACAGAGCGTCGACTAACTAATTCATCATTGCGCAAACTTCTTTAGCTGATGACTAACAATTTTAACAGTTGTTTTCTTTATAATGCTAGGAAATAATAAATAATAAAAAACCGTTATTTTGAAATAGAAGAATTTTTCAACTTAGATCAGATATCAATATTAGTATATTTCAAATAAACCTATAAATATAAGCAGTCAAACTACGTTGCCTTTTACATTTTTTTATTTTTAGGTTTTTACTAGACCTCTCGACGAATGACGACTGTTTGACGTAGGCTGAACTGGTTTTTTTTGCGAAGGTTTCCTATTAAACATTATATTTTGAAAAATACACTGTTGTGCTTCAGTTTTTATTTTTAATGTTTTATTTTATTCGATATATTGTATTTATGTTTTTTATGTCGCCTGTTAGTTTTTGTATTGCCTTATATTAAAAGGAGAAGGATCCTTACTGAATAATTAATTTTACCGTGTAAACTCTCAATCGAAATCAGTTAAATAATTTGAAAGTGTTGAATCCTGTTCGGGTATACTTACTTAGTACTGCATTATTTGTTATACCTGATTTTGGCCAAAGAAGTTATTGTGTCGAAATAGGGTATACATACTTAATAGCGCTTTGTTTCAATTGGTGTTCCAAAATATACCCGAGCTGGGGTGTTTTGGTGAGGTACATTTAGTGGTGGTCACTTGACGAATTGGATCTTTAAACAATACCCGAAACCGGCCCGCTCCGTGACTTCACCGGCGTCCTCAGACGGTACATTTAGTTAAGACAACGCGCTTAGGGTGTAATCTTGGCTGCCATTATATCTGTATCGAAAACAGCCATTTGGGATCCGAATATTTTGAAAACGGAGATGAATAAAAATCTCATCCCGACTTTAGTTAGAATTTTAAAAAAATTATGTTTTTTTTTATTTTTTAAATATATTAAGAGGCCAATACAGATACTTTCATTTGTAGAACGTTTGTGTTTTTTTTTATGTTTTGCAGTTGTTTGCGACGCAGTAAGCTCCTACTGTTCTATTACTACGTATATTATAATTAGTACTATTCCTTATTCCGTGGATAGGTCATATCAATTAAAGAAGAAATGCATTGATTTAAAAAATCATTACCTAGGTACTTAATCAGTAAGTAAGTGTAACATTAAAATAATCAAATTAAATAGAAATTTAATTACAATCAGAATCATTCGTGAAGTTATTGATAATGATAATGAAGTATAGGTTTAAATTTTTGAAAATATTTTTTTTTAATTAATATTAATGGTAGTTTCCTAATTTTGTATGAAATTTCATTATAAATTTCATTATAAACAGGAGCCATTACCATAAATATTTTCACTACTTTTAAGCTATGTAGAAGTATTAATAAATAAAAAAATTAAATCAAAGGGCGCTGAACACTCGTCGAAAGGGCATTCTACCCTTATAAAGAGCTACGGCAAGGGTTGCTAGGCTGCAGATGGGATCTCGTGGCGTAGATACCTACATTCCATTGTTGGGGAAATTTGAAAAGTGTCGTTGCGTTGGTGATGACATGATAAGTAACGAGCTAGGTGGAAGGAAACGCTACAACTTTAATATTATTTTTTTAAAGTTTTAAAAAAAATATTAAATGGCACAAGGTTTTCTATAGTTTGTTACATTTGCGTGTTAAAACAACAGGCTGAACATTCGGCCGGTATTCGAATAAGTGACAACTTAGCATTTTCAACTTGAACACGTATTTAAAACTTATAGACGTGATATTTTTACTTGATTAGGTATTTGTCTTACTTGGCACTGCTATTTTTATATATCAGTTTATTAATTTTTTTTTAAGATTAGGCACTTAGAAACTGTTAAGTGCGATTCTGATTCATTGGGTAATTAAGGGATCCGTAGTTAAACAAGAACCATCCATTTGTACGGTCTTTATTTTATTTTATTTTATATATCGGTCATATCTATTCAGAAACTACGACTACACACACAAAATTTGGTACACATACCTAATTATCCGTTACAAAAATAGGTAAAATCTAGGTACTAACCTCAAAAAAATTTAGGGTTTTTTTACTTTTATCCACTGCAATTTTAACTTGAAAAGACAGAAGGTACGCAATTCGTTGAAGGGTTTTTCTATGTGTCGATCGTTATTTGGATCGGAATTTTTTAAATAGAAAATAGAATTGCACGTTCCATGTTTTAATATAATCTAAAAATTAAATAATTAATGTTGAAAAAAAAGCTGCCTACACTGTAGAAATTCTTTACTTTGCAATGAATGCGGTACTATAATATATAGTAAGACAGATAATTAATTTTATATTGAAGTCGGGTAGCTAAGATTAGAGAAATTCAATAGAGACACATGATAGGAGAACGCCGATTGCAATAAAGAATATCGTTTTTTTTCTTGTTTGAGTTCAACTTCAGTGGGACTTCGGTGTCTGTCTATAGTATGTAAAAGCTGTTTTATTTAGCATAACAACAAATGCTGCCGACTTGTGGTACCATTAAATTAACTATTTTTTTAAAAAACATTAGTCTAACTTCAAATTAACTAAAAAGTATAAGATAAGCCCCTAACGCTCACTTATATGGCAAAACATTCAGCGACATGTTTTATTCGCCTTGAAGTCGATTGCCAATGCCCCTTATAAAAAATATTGCTTTATCCGATGTAGGGAAGTTAATTGTGGTAGAGTTCTCTTGGTACTTCATCATCAGCTCCACTTTTCTATATGCATTGTGATGAGCATAATAATAGTTTCGGTGGCCATAATTAGCAGTTCAACCTCACCAAATGGTGCCTTACTAAAGCAAATGCACAAGTTACTTTTGAAAAAAATAGCCAAGTCGAAATAGGTCTACCTATAATATTTGTAGAGTTCCCTCAATTTCTCCAGGATCCATGGGCCACCTGGAAAGGGTATTTCAAACGAAAAAGAAATTTTCCAAATCGGTCCAGCCGTCTTCGAGTAATTGAAAAAAATTGAAAAAAAAATTAAAGGAATTGACAACTTCATCCTATTTTGAAGTCGGTTAATAAGAGCCGAAGGGCTGGGAGCTATGCTAGTATTCTGGGCGCTGATGATATCTTTTATTTAATTAGTTTATATTTTTAGCTAAATTATTCTTAATTCCACTAATATTAATTCGAAAGTAACTCTGTCTGTTACCTTTTAACGCTTAAACCGCTTTACCGAAATTTGGCATGGAGATAGTTTGAGTCCCGAGAAAGGACATAGGCTCCTTGAAAACGTCAAGTGTGAGTCCTTTTTTATTATAATTGAGGTCTTGCCGTTTAAATCCTACACCGATATCGAATGCAGGTTGGGTGGAACCGCAAGCAAATTTGGCATGGAGATAGTTAAAGTCCCGGAGAAGGACATAGGCTACCTGAAAACGTTAAGTGTGAGTCGGTTTTTTCCTCTATAATTAAGGAGTTGCAGCTGAAATCCTACACCGATAACCGAATTTAGGGCTGTTGGAACCACAGGCAAAAACTTGTTCAATTACAAAATTGTAATTTTGTATACGTAAGTAAGATACTTCATGATTGTAATAATTATTAGGTAAAATAAGTACAAATACCGCAAGTGGGTGTCGTGCATTGCATATAAACTGTTTTTGTTGGCACTTATTAACCCCTAGACCAAACAGTGCAAGACGAAACTCCACGGACGGACTCCAAACTTCAGTGGGGTCCTCATATTCATTACCTAGCCAAAAAACTTAGCTCTGCTGTGTATGCGATCAAGAAAATAAGACAACTGACCGATGTCGACACTGCAAAAATAGCATATTTTAGCTATTTCTATAGTTTAATGTAACGACATATGGCATCTCATTGTGTGGTAGCGCTGCTAATGTAAATACAATATTTGTGTTACAAAAAAGGGCAATTCGTGCTACTTATTTACAAAGATCTTTAGATCCTCAATCTTGGATATCTCTGAGGGATAGGTTTAGGGAAGTAAATATTCTTAACTTTAACGTCGCAGTTCATATAATATGAACATCATTTATATTTTTTGAAAAATATTGATTGATAGTTCAAAAATAGCATTTGCATCAAACTTATTCGTAAATAGTGTCATTATGTGCAGGTAAAGCGGGTGCCAAGACCTTAATTACTCCCACGGGCGTTTTATTTGTAAATTTCACTTTTCTCTAAGCGAAGCGCTCGTTCATAGAAGCCACAGGTGGTAAAGACACGCCTATTCTATCAACTATGTTTAAAACTGTACTGTTAATCTAAATAAGTTTTATTTCTTTGTTTTTAAAAATTTTTGCAAAGTCACGTTCGAGTCAAGGTTGATTTGGAGGTTGAGTGGAGTATACAACTGTCAAACTCAAGGTACGTCAAGACCTTCCAAACATAGGATTTCTGTTAGATTCGGTTAATTTTAATTTTTTTTTGTTAATAATGACAAAATATATTGATTTTATTGGATATCTTTATGATGATTCATATCAATATTTATCTCGGAGTTATATTTGCGCCATGCGGAAAACCCAATCTTTTTTTAGTCTAAATAAACACTAGTGAGTTTTTATTAAAATCAAAATTCAAAAAGAGTCAAATTTATTATTTCTACACAAGATTCTTTCATCCGTCCGTATGCCACACCCAGTCCTGGTACATTTAGCTAAAAATTACCTACACTATAGTTACTTAAATTGGGGAGAAAAAATATTTTACTATAGTAGGTAATACTGGTAGGTAGGTAGATACCGAAAAGGCTATAGTTTAAAAGTGAATAATTCATGATGAGATTGCTTAATTGTTTACTATTAGTAATTTTTTTAAATTATTTTAGGTTTTTTAAAGGTTTAATTTAAAACGGCCTATATCTAGTAGTTTTGTGTCGTTCAAATATCTGCCCTAAACGCATCGACACACAAATCTAAAAAGTAATTTTTTATCATGTATAGTCGAACAAGTCATTCATTACGCCACAGACCTAGGATTTCTTCGCTATGCCTTACGATACGAGCAAGTCATTCACAACGCTACGACCAAGTTTAAAAGGCTCTAGCTCCTAGCGTCCAGCGTCGCCATTTAATATTATTTATTTTCCTCTTCGTACGGCGCTTATATTAAAAAATACTAGTCATAAGCATACATAGACTGTTTTGTATTACTTCAGGAACACATCTATAAGCTTTAGTTATCATTTCTTCTAAAAGTGGGCATTTTTAGCAGAAATGCCTGGTATTAATATAAAATTGGCAGATGAATTTCAGAGATCACACGAAACGTGTTGTGTTATAATCTATATGTACCTAGTAGGTACAGTTTTGCAACAAGCATTTGTATACGAGAAAATAAATAATCCATACTAATATTAGGAATGCGAAAGTAACTCTATCTGTCTGTTACCTCTTCATGCTTAAACTGCTGGACCGATTAAGATAAAATTTGGCACGGTGATAGTTTGAGTCCCAAGAAAGGACATAGGCTATTTGAAAACGTCAAGTGTGAGTCATTTTTTTGTTTATAATTGCGGAGATACCGTCGATTTTCTACACCGATAACCTAATTTAGGGTGAGTGAAACCGCGGGCAAATTTGGCATGAAGCTATTTCAAAAATACATCGAAAGTATTTGTGGGTACTTAATGTTTTAAAATTTTAATTACAATATTTTGTTGACCGTACCGCCATAACCATACTTATACTATAAATGCGAAAGTAACTCATGTCTATCCGTTTATTACCTTTTCACGCTTAAACCGCTGAACCGGATTAAAATAATGTATGGGGGTAGTTTGAGTCCCAGGGAAGTAAATAGAATAGTTTTTATTTTAAAAAATTCAAAAGGTTCCTAGGAAATAACTATAACCGACCTTAAACGAAGTATAGCTTCAGCTATGGTTTGCTTTAGCAAACTTCATTAGTATAGTTAAGAAGTTGACGTCGAAATCCTACGTCGATAACGAAATTTAGGGCGGAAGAAGCCGCTGGCAAATCTAGTTTAATATTATGTTGAGAACACGACAAAATTGTCATTAATAATTTCGATGACAAATATGTTTCCTTGTAATCTAAAAAGGAAAAATAATACAGGGAAACAAATTCAGGTATATCGTCGTTTGATTTGATAGATAACTGTCTGTTCTAATCATGTTCTAATGCGTAAATTGAATACAAGTTTAATCCCGCGGCTTCGCACCCGTAGATTTTTAAATAAAAAGTCGGTGTCAATAGTAGCCGAAGCTTATCCAGAGCCGAAATGCGAATATGGCGTCCCAAAATTATAGGACAGTAGGGATATTAATGAATCATTAATTATCATATAAATATATGATAATTTTACAGTAAAAAATTTTTCATTTAAATACGATTTATCTTTTGAGGATTTTGCGTTTGGCCAAATTGCAAAAAAAATCACAATTTGTTTTTAATAAACTGCTACTACTATTACTACTACTTCTAGGAACTAATATAAGTTGAATTAGTAAAAATAAAAACTATACTTTGTTAATTTGGTTTTGTATGCAATAGCAGAGCTACCCGCGCTCTTTGGGTAAGCCCTGCCCGTGCTCCCTGGGTAGGACTCTCGTGCTCTCTGGGTAGCCCCCCCCGCGCACTTCCTTGGTCTGTGTTACTTTTCAGGAACTAAATAAGCTATCACTATTTTGCCAGTTGACAGTTTCACACAGAACTGTTTTTATGAAGTGAGATAATTTAACAAACAGACAAACAAATCCAGCTCTTTTTACTTATATGATTAATATTTTAGATATGTATCTGTTATTTCACGAGATGCACAGCAGATTGTCGACTCAGCAAACAAAGAAGCTCGGAAAGTACTTTAAGCACGTACAGTTTTTATCGATAGGTTGGTTTCTAGAAGGTGATTTTGTATAAATTGTTAATAACAAGCTATACCTGCATCAAATGCACCGCTAACATCACAAAATGAAGTCGTTGTTGGTGTTATCCGCATTGGCGTCTGTAGTATTTGCGGCACCATCAATTTTAGGGGACGACTTTGAAGGTTTGGAGACTTTTGAAAAATTACCTCAAACTGCTAAGAGAGAAAAGAAATCCTCTTCAAGTGATCACATCGTTAATCCTCATATATCATATCCCGGAGGTGTTATTCCACTAGAGCATCACATTAGTTATGGATCTAATCAAGAAAGAACTCATTTTGCTTTCAAGAAGCCAATAATTGACACCAAAAAATTTGATCCTCATGTTCATCATGGATATCATGGACATCACGGTCATCAAGAATATCATGGTTTTCCAGGACATCATGGTTATCAAGGGCATCATGGTTATCAAGGACATTTATTACATCAAGGACATCATGGACATCATAAATTTCGTGACATAGATGGAGATAAAGATGTTGTTCACGTTGAAAAGAAATGTAAACAAATGACTGTTAATATCTGTGACGACAAAAATATCTCAGATCCTACACAACTGAATTCGAAAATTGAAGATGCAGTTTTGCAAAAGACGGAAGAAAACGTTAAGGAAAGCATAGAATTGGCAAAAGCAGCAGTTAATATCTTACAACTTGATATACAGAACATAGAACAAAGCAGTGACACAACAAAATCATTATGGAAACACGGCATATCAGAATCTGATATAAAATTACATGAAGATGTAGAAAAAGCAAAGTTAGCACTTCAATTAATTCAAGAGCACTTTGGTGAATTCCAATCATTACGCGGTACCCGTTCAAATGCTGAAATTTTACAAGAAGTTCACCTTGGAGTTGCAAAAACAGAAGAAGAGAGACTGGAACAGTGGAAAGAGGCTATTCAAAACATACAAAGAAATGCAGAAATTGCTAAAAAGATAGAGGATAGTTTTAGAGTTCCAGATGAATTAAGTACTCAAGACATGAATGGTAAAGGAAATTTAGAACAAGAGAGTGTTTTCCATCAAAGCGTAGATGATTTTGGTACAGATAACTTGGAACAAAGAGGAGAAACAAAGTCAACTAAACGGGCTACGGAACCAATTATCATTCAAGAGTTAGAAGAAGCTACTGAAAAAATGACTGAGAAAAATGCCGCGAAAAAGGAAGAAGCTAAAAATGAAATAACACCTTCTGCTTCAAATTTAATCGAATTTCACGTACCTGGGCTTAGTCTTAGTCATGAAACAAGTTTAAGAAATGCAGAACATAAAACAGGTTGGTCTGCCTCTGCAAGAGCTGATCCAAAAATCAATGAAAAACAAAAAATAAATTTGGAAAACAAAGTATCTGTGAAGGCTTCTAATAATGATGACAAAGAAACGACTAGAGATAGATTAGATTGGGTAAAAAAGGAAGAAGCTAACAGTGAAATAACACCTTCTGCTTCAAATATAATCGAATTTCACGTACCTGGGGTTAGTCTTAGTCATGAAACAAGTTTAAAAAATGCAAAACATAGCACAGGTTGGTCTGCCTCTGCAAGAGCTGATCCAAAAATCAATGAAAAACAAAAAATAAATATGGAAAACAAAGTATCTGGGAAGGCTTCTAATAATGATGACAAAGAAACGACTAGAGATAAATTAGATTGGGTAAAAAATGAAGATCATATATCTATGAAATCAGCAGATAGCATCAAAAGCACAAATGAAAGCCCTATTGCAGAACCACAGACAATTAGTGTTGGTAGAGCTTCATTGATGAAATCGGCAGTGCCACTAAGCCAAGAAAAAATTGAAAAAAAAGTAAAACAGACAGATGCTAATCTAATAAACAGCCAGTTTGGACGAGCATGGGTTGACGATAAACAAGTAAAGGCCGCAAAATTGGACCCGATTGTGAACGTACAACTTAAAAATCAGCAAAATATTGTTGAGTCCAATTCTAGGTCATCTGTTAATCTTCTAGACACCGCTCACATTCCTAATACAGCATTAGAAATTAAAGGGGTTATAAAAGAACAAGCACAGGCAAAAAGTGCGTGGAAAGAATCGGAAGCTAACAAAGCAACAATGAATGTAAACCACTTGAATAATGAAAACAAGTTTGACTCTAAAATTGATGGTTCACATTCAAGTGTATCAATGAAAACATCAGAAAATATAGACCAACAAGTTCAAAATATGAAAGCAGCAGAATCGATGTCAGGCTGGGGCAATGAAATGGCTAAAGCAGCATCCAATAGCAATCCCACGATTACAGTTAAGTCAGATGGTGAATCTAATATAACTCCAGCTCATCAAGTTCTTGAAGAGCCACAATCCAAGGTGATAGCTTCCATGAAATCAGCAGAACCACCAGTAAAATCCCGGTTAATAGACTCCTCACCTTCGTCAGCTACGCACGAGCACCACACACTTGGGAAGTCAGTAGGTTTGAACATGAAATCAGCTCCTGAAAGTATAGCCTTGGAACGTAACAGTATGAAGCAACACAAGAGTCCTCAAGCTTCTGCTAGAAGTGCCTATGGATCGTACGGCACACGAGATTCTAGTGTCGTAGGAGTTTTTCCTAATGCTAAGGTAGGAGGCTGTGCCATACCGTTGTTATTGAGTTGCAATCCATCAGTATTAAAGGGTAGTATGGCCAAATCTCATTCTTATGCATCACCAGGCTACCATGGATCTGCTTACAGGGCAGGAGAAGATGTTAATGTACATAACAAAAGGGAGACCATCAAAGTCAATGACGTATCTTCAAAAAACAAAGAAACTTCCACGGATATACTTCCCAAAACTTCTCATATTGTAGAAAAGAACGATAAAAACGAATAACTTATCCAATTAGTTGAAATAATGACCCACATTTTTGCATAGATTAAGTTTAGCACTTTTTTTTTATTTTAAGTACCTAAGTCAATTTTATATAATGTAAATAATTTTATGCTTACATCACAAAAATGCAAATAAATATTTGAATATTAGGAACGAGATTAATTAATTACTTATATATATAGGTTTACCTACGCCGATAAATTTTCTTTTTAAATCTAGTGATCTGAACCTTATAAAGTAATATTACAATCTATAAATATGATAGAAATATTGATGAAGCTCTATTTTTTTTATTTTAAACGTTTTTGGGGTTCTGTACCTCAAAAGGAAAAATGCACCCTTATAGACTTACTTTGTTGTTTGTCTGTCTGTATGCCAAGACCTTTTTTCTCAGAAACGTGTGAAAGTATCAACTTGAAATTAATATCAACTACTAAGGTCTACGGTCCCTTGAAGCTGTGAAAAAAAAAAAAAAACAGGTTGCACTCCGGGAGTGCCGGCAGAAGTGAAAACATACTCGCTATTTACTTCCCATCACTTCTTATCCATATTTATTTATTAAAAATAATAACTTTTGTTTATTTACTTTTTTGACGTTGTATATTTGACAGCTCAATCTGTCATAGAATTAAAATCCCATATCCAACCTCCCTGTACTATTCATAATCGCCATATACTAAAAATAAAAACTAACCTAATGTAAATAAAGGTCACGTGTCCTAACGCGAGTGACATCTTACGAATTTTCGATCAGTACACGTGACCTGACGCGAGTTTAACAGTCTTTACCCATCACAAAAAAAGTGCTCGCCACGGCCCCACAGTGTGATCTATTTGCGAGTGGAATAGCAAGCCTGATAAGTGAGTGCAAGAGAATATATAAGATGGATGCTAGAGAAACTAGCGTAAATATAAACTAAGATTATAAATAAAATTTAATATATGTTTTATTATTAGATTTTTTATCATTTTCAACGAACGAACGAACGAACGAACGAACGAATGAACGAACGAACGAACGAACGAACGAACGAACGAACGAACGAACAAACTAACAAACAAACAAACAAACAAACAAACAAACAAACAAACAAACAAACAAACAAACAAACAAACAAACAAACAAACAAACAAACAAACAAACAAACAAACAAGCAAGCAAGCAAGCAAGCAAGCAAACAAACAACCTCCCTGTACCACTCATAATCGCCATATACTAAAAATAAAATAATAATGTTTGTTTATTTACTTTTTTGACGTAGTATATTTGACATCGCAATCTGTCATAGAATTAAAATTCCATATCCAACCTCCCTGTACTACTCATAATCGCGAATACTAAAAACAAAAATTATAATAGGCGTGGCATTACGGTTTCCGTCTTACGAATTTCCACGATTAGGACACGTGACCTGACGCGAGTTTATCATTTTTTACCCATACCAAAAAAAGTGCACAACGCCGCTAAAGAAGTTTTCACTTCAAAAATCAAGTCTTTAAGTGAACGCGATAAAAAATACGCAATTTTGTCGCATATGTAGGCATTAACAAATAAATCAACGTTGTCTTTACAGGGATACTAGGAATGGTGAAAAGTCATGTAACACATTAAAAAAAAGTTTGCCTGACAATACCCTTTTACTCAAGCATGCGTGGAGGTATCAAGTTGAAATTAATATCAAATACCTAAGTCTATGGTCAATTAAAAAAAAGTTTTTAAAAAGGTGACACAAATCAAAACCTATGGGGTACTTATTGTTGTCCTTGAATCAAAAAATTTGGCAAGAAGCAATGCCATGTAGCACACATAAAGAAAAAAACCTGAAAACCGTAAATTTGTTGTTACAGCTGTCCAACGGAAAAGATAATTCGCAAAATATGTATACACATAAGAGAAAAAGGCATTTGATAACTCAAAAAATATCTACTTATATCTACAATTAAGAAAAAATAAAGAGCTCTAAAACTAAAACTTGATTACGGAAAAGAATCGTGCTCTGCAAAGTACGAAACCTGAAAATATTAGTCCCAACTTCTTATCTACCAACTGATAGCCGTTTTTGCAAGGTGTCACGCGCGTCACGCTACCACGGCTAATTAGTTGGACTATGCTTTCCGCACTTAGCCTCTCAGTCCCTTAGTGCCTTTTATC
Source organism: Apoda limacodes (assembly GCA_946406115.1). Lineage (NCBI taxonomy): Eukaryota > Metazoa > Arthropoda > Insecta > Lepidoptera > Limacodidae > Apoda > Apoda limacodes. The sequence continues at coordinate 22,024,904 of OX291549.1, read as the reverse complement.
CATACATTGGATTGAGGAAATTTTTTCAATCAAAAACTACATTTAACGTTCCTTATTAACTTTTCTCTCAAGTATGCAGTTTTTAGTGGAAATTTTGGGAATTTTAAGTTTTTGAATTAATCAAAAGCCAAGAATAACCCAGTTTTTTGCACATATTTTGTCAAAGTTTTAAAAAAAAGGTCAAGTGTGAATCGGACCACCTTTTACGTAATTTACAAACACAAAAAAAAAAAAAAGTGTGCCTGTGAGCGGTCGCCCATCCAGTGACTGACCAAGCCCGGCGTTGCTTAACATTGAATTGTCAATTTTCACACTTTCTGTTTTTATTTGTGTTTTTTATTGGTAACGATATTTCTTATGCTGTTGTTTAACTCTGAATATAGTTTCTAAGTTCTTATTGATGTGATATAAGATGGTAATAGCTCGAGCCTGTCTCGCACTTGACCGGTTTTTATTATTTGTTGTTATACTTTGGAGCTCACATTATTTTACACTGTAAGTTTGAAGTTTTCCAGTATTACTGCTTTTACGATTTTCTAAAAAGAACAAAAATGTTTTTCTTGTATGGACAATTCGACATTATGAAACGAATTCTGTCAATTTTTAAATTTCATGCTACTACTTACTTCGACCACAAATTCTTTAATGGTCGAACAGACAGACAAACAAACAGTAGCGTAGGCTTAGCAAGGGACTCCGTTGAAATCTTTTGGGTACGGAACCCTAAAAACTAGATACTAACAATTAATTGTTAGTAATATTTTTTGACTGGCGGACAGGCGACAGACTGAGCTATTTTATAAATTTTTAGTCTTTTTAATTTTATTAATTGCACAATATATCCTCATCGATTCAGTAGCTGGGCTTTCACTGCTAGATGTAGGCCTCCGCTTGAGATTTCTAAAACGCACCAGTCTGAGTAGATTGCTTTTTCTTTCCGCGACCTTAACTAAGTCCTTAGTCCATCTAGCTAGACACAACTTGATACAAACAATCTAGGAGTCAAGTATAGAAAATTAGCGAAGTTAAGTGAGGCGCGAGGGCTTAATCAGACATTAGATAGGTGAGGACCTTTCTTAAGCTTTTTCGCGCTTTGGAGGTCACGCTAAGCTGTGGTCCTGGTTGTTGTCAAATGGCAGCAGTCGTTAAGCCAATTTAAAATGCTTATGGCTTAAAAAAATCTAAGAGCAGAACGGCCACTAGGTCAACATCTGCTAATTCACACTGGACCAGCGTGGAGTATGGCCAAAGCCTCCTTTCTGTGAGGAGAGGCCTGTGTCCCTGCATTAGAAACATCTAACGGCTGAGACAACATGTTAGAAGAAGCTAAACGAAATATATTTACCAAAAGTATGCCTTTGATTTTACTGTCATTTACTCAATTAATTTACTCGTACTTTCAAATGTTTGTAAGTAAATATTATTTAATTCGTTTCAAATTCTTGCTTTATGAACACGATACCTGGAATATAATGCGATAATATTTCCGCTGATTATTGAAATTCATTATGGTCTTTTGATCAATGACACATTTCCGCCTTGACTTTTGTACGATTGACACCTGTAACCATGTTGTGCAAATCCGTAATATTGTTCGTAATATGTTTTAGAATATCCAGTATTTGGACTAATCCTATCGGAAATACCCATCAAGAAGAAGTAGATACAAATTCAATAACATGTCCCTTCGAAGCTGACGGTCAAGAACCTAAATGCTTACAAGACGATCGCAATTTCGAGCCCAGTACATCACCATATTTGCCTTCGATACCAGTACAGTCTCAAAATATAGGAGATTTCCAGCAAATTTTACCATCTGCAGAAATAATACCAAGTTGGGCTTCAAGAACAAGATCACCCTATCAAGAAACTTATGCTAACTATCCACCATTAACGGATATTGGACAGATCTATGACACCTTCCCTAATTATGGAGTATATCAAGTAGTTCCGGACGCGAATCGAATACCTGTGATCAGTTCTCTACCAGCAGTTTATCCTTATACTATTTACGGTGCTAATCCATCTCAAGAAGATCTACCATCAGCTTACTATGACATAGATGTGCTGGATTCTCTTAACCCTTTATACTCATCGAGCATTGTTCCTGTGCAGAGATTACCTAGATCAGAAGCAGAAGACTTTTGGGCTGAAGTGGATCAGGCATCTACGATGACCAACCTTCTGCCGACAATGCAAATTCGTTCCAATGGACATCCCTTAAAGGTGGTCCATGCTCGACCTGCGCTGGTGCTTCCACAGCGAGCAGCCCGACCAGCATGGGCTGCATTCGCAAGTAGTTCTTCTGGTTGCTCACAACCTCTCATGTTTTCATGTTCTCCTAGAATAACACGTGGTTATCTTTTAAACGTGCCCGCTGCAACTTATGACCATCAGATTATTTCAAATACACATCAGGAATTTCAACGGCAACCCATAGTTACGGATGGAAAAAAGTTTGTGAATGAAGTAACAAATAAAGACACTCCTGTTAAAAAGACATAAGTATTCAGTATATTAATAGAAGCGCCTAAGTTGCATTGTATTTCTATTGTTGCTAAGATTAAATAGTTTAATAAGGTTTTTGTTTTATTTTATTACTAGCTTCTGCCAGCGACTCAGCCTGCGCTAAATTCGTTTGTCGACGTGGGATTCCTACGACACTTCCTTGGTTATAGTAATCTGATTGACATTTAACATTTTTAAGTAGCCCACGGTGCAAGCTGTTAGCTTGCTAAATTTTATCGTGATTGGTTTAGCCGTAAAAAGGTAACAAACAGACAGACACTTTCGCATTTATAATATTAGTTCGGATAAGTGTCATTTATAAATTCTTAGCTTTACGAATTTAGGAGGAGAGTACTGCAAAGACAGGCTGGCCTGAGTAAGAGCTAGACCTAATTTTTGACAGAATACGTAAATTGATAATATCCCTTTCGTTTCTTTAAAGGATACCAGCTGGTGTTACCGTCATCTTCAAACTGTTAGACCCCCTTATAAGTCCTATAGCTGCTTAATTGACCAGTAGTTTAATAAAATAAATTCCCAAAAAACGTATTATTCTGAATTTCCAACTTAGTATTCTGATGATTTATCCATGCAGGCATGAATACCTGTCCACCTGGGGAGTTGATGGGCACCAACCTCCAATGCATCTCGCGACATCGAGCCACCTTTACCAAGATCTCTCAGGAGGATATCTACGATTGGTAGTTCTTCTGTTTCCTTATTGAGTATGAGTTAATTATACTTCTTGTAACAATGTGTTATTTAATTTCATAATAAACAATAACTTTTTTTCAAGATTTTCACAAGGAAAAATATAAAAAAAACCGGTTAGGTGCGTGTCGTACATGCATTAAGTTAGGGTTTCGTGGGGTTTGTAAAGCTATGTTTTTCAAAACTATTTTGGTTGGAAGTATTTATAAAGTTTAAAGTTATTTGTGGTTTTTTTTATATTTTTTTTTTTAAACTCACCGTTTAACAGTTAAAGGGGACTAAAAGAAGGGGACATACATTTTGTAAATTTAGCAGCTAACGACTCGCTAACAATGCACTTGAAGAAAAAGTTCATTTAAAATATTAAATGCCTTTTGAAAGGCCTATCCTTAATACACCCCACACAAACAATTAATCCCTCGGTTAAATGTATGGAAAGGCCACCAAAACGGTATGGCGGTTCATATCAGTCGCCTATCCTTAAAATTTCACCAAAATCGATTCAAATACGGGCGGGTGAATGAATATGAAACTATGAGGGTGCCGTTTTCGTTATTTTGCCACGGAATCCTAAAACTTACAAAATCCAAAGAAATTAAAAATATTAATCTGCATTATTCTTGTTTATTTTTTTCCCAAACCGCTGCTCTCATTATGTTGATATCGCGACAAACACGAACATTTTAAATCGGATCACTTGCGAGTCGGATTCATGCACTGAGGGTTATGTACTTAATAGGAAGGTTTGTATAGATCGCCTTACGTAAGTCGAATCAAAATGGCGGTCTTCTGCGCAGTTTTGATAAAATACATCCTGTTTAACTAGAATTGTCATAAATACGTATTACGGATCACCTTACAAGTTAATGTACTTTTTGAACAACATTGGCTTGGGAAGTAGTCATTAGGTATAATAACATGTAACAGTAAAAAAATAAGAACTTCACAAAACACTAAGGGGTTAAAAGTTGTAAATGTTTTTTAATCTCTGTCACTTATTGGTAACGTTATGACACCTTCTACATCATTTTGAATTGGTAATTGCTATGGTTATGCGCTGCCCCTCGCGTCGCACCGTATTCCCCAACTCAATGGACCCGAAAGTGTGTTACTGCGCATGGTTCAACTTACGTGGCGCATAGGGTTTCTGCTCGAGAATTCTCGAACTCGAGAATTCTCGAACTCGAGAAGACTCGAGAAATCCGTCTTGGTTCGAAACGAGAAAAAAAACCCGTGCCTCGAGTATTCTCGAGGCACTAATTCGAAGTGTTCGAGGTAGGTTTTTCCTCGTAAAATTGTCCGCGCTCGCTGCGACTACTGCGAGCAAACTGTTTCACTCACACACATACACAAACTAATGATCTCATTCAGTGCTAAAGGCATTAAAATAATTTTGAACGACTGATATTGAATTTGTTATAGACAGAATCAGATTAAAACTCTTAGTGATCTGTTACTATTATTAGTTTTTTAAGATTTAATTGTTGTAATGGTTATTTAAGGAGCTTTCTATGTTTTGATATCGATCAAAGCGAAATACCAGACTGATTAAAGAATTACTGTATGTTACTTCATACTGTTACCAGAAAGTTTTCTTGTTATTTCTAGAAGATTACTTACGAACATATTGTAATGTTATTACATTCAACAGCACTGCTCGCCATCGTACATGTATCTACATAAGTACATAAACGAAGTTTGCTACAGGAAGTTACATCACATTTGAATGTACGAGAAACTTCTAGAACAAGAGCGGCGAGTGAATGAAACTTACGACGTGTGGACCAATCAAATTCTCCACAATTGAAATTTTGAAATTCCCAGAAATTTTGAAAAACGACTCGGCCAATCGGTGATCTCGAAATTGCAAGCGGCCATTGATTGGTCAACCAAATACGCGTCGCATAGCGGAAGTAGTGACTGACACACACATAGAAGCGAGCCCTCCTATAAAAATCATCGCAGGCTCAGCGCTAGCACAGTATTTTTGTAATCGTCGACCTAAAAAATTTAAATAGAAGAAAGTGGACTCACTCTGCCCAAATGAAAAATAAGAGGTCAACAACATTTAAAGCAGCATCAGCTGGCCTGAGAGGACAGTGACCCCATACTTCATACCTAAGCAATACCAGCTGGTGGTGAAGGACAGCGACCCTGAGTTCCAGGCGCAACCCTGATCAGCTGGCTATGGTAGCAAGGACCATGGGCTCGGACATCTACGTTGCCTAGGTGGCAATTCTCCGATTCGTCACGACGTGATATCAGCCTATCCTAGGCTGACCTAAATCTGCAATATACAGTGCCATTAGGTAGTTCATAGAAAAAAAAGTTAATTAACCATTTTGAAGTTAATCTAGGTCTTATAATAGAATTATATTTTAGATAAATTTATTATTAGGGAAACATAAAATAAATATTATTGTACCTAAAGAATATTTTTATAAAGTGTCTGTTCCAAAATACTAGCAACTTGAATATAGGCGAGAATCGAACCCACTATTATCTCATTCCTATATTCAAATTTGACGGCCAAGAGGTTGAGTCATGCTGACTAAGTGATAGCTAGCCGAGGCTTGGGTTCGAATCCCAAACTGAACCGTTACAATATGTAGACTTACGCCAATTTAAAATAGAAACTCTTAGGGTTGTTGTGGCACCATACCACCCTTAGTTATCTGTTTCCATTTGTTACTTATGATTTTATTATTGTGATGTTTCTGTAAGAAGATTTTTATATTTGATCTCAATGATTTAAAAGTTAGAGCTAATAAATACCAATATAATATTATTATTTAGATTATTAGTAGAGCAATAGCTTGATTGACGAGGAATTTTTTTTTATTACCAATTATAAGTCTTCTTTGAAAGTCTCGAGACTTGAGACGACTCGAGAATTTGGCCTCGAGAATTCCCGTGCCTCGAGAACGAAAATAGTTCGCGAAATCAGAAACCCTAGTGGCGCAACTATTCTATACACAAAATATCAAAATTTAAGTTTTGTAACTCATTCCGTGTACGAGCTAGATACCCCTGATATCCCTGCCTTAACTCGGGCAGATAGTATGCTAAAAGCGGCCCTTTTTATGAGAAATACTATCTAAAATATAAATATAGCGCTATAAAAATATCTTATTACTATATTGTTTTTATTTCTTGATAATTTAAATTTGTATGTTATTATGCATAGTAAGTCCTGCGCTAAATTGCGCGGAGAAGGAACTCAAAATATTTAATAGAGGCGCAACACAGACCAAGGAATGCTGGGCGGTGCACAGTTGCGTAGCAGCGAGTCCGAAATGCTGAGCTCTGTGGGGGGTTAAATATTTGCCTCATTCTTTTCCTTCCCTTACTACTGAGAGTACGCCAATGATTAGTACTATTGCTCTATATCTTAAAAAGTTTTCTTTGTAATATAGTAGGAGTATTATCCATTGGCGCATGTAGATAACCTTTTCTTTCACCAAGATAAGTTTATTGAAGAGGAATCACGTTGTGGCAACGTGCTGGTTGTTATGCTTGAAGATTTGACTATCTATATCATTTGTCAGATACGTTGTGTTACTTGTAAATTATATTATCTATAGAAGTGATAAAGTGTACTAAGATATAATAGGCTTTCTTCATGTGCAAGAAATATAATCTTTCAGAATGGCTCTTCAGATTAGGCCTATGCTTTTTCAGTGTAAGGCATGTTATTATATAGATACGAGTACTTACCATCGATATGAAAAAAACAATTACTCAGGTTTTTTCCGGTTAGGTCAAATTTCCGTTTCTTGATTTTTGGTCCTGGGTACTTATTGCTTACCAATCCCAATTTCAAGCGGATGTGAATCTTAAATTATTTCGCATTAAAGCCAACACATCCAAAAATATTTCAATTGAACTTAGTACTTCATTGAGATAATTGATTTTCATCACACTCGTAAACAGTGTCATTACATGGAGGCAAAGCGGGTGCTAAGACCTTTATTACTCCCACGGGCTTTTTCTTTGCCTATTCTATCTGCAAGTATGTATAAAAGATGTCAGTTCAAAATATGAACTACACGCTTACACTAAGTTATAACTTTAGCTAAAACTTTTTAATTCATTTTATATAGATATTTAGAGCGCTGGCTCTAGCGCCATGTACCGGTGGCGTCGTTTCCTCTACTTCTATTTCTGGCACTTCAATTGTGTTTTGGTGATTTTATTTATTTATTCACCTTATATTTTTATTTATTTACTTGCAAATGTAATGAAAAACATTGTGTGTAACAGGAGCCTCAGGCTTAGGCTTCTAAATAGTCTCTTGTTCATGATTTTTTTCTAAGCACATCTAATTGAAATAGTACATTGTGTATTAAACACAGTGTACTATTTCAATTAGATAACTACTTAGGTTTCGTCAGTCACGTAGAATAAAGAATGTCTTTCGAACCTACCTTGTAGGTATAAACATAACCCGCGTCTTAAAGCTATCGATACGACTGCTACGTTTCTTGCCGGCTCTTTTTCGGTAGAAAAATCATTCCAAGCCAGTGTGGTATAGGTTTCAGCCCCGTGTGTATCAATGAGTCTTTCTTTTAATTTGACAAGTACATTGATTATTCACACCACTGACTTAGCGGTGAAGGAAAACATCGTGGGGAAACCTGCATATGTCAATAAAAGGAACATATGTGAGGTCTACAATCCGCTCTGGGCCCGTGTGTGGACTATGGCCCGAATTACCTTCAGTTGATTCGGAAGTTATCCTAACCTTGATCTAGGTGTAAGCATACCCGTGTGCAGACGCTGGCTTCGTCTACTTGATTAAAAAATATTTTGAGTTTGACTTTGATAGTAATTTAATCTCTCTTCCTACCTCTTTAGTCTGTCTATAGTGTATGATAGATAATTTGTTGGTTTCCATTTAATGTTATTAAATTGTCGATTGATTATTGAATGACCCCATTAATCAATATTATCACTAATATCGGTATCTGTGATTATTTTTAGATTTCTTGGAGGATAACATTAATTTAAATTAATTTTATGTCGCTATGGAGTACGCCAACGAATGCTCAATGCTCTGGTATCGGTTGTTTTTACCTTCTACACCAAATCCTTATAATATAAGTAGTTAGTACGTATACCTAGAGTTAAAGTTAGAAAAAAAGTAAAAAATGACTAGAATAGAGTTGTCATGGGCGCCGTCAAGGGGGTGCAAGGGATGCGCCTGCAACACCTGGCTTCAAAAATATATGGAAAATGAAATTGTTGTTTTTTCAGTAAGTAATAGCTAAAAAGCTTACGTAAATTTTCATATTTCGTTTCGTTTTGACGTTATTTTAAAATAATTTAGCACTTTTTGTAAAAGGATCGTCAAATTAAATTTATACTAAATGTATCACGTAGATGCACCCCCTGAAAATCATCTTGCCGGCGAAATTGATTTTTCAGCAAACCTATTATTCTAACGGTCTTCGTTAAATTTTTCTTATGTCTACATACTTCTATAATCAACGGGTTTCGACAAGCGATGTGGCTTGCTTAATATTATTTCAACCCTAACGGGTTTTTTTTCAGCGGCGGATTTTATAATTTAAAAAAAAAAACTAAGTCCCGAGTTGATATTCATTTGGATCCACGATAGGTATCTATTTGGCCAAATAGCTATTTCAAATTAAGTAGATAGGTACTTACTTAGATACGTACATGCATAGTTTCAAAATTTTTAAGGCGTCATTATGGTATAAGTATATAAACATACATTTTAAAGTAATGTATATGTTGTGTAATAGTTTTTTGGGTTCGGTACCCAGAGGCGTATAAACGGGACCCTACTACTAAGACTCCGCTGTCCGTCCGCTTGTCACCAGGCTGTATCTCATGGTCTGTGATAGTTTAAATTTTTACAGAAGATGCATTTCTGTTGCCGCTATTACAACAAATACTAAAAAAAAAAGATTTGATTTTTTGCCACTTTTATAGATAATGGTACGCAACCCTTCGCGCGCGAGTCCGACTCGCACTTGGCTGATTTTTAGTACATTTATAACGATATCGTAAGTATTGCAGAAGTAATATTTCTGTCCATATCTATGTAGCATTTTTCTATGTAATGCAATAGCTAACATAAATTTTGTGCCCTAACAGTTTCGCGGTCGAAAACCTACAGCAAAATAAATGTTCGGCTGCGTAGGTTTGCAGTATGCACGCGGAGGTTATACACGTTAGTTACGTGAGTTAATTTGTATTGGGATCTTATTACTAGAACACCGCTGTTCGTCCGTCCGTCTGTCACCAGGCTGTATCTCATGACCCGTGATTTTTAGAAACTTAAAATTTTATACAGAAGATGTATTTGCAGCTATAACAACATATACTAAAAAACAAAATAAAATAAATATTCACGGGGGCTCCCATACAACATACGTGATTTTTTTGCTAATTTTTGACATTGATAACGGCAACAGGTAGACGCTTGAAATATTCACAGAATATTTAGTTATTAATTCACTTAAAAAATAAATAATTAAATTAAAATAAAACAAATATTTAAGGGAGGCTCCCATACAACAAACGTGATTTTTTGGCCGTTTTTATAGATAATGGTACGAAACCTTCGGCGCGAGTCCGACTCGCACTTGGGCGTTTTTTTTTCTGTTTTGTTTCCTAACTACTGGCTAATGCTGTTGTTTTAAGCTACGCATCCGTATGCAGTAGGTGTGGGTCGTGTCAAAGTTGATGATTTAGCCTATATTGTCATGTACACAGTGAAACTCGTGTGTAGCGTGTGCGTGCGCCTCAATCGATTCACGGCTTTACATCGGTATAATAAACAAACAATTTTCAAAGAATAATGGCGTATTTCAAATGCCGATATCGATGGTAGGTACTCGTAGGTACGCGATAAAATGCACGATTGTTGCAATTGTGGCGCAAATTCGATTCTGCGAAAATGTAAAGTGTAAACACGAGGAATTACGTACATGTCGTAGGTACTTCAAATTTATTAATAAACACTTCAATGTTATTTTAAACTGAATTCGTTAAAAGTTCTTAATGTAGGTATGTATTATCTTTAAGTATTGACTTATTTATTTATTAACACTACCCAGGACCTTTGATAATTTACCTGTCAAAAATGAGGGAAGTTTTTTAAGCTATATTGACAACAGCTTTATTTTAAACTGGCTGTTCGCACACGGCATCGCCCGGGCGAATTTCAGCCGTGGATTTTTCTAATATTCTTTTACACAAATATTGTCCTGACAATTAGGGAAACAACCCAAACCAAAAAAAATTACAGCCAACTCGGTCGACCGTTCTCAAGTGATGCTGCCGGGCAATTGATTTATTTATATAGATACTAGTGTACTTTGAACAAATAAAATATGATTTCCACTCCTGGTAACAAAAATCAAAATTTCTAACACCGGACTCTGTAAGGTAAATTATTAGCAAGCCTTGCACTAAAAGGGCTAGAATATAGCAGGCACTTAGCTTGCTCCATTCCGTCCAATGCAAACACAGATAGTTCTTTGCTTGACATATTGCTCTGTTAGTCCCTTGAATGATTGCTGGTGCCTGGCTGGACAACTAATGTCACCAACCTTAAACTCGAACGTGGCGAAAAGTCCTTGCAGGGCTTGTATGATTACTTTGTTGTCCGTCTGTCTGTTAACACCCTTTTTCTCAAGAACGTGTGAAGGTATTCAGATAAAATTAATATCAAATTCTAAGGTCTACGCCCCCTTCAAGCTATAAAAAATCAAGCTTCTACGTCGACGAAATAAAAAAAATACAGCCGAAATACGGCAATTTTCGTCGCATATTTTGGTATTCACAAATAAATCAAAACATATGGGGTACTTCCAGTTATCCCATAATCTTGAAATTTTACACGAAGTAAGGTCTTACAACGCAATCATAAGAAAAAATCCGAAATTTGTTAATTTGTAGATATAACATATTAAAAAGAAAGGTACGTCTGTCTGTCTGACAAGACCCTTTTACTCAAAAAACCCGTGAAGGTATCAAGTCGAAATAAATTCAAATACTAAAGTCTACGGTCACTTGAAGTTTTAATAACTATACGTATTGTAAATGTATGGAATATTTCTGTTACTTTAAATTTTAATAAAGGGGTCACTAAACGCGTACGAGGCACTTATGCAAATAAGCGTTTGCTCCATCGATATGCTGCCGGGAAATCGCGGAACCTTAAGTAGATACTTTCGTATATTTCCGGGACACATATTTTTTTATTTTCTACACACAGTTAAGTAGAAAAATAAATAAATGCACTAAATACAATTGCTTACTTACGAGTTGCTGTTTATTGGTTTATTACAAATTCACTAAAATGTATTAACTACATAAATAACAGTTGTAAGTCCTGAAAGGATTATGAAAAAACCTCTGCAAAATAAGTAAGTTTAATAATTTTTGTAATTAAAAAAATTCAACTAATTTGGTGGTTTATTAGAAACTAAATATGTACTTTTAAGGGTTGAGATAGAAACACGACTTTGTTTTTAGATTAGGTATGTCCACTCACGCTTTGTCGAGCATTTAAGAATCTTATTACTTTCTTCTTGAAAAACCTTAGAACCTTATCCTTAGAGAAAGCGTTGCTATGCGGGTTTGCATGCCCTGGTTTTACAGCCTAAGCGTTCGTAGGAGAAAAGTCCTCTTATTAAACCGCACTGTCCATGACTATAAAATAAAATCAAATTATATCCTTGTTTTTTCAACTTAACGCGTTAACAATGGATTTTCAGACACTTTTTTCACCCGTATATTTGTGTTATAGTAATGAATGACGTGCAGTCTAAGAAGAAAATAAAAGTAGTTTTTTATCAGCACTATTTGGATATTTATATTACAAAAGTGTGAGTTTAGCAAAAAGTTCCGTAGAAATAGTTCAAATAATCGATGGTGACGTAGTGTACGTAAAACCTATAGCCAAATCTTAATAACACGTACAGCGGGGGATTCCGGAGCTTATTTACCTGCCTTTTAAGTCTATTTATTTAGGATTACCAATAAAAGCGGTATGATGTGAGAAGAACAAATTATTCTTGTGTGTATTATAGGCGCGTGACGTGATGTGCTATGTAAATATTTTCAAAAATAGCCAAAAATTTTGAATAACAACCATTTCTGTTGAATTGGGAATGTTATTGAGCCAAGTTTTAATTTCTTGTCCTTAGTATATAACAACTAAACTACTTGACTGAGGTCCCACAATTCCAGAACGCACCCCTTACCATCTTTAAGAGCATTGGAATACTTGGTGTTGACTTCTAAAGCGACTTCTGTGATCAGTTGGAAGTCAAGGTGAAAATGGCGTCCATAAAGCTTGGAGTACTCAACAGCTTAGAGTGAAGCAGTACTTCACCTCGGGGCATAGTTGGTGCTTAATAAGTCGTAGGTCCAGCCCCATATGGAGTACTGCTGATATCTCTAGGCAAGTGCATCCGCATACCAGCTACCCTTTTGTCTCAATTCAACTATAAGCTAAGAGAATTGTGGACGATCTTAAACTCACAAATCGTATCGAATCCTTAAGTCTGAGGAGAAAGCTACCGCTTGTATAATAGGGTGCCATGGCTACTTTTTGCCATCGCACAACCTACTACCGGCAGGGAAGTCATGTTCACATCTTAGAACTTTGAATAGCGTGCGCTTTCAGTGGAATTTCCTCCCGCAAATGCTTAGGTTGTGGAATGAGCTCCCTCTAAGGACTACAGTGTGGGGTTCTTCAAGAAAGAAGTAATTAGATATTTAAAGGGTCTGCAACCAACGCGCGAGTAATGCCCCTGGTGCTGCAAGCGTTTATAGGCTGCCGTGACCGCCAGCTTATTAGCACCTTACTAGTATTAAAAAATGTGAACAATAATTCTTTAGAAAAACAACGTGCTAGGTAGTTGCTATAGGAATTCTTAGCTAAACATAAGAAGTTGAAAAACACAGCTTATGTTTTTGCAAGTTGCTAGACAATTACTTGAAGGTTTCTGACATTCCTGTACTTACTGTAAAATGGTGTTCCGTAGTTGTCTGTCGCATTATGCGGACCGTCTATAATAATCTTATATTAATTTGTGTGGGTGTGTGTGTGTGTGTGTGTGTATGGTGACTTGGCCCATAGTGCTAAAGAGAAAGCCGATCTATTGGGCAGTCTCTTTGCCTCAAACTCGAATATGAACGACGAAGGCGCTGTACCACCTACTATACCGTGGTGCGGTAAGACCATGCCGGAAATCTCCATAACACAGCGGGAGGTCCGGCGGGCGTTAATTTCTCTAGACGTTCATAAGTCGAGTGGGCCAGACGGTATACCAGCAGTGGTGCTTAAGCAGTGTGCTCCTGAGTTATGTCCACTAGGCAATTTCCGTCTTCATGGAAGACCGCGAATGTGTACCCGGTGCCCAAAAAGCGCGACAGATCAGATCCATCAAATTACAGGCCTATCGCTATTACCTCTCTCCTCTCCAAGGTGATGGAGCGTGTGATCAACACACAGCTTCTAAGATACCTAGAAGAACACGACCTGGTCAGTGATCGTCAATATGGCTTTCGCCACGGTCGCTCGACTGGCGACCTTCTAGTGTATAGAACTCACCGATGGGCACTAGCCATTGAGAGTCAGGGCGAGGCATTGGCATGTAGCCTGGACATAGCGAAGGCGTTTGATCGGGTCTGGAACCGGGGTCTTCTATCGAAGTTGCCACCTTACGGAGTACAGAACTAGTTTTTTACTACTTGTTTTACACAACTATAAACTTAATCAACGACATCCCACACGACAAGACCACGGATAAGAAAAAAAGCTTATTGTAGGGAAGGCCCCAAGAAAAATTGTTTTTTCAAGATTATACATATTTTACCAATGCCAAATTATAGCTTTCTAGTACTCATAGTCTTTGAGCTAAGCCCCGAACGGACAGATGGACGGACATGGCGAAACTATAAGGGTTCTTTGTTGGCGACGGAACCCTAAGAAAGAAATTATATTTTAAAAACTGGTCAAGTGCCAGCCGGATTTACGCAGTAAGGGTTCTGTACTTTCCTGTAATCCTTAAAAATATACTGATGTATAGAACTATTTTCTATATTTTTTAAATATATATAAAATAAATATTTTAAGACACCCACAACTAGGGTTGCCAACTTTTTTTGAATGAGACAGATAGAGTTTACCTGTGTTTAAAGAGACTAAATAAAGACTAAACGCATTCATAAAAATTAGTAGTTAATTAGAGTAGGTATTATTGATTTTTTTTTTAGAAATAGTGTTATTTTGCTATTTTGTGTGTCACATTAATTTTGTCGTCTGTCAAGTCGTGACTGCAATAATAAACTTTCATAAGTGTGAACTTTGTTGCAAAAATATGAAAGTTTATTACAATGTTGTTTTTAGCTCACTTGATCTCGATTGGCAAAGGTATATAGGTATATAGGTAGGTATACCAACCAACCAACTGTCAATAGTGAAAAGTGAAAGTGAAGTGACAAGTAGTAATGAAAAGTATACGTAAATAGATTATTTTAGGGTAGTCTAATAGTGTTATAGTTATAAAGTACACTAACGTGAAATAGAGTATAATACTCTATTTAAGAGTAGGGTACCCATCTCACAACAGCCCTTTTATTTGATATGTCACACAGTACCTACATTTTGCAATTTTTTTAAATTGTAAGTTTTCAATTCGGACGTACGGAACCCTAACAACGTGTCTGACTCCATTTTGGTTTCTCAAAATTTGTATAAGTTTTCCCTCGAAATCATCGTAAAACATTTCTGATAAATAGTTTCCCAATGCTATCCACATCGAAATCTTTACTAAACACAAGGAATTGAGGAGGTTCGTTTGTTTCAGCCGGGAGACGTCCACTGCTGAACGTAGATCTCCAAAACGGCCGGTCCTGAGCCGATCGCGCCCATCGGCTTTCTGCGGCTCTAACCAGATCGTCTGTCAACGCCGTCCCACGCTCGTCTTCCGATCCGTATTCGCCACTCGAAAACCTTTCTACCGCATCGCTTATCGGTTCTACGACCGATGCAGCCTACTCATTGCCACTTCAGCTTGCTGACTTTGGTTCTTTTACCAATTTCTTCGTTTCGGATTCTATCGCGCAATGGCTATTTTAAGCTTATTTAAGGGGCCAACAGTTAGAGAGTTGAAGGTACATCAAAACATTTACACCATTTTTCACCAAAACGCTTCCGCCTGCAAATTGGTTCCACAATCTTTAAATAGGTAAGTTTTTTTGGCAATTGAAATAAAAATAGTTTTCGTGTGTCATATCTAGAATTTCTGCTAAATTCTCGTTACGAACTCATGAGTTAACAAGAATTTAGTAAATCACAACACACGTGGTGCCTTACATCAACAGACCACCCGCTGTACACACACACGTCAAAGTGTTTATAGTCTGCTTGGCACCGGGGTTCCGTTCGAGGAATTTGACGTAAGGGACTGCCGTATTAAGATAACGATAGACAGTTTAAAAGGATAGGGCGAGGAAATATTATTATCAAACGACTGATTTCAACTTCGTATTGTACACGAGTTTAACGTTATCATTTGTGAACACAAAATTAATAAAGTTATACAGTAGACTACTATCTATAAGTAAACAACAATGAAGGTTTGGTTACTTGTAGTTGCACTGATTTCTGTGTCCATTAGTTTTGGCAGTGCAAAATTTATACACCGACATCGGGATTCAGATGGACAAGGAAATAGAATGGTTAAAGAAACAGACTTCAGGGAACTGGATGACGAAAAGTTGATCGTAAGTTCATAGAAATATTAAATTCACCTTATGAAAAACATACAACCGAATTGAAAACCGTTTTTTGGAGTTAGTTAAAAATTATTTGATTACCTGAAAAACAACTATTCTATTTTCTATGGTTACTGGTGCTGTAAGAACTAATTTCTGAATAAAGTATAACATATATATAGTATATAATTATATAGTACGTGTGTACGACACAGTAGTCCTCCTAAACGGCTGGACCGATTTGAATGAATTTTATTGTATGCGTTTGGGCGGCGCCCTGGATGGTTTAGATTTACAAATCAGCCCGGCATCATGCAGGATAACGTCTGCCCGGTCAGCTAGTTTAATTTATAATTTTTCCCCGCAGCTCCGCTCGCTCTATATTCGGGGTTGCATGTTGGATTCCTACAGTAGTTATCGATAGGGGTTTCTTGATTATTGATTATTTTTAATGATGTTTACGATACTAGGCTATAGCTTTTTTTGGATTGGAAGGGATTTTTGAAGTTTCTTGTGTTAATTCAGATTGTAAACTATTCCAAATTTCAGCCAAATTGGTTCAGTTGGTGTGGTGTTCTGGAGTAAAAAAATCATAATACAACATATTTAGAATATTGGTACGTACGATATACCAACAATGCCCCGCAGTTTAACACGTGAAATATAAAAATGCAACTTAAAAGGTATAAATAAGACAAACCTAAGTTAGAAATAAAATTGATTTAGCAAATTTAAGATATAAAGCGACGAAAAATAAATCTTTCTTTTTTAATGTACTATGCAAACTTAAGACCAATACAAGTTTTTTAGTTTTTATGTACTTAATCAATAAACTTTTTTTATTAGGTTGCAGTACGAGAAGTTAAATAAAAATGGTTTCTTAATTTCAGGAGGCTATTCGCAACATCAAACCTTCAAGGTTCGTTCCGTTTAACAGTGAACTGTTCTTCAAGACCTATGAGCCTTGCGAAGAGGGCTTCAAGAGAGACTTACTCGGTGTTTGCCGGGAGGTCTGGGACTGATGAAGCACCTACACATTTGAACATAAAAGTATGGAAGACGTTAGCAGTTGTATGAGGATGTACCTACTCGTGCTGTTTGAATTGCTGCAGAGTTTGAAATAATCGAAAAGTAAAAACAATTATAGTAACAAATTCATTGTAAAATGTATACTATTAATAACACAATATAATAACAAATTCATTGTGATTGTTATATGTAAGTAAATGTTCGCAGTATATTTGGTATAGATACCAGTTACCATTTCTTTTTTCTTTATTCGGTTTAAACTTAAACTTTATATACTAACTAGACTTTGCCAGCGGCTCCGCCCGCCCTAAATTCGGTTATCAGCGTGGGAATCCTTTATTTAATCACAGTATTAATACTGTGCTTTACTACTAAATTACACTAATGTAGTTTGCTATATCAAGCTGTAGCTATAGTTCGTTTAAGCTCGGTTATTGTTATTCCCGCGGGAACTTTGAAATTTTTTGGGATAAAAAGTAGCCTATGTGCTATTCCAGGACCTAATCTATAGGTGTGCCAAGTTTCATCCCGATCCGTCCAGTGGCTGAAGCGTTATTGAGTAACAAACATCCATCCATACATATATACTTTCACATTTATAATATTAGTAGGATAATAAGTGTCAAGTATTGCCGAGATGTCTCTGACATAATTTTGTATTCATTCGTAAAAGTTGTAATAACTTAATTTTCTTATTTCACGCGATACGCCTAAAAATAATATATTTAGTAGCCAGGTAGGTATCTGAAAGTACATGTGTCAAACATTGGTATAGACTGACATAAAATGAAAATTCATCTAAAATGTTGCCAAGACAAGCTCTGTCAAAAAGTTATCAGATGTCATGTACAGCCAAGCTTCTAACTCTACACGCCCTGACTCTACAAGCCCTTAAGTCACAAACTCTACATATATCTGGATTGGCCGTTTCGCTACCATCAGACAGGCATAAGATGAAAACATTTATTTGTGTGATATTATTCCTTGCTTTGTTCATGCATCATGAATTTATTTTAGTATAGACAAAGCCAATGATAAGATAAGATATGTTTTACATAACAATGTCGTATTGGACATTAATTGATTGAAGGGTTCGATAGTGTTTTTGTTTCATGCGTAACAATACAAAGGACAAACTGTTTTATCATAGGTGTTTAATTACAAACAAAGTTATATTAAAATATAATTTAATTAATAAATTAATAAAAAATATACATTATAATACTAGAATTTTAAAATTTTTATTCTTTTAGTCATTCTTGTAAATAAAAACCAATAAACACTCATTTCTAATTAGGTACCTATACAATACAAAAAATTTTTGAAAATTGCTAACATAACAAAACTGAAATTTATCATCACTTTAACAACGTAGGGGTGACATTTGTCACCGTGACAGTTTTATCACTCTTGTGATATCTATGGGAATGTATGGTAGGTGCACGCACGTAACGTGATAGTATTTGAAGAGTGACGACATTGTCACGGTCACAAATATCACTCATGCTTGATAGTTCCACGAGTACATCTAGATAATATCTAGTTTTAAAATAATTTTAAATTGCTGACCAATGACCAGCTGCAAAAAGCTTAGGACCTTGGATCTCTAATGCGTGAATGAAGTCGTCTGCTGATAATGTGGTAGTCTACATGAGGGAGGCTGGTGGTAGAGTTACAGCCCCGTGGCCAGACAAGGGTGAGGGTAGTGCGGCCACCCCTCTGATCCAGGCCCCACGTTCGCAGCAGAAGGACTCCACGTTGTTAAGAGCACGCATATAAATCGTTGTCACTCCCCCTGTTGATAGATATTGAGTACAGTTTTTGGTGATAGGTACTTAATGTTATGGTTTCTCTTCCTTATAAAACCATCACTTGTAAATACAGGTTTTCTTATCATGCTTGTGACTGATAAAAGGTAATTTTATATTTGACATAATAATCGAATGTTCCATGATTCAGCGTGATTACTCTATAAAACCCATTCTATCACAAAATCCCATGGCGATCGAGACTTACAAATATGTATTGTTAATTTGGTAGACCTACTCTTCAAATAGCACAGGGGCACTCGATCAAGTTTGCAAATTTAGTAACATAGTATAGTGGCGATTTGTTGACCGACATTATGCACATTTTGCGTTGAATGTCAATAATCCAACCAAAGAGAATGAGCCAAGATTTGTACAGTGTGTCACACAACATTTATGTCTTTTTTAACTTGGCTGGATTATAACATTAAACCCATTGAAGCAGTATTCAGAACGCACCTTATCTTAAAATTAAAAAGTTCAAAAACTCCTAATTCGTTTGTGATATATACAGAAACTGTAAAGTTCTAGATTGAGATTGGATATTGGATTCTATTGGTTTCAATAAATTGGGAAATCATACAGATCACAAGCATTTTGAAAAATGCAGGTTAAGAGTGCCTTAATTCGTGAAGACATTTATGAAAGTATGAAATACTATTATCTATATTGCTAAAGAGCTCTTTATCTCGTCTTCGTCCCCATTTAGTTATAGAACCTCTTGTGCTGGCCTCAATATGGATTCTCATACAGTGGAAACTGTCGTGGAAGAGATACCAGTGGTAATGTAAAAAAACGTCAAATTCTTCGTGAATTTCATAAATTAGGGAATTCTCCCCGAGTATCTGTGTTTTTTAGACAGAAGACGTCAGATTCAGTTTGATGTGTGTTCTGAACACTCGTGAAAGTCATACCTCTACCTATATATATAAATCTGTGGTCTCTGCCTTCTATGGCGGTAGCTTAGGTAGATTATTAACCTCCCCTCCTCAAAACCCAAGTAATGTTGCTGTGATATATGCATTACTCATTGACGTCACATTGCCAACCGATCATGACCGATGTCCGTTTATAGGTAAACAAAATTATTTGGTCCAGAGTGCAACGGCCAAAGGATATTTGTATGAAGGCTGACCTTAATATTTATTGGATTTTTTAAAAATCACGGTGCCCAATGAAATTTATATATAATTGGATATAGACACAGATACAAGCAAAAAATGTCTAATAACTTAATGCCCTAAAGCGTCGGATTTGGAAGATATTTACAGGTAAAGTTTCCCCTCCTATCAAAACATATAACTTTCACTCTGTACCGCTATTAAAAAAAAAAATTAATGCATGTGATGTTAGGGCCAAAATATTCAAAGCCCTTTTTTGGATTGAATACCTTGTTGCGACTTTGTATGTAAGTAATGTAGCATAACTTACGGGTACTTACGTACGTGACTTTGTTAAGTCAATGTACCTATGTGTATCATCATAGTCATCAAATTTAAATGAATATTATGAGTATAAAAGAAAAAATGTCAATGCCTAGCTAATAGGTGTTTTTACCTAGGCACTTTGCATGATCCGTATCGATTTTGCGATAGCTCTACGAAACCATAGATGACTATAATACATTAATAGCTATAGTGCAGAATACGCTGCAATTTTTTTTCATTTAACATCTTTTAATTAAGCACGTAACGGTCTGTGTTATGCTTAAGCTGGTCCGCAATTATCTTTTAGGGATTCTTAGCTAAATGGCCTTATAGGAACCCTTGTAATTTTGTTATGTCACAGCTTCAAAACTCCTTGCACAAATTGAGATTTTTTTTAACAGAAGGTTGTTAAGACACCTTTCTGTAAAATGTAAACTCCTATGCAGTATTGTAATGAAATTAATAAAAAAAACAAGGCTACATCGCGTTTTTGTGCTGTGCTGTAGCAAAACTAACTGAAGGTTTGAAAAAAAAATAATTATACTAAACGTGCTTTTGTCTTGTGCTTTAACCGTATTAGGTGATTTTCATCTACAAATGACTGTTGTTTAGCACTTGCACAAATTTTAAAAGGGCATAAAGCAATTTTTTGTCATAACTTTCATAAAGGTCAGTTAAATCATTAGAATTTGTTGTTAACTGGCCTTTTTTTAGCGTGTGTTTACCTTAAAAAATATATAGGGGTAGGTATATCTGGTAATTTTTTATTACTCTGGATGATGACCATACAATTGTTGATGAAATGTTATGTCTGCCTTTTGATGTAATTTGTTACACCAGTTACAGAGCGATGTGTTGATAGTTAGACCCCAGAATTCTCTCACGTTTAAAGTAGGTAATATTTGCCTATTGGACCAATACCTGCTAACTACATTTTTGTGCAGACGATGTTGGATTAGAGTTCATTGTGGCCTTTTGTTTATTCATTTAAAAAACTACGTCAGTAGTTATCGTTTTTAGATTTAGTTTCGTATTTCACAAATGTTAAAAGGTTACTGGCAAAGTACTAGAATCTTAGATTCTAGATATCTGTGGATGTAGATGTTTTATAGTCGAGTGAAAATACTTTTCTAGGTTCTGTAACAAAATGGCTCATAATTTATTAATTATATGTAGGTATAATATTATGGAGGCAGACAGTTGATAGTTTTAGCCTCCAGCTATTCCTATGCCAAAAATCAGGTTACCTCATAGCCCCTATGGGACGTAACGAAATCTTTTTCCCGTAGTTACCTTCGGTTGGGATAAAGAGTATTCTTTGACTTTCTTCGTGCCATCAGATGTGCCTGTGCTAAAAATCAAGTCACTTGGTTGCTTCTTATTGAACTAAAAAACAACTGGTCCGCGGTATATCCATAGGTATATACCGTGTCCATTCCCGATTTACTCGTACAGTACTTCTTAGAGTTTATAGTACCTGGACGTGGACGAACCTATAGTTATGGCTTGCTTTTCAGTTATCCTGTACTATAACCAAGGAGCTACTGCATAAAACCCCTCGCCGATAACCGAGAATTGCTGACGACCCCAAAGTCACAAGCGGTATTGAATTGAACTTTTTATTAAGTCTGTGGAGGGAATTTACTTCGCTGCGAGTTCTATTGCTTGTATAAATGAATGGTTTGTAATCTGAGACATTATTTAAAATGATACCCACGGCAATCGCATCGCAAGCGTAGACATCTGCTAGGTTTTTCTATACACATTAGAATTTAAATAGTCACGCAGTCCTACTAAATGAGTTTTTAATGAAACTAAGTAAGTAGTTTTGGAAAAAGAATCTAGTCGTCCGTTTAGTTCTTATAAATGCCGGGAGAATGCCTGTCGCATGTTGCAAATGTCTTAAATGCTGTGATTACTTGGGGCCGATTCCGAAAAACCTAAGGTACTCTCACCTAAGGGTCTTTCGAGACCTAAAATTCCACATTAAGAGAACGCGAGACCCGAATACTCCAGACTTTTGAAATCTGGGGGATATTCCACGATGTAACTCTACGAATCTTTCATCAAAACAAACAAAGTGGAAAGTGAAGAGTCAATAGACTCTTATTATTTGAGTCTTTCATTGAAGCTGATTGAAGACTGGAATTTGCGAAGTGAAGTGTTAGCAAAGAGCTTTAAGAAATTGGCATGGCTTTTTATGTCATTAGTAATCCTACTCACCAACGATGATGAGTTGTGTCCCTAAATAAGCCAGTGCGTGTCCATGCCTCGGTATGGACATGTCCGTCAGCTGTCGCCACTCCCTCTCTTTCCAGTCCCACGTGTCTATCGCTGCCACGCTGCTTGCCGTCTTTTCCTACATTAGAAACTAGTATTAGTATTCATATATCAATCATCATCATCAATCAGCCTATAGCAGTCCACTGCTGAACATAGGTATTTCCTAATGAACGCCTCCACACCCGCGGTCCTCCGCCTTTCTCATTCAGCCGCTTCCGACTACCTTTTTCAGGTTATCGGTCCACTTGGCTAGAGGGCGACCCACGCTGCGCTAATCAATCCGTGGTGTACACTCCAAGACTCGTCAACCTCAAAGGCCATTAGTTCTACGACAAAATATGACCTGCCCAGTGCCACTTTAGTTTGATTATTCTGTGGGCGGCGACAGTTATTCGTAGGTTTCCTTCATTTCTGATCATATCCCTCAAAGTTACTCCGTTTCAGTATTATAAAATAAGAAAAATTTAAATCAAAAACTTTAAAGGTAGGAACTGAAATGTATCTCAAAGCGTCAGTTACAGTGATGTTTATGCTTTTTATGCTTGAGTTCGTAGTTTCTTTTCTATACATATTTTAAAGCTTATCGTCTCTCAATTTATTCGTTTATGTTCTTTCACGGCTTAACCACTTACCCATCGCGATGAAATTTGGCAGGGTGATAGCTTGCACCTTGGGGAAGGATATAGGTAACTTAAAAATGTCAATGTCAAGTGTGAGTTGGATTAACGCACAGAGGGTAAAAAGGAATGGGCTAAATCGCTGAGAAATTTTTTGGAGGAAAGAATAAAGTTGCCTAGAGAAATGTTAAGTGCGAGTCGAATTAGCGCAGCAACCAATTTCCCTACTTATGTATAATCAAGGAGGCGTCGTCGTAGAAATCTCACGTCTATAAACGAATTTTGCGCTAGCGGAGCCGCGGACAAAAACTTGTTTAATGTAAATAATACCTTTTTCTTGGGACTTTCCTCCTAAAAAAATTAGTTATCGCCATGGAAGTCCAACGGGTAGTTTTTAACCTTATTAACTGTAATATTTTCAGCCCGTACCTATATATAAAACTATCCGAAAATTGTTTTTTGTGCATTTTATAATGTTAAGATGACATTTGGAAACTAGACACAGAAATCCCTTTTTAACAGTCGACCAAAAAGCAGAATGCACCCATCTGACTGTACTTTTTCGTGCAATAGTTTCTTTATCAGTCCCTTAAGCTATTGCTAATGCAGTCTTTACCATAAAGGTGTGGTTCTCTTCGTCTTTCTTTATAGTAGGCCCTTTAATGCAGGTAAGGTTTACATGTTCCACATATCACTTGGTTTGGGCTAAGGAAGCTTATATTGATACAGTCTTTATTTTGCAAAAGAGAGCAGTACGGTCAATCTATAAATTAGGACCTCGAATTTCTCTTAGGGAACTTAGGTAAATCCATATTTTGACTGTTCCTTGTCAATAAATCTTCACTTGTAACGTATAATAGTGATCTACACAGTGTTAATACAAGGATTATAGATTGGTGTTTCCAAAATGCCGTCATTAGAAGGTACATAGCTCTTTTGCAATATAAAGTTTATATTTTTACAATGAAATTCTAGAACATTTGGTTAACTTACCTCCAAATAAATTTGAAATATATGTCACAGATTAATGTCTGTTTAATGAAAAAAAGCTATTACAAAGTTGATGAATAAATTATTAATAACTTAATTAAATTGTATTGGTATTGGTGCATTTCTAATATTTTTTAAATTGAAACATTGTATTTTATGTTATTACCTAGTGTAACCCTATATTGTATTTTAATATGAGGTTGAAAAAATTTAAAAGATTAACTGCTTAGTTTCTTGCCGGTTATTCTTGGTAGTAAATCATGTGGTTAAGTTTATAAAATTAATAATTAAACTGACGATTCAAAATGCTGTTTAAAAGTCTTCTTAAATACAACCCCGCCTCCTGTTACTCAAGATGTGGAGATAACCCCCCTTAATAAAAGCTAGCTACGCACATATACCTATGTGTACTGTAGATTGTGTACATTTAAATAGTTAGCGTAAGGAGACATATAAGCAACAATTTTGTAAAAACAATAAATATAATTAAATATATTTCTGGCCAGTACACACAGCGCCATCTGGTATCGACTAAGGAAGTGAGTACCTACCAGACAACGGAAACAAATTCTTATATACTTTCTTATAAATATATACCTACATATTATATAGAGGAAAAACCCAGCTTCCCAACAAACACAAATGTTTACATAAATGTTTGTCCTGTACGGGGAATGAACCCGCACCCCTCGGATCGGTAGGTCATCACTACTAACAATACACTTGTCACGGAGCAGCTAGTACAAAAAAATATCTACTACCTACGCCCACAGATAGATAACGTCACTTCAGGTAACTATTTAAATACGACAGTAGAATGGTGCTAATTAAGCTGTCTGAGGTGACCATAATAGACTAACTTTATCGGAAACTCTTCCTGCTCCGCCGACGAGGTATAGTTTGTCGTTCATTGAGAATAGAGTGGCAAAGCATCTTGGAAACCGCAACGCGTGGATTTCTGTCCATCTGAGAATAGGTACATTAAAATAACTAGCAATTAAAAAAAACATATACGCAAGCCCAAGACAGAAGGATCGTTTTGAAGTATGGTAGGTAACAATGGATATACCGGGTGTAGGGTTGCCAGTTACAAAAATAGAAAAGCTGGACATGGCCTTATATTTGGCCAGATATTGCTAAACACCTGGACACCTGGCAACCCTAATCGGCTGGTGCATGAATATTATGCTAAGAGAAGTGTGAAGGTAAGCTATGTCGGGAGAGGTTAATACTAGGATGGATGACCGCCTAGTGGCACATTTTTCGGAGGGCATGTAAAATGGTCGGTTCTAGATGTTGTTACATTACCACAGCGGTTGTTAAACCAAGACAGAGACAATCTGACAGTTGAGAAGCCACTAGCTAAAAAAAATCTGCCAATTCGCACTGGGCCGGCTATGGCCTAATCCTCCTTTTAGAAGGAGGATTTTGTGCCCTTGCAATAGGACGTATAATGGCTGGGACAAGTACCTACTAAATAAAATAAGATAGTATTGGTCGCATCTTAATTGGTTCCGCATACCTAACCAATTTAAAGTTTACTAAATTGTAGCATCTCGACGACATACTCGACGAAATAAATGTAACGCACGTGTTAATAAATTATTAACAAGTACTGTGTCATGTAGAAATTATAAGCATCATAAAGCATTGTTCAATAGAATAGAAACTAAACCGCAACGCAATGCAATTTATAAAAATGCAGTAAGCAAGTTATAAGCGGTATCATCAAAAAATAGGGAGCTATACGTGTGTTGTGGACTTGTGGAGCAAAATTAACTTGTGTTGTTTTGTGTTTAATTAAAAGTAGAGAAATGATGTCTCAATAAGAGTGGACTTTTTTATTTAAAAATAAAAACACGTAGTTTTTGAGCGAGTTATGATAATTATTGCATTTTAAAGAAGTAATGTTCCTATTAAGTATGGAATAAAATATAAATTGATTTTCCCCCAGATTTTCGTTGACTTTTTAGAAAAATGTCCCTGTATCTCCCCGATCACGAGTTAGATTTTAGGTCATAAGCTCAAAAATTGTTTCTTTTAAAATATGGACGACGCTTTCACGAAAAAACACAAAATTTAAGAGATGTATATAGGAAGGTAATAAATATTAATGAATATTACCTTACCCGTTGTACGTCCTTACTGCAGGGGCAGAAGTCTCTCCTAGAAGAAAGGAGGCTTAGACCATGTTATCTGCCACGGTGACAGTAATGTGGACTCGCGGGTATTGTCCTAATTGTGGCCAATCAACTATCACATTTTTTAGTCGCTCATAAGGTCTCTTAACGTCATGACAACAGCCTAAATAAATAAATATTCTTACCAGCCAACGTAAGGTAAGTCCTCAATGCTAGAGCACGACCTACTCTTAAACACAGGATTACCATATCTTTTAGGCGATTAGGGCCATAGTCCATGACGCTATTGTACGTCTTTTTAACGTATACAAGTATGCTCATACTATTTTTTTCTTCACTGAAAAGCCAGCGGTGAGACCAAACAATGAACTTGAGAAAAAAAGAAAAAAAATGATTGATATACGTGGGGCTTGATTCTCCGCCCTCAGAAAGCGAGACAGACAAAGATACCACTAGACCTCCACCGACCGAAAAATAAATGAATATAAGTACTAGAGATTATAGAAGAATATACTTTCAAAAGTGGCCACAATGTTTTAGTCTGTACGTAAGGTCACAAACATTACTTTCACTCATACAGTTAGTCATGGCATTTGTTAAATCCGACAACGTTGACACAGTCATGGCGCCGAGAAAAATGTATGACAACACCCGACTAGCTATATGTGACGACATAGGCTTATTGCTGCACACATTACCTAACAATTGCTCTGTCTAGACGTTGATTGCCGACTGAATTAAATAATTATGTAAGCTGAGATAAGGTTGTATCTATAATAAACTGTAGTAGGTACTAGTTTATACTAACTCATTGGTCTTGGAGTTATAGCACTCAACAACCTTGCAGACGGGTTTCTTCTTCTCACCGGTCATGCCGCCAGCCACCCAAATATACTCCCGGTACTTGGCTGCTGCGACCGCCATCCTCGCTACCCCCATCGATCGCACCTCGCTCCATGAACCCGTTTTCGGGTCGAACCTCTCTACTGAACGAAGAACCCTAAAACAATAAAACTGAGAGTAGCTTTACCATCTCAACATGGTGACTTGCAAATTTTCAAGGTTTTTAAATTTCCGTGAAATTTACTTTGTATTTGTTTTAAAACAAACAAAAATTTTTTTAGTTTCATGAGATTCTGATAGGCAATTATTTTTTTATTTTTTTAAGTTGCTAGAGCAAAATTCCGGAAACCGGCGCACAACTAGAGATTGCAATCCCGCAGCTCTATTAATCCCTCGGAATTGATATGCGGAATTACTCAATCCCGCGCGGAATCAGGCATCTTTGAAATAATGTTATAAAATCAAATTGAAACTACAGATTTTTGAGTATAAATTAACTTTTATTAAACATTTCTTACATTAAGCAACACACATTATTTCTTTTCTATTAATTAAGTATAAGTAATTAGTAATCTGTTTTCTAAGATTCATCTTTAAATGTTTGGCATAGTTAACTAGTTTTTTATATTATTAATTCAGTCTTATTCATATAATGACTAATAATGAAATCACAACTTTCTCTTAGATGCTATTACTATGATATCAACCTATGGTGATAACTTTTGAAAATACGCTCTTAAGAAGCTAATGGCATTTATTGTATTGCTATATTAAACGCCGGTCGGTGAATATGAATACAAAACACTCGTCATCTACAGAAAGTGCTACGTGCGTAGGTGCAGCGCAGTGCCATTTATGAACGACTGAATAGTCGCACTCGTGCTACTCGCGATTTAAGCGAATGTTTTTAATCCCAACTTTTAATTTGCGGGATCAAAAAAAAAACAATAAAATGACTGGTCGGAAACAAAATTCGGGACAAATACTTAACCTTGTTCATTTTAATTAAGAATATAACTACGTAGCACTTTTTCGTTTTTAAGTGAGTTTTTATAAATTATTAGTATTATTAAAAGTTTACACAGTTAACTTAAAAAATATCATACGTTGTTTTGATAGCAATGGCAGAGGTTGTAGTAGGTACAATTCCGAACGCAACCTCATTTAAAAAAAAATAAAAGCAAAGTTAAATGTCGGCAAGCTAGTTTTTTTGAACATAAGATTGTTTATTTAATTAATAATTCTGTTTTTTTTGAAAAATGAGCGATACAAGCTACAAAGATATTTCTCTGACACCAGAAGAATTAAGAATTAAGTCTCCAATGTCGAACTTAACTTTTAACCAGAAAAGTCACGTGAAATATTTTTCTCGCTGGTAGAGGTGAAAAGTTGTATGTCGGACGCGTGAGCAAATTTTTCGGTCTCGCGCCTTTAAATCCCTCGCTATGCCCAGGATTCGGCACTTCTACCGAGAAACGCTTTTAGTCACTTGTATAACAAATAACTATTTATTGGATGAACATTTTACACCATTGTCGAATATATGAATACGAAATTATAAATAGCTTGGCATTTTTTAATTAGATGTAATTTTACAAAATTTTTTTTTATTATTTTATAATTATTTTACATTTGTTCGATTCTTCAACTATTTATTTTCGTTGTTTTTTTTTGTAATGTTGACATGCTATACTGTTATTGACGATCCCTTATGTAACTTAAATCCATGGTTGATAATGAATTGTAATTTATGCGGACATAATCTATATCTATACATATAATAAAATGGTAGGAAAGTCAAAACTGTACATTGAATATTTTTTTAAAAGAATACTTGGGGTGTGATCTACAATCGATGCCGAAGCCAAAAATATAGTTTTTAGAATTTTTGTCTGTTTGTCTGTATGTATGCCCGGGATAAACTCAAAAAGTACTGCATGGATTTACTTCAAATTTGGCACGAATACTAATTAGAAGTCAGGTCAACATATAGACTACATATTATCACCCTATCACCTACGGGGAACGAGCAGTGAACCTTTATTTCTTCAACGCATTCTGTAACAACGTGTAATCTAACGACGCATTTTTGACTTGCTACTTAATTATTAATTAATTTATTTAAAAATACAATTGGTCCCGGTAGGTGGCGGTGCTGTCGGTATGTCACCTACTAAACAGCTTGACCGATTGGGTTGAAATTTTGTATGTGTATTTCCATGGTTTCACAGACACGAATGTATTATGCCATTAAAGAGGAAAGATTTGATTGTTTGTTTTTTTTCTATAATTGAGGAGTTGCCGTAAGAACCTACGCCGATAACGAAATTTAAGGCGGGCGAAGCCGCTGGCAGAAGCTATAGTACATATATAAAAATGAATCCTTGTTTCCTTTAGTTTTTGGACCAAAACACACCGGTGAAGGTTTCTAAGTTAGTACAACCCTTTCACGATAGGTGGCGCGCAAGTTTTTTTTTTAAAAAAGTACGTTCGCGGCGTCATCTAGTGAAAAATAAAATAATATAATCTAATCATGAAACTAAAAACGCCGAACTCTTAAATTTTTTTCCTTTTTTAAAATCAAAATATAAGTAAAAATTAGGGAACTTCGGAGATTATAGCAAAATAAATTTTGTATGAAATGAATTTGACTGCGCTAAACGTTAAATAAAGTTATCTAAATTTATAGTTGTTAGTGGTAACCGTTCTGTATGTAAGTCACTTAGCTCAATCTCTTGTTTGTTTTATCCTTTCAGAAGAATATTTAAAGTCGGATTTTTAGTTCTTAAAAATTATGGTTTTTAAATCGGAATTCTTATACTTTTTGCTTTCTTTATCTTTTCGGATATTTGATGAAATTTACAAGCAGGTTAGAACCACCATTCAATGTTGTATTGAAATAAAAATAAAAATTTGGTTAGCTCTTTGGAGTCATACTGACTGATAATAATTTTTTTACGCATCCTATATACGTGGTCATTGGATGGGTCTTTAAGAAGAAATATTCCAACTCAGATGCAGTTGTACGACAGGAACAACTGGTCACACATAAAAAAACAGCCTATTTCCAAAATCCAGGAAGAAACAGGAGAATACGATTGTATGGAGAAAAACAGCGGAATATTTCGTCTTTAATTTTCATCCAATAGAATATTTCTCCCAGTTGTATATTTTACAAATTATGTAGCTTACAGTCTTAATTGTAGGTCTCTCCTCTAACTTTTCTTTTACAATATTAGGGCTTTAAAGAACTTTCAACGATAAAAATCTATTTACAAGTTTTTTGAGATATTTGTAATAATATTCGTACTGCGGAACCGTAAGTTGATGCGTGTAAGAAACGCACTTGGCTGCTTTCCATAATTTCTATTGATCCCTTACCTTCCCTTCTTGTCTTGCCCTCCGATGGCATAAAGCGCCATTCGGTGCACCACGAGGCCGAAGTTCTTCCGGGGTATGGCGAGCCCGGACTCGCTGTACCATGACCGTGTCACTGGCTCGTAGCTCCACACAGTCGACACCACCATCGACTTGCCGCGGATGTCATCGTCACGAGGATCAGCACCACCTGGAGTGAGTCAGTGCTGGCTCCAATGGTAGATATTTTCGAAGCAAAAATAAACGTTGTAGTGGAAGTGGCTCGATAAAACTGATGTTTCCGAAAAATATTTCGGTGCATTCTCCAATGCCAAGGTTTCTAGTAGTCACTGCTCAATAATGCAGGTAAATTTGATGCGGGCGGAAGCACATTCGAAATCGCACAGTTTAGGTTATATTAGGTTCGGCAGACTTGCACACTTGAGTGTCTGAAATGGGGGGAGGGGTAAAATCTGAAACCGGAATTATTTCGGGAAGTAGTAGTGTATTATATGCATGGGCTTTGATGGCACATTCTGAAATTATATATATATTAAATGCTGATGGTCGAAGTGTCAATTATGCCATTGTGTGTTATTGCTATTATGAAATTGTTGGCGCAACAAAATAAATTGATGATAAAAGATAGAGCTAGATATTTAAAGGTTTGTCAGAGGCAGGAAACAGCATAAAGCTTCTTATAGTCCGGGAGCCAGCAATCCTGAAAGACCCGTCATCGCGGATTCTAAAATTTTTAATGAAAATTTATAGTTTATACTCACACGTATAAAATGCGCTTGGTCGGCTTGGATTTTATTAGCCGGTAATGATTTAAATAAATTATATATGGTTAAATTCATTGAATATTTTACCATCATCGTGGATTTTGATTTTCCTATGGGTGATTTTGTGCAAAATGTTGTACTTAATTAGAAAAAAATCGGCCGACCAACATTTTTTAGCCGGAAAGGGTTCGCAACCCTATTTAAATGATATTAGAGGAGGTAAAATTTCTGCGTTATCACGGATTTCTTTTTTTTTATTTTATTTTACGCATTTTAATATCAGTTTTATAAATATCTTGGTATGCCTGCTTACAAAATGAAGAATACCAAAATATGTTTGAGCATTTGACGAATCCAGAAGCCATAAATAATAAACAAATTACAGATTCAGTACAAAGGTTTACAAATGAGATGTATAAAATAACCAATAATGACGTGAATGCTGCAAGATTTGAATTATTGTTTAAATTTTTTGCAAGTACATGTGACAAAGAAGAATTTTATAAAGGTTTAATAAATTTCAATTCAAGTAATATTCCTCCATGTTGGAAAACATTAATGCAAAAAATTTTACGCACTATGTTTGTAAACTCTATGTGGCAAAATGCTACTAAAGCTATTGGTATTTTATACGAACCAACGGAATGTGGATGGCAATTAAATGAATCCAGTAAACTTGAACCATTGTGGTACATTGGCCCATCGGCGCCGTTAAAAGTTGAATAAGTTTTAATTTGCCAACAAGATGAAGAAGAAGGAAGAATCATCAGAAGAAAAAAGTAGTTTTAATATGGATAATAACGATGTAAATGATTAATAAATAAAATTAAATTAAACGTAATCTTTGTATCAACCTTAATTTATTATACGATCAACTAAAATTAAAATTTACCTAAATTTCCTTTAAATAAATTTTTGAATAAATTCGTAAATAATTTTTTTTAAATAAATTTGCCTACAGTTCCTTTTTCCTATATTAATCTATATAAAATTCAAAATTTAAGAGAGAAATCAGAGGTTGAAAAAATAAATTACTCCAAAAGAAAGAGTCTTCAAAGTAGTACAATGCATGATGCTTAGCCAAATAATAAAAACTGGTATGCGCGATTCTTCCGGCTATTTCTAAGCAGGCATACCATATCTTGGCTTTAAAACTGATATTAAAACGCGTAAAATAAAATAAAAAAAAAGAAATCCGTGATAACGCAGAAATTTTACCTCCTCTAATATCATTTAAATAGGGTTGCGAACCCTTTCCGGCTAAAAAATGTTGGTCGGCCGATTTTTTTCTAATTAAGTACAACATTTTGTACAAAATCACCCATAGGAAAATTAAAATTTACGATGATGGTAAAACATTTAATGAATTTAACCATATATAATTTATTTAAATCATTACCGGCTAATAAAATCCAAGCCGACCAAGCGCATTTTATACGTGTGAGTATAAACTATACATTTTCATTAAAAATTTTAGAATCCGCGATGACGGGTCTTTCAGGATTGCTGGCTCCTCGCCTATTAACAGTGTTATATTTACAGTTGGGTGGAAACAGAACCCGTGTGTATACGAAAAATTGTCATTAATAGGGTCCTGATTGCATCTTTAAGTGCAGATCCCTAAAAATAACTGTTCCTTCAATTTAGACTTTAGAATGCCACACGCGAAGCTGCAAAAGCCTGGGGCCTTAAAACAAGTCTTGAGTACTCGGGTCTCACGTTCTCGGGGGCAATACGTAAGAAAGTTCCATCTCGCCTCTCGACACCGTTTTTAGGTCACAAAAAGAGAGATGTACTCCAGACTTTTCGCAATAAGCTCCGCCGATCAAGATCCCAACTGTAGTTATCTTACTTAGTTTTAGCTGTCTTTCGGCAACGAGTTGATAAATAAATCAGTCTGAGTCATAAAAGTCTACTGTTTATTTTCTACATCACAAAATGCCTCCTTACAAAACGCATCAATAGCTACAGAAATATATACCTACATACGAATAATTATGTTTTATTACCGACTAGATAAACTCTGCCTCTTAGGAACGCCACAGAATGGTGATGTCTGGGTTCGGGAAGATCTCCAACGTAATCCCAAATATTTGTCACCGGGTCAAATCTGTGCATGAACAAATCTACGTTATGTTCACATATTATACGTATATACGTATATTATATATATATGATTTAGTTAAAAATCAGTTGGCATTTTGAAACATACTTGTAAATATCCTTCCCTGTGTTTCGCCCGACTCCGTATGCAGTGTGAGGGTCAATGCCACCGAAGACCAGAACAGTTTCTCTGTCCCAGTTGAAGAGAGACCCTTCTGCTATGTAGTTTTTGTTGGATGGGCCAAGGATCGATGTTGACAATTTGTTCCTGGAATTCTTTACTATAAATAAATTCTATTTAAAACTTTGGTCTGTTAACTAATACAAATGTTACACATGCTATTATTATATTTTGTAATAATTTTTTTTATGGATAGATTCCTTTCTAAGGAAAATATGAAGAGTTTGGTAAGAGGCTGAAATGTAAGTGAAGGAAGATAAATATGAATTCTAGTACATATAAGTATCGGTACAGAAACGTACTGTCTTTAACTGTGTTGATCAGACAGCGAGCTATAAAAAGAAAGAACTATGCTGGGTGTTTTTTTACGCAATAAAATCCGAAAGATATCTATAACTGAAGTGGAAATGAGCAGGCTTTAACGCTCGCTGCTCTGATACCTGATAGGGAAGGACGGTTTCCGAGTAGCGACCACGGATCGGAATACGCAGCGTGAGGCAACCTCTTACCTGGTGGACCGACTATCTGTTTACAGAGCTGCAGGAAGCTGTTCGGCCGCTGTTGGGGCTAAGACGACGACGACGATGTACAGCAATATAAAAAAAATTAAATGACTGTACGTAGAAAAAAACTATTTGACTTACATGTTCGCCCTGGCTAGTGACTCCTTGGACTGGTTGAACATGGAGAGGTCCGGGCTGAGGTAGTTCCCGTGCCCAGGGACTCCGGACCGCGGAGTGGGCTCTGGTCGGGGCCCTGCCGTTGGATTCTGGCCACGTGGGGTTGGCGTCGGGGGACCCTCCATTATCCTGCAAGATTTGTGTAAAAAAAATGATTGCTTGGTGTTCAAAAATTTTTTTAATTCAGGCAAATATAAGAAGATCTAATTAAAATTCCTGGTTAAGAACACCACCCTTATTCCTTAAAATGGAAAGTTCTAAGGGTTGCAACTTTGACAGCAATAATATTGAAAGAATTAAAAACTGCTGGCTGAGTGATTGAATTATAATAGTATAGATACGTACCTTGGCCCGGCTAATGCAGCAGTGGCTGCGGCGAGATATGTTGCAGCCACACTATGTCTCTTTTCACCGTGTGCTGTGAAGCGGCTCTGGTATGTAAAGACAACATTTATCTTATTCTATTAATCCTTATTCGACAAATCCTTTGTTTTTAGAAAAATGAATATTATCACAAAATGTTGTTACGGTTGTCAACTGTCGCATAGAAGGTAAAAATCCATTTCAAAGGTGGTCCA
The DNA here is from genome assembly GCA_946406115.1 of Apoda limacodes. Classification (NCBI taxonomy): domain Eukaryota; kingdom Metazoa; phylum Arthropoda; class Insecta; order Lepidoptera; family Limacodidae; genus Apoda; species Apoda limacodes. The sequence goes on along the minus strand of OX291549.1, from coordinate 21,990,098 downwards.
GGGACATAGACTCAAGACAAATTATATTTCTGCAGGGAATTGAACCTGACACTCTCAGGACGCAGGAGAGTCCTACGTCACCTTGATATTCAGCTACATTTTGTTAATATGACAGCGTTTTTCAGAGCAAATAACAAAGAGTAACCTGATCTATAACTGTAGAATATGTTAGGTGTTTCTTTGTAAGAAAAAATACGAAATGAATAAAATGCTAAACTAGTTACTGTAATTGTCAAGTTAGCAAGCAAGTAGTAACGGGCACGCCATATCACTCATCGAATCAAAAGCGAGGGACAGCCTCCTTCAGTTGGGGAGCCGACCTGGTCAGATCTACAGATAGCTAGTGGAAGCAGATGGCTCAAAACCGGACATTGCAAAGACATTTGGGGCAGACGTACGTTCAACAGTATACATCTGCCGGTTGCGATGACGACCGAAGACTTACCTGGTTGGTCACACTGGTTAGCCTGCTGTCCATGGTGACACTGCTGGTCTCGCTTATAGTCACCTCTTCAGTTGAGTCCTTTTCAGGTGCCTCGTACATTTGGCCGCGTTTTGATAATGATACAGCCTGCAAGTACGTGTAAATGTAAGGTCAAAATAGAACTAAGAAATAGCTTGTACAATAGCATGAAATTTTGTGCAACAACGAGTTTGAGAAATATTTTTTAGATACTATTATATTGTAGTTAGAGGATGACAAAGTAGTAGATTAAAACATATATAATACTTCAGATTCAGATAGGACATTTGTAACTTTAAAAATAGAAATAAAACTAGCCCCTATAAACTCATATAAAAGTCCATCTTTTAGCAGGGGTATTTTAAGTGCGACAGCGCCAAAGCTATATGTGTACTACATAAACTAACTAGTGTGAAATGGAAGGACAAACTAAATATTTTGAATAGGTTTTCGAGTTGCAACGAAATTAATCTACTTATATACAATGTTGCAGCCATAGTCAATGTCAAATATAAATATTTTCAGGAAATATTAAATGATATAAAAATATATATATCTACTTATACATAGAACCTATATAAATCAAGGTCGCTTCCCACTGTCTGTACCGATGTACGCCTAGATCTTTTAAACTACTCTCGCAACGGATTTTAATATGGTTTTCATCGATAGATAGAGTGATTCAAGAGGATCATTTATATGTTGGTTTAATATTGTTTTGAGTTCATTTGTATAATAATATGACGATGCCGGGCCAGCTAGTCTATACTATACTAATATTAATAATGCGAAAGTAACGGTTTGTCTGTCTGTCTGTTATCTCTTTACTCTTAAACCACTGTACAAATTCAGATGAAATTTGGCATTGTGATAGTTTGAGTCCCGGGGAAGGATAAAGGTTGCTTAAAAACGTCAAGTGTGTAATTTTTTTTTATAATTGAGGAGTTGCCGTTAAAATCCTGAACCTATAACCGAATTTAGGGTGGGTGGAACCGGGAGCAAATTTGGTATGTAGATAGTTTGAGTACCTGGGAATGGCATAGGCTACTTGAAAACGTCAAGTGTAAGTCGGTTCTTTTCTCTATAATTGAGAAGTTGCCGTTGAAATCCTATCCAAAAATCGAATTTAGCGAGGGTGAAACCGCGAGTAAAAGCTAGTTCCTTTATAAATAATAAATAAAAAAATTACACTATGTCGTTGTAAACTGCACAAATGTATCGGGAGTACGGGTTTACGTCTCATTGATAGACTTTGTTGATTTTGATGGTCTTGTATGATTTTTCTCTGTTCCTAATACGAAAAAAGAACATGTTAAAAAAAACATTGTTAATCATTATGTGCTATATATGTACATAGTAGCCGCTGTAGCTGGCATATGACACCAGTCAAAATTCGGACAGTCGAGTGACCCCTAGCTCAAAAAACGTGTGTCAATTCACACCGGGCAGGGTGGTGGACTATGACCTAGGCCTCCTTTCTTTAAGGAGAGGTCTGTATCCCTGTAGTAAGAAGCAACAACATCGTCTAATCATAATATCCCTTTACATTTGTTTCCTTTATTATCGTGGCTTTTCAATCAATCAATCAGCCAAGTTCACTGTTGGACCCTAGCCTTTCCCAATGTACGCCACAACCCAGTCCTCCGTCTTTCTCATCCAGCCACTTCCGGCTGCCTCTTTTCTCTTCTCGATTCAAAATATGTGCCACCTTCTGAACGTTAAAATTTAGTTTATTTCAATATTTTTACATATAAGTGTTTATTGCAGCTACTGTAATAGATGGCGCTGTATGTCTATATTTCAAGATTTAGCTGTTACAAAAACTGAGAACGAAAAAAATTACGTCATCCAAGCCTATACATCAACGAATGATATGTATATTATATCATAGGTAAATATGTATTTTCTTCAAAAAACCACAATCATGTTCTAGAGCAAAATAATTTTAAATAAAAAAGTAACAAGAGATAACCGCCTCAACCTCTTGCTGTCTCTGATACTGTCTTTCTATATCCCCCGCTCTTTTGTCAGCCATTGTTTTCTGCACCGACATGGGCATCTCCATCATTGGCGGCAGCGGTGGCCTGCTTGTCGACTGTGATTGATTGCCATCTGTAGTCTGCGACAAGGCAAATGTAGTCCTTAACTTATATATATACATACATACATTACATCACGTCTGTTTCCCAGAGGGATTGCAGAGACCAAAGATTAACTACATAGGAAGAAGTAAAAAAACTACAAGTGGTTGTTTACACTAAAAAAATAATTACACACATTTTTAAAACTGAAATATTTGCTTTATTATATTTTTGTGGTAGTTTTACACAGATACTTTTAATCTTGTCTGTATTAGCTTGAAATACAATGTACTACCAGAGCACCTCAGATTGAAGAAGTCCACTAGGCATTACCATAATCCCACGCCGGCCGGCCTTTAGCCACCAATACCTAGTGGCTTCCAGCGCATTTGATAAGGTTGTCTATTCACCTTGTAGGAGGCCACTGGCCTCCTCCTTTATCACTCGGCCACAATTCGATAGATTAACATGATTTTACTACGGGCTCATCAAGGGCTAGGCTTAGAAGTGCTAGAACCCAGAGCCGTAAAAACTTATAAAAAAGCAACAATTATTGCGACTAGCAGTCACCCATGACAAGTCATACTCATTCGTTCGCTGGCTTTGTCACAATAGCCCCCTCCCCTTAATCAAGACCTGTATCCGCCTCTGACTTTAGCTTGTTATACTATTTGGGCTATGTCCATTTTACCATAGGTGCAAAAAGCACATAAAGTGTATGACAGGCTAAGGCAGGTAAAAAATACCCGTGGTACCCCAGTGACTACGGGAGGGACCACAGGTAAGTAAAGGGCCTGCAATATGCTTTCTATATGCTCAAATAAAAACGTATTTATTTATATTTATAGGTATTTAGAGTTATGAAAATTGTATGGAAAAATTAACTACAGATTCTAAATTAAAACTAAATTGTGGCAGGGTAGTTAAGCATGTCGGCTAAGACAACGCTACTTTTTATTTTTTACCTTTCTTCTACTTTCGAAAAATTCGCTCATCGTCGGAAATGATTTTTCTTTATCTCCTGCAAGTCCTTTTAGAGTCGTTGGTAGAGGGAAATCGAACTTCGGTCTTCGCATGTCCATTTTCTCATTATCCATACCTCGCAAACTGCCTGGTAATATTTAAAACCTTATACACAAATGTATACGCTATTGCATATTGACTTACTGTAGGCATTTGTCAAAATTTCTATTAAGGTTTTTTTGTAATGACTGGGTCGAACCTTGATTGCCTTTCAGCCTTCATAAGTCCCCACTGTTTTGGTTCGGGTTTTTTTTACCTTGAGCAGATTCGTCACGATGTTTACCTTCACTGAGGAGCCAGCGGTTTAAACGTACAATTTACTTAAGATTATAAGAAAAAGGCTAAAAAGGTACACGTTAGGTGCGAACCTATGCCCCTCAGAACATGCAGCAGAGACCTAAACCATCACCGACCTACCTAGATTATTGAGTATATACTTGTCTTATTCCATGTTAACATCTGCCTACAATTTTGTAGATAGCCAGCGCTTATATAAACGTAATAGAAGCTAAGCAACAGAATAATTGTTCCCTAAAGGAAAATCAAAAATATCGAGTAAAAATCTGCACTATCATCTTACCTACTTGATTATATTTATGCCATTTATTTAAACTGCTAAAATTTATCGTTCTGTTTAATCAACAACAACTGAAACGGTACGAAACACAAAATATAAAAAAAAAACTCAGCCAATTCCGTGTTGCACACGTACCTATTATGTTATGGTTCCGTAGTATTATAATTAATGCGGATAACTAAAAAACTTGAGATTTTTTTTTTCAATGCATCTCTTTTCAATATTGTGTGATAGCGGTTTTAAGACACCTGCCTGCCAAAGAAAATTCAGCGGAATCGATGGAAAGGTAGAAGAAAGTATTACGACCGGGCGATGACGAATGGACATTGGATATGACGAAACCTTAAGGGTTTTGATTTTGCCATTTGGAGGCTGAACCCAAAAACCAATGTAAGATAAGATAATATTTATTCGTAAGAAACATGGTAAGTTTGATGTTACGTTGTAGATACGTAAAGCACACACAAGACATGTTTCACTTATCACACTTATCAAAGCATGCAAAATTATTCAATTACAGCCCAGATCTACATATGTCTACACATAGAGTTTACAAATGATAATAATAATAAATGTACGTATGAAAACGTGTAACCCACCTCCGGGCAAGTCCTCATTTCTTCTAACTGGTTGCATCATTGCCATCTGTTGATACATCTGATCTTTCGGCACCATAAACTGCTCAAGGTACTTAAGGAAATCCTTGTACGTCACATGATGCTGTCAGACAAACATGTTCGAACTGTTTACACTAGTAACACTAAATTTTCCTTGTTTATGTACATGCTAAACAATGATTTCTGTTTACAATAAGTCGTTGCATGTACGTTACATTAAGTAATGTTGCGTGATTTGATTATTTGGAGGAATAACTACAAGTTTGTATGACAAGGCAATCTATAATGAAGTGTGGATTGTCTGAAGAGTATACAACTTTATGAAGTGTTTGGAATGCACCTATTTGATCACTAATTACATATCATAACTGGGTATACTTGTAAAAGTCATTTTTCGGAATTTGACTAATTCATAGTATAGGTTTATTCAGGGTCGCGCTGCTTTGTTGGTCTTAGACAACGATCGCTTGTTATTTGCGCGTCATTTAAACTGCCTGTTCTACTGATAATGCGCGAAGATGCAAGCGATTCACGCCTTTAGACTAACGAAACACCGGATACCCTGACTTATAGCTAATAACACTTTTGGTAGGAATACATACTAAATCAATTATTTTTAAATTAAACTTTAGCCCCCTAAAATATTAAGGTGGCAAATGGTTTCTGAAATACTTAAAAGGATGTGACAGACAGACAGGCAACTGAGTGATCTTATAAGGACTCCGTTTTTTTTTCTTTTTGTGGAACCACAAAAATAACTGAGATTATTATAACCTTTTCTTCTCCGATCCAGTTCCTCTCAGCAGGTTCGGTCAAACCAAGTACGTCGATCCAATGGTAATAGTTTTGAGAGCTGTTACCATACCAATATTTAATGATGACGTAACTGTGAAAAACATATTAGACTTTATAAAAAAAATGTTATAAAGGGAAAATGACACGGAAAATTTGCCTTTTCGGCATACAAAAGTGCGGTCATTACATAGTAGAATTTGAATATAAATGAATCAAAAAACGCTATACACTATAGTATCATTGTGGTCACCTTAAGATGTAAGATCATGTATTTAATGAATGACATACTTCATTTTAAAATTGCAAGTATTTACCTACATATGTACTTTTATAAATTTTTAATAAATAGAGTGACTCGACAAAAGCACACAGCAACATAATCTACTAAGTAATTTTAAAGATAGTACGGCCGTTTGCTCTTTTGCTCGGCTTGGCGGGGGCATTTCCGTGCCTCCAGATGTTACTAAATTGGTACGTCAATCGTCATTAAATGTATTACTTATATTTTTTAGTCATCACCTTGTTTCTTCTGTTATAATGACAATAACATTACCATGACAGTGAATCTATACCCACACAATGCCATTCTGTTTCAATCAATCAATACCTATACTTTTGATATGGATACATTGCAGTACTTGAATGACAATACTGGCAGTTGTATGTAACTAGATAGTTACCACATATTAGTTTAGAGTGGTTTTTTACATTAGTTTGTAACTGTCCACACTGCCTAGCTGATGTAAAACAAAGCATGGTAAAAATTAATTGCTGTTCGTTGCTAAGCCAATCACTCGACGTGCACTCGACAACGGCTTGACCGAATAGTAATTTAAAAAAAATGTTTGTAATAGTTTGAATAATAATTTTAGGGGGAGGAAAATTGGAAAAATTGCCCGGAAAATTGAAAAAAATCGGCCTTTTTATGCTATTTTCGTAGGAACTCGAATTCATAGCTCACGATTCAAGTTCAGCAGTTTGTGTCTCCGGTGTGGATGAGGAAAGAGGGAGGAAGAGAAAGAGTGGGTAAGGAAGAGGGGTTTTAGCGAAACAACGTTCGCCGGGTCAGCAAGTACAAAAGAAAAACATTAAAGATTATTTTTGTCGTTTGCGTTGTAGGTAGGCTGTGAGAATCGTCGAAGAGAAACTCACTAGCAGTATCGAACCTTTAAGTCTCAGGAGATACTTTGCCTCCTCGTGTGGCCTCCTCCTCTACGGCTTGTATGATGGGATAAATAAGAAATTGTTCGAAATGATGCCCACGGCTACTTTCTACCATCGCACCGCTCGCTATCGGCAGAGAATTCATCCTCGAACCTTAGAACCTAAATGGTTACGTACAGTGCGGTTTCAGAGAAACTTGTTCCCGCGAACACTAAGGTTGTGGAATGAGCTCCTTGTCAAGGTTTTCTCTAAGGACTACAGTATGGGGTTCTTCAAGAAACAAGTTATTAGATATTTGATGGGTTGGCAACATGCGAGTGATGCCCCAGGTGTTGCAAGCGTCCATAGGCTGCGGTGACCGCTTACCGTCAGGCGGACCGCAAGCTTGTTTACCACCTTAGCGGTATAAAAAAAGGTAATAAAATAGTTAGTGAAGAACTAACGCGAGTCCATCGTCCACCATCTGCTGGACCTCTGTTTCGTTAACGATTTCCAGTATTTCATTATTGTCGGGGTTCCGCTTGATATCAACCAGCTGCCAGGGTGAGATGAGTCCGAAGCGGATGCAGCGCATCACTTCCACAGCTAAGGGTCGTCGCGCTGCCCAGTCTCCATGCAGCCACCGGACCCCTGCCATTAACACCTCCATCTCGCTAAATATTTGGTAGGAAGTATAACTCGCCATTTTTTAATCTCATCAAAGTATTGAATTGACCAAAGTTAATAAAAGATATAAGTAATCTCTGATCAGAAAGCGCAATACTTTTACAAATTTACAATTTTTTTGCGTACGGAAAACCCTGGCTTACTTTCATATAGTTTTTCAAGAAATGGCAAACAAGGTAGGTATATTATTCTGCCTCTGGCAGACTCTTCTCTTATTTTACCATTTATTTATTAAACTAAAGCTGATGGGACATACAAAGCCACCTTAGTCCAAACAAACAGTTAGAACCATTATTGCAGGGATGGGCTTACCACCTGCCACGGAGAACTAAAGTGGTTAATGAAAAACACTGTACCGGATATAACAATATGTAATGTGTATCTAATTACTATTTACCCCATTATGGCGATGAAAACCGGGAAAAATACTTAACTACTAATAAAGAGTAAGATATCCGCCAAATATTTCCAGAAAGTTTGGCAATATACCTTTATAGAAATTACGAAAATTAAACGATTAGGATTTTTTTAATAAAAAGGGGAAAAATGAAAATGCAATTTTTGTCGAATGGAATGAAATATTACTAGAATAAAAATTATGTTTTTAATTTTACCTTGTCACACAAATATAATTGGATTTGAGGAAAGTCATAACCTCTTCTGGTTCAAGTTCTAGAAAATCTTTCGACGCTATAAGCGGTAAAAAAAATCGCATCACTCGAGGAACCTGTCGAAATTAAAGTCACTTAAACATTGAATAGCTTCCTGAAAATAATTTTAGTTAAGGGTCGCTACCATCAAATCCATAACTGGTTTCATGCCCTTAGTCCTTGCTTCTCTAAACAAAGCAAATGCAGTATCTTCCATAAACAGACTTTCATTTACTACAAATGACCAGCATTGATCTTCTAAATCTGTAATGAAAGAAGTTTTTGGTACATAACCACACATAAAACAGTTGTGGCAAATAAGAGCCTGGTCTCAGACGGTTATCACATTGTTACTGCGTCTCGCTGAGGATGTCCGGAATGACGACGTTTTTGTATACAAATCAAGATTCTTAGTCAAAGTTAAACCCGTAGCAGCGCCACCTGAACGCTGAGCGGCGACCGTTGCAGTGTGATAACCGTCTTCACTGTCATCTCAGTTCATCGATGTCCACTGCCAACATAGGTCTCTTCTAATAACTTCTACGGCGCAATGCACGATCTTCAGCTATTTCCATCTAGCGACTTAAACAGTACGTAACTTCATCTGGTGCCTTTCTATAATAATGCGCTTTCTTTTCCAAAAGTGGCCGATTTCTCGTGGCGATTGCGTTACCAATACTGATTAGATTACAGGATCGCGGTCGTATCACTTTAGTATATTGATTTTACATGATACCATGGTAACTTTGGTTTTTCTGTTCCTCATATGTCTTCGTCACAATTTCAATCATGTAGGGAAGCTCTAAGCATATTTGACCAGCAGTAAACGACCATGTTTCGGTTCCAAAGCTCACACTGCCTTAAAACTGTGTTAATTTTGAACGTCAATATGATTCTGCCGGTGCCTATCCGAGTGGCACGGGTTCGATAAACCCCGAACAAGAAAAACATTTACATGATGAATTTGCGTTCTTTTTACGTTTGGATGTTTTCTATTTACTTATGTATTTACAAAAAGGGGATTATCAGATGTCTGGTATCCATAATATTTTGCTCAGTTTGGGACTAGATGCTGCTGTTTAATGTACAGAAATATTTATTTTTATTACAGTTATTTTCCTAATATTAATTCTAACATACCTTTAATAGAAAGATATTGCGCGGCACAAAACAAGTTTAAAATATTATCTTTCCTTAACACTTTATTGCTTTCTTGTCCACTGAAAATCATCCACTCATAAATTGTCGCGAAAGCTTCTGGTGTCACACTTGTCTGGAAAAGTTTTATCAATAAAGTATAAAAATTCTTCTACTTCTGCTGCGTTCTTGACTTCCAAGGGTTCCGTAGCCAAAAGGATCGTCATCATGTTCGTGCGTCCACATGTTACATCTCATATTTCCGCCGTCATTGCATCGATTCTGATAAAATTTTATATAAAGGTGTCTTGTGTGAACCGCCTTACAGACTAGTTATGAACAATGTTTTTTTTAGGGGCTCTCTAATTTCAACTTTGGGATGAAACATTATTTTTGCACACCCCATCATGGGCTATCGGTTAATAGGGCTTCAAAAATGCATTTGAAGATCCAAACTGTTTTTCTTCTACTCGTCAAGCGTCCCCGTACTAAGGAAATTTTTCGCCCTTGCCGCATACAAACGGACATACACCTAACTTTATTATGTTTTATTTATTTTAGGTATGTTCCCTAATATATACAGTATAAAAAAATAGTAATAAGAATAAGTTTATGATAAATATAATAAGTAATAATAAATTTATTTACTACGGGGTCAAAATGAACACTATGCTACTGTTAATAAAATCCAAAATCCAACTCAAAATGGCGCAACATAAATGGCGGCCGGATCAAATTACCAAAACAATTTTTGATAAAAAAATATTAAACGCACAAAATATTGTCCACCCAAAAATATTAGTACGTAGAACAGTCCATTGGCTTCACTTCTGAATACTTACAATTAGCCTGTCTGATAAAAGTCGTCCTGAAAAAATTCCCGCGCGACACAAGTCGCTTAGAGACCACTGTGGTCCCTAGGACGCGTAACGATGTATGTTTTGAGAATTATTAGCTGCTAAAGTTTAAAAAAATGAGTTCATTGTGTCTAAAATTAAATTTATAAATACTTTGTATAAAATCGGTCTACAATATTTTTGGATATTCGCAATAATTCTTATTCTACTCCACGGAATCCTAACTTAATGCGTGAACGTCACGAACTTGGACGGTTTTTTGCTTTCATTTCCTCTCAATGACCTTATTGTTACCTCTACTATAGGTTGTGATCACTAGGATATTAGTGGGTACAAGAGGCATCAAAAATTCAAGACATTTTATGTCAAAATAATACACAAATTTGCACTGTATATATAAATGTATGTCGGAGTGTGACGTAGTGGGCGTCGCGTAAAAAGTGCCGGTTCCGGTTTTCGGTCCTGCTTCTTCAATCAAGTTGTGGTCTCAAATTGGAGTGTGTATTGTGTAGTGTATAGTGAATACGCGGCGAAGGGTTGAGAGGACGAAGCAAAAAAAGGCTCAAACAAGTTAATATAAAATAAAATGTTACACTCTGTCACATTTTAATTATCTTGACTTGTTTAAGTTGCAGTAAGCTTTTCTTTTAAATCTATGTAACGCTGACTTAGCTAACTTAGCTAACATGTCTAAAGATAAGTAGTTCATTTATTATCATCGTAAATAAAATTTTATTGACAATGATATCGACACACGGCTGCGTCTCAGTAAATATATTGCATATAATCAAGAAATTAATAATAAATTTCATTAAGTAGATTAGACTTACGACAGGTAATTCAATTTCCCGATGATGATTCATGTCGAAGAAGGTAGAGTAAATCTGAAGCACTACGTGATGACAGTGAAAAACTTCGTCACCGATATGCACTAAAGTGTCAGTGTTTCTGGAATTAGTAACAAAACACTGATAAAGCATACAAAATAATAGATTATAATCTTTGATGACAGTACTCGTTTAATTTGTATGAGTCAAATAAGTATTGCACAATGCATTTATTGTGCCGAACGTATTATAAGTATTTTTTTTTACGTTATATAAATAGTATTGCTATTTTTGGTTTTAAAGTTTGTGACACGTTTTATTCTTACATGTAATTATGCAACCTCCGATAAAACTCCTGAAATAAATCCATCTTTTTGGGCAGCTGCACTCTCATCCAGTCGATAGGCTCTGCTATGGCATATCCAAGGCTGTTTAGTGTCTTCCCTTTATCTTCTCTAACACCAGTAGATTTGGCTTTTACATTTGTATCATTGACAATAGTTTTGGTTTGCTGGAAATTTTGAATTGGTGCATCTCTAGGTCCATATTGAAGTTGTGGTTCTAAAAGTGTTCCAGTGTCCTAAAAAATATATAAAACAATTTACTTCTTTAGTCTTTTATTTCAGTCTACTATAGTTTATTTAGTACTAACCGAAACGTTATCGCCATCATCATTTGGCTCTCCAGCAGCCTTTCCTTCAAATTTAACTTTGACTTTAGCTTGAGTAGGGTCAGCCAGAAGGACTCCTACGGTAGAAGACTGAAATACTACCTGTAGAAGTATAACAGTACGACATTCACCTTTTTAAATGGAAATCATTTAACATTTGATGCACATAACTCACAATTGTACAAAACATTACGCCTGTTTTCCTAAAGGGTAGACCTAGACTACAGACTTGCACCCTTTTATTGATTCAACCACTCTACCCTGCCTATCTAAAAAAAACTTCAATTTGGGATTTTTTTCCACCTGACAGTAATAACATTTTCAGACTAAAGCCACTCACCAAGGAATAAATAAGCTGTACTTATAGATTAGGACTAACTCACAAATTTTGACAATTGAATAGGTACAGGATATCTGTATTACCTGATTAGACTGTACTTTTAGGTTGCCGCTTGGTGTCGATTCAAAAGGAAATGTAGCTCCTCTTTGGGTACTGACTTGACCCGTACTCGAAACACTGAAAGTAAATTTTCTAATTTAAGATGCAAAATCAACACAACATTGTTTAGAATAGAACGTCATACCACAGTAATACTTAGTTTTTATACTTATAGAGAAACTATTAAGAAACCTGGAGTTTTCGACGCATGATGAGGACTCACAAATCTGATTATCTCTATAAGGGTTGTGTATAAATTCGTCTACAAATTTCGAAGGGTATTCAGGGTTCATTGCTGGCAACTTCTTCGGCTTCCTGTTACGACAAATCAAATAAAATTGTACAACAAAATTATTCTTCAAATCGTGGGTTTTAATATGGTTATAAAATATATGAAAAACAAAAAGAAAAGCTGGTCAAGTGCGAGGCTAGCTTTTGAGAAAACAATAATTTAGATAGATTTTTTTAAATCCCGGTTTAATATGACAAGTTTGAATTAAAATTATTTATACGCACTTTCCTTTCATAGACCAATGCGACATGGGCGGATGTTTGTCTTGCAGTTTTACGGACCGTCTCGCAAAGTCGCCGCCCCCAGAGAAAGCCTGACTGGTATCATGGAACAAGTTTACCGCTGAAATATTTAAAAACATATACATTACCACAAGTACATCATCAAGTCAAGTTCATGGCAAGGTTCGAAGTAACGTTAATGTCCTATATAGCAGTTATGGTCAGGATAATCTAGCTCCTTATACTAGGTGACGATGGCAGTAAAACCTTTATTATTGATTGAAGGTTCTTGGATATAAACACTAAAGTTTTTTTGGTATTATTACTTTAAATAGTTGCGTCTCTTTTCGGCAGAAATTAACATTGTTAAATAGAATATAAAAAGACTCACTAAGATCGCTTGACTTGGTGGTGAGATCTGACAGCGAGCTGCTTCGACACGGCTTATGTCTAATTGTTATCAAGTAATCTTCATAAACGGTTTCGTAAGTGCCGAATCTTCTCTTCGACAGTGATGGGCTATGGAAACGTTTCAAATTTAAGTATCATTCACTACGTCCCTACTGGTTCCTGCTTAACTGTACCTACTATGCAGGTCTTCTCTTTCCCTTTTCAAAGAAAGATTTCATGGGTACAAACAAAAAGAGGAAACCGTCATTTTTAGGTGAACAGTGTAGGTTTTATATTATCCAGACTTGAACGCATTGTCTAAAAAACCGTGTATTCTACCGCTTGCATAATGGGATGTGTTCTGAGGAATTGTTCGAAATGATGAACTTTCGAACGGCAGGGAAGTCATTCTCACACTTTAAGAACCGAATGGTCGCGTACAGTGTGGTTTTAGAGAAACTTCCTCCCGCAAACACTTGGGTTGTGGAATGAGCTTCCTGTCAAGGTTCTCTCTAAGGACTACAGTATGGGGTTTTTAAAAAATGAAGTTGATTGTTTAGATTAGATTTGTTTAGATTTTTGAAGGGTAGGCAGCGCGGGAGTGATACGTGTTGCAAGCGTCTATAGGCTGCGGTGACTACTTTCCATCAGGCGGACCGTAAGCTCATTTGCCCCCTTATCGGTTTAAAAAAATATCTGAAAACATCCAGAATACTGGCACATACTGAAATTACTTTTAAGGAAATCTTCTTATCTCACTGACATTCTCGTTTCAGATTTTAATTGATTTTATGAAAACTACTACACGTGTATGAAGTCCCGAGCATTGGTCAGTTGTAATAGTAGATTATACAACAAGTGAAAAAAAGGGAATTTAATTGATTCAGCAGTAGAATCCTGAGCGGAGCGAAGGTTACAAAGGACCGAGATATTTTTTTTTTCACGTTATATACTCTAGTTTTTACCATTGACGGCGAGAAAATAAAAAGTACTATTATCATATTTTGGTATATATTCACTCAGTGAATAAAAGTGAGTTTTATGTTTTTTACCCTTTTAGTGCACCTTTTCAAAGTCGGTTGTTGATTTTTGTTAAAAAGTTAAAAACTGACGAAATGAGGATCAACAAGGTTTTTAGTTTTGAATGTAGTATTAAAGTCCTTTGAAAAGTCAAAAATATTGGTATATTTTGTTTTGTCATACGACCAAAAATGAGCTAGTAGTATTCAAATTAATGCGACGATCGCCGAGTTGCCGCTGCGCAGAGTGCGTGACGTCATCTTACTCATCGGCCGCCAGTTAGCCGTTGGCAGTGACAAATCGCGCAGTGTTTATGTTTGATTCACGGACGGAATAAATATGTAAACCTCAAAATACCTAGGTATCCTAACAATATATAATTTATATATTAATATAATTTTAAACCTTTCTTTTTATTTGTGATAAAAAGAATAAATTATACTTGAACTGTGACTGTTTTTCAAGATTATTAGGATATCGTTTCATAAATTCACAACGAAAATAAATCGAAGACAATAAAGTACCTCACCTCTATTTGAGTAGAAATTGTTGTGGAGTCTTTATTTCGAAAAATTATTGACCTAATCTAAACCGTATTACAATGGCATAAAGAATAAATTAAATATCTGATGCGCCATCTATCCGTGAGTAGCTAAACTAATATCTATATCGCTTAGCGAAATAGCTTAATTTGCTTAGTGTTGTACGCATGAGATAAAAATATCGATGTTTTTTACCCGTTGTGATCAATTTACACCTGTGGAAATGAAGTGAATTGATGCTTGTAGTCAATGGAATGTTTTAGGGTTGCGTTCAAAATTTCAATAGCGTTCGAATAATTAAATTATTTTTAAAAAGTTAAATAATTCTGTCAACCTGTGGGTACAATCAGTTAAATGAAGATTTAATTATACATTTTAACGCGCTTATTTAATGCAAAATACATCTAAAAATACTGCTTTTCATCCGAATAATATTTTAAATGCGAAAGTTTGGATGTTTGTTACTGAATCACGCGTCAACCACTGGACGGAGCGGGATGAAACTTGGCACACATTTAGGTTTAGTCCTGGAATAGAAAGAAAATAGGCTATTTTTTTATCCCGGAAAATTCACAAGTCCCCACTTTTCACAAATTCCACTTGTACGAACTACAGCTTTACATAGCAAACTTTCATAGTACCATCAAGGAGTTTCCGTAAAAATTTCCCACCGATAACCAGTTAATTTAGGGCGGGTGGAGCTGCTGGGCAAAATCTAGTCAGTAAGAAACTGTTGTATAATATTGTGTCAAAGTAAATATAGTTTTAGTGAATTTGTCTAGCCCCGAGCTTTCCTGTGATTTATAGAACTGTTTCGTTGTTTTATTTAATATACAGGATGATGGACTTGGATAATGTGTTTATTTCGTTTTTATGTTATGTGATTGTTAACTTTTGCATGCTTTTGCGAGACTTCTTAACGTCTGGAAAATAATACAACGAGTAGTGTATGTGGAGTAAAACCTATAACTAGTTTTTGCCTGCTGCTCTGACTGCACTTAAATTGGGTATCAGTGTTAAATTTCTACGGAAACTTCTTTTTTTAGAAAGAAAGTTTGCAATAGCAAGCTACAGCTGAAGCTATAATACGTCCGCGTGTCATTTGGTTATAGTTATTTCTACGGGTACTTTGGACTTCTCGGTATTTTATACTATCTCTGGGCCAAATTTTAGGTTTATATGATGCTCTCGGGCGTTGTAAAGGAAGAACAAACAAACTTTTACATTTATTTTATAATAGTATAGTACTTAAGTATATATTATTTTTCAAATTTCAAATCATATTATTAATTTAATTTAAATTAAAATTAAATTAAATTAAAACTCATATTATTTATTATTTTTATGATAAAACTTTTAGCGTTCACCTATATATTTTCATGCCATGAATCAAATTCGATAAAACGAAAGGTTACGGTAAAGTTTAAATTTTGAACTAATTTAGCCGTTTTAACGTAATGCGTGTTCAAACAAAGCTAAGTTAAAGCATAAAGGTACAAGTAAGGTAAGATAAAGTATATCTATATTCCAACTATGTACTATCTAAATCACAATATTATTTGCTGTTTTATATGTCCACTGCAAACTAATTAGAATTAAATTATTTAGGTTCATTCATAATTTAAGTATATTTCATTAAATTAGACTTTTAAAAAGCCTAAAATCGCCAGTTTAACTAACGATTTTATAGATTCAGAATGATTTTACTACCGATAATATAAAAAATATGTTTTGATAGTTAGTTAGGACTTTGAATTTTCCAAAGATATTTTTGATCATTAAGCATCATAATAATCTATCGATAATTTTGTTCATATCGCCACAGGAACAACACTGGGTCTAATGTAAAATTAAAGTACTGCTATTCATCACAAGATGTCACTAGTGTCAACGTGTAAGCCTTATGTAATGAACATAAGGTTTAAATTGGAATAAAAATTCTGACTTTCTTGCCCCACTTCACCTACTCCACCCCCGCTATCAACGGCTACGCCGGTTTCCGAACCACAGTGTCATGTTACCATATCTATTGTTTTTTCATATCGATGGTACCTACCTAGGTGCTTTAGTTCAAAAGCCATTCGCGAATGCCACTTTATCACAATCGCGAATGATTAACATATAAATGAACAAAGATAACATTCGTTATTCAAGATATAATAAATACTTTATTCATAACTTCCAAATACGTCCCTGTATTTTTACTTTACATTCATTTTGATACCTACCACATACAGTCAGGCACAAATCCAAACTTTGACAAACATTGAATCAACCATGGACTCTGTAAAAAATTGCTCGTTATGCTCCCGTTTAGTTCATGTAACGTTAGTTTTCGGGGGAGGGGGAGGGGGGCGGAGGCATAAAACCCAACTATCCCCCCCTCTGTATACGTCCCTGCATACAGCTTAGAGTCCGCACCACCACTCAAGTCCTGTCATAAAAACGTCGGCGAATCTGTTTTACCTTATTGGAAACCAGAGAAAACAAGTTAAACTTTGATATAGCACTTTGTGGAATAGGTACCTATTAGGTATAATTCTTATTGACAAGATTTAGTTTTTTACTCTCTCTCTATTTAGTAATTTACTCTCTATCGAGAGGGTTGTCGGTGGCTACAGATAATACATACCTAGTATACTTATCTAGTTATCGGACTTGTACTAAAGTTACAATAAGTAGGCAGATAAATAAGGTGCAACCTTACTTCTGTAGTTTCCGGCCACGGATCTCAGCACTGGTAAACTTCGAATGATTAGGTATTCAAATTACATAAAAGAATCCACTTTCGGAAGGTTATCTGATTGAGCTTGTACAAAACCAGCTTTAATTTTATTAATACTCATAATGTATAGGTATTGGTTTTATAGTAATTATCACAAATTTACACTCTTAATATGTATCGACACTTTATTTAGGTACATATCGCGTTTCAGCTCCGTCGAGTCGTGAGCGACTTTTAAATGAGTGCACGAGCGCGCTGTCCGTTCAAGTACGATGACGTCACACGCAATCGCGGCGCATTGGCTTTTAGCGGCATGGAAGAGTTATTTTATTATTTAATATCTCTGAAAGTAATGGTCCGATTTTAATAATTCAAAAAGATATACCATTCTTATGTTATAGAGAACAACATAGGTGCCAATTCTTAAATTGTTTAAACTGTACTAATCCTCATTCCAATATTTGTAACTCGTCAACAAAATCACTATTCCTTTATATTGCAAGGCCAATGAAACATCGAGGTGATTTGATTTTTGGTTCAGGAATAGTTAAAAAAACGGAGGACAAATAATAATTTTTATCCCAATTGAGTTTCCATGGGAATACATTTTCTGCGGTTGATAACGCTAAACGGTGCTAAGGGTGATTAGTTGTTGTAATATCAGATAGGTACATTAGACGTAACAAAGTCTTGTTATTAGATTATGCTAGAAGGTAATTTAAGTTATCTTTTATATAGTTAACTAGCTGTCCCGGCGAACGTTGTTCCGCTGCCGTCCCTCTGTACCCGGCGAAAGTTGGTTTTTACCTATAGTGCCCGAGTCCGGCTCGTACTTGACATATCGAGATAAAAACTATCCTATCTTTTAAGTTGGATCAAATAACAGATATTTACGAAGTTTGATCAAAATCGGTTCAGTAGTTTAGGAGTCCATTGAGGACAAACATTGTGACACGAGATTTATATATATATTAAGACTAGAAGCACAATAAATACTTACTCTGAAAAGTTATTTACAATTGCGTTTTTCTTAGTATTCGTCACTACTTCTGTATCATTTACCTGTAGTGCAATATTCCACTATACAATTCAACCATACATTGTCTTAGGGCGATAGCACACGGTATATAGCGATGCAGACGCGATACAGCCGCGATGATCCTGTAACGTACTACTGCATCGCTACAAAAATTCGCCGTGGGCAACCAACCTTAGAGACAATATACCTAATATGTATTTTAGGATAACTAGAAAAGTGTTCGCTATAAGATTTAGACAGCATAAAAGAGAATTTTGCTTCTGTGTAGCTCAATTTTGAAATGCTTGATTTTACTTCACTCTCTTTGGAATAGGCGAACTTGGGATCTTTTATTTAGTAGTAGGTATTTTGTGTTATAGGATTAGCCACTCACTTTCTCGAAGCTGATGCCCTCTTTCATTTCAATGTCATTAAAAGAATAATACAGAAACATAAACCATATCGTGCAGATTATTTTCTTTAAGGTTATAAAAATGATATAGAGTTTTTTCAAATTTTTTGGCAAACGATGTTTATAGCTTTTAAAAACTGTCAATCTCAAAATGATTCCAAACATTGATTACACATCATTATGACAGTTGGAGCCAAATTTTTTATAAAACACTTGCTTGTTTCATAGATTTGAAGTCGATTGTTATTTCATCATTCTATTCTAATAATATATAGATATATATATATATAATGCCTATAATGTCATACAGATACAAATACATTTATATAACACTGACCTCTACTACTACCCACCGGACTGGCTGCTGTCAAACGTTTTTTGTGCCTACTTGAATAACGCCATTTTGGCGCTGTAGGCAGATACGGAAGTCCATAGAACTAAAATTAGTGATGTTCGCAAGTCGACATTATATCTGTGATATATCGATATATTATGATTTAGAAATAGACAGTTTTTTAACCCAACAACAACAAAAAAACTCTTTGGCGGTTTTCAACATTCAACTGTGTTGCCACTTACCATTAGCTCTATCTTTGTTGGCGAGAATTCTCGTTGATACCTTTCGATTTAGTCCAACCTGGACCATATTATGAAGGAAGTATTGTGATCGTGCGGAAAAAATCGGTTTATTTATAAAAATATATCAACAAAACCTGGCACTTTAGACTATTGTAACTTCAATGTATTGTTTCTATACGTACCGCCTGTCGATTGGAATGGGTCTGATCGCAGCACGCCATTTCCTCATCGTAGAAATATGGTAACAGTTTGACCATGTCAGCCTCCTAACTAGAGAAATGGTTCGAACTGCTTTATGATATAAAGTATCGTAGTTCTAAATTCGTAGAAACGTTAACAGATTCAATAATTTCAGCAGAAAACTTGTGTCAAATTAAAACTAGCATATCTCTTATAGAAACAGTTTATTCAGAATTTAGAGGGTCAGTTCCTTGTCGCCGAAGAGCATAGCTGAGTTTGGTAAACCGGCCGTGCACCTCCAGGACCACTGTAGAGACAGTCAGATGCTCACTTCCAGCGTGCAGGTCTAGATCGCCATCGCCGATTTACCCCTTTAATGACCACGAAAAGGGCTATTCCACGGATGACAAGGTATGTAAATTCAATATAATACAGCAGAATCCTGTAACAAAAGATTTCGAAACTCATAGTTGTGCCTTGAATCCAGTGATGGATAACAGTGATGTCAAGCTGTATGCTATAAAACCACCTCATAAGTGGCTTGAATTTCGCGATACGTTTGTCTCGGTAGTTCATGATAACCCGCGTATAAGAAAAACTATATTGAAATCTGTTTATCGACACATTTTGAAGCTACGATGCCACAGGCAGCTACAAAGCAAGACAGACAGACAAAGGCTATAAATGTATCAACATCCTGCTTTCTAAGTCGAAGGTATGCCATTATCGAAAGAGAAGACTGAATGCGTTTTACAAAATTCTAAATATTACAATTTCCATGTCCATATTGGCCAGCTTTCTAAATATCGATATTAAAATTATGACCTCTTTGAATCACTAGCAAATTCTGAACAACACAAATAAATATCAATTTTGTCGAAATTCAATATTGAACTGCTAATAAAGTATTGCAATAACACTTTCTGATTGAATCAGACGGTTGACATATAAATTTTACATCAATTTTGAATAAAAACAACACTAAATGCACGTACCTGTGAAACTACTTGTTACTCCCCTTTTTGTAGCAACGTTTGCATAAGGCACATTTCCTCTCTCTCTCTCTCTCTCTCATTAAAAAAATTAAAATCTCACTAAAACACCGACAAATTAAGTTAAATTCAGCAAATTTTTATGATGTTTACAATCTACCAAATCAATCTATCAGCCATGTAAAATATACGTCAAAATTAGTTTCCTGAGACTTCCGCGGTGGCGTTTCAAATTGACACACAAAACTAGCTGTCATTTGTAGAATAGCCAGTCCAGTGGGTATAGTAGTAGAGGTCAGTGATATATAACATTAGCCTGTTACCCGTAGGGGTAGGCATAGAGCAGGGACTTCTCTTGCTCTCAGAAATGAGGTCCTGCAGGGGGTTATGCTGGGCTCTCGCAGGTATTCGGAAAGTTAAAAGTCTCGAATAAAATTATAATAGAATAGAATAAAATATAAGAAGAAAATGTAAGATCGAAGCATCATCCTTTAAAGAGAAAATACCTACCTAGTAGTTGTGAAGTCCGCGTATGGAATAGATTCGTTTATAATCTATTTACCTGAATAATGTCTACCGCTTGACGAACTGGAAAATATATGTTGCTAAACAGAGCATATTTCGAGCAATTTATTAAAAAAACCTCGAGGTCGAAGCAACGACTGTCGTCCCAGGGTATAAAGTTACGTAGGTATGCATTTATATCGAAATCGAAAACTTCGTTATAACCGCAAATTGATTTTAAAGGAACATTTAGTAAAAATATCATAAACTAATCTAAAATCTGTTGCCATTTCGGTAAGACCTGATAAAGTTGACGGGCTGATAAGCTGATGAGTAAAAAGTAAGCAGCCCCTGTCAGCTGCAGTCACTACTTAACTGTTCAGGGTAGTTACTTTCAGGAATTTCCTAAATTTGAATTTATTTAAATAAAACTTATCACAAGCAATCAAGATTGCGTCACCAGTATTTCTAACTAAAAGTATCATCAACTACGTCACATGTACGTCAACTCACAGTTTGAGTTTGTCCCCTGGGTGACATAGCTACTGGTGAGGTAATCGTGATCCTTGTACAGTGACGTGCCAGTTTGAAATATCTTTAATTAAATTAGAACACGTTACTGTTTCTCATAATGATCTAAATAAGTTTGCGTAACAGCCGTAACATTGGATTAAAAAAACAAACTGTGTTGCATTAAACTAATGCATTTGTTAATACAATAATTCTACTAGATACAAACCATATGTACGTACGTGTATTGGGTGAAATCCAGAATATTTCAAGCGCATAGCGTTCATTCGTTTGTTTGGAAAAGGAAGATTTTCATTTATATTGGGTTGGTTATGGAATCAGGCTATGTAGTAGTCTATGTATTAGCGATTTCGGGTTCGACTGACAATACACATGCAGCCTAAATCGGTGAGTCTAATACATGGGTTGGCAAAAGTGGTCATACATAGTCATAGCATAGATATAACATTATAGGTAAAACGGGTTCCCAAACCCAGAAATTACTTAAATCTCCGCCCTGGGAGGCTGAACCGCCAACATGTGCAAAGTATCTCAAGTAGTAGTCGTGCCGGAGAAGAAGACCGGAGTGGACCCGGCTACTACAACAGAGGGGGACCGAGAGCCCTTCCGCCCGCCGCGCTAGCAACCGTACTAGGAACTTTTGCCAGTCGTCGTTACCACCACTGCGAAAGACCGATGATGTCTTGGCCCATATTGCAAAAGAGAAAGTCGATCCACTGAACAGTCTCTTTGTCTCAAACTCGAATATGAACAACGAAGGCGCTGCAACACCTACTATACCGTGATACGGAAAGACCATGCTGGAAATCTCCATAACACAGCGGAACGTCCGGTGAGCGTTGCTTTCTCCAGACGTTCATAAGTCGAGTAGGTCAGACGGTATACCAGCAGTAGTGCAAAAACATTGTGCTCCTGAGTTATGTCCTGTACTGACTCGCCTCTACAAGCTTTCCTACCACACTAGGCAATTTCCGTCTTCATGGAAGACTGCGAATGTGCACCCGGTGCCCAAAAAGGGCGATAGATCAGATCCATCGAATTATAGGCCTATCGCTATTACCTCCCTTCTTTCCAAGATGATGAAGCGTGTGATCAACACACAGCTTCTAAGATTCCTAAAGAAACACGACCTGATCAGCAACCATCAATATGGCTTTCGCCACTGTCGCTCGACCTTCTAGTGTATCTCAAACACCAATGAGCACTAGCTATTGAGAGTCAGGGGCAGGCATTGGCCAAAAATTTAAGTTTTTATTTCATAAAATTAATATAGGCCCACCTCGGAAGTATATATACCCTTTTAAAAAAAAAATTGCGAATATCCGTCTATATATGGCGGAGTTATGTCCGAACATATGTACATAAAAAAAAGAAAAAAATACAAACATCCGATTTGAGAATATCCTTCTTTTTTTAAGTCCAGACTGAATTTGCTAAATGGTAAACAAACCTTGATAAGTTAGATAACTTTTTCAACTAAACTCTAAACACCTGCGTTTGTTCAATGGCAAAAAAATTGCGAGTTAAATTAGCAGTATATGTGTATCCTTGTTTTTTTTTTCAGGTAGGGTAAAATCTGTAAGTATTTACGAACTGGCAGAGATAGACACCTGGCGGACTGAAATACTAGTATTTAATCACGGATTTGACCGCGCAGAATTGAATCATTGCTGTGGGACGTAGGAACGTTAAGTCCGTGATGAACTGTAATACAAGTATTCTATTTTATATTCTGTACGTAGCATTATTTGTAGCTAATAGCATTTATAGTTGCTGAGATACACTGTTGTGACAAACACACACGGATACCAGTCTTACTAATAGGGTTCTGTTTACCGTTTTGGAACGGAAGCCTTTAAAATAGGTTAACTGTAATAGACTTGAGGAGTTTGTGGCCCCTTGCGTTCGTTTGTGGGAAACGATATACGTTGCTATGTAACGTCAGGCGTAGTCAGAGATTGGCTGTGTGGCCGCGCCCTAGTGGCGCACATTTTGTGCTGTGGCACTTTAAACTGTCGCTTCTGGCTGTTTTAATATAATTGACAGCTATTCAGCTAAGCCAGAGGTTTTATTGGCGGCTTGTAAATTCTGTATGGTTAGGTATTAGCTCGACATCTTTGTTCCAAGGTGGACTATGGCTTAGGCCTTCCAAGGAAAGGCTTCTGCTCCTGAAGTGGGGCGTGCAACGGCTAACGCAACAAAACAAAGTAAAATATAGGTTCATGATATTTACCAAGGCATTAACGTTTAATTTGTGTGGTGATACGGATACTGTCCGCGTGAGTCCAATTCAAACTTGGCTGATTTTTTAACATTTAATATAGGCCAATACTAAAAAAATTAAGTTTAGGTTTATTATGGTTGCAGACCCTATGTGTAGACTATCGATATTGGTATATTGTAAATGTTTTTTTCCTCAATAAGGTTTTACCGATTTATTGGAATGTTAGCAAGAATTACGAATAACGTGTGATTCATCGCAAATAGCGCAGTTCGTGGAAACATAATGTTTTCAGGCATTCTCAGATATATATTGAAGGCGTCGGGCGAGAGTTTATTCAGTAATCTACAAAACGTTGAAGTTGCAATACGCTTCAGAACTCAATAAAGCTGATTAAAACGTAAGTTTTAAATTGTTTACTACTTTGTTGTTTAATATTTATCATACAATCTGTTGTTTTTCTATAGCTATAAATTGTATACCTTAACGTTTCTCATGAATAACTCACCATTAATGAAAACCCAATGATAGTGTATATATCAAAATTTAAAACCTAAATAAATTCATTCAGTTATCATTCATGAAGAAAACCGTGGACAGACAGACGTGTCGCCCCGGTGGACTTTCTTTTATATAATGAACTGATGATATTACTATATATTTATAATTCTAAAAAACTACACTTTCTTAGTCTAGTTCATTCATCGGGATTACTAAATTTTGGTTCCGATTTAATAGGGTTCAACCTTAGGATGGTTATATAAATAATTTTTGTTAGGATCGTCATGAAACTAGATTGCAAATGTGTTGCTAGATCTGTCTTTATTTGATAAGGTAATTTGTTCAATTTGCTACGATAATAAAAAAAAAAATCACAAAATAGTCTACTTTTTGTAGCAAAGGCCAGAATTTCTTCGCTTGTTTAAAAAAACTAGTTAATCAAATGATAATAGAGAAAAGTTTCTATAATATTAGCATACTAATTTATATATTTTTATTTACAGTTACTTTTAAAATGGCTGACAACGATAATGTAATCTGCCCTGAAGACGTTGCTGAGTTAAATGCTGCAGCCGTGAACGTAGAGGTTGAGAATAGTAACTCCGAAGAAGAATCTACCGAGGCTTCGAGCACTCCTCTCAGAAATATGATCACAGTCCCTTCCAATTGCCCTCAAGGGTACCAGATGGGCGCGGACGGCGTGTGTCGTGAAGTTTTTTGATAAAAGTTTTCTATGTTTAAAATAGTGTCAGGATAGATTTAAGTTATTAATAATTTCAAGGGCCTTGTTAAATGTTAAGGCACGATTATAGGCAGCTTAATCGAATTGTAAAAGTACAGTTCGGCGTCAGTCAGCTGCCATTACCATGCATTGCAGGCAAAATAGCATTATTTGGTTCTGCAAAATAGTTGCGTGAAATCCGCTTGACAAAATTTGTGAACAGTATTATTTATAACCTATTTGTGTCGTGTAACAATTGTGTTTTCGTTTTAGAGAAAATCGAATATTACTTTTTTGTAAGAAATGTTACTTACATATTTATCTATTATAATGTTTAAAGTATAAACAGTGTTTTTTAATGTTGAAAACTTTTATATCTTAAATATAGTGCAACCATTAAGACGAGGCATTGACAAAAGGGTTATTTTTCGTTTAAGAATAAAAATCTACCATAAAAGCTACCAATATGAAACGAATCATCATTCATTATCATACATTTCAGAACTTTTTCTTCACTTTGTTAGCTCAAAAACATGATTTTATGATTTTGGCTTAATAGTTTTATTCGAAATCACAAGAGGTGATTCTGAATCATTGAAATTGAGATTTTCACAATAATGTTAAGGCTGCATGTAATCTTCAAAATAGCTTAATATAGTAGGTAACAGCAATACCTAAAATTCAACAGCTGGGAATTTTTATTTCTCACCGAGTTGAACGTGAGTAGATAGTATCGGTACCACCACACAAATTAAACGTTAATTCTTTGGTAAGTATCTACAAGCCGTGTTTTACTTTGTTTTGTTGCGTTAGCTGGTGTACGCCCCACTGTAGGAGCAGAAGCCTTTTCTTGCAGTAAGAAGGCCTTAGCCATAGTCCACCTTGAAACAAATATGTCGAGCTACTTACTGAACCACCAATTTGCCGATTTTTTAAAAATTTAATAATTTCTTTCTTGTTATCCTTAGATATTGTAAATAAATATTGTAATCCTTAGAGAAAACCTTGGCTCATTCTGCAACTTAAGCGTTCGTGGGAAGGAAGTTTCTCTGAAACCGCACTGTACGTGACCATTTAGGTTCTAAGGCGTGAGGATGAATACCTTGCTGGCAGAAAAAAGCCGTGGGCATAATTTTGAACAATTCCTCAAAACACACATTATACAAGCTGTAAAACACACATATAAAGGCAAAGTCTCTCCTCAGACTTTTTCGGTTTCGGTTCGATCCAGCTTGTAAGTTTGGGATCGTCAACAATTCTTTCAGCGTGTTGATGAACCCAGTTAGAGTTGCAAAATATTCATATATATTAGTCTATGCCCAATGTTTTTTAGAGGCAAAAGGTACTAACTCGTCAATAACTAACACTAACATAATTTGACAGACTGGAGAGTTGCGTGCATTTAATTCAGCATACCAAAGCAACACAAGGAGGCGGCTGTATTTGACATTAAAATATTCAGCCACGCATTGAGACCATCTTACGTAGCATTTGTTTCCTTTGAGGCCATCCAAGGATGGCAAGTAATAAGGGATGGAACATTTTTGATGTGAAACACAAATAAAATACTGACTTAAGGCATAGTATAATTGTCAGCAGAATCAGTAAACGATTTGCAAGCTACCCCTCTGGAAGTCAGGTAGTATGGACGTTCGCTAAAGGTCCCGAAAGAAATTTTAGACACAAGCGGTTTTCCTCTTCATTAGAACGAGGGGTGTTTACACGACCCGTGTAATAAGCGTCTCTAGTACTGTCATCTGCAGAGTAATGTATATTGTTGATGGACAACATGTCATTGATATGCAGTAGAAACAGTGAGGGAGTATTAATTCACCAGCATCATTCTATCTATTACGGCTCGTATGCGTGTGCCGGACAAAAAGCTAGCCACCGATGTGCAAAAACTGTAAGGCAGTCCGTAAGGTGGCAACTTCGATAGAAGACCCCGGCGCTAGACCCGATCGAACGCCTTCGCTACATATCAATGACCATTGCGAAAGCCATATTGACAGTCGCTGGCCATGTCGTGTTTTTCTAGGTATCTTAGAAGCTGTGTGATGATCACACGCTCAATACACAGCTTCTAAGATTGCTAGAGAGGGGTAATAGCAGTTGGCCAAGAATTCGATAGATCTGATATATCACCCGATTTTGAGCACCGGGTGCACATTCGCAGTCTTCCATGAAGAAAAAGTATTAGTAATTGCCTAGTGTGGTAGGAAATAGCGAATAAGCGCGTGAGAACCGGACATAACTCAGGAGCACACAGCTTAAGCACCATATACATATAATCATACACACACACACACAGATATTACTCTAAAAATGATAGCAAACGATTCTCCAGGTCTCAAAACATAAAGAAAACGCAGTATTAGCGATTTCGATTTTCGGACCTATTCTAATAACTTCTCAAGAGAAGTTAAAAATACGGCCATTTATGTCCAATATTTTGTCACTTGCAAATAAACAAAAATCTATACGGTAGTTCCCGTTGACCTATAATTATGAAATTTGGCAAGAAACAAGTAGAAGAAAATTCTAAAGGTACTTTTATTACTCTCGAAATAAATAAAACTATAGGGTAATTACTTTCCATTGACCTAGACCATTGGCGTAGACACCGAAATCTTTGGAATTTCAAAACTTCTGAAATATTTTTTCTGTAATGCCGCGATCGCTGAGCTCGCGTTTGTGTTAAACGCTGCTCTTACGTATGCATCGCGTAAATTCGGAGCCGCTTTTCGGCAATTCAAATCGTGGCTATCCTATTTGTCCAGTTAATAACTACTAGACTGTCAGAGTTATCAAGCTTCCTACAAGGCCTTTGAGTTGGCTTGAAGACTGCTATCGTAATATGCCGTCAGCCAGGATCGACGTGACGGTTTAAACGTTTTGCTCAGAAGCATGGAAGGAGCTCCGAAATATGTGCCACTAGGAGCGCGTTCGTTTTGGGATGCAGAATCATTATTTTCATTACTTTTGCCACCTGTCATCCGTTCGTATAGCATTGGTATCAAAAATATCAAAATTTTCATATCATCTGTGACAAACTGTCATGCGTTCGTTTACGATTTTTTTGTTATTTTTGTCACTTTTGCCACCGAAAAATGAAACTTTAGACCCATGTCTGGAAGTGGGGTTTTTGTGTTAATCTGTCAAACTGCCTATGTTTATGGTAGTGTGTGTGTGTTTAATCGTAGTGTGTGTTTTAAAGTTTTTGCAAGTTTTAAAACCAAAAATTTTGTTAGTAACGTTTCAAAGCTACACGAACAATAGGTGTCGGTGGCAAAACTGGCGTTATCAAAAGTGTGAAAGGTGTTAATCGTGGGAACTCTTAATCCCAAAACGAACGCGCCACAGGCAATCACCCATCCGGGTATTGGCCATGCCCGACGTTGTACAACTTCACTTATCGTTTCCGATAAACGAATGAGAGGGCTACTAGCTTTGTAGTTATATTACATAGAAAATATTTTATCGAATATACAGTACTTACTTACATTTGGAGTTGGAGAATTGATCGTTACGTATATCGATATGCAAAAACATTTATTCAATTACAAAGTAAAGTTTGTCGAATTATCGGGGTCTTAATTAAAACCGATATAATCATAAAACAGTACTAAGTCTTCGAAAGCTGATTTCCGTGATGGACGAACTATTTATATAGCTACGAGTTCCTACGGAACCCTCGGTGCTCGAGTCAAGCTGGTACTTGTCCGATTTTTAACCGACTTCAAAAATGGAGGAGGTTCTCAATTCGGATGTTTAAGTATATTTTTTTTTATGCCAAACTCCTTGATATATAGATGGATTTGCATTTCTTTTTTTATTTAAAATGGTATACTTCCGAGATGATCCCATATTAATGAAGTAAATTTAAAACTTAAGCTTTTGGTGGATAAAAATAATTGGTGTTAATTTGGAACTGGTGAAACACCTTTTTTTATATTGGTGATTGTATAAAACTTTGTTACGAGTATTGTCTTGTTTAGAGTACGAAAAAAGCAATTCGTCACTCAAAAGTAAAACATAAAAACTTAAAAACAACAAAAAAAAACAACCGGCTTCAAAAAGGTGCACACAAAAAGGTAAATAGAACTAGTTATTTATAAAAATCTGATCTTTTTGAAGCCCGTTTTTTTTTTTTTTAATAAAAAGTTTTTATTTAAATTAAAAAATCTTCCTGTTTACGATTTTGTTGATTTATAGGAAAATTTGCAATAACTACTAAATGGTAGTGATTCATCGTGAGTAGCACAGTTCGTGGAAAGATAATTGTTTCAGGCATTCTAGACATATAATAAAGACGACAACCAAGACTGAATTCAGTAATTTACAATCTATTGTATTGGCATTACAACACGCTTCAGAATTTGATAACAACGTAAGTTTTATATTGTTTACTATACTTCGTGTTTTATCTTTTGTTATCTAGTTATTATTTATGTATGTACGTTTTAATCCCTAAAAAGGGTTTACTAGTGGTTTGATGCATAGGCACCACGTACTACTGTTGTGGGGGACCAATACTAGAGACTAGCAATCACCGTGTAGAAGTTCAGTCACTGAACTTTGCAGGGTGATAAATTCGAGTATAAATATTAAAGTTTTGCACGGACGTAGGTACGTAAACATGAAAATCACTTCTAGCTCTCGGTACAAAATTTTCCAATATTTCCACGGTTCAATATTTAATATTTTCTATAAATATTTCGATTTAGGAGAGACGTTAAGGAAATTTCTTTCGAATATTAGCGTAAAGAGCAATGAAAGTTGTTCCTGTATGCGGAGTGGAAAGCCAGTTTCGCAAAAGGTGTTATGTGATAAAATAAAATGAATCCTGACAGAGTAACAGGGCAGGTTTATAACTATGATAGTAGGAAGGTACTATAATCAGAAGTCCTGAGAAATTTGACATATTATGTATTTACTAATATTATTTTATTTTCAGTAAACTAACAATGGCCGACAATGGTAATGTAATATTTCCTGAAGAAGTAGCTGAGGTGAATTCTGCTGCTTAGAACGTAGACGCTGGGGACAGTAACTCCGTAGAAGAATCTGCTGAAGTACAAAGCATCGCTTTAAGAAATATGATCACAGTTCCTTCCAATTGCCCTGCAGGGTATAAGATGGGAGCCGACGGCGTATGTCGTGAAGTATTTTAATAATAGTTTATTGTGTTATGAGGATAGATTTAGTTCTTTTTATGGATCTTAATAGATTGTTAGGAGAATGGAGAATCTTTTTTTGACGTCCATGTCACTGGCGACCAGGATTATAATAAATATTATAAGATTCAGCCGAGTGATTCTGTAACTCCACTCGGAATGGGAATCGGTTTCAAGTCCAACAAGTGCGTATCCATTGCGCCGTGCGTAGGCATTGGTGCTACACAATACATAAGCACGCGGCAATGGAAACGCACTGGTGTTGGATTTGAAACCGTTCCTGATTACGAGTGAAAAAGACAATTAGGGGGCTGATCAAAAACATTATAGGACAGAACATGTACAAAACAGTATTATTAGAATCGTATGACTTGTATTATTATCTATGTGTTTTGAAGCAAATCTGATAAATTTCTTAGAAAAAAATGTTATCTACTCGTATTTTTAGGATAATGTTTTTAATAAATTTATGAATTTAATTTTTTTGATTCTTTATTCCACATTTACTGTACTGCATGAATGTTTAGTCTTTAAAGATAAGAGAAAACGTGAATCCAAATTTATTTATCAAAGCAAGTCGACTTTTACCACCATATCAAGTTCATATCAATTTGCGTAGAGTGTATACGCAGAATAGATTATTTAATTCCTAGATGATACCGACGTATTAAAAATAATAGAATACGATATGTATAAAGTATATTTACCTACCTGGACATATATACATTTTGTAGCAAAACTAAAGCAATGTTTGTACAGCCGATTAGTCTTAGCCAAGTTC
The DNA here is from genome assembly GCA_946406115.1 of Apoda limacodes. Taxonomy (NCBI): domain Eukaryota; kingdom Metazoa; phylum Arthropoda; class Insecta; order Lepidoptera; family Limacodidae; genus Apoda; species Apoda limacodes. The sequence continues at coordinate 21,959,325 of OX291549.1, read as the reverse complement.
GCGATAGGCCAGTGGTTGATAGTGGAATAGAGTAAGTACCAAGTTGCAGGACGACTTGATTTTTATCCCCCCGACCGACCTCGGCACGGTCGTAAAACTATCGTTAGGCGGCCTCGGCACGTAACGGCCCCAGATGACGATCTCGCTGTCCAGATAGCGAGATTAGTGTCTACGAGCTCCCCTAATAGGGTCTCCCCCCAAACACGACGCCGACATCCCCGGGTTCATCGGCGCCCACAAGGATACACGAGGTATCAAAGAGTGCCGGGGCGCTTCTCGCCCCCACTCGATCGCAACCGCATCCGCGTAACGGGGAACTCCCCTCCTGAGGCTCCTTCAGAGTCTCGCCCCAAAAAGCCCGGTGAAGCAGTAATGGCTGCAACAGCCAACTGCATAGTCAGTTAGACAAAAAAAGGCTTGATTTCGCGTTTAAACACTTTTATTCATTTTCTAGAGTTAAGTTACTGATATAAAAATAACGGTAATATCAAATAAGACAGTTGTTGTTTAAATTATTATAGATTGTAACTTTACAATAAGCAAAACAATAGCTATAGGATTACTTACATTATTACAAAAGATAAACCAAAAATTTATGTCACATTTCCAATTTTAATTCATAATGTGGAAACCCCTTTGCAAAACTCAAGCATTATACAGTGCAAGACAACTTTTCTGACAATACACAGGTCGGAAAAGTTTGTTGCACTGTACATTATTTTCAAGAAAACTTGACCCGCTTGTCTTGTCAATTACTATGAGCAATACTGGAGCTATGTGTTGGGTCCTTGCTGACAACGATGTTAAACAGGCTCTATAATAAAAAAAAAACATTTACATAATAACAAATCATTCTATAAAATTTTGATGAATGTTGTATACACTGAATCTAGCAACAACTGCAAACTCCATGAGTTACAATGTCCAACCAATACCACCAAATTTATTATTTAGGCTTCCATTGTCAACAAGGAACCATTATAATTTCGCTATGTCTGTACGTCTGCCCGCGGCTTAACTCAAAAACTCTTAGTACTAGAAAGTTGTTATTTGACATTGGTAATAGTGCTGAAAAAGGTTGAATAAAATCGTGTAACAAATATTTTTTTAGGGTAACTCTAAACGTTAAGTGGGGATGAATTTATCCTAGGGGATGAGTGTGTAAAAATCATTTCATTCACGGCGAATTATTAAGCTTTAAAGTGCTTATTTTTGTTAGAGTCATGTACCTCCCCCGCCTTGCCCCAACTAAATGGCTTTTTTAAATTATGTGAAAAAAATCACGGTAGCAGTAGATAAATAATGATATTCAAAGGAAAACTATCAACGCTACTTATAAAATTTAGGCACTTGGAGAAGTAAACATTTCGTAAAAAATCTGTTGAAAATAGTTAATAAATAATATATTTGTGAAATTGTTAATTGTGTAAAACAGGTAGTAGATATAAGCATAAGTCAAAAGTTATGTCACGAAAATTATATGTATATATAGTACTCTACTGGCCGAAGTAACTTAAATTTTTAGATTTCCTCTAATTTTTAATAACTGTTTTTTTTAGATGCAGTGATTATTGTGAATGTCTGTTGTGTTATCATCAGAATTTTTTTTTATGTATGTTCCCCGATTTTTTAAAGACGCCTGGACCGATTGGAAAAAATCTTTTTTTAAAGGGTTTACTTCCCAGGTGGTTCCAAATTAATTTAGTGAATTTAAAACTTAAACTTTTAAGAAAAAAAACATGATGTTAATTTGGTACTGGTGAAACGCTTTTTATGTTAATCATTGTACAAAATTTTATTACGAGTATGGATGTTTTAATTGTACGAGAAATAATTTTTAATAAAATAACAACCGGCTTCACTCAAAATTAAATAATAAAAACTTTTTAATAAAAAAAAACAACCGGCTTCAAAAAGATGCACTAAAAAGGTAAAAATAATTACTTATTTCCAAAATTCTGATCTGAATTACAGCTTAAAGTTGGTATATATGTGCCCAACAGCATATAACACACTTCGCTTGCATGACACCAACTTCAGATCAGATTTTTGCAAATAAGTAATTAATTATACCTTTTTAGTGCATCGTTTGGAAGGCTGGATTTCTTTGGTAAATAGAGATGGTTTTCTAGTTACTTACTGTAAGCGGATTTGCAAGCTTCACGTGACGTCACCTTCATAATATTCCTAAACTTACTTACCTAATGCAAAGCGACACTGACGTCAATAAATGACAGACTTCCTTGTTGTATCCGTAGATAATTTTATATTGGACCGTAAAATTCGTACAATTTACTGTTAACTTCAAAGGCGTGCCGGCGAAAAAGGTAAACAGAGAAGATAACAAGAGGAAAAAATTGCCAATATCCAAACTTGATGAATCACTTGCTGTGACGTCACAGACCAGGACACTCAGGTAAGTTATTAGTACTTCATTTACAACGTTAGAAAAAGGTTTCGGCCAGTTTCAATATAATAATAACAGTGTTCGTTGTGTTAACAGAATTAGTTATCTTAAGTATTCAGTGGGCATAAGACGCGTGTGCAATTATTGTGAAGCATTTACTTGAAATAACAACTAAGGAGTTTCCTTTAAATTTGTTTGTGTTAAACATTTAACTTGTTTTAAATGTAAGTATGATAAGACGTAGACTTTTATCTGTAAATTAGTCTGTAGGTTAGTTATTTTTATTGTATGTAGGTACTATATGCATGTGTGTAGTAGGATATGTAAAATTGATTGAACACTAAGTTGTAATCAAGAGACGCTACCCTCTGTTAGTTACTCTGATCGACTGAATGTTAATCTTAGCTAGTTAGGGGTAATATTTTCTGCTGAACCGAGGGGCGTAGGTTCAATCCTGCACATGACAATGATTTATGTCATAAATATTTGTGTTTGTGTTGAGTCTCTCTGGGTGTTTTCAATTTTTTATATATATATATATAGGTACATACCTTGTTTAGCTTGGGACCAGATAGCGCTGTGTGATTTACGGGGGACGGGTTTTATGGGCTAATATAACGGAAAGAACATTGTTCAGATCTGGCCTGGCGTAAAAAGTTAAAAAAAAATTAGATCTACAGATTATTTTACTATATTTAAAAGTTAAATGCGCTAACAACACGGAGAAAATTAAGTAGCTGTATGTAAATGTAAGACCCTAAATAAATTTAGAATACAAACATGAAAATAGACTGGAATTACTTTAAAAAATAACGAGAAACTAATTAAAAAACTATAGGTTATAGGTACCTATAGGCAAAAGACTTATAGTGTTTTTTTTGGGCTAAAGGCACGACACGCTTGACCGGTTTTAGTATAACGCTATAAGTATTATAAGTTATAGTCGTCAAATAGTATTAAACAACCGGCCAAGTGCGAGTTAGAATCGCGTACGAAGGGTTCTTTACCATTAATTATAAAAACGGCAAAAAATCACGTTTGTTGTATGGGACCCCCTTAAATATTTGTTTTATTTTAATTTAATTATTTATTTTTAAAGTGAATATATATCTTAATATTCTGTGAATATTTTATGTGCCTACCTGTTGCCGCTATCAATATCGAGCAAAAACAAGCAAAAAATCACGTTTGTTGTATGGGAGCCCCCTTAAATATCTATTTTATTCTGTTTTTTAGTATTTAGTTGCTATAGCGACAACAGAAATGCATTATCCGTTAAAATTTCAACTGTCTGATTATCACTATTCACGAGATACAGAATGGTGACACACGGACAGACTGACGGACAGCGAATTCTTAGTCATTGGGTCCGGTTTTGTATCCTTTGATTACGGAATCCTTAAAAATCTGTCATTTATACTTTATACTGTGTCTATGCCTCCTGTTAGTTTGATATATTTGTATAAATGAGAAGACAGAATTCAATATCCTATCTATAATATGCACCAAGGTCAATTGTTTTGACTAATGTATCTAGTTGTTTTTTATCGATATTTTGAATGGAATTTTACCTGGAAATGTTTGTTTATGCTCATTGTAACTGCCAACTGGACATAGAAAAAGGAACTAGAATGGCAACTGTCATTTTATAGCGTTTGGACATATATATGGAACTAGAATGACCATCGTCATTTAATAGCAACTGGACTAAGAATGAGGAACTAGAATGACCACCGTAATTTAATCTAATCCTTGTATTTTTTTGTTGCACAATGCCAAATAAAACCAAGTATGAATTCAAGCATCAGTATGACACCTGTCAATTTCCGTCATCGTTTTAAAGCTGAGTGCAAAGATAACAGTCACTTTAGCTGAGTGCTTTTAGATAATTACTTTATACTCTCTTAATAATACTTAACTCAGTGCGTACAAAATTATTTATATAGCAATTTAGTTTTTAAAAAAGCCTATTTTAACTAATTTTAGGTTATTTTTTGTAGTTAACTCTTTGTCGTTGGGATTTTTATTTACATGTATGATTTTTTTTCCCACTTATTTTTACTCTAAATCTAGTTTTTTAGGATAGACGGGACCTAAAGCTACCTTAGCCGTATTTTTTATATTTTGGGGTCTAGATACACATAATAGTTTATTCTCCATATTAAAATATTTGTTTACCCTGTTGGCAGTTACAAGTTTTTTTTATAACCGCAATAATTCTCATTTTGGGCTACGCACTTGGCTGGTTTTTCTGACCTTTTTCGTGTTTCGGACATTAAACCGTCAGTCCTGTTTGTTGTCATATCACAGTCCGATGCCTAATGGGGCGGCTTGAGAACTAGACAGTCAAATAGCCACGACAACGTCTGCCAACACGCACGAGGCCAGTGCCCAGCGTGGAGAACTATGACTTCAGCTTCCTTTTTTCAACGTCTCTGGCACACGTATTTAGAAAAAAAAACAATCTTATAAATACCTCAATAAACATGTCTAGTGGTAATTCGTTTTATGACCAATCACGTTCTGGAGGGCCATGAACTTAACGTAAAAAAACCGCAATGTAATCTGCACAGTGATTTCATCTACATAGTTAGCTAGACATACTAGCGATTTTATAACAGAAAGTTATTTTACTCCGTCTTCGTCAGTCGTGCGTTAAAAGTTTTTGTGGGTTCAACTAAGTTACTGAGAAGTATTTAGAATTTTATTTCGGATTGCAAACAGTAAAGCCCAGGTAAATTAAAGATTACTATTGAAAATAAATCGTAATATGCTTTGCTATATTTTATATTAAGGCTGCACCCTACTTGAATGTGCAGTTTTCGGCTCGTTTTTAAAATCGATTCTACGGTCCTATTGCAAGTTTTAGTCTGGAAAAAAATAACATGGCTTTCTACATTCTTTAACTAGCAAATTACTGTATTTGTTTTAAGATATCTGTTAAACCATCGCTTTAGAAAAATAACAGCCGAACCTCTATTTTTAGTTTTTCCATTTTTAATTCATAACTCATAACAACTAGTAGCGGGAAGACAATTTATTTCATGAAATGCTAATTAACTATAAAGCTAGAAAATTACTGTAATAGAGTTTTTTATATCTTAGGTGATATAAATGTAATTAATTATTTTCCTCTTTTTACGCTATACTGTACGCCTATATATAATATATTTATGCCACTGAAAACTGAGCTTTATTGGAGATTAACATTGTTGACTTCAGCTTAACGCCCATTAAGCAAATGTATATGCGCATTGGGGGCCCTCTTAATATAATATGATATGTGATGGACTTTACGGATCGAAAACAAAACACGGCGTCCTATATGGGAGCCTTGTTGCTCTTTAACGCCGATAAACTAGCACTAGCCGATCGGTCAGTACACGTTACAATTTAAATTCAAGGCTGGATAAAAATTGGTTCTGCATTGCGATTTTTACTAGTTTCTACATTTCTGACTTTTTATCAAGAATGGATTCGAATTTCTATCTGTTTCGGTGGATAGCCTGTAATTTTCAACAAAGTACCGATACGAAAATCGGTAGACAAAAGCGGGACTTATTGAACCAAAGTGGCCGGAAGTACATTGGACGCGAAGGTATATGTTAATTTCGTAATTACTTCCATAAAACTACCGCCAACCCTACTGCTAAGTAAAATTACCTATGTATTCATTTATCGGACGAAATAGGGTTTTGGTATATAATTGGAGTGTTCGCTAGATCGTCACTCTTTTTTATTCCTTATGCATATTGAAATAGTTATCAACCCTCTCCTCCAATGTTCGTAATTCCTGGGCTCTTAGGAAGTAGATATACCTACTTTATTTATTTTTTCTTAATTTTGGGGCTTGGTCTACTCTCACTTTGGGTAATTTGAGCTACATTCTATCACGCGGCTCCAAAGCGGATTGTGGACTTCTAATCTTAGCGTAGGCGCGTACTCCCGATTTTTGACTCGGTAGATCAAAGAATAGGGGAGCTACGCCAGCTGCCGTTTTATATAAGACCGCGCGCACTGCTCGATCTGTAATCGGCCGATAGTTCATACAATTCGAGACACTCATCGATGGGCCGATTAAAAATGATATGAAGTTATACAAATCTTATTAGGAACTGCATAATAATGTGCTTGGTACAACGTATAAAAACTTCTTTTCTTTAATTAACAGTACCATGGCTGACAACGATCGTATAGTTTATCCCGATGAGGTAGAAGAAGTAAAGAAGAAAGTTACTGTTGCAGCTGGGGACAATAACTCTGTAGAAGAAAGCGAAACCCCTGAAGAACCAAAAATAGCTTTGAGGAACATGATAACAGCTCCGTCAAACTGTCCAGAAGGCTATAAGATGGGGGCCGATGGAGTGTGTCGCGAAGTTTTTGATTGACTCTTTTCAGACATCAAACAGAGCAAAACATTATACGCGATATATTACAAGTATAAAGGTATATAATGTAATTAGGTTTATGTGTTTACCTTCAAAAAAATTTATAAAGTAAGAAATAAAGCTTGTACCTAATTATTAAAGTAAAATAAAAAGTATTCCTTTATGGTATATTTTTTGCGCAATCGAATAAAAATAACCATTTAGTTTTTACCTGTCGAGTCTATGTCTTAACTTGTCTTAAGTTTATAGAAATAACTACTTAAATATAATTCAGAAAAATAATATTTTTTGTTATTTATTATGATTGTGTATGTAATAGTCGATTGTTCAACATATCCCATGTAGCCATAAGTAGCCAATCAAACACTACTATTACTACTTGTCATGCGAGAGGACAAGAGTAAACCAAAAATCGGCCAAGTGTGAGTCGGACTCGCGCACGAAGGGTTCCGTACTATTATCTATAATTAAGGCAAAAAAATCACGTTTGTTGTATGGGAGCCTCCTTAAATATTTGTTTTATTTTAATTTAATTATTTATTTTTTAAAGTGAATATAAAACTAAATATTCTGTGCATATTTTAAGCGTCTACCTGTTGCCGTTATCAATATCAAGCAAAATCGTGCAAACAAATCACGTTTGTTGTATGGGCGCCCCCTTAAATATTTATTTTATTCTGTTTTTTATTATTTGTTGTTATAGCGGTAACAGATATAAATCTTCTGTGAAAATTTCATCTGTCTATCACGGTTCATGAGATACAGCCTGGTGACGGACGGACGGACGGACGGACAGCGGAGCCTTAGTAATAGGGTTCCGCTCATAAATAAAAAGTGGGAACAATTTAAAATCGATGGTCACCGGACTCAATCGTATAGTAATATTATATTTTATGTTTTGTGACAAAACGTGTTGTTTGTCTTTCATGCAAATCCGATAACATTAAAAACAATAATAAATAATTTGCAATTTGAATCAAAAAATTATTCATGACACTTGATTCTCACACAATTAAATTTAACTTTTTATTTATTTCAGTTTTTTTTTCTGAAAATTATAAAACAATGTTTATTAAAGTATATTTTATTAATTTCATAAAATAATAACAAAAAAATAGTTTTATTCTTTTTCGTAAATAACAATTTGTACTTCGAATTATAGAATTTTACAAATCCTATAAAACTTTCCTCGAATTTATAAGTAGGGTAATTTATATCAACATATAAAGCTTACTAAAGATAACAAAAAGATTTATTAAAGTGGGAAGATAAAACACTACTTGTCATTACAGTGAAGGCCAATCAACGTTTGTTTGTCACACCTTTCTAAGAATTAAATTTCTAATTAACACTATACGAAGACTAGCTTATGCATTAAACGTCGCAATTTACATTACAAAAGACTTTAAAATACTTCTTTTGAAAATTATCACTCGGGTTTTTTTTCCTTTTGACAGCTTCCGCTGCGTGCGCTGCGTAAAAGGTTAAAGTTTCACAAAAAACATGTATGACAGAATTGTTCTCCTTTAAAAGTTCTAAAAAAAGTCCGTTGGCTCATATAACCTTTTATTTGCTAACCAAATTTGTTCTAAAATAATGAAGTATTTGTGAAGGTGTTTTTATTAACATGATATTAATCCTTATCCAAATAAATACGTTATTCATCACAAGTATTTAATTTCAAACGAAATTGCCATTTACATTATTCGATTTCAGTGAATATCTAAGGAGATATCGCAGTTTTAAAATAACATCGCAGCAAAATAATGATCAAATACTGTGCGCGCATTTATGATGTGCAAGGCCGGCGGGCATTCATGAGGGTGAAGGGCGGTACATATTATTTAAAAATATATTCACCTTCTACGTACGTCGCGCGTTAAAGTTAGCGTTAGCCCAAAGTAACAGTTACTGACTGACTGATCTATCAACGCACAGCTAGTTTTTCAAGTCTGTGTCGGTTCTTACGTGAATCCGTGTTGAACGTACTGTGTCACTTCATCGTGTCGTCCCTTCAGTGTCTCCAACTCCTACTGTAAAAATTACTGTGTTGCTAGTCCAAAAATACGGTATATGACTGAATATTACGGAAAATAAAAAAATTTAAATACGGTAAAATAACGGTAAACTTTTATTAAACAAAATTGCTCAAGTAGACTCAATTGTTGGTATTTTTAATACTTACAAAATACTTTATTGAGTATTAGAGTTAAACATTACTTAAATTAAGTTTAAAAGTAATCAATATTTATCAGTTTTTAACTTACTTCAAAAAAAGTAGGTTATCAATTCTACTCGTGTGTTTGTAATATTGTCTATATACCAGCTTCTTAACATATGTGCCAAATTTCTTAAGTGTCTATATGTATGTATGTCCGCGCATATCTTAAAAACAATAAGTCGGCTTGCGAAAATTGTTTTTAGCTGGACTACGTATCGTCCAACTTAGGGAACAGTGCAAGTTTCATCAAAATCATAGTTTTTTTAGTAACATTACTTCTTTTTGAAGGCCTCCCACCAGTATTGTCACTTAAGTAACTAGAATCACTTATTATTACAATGTTTATATTGAGAAATTACACCGAACGGTAAAAAAATATTATTTTAATTACCATGGTGTATGATCTTCGTAATTAGGTCGCATTACCTATCCCAACTAACACAACAGGTGCCATATGAGTTATATATTAGGACCGAGTATTACCTAAGGTGAAAATTACAGCCATTCTAAAGTGGTATATAGGTGCAGGCAACCCATATGCCACCCTAATAGCACAAAAAGGAGAAAAATTGCAGCCTATTTTCGGTTCTAAATGGGTTCCTTAATAGTTTAAATTATACTATGTAGTGGGAATTAGAACCGTGGGTGTAAGTTGTGCGTAGCGAATGAGTTGAAAAATTGAATGAAAAACGATTTCGTTCATTCACTAGGTGATAAAGAAGTGCAAAAAAAATGTTGGAGTGCAAAATCTAATTATTAATAATTTAAAATAAAATCCAAAAGTAACTTTGAGTGCGACTCGTGTGTAATTAGGTAAGTCCTATCGTGTTTCTTTTTATTATTAGGTAACTTTAATGTTTAAGCATTTAGTAAGCATAAAAGTCGTGGCGATTTATATTTTAATGTGAGTTATAAGTATATAATATTTCTTTATAGATTTTCACGCGCCTTTCATTAAATTAAGTTTATTAGAATAATAAATTAAAAAGTAAATATGATTATAACCTCACTTTTTTATTGGTCTTCAAAACAAGTGATTTTGGTTATTTAAATTTTATTATATTGTTAAATTACATTAGCTGCAAGTGCCACAGTTGTAGTTAGGTGTCAATAACATAATGTCGTTTCCAAACTTTCACAATTTTAAAGACTCCATTTTGAAGACATGGTTTGCATCTTACAGTTCTAATCCTCACCTATTTACGCCTCATTTAGCACCATGAAGTTTAAAAATCACCCATTTGCATACTGTGAATGCAATTAAGTGAATGTTATAACCAAAAGTAATTTTTACAACTTAAAGCTCCTTAGTAGTTCAAAATAAGTCATAATCGCTTATTTTGGTTCTTTAAGTTGGCCTTTTGAAACTTATTTATGCGTTAGGGTGCACTGATAGCACAGTAGAACTTAGAGTTACAGCAACAGCAGGTTCTAGAAGAGCCGGAACATAACCCAGTGTAGCACTAGAGATGGCAGGACAATCCTTTACACCACCTATTTGTTTCTTTAAGTGCCATATTGGGATTTAATGTAACTTATTTCTAAAAGTTGCATATTAGTGATTTGAAAACCTTATTTGCTACCACTGGTGGTACATTAGTGGCAAATATAGCTTATTTACAGTAAATGGTAGCAATTTCAACTGTATGCCACCACAAGATATATAGGGAAAGCAAAATACATACATATGCAACTACGAGTGAATTTAAGTACTTATTTGCATCTTCGAGACCACCTTCCTACTGAAAGATTTTTCTGACACTGATATACTACCTATTTAAAACCTATTGCAATATGAAAGTATATAATGAAACTTTTTAAAATAAGGTATTTGGTGCTCTTATAGAATGTAAGGATTTTTAAAGGTCTCATTCAAACAGATGAAATGACGGGAGAATATATAACCGTAATAAGACGACTACGGTACGTAGTAGATCCGTAAGAAAAACGGTAACTATACCGTAATTACGGCGTGGTTGGAGACACTGCGTCCCTTTGACCAGCGACGACCAGCGTGAGCCTCGAACCCGAAGGTGAGTCAGCGTCAGGAGGGGAGTTCCCCGTTACGCAGTAGCGATTGTGAGTGAAAAGGGGCGACTCTTTGATACCTCGTATATGTGGTAGAACCGTGCGTTCGCCGACGAACCCGGGGACGGCTCTATAAGGAGAGGTCGTTAAGACTAGTAATGTTATATCGCTATTCGGATAGCCCGCCTAACAATAGTTTTTCGACCGAGCCGTGGTCGGTCGGGGGGCTGGTAGCTTGTAGATTGCACAATTAATCGGTTCGGGTTCCGTTCATTTAGCATTGGTATCAAAAATATAAAAATCTTAGTATCATCTGTAACAAACTGTCAAGCGTTCCTTTACGATAATTTTGTCACTTTTGCCACCGAAAACTGAAACTTTAGACCCATCTCCGGAGGTGGGGTTTTGGTGTTAATCTGTAAAATTACCTATAAATATTCATTGTTTTAGCTAGTGTGTGTGCTATTATCGCAGTGTGTGTACGTCAACCGTCCGTTTTTACAATCAAACATTTTTTTAGTAACGTTCTAAAGCTACACGAACGATCGGTGTCGGTGGCAAAATTGGCATTTTATTTTATTCAAAATGAATCCACTCTTCGATAAAATTCCGCCATGTTTACATCAGTTTTGATGAAATTTTACATAAAACGCCATACAGTTTTGTAATGAAATTTACTCAAAAATCAACCAAGTACGTGTCGATTGAATAAGGATAGAATAGGATAATTATCCTAAAACTTGTGAAAGTAGTGATTTTGTTCAAAGCACTTTTGTGTGGAAAAAATTTATCATCGTGATTTTATAACATTTTAAGTACACGCTGTTTAAAAGTTAGATCACGTTATAATATGTTATACGATACTGAAGTCATGCTAAGCCCTCTGAGTATAGATAGTGAAGTCATGCTAAGCCCTTTGAGTATAGGTGATGCAAGTTTTCCGCTGGTCAGCGCCAACTGTTGCTCATATCTAGTCTACTTTAGTCAGAGTAAGAGGAAGATGTTCTAGACATCCTAAATATAATGAGATACACTAACCTCACCTACCCTTCAAAGACCCTTTCTTTAGTAGACCCTATATGTGGTCAGATTTACATTTGTATGTCAAGGAAGACGTTACGGTTGAAGAAACTCTTATCACTAGGGAATTTTTAAAAGGAAAATAAAACACATTATTTTCTAATAATTAACGATCATTTACTTTAAAATATTATAATTACATAATAATACCCTAAACTCGCAATAAATATTTAAAACACAGGATCTAAGATAAAAAAAACGTTCATATTCTATACATCGTAACGTGATTCTCGCCTATACAAATTATAAATAACCGAGGGTTGCGTAAGTTTTAACAAATGGAGCGTCACTGTCACACGAGTTTCTGAAAAAAACAAAATTCATTAAATTTTTTTTTGTCTGACTGACTATGTAGTTGGCTGTTGCAGCCATTACTGCTTCACCGGGCTTTTTGGGGCGGGACTGTAAAGGAGCCTCAACCCATATAGCGCCCAACGCTCAAGGAAAGTACAGTACGTTCATACCTTATTTGGCGTAGGTACACTTCGCACAAAATATAAACAAAATTAACTTTAACTTAAATTTAAATTATTTCGTAATAATTTTATATATATTGTCGTTAACAATGCCTAGACTTATTAAAATTTTATTTAATTATATCTTACTAGCTTTTTCCCGCGGTTCCACCCCCCTAAATTTGGTTATCGGTGTGGGATTTCAACGGCAACTCCTCAATTATATAAAAAAAACCGTTTTCAAGTAGCCTATGTCCCCATCGTGTCTGTTGCCTCTTCACGCTTAAACCGTTAAACCGATTTAGATAGGCATGGAAATACTTTAAGTTCCGGGGAAGGACCTACGATATTTTTATCCCGAAATATTTAAAAGTTCTCGCGAGACTAACAATAACCAAGCTTCAACGATCTACAGCGTCTATAGCAAACTGCATTAGAATAATTAAAGAATTCGTAAAGAGTAACGGAGCATGCAATTAAGCTGAAATTTAGCACAGACTAGGGCTACTCGAAAACGTCAAGTGTAAGTCGATTTTTTTCTATAGTTAAGGAGTTGTCGTTCAAATCCTACACCGATAGCCGAATTTAGGGTGGGTGGAACCGTGGGCAAATTTGGCATGAAGATAGTTTGAGTCCTGTGTAAGGACAAAGGCTACTTAAAAACGTCAAGTTTGAGTCAGTTTTAATTCTATAATTGGGGAGCTGCCGTTGAAATCCCACATCGATAACCGAATTTAGGGCGGGTAGCATGCGATTGTGAGTCTGTGCGTTTGTCCCTGCTTTACTTCACAACCGAGCATCCAATTTAGCTAAAACTTTGCACTTATAGAGAGAGAGATGATGGAGAAGGACGTAAGCTTGACTTTTTATTCCGTAAAAATAAAAGTTTCAGCAGAAATAACCGACGTGCATGAATTGAAGCCACACACACAGGTAGAGCTTTCAACAGCTTAAATAATAATATATATAATAGGTCAGACCATATTATTTCTTATACTTGAGGTTAAATATTAAAGCTAGTAACATCTGAAGTAGTTGATATATATCATATTTTTTGGGTATTTTTTTGAACTTGAACTGCAATTTCGCAGCACGACTTAACTACTAATAGGAAAAGGCATGTATTTTTGTATGTATGTATATATGTATGTATGTATGTATGTATATATGTATGTATATATGTATGTATGTATGTATGTATGTATGTATGTATGTATGTATGTATGTTCGAGTATGTATGTATAACGTCGCTGTTTTTATTTCCCAAAGGGATTAACCAGTGGTTAGAAACGGTGTGTATGAAACATCATAATGTGGGAGACCGCCTCTTTTTTAGGGTTCCGTACCAAAACGGTAAAACGGTCTTACGTCCCATGCCCCAGGTGTTGCAAGCGTCCATAGGCTGCGGAAACCGCTTACCGTCAGGCGGACCGCAAGCTTATTTGCCACCTTAGTGGTATAAAAAAAGTGGATTAAATTGCACTGTAGCTGTTAGCTAAGAATGCAATGGTAACAGTTGTAGTAATCCTTCACCTACAATCCATATCAATGAGATCTGCAACGACGACAATAATGTACCTACCTAGTAATGTATATATAGCACGGACGCGAAGCACAAAGAATTTCGTACATTGAGCTTTTACTTTTTAGCTTGTGTTTAGTGGTTAAATGGTAGTAATTTCTGATGACAGCGGTCGGTCATCGGATATTTTTCAACTTGTTATTTTTACGAAATATTAATAAATAACACTGTTACTATGCAAATATGTTTTTTGTTGGTATCAAATTGAAATCTTTGCTGTAAACATTTTTCCCCCTTGTCCTTCTCATTTTTCAGTAAATTGCTGTTATAAATTACGGTTATTTTTTATTTATGCTTTTAACAATTTAGTCCAACAGTTTTTATGAAGATTCAATGACTTTCCCTGGTTTCCGAGATTTTACAAGTTTTATGCCTTACGGTACCTCACTAATGGGGGATTTCCCCATCTACATTCACATTCAGCAGCTGACGTTTACAGGCTGTGATGAATCTGATAAGGTAAAAATTATGAGATCTTCATCAGACTTGCTACAAACCAAGCTTCCCGCTCTCAGCGGAGCTAAATTAGGCGAATGCCATAATAATATAATAAACGCCACGAAAATTGTGAAACCCAACTTGCATTACAAATTATACATCTATGCATGTTCGTTCAAAAGAGCTTAGCTAGCCAGTTTAGACAACTTAACTGAATTTGCCACTCTAAGAATTTTTTACTGTATTTTAACCTAATAAATCTCAAAATTGATTGAAAGTTTTTAGTTGGTACGACAGGCTACGACTAATACATTTGTTTTTTTTTGTTGTTTTTTTCTTTGCCACTTTTAGCGATTCAAAGGTGCCATTGATGGCTTGCTTATGCATTGTCTTATCCTTCTAGGATGACTAACGTAGTTACCTATGTAGTTCTTCCGACTAATTGTCTAGGGTAATTTTTCGGTACAAATCGGTGTACCGACGGTGGCTGGTGAATCGCTCTTTAGTTCAGAATTGACTCCTTTGAGTGCGATTTGATAACGAAATTGGGGAATCCGATGGTCAAACCTGATGTGTACGGCTTACCTAAATGGAATAATTGTAGTCAATCATATGCAAAATGTAAATACAAGCTTCTGCCAATGTGAATTTTGCAAATTTATAAATGATTGTGCATTTGGATTTCATTACTCCCGTTACTTTATAAAAATAACACAAAAAACAATGTTCTTAAAATTTTAATGCAAGCTGTTAAAATAAATATAAGCTTATTTTTTATTCTATTTTATAATGCACACAATATGTTTACACTATTGTTCTCTCCGTGCTTAAATACAAAAAAAAGAATGCTATTTACAAATCATCTAGCACTGAAAAAAAAAACAAACGCGTGCAAAATAAATCATACATGCAATATAATAAAACAAATTCTACAACAAAAACTGCTCTAAGTCTGAACTCACGAGTACTTACTCGTCCTCCCATGGACATATGTCGTTCCGCTGTCTACGATCAACAATGTCGCTTTTAATATCACACTTAACAATATTGGATTCCGACGATAGGTCATCTTCGTGAGCAACGTTTTTCGTCGCGTCCGGTTTGGACGCCCCTATGGAATCCCCCGAGATCCTCTGCAGTGGCGCCGAAGGCACTTTATCTACGTTATCTTCGTCGACCCCGATGTCTTCGCACTCTGCAAGCGGGGCTACCGGCGGTCGAGGCAGCGACATCTGATCCGTATCGTCTGCGTCTAGCGCCGGGCAAACTGATGCCTCACTCGGCGCACCACTTATCAGATTCTTCTCCGTCACATCCTCAACAGGAAACGAGCCTTCTCTCTCGGGGCAACTATCTGGAAGATCACCGATTCTACTCGTATCTTTATTTGAGGCCGGACTTATTTCATTCGTCGTTGATATTTCTTTGGAAAGCGTCCTTCGCGCAATAACAAAACTATTCGAATTTGTCTGATTGGAATCTTTAGGTTCCGGTTTTATGTCCGTCATAGTCGACTCTTCTAGCAGTTCCTCTGATTGAGGACTAGTAATCAAAGGTTCGAACTCGGATTGCACTTTCACTTCTACGTTTGAAAGTTCAGCACTACAGTCATCACAACTAGGATTTGAAGAAGAACATACAGTTTTATCGAGGGAGAGTATTCCACGCTCTTGGACAGAGGTTAGAGCTGTCCGCGAGGGTTCTGTCGGGGTAGCGTCAGCGGAGGCGAACACCGACGAGGGTTCATCAGTGTGCGCCAGGGAACGAGGTTCATCCGGTGAGTCAGCAGACTCTTCGTCCGGCGCCGAGCTGACGCTGATGGTAGGTGTAGGGTGCGGGGGAGCAACGGGTGCAGGAGGCGGGCGAGGTGCGGGACGTGGAGAGTGCGGCGGTGAGGCAAGTGGTGCCAGATGCCGAGGCTCCACGGCTGACAGCCGGCGCAGCGGCGGTGGTGCGCCTCGCAGTCCGCCGTCCAGCGTACTCTGCTGTGGAAGACGCCGGGTTCGCTCAACCACCGCCATCGCAGAGCTCACGTCAGAGGACGAGCTCCCAGAGTCTGCAGCAGAGTCCTGCCGACGACGTGAACCACCGTACACCTCACGCGATGAACTCTCCCAAGGGAGCACATCACCCGTATCATCGTCAAGAGGGTCTCTGCAGCAAATGTTCAAGTGTTAGATATCATACGATATTACTACATACATTGTTACTACATACGAGTGTGTAGCTACGGAAAATTTGTCTTACCTGAATGGAATGTCACAAAGGTTGGACTGCGAGTGGCTATGAGGCGGAGGTTCAGGCGCGCGTGGTGGCTGTGCAGCACAGACCGCCAACTCGTGCGCGGAGCCCGACAGCGAGCGGTCAGAGCCGCGCCGACGCGACAGCCCGACTCCTCCACTCACACTGCCGCCGCTGCCACTTGTTGAACCAGGCTTCTTCTTTGCCTGAGCTCCGAAGTTGAAGAATCTTTAAATGTTACAATTGCCCAGTTGTTATTTTTTTTCAATGTAATATAAATGTGGAGGTAAATTTATTAAATCATGGATGTAATTTTTCTAGTTTTGATGCTGCTCTGTCTGCTCTTATTGTCATAATGTGACAAATGAAATATGAGATAAAGGTGTATAAGTCAAGTCGAATTATGAAAGTCATTTTGGAATGTAAAATAATCTATAACTGATTTAGAAGGCAAATAACGAATAATGGCCTTTTAGGTACCAGTGTAAAGAAATAGAATTGCCCACCCACTTTAACCGAATAACATGATTCCAGCCCTTGCATTGAGGTACGAAAAACGACCTTCAGCAGTACATACTTATAAAATAGAAAGCAATGGTAATAATGAAATCGCATTTTGATTCGGTAGCCACCTGATGTTAAGCTATGGTTAAGGTAATCTGCCTGCACACTCGTAATAACATAATAATCAACACAGTGACTTTGATAGAATTAAGAGAATACGATTCGCGGCGTCTCGCAGACCTCTTCATACAAATGAATTTCCCACGTATTTTTGACACTTACAAATCAAACACCATGAAATTTTGAAGACGTGCTCTAGAATTAAATATCTAGGTCTGCAGTGTGCCAGTTCGCGCACACAAACTTCGGGAGCTCATTCCATAAACTAAACGTTCGCGCCAAAAAGTAACCGCACAGTGTACAGTGGCACAGTGACCATTTAGCTCCCAAACTGTGAGGTTGAATTCCCTGGCGATGGCGGGCAGTGCGATGATAGAAAGTAGCAATAGGCATGATTCAAACATTCCTCGCATAATTTATGGAAGATGCTCAGACAATTAATGGGTATCAACAATCATACTTGGCCTTCTTCTGCAACACGGTCCGACCCTCGGCTAGCAGTCGCTGGAAGTGGTCAGAACGTATGAAGCGCGGGTAGCAGTCCTTCTTGAGCAGCAGCGAGTAGACGTGATCAGCTGCATGGTCAAGCGCGAACCGCGAGCCCACACGCATGCTCTCTGCCACGCGTTCCGCCGTCGCTCCGTCAATGTTTATCTCGCATGGTGCACCCGCTCGCAGGAACTCACTGCAAATGTTATATCATTTAAATTAATTTGGTAAATACTTGGACCATTAGCAAATTGGCAAATAACTCGTATTATTTATTATTCTTATGTGCCATAATGAGCCATGAGCATTACACAGATAAAAAGTATTTCTCTTTACAAGACGGAGTACTTTCTCAAAATATTAAGTTATTCCAAAAATATATTTTCTCAGATCAAAAACATATTTTTGTTATAAAATTACAACCCATCTGTTTCTAATACCATTTTATTCTTAGATTTATATGCTTATTTGGAGATTTAGTTTTATTTCAGTAAAAAAGATGGACTTCTTTCAAATCAAGAATTTAATCCTTTTTAGATAAATCTAAATAATATCAACAGATGGTGTTGTACAGTTATTGACACTAAGCTAGAACGCGCTGTTTATAATTATTATAATTTAATGACTACTTTCATAATTAAATCATTGATGAATCAATTCGAACAAAATACAATAGTCACAGAAACTTATTAAGAACGCAGTTAGACTCCTTCGCAGCCTAGTTGGTAGTGAGACGGACTGCCGTGCAGAGGGTGTGGGTTCGATTCCCGCACTGGACAAACATTTGTGTTTGTCTTGAGTCTGGGTGTACTCATGTATGATATGTATGTATTTATATCCGTTGTCTAGTACCCATAACACAAGCTTTGCTTACTTTGGGGCTAAACGGCGCTGTGTGTAATGTCCAAAAATATTTATTTATTTATCTCTAACTATGGAGTTTTGGAATCGTCGGTACTGTATATAAGTACCTTTATTTGTCATTGCATATTCTCAAACAAAAATATTTATTACCTACTCGGAAGAATCAATTAATCAAATCTAATTGCTAGAAATAAGAATAATATTTCTTATTCTAACAAAAAATTTCCTTAATGGAAATCGAAACATCTTTCAGTTAAAGAATATCTTATCTTGGACTCAATTCATTTGATTTTTTTGGTTTTTTGCATTGAATATTATTGAATATTTTTTGTCTTGGTAGAAATAAATATTTTCTGGTTTTTTTTTACTTTTACTAAGTAAATATTCTCTTACGTCTATAGAGAGAGGATAATTTTCTTGGAATTAATGAATTTGCTTTGATACAAAGCAATTTGCCTTTTTAAAGTAATCTGTTTTTACCGTGTAGGAGTTTTTTGGGGTTAAACCCCCTTGAAATGAAAATTCTTATGTAAATAGTAGAAGTTTTATATTAAAAATCCTTTATATGTATTAAGTTTTACCGAAACCTATGGACTAACGTGCCCCAAAAAAAAAATACTGAATACGCCTATGCCGCGATAGAACGCGGAGTGCCAGATCATATTAAGGATATAGCATTAAATACAGCACATTTGTAGGAATGCATTTTGATTTGTTATATATATCTGCACTTAAGCTAGATTGTATCCGTCTTTTTAATCCAAAATACATTAAGATTAACAGTATGCAATAAAAAAACATAAAAAAAGTTTCTCGGATTTGTCCTACGAGCTACAATAGATGATGCAATACTAACATCTTGTAGCCAGCCTATTAAGAGAAGTCTGGAGTAATTATTTACTCGCGTCTTGCGTTCTCGGGGCCAAAATCTATAAAAGGACATCTCGTCTCTCGACAGCTAAAACTTAGATCACATTTTGGGCCCAAAAACACGAGTTTAGAGAACTTACCCTAGATTTGATGTACTAGTGGGTACACAAATATAAAATTTTAGGGGAAATCTATTTAGATCCCTTCCACTGGTGGTATATGTTAGTAATAATAGCTGCAATAGCAAGTTTAAAACGAACTAAGTACTAAGTACTGACTCATAGATTTCTTCAAGTTTCTTTGGTATCTGCTTGACGCCGCTGTGCCGCAGATCCGTCACGGCCATCCAGAATCGGATATTCTCGTGTGAGTACTCCTTACGAAGGAAACTCGTAAATTCCTGGACGCCAGTGGGGTCTGACAGGAGCTCTTCAATCGACAGAGCCCATCGTTGCACGCGCTTATCACTTGGAGTCTCTACTCTAAAATTTTAAAATAAACATTATTTATCATCATTATAATTTCTGGTTACAAAGGTTTGTTGTGTTCAAAGAACATAGATGATATGAGATGATTTAGATTTTAGAGTATCGATTTTTCCATACTCGAAGATAAATAGTGGCCAGGAAAGACCAGGTTGTCGTCCGCATCAGTTTCATACAGGGCGTGGCCCAAAATTCTTTAGATCTGTTTAAAATTCATAAAAAAAAGGTTTGCAGGGGATAATTTTTTGAATATGTTATCTGTCATGATCACATAACTGGTGTGCCCGTTGGTGAATTCGGAAAATGTCGATGTCTGCGCTGCAAGTCGGCTCTGTGATATTGAACTAGTTTCTTTCATGGCATCAAGAGACTTCCGGTTGGTTTTATTAATGGATTTTGTCTATAAAGTTTAGAGTTTTTTACTTCTAAGATAAAGAAACGTTAAAAAAATCCCGTGAAGTAAGGTTTGTATTCAAATACACAAAATATGTATATTGTACCTATTGATTTTTTTTTTTAAATTTTTAAGTTACCAAAGCACTTTTGGGCCAACCTGGATATGTTTGGCGAGGATCTAATCAACACTGGTTGTGTTGGGTTGAAAATGTGGTATATATCTGATTTCAAATTACCAATAGGTAATTTGTTGTTAATTTTAACTGAGATATGATTAAGTAAAAACTATTTAAACATGCTATAAGCGTAAACGTTACAGCATACTTACATGGGACTGTTGATCTGCCAAAAAAATGTGTCATCGCTGACCCAAGGGTTGGAAGGCTGCGGTGGAGTGAGCCAGGCATCGTAGGGAGCGAAGGTCTCCGAGTAGGCCATCAGGGCCTCTAGGGCAATTGAAGTCTTCACTCTCGTGCGATCCAGGCTCGCTTTTAGGTGTTCAATCTGGAAACATTAGGTATATTGCTAGCTTATTTGGCAGCAGTGACTGGCTGCTGAATCGAGGGGCTCAGGTTTAATTCCCGCACAGGACAAACATTTGTGTTTGTCTTGAATCTGCATGTTTTCTATGTATAATATGTATGTATTTACAAAATATATAAGTAGGTACCTGCCTATATGTATCAGTTGTCTTGTATATCCATTGTAAAATGCATTAATATTAATTTTATTGACACAATCAATGACCTTCTAAGTAAAGGATACAATCAATGATTGCGTTTGATGTTGAAGAAAATCCGACAACGTTTAGACAGTCATTGCCATATGTGATGAAATAGGCTACTTAAACCCCCCGTCTCGACACGCAACACACCACACGATTGATCTGTCTAGACGTCTTCGATGGCCAACTGTATGAAGGGAAATCCGCCATAAAATCGTATATATTGAAAAAAACTCACTCTCCTACCTACATTGATCTCAAAGATTAAAAGGTCGGTCCAATGGACGGATAGACAGACCGAGAGACAGCGTATGCTTAGTATTAGGTCTCTGTTGGCACTCTTTTGGTGCGGAAACCTAAAAACTCGAATTTGATCTAGGGAACCCTCAAGTCAGTTTTACGATAAAGGTACGATGGAAGGATCGAAGGTGTGATGCATACCTCCCTGGTGAGCTGGTGGATTGTGCGCTGTTTGGTGCGGGGGTGTCGGTTGCGCACAGGGACGGGGCAGGGTTCCAGCGCACTAGGCATGCCCGGGGGCGGCCGAGCCACGCGCCAGTACGCACGTTCCTGACTGTCACTCACGATCTTATCGCCTTTCTTGCGATCTTTTGCCACCCTCACCTGTAAATATTATCTCACATCAATTGTGAAACAAAGTTTCTGTGAACTCTAGAGGACGATTTTACCAAATAACAACGCGTTTGATACCGTTTAATTTTTAAATAAGTAATGAAACGCGAAAATTTAAAAACTTATACCTATATGCATAACGATCTTTCCAAAGTGATTTTTTTAATTTTTGAAGTGAAAACTTCTTTAGCGGCGTTGTGCACTTTTTTTGGTATGGGTAAAAAATGATGAACTCGCGTCAGGTCACGAGTCCTAATCGTGAAAATGCGTAAGACGGATGGAGAGTAGGCAGCTGGCGCGGCGAAGGAGAGGGAGTATCCCCCTCTCTTTCTACGGCGCGGCGAAAATTTATGCCTGCGCCTGCTGTTTCGTTTAGACGGCGCAGGGCGCTTGCGCGAATGGTCGTGTGTTACATAAATATGTTACAGCGTGCTACGCGCATCCATGGATGGTGACAGCTGATGGCTCGACCATCTGTGTAGTGGCCATACTGCTGTGTATTCGTAAAATTCGTGTATATAAAGTGTTTAAAATATGGAAATTGAACAAAGTGCATCTTTGTCTTTGTAAAATACGTAAACCGTAATGCCACGCCTATTATAATTTTTATTTTTAGTATTCGCGATTTTGAGTAGCACAGGGAGGTTGGATATGGAATTTTAATTCTATAACAGATTGCGATGTCAAATATACTACGTCAAAAAAGTAAATAAACAAATATTATTATTTCTTGACAATGTCAAAGACATGTCTTGTGATTTATTTGAGTGTTAAGCGCGAATCGTGTGTAAAGGTTTTCACTTCTGCCGGCACTCCAGGAGTGCAACTCGTTCTTTTTTTTTCTAGAATAGCAGAAATTATACAATTCAGATAGAAATTAGTTACGATAGCGTATAATTAAAATTAAATTACTAGTAAATAATTTCAAAACCTTTTTGTAGATTTGTTTATTTAATATTATTTTCGCTTAGAGTAAGTATTAGGAAACTGTAAAACAAAAGTTCATTTAGAAAGGCTTACTAATCTAGACAAATTTAAAACAGTGAATTGAATCGATTTTTTATAACAGGGGTATCTTCTAAACCTCCAAGTGTTTTAATACAATGAGCGATTTCTAACAAAACTATTTTTCCGTAAAGGAACGGATAGAATTTCAGTTTTAAACAATTTAAAAAATATTGGCTGGCATTAACCTTTTCTATTATCTATAACTATATCATTTGCGTGGTTATTCATTAATAAAACTTGTTTTTCCTGCACTTAAGACTTCTTCTTTATCTTTGTACAAACAAATTTACCAAAACTATTTTGATTTTAGATCCGTACAAAGTTTACCTACCTGTTCTTCTGCTTGCATAGTAATGAAGTCCCATTTGGCTGCGAGGTTTTTCTTGAGGTTAGTGAGTGCTTCCAGTTCATAGTCGTCGAGTCCATGCCGCTGCTTATTACGAAGTGTGCGCTTAACGAGGTAGATGGCGTATTCAACGTTGTCAGGCCCGAGTGTCGGCGCACTCGATCCGCCGGCGACGCGGGGAGCCTGCCAAGGCCAGTAGTAAGGACTCTGTCAAAACAATAAATATGCTTCAACTTATTTGATAAGTTTGCAATTAAATTTAGAAAAATATTTATTGTTCCATGTTACTTTAGTCCTTCACCCAAAGTAAAACAAGAACAAATATAATAAAAAGAATAAATAGCATATACTAAAATTTTTCGCAAATTTCGAGTGTAAGGCAATCTGCCATACTCTCCTTTTCTTAAAGTTTTTCAGAGTACTTTCAGGCCTCTGTCTAGCAGCACTGTGTTGTTGCAGAAGACTGAAATTCTGTTTACTTAATAAGCTAAGAATACAATTTAGCACATGCATAGGGGTTTTTTTTTTCAAAATCAATGTCAAAACGTTTTAATCAAATAAGGATTTTACAATCACTTTTGAATCGTCAAAGTTATGAAATATTATTTTTTGAACCCTCCCACCCTCTCTCTGGTTCACAATGTTGTTGATTTCTACCGAGAAGAAACCGGCAAGAATCCGGCAAGAAACTCGATAGTTACTCTTTTAAAAAACATCATAAAAACTAAAAATACAATCAATGTTTTAAATAAAATTTTAAGCTGTACAATTTTATATTATTTCCATTTTAAAATGGTTTTTCTATGCATCCTGTAATTGAGCATCTTCAGTCCCAAGGATTTTTATCATTAACATAGTCTGAAATATTGTAGTATGCTTTTTTACAAAGTACTTGTTTGATAAAAGATTTAAATTTACTTATTGATAGCTTTTTAATATTATTGGGAACTTTGTTGTAAAAGTGTATACATTGCCCCATAAAAGAGTTACTTATTTTGTGTAGACGTGTATCATGCACCAACAGCTTATTTTTACTTCTAGTATTTACTTCGTGAACGTCACTTTTCTTGCTGAAACTATTGATATTTTTATGTACATATAAAAGATTTTCATATATGCACTGCGACGCTAAAGTTAAAATATTTACTTCCCTAAACCTATCCCTCAGTGATATCCTAGATCCTAATTTATAAATAGCACGAATTGACATTTTTTGTAACAAAAATATTGTATTTACATCAGCAGCGCTACCCCACAATAGGATACCATATGTCATTAAACTATGGAAATAGCTTAAATATACTATTTTTGCAGTGTCGACATCGGTCAATTGTCTTATTTTCTTGATCGCATACACAGCAGAGCTGTCTTTTGGCTAGGTTATGAATATTTGACCCCATTGAAGTTTGGAGTCCAGGGTTATCCCAAATTAACAAGTTCTAATTGCTCGCCATTAACATTAATACATCGTATCTGATTAACATTTGGTAATGTAAATTTAACACATTTGGTTTTTTTTTTCATTAAGTAACAAATTATTAACGTTAAACCAATTAACAATTTTAGAAAGGGCATTATTTAATTCATCATAACATGTCTGTCGTCTCTTAACTTTAAAAAGTAAATAGGTGTCATCAGCAAATAAGACAATGTGAATATGAGATCGTTAATGTAAATAAGAAATAGAAAAGCCCTGAGGGACTCCCATAGTGACTGCTGATCCTGGAGATATTTCACCGTTGACATCTATTTTCTGTACTCTCCTACTCATGTAGGAGGTCAAAAGGTCGAGAGCTTTGCCTCTAATACCATAGTAATGTAGCTTCCTGATGAGATTTTCATGTTGGACATAGTTAAATGCCTTAGTTTTTGGACTTTTTTGCCAAAATTTGAATTGAGTTAAGATGTTCAGTTGTTTTTAAAGTAATATTGCTAAAAAAAAATTCAAAGGCAACGGCTACCTCAGAATTTGTTTTTAAACTAGTATTATCTACAATCAACTTAAAGTCCTGACAAGAATTCCTAGCTTTACCAGATTCATTATTTATTATGTTCCATGTCGTTTTTATTTTATTTGTTTAATTTTTAACTTTATGTCTGAGGTGAATTGATTTTGCAGCGGACAGACTTTTTTAAAGGTTTTTGAGTATTTTTTTACATATTCCCTAAATATTTGGCTATTATTATATGTTTTTTCTTTATATTATTCATACAGCTTACGCCTACTTTTAAAAATACCTGGGGTAGCCCATTCACAAAAATTAAAGCGACTGGAAATAAGTTTCTTTTTTGCTGTAAATATTTTATTATACTCTGTAGTAATAGTGTCAAGAACAGTATTGTATTTTTCATTTGGGTTGCCATCATAAAGTAAATCTGGAAGTTTATCCAATAAGTTAGATAGATTTTTTCTTTTTTAATAAATATTTTTGGACATTACACAAAGCACCGTCTAGCCCCAAAGTAAGCAAAACTTGTGTTATGGATCATACATAAATACACCCAGACGCAAGACAAACACAAATTTTTATCACATAAATGTTTGTCCAGTGCGGGAATCGAACCCACACCCACTGCACAGCAGCTGGCCACACTACCAATTAGGCTGCGAGGGAGTTAAAATAAGTTGTAAATAAGTTAAGGCCCACTTAGGTACAAAAAATAGAACCAGAAAAAAAGAAAAGTAACAAATGCCCACCCAAACCTGTCGTTAAAGAAATAAAAATAAAATTACCTTTTTGCAAAACAAGAATACGTTTATTGCAGATAGCACTAGGGCATGTAATATCGGATGGTTTTCAATTCTGATATTGATTTCCGATACTAGATTTTAATATCGGAATTCCGATACTAATATCGGAATTGAACATATTTTTCATAAAGTTGTATTAGATACAAGATGTTTAGAATTAATTTATTTTTGTTATCAACACAAAAACAAAACAACTTCTGTGTTGATTAAACTAAAAAAAAAAAACATAAAACTGAAATCAATTTGCATAAATATATTTAAAAATATTACAACCTATGAACAAAATCTAAATAAAAATAACTTCTGAAATAACTTCACTAAAATACTTAATCAAAAATTAAAAAAAAATTAACAAGTTAATAAAACTACTAATCCTGTTCTATTTATTTATTTTTCAGAAAACCACCTCTTTTCTTTATAGTGCGTTCATAGAAACTCCACCCCGCTACTCTTCTGCTACTAATTAAATAAAAAAACTCAAAATCATCTTTAAAAAAATACAGTTGGAAACAAATGGAACGAAACTACTTGTTTACTTACACTATGTATAGGTTTTTAAAATACAAACGCTCGATGCGCATGTTATATTTACAATAATCCCTCCTTCTGTTTTTGTCGCATACAAGCTAATAAGCTAATTGCAAAAAGGTAAAACATGGCGTCCACAGGCAAAGCCTTCCTATTTTTTCAGATTTTCTCAAATTCTTGGTCAAAAGTTAAATGACACCTTGTAGTGGTTGGGTAGTTACTTTAATCGGAAAGTAATAAAACTACCTCAACATAGTCTTTATTTCTGTGACAGCTCCAGTGCATACAGGGTTTGCATTATATTTCAAGTTTAGGACATGCATACGCATTATATACTTTATTACTCGTTTGTTTGAAAATTTGTCGCATTTTGAAACTAATAGAAACTTTAAGAATTATAAAGATAGGAATGGTACTACATCTATTAATTGTCATCTTTTGTATTAAGATTTGCAAGTTCATAGCAATTTAAGATAATGTGTTTTGCTTTTCAAGCTTACTGAACACGAATTTAAATATTGTGTCTGCTAAATACTATATACAATGTAGTAAGCCGTATTCGCGACACCAGTCAAAAAATAGATTTGCCTTTCAATACTTTCGTCCTCGCCCTTCGTTAGCAGTAGCGCCGACTCTATGGTGCCTGAGGGTGCTCGTGGCCCCAAATGTTAAGTGTCTGCGGCGCTGAGCCCAAATATTTTATAGTTTTACTTTAATTTCCGGGACTCGGGCCCCCTAAGATTTTTTTTAAGCAACGTGCCTGTTCGTGGATAGTGTACTGGGTGCTGTATGACCGTTTGCAGGACTTTAGTGGAAGAAAGTACGAAAGCTTAATAGCATTCTGTAACTATTTAGCAGCTCAATAAGAGAGTAGTGAGGCAACATCAAATCGCCCGCACAACGGAGCGCCGGCTGGCACCGTTTACGTCTTATTTTAAAATTTAAACAGAATGTTTGACTAATTCCGATATTACGATATTGGACTACTTAGTATCGGAATTATAATATCGGACTTAACGTTCCGAGATTTAGGGATTTCGATATTCCGAGATTCCGATATTCATGCCCTAGATAGCACTACACTAATAAACAGCACTACCAGTCATACAAATATTTGAAAGTACAGTCGTGAACAAAAATACTTTTTATACTCATTGTGCCAGGGTTGATTTGTTTGATGGTTCTTGGATTAGGCAGTTATCGATGACGAAAAATTTGTCTCGTTACCGCAAAGTTCGCATGGTAGAAAATCGGTTTAAAGTTTATCACTAAGGTTTTTTTTTATTTTTTTGTATTTTCCTTATTATTTCAACTAAATTTTAAAACTCCCTCGCAGCCTAGTTGGTAGTGTGATGGACTGCCGTGCAGAGGGTGTGGGTTCGATTCCCGCATTGGACAAACATTTATGTGTTAAACATTTGTGTTTGTTTTGAGTCTGGGTGTACTTATGTATGATGTGTATGTATTTACAAAAAAAAAAAGTAAAATATATGTATTTATATCCGTTGTCTGGTACCCATAACACAAGCTTTACTTACTTTGGGGCTAGACGGCGCTGTGTGTAATGTCCAAAAAATATTTATTTATTATTTATTTATTTAATCATTATTTATTTCTGATGACAGCTGTCAAACTAGAAAGAGCTATATCTCCCTAACTATAGATCTTAGACTAGGTAAAGATCTAAAGATCTATTATTTCTGTAAAGAAACTGCCAGTCTAAGATGAATAGTTACAGAGATGAAGCCTTTTCTAGATTGACAGCTGTCATCTAAAATGAAGACCTTGATGAGATCGATCATTTTTCTAATTTGACAGCTGTCATTTGCGATAATATTGAAAATAAAAAACTTAAACGACTATAAACGCTCGACGTATCCCACCGAACGCACTAATTGTGCCGTTCAGTTGGTCAATCTTCTTAGATCGTACGGAACTCCTTCTCGCACTTGGCCGGTTTCTTTTTGTATTTTTTTCCTCGATTGTACTATAAAACATTTGAACGGTGCCATGGTAGTGCTAGCATTTGTAAACAGCACTACCAGTAGTGCGGCTGGTAGTGCTATCTGCAATAAACGCAACAATATGCTCATATAATTAGCCACAGTAGATTCTAAAGAAGGGAATTCAACGAGTATAATAAAGGACAGGCCACATTTAAGCGTAAATTATTTTTATTTTACATCCATCCTCTAGTCTTGGCTATTTATGAGATTTTACTACTTTTTATTCACAAATCATCTCAATAGAGACTTGGCTCGTTTTTTCACTGGTTTTTTTTAGGATTTTGGTTTACTAAGAGTGAGTTTCGTTGTCACTGATAGACTGAATGATAATTATTCCATCAATCAATCAGTTACTTACAGGTCTGTTTTTAATTGATTAATTTTTGAATCCATCAATTTATAAGCCAATAAGTAAATATAGTTAGAAAATTATTCCGTAATTAGTGTTGATGAAGCTGATGCGAAACACGACTTTAATGTGTAAATTCGCGAGTATTTTTTGCGATTGCCGTTTAGATTTTGTGCGCCCCTTCCGCAGGCGCCTAGAGTGGCCGCCCCTATCCGCTCTTCCATAGAAACGCCTCTTGGTGTTAGCATGCTATGCAGCGGCGTAATATATTTTTTCATTTGTATACCTACTAGGTACCGCAAGTAATGTAACATAACCATAGACTTCGAATTGTGTAATCTGTTCGCGAACTCAGAAATCTTGTTAGGGCACCCCAGCACAGCCGGGTTAGGTTAGAAGGTTAAGGCAGGAGCGAAGCGAATTCCCCCACTTTTGACGTAAGTGCCTAAAGCTTGCTTCGCTTCGCACCTGCCTTAGCCTTCGTGGTTATTTTTTTATTTCTACCCAGAAATCTTGTTTGGGCACCCCCAAAATAGCTATTTATTGAAAAAAAAAATTGTTTTCCGCCCCTATTTTATTAATTTGTAGGCCCTAAAATAGCTATTTTTTGTAAAAAAAATAATTCCCCCCATTTTTGACGAAAGTGCCTAAAGTGCTACTTTACCAAAAAACCCAACTTCCGATATTTTAATGTCCAATCTGCGTGAAACATGACGCCTGAAACTCTCATTCGGCAACAAAGAGTTGTACCAGGACTTCGTATTCCTTAAAACCGTAAGATCAAGCACTGGACTTCTTTAGCTTATTGAAAGGCAAAGGTAAGTCTTTTTGAATGAAACTTATGGTTACACTTTTTAATATTTCTTGACAATTAAGTTAAGATATATTTTATGTTATTTAATAATTCATAAAAATTAAGATAAACTGAGTCACGAATTAGCGGACTTTTTGTTTTTCGTATGGCCCCTAGTTCGTGTTATTCCCGAAGTAAGGTTATTTTGGTTACTTTTTTGTCACGGATTTTTAATTGCAACTATTTATCAGTAGGTACTACGAATATTTCTATACAAATTTGTTAATAAGTAACCTTTAAAGAACACTTTTTTAACTTCGAAAATATATCCCGAAATAGCGTACACGAATTAACGAACTTATAGGAACAGATCCATATTTTATCACGAAATAGGGTTCAAATAAGGGTCTGTAAGAAAATATAAAAAAACAAATTTTAACGAAAACAATCTAATTAATGCATTTAAATGCTTCTAACAAACCAATATTTACTAAACAATAGCTTTTCGAGTGATATTATATTCAGGAAAAAATAGAAAAATTCAGAAACTTAAGATGCCAAAATTTGGGACATTTACCTTCCCTACGTAATAAAATAACAGTAAATGCATAGATAAGTGGAAAAATACTTACTTGAAATCTGTACAGAGAAGAATCATCTTTTAACACTAAGTTTTTTGAATCATTTACAGGAAAAAAGTAACCATAGAGACAGAGTTGATTGGCTAAGTTTATTGCTTCAACTGAAACAAAAAAAAATACATAAGTAATAAGTATATATATAATAATTCACAATTTCAAGAACATAAGAGATAGTGTTACCTGGCAATAACTTAAGTAAAGACAAGGATCACGCAATATGTAATCAGGCATGCGTGAATAGTGCAGCTACATTCTACTTACCGATGTTTTGGTAGAAATACAAGAAATAAATTAAATAGTTGATTATACTTTAGTGCTATCAAAAATGCTTTTTTTTAATCGTTTAGCGACTACAGTGCAACTCACTTTTGACCTTCTCACCTTGCGTGTTTGGTCGCTAGTATCGTTGTAAGTTTACACCTTTTCAATATGGCGACTATAGTTTTGATTTTTGACCGCCGGGTCAGAAAAGTTTGTTGCACTATATGCTTTACCAAGGATAAAAGACGTCAAAATAGATTTTTTTTAAAGTGAAAACTTCTTTAGCGGCGTTGTGTACTTTTTGGGTACGGGTAAAAAATAATAAACTCGAGCAGGTTGATCGAAAATTCGTAAGACGGAAACCATAATGCCACGCCATTAAAATTCGTAAGACGGAAACCATAATGCCACGCCTATTATAATTTTGAAGTGAAAACGTCTTCAGCGGCGTTGTGCACTTTTTTTGTGATAGGTAAAAAATGTTAAACTAGGTCGAATAAAAAGTAAGAGGAAATTGGGTTGATGAAAAATGAAAGTGCGGATTACACATGTTAAAATGTTATTTCTAGTTGTATGTTTTCACTTCTGCCGGTACTCCCGGAGTGCAACCCGTTTTTTATCAACCAAAAGTATGATTAATTATGTTTTCCCGTTTGTCAGGGTTTGAGCTTTTATTTTTATATATATTTTATTCACAACATGTTTTGGCAAAAATATGTAATTTAAGGTAACATACACGAAAAGTTAAAATAAAGAATATGAAACAATAATTAGGGCAATTATGCACTATATATACTTTGTCTGAAAAATTAGGTATTTTAGAAATAAAGGCTAGTAATAAGTTGATAAAGGAGATACTTTAATAAAACTTACCATTGCTAGTTTCATCTAGATTAAACCGTTCCATCAGCCATTCGACAAGGTCGTAACCTAAAAAGAAGTACATTATCTTTAGAGAACATATATTTTATACCTACATATATCTATAACAAAATTGTTACCAAATTCGTTGGTACATAGAAAATATTTAGGAAACAACTTATGCGACAGGTCTTACTAACTCTCACATAAACCAATCTTCTTTAGTTTGTATGTATGTATGTTTGATAACTTAATTTAAGCGCGGGTTTTACATGGTGCATTGGTTCAGATTAAACTTGAAAAGTTATACTAAGCTTTTTTAAGTAAAGGCGAGCGTACCATTCCTTATTATAAAGCTAAACAAAGCGGGGTCGACAAAGTTTGTATTTTGCAGAGTATTTACAAAGTTTGTTTTTAAATACATACGAGTAGAGATGTGGAAGAAAGTGAAATAAGCATGGAAGAGATAGTAAAAGTAGTATAGTATTATATAGGGGGTATAAAAGCATTAAAAGGAGTAAAAATATTTTCGGACACTACGCACAGCGCCATCGATCCCAAACTAAGCAAACCTTTTACTATGGATACAAGACAACGGATAGAAATAGGTACATAAGTTTTTTGTGAATTGTGTTTTTATGACATTATACATAAAAAACACCCAGTCTCAAGACAAACACAAATGTTCAACACATACATTTTGTTTGTCTTGTCGAATTGAACCTACGCTCCTGGGTTTAGCAGTTGGGTTACCCACTGAGCCTCTGAACCGACAATCCAAAAATCAGGAAAGGTTAAGTTTTTTGGTACAAAGCCGTAATCGTACCGCTATGCAAGATAGCAAGATCTAGCACAGGATACGTCTGGTCAGCATCGTTATTAAATTATATGCAGAAACAAATGAATGGTATGTACAAGCAGAAATCCCAAAAGAAATACGGGTGCTGGATCAGCTTTTTCCCTTGCGAAACGTAGTTGAAAAGTATTTAGTAATACCTTCGTGTAGCGTTATTTTCGTAGTTTAAACTATTCATTGATGATTATTTCAGGTATTTACAGAATTTAGTTAAAAATGAGTGGGTAAACTATTAAGGTAGTAATTAATTAGTCTAGTAATTAATGTGTTGGTACCAAAACTGATGTATGGAAGTAAACGTTGGCTATAGAAAACAAAGCTTGAAAGTAAAATTAATGTTGCGAAAATAAGAGCATTGAGAAGTAGGTAAGGCGTGACCCTAAATAACATAATAAGAAATATTGTTTGTTATATGGGAACGTTGCGGAAAGAAAAAATGTGTGGTGACAAAAATTATGAAAGGTACTACGTTAAGGTGGCTTACGCGTGGTGAGAGGACGAATGAAAGATAATGCACGAAACCAAATTATGACGCAAACGAGAATGGAGGCATTGGTAGAGGTAGATGTTACCGAATGTATCAAAAAAATAGTAAACCGTCGAACAATTATGAAAACATTGATGGGAGTAGATAAAGCAAAAGTAGTGTGCCAGGTGGTACCAGATATTCGCTGACGATAAATTAAATTAATCTGAGATCAAGCACTTAAGTCTGCATATGTATCGATGATTTTAACAATAAAATAAATTTGCTTCTAACATTTTCCATCCTTTGTTCGCTAACGGTCAAATTTACGGTAGTACATTTGGTTTCAATACTATGAACGATTTATTCCATATTCAGCACAATAATACTGAGAATATTATAAGTGGCTACCGCTGGTAAACGTCCGCTGCAGACGTTGTATGGCGCCCGTATTGATTTTACAATCAGTCCGAGCGTTGGGTTTATCCAGATCTATAAAGCTAAGTACGATGAATCTAGATTTGGTTATAGAATCATACTGCGTTGATTTGATTTATTCAAATATAAAACCAAATTTGGCAGTTTTGATTTATTCAAATATAAAACATACATGTGGGGTATGTGCGGAATAAGATTGGAAAGTAAGAAATTATCTAAGTACAACATTTTATTCAAATCGGTAAAACAAAAAAATAAAAAAAAACCTGGCTATGCATCCATGAGAATGCAGGATTTGAACTTGCACACTAGCCACTTGATATTTGAGAAGGTGTTCCGAAAGAGAGAAAGATCCCTCGCGTGAGTGCACATTTATATGAAAAAAGAAGTGTCATTTTCTGTCGTGCATCTACTTAATAACACCTTTTTTCATCTATGTGATACCAGATCTTGCCACACAACAAATCACCAGTCTTAGGCGAGAAACACTTGATATTGACCATTTGGCAGTGGACCAAGCGATGTGCAGACTTGCCTCAAATCAAAATCAAATCAAATCAAAGCCTCAAATCTTACACACAATTTTAGTATCAGTGAAACGTTTGACACATAAAAGGTGGGTTAATAATCTCTCATGTAAGATACGATTAACGAAAAATACATTTAAATGAAAATGGAAACTATTTTGTATGAAACTCAAAGACCGACTAGCACTTAGTAATTTTTTATTTATTGGCAGTACTTAAATATTTATTAATTACCCTTACCCATGAAAGCTGATGGAATATAGGTAAGAAACAGTTTTTGACTGCGAACTGGCACTCCCGTTTCCGGATCTTGCATTTCTTTTATTAAACTTTCCATCTGAAATAAAAGAGACACAAATGAAAAAAGAATTTAATAAAAATAACACAATATCTAATACACACAAACAAACACACATATTTGTATTAACTGTTTCATCTTAAGTTTTGAAGTGGGATGCTTCCGTCCGACTAGTTTCAAGACCGATCGGGGCCCTTTTGAACACAGCCCTGATAAATTATAGGGGTGTGTAATCGACGGGATCATAGGACACGCGACCCTGTTTCTAATGTAGTGTTTCTGGACTTTGATAACTTTATATTTGTCCTATAGTAGAAGAACAGTAGTTTTTTTTAAAAAAATAATAGCTTTAGTTGACCAAGCCTTAAGTTTTATTTTTAAAACATATATCTGTGTAGTGCTAAAAAAGTAAAATCTGTTCAAGGCTTCTGTAAAATTTTTCTACCCTAAGATGGTAGAATTATAAGGCTGCGATGTGACATTATGGTCGGACATTTAGCAACGGAAACCTAAAAATTATTTGTGGTTGACCCAGACATGACTACTTACTATCAGTATTATAGAGGGAGAGCTTATTGATATAATTATGCCTATCAGGTAACAGGCCGGGTTGTATTTTAGGGAAGGATTACGATGATTATGGTATTTTAAAATTCTTAAACTATTTGTATTTCGATTTAAGAAAAAAAATATGTTAATAAACTCTTTTTAATTTTGCAATTTCGGCCTATCGATAGACGATTACGTATTTATTATAGCAATGAAAAAATCGCAAAATCGCAAAGTTCTAAATTATAATAAAATGTCATTTTATTTGAATAATAAAAGGTTTTATAAAATAAAATATATACCAAAAATACGCTGCTAGAAAGGTAAGAAATTTCCGCCGTCAAAATAAAAAATCTTGAAAAACCCACTGTTCAGTCTCCAAACTTGTGTTTTTAAGCATAAAATCAGCGCCGATGTCTAGCAGTGGGGACGTATGAGGCTGAAATCGACCGATGCAATTGCTTCGTTGTCGATTGAAATAACCTCATGGACTAATATTGTGACTACCTAACCTAAATCCCGAAAATTTTCTCACTGGCAGAGGTGAAAAGTTGTATATTGGACGTGAGAGCAAAATTTCTTAGGTCTTGTGCTTCGTGCTTTTAAAAATAGAGAAATACAAATATTTTGGTCTTTTAAATTGGCTTGATCGATATAAACTATTATTTTTTATTATATATATATATTGTAAAAACTACTAGTCTACGATCATTAGTTACGGAGATATAGTCGTTTATAGTTTGACAGCTGTCATCCGAAATACAGATCTTGATGAGAACTGTCATTTTTGTAAATAAACTACTAGTCTACCATCAATAGTTACGGAGGTATAGCCGTTTGTAGTTTGACAGCTGTCACTCGAAATAAAGGTCTTGATGAGAACTATCATTTTTGTAAAGAAACTACAAGTCTACGATCAATAGTTACGGAGATATAGGCGTTTATAGTTTGATAGCTGTCATCCGAAATACAGATCTTGATGAAAACTGTCATTTTTGTAAATAAACTACTAGTCTACGATCAATAGTTACGGAGATATAGCCGTTTGTAGTATGACAGCTGTCATCCGAAATGAAAATCTTGATGAGAACTATCATTTCTGTTGAGAAACTACTAGTCTACGATCTATACCCATGGTGGGACAGCTTTTTCTGGTTTGACAGCAGCTGTCAGATGAAATGAAAAAAAAAAAACACAAATTTAAAAAAGAATATTTCACAATAATGTTAAAGTTCACTTAGTACACTATTTTTTTAGTGGTCATCTGAGCCCGCGGCCCAAATAATTTGGTTGCGGGCTCAGTTGACCCTTAAGAAAATTGTAAGGGGGCAACTGGAACCGCGGGCTAAGAGGACTGTGGGCTCAGTCGCCCCTGGAGTGGTTAAATTACGGAAAGATAAAACCATAACATCCTTAATAATAATCATTCCTAAATTAATACCAATTTTTACGTTCGAATACCATATCTAACACGGCACTTGGCCGTTCGGGCCAGCAGAAAATCGATTTACAAGTTTTTCAAATATCCGCAATAATTCTCATTCTATGGAACCAGTCAGTCAGTTTTTTTTCAAGTTAGGTTAGTGATGTCGTTTGAATTTTTTTACTTATCTTACCCTAAATTAAAGTAATTACACTTCTTTGTATGATTCAGATAAAAACAGGGAAATTGACTCTGATAACAATGCATAGCCTCCGGCCTTTGTACCTTGTGGGGACGCCGGTGACGTCACGGAGCGGGCCGGCTTCGGGTATAGTTTGGAGATCCAATTTGTTAAGTGACTACTGCTAAATGTACCTCACCAAGACACCCCAGCTCGGGTATATTTAGGAGCACCGTGTTAAATAAAGCGCTACTGAATATACCCTATTCCGATATAATAACTTGCTTGGCCAAAATAGGATATACTTAGTAGATAAATAACAAAATAATGCAGTACTAAGTATGCCGGAACAAAATTCGTCAATTCCAAATCATTTCACTGATTTCAATCGAGCGTTTACACGGTTAAGTTAATTACTCAGTGAGAATCCATCCTCCTTTTAATAGAAGGCAATACAAAAAATTAACTAGCTGTATAAAAATATTAATAAAACATCCGAACTGTTGTGCAGTTTATTTTTCAAAATGTATAGTTTAATAGAAAACGTTTGCAAAAAATATCAGCCTACGTCAGTAAGTCATCGTTCATCGAGAGGTCTGGTGAAAATTAAAAATAAAAAAAATGTAAAAGGCAAGATAGTCTTACTGCTAATATTAATTTGATTTTGATTTGAATATGTTAAATGCTAAATAATGCAGGATTATTAAAAATGCACTAATGTTCATATCTAATCTCAACAAAAAAAAGTTATATTTCAAAATAACAGTTTTTTTATTATTATTTTCTAGCATTATAAAGGAATATTGTTATTTTCCAGCTATATTCAGTTGATGCTTTATTCAGATACATTTAGTAGTCAGTAATAACAAAACGTTAACTCCTAAATATACTCGATTATGACACCCCAAATCGTTTATGTTTAGTAGTCACTTTAAAGCTTAGTCCTAACTATATCCGACCAAAACCCTATGTTGAGTCTCCACAAGGCACATTTAGTAAAGTCGCCTCCGGCTTCGTTATTAGCCCAAGCCCCAGGGTCTAGAATCTTGTCACTTGGCATGTCCGTTCTTTATGCGAAGTGAGGCTCCTCGTGACCTTTAACGTGACTCCACAAAAAGAAGAGATTTTGCAAAAATCTTCCTTTAAAAGGGTAAAATGGGGATTGGAAGTTTGTAATGAAATCAGTAACTTTTGAAGCTAAATGCATGAAACTTTGTATTTGGCTTTTATGTTAAAAATGAAAATTGACCTATTTGATCTTGGTTGAAAAATCATCCCATAGGAGGCAAAATTTTTAATTACTTGTTTTGGCACTCGCTTTTATGACACAGAATTCAGTGCAAGGATTCTACCTACTGGGTCAATAAGAAATAGCCCGTTAAAAGTCGGCCGAGAAAGCAGATCCGTTGGCACTTTTTGAGTGCGGAGTCCTAAAACGGAATCTAGAGCCGATTCCTGGACAACGCTTAGTAAATGAAGAATTGTGTGTTATCACAATCAAGCACTAAAATGGATTTCAATTTTGTTACGATATATTTTCAGATATTTATTTAGTTAATCGCTCATGTGTTTATTTACCCTTCCCTAAATTTTGACGAGATTTAACGTGTTAGATTTAGCACATGTTATAACAGCATTAATCAAACATGCCTGGCTGACTCCCAATATTGTGTTAACATCTTTTACACTATTCAAAATATTAAAGGTTGCCGAAATTTAGTATAAAGCTATGATTTTCTATGACGTAGCGCAGCCGGAGCCAGGGCAAAATCTAACACTGGAGGCCCTCCCTGCTATCCTTTGAGGTAAATAGTTTAAAAACTGGTCAAGTGCGAGTTGGACTTAAGGAGGAATAAGTATTGGGTACTTATTAGGAATTAAGCAAATATTATTTTTGTTATATTTTACTGTGTCAAATATAGATATGATATACTTAGATGATATAGATATGACCCATTAGTCAAAATTATATTTCTTATTTTAAACTGTCACATTACATATCACATCACATTTTCATTTTTGGCCTATTGTCTAGAACTATGTCACATAAAGTTTTGAAAAACTATTTACCTACCGGACTTTTGGGGCGAGACTATAAAGGCTTCGGCTTAGGTTGTCGCTAGAGAATCAATCTCGAAGTCCCGCCCGTTTTCAGGCCCCGAAAATCACGGGACTGTACTTGGCTCACTTTCAATTTCATTTCAAGGGTAAGTCTAATAATAACATTTTTCGATTAATTTTTCATTCATCAAATAATAATGCTAAAGTAAGCATCACTTTCCTATCTTTTATTTAAAACCAGACCGTCAAATAGTTTTTTGTGTCTTTTTGATTTTTTGCAAAATTAATAGTTTTTTTTGTTTTGTCTGTTTTCCTTACTTAATATGTATATTGCGATTTGTGTTGTGTGTGCAACGATATTAATTATTTTTTTTAAGAAATTAGATTAAATCAAAAACCACATAGTCTTATCCCGGGATAATCCCGTGATCCCCCATAGATAAACATGCTCGGGATTGTATTCTCTAGTTGTCGCTCTTGGGGTCGTCCTTTCGACCAGCGTCAGCCTCGAACCCGAAGGTGAGTCAGCGCCAGGAGGGGAGTTCCACGTGACGCGGTTGCGAGTGACTAGGGGCTAGAAACGTCCCGGCACTCTTTGGGGTATTGGGTACGTAGATGAGACACATATAGCTTTTCTGTGCTGCTACGCTGTCTGTCTGTTTGTCTGACCATTAAAAAGCTCTATCTTTTAGACCTATGTAGGTAGGAGCCTGACATTTTCACAAAACATATGTGTTATTATAATGGCGGATTACCTAATAAATATTAAAAATTTCAAAAAGTAAAAATTAAGAGAGGTCTCCACGTTTTTGTTGTTTTCGCTCTATCGTAAAAATAGTAATAATACTTATAAAACAAATTTAACACTTGCTGTTAAAAATTGTGTTAGCTCTAAATAATAACAACAAATAAAAAAAACCAACCAAGTGTGAAACGCTCGAGCAATTACCATCTCAAATTACCTTATCAGCGCCATCTAGCGGAAATTGTCTAGGTTATTAAGACAAATAGTTTTATTCAGATTGCATTTGCAGAAGATTTTTTCAAAAAAAAAAATTTTAGGGTAATTAATGTAGTTACTGATCTTATGCATGGTACATGCTGCGTTACTCTAAAAAAATGAACGGGTGTTGACCTTGGTCTAAGTTTAGCAGTGAATGATAAAGGAATTATGATGATGGATTTTTAATAGAGACAAAATGATTACAAAAACTTTTGTATTATTTAATATCGATTTGAATGATTTCATTGACGTCCTTTTAGGTCAATATGCACTTGAGTTGGTCTGGCTAGACCCTTGAGCGGCCGACCCTGCGCGGTGGCAGCTACTTGAGAGCACTCCAGTCAATGGAGAACCGCTGAGCGCCTCCAGTACAAAGCCGGTTGCATCGATTCAATCTATTCTGAAAGACTTCAGCGATGTTAAACGATAAGCAAGATTTTTCTATTAATTTTTGCGCAAATTTTAACATCATAATAATAAGCAAATCAAGCTCAAAATTAAGTTATTGGGTTATTATTACGCAAAAAGTGATAACAATTTCAAGACATTTGTCTCACCATCAATAGATTCTTAGTTCTAAATTACAATTACAATTTCGGTTTGAAATTATAAAAATCCATGCTGGTTTTCTTACGAAAATGCCAGTCGACTTCATAAAAGCTGAATGTTTCGAAAAATAAAAATGGGTAAGTAAAACTTCTAATATGGTGTCTATAATATGGTGTGCGACTAACAAATGTCTTTCAACGATTACTACGATATAGTCGGCAAATCAAAGGTGAGTGACAAACTGGTCACTTATGGTAATAATGCCTATAATCCTTTCATTCCAGAACCTTTAATATCCTTCCTCAACTCCAAAACCTAAGAGACCTCTTTTAACACAACGGACAGCAGGTAGGTAGGTAGGTCATTTATTTCTCATTGAAAATTACATTATGTCATTAAAATAAGACATAATCAATGCACAAAAAGATCGTCAAGTACAAAATTAAAATAACAAAAGACAAATGAAAAGGCTTAGAAATATTTTAAGATAAAAAAAAACATAAATAGAATATTCAGTCAAAGATTTAAAAAGGTCAAAATTAAAAACATAATAATAATCCGTGTAACATAAAAATTAATCTATACATATAATAAAATGGTAGGAAAGTCAAAACTGTACATTGAATATTTTTTTAAAAGAATACTTGGGGTGCGATCTACAATCGATACCGAAGCCTAAAATATAGTTTTTAGAATTTTTGTCTGTTTGTCTGTTTGTCTGTGTGTATGTCCGGGATAAACTCAAAAAGTACTGCATGGATTTACTTCAAATTTGGCACGAATATTATTAAGAGGCCGGGTCAACATATAGGCTACATATTATCACCTACAGGGAACGAGCAGTGAACCTTTACTTCTTTAACGCATTCTGTAACAATGTGTAATCTAATTGTTCTACTCACACATAGCCATTTATTTTATGTTAAAAAATCCGTGTAAAATCATAACTTAGATGTGTTATAATTTTTCACCATATAAAAATGTTTCCTATTTGCTAACTAGATGGCGTTGGCGTCGAATTAGATCGCGCTATGGTTTCGTTCTCGAAAGGTGATGTTATAGTATAGCGTTCACGCAGACGACAAGTAAAATGACAAAACTAAAACAAACATAAATAAAAATCAATAAAAATGTGAAAACAAATACAATAAAAGCTTAAATTAGCTTTTAAGTTTCTTAGGAGGTATATCGTTTCGTAATAACTGTATTATCACAAGTTTATCAATAAATATAAAGCTGACCAAAAAGTCAAGTCCTGAAGACATAAAAAAAAATACAATAAAATGTCAAACAAATATTAAAAATGTCAAACGTGTTCATTGTTTTATTTGACAGAATACAGTGATTGAGTCAGTAAAAGCTTTTTTTAGCCGGCGACCAAATTTCTGATCCGAGAGTTCGTTGTTTAGGTTGACTGGCAGGTGCTCATAATTATTAATAAACAGTTTCAAAGAAAGAATGTGACCTCACACATTCGCATTCGGATAGACACCATGAGTTTGTTGTGAAGCAAGCATATGAAAACCTTGACGTACCGAAAGTCAATGAGTCACCATACAACCCCCACCACCATTTAGATTTCGACATAATTATTCTATATTTTCTATTATTATTATATTTAATTCAAATTATTCTAGTAATAAATAAAACTTACTAATCTAGTTCCTAGATTTCCTTAAAACATGTTTGTAGTTATAAAATCTTTCAGTGTAAGATTTGAGAGGGACCTTGTATGTCCCCTCATTGGTCCATAGGGTCGCACGAAGGCTAAGGCGGTGACGTCACACGCGATCGATGCAGCAGGGCGGGCGGGGGAGCGGCAGCGCTACATCTCGCAAATCCGGACCACTACCTCGTTGCCTCCATCCATACTTTACTACGGGTTGTTTTGAAACGTACTTGTTAATTTTTTTTTAGTTTTGGGATTACATACCTACCTAGTTACGTTCCAAAAGGGTAAAGAACATTTTATAAGATTTTGAGTAGGCAGCAAGCTAGTGAGTGTAATATCGAGTTTTGGGGTCGGGGGGTTTTGAGCTTTGACTCGCCTTGAAAATATGGGTGCAATAAGTTATTTCAGTATCTTTATCTCGACAACTACGAGACGAACAAGAATGGCTGGACTCTTTAATATTTTTCGCCATGGGCGTAATTTGGGGGAAGGGGAGGGGCAGCAGTTGCACATCTATTCATATTCCTGTTTTACTTTTAAATTCTTGTTGAATTTGTCATTGTCTCGTTTCCATAATTTCTTTATTT
This sequence comes from Apoda limacodes, assembly GCA_946406115.1. Classification (NCBI taxonomy): domain Eukaryota; kingdom Metazoa; phylum Arthropoda; class Insecta; order Lepidoptera; family Limacodidae; genus Apoda; species Apoda limacodes. The sequence goes on along the minus strand of OX291549.1, from coordinate 21,917,245 downwards.
TCTCTATTGCTGTACGTTTTTTAATTCCATTCTTTAGGCAATATGGAGTACGAATTCCATAAATCATAGTCAAGCATAAAGATAGAGAAGTCCGTATTTATATTTGAGCATCACATTATTTCTGCTCCATGAGGTCCATATTGTTCATTTCTTTTAGCAATGCAGTAAAAGTCTCATTTTTGAGTTGATGTCTTACCTAGAATAGATGTTATTTTACCTGCTATCGTGGTCAATATTAATGAACGATGAAAGTTCTTTCTACAATAGTCCCTAAGGTCTGTAACAGTCTTTTTCACTAAAGGTAATTTTTAACTTTGCGAATAAGGCTGTATATAAATTATTCCAATTTTGTAAACTCTCACTATTTTTCAAAAGTACAAAAAAGTTTTTTGTAAAAACACCTTCATTCCACCCAACACTCAAAACGTGATATCACTTATAGAAAAGCAGCAATCGCATAATTGTTGTATATTACTGACAGTAATCAGTAAATGCCAAAACCTTGTGTGTGTTCTGTACCTATGCTAATGATGCTGCATTCGACCATTGTGATTCCTTCATTTTATATCTGACTCAACTGCGCGGCAACCCTGAAATCCGCAATCAAATAATTGTTTTTAATACATAATGACCCCTTAATGACGTGTTATTCTTTTGCAAACAACAAACCATATCATCCTCAAGTTGAAGTAAATAGTCAATTTAAAACCTATTTATTTAAATATTATTTATTTAAAACTTTCATATATTATCTTTAAATTAGTAGGTACTTGTTGCAAACAAAATTTAGAATGGTAAAATACTGAGCTACAATGAAATAATAAGTTAGTAAGGAACTTTTCCGAGGATATCCGAAACAAATCTTTTGCTATGATGGTATCTCAACCATTCAAAATGTTTATATGAGGCTTTAAGTCTTTCAATTTTAGTTTCTATAATTCGTACTCATAGACATGATTATTTTCAAAGATTTTATTTATTACGATAAAATTAATATTTATGATAATATATATAAAACCTTTCTGTTTATCTGTACTTCAACACTAATATTATAAAGAGGAAATTTTTGTATTTTTATATGTTTGTAACGAATAAACTCAAAAACTACTGGACTGATTTCAAAAGTACCAATTTCAATAACTACTAAAACCTTATAAAACATTATTAATGTAACCCAGGTGTAAAAAAAATAGCCATAAAATATCTTTCATCGCATGCGCTGCAGAAACTATTGACGATAGAACAAAAAAAATTCTACAATATTAAAGAACGTATCAGTATCTACAAAAAAATTCGCGACACCATATATGCTACTATTGTAGTAATGTCACAATAACAACTTTTTTACATTTAAAAAGTTGATAGAAATGCCGACCAAAATCAGAACAAGTTATCCCTTCTTTTGTATTAATCCTTATACAAATAAACAGGTTCGTTTTCAAGACTGTTTCAATACCTGTAGATTACTTTTTGAATCATTCAAATGGAACATTTAATTCAAAAGATATTACTAATTTAATAATGTTAACCTAAACAAAATACTTATAGAAAAGTTGTCGACTCGTACGCGCGGTTGGCTATCCCTTCCTACGCAGCAGACGCAACCGACATTAAATATTTTGACTTTTTTCAAAGGAAAAAACCTTTTAGAGTAAAATATATAATAAAATGGAGAAAAAATATATTTAAATTTGAAAAAAATTCTACTTATGTCATGCATAAAGATACATTTACTATATGTTTAAAGAAATTAAATCCACTTCTGCAAAGCCGTGACGGGCCGCTAGTTAAATAAAATATTCGAATTAATCAAAACTATTTGTGAGCTTTTTAAACATTTTTTTTCTACCCAAGAAAATAAATAATTGACACTTTATTAAGTGTCAGAAAAAAAGACGTAAAAATCAGCGCTGTTTAAAAAAACAATGCTAAGTTAAATAAAAAAAAATCCTTCAAAAAAATAGCTTTACACAAAAATGTATAATAACATTACTTCATTATAATGATAATATCTATCGAAAGGTTTTAAAAAGGCTATATCACACAATTGGCAGTTTTGATTCACTGTGCGACTTGTTTTATTTCATTTTATTTATTTCGAGGTGCAAAATTAAATTGTATATCGATCGAGTTAATGTAAATAAAGTGGGGAGCAATGGCTAAGTATACATATTTTTTAATGAAGGTTATTAAACCTTTTCATTTAATATTCAACACAGTAAATTGAAAAAATTTATACAGAACCTTATGTCCTATGACGTCGCAAAGCCTACATAACCAGCGGACTATCAAGACGTTTCTGACTCTAACGATACCTCATTTGATTACCAAATTATAATGGGTAGTTTAGACTTTAGAAGGAATGGGAACCATTGAAACTTTGGCCAGTTTTATTATTTTGTTGTTCTACTAAAGAGCTTTCATTATAATAATAATAATTTATTTATTTAATTATAAAATCCATTTGCTAATTTTTAGTATCTTTTCCTGAATGACAAAACGAAAACCTTTTTTATAGGATTACCAGTAATCACGTCTGTTATCATCTCAGTTACTCTTTGTCCACTAAGATGCTTTGTCTGTTTGTTCCCCAGACCCCTTTTGTACGAAGGGCAAGTTGAAGAGACTGCTGAATTCCACTAACACTGCAGTAGAGCTGTTCCAAATTCGAACAATTACCTTCTAAGTCACTGAATTCGACATTTAATTCAATGTATCAAATACTTAATACCATATTTTAAGTGGTGTTTTAGGGTCCGTTTACAAAAAAAAAGAACCCTCATAGGATCACTTCGTTGTCCAATTTGTCTTTCAATAACCTTTTTCTCGCGTGGAGGGTATCAAATTGAAATAATTTTAATATACTAAAGTAAAGTCTACGGTCCTTTCTTTAGCTATGATCTGTAAGAAAACCAACTTTTAAGTCAACGCGATAACTTAATACGCCATTTATGCCGCATATTTTTGCCATACATTACAAATTAAAGAAACCCAAACCTAGGGAGCCCCAATCACGAAATTTGGCAAGAAACAAAATTCACACCACAAGTAAAGGAACTAATTCGGAAACCATTGATATGTTTTTTCCACTACAATGCTAAGTCCTTCAATACCCACATACAAGTTTGTCCGAAACCCTTGCTGCGCTAATGAGATTCCCACTTGTCTGGTTTTTAGATACTGACTCAATTGCCAAAATCTACCTGTAAAGCACATCCCGTTGTTAAGAGGCAGTACTTACATGACAGAAAGACTAGTACTCTTTTTTTTTACGTACGTATTTACAATTCTCATATAGGATTTTATAGACAAAGAGCGCAGTCAAAATTAGTCTCGCATTAAATTATCGATATATCACTTACTTTATAACTATATGTTTGATATATAAAGTAGGCTATATAATTGAAACTTGATATAGAACTATGCTTTAAAAGAGTAACTATCGAGTTTCTTGCCGGATTCTTCTCGGTAAAAATCAACCTTTGTGAACCGGAGTTATTTCATAGTTTCGACGATTCAAGGGTGTTTGTAAAAACCGAATTTGAATTAAAAAAATTGACTTTGACTTGATCGAAAACTGGCTAAAATATTATCCTGACCCTGGTCTATAATTTTTTGAAGATAGTTATTCATGACTTACGTAGCAAAATAATTCATATTCACAATATATGTTGGTTCAGTACCAAAAAAGTAAATCGCCAAATTTTGATCTGATAGGTGGCGCTGCGGTCGAGCTATTAATAAGCGAGTGTTAAAATTTGTATGAAAAAGGGCGAAGAACGTTATCACGCGTTCTTTTATGCGTTCGCCCGATTGCGATAAAAACTTACTGAAATTTAAGTTCGCACGGCACGGTTTCTTCTGGAGGCACACAAAACTAAAATAAGTATCTAGAAGAATAATTTCTTGTTAAATGTGAGACAATTTTTTATCAAATGTGTTTTAATGTATTCTATAATAATTAACTAATATATTGTAATATCGTCTCATTTCATAATAATCACTAAACGCTCCCCTTGTACATCTGTTTAATAACAGAGAATGTATCCAGAACTTATTAATTCTGCGGCGTCTTCAAATGTATAATAAATATATAATAACAGAGCCAGATTTGACCACGATTTATTTCAGGACACATAGTAGACACAATTTCTGTCTACAAAATATAAACGGGAAAATCACAAATCACGGATGTTGTACACAAGCAGCATTCGTGATTTTTCCGAATCGTTTGACGTTAAGTCTGTCAAAATCACGAAAACGAATCGAATACGAATCAGTGCACAAACGCACTTACACGTTGGAATTGCTTGGGGGCAATTAAGCTAATACTATTAGCGACCTAGTAGTGCATAGAGGAAACAAATACTACTTTTTTGGCTTCTTTTAGTTTAGTTTAGAGCCTATAACTCGTATAGTTTTAGTGAATTTAAGGGCAAAAGATCCCTATAAAATTCTGTAAAATTCAAATTTAAAGGCACACTAAATTTGATGCGTTACGATTTTGAATACGTACCGAAACACGCCGCTCCGCATTGCACCCAGTCTTAGAATGTCGAGTTGACAACTTAGTGGCAGGTGTACAACGGCAATTTCGCTCGAAAACCGCAAACCGACAGGTACTTTAGGGCAAAACAATAACCTTTGGTCTACTTTGTTTCTTAAAATAAATATTAAAATACTAAATATTAAAAATAATCAATATTAAATGAATCTTCATGAAAATGGGTACCGGGGGTTTTTTGTGTCGTTAATTACGATTTTAATTTTAAATTTCTGAATAACCCTCAAAACAGTAAAAACTACCCTTTTTAGGGTTTTTTTTGAAATATTTTAGAAATAAAGCTTAGATTATCAAATAAATGCCATTTTTTCAGAATAATTTAGATGAAAATGCTTGTTTTGATTATGCACCAAAATTGGGATATAAGGGCTAATAATAAGGGGTAAAAACCACCCCCAGAATAAGAAAAAGAAAGAAAAACATAAGGTTAGAGTATTCTTTTTGTTTTTTAATCAGTTTTTTTTATCGTATTTTAACTATTATGAAATTAATCCCCCTTCCCTACGGGGGTGTAAATACCCCTAAATTTAAAAAAAACGAAATAAGTTATTAAATTTTCTTGTTGGAACTTTGCCTATTACAACCGAAAAATTAGTAATATTTGTAGTAAAAACTAAATTACCCCTAATACTTTACTACCCCTAAATGAAAAAAAAAATAAAAAAAAATTTTTTTTGAAACGTTCAATGGAAGCATAAACAATTGCGATTTTTTATTCTGAATTTTTGGCCGTAACTTTTTTTTGGCTAATAATAACGAGATCTACACTGACCAATCCTTAAGCTAAGGTTATCCCCGAAATGTCAGGTGATGCCAAATTTCAATTGGATTGACAATTTTTTAAATTTCACCTAAAATAAAAAAACATTGACCGTTATAAACATAAAATATGCTTTTCTAAACGGCCAAATCGCCTTAGAGATGAAAAATTAAAACAAAAAATTCAAGTACAAATAACTCGGAATAAAGGCTACAAAATTTGGCTGTTTAAAATCAATAAATTTCACGCTACTGGCCAAAAATTGAAAATGTCTTACAAAAAACAATATTTGACCCAATTTTATCTGTCCAAAACCAAAAAAAAAATTATTCGATAGGGTTAAAAATGACGACATATTTAGGAACATGTGTTCTAACTTTTCGTTAAAGGATTTTTTTTTCAAGCACCTCAGTCGAGATGGCGCTAAAAAATTAACATTTTTTTGCCCTATATGTAAAAAAATGAAGGGGATCTCAATGCTGTCTATGCGCACATTTGATCGTTCTGTTGACCAAAAACTAATCACTATGAATTCACTTCAAGACCGTCTCCAACGCATTGGCTGCAAATGCTCGTGAGGTAGAGTAGATGGCTGTCAAATAGTGAACGGCCATATTGTTTGTTTACATTTGGTGAACAGAACGATTTCATGCCTATGCGATAACACGGCTCTCAATGCCGTCAATAGAACGCACCTTAAATAACTACTGCTGACATAATCACCATCTAGACCCCCCCAGCCCCATGTTATCAAAAATAAGCAAAGCAAGGACCCTCCGCCCCCCTATAGTGCTTACCTAATACTTGAACGGCACCTAACAAGATTAAATAAATAATTTTAAATTATAAAAATACTGATATTTGCATAATCCGGCCGTAATCCTGAGAAGAGCGTTAAAATCCTGAGATCTCAGGATCTTTTTTTATAAAGATCCGAATGTTCTGTGTAGCTAACTATATTTGTTTAAAATCGGTTATACGTATTTTCCTAGAGTACAAAGCCTATGTCCTTCTCCGGCGTGTCAACTATGCCCCTGCCAAATTTCAGCTCAATAGACTATTCCACCTACTTTTTTTTGATTTTTGTATAAAAAGGTTAAAAGTTAATGGGAATACGATAAAAACTGACAAAAACACTAGCTTTAGAAATTCAGTTTAACCGAATGTAAAACGAATTTCGGCCCATCCCTAATTAATATGCTTATTTTCCTTAATGTGTTTTATTTTATCAGTTGTAAATTAAATCTTGTACGCAACTGCACAAATTTGGTATTTTTGTACGAAAGCCATATAAAAATTATCTTCATTACATAACAGTAGCATAAATAGCTATTTATGCTACTGTTATGTAACCGTTAAACACTTGAAACTTACACTATTGGATTACTAAATTAATGGAAATAATGTATTCAATGTACACTGCTCAGCGCTGCGTGTCTTAGGCGCTGTGACGTCAGTCGAGGGACGGTCACCCGTTTTGCTCGTTTTGCGGGTCAGGCATTTTACCAAAAACTCTGATTGTCTATATCTCGGTCAGTTTTTGGTATTTTTTGATTATTTAAAATGTTTTAATAACATCAGAATACTGTCAACGCAAATTAAATTAAATTGATACTTTTAAACTTAGTGGAAAGGTCTATTCGATGCTCCATTGAAAAAAAAAACGCACGTTTGTATTGTATTAATATAAATTAGTATGGATTACAATATAATCCTATTTTGTGACTTTAACTCCCAAATTTGATCGCACGCTTGATCCTCGCTAAATGTAGCATAATAGCCGCATCTTGCGCATACTGCCACTCCGTTTAGGTAGGTACGCTAGTAATCTAATTCGCCATGCCAAGAAACAAACAAGACGTTTCACAAACCATGTTTCTGTCGATCTTGCATAGAATTCGAATCGAAAACTGGTTGCAATTCGCCCCTTTGATATGTGTTAGAATAGCGTAATAGCAAATAAATTTAGTTTCTCCACGTCTACACATTTAAACAATCCCAAATATCTAAAGCAAATATACAATCTGTATAAAACGGGCACTTATTGGCAAAGCTAATGTGAATCAGTGTATAAGAATCAATAATCAATTTCAAAGCAAAAACCCTACTATTTGCAAAATTTCCTAAGTTACGCTTTAGTTTTATAGCATGCGGAAGGAATTATCAAAACGAAGGGTAAGCAATCAAAGGGAAAAATAAAAGGGAGGGAAGCGAACTTTATTGATTTCCAACCTGAGCTTGGTACTAGGTACGGCCCATGCTGGGTTAAAAATAAATAGGCGCTCTTCGCACGGCTCCACACAATGCATTTTTAAAACAAAGTTATTCTTAGAAGGCCTTTGCTTGTTAACTTATTCATGTCCGATGAAACATGAAACACTGGTGTGTTTTAGCAATTATTTGGTTTCTGTTTCTAATATTACAATATAATAAATTAAAGAGAAATTATTTTTTTCTGTTGTTTAGTTAGTAAGTTAAATAAGAAGTAATAATTTATTTATTTCGTAAAAACAACTTAGACCTAAGTATTTGTTGACATAAAACTCTTGCAAATCGCTTAAAGTAATGCCATATGCTATGATCTGTGTTACCAAGTAACACACATACTCACATACTTCACTTAGCGCAGATATAGGTAACGGCAATTCAGGAAGGACAATTCGTCAACATTTGGACACAGGCACAGCTGTTTGGAAGACACGTCGTTAGTTCCTTTATTGAAGAATGAACATCTTTGTTTGCAGCGCAATTAGAGTTTTTACTAGAAAAAACGGACACTGGACCTACGCTCAATAGAGATTTGTATTATTTTCTGACGAGACAAAAAAAAATATTGTTTCATCTTATAATAAGCCGTAGATGCGGCGTCCTATAAATGCAGCAATCTAATACCTTTAAACAAGCAAATCTTGTATATATGTATATATACATGGGACACTCAGAAAGTTTTGAGAAACTAAAAAACTAACTTCTATGGATAAAATATTTTAATTAAATCTTTTTAAAGAACTCTCTACCAGCCCGTATACAAAGTTTCATGCGTCTGAACTAATTTTCGAAACATTTTTCCAGCCCGCCGCAGACACCTCCTCCACGGCTTCTGGAACGTTGCTAGGGCGTCCTCCGGCGATGAAAACTGTATCCCTTTCAGCTGATTTGTTATTTTAGGGAATAAAAATAGTGCCAAATCAGGACTGTAAGGAGGGTAACCCAAGACTCTGACCGATGTGGTATCCAGGAAGTTCCTCGGTTTGAGAGCTGAGTGCGCGGGCGCGTTGTCATGGTGAAGCAGTACCCCGCGTAGCCCGGTGTTCGGTCGCTTGTTGCTCATTGCAGATAAAACTTCTGACAGGCATTTTGTGGTATACTATTCGGCGTTGATGCTGCTTTGGTCTCGTTATGGAATTGAAACCAGATAACGCGTCAAAGTGAAAAAACTAGCGATCAAAATTTCGAAAAAATGATTCACTTTCGTAAGCGTTGGTTCGTTTTCAAACAAACAAACAGTAACAGACGCTTTGTTTCTGCATCGTATCGATAAACCCAGGATTCGTCACCTGTCACAATGTCGTAAACGCGAAATTTTGAATCATATACGGGCTTGCTTCTGAGCTTTGGTGAGGTTAGCCTTCTCACGCGAAGGTGCTCATGTAGAATATTGTAAACGCTTACCGTATCAATCTGCAGTGTATGCTAAATATTTTCAGGTGTAATTCGCCTGGTTTCTTGTATTAAATTTTTCACTGCCAACACACTTCCGTGACAGCCGTCTAAGGACGACCACTTCTTTGTCCATAGCCCAAAGTTTGGCGACCGCGCTTGAACAGGCTATGCCAATGGTAGATGGTTAATTTTGAAGTACCTTCATCCAAAGCCATTTGAAGTCGAACAAATGACTCATCAGGTTTTAGGCCACATTTAAAATGGTAAATAATCATCGCACGAAAATGTTCTTGATGCAGATCCATTTTTAAATGAGACACAATAATTTAATTTGGCTCTTAAAAAAATATGGAGGGGAATTCGAAATTCTAACAGGTGTATTTTAATTTTGAATAACCACATTTTTCAAAATGATTACAAGTGGCCAGTGCTTAATACATAAAAACTTTTTTAGCAAAACGTTCTGCGTGGCCTTGTATAATCTAAATCTCGGAAACGGCTCCAACGATTTACATGAAATTTATTATGCAGGGGGTTTGGGCGGCTATCGATCTAGCTAGGTTTCATTTCTAGAAAACGTCGTTTTATCCTTTTTTTTAGGCAATGATAAACTGAAACATATAATGACTCTTCCTGACATCTATTTTCGAGTAGTAATACTATTATTTTTTCCGCCACGGCAACACCAAAGGTTTTAAAAAAACGAGCAAAGTTCGGTCTTCCTGGTACTGAACTTAAAGTACACTAAAAAACCTAACCATGCTGCTTTATGCTGAAGAGAATTTACACGTTGTTTGCATGTATTAACATGATAACGACCTCAACCCCAGGGCCCTGACTTCAATTTCAATTCCATGCTTCAACCCGATAAAGTAAAAAAAAAAAAGAAAGTTGCTCCTCATCGTTCCAGAACAATTCAACAGTTATACGACAAGTTTTAGGAAGCTGGAACATTATTTCAGTAGAGACATGCCGGAATTTAATAGCATCCATGCCTCGTCGATGTCAAAATTATCATTACTAATAATGGCAATCACGCAGGCTACTGAATTGCAATTAAAACAATTTAAATTAACCTCTTATTATTACCAATGACAAATTATTACGGTTTATTGCTTTTTAATATGATCCTCTGTATTTTAAAGTGTACGTCATTAGTTGTCCACATTAAAGTGTACGTCATTAGTTGTCTACATTAAAGTGTACGTCATTAGTTGTCTACATTAAAGTGTACGTCATTAGTTGTCCACATTAACAATCAATCTTCCAAGAGCTTCATTTCGAAATGTGGAAATAAATAAATAAAATTCTATACTAATTATAATTATTGTTGCAGTTATTTAAAAGTTATTAGGTGTTCTGTCATTTAGGTTCCAACTGAGCATCAAAAGTCCACAAATATACTACTTACACAGATTAAAAGAAGATATTTACTTACATAGAGCTAAGTATCCCTAATGAGTTGTCTGCGACTGTGTATGTATATATGTATGGGTTGAAATTCATTCTTTCCGTGTGCCATATAGTCCATACGAATAAGTCTTATTTCTAAACAGATAATAACACTGTTATCTTCTTCTAGATTGTGTAAAATTACAAAATGTTTATAATAAATGTTTATAATATAATTACGTATAATACAAGACTCGTATAAGTTTCACACTTCCGCTGCAAATTTTGATGCAGTTGGCGCTACAAGCTAAAATGATATAGGGTGAATGCTCCTATTACCAGCCTCCCCCCAAATATCAGCCGGGTGTGCTTTTTTCTGTGATAAATAAGAAGTAACATGCCCTATCTTCACCTATGGTCTATTTTGTAAAAGGATATATATTTCCGACGTAATCTTCCAATTATCGTTTCTATCCCTTCGTTAGGGTTCTTTTAATCTCCATTTCACGGATTGTTGTGCCAATACATGCAAATTTTAACAAAAACGCGTGATTTTTCTGGACACTTAGTAAGCGATATTTCACTTACTTTGATGCTTAGGTATATCTTTATAATTTTAGGGAACAAGTATGAATATTTCGTACAGTTAATTAGAAAAATTAAGTAAATTTTCTCCTGGATTTAGAATATAATAGAGGGCTGACGTTTGGTCCATTTGTTTGTATGGAGTGTCATATATCAGCCGGGGTGGCCGATATTTGGTACCGGAACTGTTGACTGTTGACTATATCGTCATTTATTAACTAAAATAATAACAAATTAATTGTGAAGTACAATCACAACCATAAGTCTTTTCCAATATTTTGTTTAAGTTATCTATTTGTATAGTGAGACTTGTAGTAATTGATATAATGACTATGCTTTTCGTTTTTTATCTTTATACCTTAACGGTTTTTATCCCCATATATTCATATATAATATAATTATTTAGGGGATTGTTTCTTTTCACCAACTATTTAGTCCTACATGGCAGGGGGTGAGCCTATCACCGCAACACTGCTTGTAATGCAATATTTCTGAACTTACGAGGCTTTATGTATGTCGACGATGCAAGTGTCTACTTGATTTTCGGTAAAGGGTAGATGGAAGAACAACGACTTACACAGAATAATTTTTAACTCTGTTAAATCAGATGTTCACGTAAGAATCCTACTCAGGTGAAGTTGCGGATGAAAGCCAGTAGTAGTATGAATTTTCTTTGCCACTAGCAACGAATCACATGGCCTTGATGTATGGTAATAATATTTCTATCAAATCTTAGAGCATAAGCATCTAAAATCACGAAAAAATGCTAGGCTTATGTTTGGTACGCATGAGGCTATTATTACATACCAGGCGGCTGATATTTGAAAAATACCACAAAATTTACAAAAACATAAATTTTTAATTGAGCCATCACTTTTCTTTCTGATTTTTTTAAATTAGGTACGATTTTGTTTTTTTTTTTGGTATTGTAACAAAAAAATGAATGCACGCCAAAGTATCAGTAAATTTAAGCAAATCAATAACTTTTTATTAATATCTTCCATATCAGAAAATTTACTTTTCCTACAAACATGCACCATAAACTGCGCTCTAGCAGGAAATAGCTATTTCCAATCGGTCGGTTCCGCAAAGTGCACTACTTGAGAATTCTAAAGCCCTGCTTCCGGACTCAGCATTGTTGAAATGCTTATGCTTCTCTCTCACTGCTCTACGTTTTACGAACTCGCTTGCATAACAAATGTACTTACAAAGATAAAGAGAATTGTTTCTAAAATTCACGTATCATATCGCTATTATTAAGATACTGTTTATATGGAGCTCTGGCCCCACTTATAGGGCTTAACACCATGCAAAAAACCATTTCTACGCTATTTTCAAAGTTAGTAGTTATTTTGCCAGCATGATTGTTTAAAGTAGTTGTCCCACAGTTGTTGGGAGTCAGTAAGTGCCCCGTAATTGTTCTCAAGGGGCAATAACCGTCCAGTCGTTACTGTTCTTTACTGTCCGCCAGCTAGTTGGTCAGAGTATCAGAGAGCGACCCCCAATGTTTTTTTACGTCGGCTCGAGCGGTCAAATATGAAATTGAAAATCGAACTTTTTTAACCCCGAACAACTAAAGAGTTATTTAAAAAAAACATCTTTATTTCTAAATGCATGTATGAATGAAAAAAGCACTATACAAGCCTTGTCTCAGTCTCATGATGCATGTCTCAGTCTGCATACTCACGAACGCCGGGTTATGCTGCGTTTGCGGGCCGCGGCAGTAGGTAATGTACTGCATCTACTAGTTATGTTTCGTTGGGATTAATAAATGTGAATATTTTTTTTCACGTTTGCGTTGGTATTATAAATCGCGTTGGACTGTGTCTTTGATGGCTGTTTACTTGGATATGCCAACATTTAAACTGTTACGTCACGCTTTGCAAACACATGGAACTGTTTTATGGTTATATCTAGATTACGCCAACTGCATTTACATTATACGACGATACCGTCGAACAACACTGTCGATTACCATCCATGAGGATTGTAATCGACAGTGTAATTTTTTAATCGGTTGTTTCTTCCTTATTTGCTGATTTATAATTAAAAAATTGAAGTTTATATTAAGCTATTTGTATCACATTCACTTTTTTACTAGGTATAAGGTATTTAGCTTTACGAGATCCCCTGTCGCATAGTATAAATGTATAGGGATGTAATCCTACCCTACTAATCTATACATATAAAATGCTTCGTCCTGAATGACTGATGGATCAACGCACAGCCTAAACCGCTGATCGTAGAGACCTGAAACTTGGAGGGTGTGTCGTTTGTATGACGAAGGCATCCGATAAGAAGGGATTTTCCGAAATTTTACCTCTAAGGGGGTGAAAAAGGGGGACAAAGTTTGTATGGGACAACGTGATTCCTTGGTCCAATCTACTTAAAATTTTGCATAAACCTTTTTTTAACAGAATTGATGGATGACGTGTTTCGTATTTTATTGAAATTCATCCCGTAATTGGGTTAAAAAGGGGTAGAAAATTATTTTGCGGTGATTTGCTTCGAAGTTGATATCAATACTCCTTAGTGCTTTTGATTTAAATTACATTTTATTTTGACACATGTTTGAAAACTCAATTCGATTTTATTCAAAAAAGGTTAAACTCACTTAAAAACATAAGCAAATTTTCTTCTATACTAATATTATATAGCTGAAGAGTTTGTTTGTTTCTTTGCTTGAACGCGATAATCTCAGGAACTACTCGTCCGATTTGAAAAATTCTTTCAGTGTTACATAGCCCATCGAGGAAGGCTATGCCCTATATATCATTACGCTCAGACTAATAGGAGCGGAGAACCAATGAAGAATGTTTCAAAATTGGGGCGTTTTTTTTCTTTTCTTCCGCTGCGTGCGCTGCGTAAACGGTTAAACTTTCGCAAAAATTATGGGTGACAAAATGGTTCCCCTTTAAAAGTCGGCGACAGCATATGTTTATCTTTTAAGGTTGGCTCACTATAACCTTTTTTATGGTAACCGAATTTGTTTTAAAATAATGCATTATTTTAGTTTTAGTTATAGTTTTCATGAACATGATTAATCCTTATCCAAATAAATACGTTATTCATCACAAGTATTTAATTTAAAACAAAATTGCCCTTTACATCATTCGATTTAGATATCACAGTTTTAAAATAACATTGCAGCTAAATAATGATCAAGTACTTCGAGCGCATTTATGATGTGGCGGGCAATCATGAAGGGCGGTACGTATTATTTAAAAATATTTTCACCTTCTACGTAAGCAAAGTCGCGGGTGAAAATTAGCAATAGCCCAAAGTAACTATTACTGATCTATCAATGCACTGCTCCAACCACTAGACGGATCGAGCTAAAATTTAGCACACATATAGCTATTATGATGTAGGCATGCGCTAAGAAAGGATTTTCCAAAACTCAACCCCCTAAACGGGGGTTCAAAGTTTATATGTTAAAATGTATAAGTTAATCCATTAGTGCATGGATTAGTTTTTAGTAGCTAATTATTTATTTATTTTAAAAAATTAAAAGAGAAAGAGAGATAGGGAGATAGAGAGAGATGGAGAGAGAGAGAGAGTAAGAGAGAACGTCAAGTGTGAGTAGGGTTTTTTCTATAATTGAGGAGTTGCCGTAACAAATCCTACGCCGATAACCAAATTTAGGGCGGGCGAAGCCGCTAGCAAAAGCTAGTGTTACTTATAAATGTGAAGGTTTGGATGTTTGTTACTCAATTACGCTTTAGCCATTGGACGGACGACGGACGAATTTATCTCGAAAAATTTCCTCGGGAATAACTATAACCGAGCTTCAACGAACTATAGCTACAGCTATACCTTGCTTAAGAAAACTACATTCGTATAATTTTTAATTAAGTAGTTGACGTAAAAAATATTTGACGATAACCGAATTTAGCGCGGGTGGAGCCGCTGGCAAAAGCTAGTATTGGTATAAGACTAATTATCTTCGAAGAATATCTAAGAAGTAATAGGTAAGCAGGGATAATTGAAGAGCGCTACTTTGTATACCGGAAAATTCAAAAGTATTCGTAGGAATAACTATAACCGGATTATAATAGCTTGGTAGGAAACTTCCTTACTATACAAGGAGTTGCTGTAGGAATCACATGGCTGTAATCTTATTTTGCGGGGCGGCACACGAACGGTAAGTACCGACAGTGTGTTTTAATTAATATTTTATTTATATCAAAGGCGAATTTTACCGCAGTTTTTTCAGTTTTATAAAGAACAGATAAGGACTTAATTTGTTCTACCTATTTTTGAATCAGTTCTTTGTAAACATTTTTATTTCACCGTTACCAAACACGTTAATTATGTAAACATGGACGCAAAATAATAAAAAAAACGAATACCAAACAATTTCAGCAAATAACAGTTTTCTCGCAAACGCAACATGCCATTTGAAACATAACAATATTTGTGGTCTTCCTCGCTATGGGTACTGTGTACTTGTGAGTGGCACTTTGGGGTGTTAGTAGTGCGCGTCTTACATTGGCCAATTCCATTTTCAGTTTTTTGTCCTGTAGCGCCGAACATACTACTCTATAAGCTTAAAAAGAAAAGTAAAGTAACTGACCTTGTCGAAGGCAAAGGGTCGGTGTCGAGGCACGTCAGCGAGGTCCATGGCGTCGGCGGGGTGTGGCAGCAGCAGCGGGCGCGGGGGGGCTAGCCGACCTCCATGGGCGTCTGTCGCCGGGCCCGCATGCCGCTCGCGCCCGCGACCACCCCCCGACACCTGATCACACAACAACATATTAACATGGTGTTCCACTGAAGGCGTAGCAGAAGACGCACAAAGTGGAGCAGAAGGGGGCAACTGAGAACTGATACACTTAGACTGCTGAGTCGAAGGTCCTGGGTTTAATTCCTGGTAAAGGCAGCAAATTTCAACATGTATTATCTCGAGTCTGGTTTGTGCTGGGTGAAAAGTGATAGGCTCACCCCCTATAACATAGGGACGGAAAACCGTCGCTTCAAGGAGGGTGTTACGATCAATATAAAAAATACTGAGAAGCTCAACAATTTCATACAAAATTTAGTAACGGTTCTCCCTTTCGAACTTCGTCCGATTTCTAGGGTTTTTGGAAATGTTGTATACAGTATAAGAAAAGTATTTTAGTTTCCATTTTTAAGGACTTTATTAAAATCAAATTGAACATTTCAATACAAATGCCGCACCTCTAACGATTGCTCTGTCTATACAGTAGTCTGACACGTACACCTACTGCTACAAGAGGCACTGCACGCATGCTTGGACTGACTCACAAAAATAACTTATATCCCTTCAGTTCTCGGTGAACACAAAGAGTAGGTAATTAGAAAGTTTTGACACACTGTTATTTCCGAGAATTTTATAGACATACATTTACTTCGTCGTCAGTGGACGCACAACTTTAAAAACTAATTAAAACAACATCACACTTCATCAGACACCGACCAGTTGGGTACATCAATAATTTATGAGCGATTCGAAACCAGCAATCTACGAGTTTGAGAATAGCTGCATGTAAGTCGAAATAATATGCTGTAATATGTTATTTAATATATAAAAAATTTCGTCTTCATCTGAAGAAACAGATTTTTTGAAATCACACATGTTAAAATTAAATAAATTTAACATTTTATTGGATGGATTAAATGTTGTACAAGATCCACCATTTCGATTTAATGTAAATCGGACCATCATGATGCTTTGCAACATTTTAATACATAGTCTATTCCGCAACTTATTTTTAACGCCATTGTGACGAAAGGTTGTAGAATTACGTACTTGATAAGTCGCTAGGTCAAGAAATAAATATTAATATTATCAATTTAAAAATATTAAAGAATCAAAAAATCCCTGAAAATAACCCTAAAAAACTTCCATCTCACTTATTTACCCCCTAAATCTGGGGGGAAAACCCCTAAGTTGGGAACCGTGCCACGACGTCGTCTGCGTGAACGCTATACTATAACATCACTTTTCGTGAACGAAACCATAGCGCGATCTAAGCAAGCGACGTACAGCTGCCCGTGAGAGAAGCAGCTCCCCCAGTGTCTGCCCCTGCGACTTATTGGTGGTCATCGCGGAGCAAACACTGTACGCGCTTGAACTGAAGGCGGCGACATCTGTACTCATAACATCACTTTTTGTGAACGAAACCATAGCGCGATCTAATTCGACGCCAACGCCTTCTAGTTAGCAAATAGGAAACATTTTTATATGGTGAAAAATTATAACACATCTAAGTTATGACTTTACACGATTTTTTTACATAAAATAAATGGCAATGTGCGAGTAGAATAATTAATAAGCAAGTCAAGTATGTGTCGTTGCAATACACGTTGTTACAGAATGCGTTGAAAAAATAAAGGTTCACTGCTCGTTCCCCGTAGGTGATAGCGTGATAATATGTAGCCTATATGTTGACCCGACTTCTTAATAATATTCGTGCCAAATTTGAAGTAAATCCATGCAGTACTTTTTGAGTTTATCCCGAACATACATACAGACAAACAGACAAACAGACAAACAGACAAAAATTCTAAAAACTATATTTTTGGCTTCGGTATCGATTGTAGATCACACCCCAAGTATTCTTTAAAAAAAAATATTCAATGTACAGTTTTGCCTCTTCTACCATTTTATTATATTATGTATAGATAAATGTTTGTTTATTTACTTTTTTGACGTATTATATTTGACTTCTCAATATGTCATAGAATTAAAATCTCATATCCTACCTCCCTTTGCTCATAATTGCCATTTACCAATAATAAAAACTAACCTAATGTAAATAAATGTCACGGGTCCTGACGCGAGTTTAACATTTTTACCCATCACAAAAAAAACTTGCGGCTGAACAAAATAGCCCGAGTTACGGCGGTCCCATTTCATTGTATGGGATGAGGCATCTGTACTAGTATAGTATTATTTAATACTAGTATAGTATTATATAATCTGTGCCTGTATGCCTTGTCTTACTTGAAAATAATTCTATTAGGAATCAAAAGGAACAGTTTCGGGCATATGACATCCACCTGTCTCAGTTCTTCTTTGTTCCTGATTAGGTCTTGTTTAAATGTTCTGTACTTAAACTGAAATCTTTGCCGAGTTATACAGGCATATCACTTTGCAGCACTGTCTGATTCCACAAGGGCATGACACAGAGTTTCTCGGTCTTCTGCATAATCTGTTAGGCACATAGTCAAGCTACATGGATGTGGTGTCGCAACCTCTCGAAACCCAGCCTTGGAGGATTTAAGTAGACAACACATTAAAACTATTATAATGGTTTTACGGGGCTTAATATGCGTTTTATTTTGTTTCCGATATTTCCGATAAAACATACCGTTAATTAAATTATTAATATAATGTTACACAACCACGAAAATACTAGTTTAAAATAATTAACACATTAAAATTAAGGGTTTTTGACATAAACTCATAGTAAAATTGGTCCAAAAATATTGCCAAACAGTTGTTAGCTGGGTGTTATTTACCTTTTAAAAAAAAAGAATCACATTGCTTCTACTTCATGCCTCATGAGTTTTAGCATAGTCATAGGCGGAAAAGAGAAGATCTCCCGCCAGGCGAGGCATTATGCTGCCTCCTCATTTTCTAGCTTTTTTTTTTCACTGGCAAGTTCATTCAGTGTGATTTTAAATTTATATTTAATTTAAATTGTATTTTTTTCTTAACTTTATTTTGTACTTACTCCAATGGTTTAATGAGCTACCTGCCAAGGTTTCAGTATAGGGTTTTGAAGTCGCGAATGATACCTACCCCAGGTGTTGCAAGGTTCCGTAGGCAGCGGTGAGCGCTTACCATCAGGCGGACCGTAAGCTTGTTTGCCACTTTAGTGGTATTGGGAAAAAAAACGAACATAAATCGAATAGATAACTGGCGTCAGTAGAAGAGAAAAGCGTCAGATAATCTCCTAGCTAAGACATCGGTCGTGAACAGCCGAGCGTGGTTGCATCATTGTTAAGGCAACATGTACAATGGATAAGTGTTCCACATCTCTTAATCCTATTAGCATGACGCATGCTTTATTATATACAATAGCTGTATTAGCTTCACAGTTTCAGTTCTAATTATTTTGTCGTGATAAATTGTTACTACGTAGGACACGGATGAAATTTTGCTCTACATATAAACATATATATGGGGGTTTTGAAACAGTTTAATTCCCTCCACCCAATCCAAGTTGTTTTTATGTATAGTTTTTTCCTAAAATCCCTGAAAACAAAATCCTGAGTAAACGCACAAAAAAACCCGGATATGCCTATGATGCAATGACCAGAGTGAAGTAAATATTTTTGAAAATCAGCTTCGTGAAGATTAGATTGTTGCCTGGGGTTTCGTAGGTCCGAACCCGTCGTGTAGCAATGACTAGTTTTCGTAATTTCTAAATACATAAAAGTAGGTACATTGATTATTCCCTCTACTGGCTTTTCGGTAAGGGAAAACATCGCGAGAAAACCTGCAAAACGTCAACAAAAGACGTATGTGAAGTCCACAATTCGCACTGGGCCAACAATTATTTATACTTCTCGATGCGGGTACACGCCTTAGTCAGGTTCAAATAACCCTCGGTAAGGGTATGCCATGCCCCAACAGTGGGGCGTATAAGACTGCTAAGGAATTTATTTTGGGTTGGGTTGGTACCTTTATTAGCCATGCCGACGAATTGACGAATTCATCGATAGATGTCATTTTCTACAATCTGAAAAATAATATTTGAAATTATAGTAAAGTAATATTTAGGTTTAATCAAAGTTCAAAAACTGAAACTAATTTTAATTTGATACATTGTAGAACATAATAAATTACAAAAATAAAATAAAAGTATATGCTATAAGTTATAGAACGCTAACAAACAACCGTTTCTTACTGAAATATACCGTCCGTAACATAACGTTACGCATTACTAAGCGCACAGTCTAAATAAGATTCATACAGTCTGCCAACGCATCGGATGTTGAAGAAAAATCCGACAGACATTCATGGGACTGCGACAAAACGTATGACAAGCTGGAATGCTTCCTACATACGCTAGTCGGGTGCAGTAAGTATCCGTTCTCACCGCGCATCTCATCATTGATTTGCTGTCTAAACGTCTTCGATGAGCAACTGAATGAATGATATGAACATTTTGGCTATGACATTAGTCTGCCTATCCTACGTAATGTATACAATGCTCGATGGTTTTATTTTTAACCGACTTCAAAAAAGGAGGAGGTTCTCCATTTTTTAAAACTAAATACCTACTGTCAGACGTATTAATACAAATTCTCCATCTCAAGTCATCTATAAAATCAACACAATTCACTTTGACCAACACTGATTCGTAACTGCCGTGTACAGTTCCATACCAACATTTCTTTTTTTTTGTCTTAGCCATAGAATATATAACTCTTTAATAGTATCTTAACTGCATAACATCAAATACAAACATAATCCTAACTTTTAAACTTACCTGTGTGTAAAAGCTTAAAAAATCCCTCATATTGTAACGAAGCAAGGGGCTATGGCTATATCTAGCTAGGCTTATCGATGACATGTTGTCCATCCAAGGGCGGATCCAGAACAAAAGTTAAGGGGGGCGATCATAAGATCTGAAGGTATTATTTGAACTTTGAATCTGCAAACGTAAGTTACCCAATCGACCCAGCTATTGCAGTTTTTGAAAAAGTTAAATATTAAAAAAAATGTTACAATTACTTTCATTATTCGGCCGTACTTAGGGGGGACCGCTGGATCCGCCCCTGTGTCCATCAACAATATACATTGCTATGCAAATGAAAGTACGGGAGACGCTTATTACACGGGCTGTGCAAATATTCCTCGTTCCGTTGTTTTCTCTAAGGACTACAATATGGGGTTCTTCAAGAAAGAAATTATTAGATTTTTGAAGGGTTAGCAACGCGCGAGGGACGCCCCAGGTGCAGGGCCGTAGCTAAGGGGGGCATTGTGGAGCAATGCCCTACCTTAAAAGTACCATAAACTAATGTATAATATATATAAATTGTTTTTCCGTACTATAAATTAATACCATTTTGCTCTTGATTCCCGCGATCCCACCCAATTACCTTCTATCTTAATTACTCACGCTCACAAGCAGGTAAAATAATGAAAGAAAATAGGTTCGGCAGCAAGTACCGTACATGCAACTTCTCTTGAGAAAAATTCTTTTACAGAAAAAAAAATAACATCATATTGGATCCACCATTTTGAATTTTAAAAAACTGATAAAAAAATCGAAATCAGCACCCTCGAAAACCCTTTACTACCCCTCGATACATGAAATTATATATGAAATTTATGTTGCGTGCATAAAAAAGTCAGTTTTTTACGGATAAAAAACGAACCGCTGGACCGATTTATTTCAGACTCCTTTCAGATCTAAGTCATGACGTGGCGTATCGATTGATATGTCATCAGTGCGATTCGGTCCAGTAGTTATTGAGGAATCGAAAGCCAAAATATGTCTACATACATACATACGTACTCACACAGACATCACTCTAAAAATTATTGCAAATGATTCTCCAAGTCTTGAAACGTAAAGAAAACACAAAATTTTCGATTTCGATTTTCGGACCTATTCCAATAACTTCTTAAGAGAAGTTAATAGAAAAATTACTTGCGCCGTACCCGTGCATGAAACCACCGCTGCCCTACCTCGGATTCAACTCTAGCTACAGCCCTGCCCAGGTGTTGCAAGCGTCTTTATCCTGGTTTAAATCAAAGAGTACCCGTAGCAATCCTACGGCGATGAATGATTTTTCGTGGACGCCCGGACGTAACCGCTAGATAACTATTAGTTATTTGAGTTTTTAACTTACAAATATAGCCTTTGAAGCTTTCCAGCACATTAAAATCACCATTTCATTTATATCACTCAAATAATCCAGCACAAATACACAAAAAACATTGTTAAAAATATCCAATTGTTAATTCTGAAAAACATCTAATTTTACTGAATTTTACCGAAAAAGAAACAAAGATTAGACTTGAATTTATTCACTGATTGAAACATAAATCACAAAATATAGTATTTTTCACTTTCCTTTAGGAGTCAAAGTAATTTATAAGTATTTACTGCGAGCTTGAGGATTTTTAAACTTTTTTCATATGTCTCAGTGCTCAAAATTTAATTTAATAAAAATATATTTTATTGTAATATCTCAGACTCAGATCTATCCGATTTGTATAATGCTCAATCGACCAGCACAAATTGAAATCACTATTTGTGAAATTCTATGGTACACCTTCGTACGAAATTCACAATTTTTGAATTCTACTAATTCTCGTAAAACTGTACTTACGTCGCGAGTTTGTATGTACGTTTGTTAACGATATTTTAAACTTTTCGCGACGCCCAATGTCTAACCTTTTACTTTCTCATCTGTATTATTACTAACAAACTATTCACTTCAAGTTTCTGGGTCTGTGATAAATGTGAATCATCGTATTTCTGTGAATAGATGGATGTGTTACTCATTAATTGATTAAATTAAACGACGCCCACAAATAATATCTTACGCCTACCCAAGAAGCATGTGTGGCCTAAATTTTTAATTGTTAGGTAAGTAAGTATATGGCCGTCGCTGCCAGTGCATAAGAAAGAACTTCGAACCCATAAACATAGAGAGCTGGACGGTTGTTGTCAGATGTGAAAAAAAAAGACGAAGCGGAGCTAAGATCTCTTGTCTGTTTCCAACTTGTTTTAATAAACATAAACAAACAAAATGGCGGAGTTGGATCAAAAGAGAAAAAAAACCACAGGTTTTGTGAGGCTAATGCACAGTTCATAGGACAGATTACAAGAATTGAAGTTTATGTTGGAATCAAAATGCCTCCGCAAAATTAAAAGAGCAAAAACGACAATTTAAAGTTCGAGTGCGTACACCAGTAAACGATAATAAACACAGTTAATTTCAATCAGATACATCAAAAGCGTCAAAGTGCGTGTCGTGCTCATTTTTAGCCGACATCAAAAAAGGAGGAGGTTCTATGTTCGATATTTGGTTTTTGTATGTCCACCGATTTCTCCGTCGATAATGAACCGATTTCAAAATTTTTTTTTTTATTCGCAAGAGTACGTACCTGAGGTGGTTTCATATTAATATATGGATTTAAAACTTAAACTTTTGGAGAATAAAAAATAATTGATGTTTATTTTGAACTGGTGAAACGCGCCTTTTATGTTGATGATTGTATAAAATGTTACAAATATAGATTTTTTTAATGTACGAGAAGAAAAAAGCAATTTGTCATTTAAAAGCAAAAAAAAAACTTTTTAACAAAAAAAAATAACCGGCTTCAAAAGATGCAATAAAAAGGTAAAAATAATTACTTATTGCCAAAAATCTGATCTGAATCACAGTTTGAAGTTGGTGTCTATGTTCTTAACAATTTATAACACACTTCGCTTGCATGACTCCAACTTCAAACGGTAATTCAGATCAGATTTTTGGCAATAAGTTATTATTTTTATCTTTTTATTGTATCATTTTGAAGCCTTGTTTATGCTTTTTAAAAAGTTTTTATTAACTTACAGTTCCCGTCATATAAGAATAATTGTTGCGGATGTTTAAAAACGTGTAAACATAGGTACTTTGTTTAAATAATACCTCATGTGATTTTTTTTAGTTTTTTGGAAATTTACTGCATTGAAAGCAAACTTGCAAAATATAAGTAGGTAACTACAACTGAGAGAAAGTTATTTAAAACTTTTACCTCATTTCTGGAGTCCTATTCCGCCTCCACGACACCTTATAAAGTCCTTAAGTTTTTTCCTCTGATTTTCTTATAGAACTACTAGCATTTACCCGCGACTTCGTCCGTGTGGACTTTTGAAATGAAGGAACCTCCAAAAAAATCGGAATTCTTATAAAATTTTTGCAAAATCCTTTCTTAGTTTCGAGACCCAGCGGGTTCTTCTTTTTATATATAGGTACAGATGTATATACTTATAGCGCATGACAGTTCAAAATTAAGAAATTCTAGGTATATTGCTCTATTATAGCGTATTCCTCGTATTAGTCACTGACTCAAGTCCATGATAAGAAGAATCGCGATGTATCGTCTAAACCATCGTTTAGTCACCCCTAATGGGGTCAAGTGTACGCGATGTTGATGGTAGTCAGTTAAATAAACACTTATGTGCTTAGGTATATTAAAAATACTGTAAAAAACAACATTTTAATCAAAAAATGCAGCAATCTTCAAAATACAATCAACTTTACAACTTTAAATTTGATGTTTTGTGTGTTATAAGTAGGTAGGCAGTCCATACAGGGGCCCGTGGGAAAATTCGAATTTGTGGCCTTTAAAAGAACCGGTCAAGTGCGAGTCAGACTTGCGTTACAGGGTTCCACACCTACAACCTATAAATTTCGACAGTAATTTGTCGAAAACTATTAAAAATAGAAATACCGCTATAGGTAGTCTTTCTGTAAAATATAAATTAAGTTGCATCAAGTTTAATTATTCTTTATTTAATTTGGAATTGTATTAGGGAAACGAATACCTTTTCTGATTTATTTGCTATAACTCCACAACTACTACCTACATATAAAAATTGTATTGAAATGTGCGGACCCGCAACCCGACTTATATATTTAAATATACATTTCTGTTTTTAAATCTGTTGTTTTATAAAATTATTCTTACACTTTTATTTTACCCAGTTTCAAACTCAAACTGCTTACAAAAACATCTATATTTTAATTCGACTAATATATACGGCTTACAGTACATTTTGGTACTGTCATCCGTATATTTAAATGTAAATAAACAACATAAGGTATGAAACAACTTGCAAATTGGCGACAATAATATAATCATTACTTAATCTTTGTAATAGTCTTAAATCATCAGTAAGAAACGGATGCTAGTACAGACGTACTCAAAGGTAAAATATTAAAAAGGAATCAAAACAGAAAATAAAAATAAAACTATACGATTCTATAAAATTACCTGCCAGTAGAAAAGTAATTTATGACAAAAACATTACTCACCTTGCATACGCTTGATTTATATTAACACACTCACTTCCGATTCCACCCACTCGGCACACGTGTTTTGTGCACGCATATTTATGTATTTGTTTACGTTTACACTTCCATCATGTTAATATCGCACGTAAACAAAACGTAAATATTTTTGTGCGTATTTGTGTCACTGCACGAGAGTGAGGGACGTGTATTGTGTTCGACAGTTTGCTATTGTTTAGAGAGTACTAGAGACATGGACGACGCAGTACCTATCTTCTGATAGCAGAGATAACATTCGACCGCTAAAATCTTTATTCGAGTCACAAATTTTAGACTTACGAGGGAATTTCGGAGGCTTAAAAACCTTTAGATAAGTGAGATAAGGGGCCGATGAAGCGCACAAACGAGAGGCACCCCGACTGGATAGCTCTGAAAATTTTCAAGGTGAATTTATTGCCTCGCAAATCTTTAACCTATTCTATTTTATGTTTTCTACATTATAAGTTCAAATAAAAATTGAGATTAAATTATTGTATTTTCTTAAAAACGCTTTTAATGTTATCATTAGTTTGACAATCTTCTATGAGCACAGTCGACCTCCCAACTACTCGTAGCCCACAAAGTTGTATGAAAATTAATTGCTTGTGAGTTTTAGCTGCCAGTAATTTTCCGCGCTAGTGAAAGGTGAAAGCCGGCAAAGTTGTATGAATATTAATTGCTTGTGAGTTTTAGCTGCCAGTAATTTTCCGCGCTAGTAAAAGGTGAAGGCCGGCAAAGTTGTATGAAAATTAATTGCTTGTGAGTTTTAGCTGCCAGTAATATTCCGCGCTAGTAAAAGGTGAAAGCCGGCAAAGTTGTATGAAAATTAATTGCTTGTGAGTTTTAGCTGCCAGTAATTTTCCGCGCTAGTAAAAGGTGAAAGCCGGCAAAGTTGTATGAAAATTAATTGCTTGTGAGTTTTAGCTGCCAGTAATTTTCCGCGCTAGTAAAAGGTCGAAGCCGGCAAAGTTTTATAAAAAATCATTGCTCGTGAGTTTTAGGCGCCTGCAATTACCTATAAAAATCTATTATTGTTGAGTTTTGTTTTATAGGTGCTAGCAACGTTGTATGAAATTTCATTGCTGTTGAGGTTTAGCTACAAGCAATTTCCTTTGAAAATCGGTTACCTATTCTCGAGTTTTGATTTAATAATAGTCAGGTGCAAAAAGATTTTACTCAAAAATGCTTGTAATGTAATCATTATTTTGAAAACTCTCTTTGGGCAAAGACGACCTTCTATAAGCTGTTTTTATTTTAATTGCTCGCATAGTTCGTATAAAGCACTATCAAAGCCTTTATAAGCAATGCCTGAGCTTAGGTTAGCTTAGTTTCTTTCTCGGCCTTCAAGCTTAGTTATCATTGCAACCCTTGATGGACAAGCTGGAACAAAGGCGAAGACCGAAGGACGCTGCGCTTTCGGCCATCATCAGTGCTGCCAGCAACGCAGTCATTGTGAGCAGTTTTACACCAGTAGGTACACCCAGATCACCAAATAAAGAATAGTGGCGAATTCGGGAGTGAAATGTTGTAAAATGTTTCCTTCCACAACGGATTAAGGAATATTTTCATGGACCACTTAACAAGAGTATCCGGTACTGTTAACTCCACAGAAAACATTTATATTGTGGAGAACAAACATATCTTTGTAATAGCTTGACGAAACATAGGTACTTACTACTTTTAACTACTTTGCCTAAGGTTGTATTCTAACCGGTGAAACCCAGCTCCATACTAGTACCTACAGTATTATATAGTCTGTGGCTAAAACTAAGGTAGTGAAAGAACCAGAAAAAGTGAAAGTTTTGCAGTTCTTGGGAAGAAAAGGTTAAGGCTAGCTCTTTACTCTTGGCTTGACAATTTTGATAAAACCGAAGACGATGATGATAACAAAGAAGGCGATCACTAACGACTCTACATAACTGAAACTATACTATACAAATAACTATAATATATTTAAAAAAGGGTCACCAATGCGTGAAGAATGCCCCTGGTGTAGCATGCGTCCATAGTCTATACAGTGACTGCTTATCATCAGTTACTGTCCGTAATCTGTTTTTAACCTACTTCAAAAAAAGAGGAGGTTCTATGTTTGACGGGTATATTTATTTGTTTATGTTTGTCCACGGATTTCTCCGTCAATTGTGAACCGATTTCAAAAATTTTTTTTTGTTATTTGAAAAAGTAAGTTCCTGAGGTGGTCCCATATTAATGAAGTTGAATTAAAACTAAAACTTTTGGAGAAAAAAAAATAATTGATGTTAATGAAACGCACCTATATGTTGAATGTATAAAATTTTGTTTTAAGTATGGATGTTTATAGTGTACGAGAAAAAAAAATCAATTCGTCACTCAGAAGGAAAAAATAACAACTTATTAACAATAAAAAAAAAAGCAACCGGCTTCAGAAAGGTAAAAATTATTACTTATTGCCAAAAATCTGATCTGAACTACCGTTTGAGGCTGGTGTCATGCAAGTGAAGTGTGTTATAAATTGTAAGGTACATAGACAACAATTTTAATTGTAGCATGTAAAAAAAAGTAATTATGTAAGTATATTGTTACCGAGATATAAACAAATATATTAAAAAAAACCCTCCCCCTCGCCCTTGCCGGTTCAAACCCCACCCTTGAGGACTTATAGTACATGAGAACACCTCAATGATTAACTGCACCAGTTTTCAACACTAAAACATTTATTTCGGCTGATTGTTTTTCATTTTATTATACTTAAATTACATAATGTTTATTATAAAAATAGTTTTTTTTTAAATCTGACTCCTTACAACTAAATTGTAACCTTTTCTACTTAGACAATTTCCGCGTTTGGAGGTCAAAAAAACTGCACATTTTCACAACTTCACATCAGTGTGAAAAACTTCTTAACGTTTCTTGCTGCTCAGATTTTTACGTCTCTTTAACCTACTTACACCGCTCGATTCTTTGGGCTAGCTGTGAGCCTGTGACCTAGGTTACACAGGCCATTTATCCGTGTCATCCGGCCAGGCCCTACCTAGCCTTGAACTAGGTCACAAAATGAACCACTATTAAGAAAAATTTTTTGGGGCTAGTTTCGATTTAATTATATTATATCCGTGAGATCCTATACAAGTCTACTACACTATATAATCAACAAAGGTCTTTGTTTGCGTATATTATTTATCAGGCACTTTAATAAAATCGATTGCCTTCTAAGTGAAGATTTAATTACAGTTATACTTAAATAAACTTAGTTTTCATATAACGGAATCCATTTTCTGTGCGTCCAATTTACATGGCTGTTTAATCTAATACCTTTCAATAAGCATTTCTTGTATATATCTAATACCTTTAAACGAGCAATTCTTGTATATATGTATATATTATATATGCACGGCTATATATATATATAAACGGCTCCGACGAATTTCATGAAATTTTGTATGCAACGGGTTTCGGGGGCGATAAATCGATCTAGCTAGGTTTCATTTTTAGGAAACGTAGTTTTATCCGTGTTTTTAGTTACTTCCTGACATGTATTGGCGAGTAGTAATACTATTATTTTTACCGACACAGCAACACTAAAGCTACTTGACAATAGATGGCGTTGTTAAAAAAAAACGAGCGAAGCTCGGTCCTCCAGGTACTTCTTATAATAATTGTATAAGGCTACGAAATTCATGAGTGCAGGGCTGAAACCTATAAGTATGTCTTTTGTCTCTACCGGCTATACAGGCTTATAATTACTTGAGGCTTGTCCACTCGTCTACAACCTTCAGATCCCATTTCTATGAGCCGTACCCTGCACATAAACATCGCGACCCGGATACACTGCTTTGTTTATTTATAAAAAATACAAAAAAAAAAAAATTATACCTCATTGCTCTTAAAGGTAGGCAAATAGTGTTTTGAATAAAAATTATAAAAGTAATAAAATATTAAACTGGAAAAAACAGGGATGGGTCTAGCGGTTTTTTCCTGGTTTCTGTTAATTAAAAAGGATTTAAGTAGGTATAGCTTGTAGATTACTACGCATTTCTTTTCATTTTGTAAATGTCATATTTAACAGGAAAAAACGGTAAAAAACTTGCTTAGTTTACGCAATTTTGGAAGGATAACCCTTTTGACAGATTATTAGCAAGACTAGGCAAACTAGGCACGTGCCTAGAGCGCGAGGATGCAAAGGGGCGCGTGCGCATAATTTATGAAGAATAACAAAAAAATAATTGTGTCAGTAAGTACCTATCACCTACTTATAAGTATATATATTACAATATAAAAAGATTCTAGAGACGTAGAGCTTTCGCAGCTTGCTCTGCCTTTTTGATTATTTCTATAACGCCTGATCTATACATACGTACTTATGTAGAATACCTTAGTATAAAACAAAGTCGTTTCCTGCATTCTGTCCCTATGTACGCTTACATCTTTTAAATTAGGTACGCAACGGATTTTGATGCTGTTTTTTTTCACTATTATTCAAATAATTTCTGCCGGGTAGTTTATAGGTATACCTATACCTGCATTTACATACATTTACAGAAAAATCAAAAGTTTAATGATTATTAAACACATAGGATTTTGTGCACTTTTTTGCTAACGCTGACTAAACTTTACTAGATATATCAAAAAGATGTGCTGGATTGTGTATCTTAAAAACATCTACAAAAAAGTCCGCGATGGCAAAAACCCACAATAACCATATTTAGCAATTGATATTTTTGTAGGTTATAATTTCGTAATATATCTTCTTTGTACATATAATTCTACTGTACGTATGTATGTCACTGTACTCCTCCTAAAAGGCTGGACCGATTTGAATGATTTTTATGTATGCGTCTGGCTGTCGCCCCGGATGGTTTAGATTCACAAATCAGCCCCGCAGATGGCGCTGCAGTTGGTATCATGTAGCACAACGTCTGCCCAGTCAGCTAGTACATATATAATATTAGAAGATATCGTACATTTAAAATTACCCGGGCTTCTCACAGTGATCAATTTCAAACTTTCAGGTAGACAATATTATTAGTGCGGAAATATTAACTAAAAATGGTTTTGAACAAATAACTAAATATAAATAAATAACGAAATATACAAATAGCTGATAAATAACTGACTTATTCCCGCGACTTCGTCTGCGTAAAATATCTAAAAAACTTATGGACCTTTCTTTTTTAAAACAATTTTATAAAAATATATTATATAATATTTTAAGGTTTTTATCTTAAATGAATTTTTAAAGGCCTATCCAACGATACCCCACATGATGGGGTGCGTGAAAAAAATAATTAAAAACTCAGTATTGCAATGGTGGTAAAGTTTCTGAACATTTAAGATTTCCATTTAGTTCTTTTGGCAATCATATACATAGAACCTACTTATCTCATTTCTTTGGAGTAATCATATCCTTTTAATTTTCATTTCATAGACGGAGTTCATTCCATGTAGATTATTGCATATCATGAATGAATTTATCTACTTCTATTTCTAATTGTTCTACATTACGAAGCGATACTTTTAAATTAATTCTATACGGTCTAACTCTATTTTTAAACTTTTTCAACTGCCCTCCTGGCGCTGACTCACCTTCGGGTTCGAGGCTCCCGCAGGTTGAAGGAACGACCCCAAGAGCGACAACCCAAACCCTTGAGCGTTGGACGCTATATAGGCTGAAACTCCTTCAGAGTCTCGCCCCAAAAGCCCGGTGGAGGTTAGCTTACAAGCAAACGCCAGTGTCTTTACGACATCTGGGCATCATTATCAACACTGCAGGTACTAGTTATAATTTTTATTGATGGCCGCTAAGGGGTGCCGATAAGGTACTTACCCAGAACGCTTTCGACATTTAAGGCGCATATAACAGCTAACTAGCGCCGCCATTAGATACCCTCGATTTTCTCTTCGTAGAAAACGAATTTCTTAAATCCAAATTTCGCAAATATAAAGCTAGTCATAAGCTATTTTTAGAAGGTTTTATATAGTTTCTAATTAATCTCTGTGAGTTGTAGTTGGCATTTTTGCTAAAAGTGGCCATTTTTAGCAGAAATGCCAACTACAACTTACAGATATCATTAACTACAACTACGAAGAGAAAATTGAGGATATCTAATGGCGGCGCTAGTGGGGTGTAAGAGGGCCCTTAATCCGCCTCTAAGCTTACCTCGTGCTTAAACTCGTTTTCGATGGTGAAATTCTTCACTCATAGTCGTTTGACATTTTCACCTTGTCGTCAATTTAAATTATTGACAATTTATTAATGCACTAAACCTTCACATATCTTTTAGTAATGTTTAGCACCTCAGTTGTTTATAGAGTAGGTGTAAGGCAGTTGGGAGTAATGCCAAGAGCCTTTTCTACGAAGCTCTCCGCAAACTAACGCCGCAAAACCCACTTTTCAATCAGCTTTTTACCCAACTGCGCGATGCAAAGGAATGGTAATGTGTTTATCAGCTTATGTATGTATGCTACTTAATAATCTCCACAGTATTAACTCCTTCAATAAATAAAACAAGATTGCGATATTTACTGTCGTATAATTCTGACTAAAAAGTGTCAAATAAAGATAAAAAATAAAAAAAATCAGAAAACACAACTGCGTAAAAAAATAACTATTATATATAAATTATAAATATATAAATTAACAAACTGAAAAGAGAAAATAAGTCCAGAAATGATAAATTCTAATGCGGAACATAGCTACTTTAACACTCGGGACTAAGGTTGCTAGGTGTCCGGATAGAGCCGGACACAGTCAGGCTTTTTGGTTGCGTGTGAGGCCAAATAAGACGGTGTCCGACCTATCCGAATTTTGTTAGGCTTTTTGAATTTGTTATTTTGTTTTACATTTGTCATATATTGGTTTCCGCTCCGCTCGTCTCACCTTGTATCACTAGCGCAAGCGAGCGGATTAGCACTGTCCTCCCCGCGCCCTGAATATTGTAATGAATATTGAATGAATAATTATAAAGAAGAATTTTTTGTTCTTCTATTAGAATTTAAGAAGATTTTTTATTAAATGATAAAAAAAACAAAAAAAAAATTAAGTAACTGGTCTTAGTATAGACTAAAAAAATAAAGATGCCCGGCCTTTTTACACAAATTTCCGGCTAAACTGACTGGTCTGTCCGGCTTTTCGTTTTTAACATCTGACAACCCTAGTCGGAATTAAAAATCTACACGGAAAAAAAAGAGTTTCCAAGTTCTATTCCACCAAAGTAATTTGCATTCAGTCAAGAAATCCAACTATTTTGGACATATTTTGTTCACAGAAGGCAATATTATTTCCCAGAAAAAAAATCATTTTATCAATCGAAATTGATAAACTTCTTTTCGTATGAACAAATTTTTTTTTAACCAAATAAATGTTCGTTTTAGATCAACCAAACTTAAATTAATTACCCTAAGACAGTTAATGTTCTTGTATAAAATAAATACATTTTTATATGCAACATTTTATTTTTCTTCGTTTGAAAAAAAAAATTATTTTGCTTTAATATAATTTATTTTGCGCCAAAATCATGGTTTTCTTAAATCTGCGACGTCACTTATTAAAAACTATATTTTTCGATGAAAATAATTATATCTTAAATCAAAGCCAGTGAAATGTTCAGTTAAGATAATATTGTTTTGAATTAGAGAAAATAATAATTTTAACAGAATTTGTTAGATTCTTGACTCAAAATCTAATATTTTATGCTAAAACTATTGTTTTAGTCGAAACAAATAAAATACCTGCTTTAAAATATTAAACATTTTCGTTGAAATTAATCAACTAGTATCCCTTAGAACGAATTTTCTTTTCGTTTAAGTAAATACTTGCATTTTCAAAATTGAATGAATCTCATCACTGTCCTTCATAGGATTTCGTGTTGGCTTTTAATTTTAAATAATTGTTTATTGTAGGGTTTTGTGCGTCAAATTAGTATCAGTTTATGCGAGAAACCTACAGTTAATTATTTTCTGAGAATTGTAAAGCTTGTAGCGGATCATATCATACCGCTACAAGCAAGGCTGACGTCACGCGTCCTACATCGCGCTATCAAAGTTTCATCTGTCGATGAGTATATATAGAAAACCGAACAGAATAATAAGTGGACCACGGCGGTCCCCAGGCATAACACCTCGCCTGGCAGGAGATCTCCTCATTGCCGCCGCACCACAAGCATCCAGCAAACAGTCGCATTCGTCTATCAGAAACGATAAGCGAAGTTAAGCAACGTCGACCGTGGTCAGTATTTGGATGGGTGACCGCTTTTCTTCCATGTTTAAGAAGGATCGTTAAATAGTCATAACAATTATAATTAAACATAACGCTGTATAATCAGCTAAAGGCGAGAATAGCTACCTTAGTCCGGGTAGCAGTGCGGGTAGACTGCCTATATGGCCCAAGCCTCCAGAAAAAGAGGCACTACTAGCTCGACAACGTCCACTAAGACACACTAAGTCAGTGCGGTAGACTGACTCTATATAGGGCTTTTTAAAAAAACTTTATTTAATCTTGACGGTTAACTATGTCATTTTGGACCGAAACATTTTTTGTTTTAAACTAAAATATAATGTTATTAATTTAAGAGCTGATGTAGTCTAGTTAAGAGCACTATTCTCTTGTGTGGACTAGAAATTTCTTCCGTGCAATAAAGCACGAAGTTCTACGCCCAAGAAAACTAAGTGTTTCAAATAAAGAAGCATATTTTTCTTCAATGAATTAAATATTGTTTCAAATTGATAGAGTTTTATTTACTGGTTCAATGAAATTTGATCTTGTGATAACTTCATATTATTTTAAATATTTAAGAGAAATAATATCTTAGATGAAGTAAATATTCGTTGGTGCATATATGAAACGATATTCTCTTGGCTCAACTAATTCTTTTTTACCGTGTAGACCGGCTCAACTCTTCCCAATAATGGATCCCAACTGTTAAAGAAGCTATGTTCCGTATTAGAATTTATCATTTCTGGACTTATTTTTCTCTTTTCAGTTTTAATTTATAATTATTTTTTTACGCAGCTAACTTTTTCTTTTTGATTTTTCAATTTATTGTTTTAACAATATTTTGAAGACCTAAATTGTAGTAAGAATCAGTTGCCAAGACTTCAATTTTCCCCTCATTTGTCATGATGAATAAAGATTGCAGACTTACAGAATTGCGGGGTGACTATGGTGGAATAGGCCCCAGCCTGAACCGTTAATACGAAAGTGAAAGTTAATGTAAAGCTATGAAACTGGCTTCTACTAACACACACCACTACACATAATTACCTAACATGCCAACCGAGGCAAAAGCACAGCGCAAGGTTTAACTAAGTACAAAAACTTGAAAGACACCTAGTCTTTGCAAGTTTCGAATCCAATAATTAGGTAGGCGTCCAACAGAGTGTTTCCAGATCCAATTTTGAAAAAGTTGTAGGGTTGAGCTCAAATATCCGCAGAACTCCGTTGGGTACCTCAGCGGAAGAAAATTCCTGAACTCTGCAGAATTTAAACGACGAATGCGCTACATCACTTACTTTATCGTGGTGCGGTAGATCTATGCCGGAAATCTTCTTAACACAGCGGAAGGTTCGGTTGGCGTTGCATTCTCTAGACGTTCACAAACCGTGTATATGGTTCTTCAAGAAAGAAGTTATTAGATTTTTAAAGGTTCGGCAATGCGCAAAGATGATCCGGTGTTGTAAAAAAAATATTAATAAGCTTTGTCTGACTAAACTTAACAATAATGCAGTTGGTAAAAAAAGATTAAAATCAGAACAACGAAAAACCCTTATTTAATATTTTTTTTCATTGATTAGTCAATGTCAGTCTGTCCATTCCTTGGAGTTAAATAGTTAAATGATAGATAGAGCTCACGTGATTTTGCATGTGTAGTGTGACATCATCCCAATTAGATTTGCAATTTACAGGAATTATTTAGGATGCCGATTTCCGCTACTCCTGCTTATTTTGTCCATCGCAAAGGACTAACAATATCCAAATTCCGCGTCTGAATATCAGTAGTATGCTGCGACCTTAATGGAGACCGATAAATCTATAGCTACTGTCCAAAGGAGGTGCTGAAAAGAAGACGAGAAACAGGTACATCTCGTTTTAGAATCCATGGCTATTTTAAGAACAGCCTGTACTTTGTTTGTCTACGGAACATTGTAAACTGCCATGTCTATCTATATTAACGAACTACTAATTGAAGTTTACATGTACTGCAGCAAATAACAAACAACATATGTCCGATGTCATGATAGTCGTTATAATATACATATACATATAAACAAATGTATAATTTTAGAACATATTATGTTCCCAGTTGCTTGGTTGTTCTTGGACTAATCCTTTTTCACTAACTGAGCGCATGCTCAGAAGCAAGTTATTTATAGCTTTTGGTATTCCCACTAAACTAGTATGTACGTATACTCTTTGATTTATAGGACCTTAACTACTTTATGTGTAAAAAATATAATCTGTAAAAATGTTATATTGCCTGTTTCCGTATTGGCTGTTATTCTAGTCGGCTCTTCTATACTAATATTAAAAAGAGGAAAGGTTTGTATTTAAGTATGTTTGTATTGAATAGGCTCCGAAACTACTGGACCGATTTTAAAAATTCTTTTACCATTAGAAGCCTACGTTATCCCTGATAAACATAGGCTACTTTTTACCGTGGGAAAATGCTTCATTCTTACGGGAAAACGGGTAATAGGACAACAGGTAGTAAGATCTTTTTCACATAACTCCTAAATGGTTTGGCAGATTGGGTTGGGTATTTCGATGGTTTTAGACACGAATGTATTATGCCACTAAGGAGGAAGAATTTATAGATATAGATGTAGGTACCGATAGTTAATGTGGCACCGCTGAAAAGACTATAGAGCACCGCCGAGGTATCGAAGGTTAAATATTCGGTATGTTTTAATTTCCATTAAGTTCTAAATGTTTTTTTATTTATTTTTACTATTATTCTTTGTTATTCAGTTTTAGGTTGTCTGGAAGAAATTGCCTACAGGTGATAAGACTACCCATTGTATTATTTTAATTATGGTTTTGATGTTACTTCTTTGTGTTTTGGTGTTCAATAAAGAATATTTGTATTTATACCCAAAAAATAAAGCTGTCAATGTAAAAAGATAAGTCTATGAAACATAATTAATATAAATATTTGCTTAGTAACCATTAAAAAAAATATATTAATACGGAACATATACTACTTAATATAACCTCAATAGTTTACCTCATTTCTGGGAGGTCCAACAAATCCACAAAGCGAAAGTCTCCTGACAACAGGCTCGTCCCTGCCCATTGGCATCGCGGCACATCTTTACACTGTGCCCGTCTCGGTAATCTCGTTGGCAGCCAATTAACACCCATCAACGCTAACTTGACCTTGGGACCACAACCACGATAAATAGCAAAAACGCGATAGCTCTTGAAAGTACTGTTTAATAAGTGGATATACGAAAATTCTATTCTGCACACATGTAAACATGGACATGCTATACCAACGGATGCACGGATTTAAAAAAAATTGCAAACATATTCAAACCACCATGTTCTACAAAAGAATTTTATCCGACAGACAAAAGGTATGTTCCTTTGGATTGGTCATTAAGATATCAACATTCCCATCATTATATTCAACAGGTATTTCACAATATTAATTAATAATAACTAACCAAAACATTACAATCGAATCCCTTTTGCTTCTCGATGTGGTAAAGACAACTATGCAGTACAAACTACTCGCAGTTGTCTTATACCTAACAGCAGTTTCTAAGCCAAGGCCCAAAACTTTCGACACCTGTGTGGCTACTAGTTTGACAATGTCGGCCAATTTGCAATTTGTATTTTCTATAAGGAGAGGCCTTGCCAAAAAATTGCTGGTGCAAGTGATGCAACACACTACTTATGACAAGGCCGAATTATCTCGCATGTTGGAAAATAAAACGAACCTAATTGTCTTTGGTATAGACAAGATTTACTAATCCCTGGGCCCAAGTGCCTAAAAAAGGTGACCAAATAATCCCTATTATCTACCAAACCATTGCCGCCATCTGACCATGTCTCAACAATAATGGGATTTAAGGTTTCACTGACTGCCTGCGGTTCTGTCTCTAACCACCCGGTAGAAAGTCGTCCCACGCTGGCAGAAGTTCGTATCACGCTGGTAGGAGATGCGTCTTCCAATCGTTGATACTTTGAATTTCTTTTTCCCCATCTGTTATCGGCTCAGCGAGCGATGTTACCTACCCAATGCCACTTCAACTTCTAACTAATGAAATTGAAATTAAAAGATATCTAGATGAATTTGGTTCATTATGTAAAATTTCCCATTCCGGATATTATCGCGCAAACAAACACTTTTTTGATAGCTTTGTTTAAAAGTTTTTATGGTCGGGATAAGTTACTAATGTAGCCCATGCTTGAGAAGTTTCAACAAGTGCAGCTTTTGGTGAACACACCAAGTGAAAGAAAAAGTTAATATAAAATCTGCATGCCTGAAAGGAAACTGCAAGTAAGATTCACATAGGTTTAATCCTTAGCGTGATTTCGATGGATGCGTTCTAAATTTTGATAAAAAAGTCCTGGTAGGTATGGTTTAGTCGTAGGCGACAAGTTGGTCTAGCAACAAATCACAGGTCTGCGAATTTCCGTAATCATAGAAGACTGCAAATTTGCATCCGGTGCCCAAAAAGGGTGATAGATCAGAATTACAGGCCTATCGCTATTACCCCTCTCCTCTCCAAGGTGATGGAGCTTGTGATCAACACAAAGCTTCTAAGATACCTAGAAAAACACGACCTGGTCAGTGACCGTCACTATGACTTTTGCCACGGTCACTCGACTGGTGACCTTCTAGTGTATCTCGCACACCGATGGGCACTAGCCATTGAGGGTTAGGGGGTTGCATTGGCATGTAGCCTTAACATAGCGAAGGCATTCGATCGGGTCTGGCACCGGGATCTTCTATTAATACCGCACCACGGTAAAGTAGGTGGTACAGTGCCTTCGTCGTTTACTATAGAATTTTAGCTTCTCTGCAAGACCTATTAAACCTCGGTCGTTTTTTGACACCGGCAGCTACTTAGGAATAAAATATTCTATACCAGTGAGGATTCTCTTAGTGACTGCGGCTGCGCAGACGTCAGGATCATCTGAGCTAAAGCAGAGCTGCCTCCACGGGTACGATGCATAAAATTCTCGCAATCCATCCCAGTCTGCCGACCTATAGTGCCACACACGACGCCAATTAGTTGGCCCAGAAGGATCGGGTTGTGTGCATGACATTTGAGTCCGAACGAGACAGTGGTCCGAGGAGTCAAGTGGCGCATCCACTGAGACGGAGTATCCGTCCGGACGTGTAGTCAGCAGAAGGTCCAGTAAGGAGCTCGTATGGTCCTCTATATCTGGTATTCTCGTTGGAGAAAGTACCAGCTGAGAGAATTCATAGGTCAGAGCAAATTCATGAGCGGATATCCCTGCATAGTTATTGGTTCGAAAACTGAGCCGCTCACGATGGTGGGCGATAAAGTCTCCCAAAATAACTAGTTCTGCTGTGGGATATTGCTCTAGAACTTTGTCAGTCGTGAAACTCAGGTGCGTGAAGAGTCGAGTTACGTCCGTGTCACCGCTATGACCGCCTGTATAGGCACGCATAGATACGAGTGTGGCCGCCGTAATCTATGCGCACCCACAATTTCGACAGGTCTCTGTCTTCAAGGCTATGATGGCGGCAACAGCAGATATCCTCCCGGACGAACATACATACACCGACTCATAACATTGTTAACATAGCTGGGATAGTGAAGGTATGATGTGTCGGCCGGGCAAGATATCTGCGTCTCCGTTAGAAAAAGAATGGACGGCTGCGCAGTCTCGAGATGGTGGTGGACTGCGTTAAGATTTGCGTGAATACCCCTTATGTTGCAAAAATCCACATTATATGTGGATGGAGTAGCCGCTGTAAATACGTATACATAAAAAGGTTACTTAGACTAAGGATGAGAATTCACTGCACTCTAGACAAAATGTGTGGTACTAAGACTGCCTAAGCTCAACACAGATAATACAGTTGCTGGCACGGCGAACGGAAGGGCCCCAGATCCCTCTCTGTTGTAGTAGCTGGGTCCGGCACGACAACCACTTCAGAGACTTTACACAGGCTGGCGGATCAGCCTCCCAGGGCGGAGGTTAAGTGATCCCTGGGTTCGGGAACCCGTTCAACCTGCGGGCGGCCAGCGGTCAGCCGTTTCATCAGGTCTCCCTGACCGTCGTACCAGCATGCCGAGCAATGACAGCAACAAGCACCGACGGTCCTCCGCTGTCCGCGCAGCGAATCCTTAAAGAGAGCTCTGGCAGCCTTACTCACTTCCAGGAACACAACACTACTCAATATTAGTGTTACTGTGGCCGCGGTTTTCTGTAAGGTTGAGGTACTTCCCCAGTTTGGGCCGCTCATTCGAGCAAGTACTCGCTATGCTCCGCTTTATTTGTTCGGGAAACTTATTCGAGCGAGCACTTACAGTGCCCTACCTCTCTAACTAACTAACGGAATTCCCGAAGGTTTGTGCAAATGGCAGGTTTGTTTTTTGACAGGCAGACGTATATGACGCGTAGTTACGGTAGTTGGTCTCATAGCAAGGACATTAATGCTAGTGTTCCACAAGGCTCTGTTTTGTCTCCTACGCTGTTTTTCCTGCATATCAATACTATGCAGATGACAGTACTAAAGACGCTTATTACACGGTCCGTGCAAGCATCCCTCGTTCCGTTGTGGAGAAGCGCGTTATTCAAAAAAGAATTTATTAGATTTCTGAAGGGTCGGCAACGCGCGAGTGATGCCCTTGGTGTTGCAAGCGTCCATAGGCTACGGTGACCGCTTACCATCAGGCGGACCGTAGGCTTGTTTGCCACCTTAGTGGTGTAAAAAAAAAAAAAAAAAAAATTGTGTCTCAAATCGAGACTACTCTGTCCAAGGTATTTGACTGGGCACGGGAAAACTTGATCTGACAAGTCTGCATGTTCACCGCTAAGAAAACCCCATTCACTGAGGTCTCACACACCCCTCACCATCTCCAAGAGCATTGGGATCCTTGGTGTGGACATCTCCAGCGATGATCAGTTCCGAGATCATTTGCAGGACAAGTTGAAGCTGGCGCCCAAAAAGCTTGGCGTACTCAACAGACCTAAGCAGTAATTCACCTCGGGGCAAAAGTTGCTGACGTACAAGTCGCAAGTACGGCCCCATATGGAGTACTGCTGCCACCTCTGGGCTAGTGCATCCGGATACTAGCTTGGCACGTTTGACTCGGTTAAACGACGATTTCAAACTAGCAAGCCGTATCGAACCCTTAAGTGTGATGACTGAGGGACTTTGCTTTCCTGTATGTGTGTTCTATCGCATGTATAATGGGATGTGTTCTGAGGAATTGTTCGAAATGATGTCCACAGTACTTTCTATTATTGCACCGGTCGCCATCGGTAGGGAATTCATTCTCACAACTTAGAACCTAAATGGTCGCGCACACTTCGGGTTTAGAGAAACTTTCTCCTGCGAACACTAGGGTTGTGGAATGAGCTCCCTGCCAAGATTTTCTCTAAAGACTGATTAGATCGCGGGTCAGGAACGCGCGAATGATGTCCTAGGCGTTGCAAGCGTCCATATGCTGCGGTAACCGCTTACCATTAGGCGGGCCGCAAGCTTGTTTGCCACATTCATGGTACATAAAAAAAAAAAAAACAAGGCATCTCATAGCAAATTAAAACTGTAGAGTTCTCGTTAACCTTCTTCAGACAATAGGGTGGCTAGCACGGACTTTTTGAATAGGTGGGGGACAATGTCAAGATATCGGCGGAGCTGCAGGATTGATGTGCAAATGAATTACATCTGTCTGTCGATAGGTACATTTCACATGTTCTCATAAATTGTAAACACTGTTTTTGAATATAGTGTAAGGAATATTAGACGAAGTGGAGTAACATTGTTGCTTATCAGCTATTTAGCGTGTGAAATTGCAGTCAGAGGCTACACAGTAAGTTTTATATCGTAAAGCAGATCTTCTGCAGGTACTGTAGCTCCAGTACTGCTCTTTAATAGCGCTTGTACTCGTATAGGACTTAAAATAGAGATACTATTTACGCTAATTGAACAAAAAACCGATTACGTCATATTTATTCACTCTGACACGGTCAACTGGTTTGGTTTAACATTATTTGTGCTTTCCAGTAAAATAATTTTGAATTAATAAATTTGTCAAGTTTATTAATGGTTGCGGCAGTGAAGTAAAATAAGAAAATAACGGAAATGTGATGTCTTATTTAGGTAAAAACATCGCCAAATTGTATTTACTGCAATCTAAATTTGTGAAAGTCTTCCTTCGAAATTATTTTAATTATGTGGCTGTTTTTTTTTTTAAGGAATTACTCTGATTTATGTTTAGTTATAGATATCTTACTAATAACTGATAACTGAGATTAAGATATGTCGAATGTTAAAATAACCCAAAATATGTAATTAAATACAGAATTTATCTCAGTAAATGGTGTCTCTATAACTACAGCCCTGAGTTCTAGTTTTCGTTGCAATAGCCCCATTTTGAAGCTGTTAGTACTATGTTTGCTGCT
This sequence comes from Apoda limacodes, assembly GCA_946406115.1. NCBI lineage: Eukaryota > Metazoa > Arthropoda > Insecta > Lepidoptera > Limacodidae > Apoda > Apoda limacodes. The sequence goes on along the minus strand of OX291549.1, from coordinate 21,875,665 downwards.
TAGTTTATAGTAATAGAACCTTCATCTACACAAAGTGTCTAAAGTAGGGTATTTTTAATCTGTAGTGCGAAGAGTTCTGCAGAACGAATGCTAAAAAAATATGCACAAATATCAACTGTACATGTATCACACATATTTACACATAATGATAGCAAGAAAATTATTGTAAATAAGCTATATTTTTCTACCATGAAGCAATACAGACTCCATACCAGTTCTACGGAAAAGATTTTCCTCATCTAGCTCAGAAGTTAAATTGTACCTTAACATGCATAATAACAACTGTTAGTAGCCACGCTATACCAAAATGCATAAAACACCAAGTGAATCCATTATGCAGTTGAATGTGTCAAAATACAATTCCAACTGTAGTGAAGCAATGGTTGCATAATCTGTCACGAAAAACCATAATAAACCCAAGGGTGGAAAATAAGATATAATATAACTATTACACAGTTAATGGTGTTATAAGATGCTACAAAAAATTTTAGTTTTCTTCTTCTTTTAGTAGAACTCGTGCCTAATTTGCTTCCTTTTATACCAGCACTATATACATCAAAGCTTTAAGGAAAGTTGAAAATTTCACTTGCGTGTTAGTTGGCAATGTCTTTGTTACTTCGTTATGCTTAGGTGAGAACAGCTTAGCCCGACTTAACCTATGTACTTACCTGCTGTTGCAATCAGAATATATATTTTGAACTCCTTAGGAAGTTTTATATAAGCTTTATACATTATTGTTTACACATACCAAGTAAGCTTAGTATACTTTAAAATATTATGACATACTTAGGTACACCGGTTATGAGTTATCAAAAATTGTTAAACAACAATAACAAACAAGTATTGTTGTATTGACGAATAGTGTTGTATTAAAGTTGTTTTTGTCCTAAAACGAGTTTCGAGTCACGTTCATTCTGCATTAAATTGTTTCAATATATATTCCCATGGAACCTTTAATATCATAGAATGTGCGTAGCTTCGAGCTGAACGGTATCTATAAGTCTTACGTAACCTCCTCGTTAAGCAGCTTAAAGCTTTAAGCTTTGTTCTCCACAAAATATAGGAAGAAATTGGATTCACTGTTTTGCATAGACACAGAAAAAAGTAAGAAAGTATAAAGATGAGACTAACCGATAAAACATCAGAACAGGTTGAGGAGCAACACACGACTCAGCTTGCTGGCGTCGGGTTTCGAACAAGAAAAGTCCAGATAGTAAAAGAATTGGTTAATACTTGAAGGTCTCCAAATCGCGATGACTGCTACGCGTGATAACATTACCTACGTATCGTCATGAAGTGGGCGCGGAGGTGCGCGGCGGTTGCGCGCCGGAGACAAAGCCCTGAGGCCCTGCGGTAAGGGCGCTGATGGGTCTCCGGGAACGTTTAGCTAGCGTGAGGTCGCGCGAGGCCGCTGGTCGCGAGGTCGCCAGGTCGTCAGCGAAGACGCGGCGCGACCATGGCGGCGACGGCGTCTCGCGCACTGCCGGAGCGCCCAGCCCGGAGCGCGGCGCCCGGGTCGCGCACGCGCCCTACTCTCTAAGAAATTTGAGCAGACAGATCCCGATTGCAATGAAATTTATGACAGCTCGAGGATTATTGGCATGCGGATGATGCTGCCGTAATTCATACTGTTACTTAATGAGTTCGATACACCTAGGCGCTACCGTGAAGTCTCATGCGTTTATTACATTTCGGAGCCTTCGGACTAAACACAGATTCATTGTATATTTTTTTTACTTTTTTACCAAAAAGTGCACTAAAGCGCAAACAAGCCAATGGCCCTTCTGATGTTGAACGGTTACCGTAGCCCGTAGACGCACTAATACTAGAGACATTGATACCTACTCGCGTATCGCCGACCCCACTCCCGTCCTAAAGAACTTTATAGATGGATACGGTAGTCCCTAAGAAAAACCTCGACAGGGCTTATTTCGCAAATTTTGCAAAGCTTATAGAAAGCTTCTTCTGTGCACACAAATAAGAATACAAGGATCTGCGTATTATTCCTTATTCTTATAGCATAACCTTTTTTGCTGATGGGTAAGTAGCTGTAGGCATCGTTTTAAACAATTTCTTAGAACCCATTAAACAAGCGGTAGAACCATTGAGTAGAATTAATATGGATATATTTTATATAGTCTTGGCGTTTCTAAACTTTCTCTTTAAAGCTACGTGTGTACCGGGCTTCAGCATGTGTTTCGTAGGAATACCCAAAAACTGTTTGAATTTGATTTTAATTGATACCCGTTAATGATTAGCAGAATTTTCATTACAAGGTACAAAACAATTTTCAGAGTTCCGTACCTATAATTTTGAAAAACAAAATTATTGCCTAAATCTAAAAATCTTGTGGATCGATTGAGGTTTAAAACCGTTTTTAATAAAAGAGATTATAGTTATTGTTTTAAGATTAAGAAATTATTGTAATTGTTTTCATATTATTATAACTAGTGGTTTTAAAGCTAGATAATTATATTTACGGGTCAGGGTCACAAAATTTTCAACTTTAAAAGTTTCAAAATGAATACTATACATGTTATGTTCTCAATTTACCTACACTGACTTCATGGTCGCCTGAAGGCGAGCGTGAAGAGACCGCTCGGGTTGGCTTACCACTTTTTGTTGGCAGCACTTTGGAAACTGATCCCGTATCATACGTTTAAGATGATTAGTTTAAAAATAATATATTTTGGTGCCATTTAATACAATTTTCATTAAGTTACCGATTTGCGACAGGAGTATCGCTAAATAAGCATATATCAATAAAAAAACGAGTTGCACTCCGGGAGTGCCGGCAGAAGTGAAAACCTTTACACACGATTCGCGCTTAACACTCAAATATGTCACAAGACATGTCTTTGACATTGTCAAGAAATAATAATGTTTGTTTATTTACTTTTTTGACGTAGTATATTTGACATCGCAATCTGTCATAGAATTAAAATTCCATATCCAACCTCCCTGTACTACTCATAATCGCGAATACTAAAAATAAAAATTATAATAGGCGTGGCATAGGCGGTTTCCGTATTTTACAAAGACAAAGATGCACTTTGTTCAATTTCCATATTTTAAACACTTTATATACACGAATTTTACGAATACACAGCAGTATGGCGACTACACAGACGGTCGAACCATCAGCTGTCACCATCCATGGATGCGCGTAGCACGCTGTAACATAAACACACACGACCATTCGCGCAAGCGCCCTGCGCCGCCTAAACGAAACAGCAGGCGCAGGCATACATTTTCGCCGCGCCGTAGAAAGAGAGGGGGATACTCCCTCTCCTACGCCGCGCCAGTTGTCTACTCTCCATCCGTCTTACGAATTTTCACGATCAGGATACGTGACCTGACGCGAGTTTATCATTTTTTACCCATACCAAAAAAAGTGCACAACGCCGCTAAAGAAGTTTTCACTTCAAAAACGTGTCGGTAAGATCAAAGCACCTAGCGAGTAGCGAGTGCGAGCGGTGCGTATGTCCACCACACGCTCGCGTTCAGTCAATGTTCGACTGAATAAAATGCTTCTTACTTACTTCTACATCTTGTTTATCTTAAAAAGTTTAATGTTTTTACACTAAGGGCGGGATCGTTTTGGGATGCAGAATCATTATTTTCACTACTTATGTCACCTGTCATCCGTTCGTTTAGCTTTGTTATCAAAAATATCAAAATTTTATTATCATCATGACAAACTTTCATGCGTTCGTTCACGATATTTTTGTAATTTTTATCACTTATGCCATCGAAAAATGAAACTTTAGACCCATGTCTGGAGGTGGGGTTTTTGTGTTAATCTGCCAAACTGCCTATACATGTTCATTGTTTATGGTAGTGTGTGTACGTCAAGCGTTTTGTAACCAAAAATTTTGGTACTAACGTTTCGAAGCTACACGAACGGTAGGTGTCAGTGGCGTTATCAAAAGTGTGAAAAGTATAATTCGTGGGAACTCTTAATCCCAGAACGAACGCGCCCTAATTTGCTAAAACTAACATAGGCAGCACGCACCACCTATTTTCAAATGTTTTTACTAACCGAGAAACTTTTCTGGCGCCGGCCTCCACAGTGTGGACAAAAGATTCATAACAATAAAATGAAATGTTTAGGTAGGTAAATAGAGTATGTGCAAAAAAAACATAAAATTTCAACAGGTGGCAAGTTAGCCGCTCAAGCAATATAAGTACCTACTATTATAATCTTACCAAGACTAAAAACAAATTAAAATTTAACTAATATGCTTATGTATAGGTACAGATAGTTAACAAAGGTTAAGATAAGGACATAATCGGCCAAACGGAACCCTAAAAAATGTTTATAGGTAGGTATGAACCTATTGTAACTTAAGTATAGATTGGAAATCGTATTATAAACCTAATTACCTAGATTCAAAATAAAGTAGGAATGATTTAGTTTATGAACTATAAGTTGGAATAAAAAAACTTAGGTAGGTACCTTGCATCAGAAGGAAAGTGGTGAAATTTGATGTCTGTTTACTTTTGAATTTAATACGCTCTAGAAATACTGCACTATTTTCATAACCCATTTGGACAATACGTAGTTATTTCACAAAAATAAGATAACAATTTGTAATCACTCGCGACAAATCGCGAGTATGTGTAGCCGAACGGCCTCTCCCGCAACTACCCGCAATAGCCATACAGTCAGAGAGCCGCGGCACCTTACCTCATCCTTGCTCTGTTCAGGTACCTACATGGGTTTAACCACTGTATATTGAGGTAGTACTATTCCTTATTCTGTGACTTTACCTACGTATGTAAATACCTAAAAGCACAGCATAATAATATATTACATTGTGCTAACAGTCAATGCAAAAACAATATGCGCGCTTTAGCGTATAATAATGGAGGTAGCTTATTACGAAAAGTTTAGAGTAGGTACTTCAGACACATGAATGCGGAAGTTTAATGGAAACAAGTAATTAGGTGCATACTAACCCCAACAGTTCACCTCGAGTTTCCCTTAAACTTACTTTACTTTGGCCTAGTATAGTATTATAATAAGTACTTGGGGACCGAGCTTGGCTCGTATTTTGCGCTTGGTTCTGTACCCTAAGATAAAAATCGTTGTAGTCGTTTCAGTTTATATATCTATATATATAATTGCTCGTTCAAAGGTATAGTCTGTGCTTAAACTATTCGTATTTAGCTACATAAATAGGTATATACCCTTGACACACACACACAAGGCTGCTTGTTAAGAAAAACACAACTAGCCCAAAAACAACGTGGCTATCTTGATGTGATGTCATTAGACGGGACATGAACTGCCACTTTGACAGTCTTTAGCTTTAATTTAGTTTTATTGAATTGTCATGGACCTGGTCTGGCGATGGAACCTTCCCGATGGCCATAGGAGCTCGTCAACTTTTAAGTTTTCAGATTTTTGAAGGGTCGACAACGCGCGTGTTGCGGGCATCCATAGGCTGCGGTGTTCGCTTATTATCAGGCGGAGCGCAAGCTTGTTTGCCACTTTATAGTGGTATATAAAAAAAAAAGAACGAGTTGCACTCCGGGAGTGCCGGCAGAAGTGATAACCTTTACACACGAATCGCGCTTAACACTCAAATATGTCACAAGACATGTCTTTGACATTGTCAAGAAATAATAATGTTTGTTTATTTACTTTTTTGACGTAGTATATTTGACATCGCAATCTGTCATAGAATTAAAATTCCATATCCAACCTCCCTGTACTACTCATAATCGCGAATACTAAAAATAAAAATTATAATAGGCGTGGCATTACGGTTTCCGTATTTTACAAAGACAAAAGATGCACTATGTTCAATTTCCATATTTTAAACACCTTATATACACGAATTTTACGAATACACAGCAGTATGGCCACTACACACACGGTCGAGCCATCAGCTGTCACCATCCATGGACGCGCGTAGCACGCTGTAACATAAACACACACGACCATTCGGGCAAGCGCCCTGCGCCGCCTAAACGAAACAGCAGGCGCAGGCACATTTTCGCCGCGCCGTAGAAAGAGAGGGGGATACTCCCTCTCCTACGCCGCGCCAGCTGTCTACTCTCCATCCGTCTTACGAATTTTCACGATCAGGACACGTGACCTGACGCGAGATTATCATTTTTTACCCATACCAAAAAAACTGCACAACGTCGCTAAAGAAGTTTTCACTTCAAAAAACCTTTTTATCCCAATATAGGCGAGGCTATTTTTTTCGCACTATTCCTTCAGGTCGTAGGCAAACGCATACGGCGTAGTTGACGGTCTTTCCTGATAGCATGGACATTAATGCTTTGTGCTGTCTCCTAGACTGTTTCTACTGCATATTAGTGACATGTTGTCCATCAACATCATACATTGCTTTGCAGATGACAGTACTGGAGACGCTTATGACATGGGCCGTGCAAACATCCCACGTTCTGTTGTGAAGGAGGCGCGAAGAGTTTTTGTCTTAAATCAATATCACTCTTTCCAAGGTCTCTGACTGGGGACTGGAAAACTTGCTCTGATCCAACCCTAACATAACACAAGTCTGCTCGTTCACCGCTAAGAAAACAGAACACAACCCTCGCCATCACCCAGTGCATTGGCATCTCCAGCGATGTTCATGATGACCATTTGCAATACAAGGTGAGAGACAAGGTTCTTAAGGTTGCTGTTTTACAAGTCGCAAGTCCAGCCCCATATGGAGTTCTACTGGCATCTCTGGGCGGGCTTCATTGTCAAGCCCTTTGGGTACCCAACCCTACAATCCCACACCTAGAGTACCTGATGTAGAACCCAAAGAGCGCAGCCAAACTGTAACTAATTTACGATATTACAACTTTATAAATACTTTTCGGAACGGATCCATTATTTCATGCATCTATCCAACATTTTTCACTGAACTTAACTATTTATCAAAAACTATGTTGTATACAAACCTTAGCCAATTTATATGAGGCATCCAATCCGTCCTTTATTGGCCGTCAGTCCTTCGACAAACATGACAAGCACACAGCCAAATGAGCTTGGAGATTCTGCGAGGTATATCACAGTGAATTTAGTTCTCTTCCGGATTTTCTCACTTTTGGATTCGATTACTCAGATAAACTTTAAGCATAGCTTGTTCCATCACGCGTTGAGTGACCACGTTTCGGCAGTGTAAGTTATGACAGACAGGACGCACTGACGTCATCCTGTACCACCTCGAGTTGATACTGGTTAGGATTAACGTGTTTTTTTGGACTTGATTTTGCGTGCGGCGTGCCCGACTCGTCGTCACACCTGCACCTGTTTGTCACACCGGTGTGACAAGTTAATTTTCCACCTTTTACCCGCAGCGATACTACCCTCGCACCGAGTGTTAATTGGGTTTTTACGAAAGGGATTCTTTTTCCCCGTGGACCAACTGAATAGGTAAATATTAGGAATCAAAAATTTACATGGCCATTCGTTCAACTATATATATTAAAGCTTTTTAGCCGACTTAAAAATTGGAGATTTCTCAAATGAGGTTTTCAGTTAGATTAACGCAATAAAAGTATTATACTGAACTAAATATCATTCCTTTTTCAATAACTTTAAAAAGGAAGGAAGTTGTTGTAGTTAGAAAACGTCAAGTCGACGTCGAGTCGGATAAGCGCACTAAGGGGTTTTATACCAAATATAAATATCATAGCTGCATAACCAACTTCAATTTAGGACAGGGTTTTGCACTCAAAATTTTCAAGCTTTATTCCAGGTTTTATTTGCATTGAAATGGCTACCTATATCTCTAAAACTATTGATTGTAGACTAGTAGTTTTTTACAGAAGTACTAGATCTCATCAAGATCTTTATTTTGGATGACAGCGGTCAAATTAGAAAGGGCTATATCTCCTCGGGGCATAATGACCGACAGACAGCGGCGGTGTTAAACGTTGGTGTGACGAGTCGAGACTGAATTTTTGTCTTATGCAAATATATGCTGAGGCCCACTAGTCTCGTAAGGATTCATCTAGCTAGGACCACAAAATAAGCAATAGTTAGGGCCCACATTCTAGGCAGTTCAACATTTCGCAAATATTTTCTAAAGACAATAACGATGTCGTCGGCAAACCTAAGGTTTCTGATATATGTTGAAGTTAGTTAAAAGGGGTATGGCATCCCCCTATCAACCCTCTACAAAGATGCAACGATGGATCTGTCTTAGATCTTTGAACTGAACTCGATTAATCGCCAGTCTATACGATGTTGATGCAGAGGTTCTAGCATGGCATTGGTTTGGATGAAGTCGAAGGTTTTTTCGTAGTCCACAAACCCTAATGATTATAACTACTATACATGTATGTATAATTTGTCGAACAATACGAATTTTGTTTGCTACAGCCTTTTCGAAATCCAGCCTGTACTGGCTGCCAGAACTTCGCTAACAAACCCAGCAATTTGTGACGGTACGACGAAACTAAAGAGCAATGATGATCTATTACTAGATTTTTATCCGTTAGCTTTTGAAATAATTTATGTTTTAGTTAGTCTCAGGCTTCTAGGGCACGGCTAAAGCCTCAGTGGATCCACCGCTGGCCGTTGCTAGACACAGATCATATCCTTTTGGCTAGAATAAATAAACCTTACGGAAATTCACCTCTTCGATACAAATAGGAAACAAATTGAATTACTTTATTCCGTTTCACATACAAAGGTGCGTAGCATTTTGTAACTTTATTTCTGAAAATAGAATATACCAAATTGTATAATATTATATAAATCATATATAATATAGATATAATATATACCTACATAAAACTACATATTACCCCGCTATGGTCACCAGGAGCTACAATTAAGTAAAAACTGTCGTATCCTCAACATGCCATGTGAAATGGAATATAAATGCAATACAAAATGGTTAGATTTGACCGTTTGGGGGGGGGCACGTGTATTCGTCCTCGAATACTTCCAACGACAATTATGTTGAACAAAAATCAGTTTACATGTTTTTCAGATATCCACAATAATTCTTATTCTACGGAACCCTTACTTACGTCACATTCAACACGCACTAAGGCGGTTTTATTAAAAATGTGATTTTACAGTAAGTATACTTCGATTTAGTCACAAGAGTAGTTGACAAACAATGTTATAATTGTCCATTGTTATTGACTCGGGTAAACAAGTGATAAAACAAGAAAAACAATACTTACATTAAATAAACAAGTGCTTATTATTCTTATTTTAACTTTAAGTGCTTACAATAAATATCAATACAAATAAAGACAATTTTATTTCCTTAACAAGTCAGAACGAAATCTGAATAAGTACCTTTCATTTCAAACAAAAACGGAATGATAAACTTATCAATCAATAGCTTATTTCCAATTTAATATACATATCACATATCACATTTGTATTTCAGAATTTTAAAATCATGAGTTAGCACAGCCAGCTTAAAATTTATAATGCAAATATAGTATGTAAACACAAGGGCGTAGCCAGCTTTTGGATTAGGGAGGAGCAGGCTTGGCTAGGGGGTGGCAGACCTGATAGAAAATGTCATTTTAATATAGTAAACATGTTCATTTTGAGCCAATTCCTTTAGGTAATGGACACCTAGGGGGGACAAGTTTTCAATCAAAACTTTCATTTTAGAGCGGGCTATAATTTTGATTTAGCCAACTTATTAAGAGGACATAACAAATTATTGTTTTACACATTTGCAAACCTGTGATTCAAAATATAGATATATATTATACATAAAAACATACGTATATTTACATCTATAGTCTCTAGTATATCTACTAAGACATATTTGAAATAATGGCTTCGTAAAATTAGCAGCGTAATACACAGTATATCAGTAGATGGATCATCCAAAAGTAATTTCAAAAAATTAAAAATAGTAAGATAAGAGTCAAGTCTTGGGTCCCAGGTTGATAACATCTTTATTAAAATGAATTTCATCACTACCTACCGTCATTTAAATTCCGATTCATACAAGAATTAAACTCTTGACTTATCAGATTTGATGAACTTGTCAAGTTCCGCATCACTGGCGGGGTCTACTTGTGATAGCTGTCTGAAGCTCTCGTCATCCACAAAACAGATCTCGTGACCATCAGGGTCTGCTAATATAATAACCCTCACTGTGGCCTTGCCTGGAGTGTCCAAGGATATCAAGGGAGTAAGTATCGTCCCTTTTGCCTTCTGGATTTTCTCATTGATGATTGGTTGTTCATCGAAAGGACACGAGAATGCTATGCGACCGTATGCCTTCGCTCTGTTTATAGGTTCGCCTGAAATAAATATATTGAAAACTTAATCAAAATACTAATTTTTATAAATTATAATTCTGTAAAAAATAACTCGTATAATGCACTACATGTTCCCAGTGAACTCTCGATAGAAATAACAGTATTCTTGGTCCCTCTTGACCCCTACTACAGCCAAAAATCAGATCAATTGTACGCACCGTGACTACGTGATAGCAGAAAAAAAATAATCGATTAATGCTTTAATTTTTTTTCTGGAGAAAACAAAACACATTGCGATAGTAGTGCTCTCGGAATGCTACTTTTATAAACAGTTTCACGTGGTGGCAGTTTACATATACTTTCACAATGCATGAATAATTTTACGACACTAAAGTACTATCTGGCTTAGCGCGATTTGGTGAAACTACTTTCATCGTGTAAACTAGTGCTGCGAAAGCGCCTGCACTGATTAAGTAGGATTTTATCATGTTGAAATGGTTAATCAACATTAAAACACAAATAAAAATATGTAGTTCGTTAATGAACCTTTCCAGACAGTCAGTATTTAACATTCCCCGGTCAAATGGCAAAAACAGAACCACAATAGTTTTATCATGTCGGTCCTTCCGTACGTTACAGCTAGGGCATGCAATATTCGCCGGAATTTCGTATTCGAGTTATTCATGCCCCAGTCACAGCCTTAATATTATTTCGCCTTCTTTGCACAGATTATAAAGAAATTTGACACTAAGGTGAACCGCCATACATGTTTGTTATCAAAAATAAGAAAATTCCTATAACATTAAACTGAGAAATGAATAAAAGTCGCAGAGTCGCGATACCTACTATTGATATTACAAAATAACTTTCGCTAGTACAAAAAATAGTTTCGTGAAACTAATTTATTCATTCGTGACACGAGTGTCCTAATGTCAATTTGTGTTTAACTATCTTATAGTTTTATATAAGATATTAGATTCAATAAAATTGCGCAATATCAAAGTTATCTCAATCATGTCTATCAAATTAAATTCTTTATATATTGTATTGCTCTGTATCAGCACGCGTGTCGTCCACGTGTTTAGTCACGTGCACACGTAACGATTTTAAAAACCTAACGATAAGAAACCACTCGACAGGCAACCACATTTCCTGAACATTAGTGTACAAGAAAACGATGGCTATTAGGTAGTCACATCATCTAGGAACTTTCTCAGTTACAAATCAAGTTTTACACCGTGGCTATAGTATCTTTTTTACTATGGCTATAGTAGAAAAGCAAGATAAAAAAAAAGGTAGTCAGAAGCTATTTTAGAATGTCTTCTAGTGTTTGTCTGTTGATTCTTATTTGTGCTTAAATAAAAAATAAAATAAAAAAGATGTGGCCACTTTTAGCAGAAATGAGAACCAAATCGTGTGAATCGTTTCTTTTTTTATCTTAGTACGCTTTTTTAATCCGCTCAGGGAAATGTTGCTAGTCGCGTTTTTGAATTCCGCGGCGGAAAAGTCAGCAGTATGTACACTTCTATAGTGTTTCATACGTCCCATTTTTTGCGGAATAAAAACCGCAGTGCGGAAGCACACTTTAGTACAAACGGATAAAAAACCGCGTCTGGAATGTGGTGTATGGAATTATATCAAAGCGTTCGCACTGCTTTGTGCGCGCGGGTTTTTTCTCACCACAAACGGCAGACACCGCAGGAGCGACACGTATCATGAGCTCGCCGACACTGTCATAATTATCGGATACAGAAGAGAGAGGGCAGATGAATTTGCAGACGAAGTTGATAAACGAAGTGACAAATCTTTAAAGAATATAGAGACATAAATATTACAAAACGGCTTTGTATGTGATATATGGGCCTATTTCATGTAGGAGTTCATTAAATGAATTGATTAACATTCTAAAATAATTAAAAAATATGTCCGGATGTTCTTTAAGCTTACTGTTGTTTATAAATTAACCTTTTATATATCGTTGGTCTGTAAGAGGATGCACCAAGTATCGACTTGTATTTTTTCGATTACAAAAATCAGTGCGACAGCACAAGCTTTCTGTCAGAGATCCATGGCAAAATTAGTTTTTAAGCAGTGCGGGAGAGCAATGCGGAATGCTGAAACGCGGGTAAAAACTCAGCTTTCAAAAAACCGCAGTGCGGAGGAGCACTTAATCGTTTTTGAAAAACGCTTTGTACAAAGAGATAATTAGAAATATCTATTGGCGGCGCTAGTTAGCACTAACAGGCGCCATAAGTTCAAATTATGAAACGCAAATATTAAAAACTGAGATCGTCTTCTAATCTAACGATGTTTAACAAAGTCAATGTCATGAGAATTTTTAGTCCAAAGCGCTAATGGATTTTTAAATTCAACCTATATTAGGGGGAAATAGAGCGTATAAGTTTGTATGTGAGACCATTAGGCCACCTGCTAGTTAAGATTATATTTATAAAAATGTGTATTAATATAGGTACATACCGATTTCAACCAGCTCTAGCTTAGCTTGATTCTCACTGAACCCTAGAAGCACCGACTTAGTGGTCTTCTCGAAGATCTTCAAGGTAAGTAGTCCGTTCCAATAGGCAATGGATTTGGACAAATCTGAACACGCTAGAGATACTTTCAAAACCGGATCTAAAAACAAAATAAAAAAAAGATATTTTTTAAAATATTTTTAGACATTACAAACAGCGCCTCCGTCTGGTTCCAAACTAAGCAAAGCTAGTGCTATGGATACCAGACAACGGATACAAATACATAAATATAAATATAATTTTTTTTTTTGTAAATACATACTTATTATACGTAGAAAACATGCAGTGTCAAGACATAAAAAATACTAAATGATTGTCTTGTGCGGAAATCAAACCCACGCCCCTCAATTTAGCAGTCCGGTCATTACCTACTGAGCCACGGATCCGACAAAAAATGTTGATCTATCATATTTTTTTTTAACTTTGGCTCAAATAATAAGAGGAGTGTATAATAGACTGCAGTCAAAAACCGGATCTTGTCTAAAAAAAACAGTTTATGTAGTTAATTAGTGGACTTGCTACATCTGGCTACTTATCTACGCTATTTAACTGAAATTAGCATAGTTTGTGACTCACATCACATAATTATATGCTATATATAGTATGCAAAAGATACCTATTTTATTTGGTTAAGTTAAGGGGCTGACCAGACCAGAGCTAACTAGCTATGCCATTTCATTTTAAAAATGTCTTTTTGTACAAAGCGTATTTCGAATATTTTTTTTGTAGCTTATATCTGCTTAAACAATATATCAAGCTCAAACAATAACTTCAATTTTTTTATTAAAATATTAACATATTTGAGATACGCTTTATACGAAAATTCGAGTTATGAAATGGTGGCGCAACTTAGGTCTGGCCAGCTCCTTATATCAATACAATTATATCATACTAGCTTTTGCCAGCAGCTCCGCCCACACTAAATTCAGTTATGGGCGTAGGATTCCTGAGGCAACTCCTTGCTTAAAGTATCTAACGAGGTTGTCTTTGGCTTAGCTATAGTTCATCTACGTGGAATTACGTTAGTAATTTAATGCGGGAACTTTAATACAGGGATAACTTTTTCCTCAGGTGAAACTCCTTTGAATTTAACAATTACTTATTCTCATTAAATCGACAAAACACAAAAAATCCACCTCTATTCTCTGCAGTTCCAAGGTTCAAAGATAAATTCAGTTATGGGCGTAGGATTCCTGAGGCAACTCCTTGCTTAAAGTATCTAACGAGGTTGTCTTTGGCTTAGCTATAGTTCATCTACGTGGAATTACGTTAGTAATTTAATGCGGGAACTTTAATACAGGGATAACTTTTTCCTCAGGTGAAACTCCTTTGAATTTAACAATTACTTATTCTCATTAAATCGACAAAACACAAAAAACCCACCTCTATTCTCTGCAGTTCCAAGGTTCAAAGATATACCTAAGACTATATATCTACAACCGTAATTATAAACAATAGCTATAAATTCTTATTCTACAACCCGTTATGCAGGTTCAACATTATCTTATACCTTTAAACTAGCAATTCTTGCAGATATGTATATATAATCTGAATAGATACATAGCATAGCATGCCGGGGGTTTCGGGGGCGATAAATTGATCTAGCTGGGTTTCATTTTTAGAAAACGACGTTTTTTATCCGTGTTTTCAGGCAATGATAATCTGAACAATATGACACTTCCTGACATCTATTGGCGAGTAGTAATACTACTCGTATTATTTTTACCGACACAGCAACACTAAAGCTACTTGACAATAGATGGCGTTGTTAAAAAAAAACGAGCAAAGTTCGGTCCTCAGGTACTTTTCCTAATAAGTCCAGTCAGGGCAGTATATAATGAACTTTATCTTTATAGCAAGGTATTTTAATGTAACTGAGGCCAAAATACATTTCTTACAACTAAAATAAAAATAATTTTATAATCATTTACTTAATGTAGCCAATATTACTGAGCACAATGATATTAACATGTTGTGAATAATATTAACATGTACATAATAATAAAAAAAAAAAATATGCAAGGCGATTTTCTAACACCTGTGGTGGTCGTTTTTAAGTTCATTACCTATACTATTGCCGTGTGCGTACCGTACTAATATTCATTGGCCGGCACACAACACATACGCGCGCGGCAATTAGACTGGAAGACAGTGACACAAAATATTGGATGATTGGTACCAGTACAGCGGTTCTTCAGGGGTCTAACTACGTAATGACGAAAAGGAAAATGATGGTCATAGAGCTGGTAGCGGCGACCCACTGGTACAACTGACACAATATTTTGTGTTACTGTCTCCCGGTTTAAATGGCAGCAACTCGTAATGGGCTTGAAAACGATCACTATTTAAGTAAGAGTATTTATCCGATCGCCAGACTGATTATAGATACCATAGCCGATATCTGATAACAAAAGTACGCCGACATGACCAATGAATTTGAACTCCCATCGAACCCTTATTTTCGTTTTCGGGCGCTGTGAAAAATCAGAACAGGTAACATAGCCATTACATCACGCTTGCGAAAGCTGAACAGTGAGTATATAACCACATGCGTGACTAACTCATACCTCACACACGTGATAATATAATCTCTTATCAACCGTCTGAAGAGATTGTATCAAAAAATATCAAAATCACCTTGATCTTGTTAACTTTCTTCTAAATACCTTTGTTTATATGTTGGCAACGATTTGTTTGTTGAAATTGTTATTTTGTTTTTACTATATTTAAAAGCAAGTCAAATTATTTCTATCAGATTGTTTTTGGCCGAGTAGACCAAATACTAACATATGATTTAGCTAAGGTAGGTTAATTTTTTTATTGTTAAAAATTGACCCAAGAAATGTCTATGCAAAGTTTTAAAGCTTTTTTATTACTTTCATAAGACAAAACTAAGTTAAAAGTTACTAGGGGTCGCAGTACCGATTCTGAGAAGGTAAACAGAATTCACGAGCTGGGATACTGGTACCAGTAGAACAGGGAAATTTGGTACAGTTTCGGTACTCAAAAGAGTTGATTGTTTTATGTTGAATAATGACCAACAATGCTTAAATTTAAGGCAGAATCTGTATTTCTTCCAAATTTTCTAAAAAGCAAATAAAGGATTTATATCAGGTGGTGGGCAACAGTTAAATTCTGAAATTAAGAACTTCGACACCTTGTCCCCATGTAACAGCGGAGCAAGAGATAGTAGGGGAAGATGCCTATTATGAGTATTGCACAAACTAACCACAATGACGATGTGGCGCTAGTGTTCCCCGAAACGTCACACTGACAGCTCCCAACATAATTTCGGTACTCGCCAGTTATAGACGCTGCATACACGTGACAGTGCGTTTATGAGAAAATGAAAAACAATTTTTATATCACAAAAACTTCACAAGGCAAATTACAACGTTGATCCATATGTTCACATCGATATGACAATTAAATTGATTAATTTTGTGTTTCCTCTTATAAAAAGAAAAACATGGGACCACAGTGCCATGGTACGTGGTGTAAAGTCAGTAAGAAGCAATCAAATAGGTTAAAAAAAAGGATGGTGCTGCAAAAGTACTCATAGAAGTTCGTATGAAAAGGTGCCCAGAATTACCAGAGCATTAAAAAACAAGATCTGGTAAAATATTGTTAAGAAATGGATCAACGCTTTTATGGCTTACAATTGAAGGACATATGGCGTATCAGCTGGTTTTAAAAAATCACCTTAAACACACATTTAGTTTGACAATGGCGGTCGCTGGAAAAAAATAGGTAGCGAGGTTTTATAAGAAGGCACGATACTTTGTCAGAACGCATGAAGCAGTTTTTGCAGCCAGAATAAAAGGATCAAATTCTAAAGCTGTTAGCCATTTTTTTTATATATATGAACTTGAAATTGGCAAGATAAAGTATTTTCCGCGTTAAGTATTATAAAATCGGTATAATGATCTGAGCGTTCCAAATATGAGATACTATCTCGTATTAGAAACGTCCAGTTTCTCATATTAGGACACCGTTTGTGTGACACAAGGTTTCTGATTTTTTTTTACTTCATCCTATAAAACTAAGAAAATATTTAACCGAGGCGTAAATAATTTATAATTTCAAAGGTTATTGAATTCAGCATCAATCACAATGATCAGTTGTGTCCTAAGTGCGTTATTTAGTTCATTGTCAAAATCGACCTTTCAAGACCGTCAAGATCGATCAAAACTGACTTTAAAAGTAATTAAAAGTATTACATGAATAAACAAACAGTGTTTTAATACTACATCCCAATAGCTATAGATTTAGCCAATTACAGATAAATGACGCATATACAATAAGAAACACAAAACAATATTGCGTTTTTTATTAAAACAAGGCGTGATGCAAGTTTTATGCAGAACTGCACAATGTGCTTTTATCAGCCGCTCTGTTTATTGCGAGGCGGATTCCCTAAGATATTAACCGTATCTGAGATAAGTAGGCATATTGACAAAGTAATATTGACAAGTGCTGCAGCACAGTCATGTGACTAAATTATTAAGAATCTTTGAGTGACCTTGAGAAATGAATGTTACAAAAAAAAATATTGTAGTCTAAAGTGGAAAACTTATCATAACTAAGTGTTACTGTGTACTCTTTGCCAGATATATCAGTAAAAAGAATATTCGCTAAATTGGTTTACTATAAAACCATGTCGATTTTAAGTACTATAAATAAAATATTGTTAGGACGTTTTGCATGCCATCAATTTCCAACCATTGCATAATTCCTTGAATACAAAATGTCTGTAAATAGCACATTAGTAGTGTTTTATTGTGCACTTTTTGATTTCGTCTATAGAAAATGAATAAAGGTCGTGTGTCTACTCTGACTCAAAAATTTGCAAGAGCGAAAGCTAGGGATTTGGCATTTTAACTTCTTTTGAGCGTCAAAACGGAATACTGTCGCAAGCACCTGGGCGTCAATTCAGACAAACCTTTCATATAGGACATTCTGTCTATAATGTTATATTAAATTGGTACCTACTCTTTTCGCAGAATCTAAATTACACATAAAATACAAATGATTCATTCATTATCCTTGGACAGGTACTTGTGACATGTATGTAAAACAATGGAAAATAAAGTTGATTTATAGAAAATCATGTTATACAAAGGATTCTGGTAATGATTTTTTTTTCTTGACATAATTTATATTATTACCTTGAATAATTGTTATTACGTTACTTTTAATAATGACAGTCACAACAACAACAACTACAAATGTGAACAACTTAAATAATCAAACCATCAAATTTTAGAACATTGGTGAAAGTTTAAGCTATGTTTTGTTGAGGGCATTCAGAGCTATGACATCGCATTGGCATTGAAATTGTTCTGTTTACCAAATGTAAACAAACAATATGTCCATTCACTGTTTGACAGCATATCCACTACTATTCCTACCGAGCATGTGCAGCCAACGGGTTAGATGGGGACTGAAAGTGACGCCATAGCGCATTCATTTTTAGTCAAAGGAACGACTAAAAGAGCGCATCGAATGTGTATAATGCCTGTCAACATAATGCCCTATTTTGTAAAAATGGCTACATTAGGATTACAATAATGCATTTAACATTTCAAGTTAAAGTTTGCACTGCATGCAACTAATGAACTAATGTTAACATTGAAAATATAGAATAAATAATTAAAGTCACCTTTATCAACAGGTTGTGGTTTATCAACTATGTAGAATCTGTAACCACCAGGAGCCTCAAGATATTTAAGTCCCTTTTCTTCCTTTGCTGGCCAGTTTTCTGATGCTGCTCTCTTCAAGCTCTCACTGGACTGAACTGTGAGACCAAGAAATTCATTGCCTTTTTCATATTGTGTGATTCCATAGTTGTATGTGAGTTCTACTACAAAATGTGTGTCTTCTGGTCCATAGCCCATCATAGTTTTACTCCATCTGTTAGCATAGGGTCTGAAAATAATGTAATAATGTATTATGTCAATAATAATAATTTGCTTTTGATAATCTACTATCCCAAATATATTTAAAAAAAAAATTTTTTAATATAACAAATTTTTTTTCATGATGTAATCTGTAATTGCAAAAGTGTAATTATCTTTATCTTTGTGATAAAGAGGTTTGTGTATCAGTGAGAGAGAGAGTATGTAAAAATATTTGTTTGTGACTATGTGTGTGGAAAATATCTTCTGGAATGCAGTCTAAAACATGCTTTTAGATAGTCTAGGCCGTATCTAAACAGTGACTTACCCATTACAAGCTGCTTCACAGCCCTCACTGAATTCTTCATGTCGAAGTACCTGTAAAAATTATAGAATTAAAAGCTGGCTATTAAAAACTGGAAATTATTGAAATACAAGAAATTTGCTAACATAATTGTGTTCAAAATAACTGTCATAGAATTTAATTACATGGTTGGAAAGTTAGGGTAAGTTAGTATGTCACTCCACA
Source organism: Apoda limacodes (assembly GCA_946406115.1). Classification (NCBI taxonomy): domain Eukaryota; kingdom Metazoa; phylum Arthropoda; class Insecta; order Lepidoptera; family Limacodidae; genus Apoda; species Apoda limacodes. The sequence goes on along the minus strand of OX291549.1, from coordinate 21,856,490 downwards.
TTGATGACCAGAAACTAATATTTTGTGTAATATTAACCAAGGAAAACAAGTTATTATTGCAAATATATATATAAAAAAAACCACAATTATGAAGAAGAAGCTACCTAAAATAATATTTGTAATTTCACCCAACTGTATGAAATATCATCAGAATCTATGAAAAGTTTATCTGTGTGACATACAAACACACATAACAGAACTAGGTATAATTATAGGTAACAGGTGTACAATAGGGGGTTCTGAGGAAAATTATCAAATATTTTTCTTAAATTTATGATTAAACATAAGGTTATGTAAAAAAAATAATCAAAAAATTCGAAAATAAACAGTTAAATTATTCATCAACTGTGTTACATATATAATATACATTAATAGGAACTATGTACAATCAGCCTCTTCGAAGATTACTTGTAGAATGGCCAATATAATAAATGAAATCAGTTGGAACATCAGTGAAGTGCATTGAAATTAAATGAAGAAGAAATAATAATTAGGTAAATATTTTTTTTTTATACCAATAAGGTGGCAAACAGGCATACGGTTTACCTGATGGTAAGCGGTCACCGTAGCCTATGGACACTTGTAAAACCAGCGTCATCACTAACGCGTAAGTGACTGACCCTTCAAAAATCCAAGAACTTCTTTCTTGAGGAACCCCATACTGTAGTCCTTAGAGAAAACCTTGGCAGAGGGATCATTCCACAACCCAAGTGTTTGCGGGAGTGAGTTTCTCTGAAACCACAATGTACACGACAATTTTGGTTCTAAAGTGTGAGAATGAATTCCCTGCAGATGGTGAGCGGTATGATAGTAGAAAGTAGCCGTGGGCATCATTTCGAACAATTGTAAAAGTGGTAGATCACACACAGGGAGGCAAAGTCTCTCCTCAGACTTAAAGGTTCAAGTACTACCTATGAAAAGAAATGAGATCCCAACAAACACATAACATGTACAAAAATGTAAATCTACTAACACATGTTCTACTGCAACAAGTTGTGATATCTAATTTGTTAAGTCAGTTAATTTATTCAATACCTATCTATGGGAGAATCTATCTAGGCTTTGTCATTAATTGTTACCTAATGAGTTGACTTACATTTTTTTATTATTTTTATTTTATATTTATTTTTATTAGGTAATTTTTTTTTTTATACCACTAAGGTGGCAATCAAGCATACGGTCTGCTTGATGGTAAGCGGTCACCATAGCCTATGGATGCTTGTAAAACCAGTGTTATCAATATAATACATATATATACTTCTTTAGGAATGACTTGGCAATCACACACGGCAATAGAATCTACATAAATAAAAGAGTCAACCTTATATTAGCACTCCAAGCGCTTTATTTATGCTTATGTATTTCTAAATTTGGCCCGCAAGCGATATGTTCTATTGGGACTATTTTAAAAGTAGATTATTCTTATGTCTATTTATTGATGAAATAACGAATCTAATGATAATAATGATATATATACTTATCAATATAATGATATGTTCACTATAAAATTTTGTTAGCTTACTAGCTAGATAACAATTATGACATAGTTTTTGAAGATTCTCACTCTTACGTAGTATATTATATTCTTACAACGGATAAAATATACAATATCCCCCGTCGAGTTGGGTGTTCGTAATTTTTTGGCTAATAGATCTAGTTTTCAATATTAACTGTGCGAAGTTTCAGAGCCCGGAATTATGTAGTTTTTCAGAAATAAAATTATGAAAATTGATAAATAATTGCAAAATTGCAAATTTTTTTTTTGGTCTGACTACATCAGTCGCAGGTATGAAATCCCTACGGCTTTTTTTTTGCTTATAGGGCAAAATAAGGTTTAATTTTTGTTGAAAAATGCATATTGAAATTATATAGGTATTTTACTACAGTAAAATTTTTGCTTTTGTTTTTTATAAGTGATGCGATGCTAGTTTTTAGTCGCGTTTTTTTACGCAATTACCGCATTAAACGCATTGACCAGTAAACATAGCGCGCGTTTGGTAAAACAATACTCAAAACGCCGACATTTTTAGTTGAGATTGTTTTTACGTACTCCTGTCGAAAACAAATTGTGTGACTACCATGGAGAGAGTAGAGAGCTGGTCCTAGTTGCATGGCTAACACATTTATGCCTTCTTTCTTGGAAGAAGAAAATTAGGGGAGGACTTTGGGTTCATCTGGGAGACGTACCAATCTATATGTGGATGAATTGAGGTAAGTTACTTTTTTAAACTTTTGGGCTAGTCACTTTGGTTAATTTCTACCCAGAAATCTTGTTAGGGCACCCCAACGACAGTCGAGTTAGGTTAGAAGGTTAAGGCAGGAGCGTAGCGAAGCAAGCTCCTGCCTTAACGTTCGTGGTTATTTTTTTTATTTCTACCCAGAAATCTTGTTAGGGCACCCCAACGACAGTCGAGTTAGGTTAGAAGGTTAAGGCAGGAGCGTAGCGAAGCAAGCTCCTGCCTTAACGTTCGTGGTTATTTTTTTTATTTCTACCCAGAAACTTGTTAGGGCACCCCAACGACAGTCGAGTTAGGTTACAAGGTTAAGGCAGGAGCGTAGCGAAGCAAGCTCCTGCCTTAACGTACGTGGTTTTTTTTTTATTTCTACCCAGAAATCTTGTTAGGGCACCCCAACGACAGTCGAGTTAGGTTAGAAGGTTAAGGCAGGAGCGTAGCGGAGCAAGCTCCTGCCTTAACGTTCGTGGTTATTTTTTTTATTTCTACCCAGAAATCTTGTTAGGGCACCCCAACGACAGTCGAGTTAGGTTAGAAGGTTAAGGCAGGAGCGTAGGGAAGCAAGCTCCTGCCTCAACGTTCGTGGTTATTTTTTTATTTCTACCCAGAAATCTTGTTAGGGCACCCCAACGACAGTCGAGTTAGGTTAGAAGGTTAAGGCAGGAGCGTAGCGAAGCAAGCTCCTGCCTTAACGTTCGTGGTTATTTTTTTTTATTTCTACCCAGAAATCTTGTTAGGGCACCCCAACGACAGTCGAGTTAGGTTAGAAGGTTAAGGCAGGAGCGTAGCGAAGCAAGCTCCTGCCTCAACGTTCGTGGTTATTTTTTTTATTTCTACCCAGAAATTTTGTTAGGGCACCCCAACGACAGTAGAGTTAGGTTAGAAGGTTAAGGCAGGAGCGTAGCGAAGCAAGCTCCTGCCTTAACGTTCGTGGTTATTTTTTTTTTAGTTCTACCCAGAAATCTTGTTAGGGCACCCCAACGACAGTTGAGTTAGGTTAGAAGGTTGAGGCAGGAGTGCAGCGAAGCAAGCTCCTTTCTTAACGTTTGTGGTTATTTGTTTTTTATTTCTACCCGTGTTTGTTTGGGCTGGAATCGAACCCACACCCCTCGGTTCAGTAGGCAGGAGCACTACCAACTGAACCACAAAAGCAGTCATTTGTCATAGTTCATCTTAGTTTAAAACTAATAACTTACTTTTTGCTGTTTCAGATCTATGTGGAACTGGAGAATGATTTTCTCTCAGTTGGGCACAAAAGCTCAATGCATTGAGTTTGCGGAGGAGAGGGGGCTAATTTTGTCAACCCTTAAATACGCAGGGGAAATTGTATATTAATTAACCATTCAATAGTCTAAAGAAAGTTGGTTTCTACATTTTGAGGTTAAATTTTAAAAAAAATATATAAAAAAGGGGGGGTTCCGGGCCCTCTAGTTTTCGGGGGTACCTACCTCTTCCCCCCTCACTATCAGCCCTAAATTACGCAGGGAAAATTGGATAGCCTGATAGAAGTTGGTTCCTACATTTTGAGGTTAAATTTTTAAAAATTTATATAAAAAAGGGGGGGTTCCGGGCCCCCTCCTTTTCTGGGGTACCTCCTACCCCCCCTCCCCCCATCACTTTCAACCCTTAAATACGCGGGGGATATTGTATATTTTTACCTTATCTGCTAAAAAATGGTTTTTTAATGGGACTTAAGTGGTTGGTAAATAAAAAAAACCTAAAACTCAAGTTTCAGTTGTCAATTTCGTGTAAAGATGTAAAGGAAAAAGATTTTTTACGGTAGTTTTTACTGCTTTTCCTTGCGAGTATGTGCAGCTAATACGTTGAAAGCGGTTGGAAGTGACGTCATAGCGCATTCATTTTTGGGCAACAGAACGTTCGAATGTGCGCAAAATGAGCACTAAGCGCATTCAATGCGTAAAATGCCTGTCAACAAAACGCCCCTTAAATTATAAAGTCTGTGCTTAGGCCCAGCATCTATACTCGACCTCCATAAGTATAATCACCTTGCACGGCTAAATGACAATTAGTTCCTCAAGTTACCGGTCCGCCAGCATCGGTAAGCTTGACCTTGGAGTTTCTTGTATACGGAGGCACATAGGTACTTATCATAGAAATCAGATTAAAGTTGTAGGTGGTACTTACTAACGAGAATTTTAACATAAATCTACGGTGTATTTACTAACCTTCATCCCCAAAACTTCCCTGTAGAATTTGGTAGTAAGAGTTCTATCAGCCACTTTAAAAACGAAATGCAATGCGCGACCGCTAACCATTTTTACAACTTTATTTTACCTATAGATCTAATGAAGTTTGATCGTTCTAATGGAATCACTGTTTTATTTATGTAAAAGTTATTAACATAATATATGTTTTTGCATTCTAGGAATTCTTCACGCACGTCCACTCAAATTAGAATTGATAACAAACTAAAAAAAAAGTAGCAAGCAGTGTGACCGTTTTCAAATTTATTACACTTATGCTACCAGACCAAAATATAGAAACAAGAAATCAGAATTTCGAAACTATTTCCGAAACTCGAAAGTCCTCAATATAATAGGAGAAAGATGGTCTATTTTAAATTAAAAAAAAAACTTATAGTAGTACTTTTTCAAAAATAGTTTGAAAAAAATCAAATGTAACTTTCTATACTACGATACAAAAAATTAAACATTTAAAGGTTAAATGAGAAATAATTTCATGACAGTGTCCAAGTACAATTTTATTTTGTTTTAAAAGTTGTATGGTAGAATTGATTTCCTCGTCAATCTCTATGTAATAGATAGATACTCTGTCATCTACCCCTATTTCATTTTTTTAAATATCAAGTAAATGAGCTAGAATGGGATGTCTACGCCCAATGCAACGGTTTTTTTTGGAGTGCCACCCCTCAATATTGTTAGTAGTCCTGATTTTTAATATACTGTTGTCATGAAACTATTGCGCCGTTCTTATTTTGCCTGTAAAGGTTAAATTTTTTGCATCAGTTTTAGTTAGAATAGATTTTTAGCTTATTAAGTTTAACGGGGATCTCCCCTCCTAACGGGGAAGTCCCCTTCTGGAACGAGGAACTCCCCTCCTGGCGCTGACTCACCTTCGGGTTCGAGACTCACGCCGGTCGAAGGGACGCCCCCGAGAGCGACAACCCGAGCCGAGGCTCCCCCCGCGGGAAGCCCTTAAGCGTTGAGCGCTATATGGGCTGAGGCTTCTTTAGAGTCTCGCCCCAAAAAGCCCGGTGAAGCAGTAATGGCTGCAACAGCCAACTGCATTGACAGTCCAGAAAAAAAAATATTAAGTTTCATATTTTTTTGCATTTAAATTAATTTTTGAAAATGTACCTACTTCTATTTTTTTTCGTGTTAAGGACTTTCGAGTTTCGGAAATAGTTTCGACACAGGATATTTTTGTTTTAATTTGTAACTGGTTTCAAAGAAGAAGTAATGTTCTGATTTGAAAACCAGGCTTTCGGTTGAAAAAATATTTTTCTTTTTTGGAAACCAGTTTCGAAACTTAGTTTCTAAAACGGCCGAAGTATAATACATAATTATACTCATTATCTGATATGATAAGTGGTCGTTTGCACGAGTGCTTTCTCAACGCTTTTTACGCGCGTTATTTTTAACGTTCTGAACACCTTATGACTTCTTTTGTCTTGTGTCCTGTGGTCGCTTTTTACGCCGGGAGTTTTTTATCAGTTTGTAAGCAATAACTTCCAAAATTTGAGGACTGTAGCTCCAACCGTTTGGCTGTAAAATCTATGTGACAGGCCTGACGACGGACAGACAGACGGACACGTGAATGACAGCAATAGGGCTTCGTTTGGACCCTTTAGGTCACTGGACGTCTAAGCGTCGAAAAAGTACTCGTTCGGACGATGCCATAGACATTTACAAAGTCAAAATCAAATTTTTATATTCGAATTTGGATTTTACAAACTCTTTTAAATTGTCAAGGTTATGAAATACTATATTTTGAAATCCGGTTCACAATGTTGTTGATTTCTATCGAGAAGAATCCGGCAAGAAACTAGATAGTTACTCTTTTAAAAAAAAACATAAAAACTTCAAATACAATCAATGTTTTAAATAAAAAATTTAAGCCGTACAATGTTATATCATTTCCATTTTAATTTGGTTTACCTATGCATCCTGTAATTGAGCATCTTCAGTCCCAACGATTTTTATCGTTTACATAGTCTGAAATATTGTAGTATGCTTGTTTACAGAGTAGTTGTTTGATAAGAGATTTAAATTTACTTCTTGATAGCTTTTGAATATTATTGGGAACTTTGTTGTCAAAGTGTTTACATTGTCCCATAAAAGAGTAACTTATTTTGTATAGCCGTGTAACATGCACCAACAGCTTATTTTTACTTGTATTTACTTTGTGAACGTCTCTTTTCTTGCTGAAACTATTGATATTTTTATACCTGATTTTGACGACTGACAAAGTTCGAGAGCAATATCCAACAGCAGAACTAGTTATTCTGGGAAACTTTATCGCCCACCATCGTGAGTGGCTTATGGATTCTCTCAGCAGGTACTTTCTCCAACGAGAATACCCTGCGCCTGTTGTCTCACCACCTCGCACCATTGTCTCGTTCGGACTCAAGTGTCATGCACACAACCCGATCCATCTGGGCCAGCTAATTGGCTTCATGTGTGGTATTATAAGTCGACAGACTGGGATGGACTGCAAGCATTTTATGCATCGTACTCGTGGAGGCAGTTCTGCTTTAGCTCAGAAAATCCTGACGTCTGCGCAGCCGCAGTCACTGAGACAATCCTCACAGGTATACAATATTTTATTCCTAAGTAGCTGCCGGTGTCAAAAAACGACTGTGGTTTAATAGGTATTGCAGAGAAGCTAAAATTCTCAAGTAAACTGCGTTTGAGGCTTGGACCACGGCTCGTAATAATAAGGATCTGAATATGTCTAAGTTAAAACGTTAAATTAAATGCTGCCTAGAGTTTCAGTAAGAAAGCAACTGCCAGAGCTAAATTTCAATTCTGCAAGGCAAAATAGATGAAAGAATAGCGAGTTATTCCTCTAGGTGTGGTAAAACCATACCGAAAATATCCATAACACAGCGGGAGATCCGGCGGGCGTTGCTTTATCTAGACGTTCATAAGTCGAGTGGGCCAGACGGTATACCAGCAGTGATGCTTAAACAGTGTGCTCCTGAGTTATTTCCTGTACTCACGCGCCTCTTCACGCTTTCCTTCCACACTAGGTGCCCAAATAGGGCGATAGATCAGATCCATCGAACTACAGGCCATATTACCTCCCTCTTCTCCAAGATGATGGAGCGTGATTAACACACAGCTTCTAAGATACCTAGAAGAACATGAACTGGTCAGCGACCTTCAATATGACTTTTGCCACCGTCGCTCGACTGGTAACCTTCTAGTATATCTCAAACACCAGTGGGCACTAGTCATTAAAAGTCAGGGGTAGGCATTGGCATGTAGCCTGGACATAGCGAACATAGCGGAACCGGGGTCGTCTATCGATTGCCATTTTACAGAGTGCCCAAAGGTTTGTGCAAATGGGTAGCTAGCATTTTGTCCGGCACATGCATACGAGCCGCAGTTAAAAGAAAGAATTTATAAGATTTTTGAAGGGTCGGCAACGTGCAAGTGTTGCACCAGGTGTTGCAAGCGTCTAAGGCTACGGCGACCGCTAACCATCAGGCGGACCGTAAGCTTGATTGCCACCTTAGTAGTATATAAAAAGTTTTTTGATTTTTTTCTATATTTGTGATGTAGCAACTTGCTTCTTGCCAATTTTCATGATTCTAGGTCAACGGGAAGTATCCCCATAGGTTTTAAATTATTCGTGTCACAATATGACTTATATTACTACCTCGCAGCCTAGTTGGTAATATGGCCACCTGCTGTGCAGAGAATGTGAGTTTAATTCCCGCACTGGACAAACATATATATGTGATAATGTTGAAGATTATAGACATAATAATCTCAACAGTACTTGTCATTAATAAATCTGCATTACTGGCCAGTACAGATGTTTAACCTTTTTTTGATGAGAGTTCAAATAATGACATTACAGTGATAATAAAATCTAATGATGTGTGTCACATATATTTAATTGTGAAAAATATCTTTTTCATGTTATTGTAATTTATGTGAATATGATTAACTAGTGACAAAGTGTTTATCTTATTACTACTGTGACGACTGTCAAACTTTCACAGCGTAAGCTATATCTTAGCATATAAAGGATTAGGTCCTTTAGTTACTCTAACGGCTATGGATTCTAACACGTTGGCGGCGTCAATCAGTATTAATGGCAATTGTAGTGATGTCACTGTTGATAAAAGAAATGACACAGGTATGCCGTACATTGAAAAATTGGATGGTAATTCAAATTATAGTACATGGAAATTTTTAATGGAACTATACCTGATCCATGATGATCTGTGAGAATATACAAGCGTGACACCACTCAGTACTGATGTAAAAGGGTGTAAAAGGGATCAAAAGGCACGAGCCAAAATTTGCCTAATGATAAAACCGCATTGTTTAGTTTATATGCGTCAAGCGACTTCTGCGAAACAAGCTTGGGAAGCATTGAGGACAGCATTTGAGGATAGTGGAGTAAACAACCGGTGTCGACTGCTAAGCAAATTAGTGAGCTTAAAGTTAGAGCAGTTTAGTACTGTGAGAGATTATGTAACTGCTATGATGACTGTTTCTCAACAATTAAGGGATTTGGGAAAGGAGATAGATGATGAATTTTTTGCAGCGTTACTCTTACAAGGACTAACAGATTCATTTCAGCCAATGGGAATGGCAATAGAGAACAGCAATATTACTTTGACAACGGACTACGTAAGAACTAAACTTCTTCAAAATTTCGTCATTTCATATGAGGAATCGGCAGGATTGGCTACAAAACTATGCAAACAAAATGAAAGGATTGAGATTTCTTGTGCGAATGGTAGTAAGGTTTATGGAGAAGGATTTGGAAATGTGGTTAGTGAGAATTCTGATTAGACTATAAGAAATGCTATGTTTGTTTCTGGACTAGCAACTTATCTTTTAAGTGTAAGTAACTTAGTTAAAAGAAACTTCATTACAGTTTTTTCAAAGAGAGTTTGCGAAATATTTAAATCTGATGACTGTTTCATAAATGGTAATCCAGCAATTACGGGTGTTGAGGAAAAAGGTGTGTATAAACTAAAGCATTTTGCAAAGGGTGGTGTTGCACTTGTCACCACTGATGACTGTAAAATGATTTTATGGCATCGTAGGATGGCACATCTCGGCTTACGTAATCTTATTCTGTTGAGAGACAAAATGGCGGATGGGGTAATTTTTTTAAACATTTATAATAAATTGGAATGTTCTTCATGTTTATTAGGTAAGCAAACGAAGCAACCATTTAAGAAGAGCGGTGCTACACGGGCTAATGAAATATTAGAACTCGTGCATTCAGACCTTTGTGGACCAATGAGTAAAAATTCATTTAATGGTTGTAGATACTACTTAACGTTTATTGATGATAAAACTAGAAAAATATTTATTTATTTCTTGAAATGTAAAAGTGAAGTATTTGAAAATGTCGTTGAGTTTAAGATATTTGTTGAAAACCAAACGGGTAAAAAATTAAAAGTTTTAAGAACGGACTGAGTATTGTGACAAACGTATGGATGACTTTATGAAAGCATTTGGCATTCAACACCAACTTACGATTGAATATACGCCTGAACTAAATGGTGTTGCAGAACGTGCAAATCGCACAATTAATGACAAAGCAAGAAGCATTTTACAGGAAGCTGGGTTAGATGAACGTTATTGGGCAGAAGCAGTAAACACTGCTGTTTTCCTTAAACACCGATCTCCAATAATTGCAGTAAAGCAAATGACTCCTGAAGAGGCTTGAAGAGGACAGAAGACAGATTTAAGCATGATCAGGATTTTTGGTTGTAGAGCCTTCATGCATGTACCGGATGCAAAACGGACAAAATTAGACTTGGATTCTAGTGAAGCCTAATCCAAGATGCAACATTGTTGATTCGAAATGGTTATTTCGTTACCATTCCACACCATGCCGTACCATTCCTGAGATATGGCGATTCTAAAAGTTGAAGGAGTCATATTCTACATGATATGCCACGTAAACATATAGTCAGGCACCTAATACAAGTAAAATTGACTTTTTGTGTTTATTATATGTATAAACTATACGAGTCTGAGAATATACACTCAAAATATACTCCGTCCCTTAGTCAATCCCCTCTACTTGCATTGCCTTGAATCCGCGTGGTGACGATCTTATTTAATACTAGTCTTTGCCTAATTTCGGTCATTTTCCAGTGTTTCGCGGAGACTGACAGAGAATACGAATGTTGTGCCCTAGGTCTGCCATAGGAACTGAATTATAAAGCCGGATTTTTTTAACCCTCTTTAACAATCAGAAGTTCACTTCCGTCGTCAAACTTGCTGCTTAAAAATATTATCCGAGTGAATTTGTTTATAATTGTTCTAGGTTTAATTTTGTGCCATGATACAGGACACTTCAGCTTTTGGTTTGTCATACCTTGCAGAGAGACAGTGTGTTCTTAAGTCCGACTAGGCCCAGGCCTATTGCAACCACAGCGTGGGATAAAAGTAGGCGTTTTAAGCAGAAACGCTATCTACAACTCACAGGAATTTTCCAGAAACAATACTAAACGTTCTAAAAATACTTAGTAACTAGTTCTAAATCATTGATTTGTGACATTTTTGAAATGTGTTTTGTACAAAGAAGAAATAAAGAACAATACCTAATAACTAATTCTAAATAATTGATTTGCAACATTTTTTGAGGTCGCTAGTTAGGTAATTACTGTATTAAGTAAGAGTTCTGTAGAGAACGACCTCGATTAGGTAATCGTTGTAGGATTTTAACGGCATCTCCTCAATTATGGGTAAAAACAACAGATAATACTTGACGTTTTCAAGTAGCTTATGTCCTTTTCCAGACCTCAAACTATTTGCAATACCGGGGTCATTACTTACGCGTTGCTGACCCTTTAAAGTTTAATCACTCCTTCCTTAAGAACCCCATACTGTGGTCCCTCTGTATTGCAATTATTACGTAAAAAGCAATACTTGCCTACTGATAAAACGGATTAAGATTTGGAACTGGGCGCCATAGTTAACACTCAAATATGTCACAAGACATGTCTTTGACATTGTCAAGAAATAATAATGTTTGTTTATTTACTTTTTTGACGTAGTATATTTGACATCGCAATCTGTCATAGAATTAAAATTCCATATCTAACCTCCCTGTACTACTCATAATATCGCAAATACTAAAAATAAAAATTATAATAGGCGTGGCATTACGGTTTCCGTCTTACGAATTTCCACGATTAGGACACGTGACCTGACGCGAGTTTATCATTTTTTACCCATACCAAAAAAAGTGCACAACGCTGCTAAAGAAGTTTTCACTTCAATAAAAATTATAATAGGCGTGGCATTATGGTTTCCGTCTTACGAATTTCCACGATTAGGACACGTGACCTGACGCGAGTTTATCATTTTTTACATACCAAAAAAAGTGCACAACGCCGTTAAAGAAGTTTTCACTTCAATAATCAAAAACTTTCTAAAACACCTACAAATTTACTTAATTTAAGTGAATTTAGCAAATTTTTATGAGTTTTTCAATGCACCAAGCAGCCATATACAATATACATCAAAATTAGTTCCCTGAGACTTTCGTGGTAGCGTTTCAAATTGGCACACAAAATCAGCTGTCATTTGTATAGAAAAGCCAGTCTAGTGGGTAGTAGTCACTGACCTCTAATACTACCCACTGGAATGGCTGTCAATTTGAAACGCCAACGCGAACGTCTCAGGGAACTAATTTTGACATATATTGCTTATGGCTGCTTTGGAAGATTGAAACAATCATAAAACTTTGCTGAATTAACTTAATTTGTCGGTGTTTTAGTGAGTTTTTTGAATTTATTTGTGTAATATTGAGGTTTGTATCTGCCTGTGGCATCGTAGCTTCAAAATGTATCGATAAACAGATTTCAATATAGTTTATCTTATACGTGGGTTATCATGAACTAGCGAGACAAACGTATACGCACGTAAGATCTTGACATCACTGTTATCCATCACTGGGTTCAAGGCACAACCATACACACCGGCACAATTAGCGGAACAGAAAAAAAAGTGAGACTATGAGATAATAACGCATATATTTGACGAAATCATTCAGATTGTTGGGGGGTGGCATTCTGGATTTAACCCTTCTTTTTAGCAAGTCCCAGACATGCTCTATCGGATTCATATCGGGGGAATTTGCTGGCCACTGCATCACCGGTATACCTACGTGGCTCAGATATGCCTGTACCGATTGTGCACTATGAGCACGAGCATTATCTTGCATTAGAATAAAGTCGTCACCAATAACTGGGGCAAATGGTACAACATGTTCTTCTAAAATGTCTCTGATGTATCGATCTGCTGTCATGGTCCCTCCTGTGACTATCACTATCTCCGTGCGAGCTCCCAAACATATCCCTCTCCAAACCATAATCGAGCCGCCACCATAAGCCACTGTGTGTTCAAAATTAGACTGTATGTGGCGTTCTCCTTTGCGTCTCCATATTTGCTGTCTCCCATCGATCTGTTTTAAAAGAACTCTGCACTCATCAGTAAAAAGAAGCTGCTGCCATTCGTTCAAATCCTTTTTTTGTGTTCCGCTAATTGTGCCGGTGTGTATATTACTTTCGAAATCTTTTGTTACAGGATTCTGCTGTATTATATTGGATTTACATACCTTGTCATCCGTGGAGTGGCCCTTCTCGTGGTCATTAAAGGCTCGACGTTGGCGATCTAGACCTAAACGCTGGAAATGAATATCTCTACAGTGGTCCTGGAGGTGCATGGTCGGCTTATCAAACTCAGCTGCGAAGCTATGCTATTCGACGACAAAGAACTGTCCCTCTTTAATTTACGTTCATCATCCTTTAACAGGTATTTAAGTTCTGGATTGTCCACTAATATTTTAATTTACTCTTGAATCGTATTAAATTCTGAATAAACTGTTTCTATATAAGATATGCGAATTTTAATTTGACACAAGTCTTTTGCTGAAATTATTGAATCTTAAAACGCTTCTATTAATTTAGAACTACTAGTTCGAATCATTTATCTAGCTAGGAGGGTGAAATAGTCAAACTGGGACCATATTTATTTGATGAGGAAATGGCGTTTTATCAGAATCAGACCCATTCCAATGGACAGGCGGTACGTATACATACAATCCATTGATGTTACAATATTCTAAAGTGCCAGGTTTTAATTAATAGATATTATGAAAAACGCGTTTCGCGCGCGATCACAATACCTTCTGCACATATAAGAGTTCGAAACAAAAAAATATGGTCCAGATTGAAATCGAAATGTATCATCGAGAATTCTCGCCAATAAATTTAGAGCTAGTAGTAAATGGCAACACTGTTGAATGTTCCGAAAACCGCCAAAGAGTTTTTCTGTTGTTGTTGGGTTAAAAACGGTCTATTGTATACTGTATATTTCTAAAACAGAATAAAAAGATATATCAGATATAATGTCGGCTTGCGGACATCCCTAATTTTTGTTCTACGGACTTTCGTATCTGCCAACAGCGCCAAAATGGTGTTATTCAAATAGGCACAAAAAAACGTTTGACAGCAGCCAGTCCAGTGGGTACTAGTAGAGGTCAGTGGTAGTAAGTAGTAGGTGTCAGTGATTAATATACACAAAAAATGAAACACCTAAAAAGTACACCTCTTTAAGCTTAGAAACCTTGAAATGAGGTACTAATATAGTACGGTGACTTTTGAGACATTCAAATTTTTAAGAGTAGTTGCTTATGTTTTTAAGTGAGTTCAACTTTTTTTGAATAAAAAAATTGAGTTTTCAAACATGAGTCAAAAAAAATAATTTAAATCAAAATCACTAAAGAGTATTGATGAGTAGTATATATTGATTCGAAGCAAATCACAGATAAAATAACTTTCTACCCCTTTTTAACCCGTTAGGGGATGAATTTCAATAAAACACGTTTTCTTTGAAATCTTTGAAATTTCAAATATTCAGATGCACTTTTTCGGCGCATTCGAACCTTGCTGCCGCGCCATCATCGTCGTCGCCCCGGAGTGGCTCGGACAGACAAGGATCTGTGTATTAAACTACTACTTTGCTTATGCCGAAACACTCGCGTTGCGTCGATCGGCCCCTTTTGTTTTACTTCGGCGGGTGTCGCGATCGGCTCGTGTCGCCGAACGAACGTTTCCGTCCGATACCTACAAGTGCTGCACGCAAGGGTCGCGTTGTAGGTGTCGCAGGCAAATCGTATAATCCGCCGTTTCATAATATGCCTAGGTAGATCGTAAAGTATGAAAAAAAAAGGAACAGAAGTCGCACTGTATAAGACGTATTATTTTTGCAAACGTAGATGCGGAGCGAGCGAAGCGAGCGGAGCGTTCCAGCCAAGCTTCATATAATAATCTGTTCAGTTATATGATAATTTCTATTCCATATCTGCATAGGCATATTATGAAACGGCGGATTTTACGATTTGCCTGCGACATCGGCAAGGTTGCCAGATGAAGTTACTACCAAACAATTTTTAAATCTGTAATTAAGGCTTTTATTGCAATTACTTGGTTTTCATACAACATCGTAGTAATCATAAAGGTTAATAGGTACAATAAAATAAGCATTATGTAAGCAGTAAGGTAAAATTCTCTTGAATTTTTTAAATTTTACAAATGAATGATAACCAGTACAACATCATGCGTTTGCATTGATTGATTTTTTTTATACCACTAAGGTGGCAAACAAGCTTACGGTCCGCCTGATGGTAAGCGGTCACCGTAGTCTACGGACGCTTGCAACACCAAGGGTATCACTCGCACATTGCCGACCCCTCAGAAATCTAATAACTTCTTTCTTGAAGAACTCCATACTGTAGTCCTTGGAGAAAACCCTGGCAGGGAGCTCATTCCACAACTTAAGCGTTCGCGGGAGGATTTTTTTCTGAAACTGCACTGTACGCGACCATTTAGGTTCTAAAGTGTGAGAATGAATTC
The DNA here is from genome assembly GCA_946406115.1 of Apoda limacodes. NCBI lineage: Eukaryota > Metazoa > Arthropoda > Insecta > Lepidoptera > Limacodidae > Apoda > Apoda limacodes. The sequence goes on along the minus strand of OX291549.1, from coordinate 21,841,148 downwards.
CCTGCCGTTGGCGAGCGGTGCGATGGTAGAAAGTAGCCGTGGGCATCATTTCGAACAATGCCTCAGAACACAAGCACCCATTGTACAAGCGGTAGAACACACACAGGGAGGCAAAGTCTTTCCTCAGACTTAAGGGCTCGATGCCGCAAGTGAGTTTGGAATCGTCGACAATTCTCACAGCCCGTCGTTGAACCGAGTCAAAAGGGCCAAGCTGGTATCCGGGTGCACGCACCCAGAGATGGCAGGAGTACTCCATATGGGGCCGAACTTGCCACTTGTAAAGTAGCAACCTTCGCCCCGACGTGAAGTACCATTTCGCTCTGTTGAGTACAACAAGTTTTTTTAGACGCCAGCTTCACCTTGTCCTGCAGATGATCTCGAAACATCGCTAGAGATGTTTACACCAAGGATCCTAATTCTCTTGGAGATGGAGAGAGGAGTGTTCTGGAATTTTGAGGCCACAGTGAATGGGGTTTTCTAAGCGGTGAACGCGCAGATTTGTTTCTTCGTAGGGTTGAATCGGGCCAAGTTTTCCCGTCCCCATTCAGAGACGTTAGACAGAGAGGTCACGATTTGAGACACAAGTTCACCGCGCTTTTCCTCCACAACGGAACGAGGAACGTTTGCACGGCCCGTTTTATAAGCGTCTCCAGTACTGTCATCTGCATACCAATGCATGTTGTTGATGTCCAACATGTCATTGATATACAGTAGAAACAGCGTAGGAGACAGCACACCAGTATTAATTTCCATGCTATCAGAGCAACTACCGTCAACTACGGTTCGTATGCATCTGCTGGACAAAAAGCTAGCCACCTATTCGCACAAACCCTCGGGCACTCCGTAAGATGGCAACTTCGATAGAAGACCCCGGTGCCAGACCCGATCGAACGGTTTCGCTATGTCCAGGCTACATGCCTACCAGAAACGTGTCTATTCTACTTGGCAACTAGCCTCAGGCCTAAGCGCCTGTTAAAGCAAAATTAAAAGTAGAATCAGGTTGTCCCATACAAACTTTGCCCCCCTTTTTCACTCTCTTAGGGGCAGAATTCCGAAAAATTCTTTCTTATCGAAAGCCTACTTCATCCAAGGAACACACCCGCCAAGTTTCATGTCTCTACGGTCAGCGGTTTAGGCTGTGCGTTGATCCATTCAGGACAAAGAAATTTATACGTATAGATTATTAATCATTATATATATAAAAATTACGTGTGACGTTGTTTGTCCACGATGGACTCCTAAACTGAACCGATTTTAAATTTGATTTGTACACCGCGTGCAATTTGATCCAACTTGAAAGATAGGATAGCTTACATCTCAATTTATAGTCGCAATATTATTTTATTACAAATTATTTGTCTATTGTCTGTTAGCTCCAAACGATTCTTCAATAGATGCCGCTATTTAAAAAAAATACAAACGTTTCATATAAGCTACAATTTAATTGCATAACCACCACGTGTCACAATTATCTGTTAGCTCTAAACAATTCTAACAGATGGCGATATCTGTTAACTGCATTGAGTAAGTATTCAATAGATGGCGCTATGTTAAATATATATATATATATAAACGTCTGCACCGAATTGGACGATTTAAGTTGTGTTTATTATTGTTAGGGCAAGGTTTATATGAAATAAAAAAGGGTGGGAGTCGGACCCGCGCACAACTGGTAAACCTATTGTAATGAAATTTTGGTAAATGGTTGTGCACACCACCGGGGAAGGTTTTTGAGAAATAAAAATTGGTCAAGCATACGCTGGGGTTTTTAAATTAGTAGTACAACCCTTTCAAAATAGGTGGCGCTCCAGTAATATTAAAAAAGAGAAACAACGTTCTCCGGGTTAGCTATCTGTTATTTGATCCAACTTAAAAGATAGGATAGTTTTTATCTCGATCTGTCAAGTGTGAGCCGGACTCGGGCACTTTAGGTAAAAACCAACGTTCGCCGGGTTACAGAAGGACGGCAGTGGAACAACGTTTGCCGGGACCGCTAGTTTTATATATATCAGTCTGAATAATTTTCGATTTTTGGAACATTTTGAGCACAAAGTCAAAACCATTTCGTAAAATTGGTTCATTGAAAGCATTTGATCGGTTTCGGTTCAGGATGCGGATATTAAATTATTTCGGCATCTGATAGTTTCTTTTTATGTTACTGTTACGCAGTTTCATAACATTCTGGTAGGTGGTAAGTACAAAACCTAGCCTCGGTCAAGATTTAGGCCCTTGGGTACCTACTGCAAGCGAAAGACTCAAACTTAAAAATTGTTGCCTGGCTCCTTATACATATTTAAAATACTTTTATGGGATTCAGTTACGGTTTTTGAATTTCGGATATTTAAAAGTTTCGTTTACGGGTATTCACGTAACATCTCTGATTTAGATACTAGTAAAAATAGCCAGGATAAAAGGAATGGTTTTAGAAGGTGGAGACTTTACTAAAATGTTTATTCCCTAAAACAATTTAATAATCAAAATCCATTTTTCATTCATTCACATAAAAACTACATATAATTTCATACAGAAATACGATTAAATATATTTTTCTTACTCTAGCTACATTTAAATAATAACTTCGTAATATGTAATAATTGTTTTTTTTACATTTTCTTTAAATATGCAATAAATAATTTTATACTTAATTGATTACTTATACATATATTTAGGTTTTTCTTCGCGAGTTATTAGGTACTTTGTTGTTCATATGTGATATCAGGTATATTTATCAATTGTTTTTAAAGATATGATATTTCAAATACAGGAAATTAAAAAAAAAATGCTTTGCTACTAAAAGTGTAAAATGCCTTTAAATACGAAATATATAAAAGTGGCGTTTTGTTGACCGACATAATACCAAAAGAGAATGAATCAAGATTTATACTGTGTTATACAGAATTAATGACTTTTTAACTTGGCAGGATTATGACATTGAACGCATTGAAGCAGTCAACAAAACGCACATATATTAAAAACCTTTTTATTAAACCTGTAAAAACGTATATATTATTAAATATCTTTGTTTCTTAAAATGCGTTATTATCATATATTGCCGCAAATTATTGTTCTCGCAAAAAGCAAATTTTTGCATTAAATGGCAGTAAATTAGGTACAAAATTCTTGAAGTTTTTGTTGATTTCATATACATTTAATTAATTCAATAAAAACTTTGTTTACTAAATTTTTCACGGGCATTATACCTTTGTGTTTTTCGACTATGGTAAATAGTGCTATGTGATAATGACGCGTTTTAAGTAGAAAGGGAAAATTTTAATGGTTAAAAATATTAGGTGGAACACAGTTTGTATGAAAAAAATATGTCCGGATACACTTCGGTAAGTGCTTAAACTTACAAAAGTTGTAAGTAGTTTTCTACTTTTTTTTCCTTTAATAAATAAAAAAACAAATTTATTCTTATTTGCGAAAATTAGATTTCCACGACTACTTGAATAAGGAAAAAATAACTGACTAGAAATAACATGATTATAACGGTACCTACGTACCTATATACTAATGTGATTTCTGTTTTAGTTGGTATGAAATGTTGTGTAGGTACAAAGGATAATCGACAAATATATTTTTACATAAAAAAATAATACAAAAAATAGTACACAGAAAAGTAATGAAAACCCTAAAGGGCGAGTAAGTAAGTACCTACTTTAATTCCAAACGAATAGTGTAATACAGACAATAGGTAAGTATTACTCTTTATTCAAAAATAATGACATCGGCGGCCCTAGCAAAATATAAATTAAACTCATTTTGCCTTAAAAAAAATCTAGTTTCTAGTATTTTCAGGCACTTGCCTATGGATAACGTTGCTTGTTGACTGCGGGCTTAATTCAATTCAAATTTCAGGCAGTAATTAAATGTTCATAATATTTTATAACCATTGATCTTATTCTATATTAGTATAATCCAACAAACTTTTCTGAATCGATGGTCACAAATCCAGAACTGCAGTCGCCATATTGAAATGCTGTAAGCTTACAACGACACTAGCGACCAACTGCCAAAGGTCAGACGGTCAGAAAAGTGTGTTGCACTATATACACTTTGTTTATTTAGCAATGTATCTATATTTGCAATCTGTGTTCTCCTGAAATACTAGGGATTGCAGTTTTTACATGAAATTTAATTTCAACAGGACTCAGTCTAATTTATTATTATGGTGTTGGCGCTGCCCAGCAACCGGTACGGGGATAATTTTTTTCATATCGATGGGATTAATGCATTCTATATATATATATATGTCGCAGCCATCTGGTTAAATTAGCCAGTTGATTTGGCGCCATGGCTATGGAAAAGAAATTATCATGTTTATTTATTTTCTGACTGACTATGCAGTTGGCTGTTGCAGCCATTACTGCTTCACCGGAATTTTTTGGGCGAGACTCTGAAGGAGCCTCAGCCCGTATAGCGCCCAACGCTCAAGGGTTCCCCGCGGGGGGAGCCTCGACTTGGGTTGTCGCTCTCGGGGGCGTCTCTTCGACCGGCACTGAACAAATTATTATATGAAACATGACTGGAACGCTCCGCTCGCTTTGCTCACTCCGCATCTACGATGATACAAGAGAAACTGAACCTAATCCAACATACATGACTTATACAGTGCGTCTGTTCTGTTCTGTTCCTTTCTATTCCATACTTAACGATCTGCCTAGGCCTCCAATTAACTGGCTAATTTAACTAGATGGCTGCGACATATATACAAAGCCAAACACTTGCAATAAATTTTGGTTACAGCATATGTTTACATATAATTAAGTATACTACTTAAAAATAAAATTAGAAAATTTTAAGGGATTTTAAAATGCTATGCATAGTAGGTGTAAGAAACACAAGATAATAAATAGACTTTTAAACATCTTAACAATTGACACTTAAGTATATAAACATTCAATTTTTACCAATAACTGTATATAAGCAACAATTTTATTAATTTTTGATATATAACTATTGTGAAATTCAGCCGAGTTAGTTATTATAATGGAGATCGGCTGATTAAATCTGTCTGATAGGCATTTATGCAAAAAGAAAATATGCCGACAAATTATTTACCGACTAGTTGATAAATCTGATTTAGTAGATAAGATACCTGTTATCATGTAGATATGCCTTTGTAAAATACACTTTTATCTCTTGCTAACACATATTTTAATATAAAATACTTATAATTCAACCCAGTACCTAGAGCACCTACTCTATTTAAAATACACACGGATAAATTTTCGTGGTATTTGTAAAATGTTATTTAAATTCAAATCAAATCCTATAATTTTCTTTTTTTTACTAGCAATTATGCATGATTAAATTATAAAAATCACAAATAATTCATCAGCTATTAAATCTTACTGTAAATATTCGGCTGAAAAATTATTGCCAAACGTTGTTATGATTTCTGAATGGCTGGTTGGCACAATATACAGTTTACTCAGATAGTTGTATAAAATTTTGGATTTTATTTGTTAGTATGTATTTTTAGTATTCTGTCGTTACACTTTACAAAATCTTGTACATCATACACAAATCTAAACCATTAAAACAATTATAAATATTAGCGAAACGATATCAATTTTAGAATAGCAGAAGTAATGTACTTTATCAACTTAGCTTAGTTGTTCGGCTTCTCCTTTTCGGTAGTTTCTTTTTCTTTATCTTTCTTATCCTGAAGCTGTTGCAAATGTGCTGGCAAAGCCTTCAATATAGCGTGTACCTTCGAAAATTTGCAGGAATACTTATATCAAAAAATTATATTTCTAAAATTAAGAACATTATTTCTTTTAAGAATATGATTTCGACAAGGAAATCCGATTTCGACTATTATTTTATTCATTAGTCGTGATGCATCATAACATATATTTTGTACCAGCAGTTGCCCGCGGTTTTACTCGCCCTAAATTCAGGTCAGTGTAAAATTCAACGGCAACTCTTTAATTATAGAAAAATTACCGACTCATTCTTAAAGTTTTCAAGTAGCCTATGTACTTTCCCGGGTCTTGAACTATCTCCATGCCAATTTTTAACTAAATCGGTTCAGCGGCTTAATCGTGAAGACGTTACAAACAGACAGACAGACAGAGTTACTTTCGCATTTATAATATTAGTATGGATAAAGGCTTTGCACACTCTTCTGACGAGCTATCACGACAGATAGATGTGTACCTACGCCTTTATGGCTTCGAAAATCTTCTGGTGCATCACGACAAGACAGAACACTTGTAGTATGAATCTGTCTTTACTTTTGCTTTATGCTGCTTGCCTAGTTGTGGCCTATAGTCCACTATCCACATGCTAAAAATTGATGTAAGGATTACAAGCTTTGAGACAGACGATTATAAGGACATACAACGTGCCAGTTAAATAAAAGGATTTGACATAGTCGCAGTTTTTTCAATCGAAGTCTCAAAACACAAATTTATCAATTTCTATTAGTGTACATCTGATACAGATATAAGCTAATAATCAATTGACATGTTTTTATTAATTTCATAACCCTTTTTTATAACTTATTAGTTAGTTCTCCGCAGTGCTCTAATACAAACTTTGTTTCTCTATTTTTAAGAGAATGAATTTCCGAAAAGCAAAGCAAGTTACAGAAGAACTCATTTCAACTATCGAAAAATGTTTATTGCAGCGCCCCCTGGCGAGTTAACACATTAACATCTGTCTAAGAACTCTGGTGATGGAACAACAATAAAACATGTCTGTAAACCTGCTCTGAAATGACATTCATACAATTCCAAAGTCCGCATTGTAATCGGATCTATAGTTTTGCCCCCTGTTGGCCTCCAACCGTAAAGCATGTCTAAGTACCTGCTCCGAAATGATACCGTTTAAATGCAAAAACCCACGACGTAATTGGTTTAGTAGTTTTTGAAGAAAATGGTAACAGACATAGGTACAAACAACCTCTAACTGCAAACGCATATACCGCATACGCTCCGTTCCGTCTGTCGCGTCGTGAGTAAAAGTAGGTACTTTAACTGTAACACGTCAGTCTTCAGTTGCAAACTAAAAATCTAAATGCCAATTATCTTCCATTTTTTTTTCAAAAAAGAACCGGATTCCTATGATTCCTATACAAAGTTTTATCTAAGTCTTTACTGAGGTTTGATTCTTCAAAAGAATGTAAAACGTCATCATTATTTTCAATAAAAAGGGCAATTGCAAAGTGCTTAAAATTTTTAACATCCTGGCTTTATCAGCTTATGGAATGATTTGACAGTAGATTCAAGTGGAAGGAGAGAAAATTTCAAGTTGTTGACCCAGTCACTTAGGTTAAGAACAAGAGTCAGGACAAGTTCAGGAGTCAGGCAGGACAAATACCTTTATACATAGGTATAGATAGATAAACAATACCTCTTCTGCAACGGCCATGAGGACGAACTCAAACTGCTGCTTCGTAGCCACAGTGCGCGGTCGCTGGTCTCTTATATGTTCAAGAGTGGCGGCAATGTCGATCTCCTTAGCGCCTTTTGCCATACGATTCAGAACCATGTCGATCAAGCAGTAAGTCCCTGTGCGTCCAGCTCCATCACTAAAAATATATAGAGATAATTATAGGTATTATGACAACACTGCCTATGATGTGCTTTTTTAGGATTCTGTGTATGACACGCACTTGGCAGAATTTATCAGTGTCGCCAAAATAAAGGAATAGGATATTCTTGTACATAACATATTTTATGACAGTTAAGTAAAATTTTTGTGTTCCGATTTAATAAATTCTATATAAACTTTGGGTATTTTATTTTGTAACTAGATTTTACCAGCGTCTCCGCCCGCATTGAATTGGATAATCGGCGTGGAGCTCCTTAATTATTCTAATGAAGCTATAGCAAGCTACAGCTATAGATGTAGATATAGTTAGTTTAAGCTCTGTCTTCGGGATGAAATACTTTTCATCTATGTCCAATTCCAGAATCTAACCTATATGTGTGACAAGTTTTATCCAGATTCGTCCAGTGGTTGAAGCGTGATTGACAAACATACATCCATCCATCCACCCATCCGTCTAGACATAATTTCACATTTATAACATTAGTAGGAAGTAGGATATTCACTAGCATTCTATGAATGATTATAAGTTATGCGACATGGTAATTAACGCCGTATGATAATAACACGTTTTGAAAACTGAGCGTTCATAGTTAAAGATACCTATTTAGTGTAATGAAGATTTTTTAAGCAATCTACTATTTCAGTTAGGAATCGAAGGACATTATTTTTCTATAGCCGCGTGACGTAAATGATTGATAGTAAATTTTGTTATATTATCTATTTATTAAGGAACTTCAGACGCGTTTTCCTAAATCAATTACGCAGGAACTAGATAATAGTAAAGTAGATAGTTCAAAATAGTTCATCAGATTATTGTAATTTAGATAATATGATAACAAATAATAATTTTGATTTTATTTGTATGTAGATGCTACATGTTTAATAAAAACTAAGGTTTACCTGCAATGGACGACAATGGGACAGGATCTTCCTCTGTAAGATTTATTTACTTTCCTGCAACAAGAAAGATACGAAATACATACGTGATGGTTTCACACGATACTTACCTACCATACGATAAAGTGATTTGGTGAAGTGATCACCAGTTCCTTTTACTCGAAGGCTGCCTGGTAGAAATCGCTCGGTGGATGCTTTATCTAATCACTTTCTTCTTTCTTGTACTGTTCTCTAGGAAAAAGTCTCGACATGATCTCCCCATTCCACAAGCGTTCGCAATGGGAAGTTCCTCTGAGACCACGCAGTGTGTTACCAAAAGTGCGAAAATGTGAGTAGGAACTCCCAGCCGACGGTGAACAGGGCGATGGGAGAATTAAGCCGTGGGCATAATTTTTCAACAATTCCTCAGAATACAACCAATAATACAAGCGGAGGAATACACACCGGGTAGCAAAGTCTCTACTCAGACTGAAAGATTTGATACCGCTTGTTAGTTTAAGATTGTCGACACCCTTTCAGCTAATATTTGGATCAAGTCATCTGCTTCAAATCAAAGGTGATAACCAGGTCAAGGTAATATTTACGATTAGTTAATGTGATAATTGTAGTACAATAACTAGATGCTACATGGAATGGCTTACCTTCTAAACTCAAGGAGAGCCTTAGTGGACGAGGGTACACCGTTCTCAGGCCAGGAGAGGAAGTGGAACTGGGTGACGGTACGAGTCTCACCAGTGCGCTGGTTCTTCAAGTAAAAGCTTCGGACTAGATAATCGTCGCACCAGATATGCTCGCTCACCAAGTGGACCTAAGAAAATAGTAGGTATAAAATAAGAAGATAAGCTACTTAATTGTATTATTAGACTAGGCGGTGGTGACTTTTCAAGTACATTGTTTGTTCACACTACTGACTTTACGGTGAAGGAAAACATCGTGAAGTGGAGTCCACAATCCGCACTAGGCTTCGTGATGGACTATAGCTAAAATCGTCCTCGTTCATAGTACAGGTAGGCCGTTCACCAAAAGTGGGGACGTACAAATAAGGCTAGAGTGAGAGTGAATTTTGAAGAAGTGAAAGTTGCAGCTTTTTCCTAATCATCATCATATTCTCGGATGATGGATTTTACCATTATTAAGACCTTATTAATATCTTCCTAGACATCATTTGACGGGGGTTTTTATAACAAATGATATAAAATTAAAAAGCTATTAAAAAACATCAATTGCTTACAGTTCACAGTGGTTATTTATAAAGGAAATGTTATCCATACTATCCTATCCCGAGAAAGGACATAGGCTAAATGAAAACGTCAAGTGTGAGTCGGTTTTTTTTTCTATAGTTAAGGCTTCTTAACTATAGAAAAAAAACGGCAGCTTTGCCGTTGCAATCCCACACCGATCACCTAGGGCAAATTTGGCAAGGAGATAGTGTGAATCTAGGGGGAGGATATAGGCTACTTTAAAACGTCAAGTGTAAGTCAGTATTTTTCTATAATTGAAGAGTTACCGATGCAATCCTACACCGATAATCGAATTTAGGGCGGGTGAAATAACTATCAAATAATAGATATCGACATACTTAAAACCAATTTTTGTTAAACATCTAAAAATACCGAGACTCAATTAAATAGGTCATCATAAGTAGATGCTCAGCGTACACAAGACCAATCATATAAAGTAGGACAATATTTTTACCTCATAGATATGGTAGAGTTCAGATCCTTCCTCAGGCCAATACCGATGGCAGAGCTGTTGGCCGTTTTCAGTGAGACGTGTTAGCATGACCATGACGACGCTGCCCTGTTCCCACACCATTTGCCAGAAGTCCGGTGCCGTATGCGCCAGGGGGCCTGCTGCTGCGATGTACGCTGGGTTCCGGGGATCATGGTCCGTCTAATGGAATTGTACAAAAATCTAAGTTGTTTAGAAATAGCTCCTGTAGAATATTTTTAGGGCAACGTTTGGAATGGTATGGAATATTGTGAAATTGATGTTGTTATCCATACAAATATTATAAATGCGAAAGTAACGCTGTCTGTTTGTCTGTCTGTACGTTACCTCTTCACGCTTGAACCGCTGAACCGATTTAGATGAAATTTGGTATGGAGATAGTTTGAGTTCCGGGAAAGGCCATAGGATAGTTTTAAACCCAAAAAAATCAAAAGTTCTTGCGGGAATAACTAAAATCGAACTCAAACAAACTATAGCGTCAGTATTCTTATGAAGTTGATGTAAGAATCCCATGCTAATTACCAAACTTAGCGCAGGCGGAGCCGCTGGAAAAAAATTATTAATTACCAGCTATAAAGTTTTGACGTTTGTTTGTTACTCAATCACGCTTTAACCACTGGATGAATCGGGAACCGCTGAACCGATTATGTATGACGAAACTTGGCATGGGTTTGTGTCACGGCACTGCTATTTTTAATCCCGGAACGCTCAAAAAATCCCGACTTATTACAACGTTTGTTACTCAATACTGCCACAATGGAGCATCCAATCGAACTATTACGCAGAGATAGTTGAAGATATGGAGAAGGACATAGGCTACTTTTTATCTCGGAAAATTCAAAAGTTCCCGCGGGAGAAACTATAACAGAATTCCACGGACGAACTATAGCTGCAGCTATAGTTTGCAATAACAAACTTCTTTAGTATAATCAAGGAGTTGCCGTAAAAATCCCACGCCGATAACCAAATTTAAGGCGGGCGGAGCCACTGGCAAAAGCTAGTTTATAATGATTCTGCCATTCGGACGGCTTATATTTTATATTACGGAACCTTAAATGTGCGAAGTCACGCAAGTTTTTGTTGTAGTTCTAATTTGCTAACATTGATTTATTTTACATGAAAGAAAATGGAAATAGTATAATTAGTGTCAAATAATACACGTTCTATAAAATTAATATGTATATATCTTATATGTTATTATTGCCTACAAAGAATTGACATTCTTAGATACAAAAGTCCACAAAACTCTCTCATATACAGAGACACGATATGCACTGTTAATCAGCAGGACTATTGCCTAAATCCAATGGTAAATGATTTCAAGTCCATTACCATTATTACGCAGCGCGTGTAGCTATTATGTACATATATTCAACATACCTACACGCGCATGGCAGTGGAAATGGACTTAAAATTTAAAAGCGTTTACAATTGGAGAATTACATGTAATGTTACTTACAATAGTTGAGGCATTGATATAATCAGATCCCAGATGATTAGAGAGGGTATTCAGCGCGACTCTTGAATGATCGTAAGGCAGCACATCAGCATAGCGGTTCTTGCCAGTATTTTCTGGTTTGAGAGCGGCTGCGGTCGCGCAGGGTTCAGCCTCGTAAGCGCAAAGAGCTCGCCATTCCTGCTCCAAGCGATCCTTGTTACGCAAATGGTCCTCCATGTAAGCCTATCAAATATTAGATTACATCAGTGATAAAATTAAGTCGATAGAGGCGATCTATTAAGTCCTAAGCTGGCCTAACTTACCAAAACCATATGTCCAGTTGAAATATCCATATTTGTCAAAGCAGGTTCTTCACTCCTGGAAATCGTGAATGATAAGTAGGTATAGATTCTCTGATTAGTTGCTGAGACATGTGCAAATAATATAAAACATTGTTCAAATTGACTCTCTCACCTAAAATTTTTTTTAATTATCATTAGTATTAATAGAGTTCCGTATACTCTCTGCTGTCTGTCGGTCTGTAGAATTTCACTGCTATTACTATGGTTGTGTTTTGTTCATTATGTACATAATGAAATAATCCAAGTATACAGTGATGAAGTAATATTTGTGTATAGCTGAGTCAGACATATTTTATTTATGTCTTTCTAACTTGGCTGAATAATTACATTGAACGCATCGATGCTGCGAACGGAATATACCTCTTGGACGCACACAAGGCCTCACGGAACTCGAAATCACGACTGTACTTGTCGTTTTCAACACTCCAGTCAGAGATGCATGATAAATATCTAAAGATTATCGGAAGACTGAAGAATTCCTGTCTATACCTATATTGAAACCTTCAACTGACCAGGATGAAGTGCTAGATCGCGTAGACGGTGAATTGCCGTCAGGTTCCCGGGACAACGATGTAATTCGTTGCGGAGGATCAGCGGGATGAGGGGTTGTTGCTGTCGTTTGCTGCCCAGACCACTTTCCTGACATTCGGGCCCGACACAGCTCCTGCAAATAACAATTAAAAGGTGTATGCATCAATTTTTTTTTATTGTTAGAAATAACAATAATGTCTCATCAAGCTTAGATACCAAACTATAAGATTCCTTTAAAAAGTTCTGTTTTGTCACTGATTCGGTCAGGTACTGGTCACGTTACAAAAATAATTAATACTTACGACACCTGCTAGCAAATATCGACAACCTGCAAACTTAGATATCATGGGCTCTGTCTAGGCTATTATAGATAACTTCGCTTCTAGGCGGCTTATCGAGATGAATCACGCACCGGATTTTGACTTCACCAATAATACAACTCTGTGAAAGCCGCATATTACGTGCAGGTTTTTTTATGTGATGCACGTAACACGTAACGATAGGCAGACAAACAAACAAAAATTCTAAGGATAATTAATCATACCTTTTTTGCTTCTATTGCTCTTATTAAGACCCTCATATTGATTTATCAAGTTACAATTTCATCATATGTATCTATATAGATAAATGTAAAAAAGTAGACGTTACCTGGTAATCTCTAGTGGCCTCAGCGTCTATTTCCGCAGCCGATGAGAGTCCCTGCATCTTACTTTTGGTACTCATATCACGTTTCAGCAAAACAGCAAATACTACCACTCCTACCAAGAGTACAGAAAGGCTTCCAACAAGGGCAAGTATTACTGGCATGTCTAGACCAAAGAATTGGATTTCCGGTGTATCGATTTGACGAATTACTGGATGCTTGCTCTGTGAAGTAGTTATAACACCATTTGAATAGTTATGTATCTTTTTTAAATAATTACAAGTACCTAACTAAAGATTATAAAACTTACCCGATCACCAACGCCAACTAACATTATCTGCGCTCCAGTTGCATGACGTAGTTCTTCTTTTATATCATCTAAAATGTTGTTAAAAATATTAACTTCTCTTGGAAAGTTATTGTAATAGGTCCGAAAATCGATATCGATATTTTTGTGTTTTCTTTACGTTTCATGACTCGGAGAATCATTTGCAATCATTTTTAGAGTGATGTGTGTGTGTGTGTGTGTGTCATATTTATCGGAACATTAAAAAAAAAAATCTCAAGAGAAGTTGCTTGTACGGCAAGTACGGCAAGTGCTGCCAAACCGATTTTTTTTTTACTATTTGTGAAAATACTTTATTTATTTTGTTGTTGATGTTACAACACACAAGTTAAAAAACGTATTAGTGATAAATTACTTATTAATATGAGCGATAGCACATTTGATTCGGTATGATGTTTTATTCGCAGGATGTTCTAGCACCCAAAAGATTGCCTCCCAAAAGGGTTTCGTACCCAAAGGGTAAAAAACGGGCCCTATCACTAAGACTACGCTGTCCGTCCGTCTGTTCGTCTGTCACCAGGCTGTATCTCATGAACCATGGTAGTTAGACGATTGAAATTTTCTCAGAAGTTATATTTTTGTTGCCCCTATACAAATACTAAAAAACAGAAAAAAAATTTAAAGGGGATCCATCCAACAAACGATTTTTTTTTTGTTTTTGCTCGATATTGATAACGGCGACTGGTAAACCCTTGAAATATTCATAGAATATTTAGTTATATATTCACTTTAAAAATAAATAATTAAATTAAAATAAAACAAATATTTAAGGGAGGCCCCCATACAACAAACGTGATTTTTTTGCCGTTTTTATAGATAATGGTACAGAACCCTTCGTACGCGAGCCCGACTCGCACTTGGCTGATTATTTAAATTTAATTTGTTAATAACTTTTGCAATTTCCGAATCGCAGAGCTATTTAAGAGCTTTATCACACACAGCTTAACATATTTTTGAACTTGTGAACTACATCAATTATAAAACTGTGAAAGTACATCTGTACATTATTATATATATATATATATATATATATATATATATATATATATATATATATATATATATATATATATATATATATATTATTATTATATATTTAACATACGTTATGTTATTAAAATTACAGTTTTTTTTTCATTTTTGTCCGTCTGTCTGTCTGTAGATCGAGCGTGTTAAATCATCACGCAAGTACAAAAACTAATAAATGGTTTTTGAGGTGAGTTTTGAATTAAAATTTAAACTACGTTTTGTCTAAATCCGTTTAGCATAATCGCAAACAAGGTTCGGGTATGATCCAGGGAACTAAGTTGTGATCAAAAGCTAGTATACAAAACTTAATTAGAAATATATTAGACTTTGAACTTCTTATGCGTGAGTGTGAGACAAGCGAAGTGCCTTTCGTACTTGCATTGTTAGGGTTTCGTAAAATAAGATTTATTGCTAATATCTAACTGGCGACTGAGCGAAGAGAGAAAATCATGTATTTGATTGGGGTATCAAGCAAGCCACTTTTGTTCAACAATCCCCAAAAAACATCATGTTCCTCTGTTTAATTACGACAAAGGTCAAATGAAAAACAAACACACATTTGTATTTATATATTAATAGCAGTGTTCCGCGGTTTTACCCTTAGAGAGATCTATATCCGTGGAATAAAAACTTTCGGTCTGTGTTTGAAAGGGAAAGAAGGTAAGTTATCACTGTTTCATAATATTAAAATAAATTAAAAAAAAAATGGTTCTCACCAATGCGTCTAGCCACATTAGTAGCATTATATCCTTTACTATTTTTCTCCACTTTGAAGGTGACTTCACTCGGGTCGACACTGAGAAAAACCACTTGGTGTTAGCTAGTGTTAAGTCAGATTAACAAAATAGGTAACTAATTATCGAGTCACGTCGTTGCGCATCAGAAAGTTATCGTCATAAGTCGTCAGAAGAGTGTGCACGACTTCATACAAAATAGGAATAAGGTTCTGATGCCTGACGACACGACGCAACACTTGTAATGTGCCCTTGCCTTTAGAAAACTTTTCGAAGCCGCGTAACTTAAAATGGTGAACTTTTTAGGAGAACAAAAACACTGACTTATTTTTTATTACATAAATTATATAACTGCAATAAATACACTCTTTTAACACTGGTAGGTCATCAAAATATTTTCATTGTAACCGTATATCAAGTGAAATAACAGAGTTTTTATTACTTTTATTGGACCTTTGTATCACATATAAGAAGCATATTATTACTTTTAATGAACCTTTATATCATATACAGGAAATTTAATATCGTTTTTATTTATATTATAGTAAAAGTGAGGATACTAAAGTAAGTAAAGTTATAGTCATATGAACGGATATTATTTGCACATCCCTACTTTTTCTTTAATATTTTAATGTTTAGTCAGGCACATAGTTTTTTATACTTGTTGCCAAATTTGTTAAAAAAAAATGTAATAACTTTGTTGACTGTAGACTGTAACGAAGCAGGCAATACATTCTGATTTTAGAATTCAAATTAGATAAGTATAGAACCCCTAAGTGCGAGAGTCCGACTCGCACTAAAGTTCTAACACCATGACACATACATACATACATAAGATCAAGCCTGTTTCCCAGAGGGGTAGGCAGTGACCAAAGTCTGCCACTTGCTACGATCCTGGCATATCTCTCTTGCCTCATCTATACGCAACAATGCTTTCATACATTTTCTACGGTTCCGAGTACTCCTGACCTGGCCTTTTCTGAGAACGTACTTTTTTTTTATTAACACCATCATATTAGTCTTATAACCATTTTTTTTAGTTTTTTTGACTAATCTACTATTATAATAGAATTAGACTATTAATAACTAACATAAATATGTAAGTAAATACATTAAAAATCTCTGTTCTTAAAATTGAACTTACCGAGGGTTAGTAAAAGTATTTTTTTCTAATCCGAGCATCTCTTCAAGTTTTGAAATAAATGCGACTCCCTCCTTCCAATCTCTAAGAATCCTGTTACAAACAACAAATAAGTTGGTAAATAAATATTGCTGGATATATCACACAGCACCTGGTCCAGCTGGTACAAGCAAGGCTTTGAACTATGGATACCAGACAGCTGTTACACATATACTAACACATATTTACCTTTTTCTTTTAGCATACATACGAACATATTATATATAGAAAACAGGCTCAAGACAAACACAAATGTTTATTATATAAATATGTGAAAATCTAACCCTACGCCCTAGGTACAACAGCCAGCGTTACTTAAAATCTATATATATAAAAGAAGAAACTGACTGACTGTTAAATTCAATGAGATATTAACGCTCAGCCCAGACTGGGTCTAAAAACTTAAAATTTAGCATTTGGGTTCCTTACTTAACGTAGGGCTTCACTAAGAAAGGATTTTAAAAAGGATTATACAATGAGGGTTGGAAGTTTGTATAGAAAAGTGACAATTTTAAAGCTAAATGCATAATAATTGGTATTTGGTCATTAGTGTTGAAAATTAGGATTGACTTGTTTCACTGTTTTTTGTTTTTACCCGTTAGGGGGCAAAATAAGGGATAAAAAATTTATTTTTAAAATTTTTGTACGTATAAAAAATATAAAAAAAATAAAGTTTTCCATGTTTAATGCATGTTATTTGAATAATTTTTTGCAAGTAATAAAAAACTTTTTACTTTGTTTTATTTATATTAATTGTTTTTCATAAACAGTTAAAGCTTTTATTTTAAAACGTCCACGCGGACACAGCCCGGTTTGGACATTAGTAGTTTCAGTCTCTCGCGCTAAGGGGTAAAGAATCGAGCCCGCCGCGGTGTGTACAATAAATCTCTTAATTTCTCAAGTACATTATTTATTCAACCCCTAAATTTTCGGTGAAGTAAAACATCGAGAAGCAATCGCCAAAAAATCGTACTTATGTTAAGTCGACGAACCGCGCTGGACCCACGTGGTGGACTCTGGACCAAATCGCCCTCGTCTACGGAGGGTAGGCCGTGCACCAACACAGGCCAACGTATGAAGATACAAATATATATGATATTAATAAACTAACTTGTTTCTGAACAACACAAACGCGTAGGAGGGATCATAATCATAGTCATTGTGGTCATGGTCTCCATGGTTATTGGCCATATTCTGCGTACGGTCGTGACCTGCAAAAAAGAATCTTAATAATTGTCATAGAATTATGACAAAATGAAGGAACAAAAATATGACTCCTCCATGCATATTTATTTTAATTTGCGATGTAGGTAATATTTTTTTTTTTGGAAAACCGACTAGTACCTCTTTAGATCATTTATCAATTTCAAACACTATATATAGATATCTTGCATTATTGAGGAAAACAATAAAATAATTAAAAAACACACATATAATGATCTCAATATATAAACATACATGAGATAATCAGTAGAAAAAGAAAAAGAAAGTCTTCTCCGACAAGCATTTTTGAAATATTCATAAAAAAACCTACATATTGAAACACAACATTTAAAAAAGAAATTAGGCATTCAGGGCCCATTCATGCTATATTCTGTGTAAAAGAAACTAAAATGTGCTGGATTCTAAAACATTAAGTGCATTCTCATACTAAGTATAAATATGTACAAATAAGATATTGAAGTGCATATCGAACTGCAAAACACATTATATTATAATATTTATCTGAACGTAGCATTGAAGCCTTTAAAATTTATCATAGGGAATAACAAGACATGTCTAAAAACAATTACTTTAGGCCGCTGTGACAACTAACCTGTCACAGATTTATTGTGGAACAAAATCTTTAAGGTTTTCGCGTCCAGGCGTGGCCCAGGCTTTTTAACATCGTCTCTTTCCCTACGTTTAAAGCCCCATTCGTTATATAAATCTTGAAATTCCTCGGGGTAAAATTTGGAATTATCACCTGGAACATCGCCGGTATTTGTTACACCTTCGACCTGGGGCGAACGTAATTTCTGATTCGAATTTCTTGGTCTATAGGGCCCTAAGTGAAACAAAACAGCACGAAAACAATAAAATATTTGTCAAATAAAAATAAAAATGAAGAAAATAATTATTTTTCATGTATTTGGTGAATTAATTTTGCTTTTATACAAAAAAAATATAAAGGGGGATATAACTTATTTATAGTACTTAATCATTAATAAACTCACCCTGCAAATCATCAGCATTAAGTGGTCCACCTTCAGCATAAAGAGTTTCCTGTGGCATCATTTTTGAATTAACAATATCTCGCCAGTAATTCATCAAGTACTCCATGTTTTTCGAATTTTTAGTGTCTCCTTCGTCAAGATCTGTAATAAAAATAAAATATATTTAAGCAAATATCCCTTTTTTATATAATTTTCATTAATTGTCAATTAAAACCTTTAGCGTTGTATATATCCAATTCACCACTTCCAGCGTCAATAAGAGAATCTTCCGGTCCGTCTTCATCTACGTAAATTCTTGGTTCAGGAATGTCATTATTCGGGTTTTCGTATTCAAAGGGGAAATTCTTTTCAGCGAAACTTTGTCTATATTTCTCTAAAGCATTTGAACGAACCTCGGCATCTAGTGGTGAAAATCTGTTACCAGTTATATATTCCACTGTATAAGGTGGAGCTTTAATTTTGTGTTTACGAAAATGAGCACCCAATCGTTCTTCATCTGAAGATCCTTCGAAAATAGGATCAGTTTGCTTTGTTACAACTGCTTCTGACAATGATTTCTTTGTCTTCTCGTCAACCACTGTAGGAACGGTGTCGGTTTCGTGAGGATTTGCTATCTGTTCAGACTTAAGTCTTTCTCTGAATCCTTCGAATGGTATTATGATAGGCGATTCTTCATCGCCAGTCATTAACATCAGGTCACGTATTTTATCACCAGTATCTTCATTGCTGTGATCATCAAGAACTGATGGTTCTGTAAAATAATTCAGGTACTTAGTATTATTAACGAATATATGTTTAGTGTTTAATAACTGTAATGTAGCCGTACCTTTTGGTATTATGTAAGAAATAGGATCTTCATCAGGTAGCAATGGTGGGTTATAAACTTCGTTTGCGAATTTAGATTCTGATAGTTTTGAATTCGGTTTAAAAAGAATATAGGCCGTCTCTTGAGGTTGAACCTTAAAACAAGTATATATTCATTATCAGCTGTCGAAATACAGTAATTTTGTAGTTTGTATGGAGTGTGATAACTACAAAAAATTACTAATGGAATAGACCAAAATAACTTCACTCTGTTGTGTTCACAACACACAGTACAAAACAAGACTATCAAAACGGGTAAGGAACTGACCTTTAAGATACAGGCGTACCTATTTTGATGGCCCATGGTCCTTTGCATCTTATATTTAAAAAAAAACCTCTTTTTCCTTTTGTAATGTGTAAAGTTACAGGGAATTTGTTTTTGGCGCTCTTTAAAAACAATTTAATGGTTTAAGATTATCTCTAAATTGATAACAAGGTCTTTAGCAGAAAAAATCTTTGTTATTATCTAATATTAAAAAACTGGTTGCCTGTAAAGTCGGTATACGGGCGAAAGTTTTACGTGACAATGATTTTATGTCTGTCTCTCTCGCTCTTAGGCGGGCGCGTGCCTCTCACTCGCTCTCATTGTGAGCGCATAACGTGAGCGGAGCGTAACGCAGTTTCTTGAAGTGTCACCCGGCAAACCAATTTATAAGACGTTGTCACGTCAAAAATATTTAATGTTTCCATAGAAGAAGAAAAAAAAACCTCACATACATCTAAATTTTCTTCTGCATCTTTTTCTGAAGTAGAAGTTATCTCAGGGTCCGCAAAGTGTTCACATAGGTTTGCGTTGTTCTGTGAGGGATCGCTGCAAACAATCCATACTAATATTATAAATGCGAAAGTAACTCTGTCTGTCTGTCTGTCTGTTACCTCTTAACGCTTACACCGCTGTACCGATTAAGATGCAATTTGGCATGGAGATAGATTTGAGTCCCGAGAAAGGACATAGGCTACTTGAAAACGTCAAATGAGAGTCGGTTTTTTTCTATAAATGAGGAGTTGCCGTTGAAATCCTACACCACCGATAACCGAATTTAGGGCGGGTGGAACCGCAAGCAAAAGCTAGTAATCATATAAATAATCAATCACATATACCACATGAGCGTTTAATAAGTAAATTTTTTAATTAGAAATGTAGTATTTGCGTAAAGATACACAAAGCGTTTGGTAGTAAATACTTTTACCAATATTTCCAAATTTCTAAGTTGCGTATATCCACAGGCAGGAAATAGTTTAAGGAGATCAAACCCCACCTAATTTTTTTCGTATAGGTACTTAAGTAATCTACCAGTAGTCAAATTCAAGTTCAGTTCAATCCCCGTTGGTGTATTACTTACAGAGGTTGTCTTAGTGCATACAGCATGGCCTGCAACACGCACTGCGTGTAGCTGTGCTCCCACCGGTACCCTCGTGCTGCCAGTCGCTGCAGCTCCGCCTCGAACTGCTGCAGCTGAGCTGTGCTCATGTCATACCTTAGTAATAAAGAGAAAAAGTTTATTAGGATGACTAGAAAAAGTGTTTTTGTCTGTGCTACTTTTTAACCGTTACATAAAATACTTATTGTGAATAACCTTTTTATGTAAAACAGTTCAATTGATGTTTTAAATATCAGAATTGAATTCAGTTTTATTTACCTATTCAATAATTATTTGATTAATACCAAAATGTTTTTTTAGATGTATCATCAAAAATGTAAGTACTCTATTTTCTTTATTTGGAAACATCTCGAAGTCCCTGGATGTCCAGGGACTTTAACCTTGGCATGTCTTGTCGTCGTCGGCTAACCCTAGTCATACACAGATTCCCTCGTAGCTATTACCTACATATAAATATAAAAGTTGCTGCAATAATAATGGAAAAAAAAACTCAAAGTCATGGTGATACAAAGAAAACTAATATAATATATGAAAAAGTCTATTTCTAGGTATATATATTTGTTATTGCTTAGCGTTGCCACGTAGCAATTTAATGAGCTGATTTTTGGCACAGATACTGTTGAAGGGATGGAGAAAAATAGGCTTCGTTTTGCCCCGGAAAAGTTCCCATAGATTGCTATAGCAAACTATTTACTATAATCAAAGACTTGCTGTAGGAATCTCTCCACGCTGATTACCGAATTAAGTGCGGGCTAAGCTGTTGGCAAAAGCTAGTCCATAATAAAGTATTACATTCCTGTCCGAGATACGGAACTTTCGTGTTGATTTAAAAAAAAAGTTACGAGGCCGATTTTATATGAATAAAATTATTTATACCAGAATCGGTACAACTTTACCACTTTACTAAATTAGTCGGCACTTAATACAATTTTCTTTTTTGACTTCGATCAAGTGAGTAGGTTTATTTTTTTGACCCCGAAGCAACACGAGTATACCTACAAAGAGAGAATGAGATTCAAAATTGATTGGCACGACAATTATTATCTCTAATCTTAAATTATTCTTTCCGTCGCGTTGATAATTCTAATTAAGAGTTTTAGATACAATCTCTTACCGATATAGAGACTCTTCTTCTCGTTCACCTTCGTAGATTGGTATACATTTTCCAAACGCAAAATCTGCAAAGTAATTTTTAGCGGTAATTTATGTTCTAAATAAAGTGGTTTAATACTAAAGAAGGTTGTTACACTTACCATCATAGCACCATTCCACACCGTTCACGCAGAGAGGTGCGCTGAATAAACAGCCTATAACAAAAACAGCTATTTGTAGCGCAGACCTTAATAAAGTAAATGAATTCTAACACAAGTGCAATAAGAGCTACTGTTCGAGCAAGTATGTCGGAAATATTATCTTCAACACACTTGCTTGTAAAGTCTTACTGCACTGCTTATCTAATACCTTAAAACGAGCAATATATATATCAATATATATTTATAATCTGAATCTCGGAAACGGCACCAACGATTTTCATGAAATTCTGTGTGCAGGTAGTTTCGGGGGCGATAAATCGATCTAGCTAGGTTTCATTTTTAGAAAGCGTCGTTCTGTCCGTGTTTTTAGGCACTGATAAACTGAAAAATACGACTCGTCCTGACGTCTATTGGCGAGTAGTAATACTATTATTTTTAACGACACAGCAAATCTAAAGCTACTTTACAATAGATGGCGTTGTAAAAAAAACAAGCGAAGCTCGGTCCTCCAGGTATTAAGATTATTATGCAGCTGATAAAACATGTGTGTATTTTACATTATCGCATTACCAGTGCGGTAATCTTAAATTAAAATCTACAAAACATAGGCTGTGCGTTTTCGTTTTCTAACACGAGATCGGCGTGATAAGTCGACACACGAGTAGACAGTGTAGCCCTAGCCGCTCACCTATGTTTCCATCGGAGTGTACGGGCGCCAGCGTGCACAGTAGTGCTAGCGCCCCCAGAGCCAGGCGCTGTGCCTGGTAGCTCATCACATCTGTGGGGATCACCAAAAAACCACATTTAAAACGTTGATACCTTATTACCACGACATATGTAGGTATGAACTTTAAACTCTCGCGACCCTTTATCCGCGTGACCATATCTTAAGAAAGATTAAATTGGCTGTTCCTTAAATGTACAGTGCCGTTTGAGAAGAACTCCCTCCCGCGAATGAGCTTCCCGCCATTTCTCTTGTGAATTTATTTTCGAATTCATTTCGATTTCGAAATGGTAGGCAACTTGCGAGTTATGCCCCCGGTGTTGCAAGCGTTCATAGGCTGCGGTTACCGCTGCACATCAGGCGCACCACAAGCTTGTTTGCCTCTTTGGTGGTATACAAAAATGTTCACAACAATATCCCAATGACACTAAGGAAGTCTTTCCTGAATTGCAATAAAACATATCTTTATTAAATAGTTGACATTTTCTATAGATGAACCGAACAGTCCCGTCATTGCAATTTGGCTACATAACTCTTAAACTCACTTTATTGGCATAGCTTCTCTAATTGAATCCCTAAGAATATATCACATAAATGAATACGACTCCATTTAAGTTTTATACGCAGATAGTAATTAAAAACCTAAAGAATATTACAAGCAGACTGCGCCTAGCCATTAAATTTCTCATAATAGCAAACCACTGGTACGTATACAGCATAAAATACTTGAAGTGCCAATCTACGCAAAGCAATGAGAAATGTCATCTCGTTTAACCGACATCCCGCTGGTTCTAAGAATAGATAATAAATCTTGAATATTGCTGGCATTTTAAAGATAGAATTTGTCGTGGTTTTCTTTTACAGTGTTGATAGAAAATAAATGGTTTACTTATTACGCACGAGCAATTTTTGCATAAAAATATCTTAATCGACAAAGAAGTTTTTCCTAACACACAAACGAAATGCAGTAATGGGCGGAATCGAAACAAAGACACATTAGGCGAAAATGATAAGATTTTCAAGAAAAAATGTTGAAGAAAATATTTTTTTCTCTAACATGCTACGATATGCAATCTTCTTTGGGAGAAATCGTACTTGCAGTACAGTATCAGAGAACGACCCGCAATGATTTATCCGTCCGCTCGAGCGCTCCAGCCCTCAAATATGAAATTCGAAAATGAAACGAATTTTTTGAAACCCGAACATTGATAACTAAGGAAATAACTCATCAAGTTTTCTTTAAATTTCGGACTGGCACAACAAAAGGAATACGTCATTTAAATAATTAAAAAAGTAAAAAAGAAATCGACATTTGAACGCAGCGGATTGGCGGCAAAATGACCTATACTATTTTTATTATTGTCAATACAGCTGTCAAAATAATTAGATGTTTTACACGCATGTTTAAGAAAAGCACAATACAAGCCTTAGCTACAACTGAGCATAACCGGACCTCGGCTATGCCCCGGCACGCATAGAGCATAAGATCTAAGTTTGTGCTCTATATGTTAAGCAAGGTAGCAAGCACGAGTCCATAACCTTTTATTCAGCATTAATAATAGCTTCGATTTCAATGTTTTTTTAAAGTTCCAATATTTTTTTCAGGTCATAATAAAAACAATTAATTATTTAGATGTATATAGGTATTTGGGATGCCTTGATGATCTAGTGCAAGCAATAAATACTTTCGTGAGATATTGAATCTAACGCTTGAGTTAAACGAATCTCGTACCTATTCAACAAAAGCAAGTAATAGACTACGGTCTGAAATAAACATTTATTTATTTATGTTTTTATTTATTATAGTTGTTCCTAAAATTCTTGGTATTTTTCCACTATTTAGTCTAGGGTGTTGATTTCCATGACCCTTGTCAAAATCCGGCCTGTTCCACTGGTTGACACTTCTCAATGGTTTTTGCTATCCTTTTTTCTATTATTTCTATTGCAAACAGCTTATAGGTATACATCGTTGGCAATAAATGGTTGAATGTTGTTGATATCTGACGTATTACCTTTTTAACCGACTTTAAAAGAAAAAGAGGTTGTATGATGGTTGTATGTTATTTTTGTTTTTTTTTAGTTGTACACGGACTTGATTTTTTTTTACGTATAACGTAAACGTATTATTAACCCACAGATTGCTCCCATTTTGATTTAGTAAGGATTGGACGAGCTCCTTTAAGGCGGGGTTGTAGCACTTTAAGCCATTTTTGAACATGTGTATCTATCAATATCCTTATATATGTAATAAAGTAATATAATTTATGTCAAATTAAAATTGAACCCTTATTAAAGAAAACCCCAACACAAAAACATGATTTGTTGTAATTCGTTTGATATATATTTTTTTTATTTAAATAACACGATATGGATTTTTAAAACATCAAATTCTAAGGATTCTGTTTCCTTAATATTTTTTAAGTTACACCAACAGATTAGGCCCAATTTTTTTAAGCCTCACAACACTTATTTCATTTTCATACATCATTTTTCGAGGAGAAAAGAAAAACTGCCAGATTCTGAAGGCAACAACTCGCGATTCGCAAACATTTTCCGGTCAGCAGTGTTCGCCGAGATGAAATAGAATTAGGGTGTGTGGTTCAGTTAACTTATCCGCTCAGCGCGTTGCACTGATTTCTCACTTCTTACGTAGCGTTTTTTTTTGTAAATATAGGTAAGTCGGACCACTTGGTAACATATTCTGTTATCATCTATGTAAAGTCAATATTGCTAATGACAAAACTTAATTTCTGGGCCAACTTCGTGTAACTGGGCTGCAATATTGCTTGTTTGGCATATGGTCAGGTGAAACTGAATCCCATGTCATCAAAATCTTAAAAGACAATGTTTTGGGGAAATAAAATGGAATCAAAACTTGTCCGTTTCTAAATGGAGTATTTTCTGTCTAAAATAATAGATCCCCGAAATAGTCGACGATTGGGAATAAGAAGAATAAAAATATAGGAATTAGGAGGGAGCCGAGTAGTAGATGATTTATGTTTTTTTAAGTCTATGCCTGAAACAAAGTAGAGGGCAGGTAGAGAACTCATTATCTGTATTCGCCCTTTTATCCTATTATTCCTATATTGTAAGGATTGTCTATGAATTAAAACTTACAAGCTGTAACGACCCTTTAAATATAAAAAAATTTAGCTTCCCCTTAAGAACACTTTGCTACTAATTTGCCTTGGTAATAGGATTTTTTTATAGGAAAGTATCTTTTTTGAGCACTCATTACTGTTTTCAGTAATGTTACTTTTTAATTATGACATGACACACTTAAAGGGTCACCAAAACATAAGTAATACCCCTGGTGTTAGGCATCTAGTTAAAATCAAGATACCGTGTACTTGTTTGCCATCTTTATGATATACAATGGAAAAACATTAATTTCTTTCTTCATATACATGTTACGGGTAATGATAGAAGATTGTGTATACTTAGGTTTAACCGGGTTTATTTAGAATTACCCAAAGCTTTTGAGTAATGACAAAAAAATAAATGAAATAAATTTTAAATCGGGATTTAATCAGACTCACCTAGGTTTACCCTACGCTGCTTGGGTAATAATAGAAGTAGTGAAATTAAAATCTAAATGCATTGATAGCTTTTGTTTGATAAAAAACATAATTAGCTTTCCTAAACATATCACACGTACTTAAAGTATTTTTAACAGAGATAATTCGTATAGTTATGTAAGTAGGTAAAGATTTTTTTATAATAATAGTTCACAAAAGGCCTGTTAACGATAAAACATTTTTAAAAAATACTAAAATAAATCATTGAAATAGATATTTTTTATTTAAATAAGACAAACTGCTTTAATACTTTCGAATTGCAGAATATTATTGCAGCCCTGAATGTACACTTTTTTGTAGCACATTTTGTCTTGCAATTTTGTATACCTTTTATAAACCTTGCATGACCTCCTAAAAACGACTGTTTATTGCAAGTTGTCGTAAGTTTTTTTTTTGGTAATATATTTTCAGTTTTAACCAGTTTATCTTGAACCACAGAAAACTGGTATCTTGAAATCATTTTCTTGATAGTTCCACGTTAGTTTCCTGGCATATAAAGATCGCTAGTAATTACTATAACTGCCTAATTACTATAACTGAAAATCTCTTCCTCTATCTACATCTGGTATTTGGACTCTTACCGTATCTCTAACAGAACATAGCAGGAATTTTAAATTAGGAAAGGCTTTCATTTTTTTGACTTCGAATTTATTAATTCTTGATTTTCTAAACTTAACCGTGCAGATAATCTATTTTCATCTATATTTCGTTGAGTATGTACAAATTTCACACAAATTTGTTTCGTGTGTACCGTTTCGTTTCGTTGTGGCAACACGCGAAGCTGTACAAACGTTATCAAATGGTCTTGATTGACAATGATAAATTTGTAGTTACCGTCAGGGTTTGACTGCTTGTCAATTAAATCTACTTGAAAGCAACCATTCATTTCAGTGGACAGATTCGCATAGTCGTAAATACAACTTTTTTTCTTCTTGAGTAACATTTATGTATATTTTTTTTATTCGATGTTTTTCTTCATGCCCAATGGCCATATATCATGCAAAATATCGAGCACCTCATCATTGATCACATAGTATTTCGTTAAATTAGAGAAGCAATCACTTTCTTGACGACACTTACCGAGCACAAATCAAATCGTTTCAATCGCCCCGCGCACGCTTTTGGCCGCGTGCTCAAATATGACGCAACACCGAACGTTACCCAGGCAGCATTGGGTAGATGAGTCTGGGTAGATCCCGAATTGAAATTAATTTAATTTGTTATTCCGATATTACCCACAACCTTTCGGTGATTCTAAGTACACCCGGGTAAACCTAAGTATACACACTCAACATACATATTAAAAATTGTAATGCGTATTTGAAATAAATGTATTTGTTTCGTTCCATACTATTTTCATTTTAAATATTTAATTTTAAAAACCGTCCAAATGCGTGATTCAAGCATCAAGTTAGGCTTGTAAACCAATTTCAAAACAATTATCGTTAAAGGTATTTAGGTATAAGTTATTATAATTTTTGTTTAAATACTAGAAGTTTAAAAGTAAGAGTTTGTGTCTATACGACCACATATGATAACATGCACACACTTTTTACTTTGGAAGCCAATTAATTGCAGAATATACATTAAAAAAATGTTTAAATCTCAAATTCATCGTCAAACGACACTCTATACAAACGGGTGTGCGAAAAAATGTTTCATCCCTCCGTTCAATGTATGGAAAGCTACTTTATTTTTTTTTATTTCAATTACAAAACAATTCAATTCAAGCAAGTTCAAATAAGTTTTAATCAGAATTATTACAAAGACGGCTGACTAATGAGGCTGTGACATACGGTCGGACGGACGGACATGATGAAACTATGAAACTAACTATGCGAAACCCAAAAATTGAAATATTTAAAGGAGATAGAGAAGACGAAATATTGATTTCTACCATGAAATTTACTTGTGGCCAACCTATATACCTAATAATTGATTTGCAACAATAATCTACTAATAAACATCATTAACTTTGGTTTTTTGTTTTATTAACAGAGAAATTATAGTAACAACACAAGTACACCACTTTTGGACCCATTTTTGTTAATATCTTTAAGCCTGATAATGTTCAGAATTTATGATAATATGTAAAATGATGTATGTTCCAAATAAGCTTTACAAACAGACCGAGCTTTCCTTAAAAATACGTTGTTATTTAGTTGTTTGTCTCCTCTGAAAAATTTGATCGCCTGGATTTAAAAATACAATGGGTCTCAGAAATACGTGATTCAATTATACTGTTTCGTTATATCTGTCCGTCGGTCCTTAAGCGGTAGGTATATTTATATAGTTAAAGTTAAAGTTATTTATTAAAGTTATAAAATGTTTCGTATTGTATTTTCAATCATTTGTTTTTAGGATTACGTAGATATGTGATAAAAGAGAAAGATAGTTCTTTCCTATCATTTATCCGCTTGACTAATGTATAGTTTCGAAGAAAAATTAAAGAAAGTTCTAAGTTTCTTAAATATGGACTTTAAGGATCAACTAAAAATTTAAATTTGTTTAAAAGGGCAACTAAAAATTAAAAAATAAACTTTTTTCAACAAAATCATAAGCCGACTTCAAATCCATTAAAGAAGAGGCTTCGCCTTGAAGACACAGAAGAGAAAAGTTAGTACCTGCCTAGCTTCGTACTAGTAAGTTAGTACCTGCCTAGCTCCGTACTAGTAAGTTAGTACCTGCCTAGCTCCGTACCAGTAAGTTAGTACCTGCCTAACTCCGTACCAGTTTTTATGTGAGAAGCGAGCTCTAAATATAAAAACCTGTGATATTTATTTTTACATAATTATTTAGATAGTTCCTGTGATAAACAGCTGTGAAAAATATAGACTTCGAAGCTACACCAAACCGTCAAATAACTAGTTATGGGTAAATAAACTACATAAAAGTATTATGGGTAATTCATTACTAATTTTACTACCCAGTTTCATGGGTAATTCACCAGTAATTTTACAACCCGAAACTCATTCAATCAAAAAGCAATCAATTCTAAGTAACATTATGGTAACATCTAATAAGTATTCTATAAATATTTCTGTATAGAGTCTATTGACGCAAGCATTCGTGCCCTTTGCATCCCACGCCAGCCAGCTCGGCAACCTACATAAAAATACCTTTGCCTTTGACAAAGAAAGGCAGAAATTAATTATTTGTACTAGCCACAGTCAGTCTAAAAATAGAACCAATAGCATTCAATCCAACGCAAAATCCACCCATATAAGAACTTACAACTTACCTGCTTTAATAAAAAAATATTATACACATAAGAGAAAGACAAGGATATATGAAGTAAGGAAATAGTGTCAGAGATACAAAACACTTTAAATTCTACAGTAATGTAAATATAATATAACAGCAATAATAAAACATTGATAGTTTCATGTAACAGGTTTCATATTAATAGAATTAGATAATATGGCGTACCAAGGAAAGCCATCCCTTAAGAATAAAAGGTGTCATAACCAAATAAAATAATTATTTACTGACCGTTTAGGGCCGGCGACTAATCTGGAACATATCCGTGATACAGGGTCCACTTAGGTATCTCACAAAATGCACTGTATCTTAAGCCTGGAGGCCTGGAGTCGCGGACGCGAATTGCCAGCTGTATACGTACGTCCCTCGAGTTTGCGCACTACAACCTTATCGATCCCGAGCTATCCCATTCAGCCGCCCACATCACTAACTATGCTCCGAACAGTTGTTATACTCCAATCATCATTAGATAAGGCGATATTGGCACTTGTTTTGGGGCTTCTACACTTGAAACACTCCACTGGACGCTAATAAACAATGTCACGATAAATGGAGCTAGCGTTTTCGCGTAAATTAAAAGCGCCATATCCTTCGTCTGTTGGATATGATATAGTATAGTAGTTAGTTAGGTAGGTATCTACGCGTCGCGTCGGTCTGGTATGTCGGCATGGTGGATGGCCCGTAATGGCACCCACGCAGTTCTTATCGCTTGTATAGCAAGCACCCTGCATGTTAATTATGTTGTTATGCGATAATGTGGTGCTGGCTAAGTCAAGTATCGGTAGGTATATATCTAGTAAGTATGATTTAGTACATATTAAAGAAGCGCCGAATAGTAATTTTACCGAATAACCGAATACCGAATGTTATTCGGTTGGATTCTTACCGAACCGAATATCCGGCAGAACTATTCGGTTCCTCACTCTGCAAATTTTGCGCGCAAACAGGTCTATCTTAGGTCTAACATACTGAGTTCTAGCCGCCAGCCGGCAAGCGAGCGAGCACAACCTCGCCGCTCGCTACCTATCCGCTGCCCCGATACTTTTAGTTAGACGCAAAACGTCTGATGAACCCAAAGCATAAAAAAATATGCACATTTAGCTAGAGTTTCCTAAGTGCACCGTAAACAGTGAAAGGTTATTTTCTGAAGCTGGAAACTTTTATGAAAAAAATGCAATAGACTGTTGCCAGATAGAGCTTAAAGTCTGTTTTTCCGTCATCACAACTTACCCTTGGTGAATAACAATTATTAGTTTCTGTCTTATTTTTAATTAGGTAATGCTTAACTGTTTAATTCGAAATAAAAATTCTATTGACAACTGAAAATAGGCTTTAGTTGTTTTTCATAAACCTATATGCTAGTCCATAGTAAAATCTATCAGGTGATTAGGTATTTTAAAATCTTCAATATTCATTAGGTAATCAGCTTTAAAACTAAAAAATATATTCGCATTAAAACCGAATAATTTAACCAAATACGAATAGCTTAAATTTGCTGAATATCCCGAATACCGGAATAAACGAATATTCGGCGCATCTCTAGTACATATGCTTTTAGTTCAATGTCTTTTTTACTTCCGAGCCGTTGTTACTCCTTACTATAGATAGGTAGCGAGTTAAACACGAAGGTCGGACAAAAACTAAATTTATTTGTTTCATTTATGAACTAAACTTAAAGTAGAGTGCTTAGCGACAATTTATTATAAATCGATAATTAACCCACATCATAACATAATGAATGAATTAATGAGATACACTTTATTGCACATAAATACAGAGAAAAAAAAACAGTCAAAAATATAGGGTATAGTACATAAGGCGGTCTTATCGCTATTAAGCGATCACTTCCAGACAACATTCGGGTACAGGAAAATTTCTAAAAGTTAAATTGTTTGTAGAAGGTCCAAAGCCAATAAATCGTTAAGAAGAACTTCAACGAAATAATTCAAAAATAACGAAATAGTTCAATCTCTTTCACTGACCACTTTAGCCCTGCGTGACAGGGGGTGAGTCCATGCATCGTCGCATGGAGTCTATGAAGGTTGCGTTTAGACAACGCATAGACGACACTGGCGTATGCTATTATGGGGCGAATCCAAGTGCTGTAAAAAGTCAGCTTATTTCTTAGCGACATTTAACTGTACTTGCCTATCATGGGATATAGACGACCTAAGACAAAAGCGGCTCGGTCTCTAACTATGTTGGTGTGATCGTGGAAGTTCAGACGCCTATCCAGGGTCAAACCGAGATATTTGGCCTTGTTTTGCCAAGGAATGGCACGGCCCAAGAGTGAGAGGGAATATGGTCGTGGAGGGCGGTCTTTGGTGAAGAGAACGGCAGAGCTTTTGTCGGGATTCACTTCGATTCTCCATTTCCGAAACCATTCGCCTAGGGCGGTGATTGCGGATTAGTGTCCCTTAGTGATTCGACTCACTTGCCTGTGGGTGGTGTAAATAGCGGTATCGTCCGCGAAGAGGGCTAGTTGGGAATCTAATGTTTTAGGGATGTCGTTGGTGTACAGAAGGTACAAGATAGGGGAGAGCACGTTCCTTTGCGGGACTCCTGCTTGTATAGGAAGAGGGGAAGAGAGAGTGCCTTCGATTCTAGCGAAAACTGCGGTTCGACATATAGTCTCGTATGATTAGTACGAGGCGGTCTGGTTGTACAGTTTATAAATTAAACCGTTGTGCCAGATTTTGTCAAAGGCTTTCGCTGCATCGAAAAAGACAGCGCCTGTTTGACGGGGATTACCTAGTACTGGTTAGAAGCCAGTGATAGGTGTTCCGTGATACGGAGGACTTAGTGGACGCACGAGTGTTGGGCGGGGAAGCCGAACTGCTCGTTGATTAAGATGCCTTTGGAGACTATAGAGTTCCGTAGGCGAGCGAGGAGGAGGCGTTCGTAAAGTTTACCAAGGGACTTTAGAAAACTAACTAAAAACTAATGTAAACAGGGTGGTAGGAGGAAGGCTCGGTACGAGCTTTCCCAGGCTTGTGGATGCTTAGAACAATCGCATCTTTCCATTGAGAAGAAAAAATGCAATTGTCGATAGCAGCGTTGAAGATGGCTGCTAGAAGACAGAGAAGGGGAAAAGTCAGGCGCTTTAGAATATCGTTGTGGATATTATTCGCGTCGGGGGCTGTGCGGGGGCGTAGGTCTTTATGACCCGTTTGACCTCGTCGACCGTAATAAGGGGCAGAGATTCTCTGCGCTCCACTTCACCTCTACCTCTCGCGCGTGATTGGGATAGAATGGTTGTGTACTTAAGGCACATTGGGCTTGAAGGCTAGACGCAAGGCAGTCCGCTGTTTCGTTGTTATAGAACGCGGGAACGTTGTTGGGATGGGTTAGCGGAGGGAGGGAGATGAATGAATCTGATTTCAACATTCTGGCTAGGCACCAATAAGCTTGATGAGAAGGAGAGATATTCTCCATCAGATCACCGAAACGTTGGGCGCGAAGCTCAGCTACAGCAGATCTTACACGGCGATGTAAGTCTTTGAAGCGAGGTTCTTCGGCGGAGGGAGCGCGATCGCATCTTTGGTGGGCTGCTTTACGCTCAGTCATTAGCGACCTGATGTGCTGAGGCGGAATTAGGTGATGGTAGTCACCAACCGGCACTTGTCTTGAGCACTCGCCAACGGTGGCGCTCAGGTGGCTAGTGAGTGAGTCGATAGCCACGTTTATATCGTTCGCAGATGAGATATTGTCGGGAACGCGATCTAGATGAGAAGTGGGATTTTCGAGTAACTGCTCGAGTTTTCCCAGTCAGTCACGGTTCTAGTGTCTGGAGGAGTGTCGGATGGGGAACCTAATCGGAGGTCTGAACTGGACTGAAGGTCGTTCTCGAGCAAGTCTTTTGAGGGAGATAGATAGGCCGATGCAATGATGATTGGCTGATGGCCGGTCATAGCTAGGCGGCAGATGGAAGCTTCTAAATTCGTAAGGGGTGGAGGATGGATGGGAAGCAATACAGCGAGCGTCTGTAATAGATGAGGGTGCCTCCGAGAGAGGAGCCACTTTTATTATTGCAGATGGTGCGATAGTAAGCAAGCGGAGGGGTACGGATGGCAGGTTTAAGGAATGTTTCCTGGATGAGGAAGGCATCTGGTTTGTGGGTCGAGAAGAATTCCGACAACTCCTCCCTTTGGTTACGGAGACCGTTGGCATTAAAATAGCCACTGGAGACGGAGCGGGGTTTTTCGCGCGCGGTTGTACAATCCATTTTGATTTTTATGATTTGGATAGCGCCCTTCGAAGGGCGTCAAAGAGGCAGGTAAGGGGCGTGGGGTCGGAGGATGACCCGGGACATAAGGGGCCGCCCCCTAGGTAGGGAATTCCCGTGACTGAGACGGGCCCAGGAAGTGTAGACAGATGTTTGTCTGTCTGGTTTATTTTTCCTGCGTTAACTAGCGCAGGATGTCGGCTTTAGGCGTAGACCGCAGGGAGGGGAGAAAGCACAAGGGGTGCCTGTTGGCGGGGGGCAGAGTGGCGCGATTAACCCTTTTTGGGTTTTCGCGTACTTTGACGCAGAGCTTTGGGGCACCCGCGCTGCACACATCATTGATATTATCTGACTTATTTCGGCCGTTGTACATCCTATGTACTGCCCTGACTGGGAGGCCTTGGGCGGTTTAGTCGTCCTTGACTGTGGTCTCTGTGAATTCCTTGGGAACTCCCTTAATAACTGCCCGCAGTACTCGCTCCTTATCAAGCGAGTACGTGTGGTACTCGTATCTTTAAGAGTATTAAGTATACCCTCGTATTTTAAGTATAAGAAACATGAAAGCATTGATATTGTGGAAAATTATGTGTGGTGTAACTCTAAATGACAGAATAAGAAATAGTGTGGAAAACAGGAGCATTGTGAAGTAAGATGACGAACATTGAGTAAGTCATGTTAAGGTGGTTTGAGAATGTGGAGTGGAGGAGTGTAAGTTAGTTTTTTTTATTTTTAAAAAACATATTTGCATTGGTCGATTAATAGGTAATAATTGTATAAGATAAATAAATACATATAATAAAACATTTAATTGTGATTAATCTCTTTTTAGGGTTTCGTAGTCAAACTAAAAACCTTTACAGCTGTGCGTTATCTGTCTGTCTGTTCGTGGGTCACAACTATTTTATTCAAAACGTATAAAAGCCGAAATGCTGTAATGTGGCACTTATATACACAGCCTTTTTACTATTTGACAAAAACTGCCTACCTTGCCTAAAGTATACGTTTTGACATAGTTAGGTTCCTTCCTTATCCCATCATAAATTAGTTGTCTATATGCAGGTTTCCTCGCAAAGTATTTTTTTCAGTTTTTGTTAATAAACTCACGCGTAAATTTTGTAAGGTTTGCATTTGATAATTTTATTTAATTTAATGCACTTTTCTTTATGGGAAACAAAAAATCATCTTACGCAAAGTTAAGACGGTGGATTCCTAACTGTAGGTAATAGGTATTTTGTAAGTATGTAAAACAAACCTACTTCGTTCATGACGGCAGATAGGTAGTAGAATGATAGAATGTTAGCACGCAGAATGTTCAATCATTGAAGTAAATTCTAAAGGCCCCAAAGTAAAATTAAGAGTTCCTTTTTATTTATATTTTTAATTTACATGAATGACTTGCCTTTCTTTGAGGAGAAGTTGTGCAAAAATGTATTATGTGCAGATGATACTTCTCTTTTTGTTGTTGTTGTTAACAGAAATAGAAGTAGTGCACTTTCTCAGATTCTTTGGTTTGCGACAAATAACTTCTTAATGCAACAAAAGTGTTTAAAGGTATTGGCAAGGAAAGGTTAAAATATCAGTTTACCTACATAGTTCTCTAAGAAAAATTCGAGGTCCAATTTATAAGATTGACCGTACTTCTCTTTTTTCAAAATAAAGACTGTATCAATATTAGCAGCTGTCTTACCCTAAAGCAAAATTCTATGCGACTTGACAGAATGGAATAGCTAAAGTAGACCAAGGGAGCATTGTCAGCATCTGTAAGCTGCCTAACTTTTCTAACTGCATAAGCAGCTGAATTAAGCTATTTTCCAATGTAATACAATACCGAGAACCACTGCTGAGTCTATTAATAGTAATAAAGTATAACTGGGTTTCGGATAGGGCCAGCGATAATTTAGGGCGATGTTATAATGACAATTTTATTGCCGAAAACATTAATTTTTTTAAATAATTTAAATTTTTTTTTTTGTTTTTTTTTTATCAATTGTCGATAGTTCACATTTTGTATGTGGTAGAAGGGCAATATGTAAATGTAAATTTTGAACTATGCAACGTAGAGCTATGATTTTAGTATGGTTATACAGATAATATCTTTGTCTCTTTGATTATATCACAAAAATATACATTAAAGGGCTAGTTTTTGCAACAAGTTTTAAAAATAAAAAAAAATCGAATCTTTTTGACAAAAACTTAAAAAAAACCTATTTTGTTTAAAATTTTTTGGACATTATAATTTTTGTATTTTTTAATGACACAATTTTTTTGACTTTCAAATGAAATTCTTTGTTAATCTGTAGGACGGGTACATAAGAAATAAATACTATTTTTCTGTCATCATCATCATCATATCAGCTCTTATTGGTCCACTGCTGGACATACGCCTACTCTATGGCGCGCCATTTCTCCCGGTCCTCTGCCTTCCGCATCCAGTCACCAACAGCCACCTTTTTAAGATCGTCAGTCCACCGGGCTCGAGTGCCTTCCCATACGCGGTCTCCACTCTAGGTTACGTCTGCTCCATCGACCATCGGTCCTCCGACAGACGTGGCCAGCCCACTGCCACTTCAGCTTGCTTATTCTGCGAGCTATGTTGGTAAATTTGCATCTCTTCCGGATATCCTCATTTCGGATTCGATTCCTTACAGACACTCCGAGCATAGCTCGCTTCATTGCGCGCTGAGCGACCTTGTACTTGTGGACCAGCAGTAAGTCATGACTGGTAGGACGCACTGGTCAAAGACTTTCACCTTCAGACTTAACGATATAGGCGACGTGAAGACTTGACGAAGTCTACCAAATGCTGCCTTAGCTGGATCCACCTATCGGTTTCCTTCTCAAAATTGTTCCGGCCCAGTTGGATTTCTGTCCAAGGTACACATAAACCTGGACAACTTCGAGTAAGGTACCCGCGACGTATACTAGCATTGGCACGAAAAGCCGCAAACGTATTATTTGTTATTTTTGTAAATGTCTCAAGTTTGTAAATTTTAACACTCAAATTTTATTTATTTGTATAACTTAAGCCTTTCTCGTCAAACATGACAAATATCTAAACCAATCAATCAGACCTACTTTCGCATCATATACTTGTCACGAGGGACAAAGGGCCTTGCAAAGACCTGCCGCCCGGAGCCTCGCTATGGGTAAGGCCGCCGCTGATTTGCGCCTACATTTTCATACGAAGCTAAATTAAATACACGTGCGGAGCGTATGCGTGAGCAGTATGGGGTTCTTCAAGAAAGAAGTGATTGGATTTTTGAAGTGCTTCGGCAACGCGCGAGTTATACTTCTGGTGATGCAAGCGTCCATAGGCCACGGTGACCGCTTGCATCAGGCGAACCGTGTGCTTGTTTGTCACCTTAGTGGTATAAAAAAAAAGTGATAATTTGGTGGCATAAAAACTATACGACGTAAGTACAAACTACATATGTAAAAATATACATTGGTGCAACAAATATACATGCGCGTGGACTATAGCACAGTCGGGGTCTCTGTCGCATTGACAGGTTTAGGCGAGAATCGCTAGCAGCTACGCACGTCGATAGTATCGCTTGGACCACCTCACCGCAAAATGTAACTCAACGTGTTACAAATTATGTTTAAGCTATTTTTCATGAGACCCATCTATGTCACTGACTTTCAGGTGACCTATAATTTTATACTGACTTTTACTGACCTGCTTGTGGATATATGAAATATCCAAATTAACAACACGCTCACTTCAATCTGACAAGCATTTTCAGATCTAAAGAAAAACAAACGTTTTACGTGAATGTATATAATTCAGATAAAATATTTGAGAACAAAGTTTGTTGCTTAAAATCGAGCATTAAAATTAAAGCAGTTACAATTCACTGGCAGGCTCAATATCTCTCTTTTTATTTTAAACATAAGAGAACAAAACATCCGTAAACATAGTACACAATATCATGAGAGTATGTTATAGGAAGTAACGCCAAAAAATCACCAAGAAAAAACTCTTCAAGTATGAAACTGAATCATAAAGTTTAAATTCAATGTTCTTACACGACAAATGCTATTTTTCCAATTTGTTGGTTTTTAATCAGTCAGTTTGAATAGCATAACTAAGCAGGTGTAAAACTTAAAAGTATTGTGTATAACACCATCAATAGGCAGGTGTACAGGGTAAGTATGTAAAGAATGATTTTTTCATAATGTTACCCCACTTGACTTTGTTACCACCCTATTTGAATTTTACTCGAATTTAGGACACCTTTATCAACAGATTCTAATAAGAAAAATAATTGTAGCTATAATATATTGCTATAGATGCAGGGAAACAGATTTATTTCTGCGTTGGTTACAAATACTATTTGCCTATATGAAATTCTATAACATTGGCGGTTGCCGAGACAAACAGAAGCAGTATTTTTTATTCATAATCTTTTAAATAGCAGTGATTTCGACGTTACTAACCTAAGCCTTGGCAGGACAAATAGACACAAAAACATGTTCTAAATTAAACAATCTTAACATTACTTGGGTAAACTAACAGGTACATGCTTGTGAGGCACCGAAACATGGATTTTATTATTTATTACTACCTATCTATGCCACTCAACGTGCCTTGTTAGCGTTTCAGTTTTAAAAAATCAATAAATGTTGTACAACTAAAAGTAATTAAAGCTTTGTTATTTTTATCATGACGGCAAAACATATGTTATTTTTGAAGCAGATATTATTTATAAGTGTTGCTTTGTAAACTTTACTTAGCTTGATAACGACTAAGGTTTCTAAAAAATGAAAATGAATTATTTAACGGAATTTTTAAAATTAATTGCGTCATTTACTGGGGTAACTTTGACAAAAAAAACCTTATTCCAATCGTATATACCCATAATTAGATAAATACTCCTACACATGTCACACAGCGCTATCTGGCAAAATATTATTGTTTACGCAGAAAGGATATAGATTCTTAAATGAATACTAAACATTTTAAGAAGGTATTCTTGTTTCGACAATGCTTGTCTTTTTAGGGTTCCGTAGCCAAATAGTAAAAAACTAAATCCTTATAGTATCGTAATGTACGTCCTCGTCGAGACCATCCGTAGGCATGCCAATTAATTTTTACAGGCAAGCGTCTTATGTCGATCACTTTCAGTTTTGTAATGAAATAGGATAAAACACAATGAGAGTGTACACTCAGGAAAAAAATTAATGATTTTATCAAATTTCCTAGTTTAAGAGTAACAAGATATTTGATAAAAAATATATACGAAATCATCACATAAAACACTTATTGTTATTTAACGCAATTTTTATAGTGTTCTTTATTTGTTTTAATAATAATCAAAATTGACGTTAATTTAAACTATTTAGCGTTAATTATTTTTCCAGAATACCGTACCACGGATAATTAATGATAAACATTATATATTTAAATGTAATATATCACATATAAAACACACCACACACAAAAGACTTTTTAATGTAATTATGATAAAAAAAAATTCTTTAAAATTTAATATAACATTGTATGACCGTGTGTTGTCAGAATAAATCAAAATAAAATGAATAAAGGGAAACGCAAACAAGGCTTAACAAACTTAACTGTTAAAAAAAATATTAGCACTATCAAAATCAATCCGTTAAATATCACTCGGGTAAAATAAAGCAATAAAATACAGTTGCCAATAATACAAATACTTTAAAAAAATCCTTAAATTACATGTAACTTCTATATTCAATATTATGCTTATATAATATTGCGAATATCATTCGATTGTTTCTTTGAGAGTTTAGCATTTTCATACACAAAATAGTAATTATCATTGAAATTTTCTAATCCCACATTTTACAAAGCTCAATCTTCTGTATCGCACCACCAACTACTATATATATGTTTACAGTAAAAGCTCTTTACTCGCGGGGGATACGTTCCGTAAAATATACCGCGAATACAGAAATATAGTGCATACGGAATGGGATTTGAAGGATATAGAATTTATAGAATTATAA
This sequence comes from Apoda limacodes, assembly GCA_946406115.1. Taxonomy (NCBI): domain Eukaryota; kingdom Metazoa; phylum Arthropoda; class Insecta; order Lepidoptera; family Limacodidae; genus Apoda; species Apoda limacodes. Next base: position 21,801,206 of record OX291549.1, on the reverse strand, counting down.
GGGAGATGTTCCTTGTTTTTTGATCCGCGAATACTAAAAACGCACAGGGAACTAGCGAATAAGCGCTTAATTTAATAAGAGCTTTGACTGTATACGTCAATCAAGGTAAGGGTCAGCTCATAGCGAGACGCGACGCGAAGTGAAGCGGCTTAAAGATGCGTAGCGCGACGTTGGGATGTGCCTTATGTCACTACGAGCAACGAGACGCAACACGTCTCGATATGAGCTGGCCCTAAGTGCAGCACGCAGCTTTGTAACTAAAGTTGCTGTTTTGTATACAAATATACAATCTGAGATTAAAGTAGGTATATAATCAGAATCTTTTACTCTAGCTTTTTTTTCTTTTCACAGATTTTGAATTACATTCATTTATCTAATCTATTTATCCATATACATTAATAACTTATATTTACCATTTTTTTTTTAAGTTTTATTTATTACTCAAAATGCCTTGAAATAGCAAGTCATCAGACATAATACAATACATAGTTAAAGTTAAAAATAAGTGAAAAAAAAGTATTTACAAGTTTAACTCAGATTTTTATGAAAGCTAGGCGCTAGTGCTCTAGCACCTTATGTGTCCTACATACCCAGGTCATACAAAATAGGATATTTTAAAAGCAATTTTTTCCTTTATTTTATTTTGTAAACAGCTGAAAAATTAAACAGTGATTTAGGCTCGAAATATGAGAAAGATGAAAGACACCATATCTTGGTTGGTAGTCAGAATTTTGTTCACAAATAAGACTAGTAATCGTTGATAATCTCCTTTTTTAAGTCGGTTAATAAGTGAAAATATGCCCATTGTATTAACCTACTTTGTCCAATATGGGACTTTAAGTCCTGACCTTACATTACTTGTAATGTTCTTTAACCTGTCACGCTGGTTAATAACTACCTGATTAAAACATTAATTGGTTAATATTTTACCATAGTAATAGAATATAAATAAAAATCTCAAATTTACTGTTTTTGCATTGGGAACTATTACAAATCACTTAAAATTTAGTTAAATTTACAAATTATTTACAGAATATGTACAAATCAATACCAATTTTAACTATATATCTTTCGTAAGTTTTCCTTTAGTAGTAATATCCAAAATATTTATATTTGAACCATCAATTTATCTTTGTGACTCACTTTTGTTTGAAGGGACAAGGCGGAGCGGGGCGATGAGGGCGTGGCTGCATTGACTCATAAACGTCATCATACAAAGCTGCGTTAGTATATGTCCTACTACTACCATACACTCCTTGATTATTACTATGCACTCCTTGACTACTACCATACACTCCTTGATTATTACTATGCACTCCTTGACTACTACCATACACTCCTTGATTATAACTATGCACTCCTTGACTACTACCATACACTTCTTGATTATTACTATGCACTCCTTGACTACTACCATACACTCCTTGAGTATTACTATGCACTCCTCGACTACAACCATACACTCCTTGATTATTACTATGCACTCCTTGATTACTACCATACACTCCTTGATTGTTACTTTGCATTCGTTGACTACTACCATACTCCCCCTGATTATTACTATACAGAGGTAGGTTACTGGAATACATTCTTTCATTATTACTGTGTACTCCATTACTTTGACATGCATGCACTCCTTGACTGCTATACTGATTGTTACCATATATTGCTTGGCTAGAAGACTGATTTCTACTGTAGGTATTCTCATTAGGTTGGTTACTAGCATAAACTTGATTACTTGGCTCACCAATTTCGCTATAGAAGTTACTAGCAGCATCATTTACACTAGCACAATAATTGTATCGATCATAATCAACGTTGTGATATTTCATTGCAGAGTAATTTTTAGAATTTTCCACCGTATCGCTGAAATTTTTCAACTTTTCCCCTTCCTCAGATTTTGGTATGTATATGTTTTTGTCATAATCACTATTCTTTGCAACAACAGACGGTGTTGAGTATTTTGTGTAATAATCTTTCGTTTCTAAAATAAATTTTTCTTGTGTCGGATTTATATCAAAATTACCATAAATGGGCATTTCTCCATATTTATTATCATTGTTTATATCATTATTAGTAAGTCCTGAAGAAGTTGGTGCTTCTCCATTGTATATGCTAGAATTACTGTATATATTATCAGTAGTGGAGTTTTTCGTTCTGAGATTCAGTGATTCTGAAATTCTATCATCTAATGAAACATCTGCCAAGGACATAGCAAGACTGACATTATCACTTGCTACATTTCTTTCAACAAGATCATCCGTAGTTAAAATTGTATTGGGAAGAGGACCGTAAGATGTTTTATTAATATTATTTGAATTGCCTGCAATTGCGTTATTATAAATAGGACTAATATCATAGTTAGCACGGACATTTGTGTTATTAGTTGAGTAATTGTGAGATTCTTCGGTGATTTGCGTGTGCGGATTATATTCATCTATTTTTAGATTAAAATTAGATCCAGATGTTACATTATTATCTACTGGCCAAATCTGCGAAGTGTCGAATGGATCTGGCTGGGAAGTACTTGAAGTTATGTTGCTCGTTAAATTCTCCAATGACTTAGTACCGCCAAGATTCCCATGTATATTCAAATGGGAGCCAAAAGTTGGGAGACTTTCAATGCTGTGCTGTCCCCATTTCGTTTCTTGATCTAAAATAAGAATATTTAGAATAAAATACGAAGACCTCAAATAAGTCTTACGGAAAATTAGTTAGTAATAAAAATATAAAATAATAGTTAGTCATAGAAAAGAGTTAAATTTCCATTAAGTATACCACCTTTACATTTTCAAATAAGAATTGTTGTAAATACAAGGATAGCCTAGTCAAAGAAGATATAACAATTAAGCTCTTTTTGAAGCCAATTCTGCACAATGCTTAGCTTTATTGTAGTAAGTTAAATACCACAGTTAAACAGTCGCTAATAGCCTAGTGAGCCGGTGGTGGTCGATTGGTTTAGACGCTTGCCTCGCGTTCTGAGAATCGGAGGTTCAAGCTCGGCGACTGACCAATGAGTTTTTTTTTTAATTTCACAAGTACAATCTGCGTTCATACCACTGGCTTTTCGGTAAAGGAAAACATCGTGGGGAAACCGGCATACTTCAAAAACGTATGTGAAGTCCACAATCCGTATTGGGCCAACATGGGCCCACGTGACGCAAATCGCTCTTGCCCAAGGGTAGGCTGCGCTCCAATAGTGAGAACGTGTGAACGCTGGTTCGGAATTCGGGAAAACTTTTCAAATGAATGTAAATTAAAGCATACAACTTACCAACTTCAGGAACATCTATAGGTTCATCGAGGATTGATATGTTGTTTTTATTACCAGACTTCCTACTTGGCTTTCCCAAGCTAGTCGAAGGTGGCAAATCTAAGTCAATTAGAAGATCTTCTTTTACTGTAATAAAGAAAAGTTTTATTTTTAGTTCAATTATGTGAAACGATAACATGAAATTTTTTTTTGATTATATTTAAAATGTCAAACACTACTTTTTATTTTACCCTATGTTCGAAGTTAACTTAGTCAATCCCATATTCTGTATGACCGTGTGTGGCCAACGTATCTGTGTCGCAAATTATATAGAATTTAGTGCCATCCTGGGTTAAGACGGTAATACTTGCGATTAAAAAGTACATCAAAACTACTAAGTCATCACTATCACGCAAATTTCAATAGAATAGCAGTAGTTCATTTGATTATTAGTTATTTCAGGCTTACTTGAATAGCAAATTAAAAAAAAGAAATGACGCGTGTTTATTAAGAATGTTTCTGGTTATTGACCTACCGCGACTGCTGTATCACTCGAACAAAAGTATTTACCCGCCTTATATTACCTTACTTAATAATATAGACATAGACATGGACATCATTTATTGGTAATATTTAGTATTACACGTCAATATACAAAAATCTTATCGATATACATTGTTAGATAGGTAGGTATTTACCTGAACATTACCATTATTTTCAAAAATGACAATACATAATACAATAATATTTAACCAACATGTCAGTAGTATGAATAGAACAGAAATCAATAAATTTAATTAAATTAAGTTGTAAAAGATTGTTCAAATTATATGTGTCGATTCAATTATAAATTAGGAATAAAATTGCATGTCATTTATATTTTTAAGTCAAAAAACTCGTCTATGCTATAGAACACTTGGTCGTCAAGTCAACGCTTTAGTCTTATTTTAAAACCACTTGTAGTTGGGGCGTTAATGACGCCTTTTGGAAAGTGGTTGTACACTGTAGGTCAAATCACCTGAATTAGCTTTCTGAATTTCTCCAGGCCACAGCTCACTGTTTGAAGCTTTCCACTGTTCCGGGTTTTGTAGTGGTGTCTATCTTTGTTTTTTGCAAAGCAAGAAATATTTTCCCTTACATATATGGCAATAGTCATAATAAGTAAAGAAGGTAGACTCAATATTTCAAGCGATTTGAAGTAAGGTTTAGCCGATGTTGTCTGACTTACTCTAACTATTGCTCTAACAGCTCGTTTCTGCAGTCTAAAGACGCGCTGCCAGTCAGCGGAGCGCCCCCACAGTTCGACTCCATACTGCAACAGTGAGTGCACGGTTGCAAAATAACATTCTCGCACCGCCTCCCTGGATACCACACTCGACAGGCGGTTAAGGGCGAAGCAGGCGCTGCCTAGTTTTTTGCATAGCTTATCAATATGCCATCGCCAAGTCAATCCCCTGTCAATTTCGAAGCCCAGAAAGGAAGTTACAAGAACTTGCGCTATCCTTTTTCCGTCCACGGTAAGGACAACACTATCAGGCGCACGTCCAGATAAATTGAACTGCATAAAGTGGGTCTTATTTAGATTTAAAGCAAGTCCATTTTGCGTGAACCAGTTGGATAATCGCGTCGCCACATCATTCAATCGCTTTGTTAGCTCTTGCTGACAGGGAGCGCACACCACGGCTGCCACGTCATCGGCATACATTAAAATTACTGCACCCTGTATAGACTGAGGTAAATCGTTTAGTAAAACTGAAAACATAATGTTAGACACTGATGAGCCTTGCGCTACACCCATCGCGGTCACCATAGGATCGGATTGTATCTGCCCACCGTTACCTATTACTTTTTGCGATCGGTTACACAATAGGTCGGTTAACAAGGACAGTGCTTCGTCATGTATCCCATAGTATCTCAACTTCATCGCAAGCAGGGCATGATCGGCAACGTCAAATGCCTTGGACAAGTCGCAGCACAGCTCGGGCATCGACCACCAACCGAGTGAGCTCACGCGCAAGGGACGTTGTCGATCGTCCCGCACGGTACGCGTATTGACAATCGGACAGAGCGTCAGTCACCGACAGAAAGTCAGTAAGCCGCGAACTTATACCATTCTCAAATACCTTTGCGATAGATGGAATGACGGATACTGGCCTATAGCCACTATCTATACTGTGTTTGGGTCCTTTCCCTTTAAATAAAGGCGAAACTTTGCTGAGCTTAAACACATCCGGATATACTCCCTCTTTAATGCATCGATTAAAAATCTCTGCAAGAATAGGTGCTATGTATTTTGCTAACGCATTGAGAAGGTACATCGAGATTTCGTAAATATCTTTTGTCATTGTTTTGGGTATACGCGTTGTTATTATGCAGTGTACCTCTTCAGCTGTGAATAAGGTAAATCGCAGTGAGCGGTTTGCAGGCGGGCGCGCGGCGACTAGCGCGACACGAGCGCGTGGCACGTCGGCGCGCGGCGCACCGCACTCCCGCGCCGAGTTAATGAACCTCTCATTCATTGCGTTCATTTCACCCTTCCCATTATTAAATGTTTGCCTGTGTGTGTCTTTAATAATGTCGGCCATAGAACTCGTAATCCTACCCCGCTCTTCGTTTACGACTTTCCATGTTGTTTTGTGGGTATTATGACTGTGTTTTATTATGTTACTGTAAAACTCTGCTTTTGTGTGTTTTAACATTTTGTTATAGTAGTGTTCGTACTGTGTGACTTTGGATAGTAGTGGGCTGTTATCTGGATATTTCTGTGACAGTTCGCAAAATCAAAGAAGAAGCCTTTAATGTTTTGTATCTCATCAGTCACCCACGATTATGACCTTTTATGTCCAGTTTTAAATGGAAAGCAGATTTCAATATTGTTCATTATAACATGTATGACCGATTTTTCTAACGAATTCAACGAGCTTGTATTTTTATTTAGTATTTTATACCAGTCGATGCTGGCTGCTATAAAGTTGTATTTGCTGGCTCGCGAGTAGTCTCTGACCAACCGTGGGATAGGCATGACTTTAGATGAAGTAACTAAAATTTCACCGCGAAGTGCAAGGTGATCACTCAGGTTGGTAGTTACTGAGGATGTTTGCACTGTGCCCGCCGGCAGGTTTGTATACAAGTGATCTAAGGACGTTGCCGAAAACGGTGTGACTCGCGTAGGAAAGTTAACCTCATTTCTAAACTCGTGAGTAGATAACAGGTCACATAGGCTGTTTACATCTGAGCTAAAACCACTAATACAGTTAATATTGGTGTCACCTACTATGAGACATATTTTATTACATTCGCTGATCTTGTCGAGCAAGCGTTCAAAATGTATCAAAAAATCAGATACACTAATCAAATTGAACTAATTTACACATAAAATTGCAATATGTAAGTCAATTAAATCTATAGCTGATATTTCGCAATACCGTTCGACCGACATTTCTGTCAGCGCTAAATTTTCTACATATTTTAAGTTATTTTTAACGTATGAGCACGATCCAACGTGAGTAATAATTTTTCTAGAGTAACTCGAACCTAGTAAGTAACCGTCTATAAAAATGGATTTTAACGGATCATTATTTAACCAATGTTCCGTCAACCCTAACACATCACATTTCAATTCACTTTGTAACATCACTTTCTATTAAGCGATGCTACGTTCTGGTGGCAAATAACTAATGCATTAAATTGCGGTATCGGTGTAAGTAAGTTATTTCTCAGTAGACATGTTGGCGCGGGCGCAGTTGGAGTGACTGTGGTAAAGGTAGAATAACGAATAAATAGTAGTAAAATAGTAGAAAAAAGAATAAGTAGTAAAGTAGATATAACTATTTCAATTTTATAACCAATCTGGTACTGAACTATTGTGTAGTTTCGATCTCGTGCGTTTCGGTCGTCGTTCCTTGTCGCCAACGTCTGCCGTATCCCAGGAGCGGAGCAGCAGTCGCGGTAGGACTATACCATTATAACAACATACCATTTTGAGATATATTTTTAGAAATCTTGCTCACATTCTAAAAAAGATATCAGCGTAGGTGCACATATTTATTCATATACACATGCACCCACGAACAAAGCAATATAGCTTTGCATCTTTCCTATAGATGGCACTAGTTATCATACATACAACTTTATGATCCAAAAATATTATTAGTGAAAACATTTCATTAACAACAACTTTGTTCGGTGTCAAGAATGCCAAATGTGAAAACTAATCTAAGTATGAAAATGAAGCAGCGCCCATAACTGCCTACTCACATAAGGCAATCTGCTTGGCAACGTCAACTACAACGGAGCCTGGCATTTGAATTATAAAAAGATGTCCAGAAACCGAAAACATATAACAGACTGAGATTTCAGTTGGATGTTCCTATTTTTGAAGCTCTGATGTGATTTTTTATCCAGTGACTTAAAAGACGCCCACAATTTAAGGACAACTTCTTTTTACCAACAACATTATTCCTGTGTGGCAGTTGTTGAGCCCATAGCTGTAAAACTTTGTAATTTTAATCGAGCGCATTAATTTAATTTGATTGACAATATCATGTTCCATTTAATTAAGTGTAATTTAATTTATTTTGATTCAATTTATTTATTGTGATTTAATTTTTAACCTCAATTTAATTTATTTTAGTCTTAATAATTTATTTTTTTATTTAATTTAGTTTAAGTTGCATTAATGAATTACTTTTGTCTCGTCTGCTGTAGCTAACTCTTTATTACTTTTTAATAACAAGAATCAATTTTATGTGAACAGCAAGTGATTTTCTACCGAATGTATTAATGTAACAACTGTTGGTAACCTATAAACAATAAACAAATAAATAAACACCGCTTTGCTTATGTCCCATAAATCGTTGATTGCCATCTTTATAATATTAAGTAGTGAAATAAAACACCAAGGACAGTATTATATACCGCCTTTGCCAGTTCATGATGAACTTAAAGAAGTAGATCCTGATAGACAGTACTTGCTGGCTAAATAGTCAACATAAAAAAATTACCTCGATTCAAGCTCTTTGACTGTGCATCCCTGTTAGCTCTGGACAGCCGGTCATCGAGCAAGAGGCTTGCAGCACGATCGTTGACCAGCTTGTTGTAGTTAAAGTGCTTGCTTCGTGTGTTACCTGCGCGGGTGGTTGAAGGTTGGGTAGATTCAATAGTTCGGCGCCGTCGCATCACTATTTCATCATCTGACATGTCATTACTATCTGATACTGCTGAAATAAGAATATCGTTAAAATCCAATGATTTTAGTGTACGGTAGATTAGAAACTGTTCCACATTGAGATGTATCATTATTCATTAAAAACTGTGTTAAACCTAATCTTTAACAAAAAGACATTTCGTTACTCAAAACGTGTTATTATCATAAAGCGCAAATTGCCATAGACGCAAAACCTTTGATAAACAATGATAAATAAAAATATATATATAACGCATTTTAAGCAACAAAATGGTTATAGTTATGCATATTTAGTGCACCGAACATTACTCATACAACCGTATGGGTAACATCTGATTCGAAATTACATTAATGCCCTATATAGGTACTGTACACTCTGACGCCACTAAAAAAATGTTTATTTCTTCTTCTTACAAATCTTATTTAAGATAAAATGTAAGTGATAAATTATTTTTAGAACATTGTGTATTTATTGTTTTTAAATTATATCTGTTACTTTTGATTTCGGGTTTGCGCTAAAAGTAAATACTATTTTAGTCGTAGAAAACTTTAGGGACACCTTGATAATTACTGCAGTATATTTTAATAATACTATCTTAATATCTTATATGCTATTATCATTAAAAAGAGTTTGATTTTACTATAAATAATCAAATAAATGCTTTACTTATAATGAATAGCTAATAATTATGAATGTGTCAAATACATGTATTGAAATTATATGAATTGTGAATTTATCACAATAAAAGAACCAAAACCAGCAAATGTTTGCACAATACTGATACTACAATATAATCTAAAAAAATGTAAACATTGATACTTTCATGGTCACAGTACAGGTTCACATAAGCTAATAAAACAGTCGACATTCATGGAAATATAGAGTGAAGGTGCGATATGTTTATTAAAGAGCGATATACATAGGCACGTGTGTAGAATGAATTAGTCACGTTACGATAAGCTGTTCAATTAGTCATATATTAGCAATATTCAATGCTGACCGCGTGTCAAGTGACGTTGTTAAAATAATTATGCAGCTTATGAATTAAATTTACCAAGATTACCATGTTCCCGCGACTTAGTCTACGTACACTTTTGAAAAAGGACAGCTTCTAACTGTTGGTCGGATGGTTCTTACTTACGAAAATATAATGCTCATAAAAAATCTCATTCTCTATTTTATTATTTTACCTATTAATATTATAAAGAGAGAGAGAGAGTGGGAGAGAGAGAGAAAGAGGGCGGATTTGAAAAAATTGTTTTTTTTTGTGGCGGGTAATCTCAGGAAACTCTGCACCGATTTGAATGTTTTTTTACGATGTGAAAGGTACTATACTACAGATAGATATAGGCTACATTTTGCATTACGTCTATAAGGGAGAAGGGCTATAGCGAAACAACGCTCGCCGGAGCAGCTTTCTTATATTTTCCCAAAACGGTGAAAAACGGCAATGTTTATTTTCATCCCAAAGGCCAAATACTAATGTTTATGCATTTAGCTTTAAAAATAACGGATTTCCATACAAACTTCCAATTCTTTTTTTACCCCCTTAGGGAATAAAGTTTGAAAACTCCAAATTTTTAGTTTCTGGCCCGCGATTTGGGCCATGTGTTGGTATTTCATTAATTTTGTCAGTCTCTTCTTTTATATACACTTGAGAACAAATAAATACGGCCACTCCAGATTTTTACATTTAATAGGTATTTTTGGTATTATGTACCATTTTAAAATGAAACACGTATCGTTTGAAAGGTTCTTTAAAAACATTTAAAACAATTAAATGTTATTTTGTTTAATTTCTCTTTATTTAAATTAGTGTTGCGAAGGGTAAAGTAAAATTTATCACAAGTTTACTCGATTGTAACGTTTTAGTTGCACACAATTTAAAAACTTTAACAGTGACTTTTGGTTATCATATACCCGTCTTAACGGGGAATTTTTGTCTTCATTTGTGCTTGGGTTCCTGTGAAAAACGGACTGACGGAAACTGTCTAAATTGGATATTGGCCATGTGCTTGTGTCAGGTAACCTGGAGTTGCAATCAGTAAGACGAAGACTGAAGGATCGAAATTTAACATTGGATAAGCAAACCAAAATTAACTGAACTCGCTCGCTGAGTTTGCGCGAGAATACATTTATTGGTCATCAGAAGTCTGTAGGTCAGTTTTGTTTTTTGATGATACGAGAATGTTTTTTTAGCAATGATGGGAGAGACCAGGTATTTAGACTGGTTAACGATTTGGTCCATGCAGCATTCGAAAAGAAACTGTTAGTTTTGGAGGTGGTACTTGTATGGAGTGGACTGGAATTTCTATGGTCAAAAGTCAGCACTTGTCTTAGTTTTTGAAGACCGCGTTATTCCGGATCGATTTATTTTCTCTCAAGTGTACATATACATAAATAGAAGACTAGCTGATGTAGCTGATTGATAAGGGTTTTTCTTGTTTTGAATAGCAAAATTGTGCTCTAGTTGCAGAATCTAGAAATCAAATATTTCATTTCTCTAATATTATTAATATCGAATAAATTTTTTAATAATTAAGGTGAGTCAGACGTTATTATTTTCATACATACTGCGTTACTTACAATAATACCTTTAACTAAAAAAAATTATCTATACAAAACATGTTATTATCATATATCGTTATTTACCATATTCGGAAAAAGCATATGCATCAATAAAATACTAGTAAATATATCATTACATAAACAACCAGTGTTTTCAATCAATTATTAAATGTAAGAATTCATCAAAAACTCTGGTTATTTAGAAACTTGCTAGCATTCCATGAATGCATGTGCTTTTTGCGACAATACATAGATATGTAATAATATAAAAAAGTTTGTATGTGCATAATCCGTTATAATTATTATGGAATGATCTCCATGAAAAGTTTTTCTCTAGGAACAACAATATAGAATTCTGAAAGAAGTAATTTGATTTTTAAAGTGTAATGCCTCGCGTGTAATGCCTCCGGTGATGCAAGCGTCCATAGGCTGCGGTGACAGGTTCACATCAGTCGGACCGCAATTTTGTTTCAAGATCTTATAGTCAAAAGTATTTTATTCAAGAAGTTTTTAGAACATGAATCGTCAAAAGCAATACTTTTAATCACTTCACAGTCTGTAAACAATGCTGATTTCTATCGAAACAAAAATAAAATGATACACAATACTTCAGAAATCTACACTAAATGAGTTTCGCACATAATGGCCTACCACTTCTATTCTATTTAATAAAAAAAAAAAATGTCTATTTATTCGATCATTACCTAAACATGGGTGTAAGTACATAAGCCTAATTTAAGAAGGTTTTAAAGTCGTTTGAGGGCGTAGCGTCGCGCTTTAAACATAAGTATGGTTTCATTGCTTTACAACCTAAAGGGAAATTAAACAAAAGAAAAAGATTTCTGCTACCATTAAATAGAATCACCGTTCATAATTCATCGGACCACCCACCCCTTCGATGTTCAGCGTCGTGATCATCTTTTATTTAATTATTCAATACTGAAGTCTGCGAAAACGAAAACAAGGGCAAAAGCTAGTATGTAATACAACCCACATCCGCACTATTTAAAGATCAATCAGCCGATGAGGAAAACAAGCCTATAATAAGAAAAGGCGTTGGCGTTTTATATAACATTACTTACGTACGAATAAGCAATGATTGTGTCCCAACATTATTTACTATTTTGGTGTAATCAGAATATAGGAAAAACAGCAAGTAGAAGTTTGACAAATAAAAACCCGGCTAAACAACCTACCAAATATAACATGGTTTTTATTATTTTAATTTGAGTTGTTCAATTAATTTTTATATCGAGTTAATGCAAACAAAGCAGAAAGCAACAGATATTTGAAATGTGCTAATAAAGCCCTTTCATTTAGTAATCAACACGGAACATTAAAAAAAAATATGTACAGGACATTATGTCCTCTATAGGGCGGGCGCCATATTGTACTTAGTGTGACGGCACATAGCCTATAACCGTAGGAACTATCAAGACACTTCTAACAATACATCATTTGTCAAATTACAAAGTAATTATAAAATTAATTATAAAGTAGTTTAGAAGATATGTAGGAACAGATAAACATACATAGCTTGCCAAAGAACTGACTTCGTTATAGTCGGGTTTGACAATATCTGTAATTTCTGGTAATTTTAATAATCAACTAAGGAAAAATTGGAAAAAAAGATTATACAGAATATTTTGAGATTCGCAAGATTTTTTTTTTTTTTAAAAAAAGAAGATTTAAGAAAGCCAAGTTTATTTGTTATGACTACAGTATCAAGCATCATAAAATTTCAAAAATGTATTAGGAAGGAATGTCTAAGTATATATATATATCCTTAATTGATAGTGATCTATGCAATATCATACACATTGCAATAAGATGTGTTTGTTCTGTGTTTTATAAGAAATTTATAGCAACATCCCCTTTTTGTATGAAATTTACCGAACGTACCGAACAACGTACTTTATATTTTTCTTTTTTTTTCAATAACCAAATAAATATAATTTTTTTTTGGACATAACACACAGCGCCGTCTGGTCCCAAACTATTTAAAGCTTGTGCTATGGATACCAGACAACTATTTTGTTTTTAAATACATATACATAGAAAACACCTAGTCTCAGGACAATCACAAATAATAAATGTTTGTCTTGTGCGGGAATCGAACCCACGCCTCTCGATTCAACAGTCCATTACCGACTGAGCCACGGAGCCGTCGATGTACCTAATGCAACAAGATCAATGCTAGAGTTTAGCGAAAATTTACACAAAATCAGCATATTTAGGCGATCTCACTCCATAAAACTCTATAAATGCACTGTTGTTCTGCTGTTCTACTTTGTAAACAGCATAATGGGTCAAGGACGCGATCCTACGTAATAGAAAGTGTTGTGTAAAAGCGGTAGTTGAAAGTAAAACTGCCCAGGCACATGTCGCGAACGACCAACGCGCCTATGTATGACATATTGATACCATACAAGCGGCCATGATGTAATACTTCCATAATAAAAGTAATATACTAGATTATAACATGTATTAAATAATTATAGGTGTATGTAGGCCAATATTTGACAAGTCTTATCAGATGCGAATAAATAAGGGGAAAAAGTGAATGTCAAATCATCTTTGTTTTGAAGGGTTTTTTTATTCAAAAAATAAATATTTATAGTTCCCAAATCAAATGGCAAAAATGGAATCCTAAAGGTATTTCCCATATCCATCTGCCCGTTTATCGGACTTTTTTTTATTCGGACCCGTTTATCACACGTTCGTAGTTTTAGTATAAATTAAATTTTGCACGTAGGTATTTAAATCTTTAAATATTTATTGACGTAACATTTGTTTTATAAGATCGATTGATAACACACTCAATAATAAAGTAGGGATGATTTTGTTAAATTGAAGCCGCTAAGTCGAGTGAAACGTCTTATTTCAAAATCATAATGCGTCATAATGTAGACATTGGTAAACAGCAATAAATCCTAATGTATTTCATGCTCTTTTGCTTTATTTTTCATTGATTAATTATTGATGCAAAATAAAAGCCAGTAAAGGGCCAGTAAACTCTAAAATATCTAAACTTTGAAAAAAATAAATTAATTCGATTGAAAAAGGCCTGTAACATACCTTTAGACGGCGACAAAGCCGGAGCTTTCTTTGTTGATTGTGCATTTTTGTTCTTGATTGTTGTAACTAATGTGCTGTAACAATATAATGGTTCATAGTTAATAAATATGCTAATGTGTAAAGCTTCCCTGAGTGCATTTCTTGCTTCGTCATTTTAATAATTTTTCTAAATGCTTCGAGTTCGTAGTTTTCTTCTCATTGAAATACTTATTCATAACAACTCTCAAACATGTTGGTGTGTAAAATTTAACTAGATCATCAAGTAATCTATGTATGATATGTCGTTTAATTTTTCTACTTTATACGTTTTCGGTTAAAATAAAGGTAGTCTTTTAGAGCTTTTTGAAGTGAGATGCGAAAATTGTATATAACAATTGGGTTTCGTGAATAAAAACTATCAAATACGAATCAAATGCTTGTTATCACGTGGATATAGAATGAACCTCCTTTTTTCAAGGAAAGGTTTGTGACCCTGAAATGGGAACATGCTAAGGCTGAGCCAACAAGTTGATTGGACGGAGGTTAACATAGGCTACAGTTTATCCCAATCTTGAGATTAACGAATTTTTTTAGGATTCCATGGATTCACCAAATCTATGGTTTTGCAGGTCGGGGATTACAGTACATTGGCCAACTGATAGCAAAAATATAATTAAAGCCTTGCTATTTTAAAAAGGTTGAACTAGCAATATAAGAATTTTATTTTAACAATTACCTGGGAAACAATCCAACTTCAAGCGTTCTTTGGTTCTGACCTTTCCACCAATGCAATTCTGGTCGCTTATCAATTAATATTATCGCATCATTGGCTTCTACTGTCATCTGACCTTGTTTCCTATAGCTGTGAAATGGGAATGAATTAAGGAAATATTTTATTATATTATTAAATAATTAGCGGTTTTTCCTCAATTGAAAGATATCTTTGCTTATAATTAATTTGTGTGGTTAAGTTAGTTATGAATACTGTAATAATTTACAAAAAAATAATAATTTACACAAAAGTAATAATCATATGGCGCTTAACATTATGATTACAGTTTTTAAGTGAATTTTACGTTAAGTTTTAAAAAACATTGTAATTTTACTAGTTGATATACAAAATATTTGCTGTACAATTTGGATGAAATTACGTTGTTAGAAATTGTTTAAATTTCTAAGTTTATCTGAATAGTTGACAAAAGATAGAGAAAAGAGGGACAAACAATATGCAATACATAAAATTAATTTAATTTTATTAACATCGTGCAAGACTTACCTGAGACCTGCAATTCCGGTTTCATACTTATTTGTCTCAAAGTATCTCTGTATGCTGGCAAAGGTGGGTCTCTCTTTAGGGTTTATGTCCCAGCACTGCATCATCAGCATATAGATATCAGGTGGGCACGCAATTGGAGAAGTTAGACGCTGGCCATCACGCATAATCAGTCGTAGAATTTCTGAACCATTCAATCCTTAAGGAACAGCATTTTACTATGTATTTTCAAGTTAACCATGGTTATAAGAATACTTAGGATACATTACAGCTAACATTAAGCAGATGACAGGACTAATAGTTGTTTCTAATTTTAATTACATGATCATTTGCGATACTTTCTGTATACCCCTTGTGGTCAGTGTTTAGGTCTGACAGTGATTTGTGAAGCCATTAATTTTTAGTCCTAAACGTGTGTAATAAGGCGCGCTTTCAAATGTTACTAGTCTTAATTACGTCGAGGTTAGTATACTTAAAACAAAACAAGACTAAACCTTTATTTTACACTCCCGATATTGTCAATTTTTTCATAACACCATTACTTATTTGATAATGTACAAAAGGCTATATACAGGCTATTCAAATAAACTCACCTATCCAGGGTTCTTCGCCAAACGAATACATCTCCCAGAGTGCCACAGCAAACATCCACACATCTGAAGCATGGGAGAACTGTCGCGTGCGCAAGGACTCTGGAGCACACCACGGAAACGGTACACGCCGACGCTCACTCATTACATAGCAGTCATCCGTGTCAGGCAATGCTCTCATCAAACCAAAATCCCCAATTTTAATCTAGAGAAAAAAATAAAATTACAATGCAGACAACTGTAAAATGACAGCAGCAGCATAAGGGGTTGGACATAGTTGTTGTCAATAATAATCATGTACAACGGAACTATGCCTGAAGGGTGGAGCAGGTGTTTAAAAAATAGAATAAAGCATTCTAAAGAATCATAGACCAATTTCACTTCTAAGCCACGACTATCAGATGTAGTTGTAGTTCCCGCCTTCGATTGAGTAAGGATAAGATACAGAGGTCTGACGATAGTTGTTTGGACAGGGCAATCGTGCAGTAAGTGTGTGGCAGGAAGCGACCTCAACTAGGTTTAATGTGGATGTTTCAATCATTGGATATTTGTGTATAATCCTTACTCAGTGGCTATGCTATTAGTAAGCACAGCGTGGGTCACCCTCTAGCAAGATGAATTGATGACCTGAACAAGATAACCGAAAGTGGCTGGAAGAGAAAGGGGTGGAAGCAGTCAAAAAAATTTCATTTAGCACTTTTTCCTTAATTAGTTGACCATCAGTGTACATACTGAATTTGATATTCAACAGATCAACAGATTAAGGTTCCATTTGATTATAAAATGTTCATTGTTATTCGATGTTCGAAAGATTTTCTTGTATTTTTATTTTAAACCACTGAATAAATTGTTTTGAGAAAATATAATTAAAAATTTAACTCAAGATAGTAGAAACACTACTTACCAATTCTAAAGTAGAAAGAAGAATATTTCTGCATGCTAAATCTCTGTGTACAAATCTACTTTTCTCTAAATGAGCCATGCCTGCAGCCACTTGTTCAGACCACTTCCATATGTAATTCAAAGATATTTTGCCATCTTTAGCTCTTATATAATCCAACAAAGCACCCATTGGGGCCAATTCACAAACCATCATTAGTGGGTGGAAAACAACACCATGTAATCTTACAAGATTAGGATGTTTTAAACTATGCATAGCTTCCATCTCTCTCCGGAAGTCATCATAAATACCAGGCTGAGAGAAAGCATCAGCTTTTAATACTTTTACTGCTACATAAATGACTTTTGTTGGTTGGTCAGAAACTTTCCATTCTCCTCGTTTTACAACACCAAAAGATCCATTGCCCAGCTCATCTAGCAACCTAAATAAAATAATAACAATTTTTAGTACTGTCTCTGCATACCTTCTGGAAAAGGCAGAGTATTAATGCCTAGAGATTGCAATAGGCCATTTCAAACATTACTTAAATATATTGCTAAATATTTATCGCAACCCAAAAATCTAGAAACAATTGGAATAGGCAGATACATCAAGCTTATTGGTAGTGTTATGTTCTTTGGAATTGGGTAAATATCTAAATTTAAGAACAATGGTCATTTTTAATTATTAAAAATTTAGTTTTTTAATATTGTATGAATAAAAACAGAGAGCTGCAGGCCTTATAGGATTTGGTAACTAAAATTCAATATATGGAAAAAATAAGGGAAGTATTTAGGACTCAATGCAATGTTTACATGCTGTTTAAATAAATAGATACATAGAATTACTAACTATTACATAATAGTATGATATAGTAGCTTAATTGATTGATTAAAGTTACAGTCAAACTTCACATATGACCATCCAAAAGCCAAAGGAAAGCCTAAATTAAAACCAGAAGCCCCAATCTCACAAGTCCTGAGGGTGCTCAAGACCCTCAAAATTAGTGTCTTGGCGGCTAATCTCCATACTCCCTATATTTTGTGAAGTCAGTGACCCTAATTAAAACATGATAGACTGTAGTGTTTCGAAATAAACATAGCGACAAAAGCTTACTTTATATCTTTTTCAAGTATAATACAGGTATTCCTAGGTTCAGCTTGGTCTGTCTTGAGAGTTATGTCAGACTTTTCTCTAGTTACTGAGCCTGTTGATGTGCCAAATAATTTGCTCCAAATATTTCTTCTCCACAATTGAAGTTTCTTTTTTCTGACAGCATCAAACAGTCTGCGAACACCTGGTTTACTGATGCCAATTCTTTCAAGATCTTCAGCACGTACATAGTCAAAGTGGGCTAACCTTGTAATCTTGAAAGAAAATTTATATTTAACATACTGAAGTGACAAAAAAAGTAACACGGAAAATAAGATATCGGAAATGTACCTGTAACTGATCCTTAATTGGCAAATAAAATTGTTGCAGTTGAACATTTTCTAAGATATCACACAACCATGACGTGCCTGAATCCATTTCGGAGTTAAGTGGATAATGATTATTAGAATATACACACTAGCCACAGACTCATAGAAGAACCTGTTCAATGTTAAAACACTTTGCAAGAAGGCAGGATGCGAGCACAAGTCACGAACTTACGAAGAATTAGGCTGTTGTGGTGCGGTGCTTTACAAAAAGTGATTCCTAGGCACAATTTTTTTACTTCGTGGAGTTAACTAAGTGTTAACTTTTATAATAATCTTTCTCTGCATATTTGTTTACATTTTTATAAAGTAAAGAGAAAAACAAAGATTTCTTTCATTTTTTTCCCCTTTTTTTTATTGAAGTATTGACATTGGCTATAAACCATCAACCTCCAATAAAAAAAATTACAGAAGCTGCGTTCGTTTTGGGATAAAGAATTTTTTTTTTCGTTACTTTTGCCACCTGTCATTCGTTCGTTTAGCATTGGTGACAAAAATATCAAAATGTTATAGCACAGACGCTAAGCACGAAGAATTTCGTTCAATGACTGGACACTATTTGTCTCTGTTGCACGCGCATAATTATTTGCCGTCACGCTTGCACAGATGCAATGACCGTCCGCTGTTATCAGATATTACTACTATTTTGACAACTGACACAGGCTAAAAAGTAAAAGGTCAATGTACGAAATTCTTTGTGTCTCGCATCTGTCCTATAGTAGGTATTATCTGTAACAAACTGTCAAGCGTTCGTTTACAATATTGTTGTTATTTTTGTCACTTTTGCCACAGAAAAATGAAACTTTAGACCTATGTCTGAAGGTGGGGTTTCCGTATTAATCTGTCACACTGCCTATACACACACATTGTTTATGGTAGTGTATGAGTACGTCAACGGTTCGTTTTGCAACCAAAAATTAGTCTTGAGTCTGAGTGCTTCCTATGTATATTTACTTATGAAGGTATGTATTTATAAACAAAAACCTATACAAGTATTATGTATCCGTTATCTGAATAACAAGCTTTGCTTAGTTTGGCGACAGAATACCCTGTGTGTAATGCTAGGAAAATATAAGGCAAGCAGATCAATTGAGGATTGATAGTCCTCTGGGCAGCATTCAGGAATGTGTGCAACGTAGTCTTAGTCCTACCTATCCTACTGTACAAGGTTAGAAAAGTTAGTCAACACGCACCTTATCGCGTCAGGCCAGCCAGACAACAAGCGCTTTTCAGCCGTTTTGTGAGATTTTCGGTAAGTGTTGCATCGGTTTGCGCCATACATAAGTAGGTACAGTTCAGGGTTAAAGAGTTGTTCATTCTCAAAAAATTACAATAATTCACTTAAATGAGAATGTTTACACATGACACCTAAGTATAAAGTAAAAATAATGAGGCGATATGTAGTACATGACACCTGAGTGTCAAGTAAAATAATGTGGGTATAATAATAATACAACACGTGAACATTAAGTTAGTAAAGTAAAGAAAAAGACACAAGTTACATTGAATAGACCGGTTGTAGATAACAGCAGCGTCACTAGGAGTTACGTTATTAAAGGCCGTGAGGATGTGACATAGTAGACATAAATGCTTATTATTATATTACCTATTTTAGGTATATTACATTACACCATATCACACTATATCATAATATAGCAACATTATCCCTTATATGTCGTTTACATCTATTTTTAAATACATTCAGAGATTTGACATTTTTTATTTCTAAAAGTAGTTTGTTACACAGTCGTACTCCTTCAGACGTTATGTTTCGAAGTCCATAATTAGTTCTTGATCGTGTAGCAATTAAGGTATCCGCATTTCTATTACGGTAATTATAAAGGAATTTTTTTTTGTAAATATTAATTGGGAATGTATGTCTTTATGTAATATTTTTCTCACAAGTAAACAATTGTTGTGGGTGTGCAACTGTTTAACAGACTTAAGTTTACTATCGCTATAAACTTTTGCAGTCGAAGTCAAATAATCATAGTGGAAAAGTACTTTTATTAGTTTATTTTGTAATCATTGCATTTGTTTTGAATTAGTCTTAGCTGCACTATCCCATAACTAGCTAGCAAGGTACTGAAGTTGCGGTTTAGCTAGCGACTTATAAACCATGAAGGCGACACGTCGAGGAAAACAACGAACGGTCCCGCGTAAAGAAACAATTACTTATGCGTTCAATTTGTGGTCACCATGTCAAACCGCTATCCAAAATTATCCCGAAGTACTTTTCTTCTTCACTGATTAGTAAAATTTCGCCATTAATAGAGAAAGGTGTAAAATTAGGTATTATTTTATTTTTAGCTTTAAAAATGATGTAGGATGTCTAAGATGCATTTATGGCTATATTGGAACCAATCATGCAAAAAGTCAATTTCCTCTTGTGCTTTGGTAACTATATCATAGATAGAAACTCCATAATAAAGTAAGCAGGTATCATCTGCGTAGGTGAGGAGGTAAGGTCACCGTGAAGTGAAATTTCTTGAATGTTGTTTATATAAATGAGAAATACCAAAGATCACAAAATGGATCCCAGAGTCCCAGTCCCACAGACAATCGGAAGGGGATTACTTTGATATTCATCGATTTTAACTATTTAAACTCTGTTTGTTTGGTAAGATTCGAATATTCTATAGACATCAATGCTCTTAAGCTTTTTCAAGAGCACGGTGTGACTAACTGTGTCGAATGCCTTTTTTAGGTCAACGAACACACCTGGGGCTATATGTTTTTTGTCAATATTTGCTTTTATGTTAGTTAAAAGATCAGTCGTAGCTGAAATCGTACTATATTTAGGTCTGAATCCATAAATTGGCGGTTGGAGAGAAAATTAAGTGATTTAATGTGCTTATATAAAAGGTCATGTAGGATCTTTTTGAAAATCTTGGACACAATGGGTAAGACCGATATAGGGCGATAATTGTTAACATCAAATTCAATTCCGGATTTAAATATTGGGGTCATTCTGGCAATTTTAAGACTGCCAGGAAAGATACCATTTATTAATCAAGCACTTGTTTATGCAGTGAGATAATTTTATGGATAAGGTTTTTTAAGACTTTTAACAACTTAAGTGATTATTTCATCTATACTTGTATTGGCGTCTAAGTTAACTATATGTTTTTCAACTTCATTTGGCGTACAGAGCTCAAACATTGACAAAAAATATTATTATATATTAATAGTAAATTTGTTGGGTATGGTACCTACCTACCTACCTTAGAGTATACATGCTAATTTCATCGATTTTATGGGGAACACATTTCTTCGTTAAGGCAGTTGATGAGGTTTCATGTTTTTGTCGGCTTGTTAAAGCATTTTTTAAAGACATCTAGGTAGTAGGTTTTCTTACTTCTTTTTATATTCTGTATCACTTTGTTTCTTTCTTATTTAAACTTAGTTTTCAGGTCATTGTTATCGGGATCGTTTTTCAGTTTATTTCATAGTAGGTGACGCTTTTGTTAATCCAGTCTTTCTGCGGCCAATTAAGCATTTTTGTTTTCGTTATAGTACTTTCATGTGTGTTCTGTTTTATAAAGTTTTCTAGGTGTTCATATTCGTGGTTGCTGTTAATTAATTTGGTTAAATCAAACCTTTTATGTATTGAGTACAACTCCATATTTGACCTTTATTTCAGGAAGCAATTTCTGTTTTCTTACAGTAACATATATTTGTTTATGGTCCGACATAGATGATTCAACAATTCCTATGTGAAAATTTTTGTTCCTTAGATTTGTGCTGATATGATCCAGAATTGACCAGGTGGTAGATGTTTCGCTTTATTTTATTTATAATTTTGTACCCATTTAGTTTAGCATCTGCAGGTACGCTTTCGTTTGTTTGTCTTCTTGTAATGGGTTCAAAATAAAAATCTCCAAAAATAATAGCCCTATTTTTGTGTTGAAGTTGCAATTCATAGTCAATTAGTTATTATTAATAAGTTGTTATTGTTTGTTTTGCCTGGTTCGTACACTAAGCCAACGTACAGCGCGTAATGATCCAAGTGAACCCAAAGATAATTGTTTCCCGAAGTATATCTATCCTCAATCACATTATGTTTTAGGTCGTTAAGGATAAAAATGGATACACCGCCTCCTCTACTGTCGTTTCTTTAGCTGTAGTGATGACTATAGTTAGGCAGTTGCAGTTTCATGGCATCATCTTCAGACTTAATCCAAGTTTCAGTAAGTAGAACAACGTGTGTATTGTTACGAATTGACTAAAGTCACATTTAAGTTCGTCAAATTTACCAGACCTATCAATATATAAAGAATATAAAGAAGTTATGTGATAATTTAGTAATTTCTATTTGTGAATAGGCACTGACAATTTGATGTGAAATGTTATCAGTATGAGACACTAAGATGTCTTTGATAGTATTTTCATCGTTTTGGTCGGACTTTTTTGGCAGCAATTCTACAATTTTGGGTTCTCCTCTTATATATTTTATACATATATTAGCTTTTCCATTTGGAATTCGGTGTTCGAGTACTTTTTTATGTTTTCTTAATTTCCCTTTGATAAGGCATTTCATCTGAGTATATTTTAACGTTGGAAGCCACTACATTATTTCTATTTCGAAGAATAAGTTTTACAGTTTCGTTGGATTTAAAACACACTTTAATGGGGCGAATTTTGTCGTGTTGGTATTTTCCCAGCCGGCTAATACTTTCAAGTTCAGGGCATTCAGTGACGGCAATTTTTCCTTTTTGTCGGATCTTTCTGTATTATTAACAGATCGATGTTCGTTAATACCATCTCGTTAATTTTTTTTGCTTGATTGGTACGTATTTACGTTTTTGACACTCTGTGATCACTGTATTGTAGGCGACTTATTTTAAGGGGACAGATTCTATTACATTGCATGATTTCATCTCTTTTACATCGATTTCTAAGCGTTCAATTTTCATTTCTAGAGCTACTTGGATGCTATATATTGGATGCTATATAATACTAGCTTATTGGATGCGACCAGATTTACAAATCTACTTTAATTTTATCTTGTTCTTGAGTTATAGTCCCAATATTGCCACAAATATTGTTAACTTAAATTTTACCATTTACTCACGTCTTGGCATAGTTTGCCTATGTTTCCTGACTCTGGTGCTCGATGTTATGAGTGCCATCATTTCTGCCATTTGTATTTTTAGGTCTGACAGTTCACTCATAATATTTTGGTTGCTATCTGTTAACTTTCGTTGAGGATAGTCGTGTGGTATATTATATTCTCTTTGGTCGTGTTCAGAATTTGCCGACAGATTTGGCTGATCCATTAAGTGTTGGGATGCTGCCTCCGCTTGGTAGTTACCTAATTGTAAATCCGGGGCTAATAAGTAGGTAACCTATATTGTATTGTATATATAATGTACAGGGTGCACGCCACGTTGTAAATTGCAGTATTCAAAAATGTTCAATCTTAAAAGATGATTGATTTTTTTTCATTAATTTAACATATTTTTTAAAGTTGTTAGTAGAGAATGGTAATGGTAGTGTTAATAGAGAATTGGCGCCGCACTTAAACGTAGTTTATAATCACTGGCACATACACTTTAGATTAAAAATTGAAATATTGTTGAATAAAATGGAATTGAACTTGCTAGACACGTCTGCACTGCACGGACGTCTCTTGATTGTTCTGAACATTTAAACGAGATTGTTCCATATTGCGTTAACTACAGTTTCACTAAAACACAAACTTTAAAGCTTGATTAACTCTGATGATCAGAGTTATCAAGCAAGAGGAATTTGCTCCCTGCCGAGGTTTTCTCTAGGGACGACAATATAGGGTTCTTTAAAAATTAAAAGATTAGATTTTTAAAAGGTCGGCAACTCGCGAATAATTCCCTCGGCGTTGCAAGCTCCCATAGGCTGCGTGCGCGGTGACCGCTTCCCATTAGGCGAATATCGCAAGCTTTTTTGCCACCTACTTGGTGGTGTTAAAAAAAAGTTTGAGCTCATTAGAATAATTTAGATTGGTGTCATTAATAGGTTATAGATAGATGGTGATTCTGGTGTGATAATTAAAAGTGATTAAATACTACTTATACCTAGGGCTGCCATCCGTCTGGGTTTCCCTGGATTTGTCCTAGTTTGGAGGGCGTCCGGGGAGCGTCCGGGCGGGGTCTTAATTGCAGTCCGGGTTTAATCAAACTCCACAAGAGAGCCAAAAGATCATGTTTGCGAAGTTGATTTATTATCAGTTCTGAAATAGTTTGATGTGGTCTCTTCTTCAAGAAGTTTCCTCGTGATTCCGTCATTTTTTACATCAAAATATTGAATTACATAAGGAAATAGTTTTGTGTTTCCATGGTTGCTTGCATCAGTAGCCGCGCTCATAAATAGTATGTTTTGTAAATTGTTTTTAAATCCGGCAATCGACAAAGGGCTTAAAATTCCTGTAGCTTAAGTACGATTACATGACAGTTTTTTTTGTGGTATCTGACCCGTAGAATGTTTCGCGATTGAGAGCGCAACAGTCCGAAGAATTAAAGGACATTTGATGGTTGACTGTGTGATAAACAAACGCGCCTTCAACTGCTCGAATTTGGAAGTCTACCGAAATTGATGTTACAAAAAATGTAGATGGTCTGCTCTTGCAAACTTCTTGGTATTCTTAGTATTTAGTCTTACTTTTTTGTTTTGTTTATTAATACTGTAAGACATTGATTATTTCTTAGTGATGAATACATAAACTGTCTTTTGTTTATATTAGATACTTTTTTATGTTGTGCTTGTGCTTTATATTTCATGTGTTTTTATGTTTGTAATGGAAAGTGTCCTTTTATGATAGGGAGGGCATTTTCCAATATTTTAATTCGACGCTGTAAAAGAAAGGGAGAAAAGAAATGCCCTTGCTGAGTTTCTTGCCGGTTCTTCTCAGTACAAGGTCTCCCGCCCTGTAGACTTACGAACCGATGGCGTAGTGACATTCATAAGTGCTCAATTATTGTAGCCTAATCTGAATAAAATTATATTGAATTGAATTAAATTGAATTGAACCCTTCTTAGTATGATGTATTTTTAAGCCAAGCTAAAATTGAATTAAAAAAATACTCAAATGTCCGGGGTCAAGGCTCCAAAATCCGGGGTTTTTACGTTTCCGGTCCTGGGCGGCAGGTTTTAGAGATGGCAGCCCTACTTAGGCTACCTAAGCTAATTTAACGATTCCTTTTGGTCTTTTTGGTTTAAATTTTAGATAATTTAAGTTGTTAACATTTTGCTTTGTATTTTCAACAAATAACTACTTATTGTGCAACAAACTTTTTTGGCCCAGTGGTCAAAAATCAAAACTACGGCCGCCATTTTGAAATGGTGTGAATTTACTGTGACACTAAGGTCAGTTAAGTTTGTTGCACTGTAATACTTTCTCTATGGATACAATAATTACTAAGAACATAGTAAAGGTACCTATTATGTTTTTCTTTCAAAATGACATTAATTGTCAGAAACCGCAATAACAAATCTAAATGTTATTTTATTATATCTTAGACTTGAAAAATAAAACGCATGCAAAATGAATGAAATATCTGAAGATAGTATTTCTGAAGCAACAGTAGTAAATTTTGGACACGTGCCAGTAGATTCAGTCGTAGAGAAAAAGATTTCTGTTGAAAACAATGCCGACGTAAGTAATGAGCGGCAAGAAATACCTAATGATTCCTTCAAAAAAGATCTCAGTTATCCTTAAGTTATCATTGGGTTGACAGAAGTTACTAGCTATAGAAATCCAAATCACTGCTAACTCCTAAGAACTATATTTTTTAGGTATCCGTGCGGAATAGAAAAAAACGGAACTCTTATAAAAAGGCTGAAATAAAAAGCATCAGATCAGGTATAGGCTATAGGTACTTACCAAATTATTGTCACTGCAGTCACCACTTTTTCATTTGATAGGTACCCCATACTATTTGCTTACCTTATACGTAGTTTTCATCCCTCTTGCACCCCATATCAAAGTATAAGAAAGAGGCCTACCTATATATCTGTTACCCCTTGATCCATCCTGCTCGATGTTCTATTGGTTCGAGCGAATTCGAAAGTCTTGGCCTCAACTACTTGAGTACCAAAAATCCAGATGGTGCTCTAGTTATCGTCAGACATACATAGTTAGTTACAAACGCTTTAGCATCTTCCAGCCACTTCACTTGCTTCTTTCACTCAGTCAATAACTTAAGAATTTGTCTTTTCTACGTAAATGTTGGTAGTATAAGAACTACGAGTTATTTACTCATATTCCTATCATTAGGAAGAATGTCTGCCAACTCTACACAAGTTGAACTTCGCAGTTGCCTAGTTAGTAATCGTTCACTTTCTTCCCTGGGTAAATAACATACTTTTTAATTAAACTATTAAATAAAATGTAGTTTACAAAATTTTAATTTAATAAAACAAGGATGCCTTATTCAATGCCTTTTTCAGAAACCTCTCACATACCGCGTCGCCCATATGCATTATTTGAACATTATAGACAATGTCTTCAAGATGTCTATCACCTCGACCCCAGTAAATCCGAATGAAAGAGCAGAGGTCAAGATACAGTTCAAACCCCGAGTCCCAGGACAGTCGTATACGGAGCACTATATCGTTGACGATACTGGAGGGAATTTGTACAAATTAATTGTGACGGGAAAAAGCATCGGTGTATAAATTTTTTCCAATATTCGAAGTAGCTTAGCTTTTTTATCACTATTTAACAACTTTCATTATTTAGGGACTACCTATGGAATAGAGATCTCTTAGAAGGGGGTGCTTAGGCCGACAACGCGCGAACCCTCTGGTGTTTTATCTTTGCACGCATTTAAATGCTACGGTGATACACAAAAACAAATAGACCAAAGAAAAAAGAACAATATAGACCAAAACGTGCAAAATATACATTCTAGACAACAACCTACTAATTAGAAGGTCACATAAACATAGAGCACTGGACAGCGCATTCCCTAGCCAGATGTGAAAATAAAATGCAAAAGTGTGACAGAGACGAAGCGAATCTGTGGTGTCTGGTCTTAGAGAAGTGAGACCACAGTTTCACTTTGTCTCTTTCTCAAGTGTGTCCAATTTTGTAAGGCTATTGCGCAGTCCATAGCACAGATTACGTCACTCGAAGTCTATGGAAGATCATTGATTTTAGAGGATAGTTCAAATGCATTTTTAAAGACCTATTCAATACTATAAATACTTAAATATTACCTATGAACAAAAGAAGCTCTCTTTTCAACGTTTGAAGAGATAGTTCTTTTTTTTGTTTCAGTTTCATTATAAAACTGTATAGCGCAGCGATTCGCACAAGTCATACTCCTGTAACATTTTATTAGAATCGATGCCAGGGCGGCGGATTTATGAGACTGTGACATATGGATGGACGTGGGTTGTTTTGAGGAATTGTTCGAAATTATGCCTACGGCTATTGTCTGCCATCGCATCGCTTTCCATCGGCAGGAAATTCATCCTCACAGCTCTGACACTGAAAAGTCACGCCCAGTATTATCTTAGGGGAAATTACTCCTACCAACATTTAGTTTTTAGAATAAGCTCCATGTTAAAGTATGGTGTTCTTCAAGAAAGGAGTGATTAGATTTTTAAAGGAGCAGCAATGCACGAGTAATTTGCGCCTAGTGTTGAAAGCGTCCATTTACTACGGTGATTGCTTAACATCGGCCGGAGCGAAAGCTCGTTTGCCATCTTAGTGGTATAAAAAACCCATAAGGGTTCCGTCTTTGCCATTTAGGTACGGAACTCTCGACTGTGACTACACTTCATAGAAGAAAGCTCTGAATTCGTTTAAGGTTAGTTGGTGTTTCTTCTTTTGGCTTGCAGGGCCTAAGGTGTGCTTAGGAAAAAAGAAGGTAATGTTCAGGATTTGCAAGAATTCGAATGAGCAAAGGAAAGAAGTTATTGATATTGTTAACAAGTCTGGAGTGGACACTACTTACCAGTGGCTGTTACCGATATCGGGGCAAGGAAACTTTCAAGTATGGAAATGCACTTCAATTATTTAGTAGGTTCATGAAAGTGACATTTAGGAAAGTCATATACATACATGGATAGGCGAATAAGCGTGGGTACCTAACTTTAACACCGTAACAAGCAAAATAGGAAGAAAATGCTATTCCACACATCATCATCGACCTTAAATACGTTACAATTTAAAACAAATAAATTCAAAATAATATATCACTATACATAAATAGTAAACAAAAATGCAGGTTGTCTCTGTGCCAATGAAATGGCCTTTGACTCAGCATTTATGTGAGCCTTAACTCACTCACTCACAAACTGATTTTCAGTTAGGGCCACACTCTAACTGTATCTATACAAATCCCACGGGCATAACACAGTAGTATCATATAAAATATTTTATAAAAAACAAAAAAGTGAAAAAAAAAAAGAAGATGAAAAGCGTAAAACATACATTCTCTCTCACATATTGTATAAGAATTAATAATAACAATAATAATTTTATATAAGAATAAAACTTTGATATGAAGATTTTTTAATAAAACAGAGATTTTAAATAACAAAAGTAAAATACGACTACCATATTTCTAACATCCCTATACAGATACAATGTGTGTGAAGTTGCCTGCATGCGTATTTAAAAGATTCGCTGCTGCTTTCAAATACGGGCTGATGCTAGAACGGGTTGGAATTCGGAAACAAAAACGAATGCATGAGATTTTAAACCCGCTGTATCAATCTCTGAGTGCGACCGAAAATACAGCCATTGTAGACAACTTCACAATAGTTAAACTTTGATAATATCGGTGTTCACAAAGGTGGACACATAAATTCACGCTTAGGTAATCACGGATATTATAAAGCGTTTTAAGACGATAAAAGCAATTTGTGACTACCCCAAGAAGGTGTTTTTAAATCGAATCCGTGAATAGCCCTAAACTCCTTACCTCTTCTACTCTCTCTATTTTTTATTATTTGAGTTTAACAGGAGACAATTTCGACCACAGCAATCCATGACCCGCACAAGTTCTTTATTTATGCCGATTACACATTCAACCATATTAGACGGTACAGAAGATGCATAAAATTGACATCATCGGCGAAAAGGGGATAGTTATTGGTTTGGATACATATTACAATGTCTGAACTGTATAATATTAATAGAAGTAGGCCTAAAATGGATCCCTGCGGTACACCCCTTATTAACCGCCTCGGAGAAGATAGCACAGTTTCATGTACTCCAGACAGCCCAATAGCCTGTGTCCGGCCGGAAAGATAGCTCTCAAACCACCGAACCGTTGCATTGTCAAATCCATAATACGACATCTGGGATAATAGCAAGGGTAGATTTTTACAGTCGAAAGCTCTTCTAAAATCCAGCATCACTATGATAGTGCTTTTTCCAGAATCCTGCGCTTGCAGAACATCATCAACATCATCGAGCAGTGCTGTACCAGTTGAACGGCATTTCCAAAAACCCGATTGTTGATCTGGCAAAATGCTGTTCTTTTCAAGATATTCCGACACTTTTTTCTTCTTCTCCGACACTACTCTTACTTTCTTACTCCATCGGCCATCGGTTCTTCTTCGTGAATGCTATCTCAGCGACTTTAGTTCTCCTCCGGATCTTCTCATCTCTGACATTTTATGGAGCCTAAATTTATTTTGAGTAACCAAGCCCTTGGAGTATTTCCTATGGAAAGAACTGGTCAATTTTTTTAACGCGACAAGGAAGAAAGGAAATTAATTTATTTCCAAGGATTAGAGCTCCAGAACAACGGGCAAGGTAGGTTCTGCAGTGGAGACAGCTATCTGGAAAATGCAGTGTGTGGCGACTACAACTACGGGACTGACGACCAGTTAGCGTCGCGGGAAGTCACTGGATTTAATTAGCGCAGACAAGATCATTTTCAAAATTTAAGGAGGAGGCCAATGCCCGGCAGTAAACAATGTTTAGTGGCTGATAAGATGATGTCTAAACAACTGCCGTAATATGTGAAGCAAATGTAACCTGCTTGTGTTGACAGTGTTGTTTCCTTTCTCCAATAGGTGTTTTCATCATTAGGTACATTACCTTTTAACTTTCAGATAACTACAGGCAATTGTGGACTTATAAGAGCGCTCGAAACTATTTCAACCACAATACTTTTTACTGGAACTGCTTTGGGTATTTACATAGCTGAATTTGTATGCTTGGTGTTAGATCAGGTAAATTTTTGGTACACATACCTAACTACCTTTTTCCATATCTACAGATACCATTCCATACCTGTATCTACAAAATCATGTTTTTAAATTGTAAAATATAATTTAACTGAAAAAACTAATAATGGCCGAAATATCTCATCTGACCATCATCTCAAATTGCTATTGACTTCTATGAGTTCTAACTGACCATCATTTCAGATATGTATGTATGTATAATTTCATTTCACATTTAATTCCCAATAGGAGCTAATAGTGGCTTAATACACACACCATAATGTGGGGGACAGCCTAGTTTCACCAACCAATTTATTTCTGCGTGGAGGTGATGAGCCCATCACTACAACATTGCATCTGGTACAGGTGTATCTGGGTGGACTTAAGTGGCAAAGATATAAGTGACTTATTTAAGACTAGCTTTTGCCCTAAGTTTCCAACTCCTTAATTATAGAAAAAAAACCGACTTTCCCTTTTCTTCCCCTCCATGCCAATTTCATCTTAATACGTAGTGGTTCAAGCTTGAAGAAGTAACAGACAGATAGACAGACAGACAGAGTTACTTTCGTATTTATAATATTAGTATGGATTTAACATATGAGTTCTAACGGACCATCATCTCAGGATCTGGTATTGACTTGAGGTCTAATTGACTTTCATCTCAAATACACTATTGACTTATATTACTACTGGCAGGAATTCTCGAGCACGTTTTTTATTTTGATCACTGGCGAAGGAAAATATCGTAAGGTAACGTGCATACGCCTAAAATTAGGTTAAGGCTACAATTCGCACTAGACCCGCGTGATAGACTATCGCCCAATTCGCCCACAACCCAGGTGAGGGATGAGAGATGTTATTGACTTATCTAACTGACCGTCATCTATCTCGAACATGTTACTGACTTTTATTATATGAGATTTAAACATTTTTTCTAGGCACCTCTATTTTTGAACGTAGTCGCATCCGTAGTCCTTCCGGGAAACCCTATGTTCAACGTTCACGACCACATGTTCGGGAAGCATTGGGTGCAAAAGTGTTATTTCACGCATCTGATGGAAAACAGCCTTAATTCGTTAAGTTACATCCCCTCGGCGTCAGTTTTCGATAGGCACCTGGATTTTGGCACTGGCTGCATCCAAGATGTTACAAAGAATATTTCGCAGACCTTGAGCGTAACAAATCATGAACAGGACGAGGGCTATATTCAATGGATGCAAGGTTAATATTTAGCTTAATCTCATTTGTAAAATTCATAACGTAATTCCCCCGTTTCTCTCCTCTTATATGGTTCCGTACCTGTAAAACAAATTGGAACTCTATGTATGTAGGCATGTTATCTAAAAGAGCGGTTTCATTTTATCAGCTTGTCTAACACTTCGCTCGTCTACCAGTCTTTTTCTTAAACACCAGGGAGCTTAGACTTCTCAAGTTTAGCAAAGATACAGCGTTTTCGACACACGTCTACCACGATAAACGAATCACGATTGTCGCTCTTGGGGTCGACCGGCGTGAGCCTCGAACCCGAAGGTTAGTCAGCGCCAGGAGGGGAGTTCCCCGTTACGCGATTGCGATTGGTGGGGGCGAGATGCGCCCCGGTACTTTTTGATACTTCGTGTATGAAGTGGGTCCGTGCGTTCCCCGACGAACCCGGGGACGTCGGCGTCTTGTGAGGGGGTCCCTATTAGGGGAGGTCGTCGAGACTAGTCTAGTTGGCGAGATCGTCGTCCGGGGCCGCCTAACATTAGTTTTTCGACCGTGCTGTGATCGATTGAGGGAATGGTAGCTTGTGGATTGCACAATTAATCGGTCCGGGTCAGACACCCGCCCTAAATTCCGTTATCGGTGTAGGATTTAAACGGAAACTCCTCAATATTTAAAAACCGACTCAAACTTGACGTTTTCAAGTAGCTTATGACCTTTCTCGGGATATTTCATCTTAATCTGTACAGCGGTTTAAGAGCAAAGAAGTAACAGACAGACAGACAAACTATATACTATAATATTAGTATGTATAGTATGGAATAGCTGGCCTGGCAGACGTTTTTTCGACTTGATCCCTGGTATCGTCACTACTTATTTCACAGCTTACTTACTTTATGTAACAAATAATAAGCTGGCCAGATCACATAGCTATATAAATAAAAAAAATCGGATTATTAAAAAGCGTGAGAAGGACATAAACGGATAGACAGACAGAGAGACGGACCCATGATAAGATGCCGAGTTACTCTATAGTACAGGCATGCTAGAATTGAATTGACATATATGTAACAGGGGATGCAGGTATTAAATCCGCCGCATTGGGTATACTTCGCACTGCCGCAGTCGAAAGCCCTTTTATTTTATGACCTGCCATCGTCGTCATACGTCTATCACATCAGCCGACAGACATCCACTGCTGAACATAGAACTCGCCTAAGTCTCTGCCGCCTGTAACCTACAACTCCCCGCAAACTTCATACGATTATCCGTTCATCTGGCAGATGGCCACCCCACGCTGCACTTTCCGGTTCATGGCTACCACTCGCGAACCTTTTTAAAGGGATAGACTTCACGCAATACATAATTTACATTAAAAATTTCTACAGAACCTTCTGCCATGAGTATCAAGACACGCGCTTGAACATTTTTTTGTTTTATATTATTTTAAATCTATTCAAACCTTCAAACGACAGGTATTCTATTTGACAGAATAATTCAAGAAGCTTATATGGATGAAGCTTAGGCCGAGCGCGCATCACGATTTTGTGTCGTGCGATAATAATGCGCAGAAATATAGCATATAGATTTGACATGGCAGTGCGCGCATATACGACATGAAAATCGCAGCAATTTTTATATTGTGATTTGTCACATTTTGCCACGATGATCACGATTTCGAAAATGCTCTCTCTATAGCGATAATGCACGATTTTTCGATTGTAGCTTGTCTAAGGCCCCTGAACACAGTAGGTACTAATTTTTACAATCGTTCGTTTACTGTAAAAGCCATTAGTGTATAGAACTCTCTGCTGATAAATGTAAGGCAAATACATTAACTGCCTGTTTTCAAGAATCCTTCAAATCCTATTACTTACGTACAACTTTCTAATTTACTATAATTTTGACCAACCTCTGGTTATTCAAACATATCTATCATTGTTATTTTATTTATATAACTAGGTATATATTTTAGGTATTTGTTTAAATATTTATATTAGTATGTACCTATATTCTTTATTCGTCCATATAATGTTTAACCGACTTAAAAAATTGAAGAGGTTCTCAATCCGTTGGAATCTTTTCTTTTCTCAATTCGTTGCAAAAAAAAACAATTCAATGTTTTATAGGATATGGTTGGAACTGAAAATTAGTAGGTAAGTAGCTATAGTATAAGAAAATATTTTTGTTTTCAGATCCAGAGAACATTTTTCTCATAGATCCAATAGCCTCAGTCATACCTTCTAACGAGTCTAAACTTTTCACAGTGAGATTCAGGTGGGTAGATAGATCTATATATTATGTATCTATACTTCTTGCTTTGCCTGCAACTGTACCTACGGCCGGCCCTGCCGTTTGAGAATGATAATATTCGCTACAATGTATAGGAGCATTTGTTGTCTGGTTAGAAAAAACCGGCCAAGTGCGAGTCGGACTCGCGCACGAAGGATTCCATCCATTATCTATAAGAATGAAAAAAAAAACGTTTCTTGTATGGGAGCCCCCCTTAAATATTTGTTTTATTTTAATTAAATCGTTTAGTTTTAAAGTGAATATATAACTAAGTAGTCTGTGAATATTGCCGTTATCAATACCGAGCAAAAACGAACAAAAAAAATCACGTTACTTGTAAGGGAGCCCCCTTGAATATTTTATTTTGCTTTTTTAGTATTTGCTGTTATAGCGGCAACAGAAATACATCATCTGTGAAAATTTTAACTGTCTATCACGGTTCATGAAATACAGTCTGGTGGCAGACGGACGGACGGACAGCGGAGTCTTAGTAATAGGGTAAAAATCCCGTTTTTTACCCTTTGAGTACGGAACCCTAAAAGGATTTTAATGAAACGTGGTTTAGATTATAAGTAAGGAAGTAAGTAAACTTATGCAGTATTTATCAAAATTGGCTCAGGCTAAAAATGCATTGAAATTAATACCAGTTACCCTTCGAAGAGATGGTGCTAGCAATAGCATCGAAGTATCGGGATCTTGAACGTCAATATGTCTAATACATGCAAATAACGTTAACATTTTTAGGGTTCCGTTCCGTACCTAAAGGGTGCCGACTGAGCCCGATTACTATGTCTACGCTGTCTGTCTATCTGTTCGACTTTTAAAGGACTCTATCTTTTAGACTAAATTAAGTCGAAGCCTGAATTTTTTTACAGAATATGTTATTATGGCAGATTTCCTAATAGATAATAAAAAAAGTAAACAATTAAGGTATGGTAAACCAGTTTTTTTGTTTTTGCTCTAACGTAAAAACGATAACATATACAAGCTTCAAACTTAAAACGATAATAGTGTAAGCTCTATAGTAGAACAACAAATAATATAACTTGGTCAAGTGCGAGTCGGGCTCTTACATATTGTGGTGTTACGGAACCCTTGGTGCGCGAATACAACTAGCTTTTATCGAAAAAAAAACCCTAATGGTTACAAAGATTGGCAATTAAACAAACTGAAAGCTCTTACTATGATTAGATTTCAAAGCTTCCAATGAAAGCTAAGCTCAGTATAAAACTTCGTTAATAGAAAGCTTCTTTTAACGAATAAGACCTAAGCTTGAAGAAGAAGCGTATAGTTACCTGATGTGTGGTGATTTTCAACACAAGATATTCGAGGACTCAAACAACAGTGACGCTAAGTTGAAACACACGTGGTTCCGTATCCCTTGCATCGGTAACACTTGGTCACAGTGTACTGAATGGATCACGCAATGGGACTGTCCAGCAGAGGTAAGATTTTTTATTAAATTTTGAAGTTATATTTAATAGATATATAGTTATTGTAAAAAAATAAAAACCGTTAAATAAGTCTTTTAAAAAAACTAATTTTGATTAACTGTGTACTAAGAGTGGTGAACACTAAATCACCTCACGGTCTACATCGGATCAAGGAGTTTCACCACTATATGAAAGTTATACTGTAACGAATAAACTACCTTTATTAATAGGTAGGTATACTTAATTAATAAGAAAGGTAGTTGGTATATCGATGTTAAGGTTTATTTTCACCACTTTGGTTAACCCCCATAAAAATATTCTAATTGTTACACTCCTAACAGGTAGTCTTACCACCGACGGTGCCTGGAAGAAAAACTTTTACGAATTTCATGCTCTCTAATAAACTGGAAACTCCGATGTGTTTCAAATTTCAAACACCTGAAAACACGTTAGTATATTACAGCTCCTTTCACCCCCCGTAGGTACCTACCTAACAAATTTTTTAGCATTCAACTTCAAGTTTTTAATTAATCTCAAATCGATTTACCTACTTATTTATTACTTTTACTTTTAAGTGGATAAAGTACTTAGATTGAAGGAGGTGGGACATCAATAATGCCTAGATAACCGTATCGATATAGGTAATTTCTCATTTATCGATGAACAACCCTCTTAAATTTGCGTGTTTTAATGGGTTCGAACAATGCAGGTCTGTAGATCTCGGCGAAACTGACTAGTTTGTAATTTTTCTTTGCTTTCTAGTCCGAAAATAATTTAAATTCAAAAATTCATATTTTGAGAATAAATATTAATTTAGAGTAGGTTTCTAAAAAGGTACCTATTCTTAACCTAAATAAGGTAATACTGTTACAGTTTATTATAGGTAGGTAGATAGTAGTAGTAGGAGTTATATACTTTATTGCACACATAAAAATATTCAAATAACAATAAAAAACAAAAGAAAATCACAATGTAGGCGGTCTTATCCAGACAATATACTTATAATAATTTAATATATAAAGTCGCATCCCTGCAGATGTCAATAATTGCTGTTACACATATTCAATATAAAAATTAATAAGTAGGTACTTACATGCAAGCAAAGTGACCAGCGTATACCTCCCTAGTGTAATCATGGCCGCAGAAAATAAGGGATTTTAGGAGCTCCAATCCCTCTCCCTACGAAATCCCAACCAAGTAACCAATCGTGACAGGTGAGTTAATTTGCTTTGTGAAACTTGGTTAATTGGGATAAAAACTGTTTAAGTTATTCTATTTCTCAATAGTTACTCCAGTATCAAAATCAAGTCACTGTTGCGACGTACCTAACTGAAAAGTGCCTTGTTGTACGAAAAATTGATTTCCGTGGGACAAAATACCTTAGACCCTTATATCCTTAGACCCACGTCCTTCAAGCTATCCCTGTACCAAAAATCAGGTCCCCGTAGCTTTGTTGCCACGTGAAGGATTGGTGCCCCGCATTATCTGCAAAAAACTTATTTCAATGGGAGAGATCTTAATAAGGATAAAATCGTCCTAGTAGTATCCTACGTCTTTTTCCGTCCTTTCACCTTTACCAAAAATCAGGTCAATGGTTGCTCAACTGTAATAATGCAACGTTAAGAAATATACAATAACCAAACAAATAAACTAACTAGTGATTTAAACCATCTAAATTGTTTTAGCAACTTCGTTGTGATGCCCTTATGTGGCATTGTGCCAAGTCGCGGGTGGCAAATAATATCTGTGGCATTAGAGGCCAAGTCTATCGGAGAATATTACGAAAACTGGGATATTTCGATCAATAAAAGCCAAACAGTAAGTAGTATTTTTGTGGCTATTATAGGTAATAGAAGTCACGCTAGATAGGCTTTAAACCAAAATTCCTTGTTTGCACAAATTAGTCTGGAAGCAAGAACAGCAACATAAATATGATAAATACTAAGTAGTATAGGTACCTACCTACCCAATTGACCGATGCCAAAATTGTTCTGTGTATTCCACGGACAGTAAAATAATTGTGATAAAAATTACAAGAAAGCAATCATTTTCTTTACAATTAGGTCCTAATTCGTGCAAGGACAAAAAATAGATGAATATGAAAGTGATCTTTGAACAGCCCTTAAAGTAGAAGTTATCAAGAAAGTACGTCTACTCTTATAGGCCAGGATTTGTTTATGCGGCAATGCAGAGACAAGCCAGGTGAAGGCGACCGCGCAGGGTTATCACCCAGATACGCACGCCATGTGCGAGTTCCCGCCAACCATCACGGGCTGCACCAACTACTGCACCGCTTATCTGCAAAACCTTACTCGGATGGCTATACAGTTTGTACTAAAAAGAATTTTACTTTTTTAATTTAAATGTTTACACTGGGTCACTTATTTTACCAACGTTGGGGAAACAAGATAAGATTTTTAATATGTATTATTAATTGTTCCAAACATGTGGAACAAACACAGACTTTCGAATTTGTATGTTCGTATCTTTGTATCCTAGATCCTAGGCTAGGATATAGCTTAGGATAATCCATCTATACTAATATTATAAATGCAGTGCGTTTGTCCTTCCTTTATGTCGCAACGGAGCATCCAATTGAGTTGAAATCATCACAGCGAAAGAAGATAATCTTTTTGCGGTTTAGGTAATATAAATGGCCTGTAGGGCATGGATGTTCTGGAAGGAGGTGTTTTCTAAATAAAGAAACTGTTTTGTATGTTTGTGAAATATGAGCATAGTTTGTTGTTTGTTGTAAGTTGCTGATAATCTTTAAAATTCGGTCTAACATCTGGTGTATTTTTTCAGTATAAGAGTGTTAAACAGTGTACCCTGGCTTGGTGCAGACAACTGTGGCACCATTGTACTGCCTGCGAAAGAGATAATTAGCTATCACTGGTGGTTCTTTCCTACTGAGCCAAATAAAGTGTACACAACCACGGTCACATGCACCTGTGTTTGTTTAATTGATGACAGGTAAGGTTTTAATAGCATTTAACTCATATGAGATCTTACTGCCCGTATTTTACAACTGCCCCAACTTTATATCGTTTCCATAAATATGAAAACACTAGCTTTTGCCTAAATTCGGTTATCGGTGTAGGATTGCAACGGCAATTCCTCAATTATAGAAAAACAACCGTTTCACATTTGACGTTTTCAAGTAGCATATGTCCTTCCCCTACTTTCACACTATCTCCATGCCAATTTTCCCGCGGCTCCACCCGCCTGAAATTCGGTTATTGGTGTAGGATTTAAACGGCAGCTCCTCAATTATAGAACAAAAACCGATTCATACTTGACGTTTTCAAGTCAATCACGGCTCTCATCCCCAGAAGAGGTTAACCAGTAGCTGAATACATGTACCCACATCAATATGTGGGGAACAGCTTATTTTTACCAAACGTAGTTTAGTCCTACGTGGGTCCGAACTAAGGTAGCTTAATATGTCCCTTAGGTCAAAAGTTACCAGCTCTAGAGTCAAAAGTAGTAGAATTAAAGACCATTAACAGAATAATGTACCTAGGGATTGCAATCCCGCAAAACGGGATCCCGCTGCTTTTATTAACCTGGGCCCTGTTTAATAAACGGTACAAATTGTAAATTGTAATTGTATTTTACAAGCTATAATTCAACAAGTTTCTGTTTAATAAAAAATACAAGTTACAAGTTTACCATGGTGGATAACTTACAAAATTGTAGAATTGTGGCTACAATTTTACATATTTCTGTTTAATAAACATTTTCTCTCTACAGGTGACAATTTACAAATTTGTAAGAAAAACTGTTTTATTAAACGCATAATTGTAACTACAAGTTTACATATTATGTAAATTGTAGTACAATTGTGACAGGTGGGCTCGCCTTGTATCAGAACTTTACAATTTTGTGCTAAAATTTAATAAGTTAAGAAATTTTATTGGTTAAATATAAATTTACTAAAAAATGGTTCTAACGACTAGCAGTGAAAGTAGTGACAGTAGTGACGGTGAATATATGAGTAAACGGCAACGGCGAGTTTTTCGTTAAAGGATAAATTTTACTTTTAATGTGACAGATTTTACGTTTAACGAAAGATTTCGGGTCAGCAAAATTATCGTCGAATACTTAGTAACAAAAATAAAGAATCTAAGTACAATAAAATCTTACAATTATATGTAACTTGTAACTTACAAGTACAAATTTGTAGATACAATTTTGTCATCGAAATCTAGACGGGTTTTCGGCACTTGTAAATGTTTATTAAACAGCACTTGTAATGGTAATGTTCTAAAATTCTTACATAATTGTAGTGTTTATTAAACTACACTTGTCTTAAAACTCTACGAATATGTCACATATTTACAAAATTGTAGAATTGTAACTTTTATTAAACAGGACCCAGCTGGATCCCGCATCTTCAAAACGCGGATCCGCGGATCCCGCAAATGGAAAATTTGGCACTTAAACATTCGCGTAAATCGCGAGTAGCACGAGTGCGACGTTTCAGTTGTTTATAAATGGCACTGAGCTGCGCCTGTGCACGTCTTTCTGTAGGTGACGAGTGTTTCGTTTTCGTATTCACCGTCCGGCGTTTAATAGAGCCATACAATAAATACCATTTGATTCTTAAGAGGAGGAGGATTTGTATAAAAAACTAGAATCCTGTATAACTTTTATTCTATAAAATTTAACAGAAAACTGACACACTGCAGACCTAGATATTTATTACTTAAACATGGCTTCAAAATTGCATGGTGTTTTATCAGCAAGTGTCAAAATAAGTAAAAAATTCGTTTGTATGAAGCACGCTGAGTGGCGCTTCAAATCGTATTCACTTAAGAGCGTATTTTTAAAAATTATCACCATAGGTTGATATCATAGTAATAGCATCTAAGAGAAAGTTATGATTTGATTATTAGTTATTATATGAATAAGACTGAATTAAAAATATAAAACTGTTGTTGTAAAATCAAACAAAACTAATTAACTATGCCAAACATTTAAAGATGAATCTAAGAAAAAAGATTACTAATTACTTACACTCAATTGATAGAAAAAAAAATTCTGTTGCTTAATGTAAGAAATGATTAATAAAAGTTGATTTTTTTTTACACAAAATACTGTAGTTACAATTTGATTTTATAACATAATTTTAAAGATGCGGGATCCCGCGTGATCCCGCGCGGGATTGAGTAATCCCGCATATCAATCCTGCGGGATTTGTCAGTTATTAACAATCTATTAATAACTAAGTCAAGATTAGACAAATGCTTTAAATAAAACAAGTTGTTTCTAGACAAAAGGTTTATAAATAAACTTTAAGAATAAAGTAAGTGTATTAAATTGTTCTTCACAGACCAGTTGGAGAACCGACAGAATTGTTCATTCACATATCAGGATTTTCAGAATTCCCTGATTTACGGGTAAGTTTCTCATTTTGTCAAAATCCCTCAATAGACCATCGAAAACAATTCAAATCACTGTATCCATTACGAATGTCCAAATACATCTTCCTTGAACGCTTAGGGTAAACGAGTAGAAAGGGGTTCTTCAAGAAAAGAATGATTGAAGTTTTAAGGGATCGGCAACGCTCGAGTATGACCTTGGTGTTGATATATGGCG
This sequence comes from Apoda limacodes, assembly GCA_946406115.1. Taxonomy (NCBI): domain Eukaryota; kingdom Metazoa; phylum Arthropoda; class Insecta; order Lepidoptera; family Limacodidae; genus Apoda; species Apoda limacodes. The sequence continues at coordinate 21,760,227 of OX291549.1, read as the reverse complement.
TCCATAGGTTTAGTTAGATTACCACAAACCGGGCAGGGTGTAAGCTTGTTTGCCACCTTAGTTTATTTATTGTTATAAATAATGACGATAGAACCTGTCTGAGATCATTGATTGGATGCAACATGCTATTAAAATGGCAAACCATCTTGTCATTAAACTTAAATACACGTGTAATTACTTATGCAAGGTTAATCATTAGGTATTAGACAGGATACTTTTTCAAGGGAAGGGAGATTTAACCCCTGGATACCCCATGTGTTATACCACACTTTATACATAAATACATATTTAACAGGTGCTACCAAAAACATGCAATCTACACGACATCCTGGTGAAAGATAGTGCATCATGCTTGGTTACCCTGTACAACTACAGTTCCTGTTATTTCACTTCTAAGTTGTACCATGAAATCGACGGCATGGGCGACGATTATAGTGACGATCAGTGTGAGATTGACAGCACAGTTGTGAGTTCTTCTTTAACTTTCATTCATTACAAAAGGCGCTCGTAGCAAAAACGGAACCCAAATACTTAAATTATATCTGTCTTTTCGTATGTCACAGCTTTAGCTATTCTTGCATTTGATTGGTTCAGATAAAAAATGACAGGACGTCTTATGTAAACCACCATAGAATAGAAGTAGTTTCAGTCTTTACTGTACCGCTGCAATTATTATGACAGCACGTAGCGGAGGTATGACTACGAGGAACCTAACTTCTCGTCGCCCACCTTGAAACACCTACTCTAACATTTTAATAGATAAGAGCTTTATAAATACTTCCATTACTATATTTCTTTATTTTAGACAAAATAAGTTAACAAGGTTTTCAGATATCCGCAATAATTTTTATTCTACGAAAGTAAGTTAGCTTAATGCGTGTAGGTACAGCACGCACTTGGTCGTTTTTTTCTAAATTTCATTTCATCCAAATTTGTTTATTGTAATAATTGTAATAAAATAAGTCGATTTATTATTTAGCGATCTGGCAAAAGGATGGGATGTAAATATAATGGATCAGTTAGTAGAGTAGATGCCTGTTGTGTAGAGGGCGCGGATTCGATCCCCGCAGAAGTCAATCATTTATGTGGTAAATTATTGTGTTTGTTTGAATCCGCGTGTTTTCTTATATGTACGATTTAAAAAAATAAGTAGGTTTCTGTATCAGTTGTCTTGTTAGTTTGTCAGCTACACCCTGGGCACTTCATTCAAAAACGCATTGTTCCTGGCTCCTTACACTACGAAAAGAAATGACGTGTTAATACGTGGTAAGATGTGCGTGATCTATGCGAGCGGTAACAGAATCGTACCTGAGGGACGGCGGAGAGTGGCCATACTGCATCAAATAATATTGCGTATACTGTGCTATAGTACTAGTTTAGCTTAGTTTGGACCAGATGGCGCTGTGAGTGATGCCTAGGAATATTTACATTTATGCTAGCTTTTACCAGCGCGTAAATTAGTTTTCGACGTAGGATTCTTACGGGAAACTCTTGATGAGAATATGGAAGTTTACTATAACTCGTCCACGTCTAAAATTGATTACTCATAGACAGGGCTAAAGAAATTTTTAAAAATATTCACAAATTGCCATAAAAATTGAAATATTATGGACTAACAATTTTCGAGAATCAGCGTGCCCCAAAAAAAGAAGTGACAAAAAAGGCCTGCTTATAGTTATTTTCCAGGATAAAAAGCATAAGAATATATTCTGGAATAAGAGATCCTATGTCCTGCGTCTCTTTAATTATTTCTGTGCAAAATTTCGGCTCAATTGAAAGCTTCGTATCTCATTAATAATACTAATATGGAAGTATGGTATATACATACAAATATACAAATATTATGTTTACCCATTAGAACAGCCTGAAACCATCAACACATTGCGACGTACGAATAAATGCAACGCCTTCCGGCGCGGGTGCCAGACAGATAAGCATAAAGTACACAGTACTCTTCCGAGATGAATACGGGGAAATCAGGGAAATCCAACCAGTTACCAAGACTATCTGCATCGTTTGGTACGACGGCATTTATCCTACTATCAAGGTAATATGAACAATATTTTATTTTATAAATTAGATGTGTTTAAACTAAACGTGTGTAGTCTACTTTATATACTGTAGATTTATGTGTACCATCCGGGAACTAAAAATACGGATCAACCTCACCTTGTGCCGCTGCAGCGCTGCTGTACTGTTCGTCCCAATGTCCATCTGTTCGCTGCCTAAATAGGGGGACAGAAATCAGTTACAATAGTTATTGACGATATTTGACGCTTCACATTTATTTTATGTTAAAAAATGGTGTAAAGTCATAACTTGGATGTGTTATAATTTTTCACTATATAAAAATGTTTCCTATTTGCTAACTAGGTGGCGTTGGCGTCGAATTAGATCGCGCTATGGTTTCGTTCACAAAATTACACACACAGCGCCATCTGGCCCCAAAGTAAGCAGAGCTTGTGTTATGGTGACTAGACAACGGATACAAATACATATATAAATATATATATATATATATATATATATATATATATATATTTGTAAATACATACATATCATACATCAATATACCCAGATTCAAGACAAACATAAATGTTTATCACATAAGTGTTTGCCCAGTGCGCGAATCGAACCCACACCCTCTGCACAGCAGTCGACCACACTACCAACTAGGCTGCGAGGGAATCTTAAGTGATGTTATAGTACAGCGTTCACGCAGACGATGTCACGCAGACGATGTCACGCAGACGATGTCGCGGGCATCAGCTAGTTGTTCAATAATTGGCGAAGTGCTAATGTTAAAAAAATAGTTAGAACCTATTGTTTATTTTATGATAGGAGCAGAGTATAGTACCTTTTGCTTAATATGGCCTTCAGTGTGTCAGACCTATTTTTTCGCACTGGTAAAGTTGAAAAGTTGACTGTTTCACACGAGAGCAAATTATTTCAGGTCTCGGGCTTTTAAATACCTCATGGCACTCTTCACGAAAAACAAATTTGCCCACTTGTAGAACAAATAACTATCTAAATAGATTTTTAAGGTTTTTTTTTGTTTCGAGAACTTTTCAATCAGCCCTCGTATCTCACAACAAATTCAGTAATTTTGCTTGTAAAAGAATGTGTAATGGTATGATCTTTTATTCTCAGTTTGAGAAACAAACAAAATGCAGTACATTTGGGTGAGGCACAGCCTTAACTCGGAGCTGAGTTAGACAGTTAATATAAAACTTTTTGCTATTAGGTTAAACGCACAATATCAGTGAAAAGTCCTGTTATTCTCAGCAACCACTGCATTTGGAACATTATGAATATAGAAGAGTAAGTGGAGTGTTACGTTTTTCTTTAAAACTCCTATATATTTATATGTTCTTAACCTAAAATACAATTTCAGTTTCAGTAAATTGTTATGATTAAACACTAATTAGGTATTTGGTTGATTCATGGTATAAATACATACACAACAATTAGTTACTTATTATGTTGATCACTTGGCAAGCTATTGGATACGAGTGATACCCTCCGTACTATTTAAAAACTGTATCACGGAATATATAATTTGTGATTCCCATTCTATTAATTACTTACTATATACCTTACTCGTATATATTTTATATTCTATATTTTATAAGACAAATTTAGAGTTGGGCTTAAAAAAAATACTTATCTGTATTGATATGGTATGATATGATAAGATCTAAAATAACCAAAAAAGGCCAAGTGCGTGTTGAACACAAAAACACTACACAAAGTTAGCGAGGGGATACAAAATTAAACTTTTAAATTTTCCGGAATAAAAAACGCTGATGCAGCGTACAGAAATAAAAAACACAGAAACTTCCGCATTTATAATATAGTATGAGTGATATACTATAGATGCGTACTCAATAGCCTTTTTATTTCCTAATCACAGATTAAATAAAGCATTAGTGGAGTGCCGACCCAACAAACCTCTAGATGTAAATCTATATGCGCCTGATTTATGTGTGGGAACAGGTGCCGTAGAATTCATATTGGTAATGGGTTCTGTATACAGAGTGAATACAGCCTGGACCCTGCGCAGGGAGAAGATTTGTGATTGTGAGATGATTGAAGTACCAGTTGGACTATCTTTCTTCACTATGAAGCATACTTGCGAACATAGGCTTTTGATTGAATTTTCGCCTCTTAGTGGACAAGTAATTGTATGTATTTAAGTAGGCTTTTCTTTCTCTCATTTTTACTATTGATTTTTATATTTACTGTAAAGTTACGCAAGGAATGATTTCACTATCTAAAGGAGCTAAGGAGGTGGCAAGTAATTCAATACCTAGTTAATCCTAAACAAAATTTCAAATTGCTAGAATTTTTATGTTTAGAAAAGATATCAATAAATTTTTGCTTGATATTATCCATTGTATCCGTTGGTTACAGGCGGCACAGAGTCGCACGCTGTGGAGAAATTTAGATGAGGCCTATGTCCAGCAGTAGACGTCAATGGGCTGATATGATGATGATTATCCATTCAACTAACTAAACAATAAACTTTGTTTTTGACTATTTCAAAACCACGTTTGTTGACGTTAATTATAAAATTACAATTGCAGCCATATAACGCTGAGCTGTTGTACCTTAAGCTTAATTACATTTTTGAGGGTCCAAATACACTATGTTATATTTTGGATTTGCCCAACGAAAGAACTATAAATATATATGTACATATGATGGCGTATATCAATTCGAAAGGAATGCTTACTGCTTTGAGACGACCTGTCTATACGCCTGAGTATTTGGCAGTGTTAGACTGTGGGAAAGTGCCTATCAATAATCTGCACCCAGTTATGAGGGTAAGAGTATTTTCGTGTTTATTTTCAAGCAGCTATTATTATTTTATGCCTACAAATTCTAACTAAAAGAATCTCTAAATGAGGATGAGAGTGTTGAATTTAATTTACTTTTTTATTACGTTAACGAAACGTTGCAAACCAAGTAATGGAAAAAACCGGTATATGTTGCATTTTAATAACGATATTCATAAAGTCATACGGTAATAAAAAATATTTTAGTATAGTTTTGTACCAATTTTAGTCTAAACATCACCGAATTTTCTTAGCTGATTAACGATTTATATTTTGCTCATATGTATTTCAAGATTAGGTATTCCAGTAGTAAGCTCATTTTATGTGGATAACTATGCTGTGTTCCTATTGGCGTAAAGAATGAAGAAATACACCAAAAAACCAGTCACAAACACAGTTTAGCGTACGAAGCAGTAAAATATAAATCGAATAACAATTTTATATACCTATGTACCATCTAAATATCCGTATGTTTGATAGGTTAATACAATACCACAATTTCTTACCGGTTGAACAACTTTTTAACTGATGACCTTTCACTACCGGTTATAAGCCCGGTGTAGGTTTTTTAAAAGTTGTAACATTTGCTTTTCTGTTTTGTTAGATCGTGTGGTTATACAACCCAACGAATGTTTTCACAACTTGGCGATTGTTGCGCGGAACTACAATGTCTCCGGATTCTGTGATTCGGTGCTTGCTGTATTTTGCTGAAGTGCCACCATTGGGTAGATTGGGAATACCATTTTCATTTTTGCCTACTGAAATGATCGACTACGAGGTACAGTTTTTACTGACACAATGTAACGCTACTTTAGTTTTAAAAAGTCTGTCAAGTGTACACATACATATACATACATACAGACATACATAGGACATGACCGAGGACTTCGATTGTATGCTATTTAACTAATAATGCCATAAACACTTTGTTTAAAACTCTTTCTTAGTTTTCCAGTAACATACCTATACGTAATAATTTTATATAGTTTTGCCATTGAATTTCAGATATATAACGTAATATCGGACAAGATTGAATACATTTTTAGCCATAGTACCTACTATTGATCTAACGTTATTATTTATTTATTATTTATCTTTACTATTTCCTCTAACCAAAGGTTGCTTGGTAGAGATTGCTCTTTAAAAATAAGAAGGCGCATTTTATACTTTGTATTGTTTTATGTTACACGTTGATTGTTTGGTGTACGATAAAGTATATTCATTCATAGGTCAAAATATGGGTAAAAAGCACATTATTATATGATTCGACAGCATTTGCGGTTGCCGAGAAAAAACGTCCTCGAAATACAGACAGGCAAACATCGGAGTCTAACCATAAAGGTTCCCTTTTACCATTTTCGTTGAAATTTAATAGGAAAATTTAATACTTTTTTTTTGTGTTGCGCAGATGACATTTTCCTGTTCCTTTGGATACGACACTATGAAGATTTTGGTGAAAGGCCAGGGTGGTTTACCAAATTGCGTCGAAACTAGACTTGATATCCCTTATTACGTCGATAAGGCAATTAGATCTGCTTATAGAGAAGACGTTGTAAGTACCTTCTTCCTTTACTTTACAACTAATATAGAAAAGTAAAAAGTTATACATTGACCTATTATGCTCACACCAGAGGAGACACTATAAACAAATGCCACGTTACCGATTTTCCAGATAACTTCTTTATTATAAAAATCAGTAACCATTTAACAGCCAGTATTTAAGGACGTGCGGCCCATATACCAGAGAAACGGGCAGCATGTGCGGTGACTCCTCTAGTACGTAGTGTATAATAGCTCGAAGTCACTTTGCTGATTTTGCATAATTTCTAGGTTTATTTAACATTGGAACATATAACCATACCAATAATGCCAACGCATTCGCTATCCAGAGACATAATAGCTATATGTAATGACACCGATCACACTATGAGGTTTATTTGGTTACCGTGAGTATAGTAATTTTGACACATTTTTATTTTTCTAACGATGCAATATTGAGCTTACACCCGGAATGTGTACTCTGTCTCGGCACAATAAATAAACGGGTAAGAGCTCTTCTAGGCGTCCGTTTTTTACGAACTGCAGATATTAGTATTGAGCGCTTTCACACTTGACGGCACGGCGACGGCAACTGAAATGGTATGGTACGGAAATGTACATATATTGCTGCCGTCCAATGTGAAAGTGCGTGATTAGTTGATGGCGAGTTCCCTGAATTTCCAGAGAGAGGATTCCTAATATTGTGAACGTCGTAATGACGCCGTGCTGGGGCGTCCTACAACCAAAGAGCACGGAATGGATAACAATGACTGTTTATACACTTCAAGCACCTGCTACTTTCACGTAAGTCAATTCAACACAGTAATATTATAAATGTTGTAAGTTTCATTGTTTTTTACTTAATCACACCACAAAAACGCAATAAAATTTGGCACAGAGATAGTTGAAGAGACGGAGAAGGACAAAGGCTACTTTTAACGCGCAAAATCCAAGTACCCGCGGGAATAACTATAACCCAATTCCACTTAAACGAACTATAGTTGCAGCTATGCTATAGCAAACTTCTTAAGTATGATAAAATGGAGGAGTTGAATCTCATACCGATAGCCGAATTAAGCGCAAGAAGAGCCGCTGGCAAAAGCAAGTGATCGACACATGTGATAAAATCTTATATCAGCGTTTTTGTAAGCAATATCTTTTTAGTCACCATGAACTAATAGGTAAACATATTATTTGCTTACACCTCCAAATTATTTAAATACTCTTAATTCACAGAAATGATAGGCGTTTACAAGTCTTGCTGGCACTTATTAATAATGTACCAACACAATGCTTATCCCAGAAGGGGGTGGGCAGAGATATGACGACCAATGATCGCAACATAAACGTTTTCAAGTTGTATTCCCTAATTTCCCCATTTGTTTTTATTTCTCTTACTGTTTTAATGAAACTATATCTTCCGTAATTGCATATTTGCAATTTTTAAAATAGGCGTTTTAACAGTGGCGTATGGGTCTCAACAGTCCGTTAACTAATTATCACATACATTATATGTAACTATTTATTTCCTACATTAAATGTATGCTCAAAAATGGGAAATTTGGAAAACTTACCTATAGTTAATAGGTGTAGGCAAAAGGTTGCTAGGATCTACCGAACTTATCATGGGTGGAATTTAAGCGAATTCTCATTCGACATTCAACAGTACGACAGTGGCATGTGAAATACTAGACCTGTCAGAAAGAAGACGTTATCAGAGAAACGAAATGTTAAGAAGAAGTAAGACCGAGAAGTGCAACCAAGAATTTATTATAACAGAAGAAGGATTAACTCACCCAGTTAGTAAATAAAAAGAGCATTTGTATGTATAAAAGTAACATCCTTCGATAAGTTTTTAATTAAAAATCCACTAGACTTATTTTGATGTAGCTTTCATAAAATTTTAGGCTCCGGAGTTTATGGCCAAATAAGCGGACAAAAAAAGGCACTATATTTCCAAACAGCAATGAGAAAGTTTGGGAAGTGGTTTTGGTTTTGGAACTTGTTTACAGTGCCACCAACTTATATTGTTCACTAGGCAAAGTCGGAACTACGGCCGCTTTTTTAAGTGCGAGTACTTCAAACCTATTTTATTTATAATTATTATAAGACATTTAACAAATTAAAAAGATCTGTGTCATTTTAATTGTAAAATTCTTATAATAGCAACACTAAACGCGTCAGAGGCGACACCGTTTAGTGAAAAGATAAGTTGGTAGCGTTGTAACTGTCAAGTTGAATTACTTACGGACATATTACACGATTGAGTTTAACTCCTGCCAGTTTTTAAATATCAAACACTCTTTGCCAAAAGGGTTGAAAATTCAACTTTTCCGGGCGATTATTATGCAACAGAAAGTAAAAGTAGATTAGAACGTATTCTAATTCTTTAATTATATTTAGAAGAGTTATTATCATGATAAAGCTAATTAATTATTGTTTTTTTTTTTCAAGGACATCAATGATTCTCCACCGTACGTTTTGTTAGATTTAGAAAAGCCCGAGCCATTTTATTTAGCTCTGACTGTTGCTATATGTTCAAAAGGACAGCTAGACGGATATCCTAGAATGGTCTTGAAACAAATGTGGGAACAGGTAAATATTCTTATTCAAAAAATCTAGCTTTGCAACAAAAATTGTTTGACTAATTAGTCCGAGATAATAGAAAAAAGTTTAATTTTAGGGTTCCGTACATTTAATCGAAACTTACAGAGCTTTGTTGCTCACCGTGTGTGTTTTTCAACACTTTTTCTTCGGAAGGACGGTATAAATCTCAAATTAACATCTATTTCTATGACCTTAAAGTCTTGCAAAAATTACGAGTTTCAAGATCTATTCATAAAAAAGCAAGCCTTTCAAACATAAAATCCCAAACGAACTGGTGTACTGACTTACGATAAAACCAGGACAATACCACATCTGATAAATCATGTGAAAACGGTAGCATCAATGTAAAACTGTCTGTGTCCAATTACGCCATTTTCGAAAAGAAGGAAATTAGTCTATTTTTTTCGAAAATATTTCTGATTCTTAATTCGAGTCACATTTTTTTAATAGACCCCTCCTTACGACATGTTGTCAACCGACGTAGCTGACAGCACTAGCAGTCAAAAAGGGTCGAATAACAACATGACCATTGCCGACATCATTCGAATCATTGACGGAATATTATGGTAAGACAGAATTCTTTTCTTTCTTACTTATGTTTAACGTGATTGGCTTGAATAGTCCAAGTAACTGATATGTAATTATTAATACAAAGCTATGGTAATTCAGAGACGAAACCAGAATGCTTTTGACAAAGACTGTCATAACGTCTACGAGAAGACTGCCTTAGGCCTCAGGTTTATCGACTTTTATGTTTCATATTTTATATGTTAAACTTTGCTTATCATTTACAATAAACTTCAATCCATCAACCTCTACTACTCTAAGATCAAAATTATATTAACAAACACAAATCAGGAAACAACCAGCTCTACATTTATTTAAACCTTCTACAGTAGTTAAGGTTTTAGCAGCTAAGAAGGGACATACCAAATGTTTGATTTGAGTTCCTTAAATGACTATTGATGCGTTTAATGTCGAAATTAATGATCATCACCCGGAATTTAGTAAAAATTCATTTACTTAAGGTATATACTGAGCTTATTATATGGTTTTAAAAATTAAGTGTGAAGAAATATTTCATAAAAATGTAACTTCTATTTCTAGGGACGCACTTCACAGCAAGATGTTTAAACATCAAATAAAATTCTATTCCAAGGAAGAAATACCTACTTATTCACAACTGGTCAAGTCGTTAGAAAGCAATATCAAGCCCCGACTGAGCAGAAGGTAATAGTTATTTGTTATACAAGTGAGTAAAAGTGTTTTTTGTTCGAAGTGCAGACTTTAAATCCTGAACTAGCGAAGTAGGCTAGAATTAAATCACGAGAAATATAGACTACTGACCATAGCGAGGGATTTAAAGGCACGAGACCGAAAAAATTTGCTCACGCGTCCAACATATAACTTTTCACCGCTACCAGCGAGAAAAATATTTTCTCGTGACTTTTCTGGTAAAAAGTTAAGTTCGGCATTGGAGACTTGTTGTCTTAATTCTTCTGGTGTCAGAGAAATATCGTCATAGCTTGTATGGCGAATTTTTCAAACAAAAACAGAATTTAATTAAATTAATTAAATAAACAATCTTATGTTCAAAAACCTAGCATGCCGCCATTTCACTTTGTCTTTTTTTTTATTGAGGTTGCGTTCGGAATTGTACGTACTACAACCTCTGCCATTGCTATCAAAACAACGTATGATATTTTTTAAGTTAGCGGTATAAACTTTTAATTATACTAGTAATTTATAAAAACTTATTTTAAAACGAAAAAATGCTATGTAGTTATAATATTAATTAAAATGAACAAGGTTAAGTATTTAACCCGAAATTTGTTTCTGACCAGTCATTGTACCTCTTGTTTTTTTTTTCATCATCGGGTTAATTCCAAAAGTCAATGTTGGAACAGTGTGTTACTTTGCCTCAATAGTGAGCAAAATTCGATTTTACTTACTGAATTTGGACAACAAAACTATCTCTTTCGTGCTGGTGAGGTGAAAATAATATTTTTTCATGACACTTCTACACAGGTCATTAAAAAAAAAAAGCTGATAACGCGGGTGCTAAGCCCTTCATTACGCCCACGGGCTTTTTCTTGCGTAGAACGTACGAGCATATAATGACATGAAAGCTATCCTGTGCGCACCGCACGCGCTCTACGTACAGTACGTTTTCTATCAAGTATGTAAAACAGCGCCATCTGTGGTTCAATATACGAACTACTCGCTAAGCAATGACAATTTTTAATTTAGCTAAAGAAAAAATAATTAAAATGAACAGGTCTTACCTACCACGAAAGGTTTTATTTAGACTCTTTTATTATATTGTTACACAATCACGAAAATACTAGTTTAAGTTTTAAAAACTGTTTAGTTCATAAATTATCTTGCTATCTAGAGAATTAATGAATCAAAAATCTGGCGGTAACGATGTTTTCTATACCTATATTCCCGCCAATTCAATTGTAGTTTGGTGAGTTTATTTATTTCTGCACTTTATATTTTTATTTATTCAGTCGCAAATGTGATGAAAAATATTCTGTGTAAAACGGGCGGTACAAAAATTACAAACTCGAGTCATTTATGCTTTCGGCTTTAGGCTTCTAAATAGCCTCTAGTTGGTAATTTTCTCTTTACAACCCTTAATATACAATGTACCTGCTATTTTATAATTTAAACAATAGTATTTGGAGCATTTTGTTCAATCAGCCATTTTTTCCAGAGTCACATCTGGGATTTGTGATGCAATCGTCAACAAAGCCGTTTTTCATGTCTACGGTCTTAATCCTAAGCATGAAGTTTCTATTTTAGAGGCCGAATAGATCACTATTATCTTCTATGTTGTAATTGTTACTTTTTAAATAAAATTTGTATTCAAAATTAGTATTTAATTCACAGATCAATATTCTTATTAACAAAATCATAGAATACCTTATTGGTAAGTCAGTCTAGAATCTTCTCGAGTTGCAGTTGTATTTTCTTGTGTTTGGGTGTTGATAACACGGTGACTGACACCCGGTCGCCTAATTTTGGCGTGTGGTTTCCCCCAAACTTACTTGTGTGAATTAAACCATTGTCACCAACGCCACAATCGACAAAACAACCGAATGGTACTACGTTGCGAACTACACCTGAAACATTTCATTTTTCATTTCAGTACAACTGAAATTTACTTTCGAGCGTTGACAGTTCTACAAAACTAAAAAAGAGAAATACAATCACAAATTTATGTTTTATGTATAATAAATATACTATAGTTGACCCGACAGACGTTGTTCTACCTTTCAAGTTATGTGCTGCAGCGCCGAACCTGGTAGGTTGCGCCAGACACGATTTTAGATCACACATGTACAGGTACCCAAACACAAGCGTTGCCAGACGTCCCGATTTCAGCGGGACGTCCCGATTTTTAAATCGAAATTAAATGTCCCGCACGGGACAGGCTCAATCCCGCTTTTCGGGAATAACTCGACCGTGCGTGCAGCGTACTGACTCAACTATTTAACGATAGGGTAAATATGATTTAAAATATCATATTTTTATTAAAATACATTTTCTATGGATATTTTTACTAGGTGCTTTTGATTATACACGTTTTTTACTATGCCCCGCTTTCGGCGAAAGAATCTCGCTTTTTTTCACTCAAAAAGTTCCTAAATCCCGACTTGGCATTAAAAAAAAACTAGCAACGCTGTCAAACACACACAAAAAATGGTCAGAATCGTCCAGCCGTTTAGAAGTTCACGGAGAATCAGACAGAGGCGGACAGCGACTATGACATAAATCACTAAATAGCTTAAAAAAAAGAGCGAAATCCGTCAAACCTTAGGATTGACTAGTCAAAGCCTACCTCATTCAAACCTTTAACTTCTGACAAAAAATATTCTAATTATGATACGGTATTGTTAGTTAGGTTAGCAAAGTCGATTAAATTAAAAAAACGTCACCCAAAGCACTTATATATCAAATTTCAGTCGGTATGAAACGGGCTTTGACTGGACGGTTTGACGATTTGGCTGATATCGCCGTTAGACTATGACATATCTTTTGCTAGGAGGAATTTCTGACTTACACTTAACATTCCTTAAGTAGCTTAGGTCCTTTCCAAGGTGCATTCTATCACCTTGCAAATTTCACGTCATCGGTTCAGCAGTTTAGCCGTGAAAGGTAAACTGAACGATCCTGAGTACCCATAGATATAAAACTGACGTCCGGCCAGTAATAAGTTGTTGCGTCGCGGCGCCATAACTGTCTAAACGTCGTACTTTTCATTCAACATCAAACGCGACGACTGTATAAAAATTTAACGAATGTTTAGGCTGAGATAATATTACTATAAAATAAAAGTTACCCGTAACCGTCATCCCTTGTCGTAATTGTTCCGTGCCTTGGACTGTCACAGAATACACCGGCTTACAAAATGTTATAATATCGTCTTCTATTCCTTTTTGTTTGAAAGCGCTAATGATAAGCTCCAGACAGCTTGTGTCGGTACCGAGTTCGTTAGACATTTCACTTATATCAATACTGGCTACTTTCTGTTCCACTGTTACTGGGAAGTTCGGTTGTGTAATTTCTTTTATGTTTATGCCTATTTTCTTTGCAAACCTGTAAAATAATCACGTTATCTGCCATTGCTATATGAATGATAGATTGTAGATCGAGAATCGTACTACTGGTCCAGGATGACTACCTCGCAGCCTAGTTGGTAGTGTGGCCGCCTGCTGCACTGTGGGTGTGGGTTCGATTCCAGCACTGGACATTTATGCGATAAAAACATTTGAGTTTGTCTCGAGTCTGGGTGTATTTATGTATAATGCGTATGTATTTACAAAAAAAAATCATATATGTATTTGTATCCGTTGTCTGGTATCCATTACACAAGCTTTGCTTTGGGGCCAGACGGCGCTGTGTTTAATATCCAAAAAAAATATAGACGTTACTTATTTTCACAATAAAGTATATAGGATAAAGTAGTGTTAGTACTGCTAGCTTGGGCCGACGGTCCATTTTGCAGGTACCAGGTGCTAAAGCTAGGTTAAAACTGTACTCACTTTTCTTGCAGTCTCAGCGCAGTTTTTTACGTGTGTTTTAGAGAATATTGTTAAAAATGAATAATCAATACTGCCAGACACTTTCCATCGGCGCTAATTTTTACCAAACGCTTTCAAGCTTCCAAAAAAATAATGTAACTTTACTTATAATTTCTCCCACTCTCGATTTTTATATATGATACTCAGGGAACTATTTCAATACTTTTTGTAAGAAGCCAGACCAATCTGAGGGGCCAAACATCCCCCGAGAACCACTAAGTGTCGCTATGCGTTTGAGCGCAAAGTCATTATTCGTCCGCCTGAGCGTATAGACATCTACGCGCATCGATCTTTCCTTTCCTATACTTACTAATCTAGCCTACTGTATATGTGTGGGCATCTCGGTTATTGTATAGTATCACATACTGTATAAATATAGTAATAGGTGAAGCTCTTGACGTTTCCAATACATTGGGGTGACAGAACGCCTCTAGCGGCATGGCACGTAACCACACAATATCAGTCGGGAAGGATACCTCTCCAAATTTTTACCACCTAAAAGAAGACTAGGTTTTGTTTTTGTTGTATATTATTTTTGCATCAGTAAACAGCACATAATATATCTAATACCTATTATACAAGACATTTTGAATGAATTAAGTATTGAAATTAATTACAAAAAGGAACTACATATATTATTATGAAGTTTACGCGCCAAACTGTAGTTTCACCCCTAGCCGCTAGGATCGCTGCTGTCGCAAGTTGCCAGTTTTCTTAATTTATTGCTTATTATAAAACGCCATAAAATTTTGGCTTTTGGTTAATAACCATAAATTTCCAGAATATATCCAATAAAAAACATTCTTCATAAATCAACAACAATTTGTTCATTACTTATATTACGAGTTCAAATTTATTAATATTTTATTATGCTATAATTAATGTCATAGTTAAGCGTTAAAATATTACTTAATTTTTACTGAAGCCTTCCATTAAAGTATTAATAAGGTAAGTTTTATTAAGTTTTTTTTTAAAAACTATATAATTATCACGCTCGCGCTCATACGCAAAACGATACTTTATGTGTGTCTCAGTGGTGTTTGGCCCCTCCGATTAGTCTGGCTGCTTACAAAAAGTAGGTACTGAAATAGTTCCCTGAGTATCATATATAAAAATGTATTACTAGTCATCAAACATATGTAATGTAATAGATAAACATAACATACATCAAACATATATAATATTTTAAACATAAAAATACGTTTCTAGCACTCTTCTCTTAATGTATTTAAATTTACTTACGTTTTAGCGATAGAGTAGCTTTCTGGATGTATAACCGTTGCATCCAATGGCTCGGAACCTCCCAAAATTTTTAAGAACCCAACACATTGTTGGAATGTTATCTTTCCTATACCTGTTACTTTAAGAATTTCTTGTCTTGTACTAAATCTACCTTTTTCTAGGCGGTAATTTATGATCTTTTTGGCACGACCATCATTTAAACCAGAAATTCGTCTGAAAAATAAATTTTAAGAGATACTTAAATGTATAATAATAAAGTAAGTACCTGAACTGGAGGTATACTTTTTATATAAATGTCACCTAGTACAAAAAAAAAAAAACTTAATTGGTTGATATTATTTTGGTTTATAGGGAGTGTGAGTAGAGTTTAAAAATCATATATGTATTTGTATCCGTTGCCTGGTATCCATTACACAAGCTTTGCTTACTTTGGGGCCAGACGGCGCTGTGTAATGTCCAAAAAAAATTGAAATATATTTAAATATATAATATTTAAAGATCCCCGGCCCCCCCAGACGTTACTTATTTTTTACACAAATAAATTCAATTACCCTTGTGACAGACAGACATACAGTCACAATAATGGCTAACTGGCCGGTTTTTTTATATTTTTTTATAAATGTAGAATCAAGTTTCTAGTACAACAAAAGAAAAACTTGATTGGTTGATATTGATTTGATTTATAGGGAGTGAGTTTTTGTATTTAAATTGACCTGGCATTGCCTTATGGCAACACCCCTAAACTCTTTTTTCACACTTTTTTTCCAAAAGAGATAAATAAGTTTTCTAAACAGATTTTAAATCCTTGCCAAAAATGAATCATTAGTTGAAATTATTAGAAGTATTATTTTTTTCGGCTTTTTTTTCCAAATATTTAATAAATATTAACAAAAATTATTACTACAGCTAAATCGGCAACAAAGATTATATAAACATTTTTTGACCAAAACAACTCAGAGTTAACTATAAATTCTAAGATATCACATTTTTTTTACATTACATAAAAAAAAAAATTCAAAGACTCAGTAATATACTGCCAAATACTTTGTGATTATAAAGCAAGATCAAAATCGTGTTCAATACAGTTACCTTAACAACGCCTGAGACGCAGTGTTAATGTCAACTCCTACTAAGCTTACAACTTTCTCAACGGCACAATCTAAAGCAGACTCCAGCATCTTTGGCGGAATGTCGTGTTGATAAAGGCCAACGCCTAGATTTTTTGGGTCCACCTAAAAATTTTATGCCAATTAATAGAGGGCCGCCTATGAAAAAACCACACCGAAGTTACAGAGAATATAAGTTATTTAAGTTACTTTAATAGCCAGTTATAATTCTAGACTGGCAAACTGTACTTGTAAAATTGAGAAAGAGAATAGTTTGTTTTCTTATTTGCTTACCTGCTGTAAATGTTGTAATTTTCAATTGTTCAGATTTTTTTAAGCAATTTATTTTAAGAAATATAAAAGTAAACTTACTTTTATTAATTCTCCTAAAGGATCCAACACTCTTCTAGCAATTGATAACGCAGATATCAGGTTCGGATCCATGTCTGGATGTTCCTGAAAATTATTTACAAAAATATTTTTTTAATAAGAATTTGATTTGCTTACTTGAGAACTCTATAAAATGTTGGGCAAATTCTTACAGAAAATTCTCAAAAGGTTTGAGACAAATAAAAGCGGTCAAGTGCGAGTGGAACCATAAAATACTTATCACTACGAAATACTAAATTTTAAACAACAAAGAACGAAGGCCACTTAATACATGATTGGATTAGTTTTATGTCATCAAGAGGGCGATATAGTCCAGAAACCTAATTTCTGTAATTCTAACGTTGTGTATGTAAATGCACTATAAATCATTAGATAATTTCATATACATGACTATGAGATATATATGTTATATACTTCTTAAGTTATTTATACCGTAAGGACGCCTTGAAACTTTTAAATTTTTTGTATGGCATTTAACGTTATTACCGTTTTGTAGTCACATTTTTGGACTTTTTGCTACAACTTAGAGTCAATGCACTAGATAACAAGCTATTCTAATTATTGAATCAACTTTCATTACAATAAAATGCAATACACGCTTTAAAAATTTGCACAAGTGTTGAAACAACGGCCACTTCCAGATTTTTATTGGATTAAATACAATAAATGAAAATCATTCAGTAAGGTAATTCACTAGACAACAACAAGTTTTATAACATATATTTTTTTCAATCCTTTAGATGCTATAGTTTAGCCACAAAATTTGCACAAAAACGGCGTATTTTCGCGGTCTAGCCTATACCGCAGCCTTAAGTAGCACTTATCACAATTTGTTCGCCTGTAGGAATACAACTAGTTTGAAACTTAAGAAGGTGGTTAATGAAAGGAAAGTTTACAGGGTTTATATGATTGATAATGTCAGTGTAAATATATAGAACATAGTAATTTTCTTTGAAAATAATTTAACCTTCAGAAATATTATTATGAGAGTTACCTTACAAAATTAGTAAACAAATTTTAAACCCCTAACTTTTAAAAATAATGTAATTATGTTCAATAAACACAATAATTTCATACTTAATATGGTACTGCTATCATTCAAAGACTCGATCATCAATTTTTCCTAGTCTAAAATGGTCATAGTTTTGTGACCCAGTTACTAATAAATAGTAGTCATAAGTCATGCCTCTGTTTGACAGCGTAAAATTGGTAATCGGGTCCCGTTGGCAACGTTTGGGTATGAAATCCTAGAAATTGAGATAAAAACAGAAAATTTTTAATTTTTCAACATACCTTTTGAGCTTCTTTGCTAACAGAATATATGGACGCTCCTTGTTCAGGTACAATAATGACAGGAATGTTATCAGAAATGTTGTGGTTTTTCAACCATTTCTCTGTTTCTCGGCAAGCTGTTCCATTACCTAAGCCAATCAATTCTACTCTGTAATGAATTATGATTTTCGATAGTGATATTTATAAAGAATCTCCATTTACACGTTTAGTATGCTATTAAATAAACATCTGCTAAAAAATATAAGTCTATATATTAATAGAACTTATATTAATAAGCCGGTCCCCAAAATTCAATCTTCAGACTCAATATGAATAACAATAATAAACCCCATTTTTTATGAGTGACAAAAACATTAAAAAAAGCAGCAAATATGTCATAATATTTTTTATTATCGGTATAAGTGATCGTACACTTTGAAGATATATTCATCTATGACTTTAGAAGTGTATGAATAACACACAGTACACAAGTAACAGCTCTAGGCTTTCAAGCGTTCTTAGGCTACAGAAAGTGCTTAACATCAGGTGAGCAGTAGGTTAGTTTGCCATTTCATTTTGTATATAAAAACAATCGTCCAATCTTCAGACGAGACTGTGAATAAGTGAGCTCAAGCGAAAGCAAAGTTAAAATTAACCTCGGCCTTACTTGTATTTCAATATAAGGTGCTTTAGTTGTGTTGCTGCAAAATCATTAGGGTTATGTCGTCGCAAATCAGGGTGCAATGTAGTAGCTTCAAGTTTCTCTCCATTTGAGTCTATTATGCCTACCTAAAACACCATTGGGAAAATAAAGTAAAGGTCGTCAGAAAATAAAGTATCCAGAAGTTTATAAATATATTCTACTTAACACCCGACTGCTCGAATTACGGTCTTAATTGATTTTATTCGTTACGGGCCGTGCGTGATCCCTTGTGCGGACTTGGAGTTAACAATATCAGTAACATATGATCACAGCCTAAAAAATCTAACAACGCCTTGAATGGCCGACTGTTTTAATAAAATTAATGTTTAGGCTGCGATATGGTCTACTTGCTTTTAGTAATTTTGTTTATACTGATCAGACTGTCCTACACATGGCACAACATGGAATCGACGCACTACATAACTACACAGATATCGTGCACGGGAAAAACTAGTTATTAGCTATTTTTAGCACGTTATATACTTATTATGTTTTATATCTGCTAACGGTGTATTACATTCTTAAAATAGCTTAACTATAACTAGTTCTTAATAATTGGTTTTGTAACACACAACAACAAACCCTTGTACGAAGGGAAATCTTTTGGTGGCACTAGTAAATAACTAGAAGCAAATGCCATTATTTATTAGCATCCATGTAGTTACTATTTTGGCTATGGAATTTCACAAACGGCATCCCTAAAACGATAGTAACCCAATTAGCTCTCTTCGCAGACAATACCGCTATTTATACCACCGATAGAGAAGTGAGTCGAATCACTAAGAGACTCCAACCCGCTATCACCGCCCTAGGCGAATGGTTTCGGAAATGGAGAATCGAAGTGAATCCCGAAAAAAGCTCTGCCGTTCTCTTTACCGTAGGTCGCCCTTCGCGGCCCTCTCCCCTCTCACTCTTCGGTCGTGCCATTCCTTGGCAAAACAAGACCAAATAATTTCGTGTGACCCTGGATAGGCACTTGAACTTCCGCGATCACCGAGCCGCTTTTGTCCTCGGTCGTCTATATCCCATGATAGGCAATTACAGTAAGATGTCGCTTAGAAATAAGCTGACTCTTTACACCATTTGCATCCGCCCCAGTATATGCTAGCGTCGTTTATACGTTGTCAAAACGCAATCTCCACAAACTCCAGACCCTACAAAACCGCTTTCTCAGAGCGGCCTCCGGAGCCTCCTGGTATGTCCGCAATGCGGACCTACACAGACTTTGAGCTCCCCACGATTCCCCGATATTTCAAAGACCTGGCAGTCCGCTTTTTCGGGCGTACACAAAATCATCCGAATCGATTAATTGTGCAATCCACAACGTAGGTATCATCCCCCCGACCGACCTCGACATGGCCGTAAAACTATTGTTAGGCAGCCTCGGCACGTACTAACGGCCCCAGTTACCGATCTCGCTAACCGGATAGCAAGATTAGTCTCAACCAGGGTTCGTCGGCACCCGCAAGGATACACGAGGTATCAAAGAGTTCCGGGGCGCTTCTCGCCCCCACTCAATCGCAACTGCACTCGCGTAACGGCGTTGCCTCACCTTCGGGTTCGAGACTCACGCCGGTCGAGAGAAGCGCCCGAAAACGACTACCCAAGCCGACGAGCCCTTGAGCGTTTGGCGCTATATGGGCTGAGGCTCCCTTCAGAGTCTCGCCCCAAAAAGCGCGGTGAAGCAGTAATGGCTGCAACAGCCAACTGCATAGACAGTAAAAAAAAATTGTAATTATTTTATTTTAAACAAAAAACTGATAAAAATAAATTAAGAGCGACGTTTTTGAGTTTTGATACGTTTAGGTATTCTCGGCCGGCAAGCCGCTCAAACGGCCAGATAAAGCTGTACTATCCTTGCAGGTGTATCTGTAGAGCGATCAACATAAATCTTCGGCGACCAGCACTTAAAAAGGGATATGACCACTCTCCGTGACAGCACGCTGCGCACTGAATATTTCGCGTTCGTGTCTTCTCACACACACACAGTGTGCGTGTGGGGAAATTTGATCGAGGCGTGGCCTCCTGCAAATGGTAGCTATCCGCTGCCCGTGACTACGGGCAGGTCTTCGGGTTGGTCACTGACCGTCGGCTTCAATGGGTCTTCAGCTAAGAGCCGCCTGGGGCGGCTCTGCCGCGAAGAGCCCTGCTACCAGCATCGCTCTCCACAAGGACTAGGTCCCGTGGGTAGGCTTTGCTGTCCGGTGGCCGCGCGTGCTGCGGCGCCAAGTCTTTAATGTGCGGCAATCGGGACTCGTCAGCGCGCGCGAACATGTTGGTCGCGAGGCGGCCGACAAAGTCGTCCAGTGGCTCGATCTGCAGGTCCCGCTCAATCGTGGCGTTCCTCACGTAGCGAGATGCGCCGACTATGGTGCGAAGAGCCCTGTTTTGAACTGTGCGTAGTCGCTTGCGCTGGGTTTCGCTTAGTAGTGCGAACCATGCCGGCGCTGCGTACGTGAGGCGGGGTCTAATGTAGGTTTTGTAGACCCCGAGCTTCGTCCGTAAAGGCAGTTTTGCCCTGAGCACTGGAGCGAGCAAAGCCTGTGTGGATCTGGTCTGGTTGACGATGCTGGTCACATGCGCCTTCATTGTTAGCAGACGGTCAATGGTGACACCGAGGTACTTGGCGTTGGGGCACCATTTGATTTGTTGCCCTGAGAATTGAAGCGGTAGAGGTATCTTCTGTGTGCGGTGCAGAAGGATGGCTTGAGTTTTGCTCACGTTAACCGACAACCTCCATTTGGAGAGCCAGTCTGGCAAGGCGTCGAGGGTCCGCTGCATCTTGGTAGCGGCGTGATCTGGTCTGATGGAGGAGGTCAAGTACGCCGCGTCATCAGCGTATAGTGCCAGCATAGCTCCCCCCTCCTTCGGGATGTCGTCGGTGTAACATGAGTAAAACGTCGGAGATAGTACACTCCCCTGAGGTACTCCGGCTTCAATGGGGCGCACAGAAGATATTGTCTCTTCAATTTTCACGCTGAAGCTGCGGTCTTGAAGGAAGGACTGGACTGGAGGAGAGCTTGAACAGCAGACCTTGGTGCCAAACTCGATCGAACGCCTTCTCCATGTCGAGGAGTACTGCCACAGTGCATTCCTTTTTGTTCGCGGCCACCGCGACGTGGTGAAGTACTCTCGACAACTGAAGGGTGGTGGAGTGTTCCGCTCTGAAGCCAAACTGTTCTGGGCGTGGGGTGAAGTGCTCATGCAGGTGTTTCAGCAGGAGCTTTTCGAACACCTTAGAGATGTGTGGCAGCAAAGTTATCGGCCGGTAGCCCTCAGGTTTTTGGGTGTTCTTGCCAGCCTTTGGTATCATTATGACGTGGCCTAATTTCCATGTCTGTGGAAAGTGTCCAGTGCGCATTATGCCGTTGAACAGGCGCGTCACCGCTGCCACAGATTTCGGCGGGAGGTGACGCAGCGCTGTGTTCGTAATGCGATCGGCACCTGGAGCTTTGCGGGGTTTGGTCTTGAGGAAGCCACGTCTAACTTGTCCCGGAGAGAAGACGACAGGGTCCTCTTCTGGGGCTATCGGCGAGGCAAAGTAGTCTCTAAGGTGTTGCTCGACTGCTGCGACATGGTCCAGATCTGACGCGTGGTTTGGCTTGAACTGGCGTTCGAGATGATCCGCTAGTATCTCCGCACGATCTGCTGCACGGTAGCGAAGTGTCCCGTCGTCGGCTAAGAGTGGTCGAATGGGCGCGGGGGTGCGCGTAACACATCTGCACAGTCGATGTAACGCGTTCCAGTCGTCGCCTGCGGTCTCTATCGCTTGGTCCCACGAACTCTTGGTAATGGCATCCAGTTCCTTCCTTATCTCTTCAGCCAGCTTGTTGATTCGGCGGCGAAGAGTCGGACATCGCGTTGTCTGCCACAATCTACGCAAGCGCCTTTTCTCCGAAATGCGATCCGTGACGTGCTTTGGGAGAGGGGGAAGCCTCCCCGTATGCGACGTGGTAGTGGAGGAGGCTGTCAAGGCGTTCTGCAAAACTGTGGTCAGGTCTTCAGCAAGTTCGTCCACGTCCGCTGCAGTGAGTATGGGTCGAGACGGGGTGTGGGCTTGCATATGTACCGCAAATTTGCGGTACATATGCAAGCCCACTGAATATTTGTCGCAATGACATAGTTTATATACAAAAATTAGCTTAAATTCATTTATTTAATTTCATTTACAAATTTAAAAATCTGTTCTAGTTACCATCTAGTTATTCATTTAGATTCATGTGGTATTTTTTGTTTATTAGGTATTCAGCTTTGTGATTTTATTGTGGTGAGCAATAACTCAAATTTTTAATGTTTTTTGACCAATTTTTAATAAAGACTAATCCTTAAATGTTTGTAGAATTGTTTTATCATAATAGTTAAAAAGTGATCGAATTTTGCCTAAGCCCCTTCTAAGATCGTAAATTATTATGTATTTTCTAATATTTAACATTAATAGTTTATAAAGGCGGCTTCGTGGCGTGGTTGATTGATATAGTAATTGATTCCACGCCTCCCAGTTCAGCAGGCTGGTCACTGCTGAACCGAGAGGCGTGGAATCAATTCCTGAACAGGACAAATATTTATGTGATGATCATTTGTGAGTCCATGTGTTTTCTATGTAATGTATGAATGTATTTGTACAAAAAAATATTATAATATGTATTTTTATGAATAGTCTGGTATCAAAGCTTCACTACCCTTAGTTTGGGCAAAAAATATTTATATTCATATATATTTATTTATCAGACAAGAAATAATGTATATATTGACGTAAAGCGTTTCTATTTCTTCCAATTCACACTAAAAATAAAGTGGATCTGAAATCATAATCAGGCAAAAGTTAACAGAAACGCAGCTATCAGTAAAGCAAGTCAATGGTGAGGAAAATTATGTAGGTATTATATAGATGACTAATATATGTAAAAATTACCTTACAACCAGCTTTAAATCCTGGATCCAAGCCAGCTATCCTTCTATTCTTTATAGGTTCTGTTAAAAGATACTTTTCAAGGTTAGTGGTAAATGTCTTGACAGCTTCCTTTTGTGCAGCAGCTGTTAGGTCAGACCTAACTTGCCTTGATAGCCAGGGCTTGATGAGACGATTGTAGGCATCAGTAAGGCCTTTACGCACCCAGTAATCACTTCTCCAAAGGATTAAACAAAATCTAAAACAAAATTATTTCAAGTGTAATAATTCCATATTGCAATTCTTATGACCCATTCACACTCTTGGCAAGCATCCGCAAACGACGCGCCAAGCCAAACAAGACAAAGAGTGTAAATGAATCTCATGTAGCTACTTGCCCAACTCGATTGGCAGTGCTTACCACTGTTCGGCTAAATACATACTACGGTTTCTGATACAGTGTATCTGGATTAAGGTGATGGCTATCCAAATGAGTTAAGTTTGCAAGAATTTGATTAATTTTGTTACAGGACGAGTACACTTGTTGACGTGAAAACAATATATGTTATAGTTGAAACCTTAATTAAATGGATTTGCAGGCTACAACCTTTTTTTTTATTAAATTTTTCAACATGTGTCTCCTTCATCACGAATAATGGCGAAATGTTTTGGCTTAGACCGAAATGAAAGCCATTCATTGAACAAATAATTAATTCATTGCTAATATTATAATTTGGCTGTTAAAACAGTTAGCAAAAAAATTGATTATGACACTCTGTTTTTGGGCTTTGTGATATATAAGTGATATAAGTGATATTCTGTTGATTCTTATTTCATAAAATATATATTAATATGGCCATTTGAATTTGCTTATTTCATAGTTCTAAATAAATATTTAAATTTTATACTGATAAAAAACTGAGAAAATCGAGATTTTCAATGTGCGGTCACGTGCTACAGTGTGTGCAGCTATCGTATGTAGAACTTTGTCTCTCTGTATGATTCCATGGTGTAATATGTCTTTATTCACTGGTTGAAATGGCACGTTTCTGCTAGGGTACTAGCCTTGTACTACTAAGGTTGTACTAGCAAGGATATCATATTATTGACCCTGTTACCATTCAAGTATGGCAATACCAACAAAAACAGCCTAATTTTACATCACATCCCAAATAGTGTATACATGTATATAATATTAAAACTACTTAGGTTTTGTTGATTACCTCTCAAGTTTATTATGGAACCAGTCAGGAATTACAACCTTCACAGACAAAATCTTCTCATCTTCTCCTCTGTTTACAGCCAAAGTCTGATGTGGTTTCACAAAATGCACTGGACATTTCCAATCAAAGTATATTTTATAAGTTTCAGGATCAGACTTTTGATCAGTATTTTCTTTCTTTTCTTTTGTGGAGCTTTTAGTGCGGCTGCTTTGTATTAAAAATCTGGTGTCCACTTTTCTGAAATAATTACATTTAATATTACATGTGTAGTTAAATATTATTATTTCTAATGTTGTAGATATTTTACATTTTCAAAACTAAAGTATCCACAAACTAAATACAACATATCTCGTACACTAGCTCTTGCCCATGGTTTTGCCCATACTAAATTCAGTTATCTGCATAGGATTTTTTCAGCAAGTCCTTTATTACAGTAAGAAATCCATGTAAAATTTGGCTACATTACTATTCCTGTGGGAACTCATCCAAGGATAAAAAGTAGACAGTGACTTTCTCCGTCTCTTCAGCAATCTCTGTTCCAAAAAAAAAAACAGCACAATTGGTTGCTAATATATAATACTTTTATTCCTCTTCCCCCAGAAATAAGCTTTTTTGCAGGGAAACTGCAGGTCACAGCTATTTTACATAAAATACTCACATGCTACGCATCTGCTCTAGGACTCTAGTATCCTTATATATAATATCTGCAATTATATGTGTGATATGAGAATCAACTTTTTCAATGGTAGACAGTTCCTCATTGTCAAATTGGCACAGGGTTTTCAAGTCAACATAACCTCCCGCAAGCAGTTGATTAGCGTAAGGTTCCATTCCAAGACCTCGGGCTCGTTCAGCAAGTGATAGGGAATGTGATTTTAATGGTCCATACTGGTAAAATAAAACAATTTACAATATCCAAAGTGGCAGGTTCTTTTGGTATGGATTGTAGCTAGCATAGTCTGTTTATTTACAGAAGCACTACCAAAAAACATAATATATATTAGACATTGGAGGATTAATAATTTTGCTGTAAAAGCCTACCTATTAGACCTATGTATAACCTTAGTAGAAGTTGCGGTGGAGTAGTTATAGACATTCACAAATTCTGTATACTTACAGCAAAATAAAATAAAAAGAAGTTGATTTGATTAGTAATAATGCTGAAAAACTGGTGTTTCAGATTTT
Source organism: Apoda limacodes (assembly GCA_946406115.1). Lineage (NCBI taxonomy): Eukaryota > Metazoa > Arthropoda > Insecta > Lepidoptera > Limacodidae > Apoda > Apoda limacodes. Next base: position 21,734,144 of record OX291549.1, on the reverse strand, counting down.
AAATATTGCCATATTGTTCCTATGCCATTTGAGCTTAATAAACGTTTTCTTCAATTTTTATTTGTCATAATTTTGTTGGGACACAAAAACCCTAGGGCACTACCAGATACCCAGCATATTACCAATCTCTACACTACCGAAGTCTAATATATATAGGCACATTTTTAATCAATATTTTAGGTAGTATATCAATGTTTGTAACAATAAAACTGACTGGGAAGATTATTTTATAGTTCAAAATAGACTGCTTATCCTTATGTCCATATATGAGAAGTTTTTAACCTAAATATGTCAGACTTAAATCTTTCCCTTATCATTTCCCACATTGTAAATAACTATCTTGAATTTTACTTCAAGGCAGTGCATAGTTACTGCATTGAAGACTATCTTTTAATAATAAATTTTTCACAAAGTATTGACAAACTCATGACTTGACTAGATACTTGCAGTAACAAGTAGCTGGTCAACATTTTATCTTGTGTATATGGCCTTACCACTAGCTCCACTTCAGATAAACTTCGTGCACTTAAAATACTTTTCTCAATTTCTGGAGTTAACTTTTTAGATTTTCTTAAAGTTTCTATAACAGACTTCACTTTCTTTTTTAACTGGCACACACTTTGATAACTTTCATGGAGATCTTGAAGTCTAAAAAATAGATTTTAAGTACAATAGCTACTCAAGTAAAGTGGCCAGAGAACAAAACTTTTGTAATATTTTTTCTTAGCAGGCACTTTTGTGCATCTTAACTATAAATATTAAATGTGTAACTTTCTTTCTGTGTTACACAGTGTAAAATGTGTGATTTAAGAGTGGGAGGGAGGAGAGGGGTAAGAGGGGGAAGAAAGCTATCCTCTTACTTTCTGAAATATTTAATTTTGAAATTTTAGAGGTTCAATGAATATAAGCTTATAATTTTACAATTCATTTAGGCAAATTGTACATTGAGGTACATTGAACTAAATAGGGGTAGGGGAAATTCCTGTGTCAGTTTTCCAATTCTTCCTTTTATGATTTACTTCTTATGTAGGGCGCATTCGTTCTGGGATTAAGAGTTCCCACGAATGATACTTTTCACACTTTTGATAACGCCAGTTATGCCACCGACACCTACCGTTCGTTTAGCTTTGAAACAATACTAACAAAATTTTTGCTTACAAAAATTGCAAAACGAACACACACTATGATAAAACACACACACACTACCATAAACAATGAATGTTTAGGCTGTTTGACAGATTAACACAAAAACCCCACCTTCAGACATAAGTCTAAAGTTTCATTTTCAGTGGCAAAAGTGACAACAATAACAAAAATATCATAAATGAATGCATGACAGTTTGTCACAGATGATACTAAAATTTAGATATTTTTGATAACAATGCTAAACGAACGGATGACAGGTGGCAAAAGTAATGAAAATAATGATTCTGCATCCCAGAACAAATGCACCCCTATAAGGTCTAATAAATTCTTATCTAATATATAAAAGATATACATTATATCTTATATTTTTATTTTGTCAAAAAACTGGCCTTCTGATCTGAGTGATACAACTGCAATTTGTTTCTGGTAATTCGCCAGCTCCTGCCATGGTATGCTTTGCTTGGCTTAAGAAATTTGAAATACAACCAAACAGCTTGTTGCTCGGCTCCTCGGTACCTAACTTTAGCATTATGAATTATTTTCTTCTAGTTCTATAAAGACCAAGAACTTTGCCATACATACACAAACTCATATGAGTACTCATATATACAACTCATGGAATGGTGATGCTATGAGAATACCACCTAGAATCTAAACTGGGTGACATAATTAATATTTAAAATTTTTATGATATTTATGAAATTTTTACCGATCAGGCATAAGATAATCAACTAAAGACTTGCGATATCTGGCAATAAATGGCAAGGTACACCCTTCAGATATCAGTGAAATAAAGTTTTGGGACAGCTTTAGAGGTATTTTTTCAAGATGTGATAACATCTCAGCATCATTCCAAAAGTTAATATCAGTATTATTTGATAGTTCTTCATGGTCACAGCTAGCAGTCGTTTCAGTTTTTTTATCTTCTTTAACTTTAGGTGCCTTCGTGTTTAGACGTTTCGGCTGCGTAGTTTTACTGGTTTTTATTCTCTTTCCTATATCCTTTATTGAAACACCATCACTAGGGTCTTCATGTTTTCGCTTTTTATTAGATTTATCCATTTTTATTCCTTGCTTAGCTTGTTCCTAAATACAAAGAGAATCACTCATAGAGTACATTGAATTATACGGAGTCAATACCCTAAATATAAATAAATTCAAAATTGGACTATTTTCAAACACACAAGTCAGTGTAGCAACTGACAAATTTTTTTTTTTTTTTCTGAACTGACTATGCGGTTGACTGTTGCAGCCATTACTGCTTCACCGGGCTTTTTGGGGCGAGACTCTGAAGGAGCCTCAGCCCATATAGCGCCCAACGCTGAAGGGCTCCCCGCGGGGGAAGCCTCGGCTTGGGTTGTCGCTCTCGGGGCGTCCCTTCGCCCGGCGTGAGTCTCGAACCCGAAGGTGAGTCACCGCCAGGAGGGGAGTTCCCCGTTACGCGGGTACGGTTGCGATTGAGTGGGGGCGAGAAGCGCCTCGGCACTCTTTGATACCTCGTGTATCCTTGTGGGCGCCGACGAACCCGGGGACGTCGGCGTCGTGTTTGGAGGGAGGTCCTATTCGGGGAGGTCGTAGAGACTAATCTCGCTATCCGGACAGCGAGATCGTCATCTGGGGCCGTTAGTACGTGCCCAGGCCGACTAAATATAGTTTTATGACCGTGCCCAGGTCGATCGGGGGGATGATACGTTGTGGATTGCACAATTAATCGATTCGGGTGATTTTGCGTACGCTTGAAAAAGCGGACTGACAAGTCTTTGAAATATTGGGGATTGTGGGGAGTCCGAAGTCTCTGGGTAGGTAGCGGTTTTGGAGGGTCTGAAGTTTGTGGAGATTGCGCTTGGATAACGCAAAGACTACGCTAGCATAATCTAGTATGGGGCGGATGTAAGTTGTGTAAAGATTCAGCTTATTTCTAAGCGACATCTTACTGTACTTGCCTAACATGGGAAGAAGACGACCGAGGACAAAAGCGGTTCGGTCTCTGACTATTTTGGTGTGAGCGTGGAAGTTCAAACGATTATTCATGGTCACACCGAGATATTTGGTCTAATTTTGCCAGGGAATGGCACGACCGAAGAGAGAGATGGGAGGTGGCCGCGGCGGGCAGCCTACGCTAAAGAGGACAGCAGAGCTTTTGTCGGGATTCACTTCGATTTTCCATTTCCGAAACCATTCGCCTAGGGCGGTGATAGCGGGTTGGAGTCTCTTAGTGATTCGACTCACTTGCCTATCGGTGGTACAGAGAGCGGTATCGTCCGCAAAGAGGGCTAGTTGGGTACCTATCGTTTTAGGGATGTCGTTGGTGTACAGAAGGTACAAGATGGGGCGAGCACGGACCCTTGCGGGACTCCTGCTTCTATGGGACGGGGGGAAGAGAGAGTGCCTTCAACTTTGTAGCGGAAGCTACGATTCGACAAATAGTCTCGTATGATGAGCACGAGACGATCTGGCAACTGAAAGTTGTACAGTTTAAAAATTAAACCGTTGTGCCAGACTTTGTCGAAAGCTTTCGGTACATCGAAGAAGAAAGCGCCCGTGTGGCGGGCCTTACCTAATGCTGGTTGGAAGCCAGTGAGAATATGTTCCGTTATGCGGAGGACTTGATGGACGCATGAGTGTTTGGCACGGAAGCCGAACTACTCGTCGATTAAAATGCATCTGGAGACTATAGCGTTCCGTAGGCGAGCGAGGAGGAGGCGTTCATAGAGTTTACCAAGGGCCTTTAGTAAACTTATAGGGCGATAGGAGGACGGCTCGGTATGAGCTTTACCTGGCTTATGGATGCCTATAACAATTGCATCTTTCCATTGAGAAGGAAAGATGCAATGTTCGATAGCAGCGTTAAAGATCGCTAATAGGCAGAGAAGGGAAAGAGTGAGGCGCTTTAGGATATCGTTAGAGATACCGTCCGCACCGGGGGCTTTACGGGGGCGTAGGTCTTTGATGACCTGTATGACTTCGTCGACAGTGACAGGGGGCAGGGGGTCTTGTGGAGGCAGAGAAGTTCTGTGCTCCACTTCGCCGTCTACCTCGCGCACGTTGTCGGGATCGAACGGCGGTGTGCTTAAGGCACATTGGGCTTGGAGGCTAGACGCTAGGCAATCCGCTTTTTCGTCGTCATGAACCACGTTGTTGGGACGAGTTAACGGAGGGAGAGAGTTGGCGGTGTCGGATTTTAAAGCTCTGGCTAAGTGCCAATAAGCTTGGTGAGAAGTTAAAATTTATCCTTCTACTGCTGGTCTGCCAAAACCATAGACATAAAGAATTGGACAGCGCAAATTCCTAGCCCTTATTCTCGTGCTGATAGAGATATTCGAGATATGCTTAATTGATTTACTCGTGGCTTCTCGTCTCGAGAAGTTTTAGTCGATAGATCGACTAGTTTGAACTAGGAAAGTCAAAAAAACATGTTGGATATAGTTGGCAAATAGTTTTTTGGATTCTTAAAACCTCTTTTTAGGCATATGTCTGTATATGTACGCTAGCGTTCGACATACATCCAGTGGTCGGTAAATAGTTTTGATGGGGGGGGGGGGAGGGGTTGAGTGCTATAAATCCCCCTTTTCCCTTTTAAAAAAAATACAATCACAAAAAAAATATTCTTTACAAACTTTGCTAGTGGTGTTGGACTCTATCGGTCATCAACATGGGAAGTTATGGGTAAACACCCCTGTTAAAAAAAGGGGGGCGTAAAAGGTTTTTGTTTACCCCTCTAGTTTTAGGGGAAAAACTAAACCTTCTTCTCTAGATGCATTTTCATCAGCTTTACCAACATAAATATCAAATAAATAGTGAAATCCGGATGTGACCGATACGGAAAAGTGAAAAGCATCTAATACAAATATTGGCAGCCAGTCGTCCGGCTCGTGTACGTGTTCTCATTGTAACCTATTCATCAGTGCAAGCGATCCGCTGGCGTCCATTGAAGAAACAGAGGTTTACAAGGGCTATAAGGTACCAACACAGTACACTAAGTTTGGAACTGGAACAATATTAATAAACGCACATTAAATAATAGTAGCAGCAATCTTTTTGCAACCGCAAAAAGGTAGGCGCGGCGGCGCGCAAAATAAATTAATAATTAACGAAACAATTGCAGTTGAAGAATTTTTTTTAAATATTTTTTGTTTTACTTTACGGTTGAAACTATATTCAATCAAAGTAAGTTTAAACTTTTTGTACATTACTGTTTTCACGATAAAACAAAAAAAAAGCTTGCACAATGATGGTTCTTTTAAGACCATAGACTTCTTATAGGTTATCCTGTAATACCAAAGAACTATTTTCTGTATGTCTTTTTAAATTTAAGGTGTTTAAATTACCTTAAAATTTATAAAAGAAAGACTCATAAAACAGCCTTGTCATTGGCTATGTCACACGGTACAGTTATATATAAGCTTCTTGGCAATAGGTATAGTCTGCAATTTTTTTTGCTTCTGGCCAAAAGCGGTGCTAGTGCCGACAAAGAGTTACCATATTTAATTTTTTAACTATCCCGCCTGTACCGAAATATGTAATAGATTACTAATATCGTAGGTTTTATCATTGCTTGGATTGTTGTTAGATTTTTGTTTGATAAGAATTGAAATAATGTTAAAATACTAACATTATTGTGACTTGTCACGTTGATTTAGGGTAACATCTTAAATAATAAAAAAAATATTTTAGAAATAAATAATTTATATTAATTAACTTAAGGTATGTAGCAGAATGATTATATAGAAGTATGAAGAAAGGTCGGGGTTATTTTTCTGACTAGCAATGATCTTCGAATTGCATCGAGAATTGGTCTACTTAGGTACGATAGGCTTTCCTGCGTGTTGAAGTTCACCATGGCACGGCGGCGGCAGCAAAATAAAATTTAGAAATCGCCTGCTGGTAGACTGCAGGCATCAACAGGAAGTACCAGGTTGAGGTAGATTGTAGCGAAGATGAAAAAACCCTGGAATTATTATTTTAGCCATTTAGTCCAATGTCCAGTTCTTTTCACCATGACTGCAACATGATGATCTTTTCGACTAAAAGCAGGAATGAAGCGTCTACTTGCAGAAGCTAGACTTTGTGCTCTAATTAGTGATCGAGATGAGGCAGTCAAGGTTTATGGCAAACAAGCAGAAGGACTACAGGAGAAGTTTCAAGAACTTAAAGATTAATCTTAATTTGGCTAATAGCAATGAGCAAAACAATTAATGAAAGTGATGATGAAAGATGATATTAAATACTTTTTATACTAGGTACTTTAATAACATAATAGTTTAAAAATCAAATTTACGTTTAAACTCACTTTTCTAAAGTATGTCGTGTGCTAAAACAACACGAGGCTAGTCACATTTACACCTATGAAAATATAGCTAATCACACTTACAATATAAGTAAACAACTTACCCTATAGTTTTGGGGTCTTTCATTAGTAAGTATTTAGAAGTACCTTTAGAAGCAATTCAGTATAAGGTAGAATATCTTATCTTTAATACAAAAAGTATACAGCATATCTTGCCAATAGCTGGTAAGGTGTGAGTGTGCTCGAGGCAGCTAGACCGAGCGGCGCGCGCACGATACTCGCCAAACCGGTTCAGAGGTAGCCGGGCAATGACGATTAGGTGATTAGATATCTACTAATAGAATTTATTTATTTGTCCTTTATAAGTTTTGAAAGATTTATTATATGTTTAATGTGTATTATTTATTTGTTAGTGAGTATTATTAAATTTATTTTTGTATTTTAGCATAAATTGTTATGTTGTTTAGATATAGAAAATATAAACTAGATTTAAGTGTTAAGAACTAATTAACTTAAGTTTTAATATTATTAAGGGTTTATAATTAAATTTATTAAGTTTTATTTTTATTAAATATTTTGTTTACTACGAAGTTTTAACGTAAGCGTTACAAACTCGTATGTACGAAAGGGTTACATCCGGATGAAGCCTATTTTTATCCCGATCAAGAGTTCTACGGGGATGGCTATCGTAATGAAATTTGTGGTAGGGGAGTCACGCACAAGAGCTAGTAGTGTATACATTTATGGACCTAGTTACCACAAACTGATTGAATCAATAATAGACATCTTATCATTGTTTTTTTTTTATTTTACAAAATACATATATTTCTCTAAAATATGAGAGATCTGGAAGCACGGTAGTGTCCCCGTCAAGACGAGCCAAGCGAAGCACTAGGGCATTGTTTTTTTTTTTGCAAAATACATACATTTCTCTAAAATATGAGAGATCTGGAAGCACGGTAGTGTCCCCGTCAATACGAGCCAAGCGAAGCACTAGGGCAATTACTACCTATCTATTCTCGAAGCGGTTCGCCGTTTTTTGAACCCTCATAACTTGGGTTTGGATTATATCAGATAAACAAAATTTTCGGGTTACGATGTAAATAGTGGACTTATTAAACATATAAAGTTTCAATTGCATTTATATTAATATTTTATATTTTTTTGATTTTATATTTTTTTGTTGTCTAAAAAACCCCGATTTCGTCACTGTCTCACTGATGATCATCAAAATTCTTAGGGTACTTCTTGAAGGGAACTTCTACTACCTAGAAAGCTGAAATTTGGTAGGTAAGCTAGTATTTGTACACAAACAACAAAAATATCTAAAACTTGAAACTCTTAACCCCCAACCCCCTTAAACTAGGCGATGGACGTTTGTATGAGACTTACGCAAATTAAGATGCTAGTGGTCTAAAAATTGATATAGAGACTCCTTGTTATAAATAATAAAATACATATTTTAGGATTTTTAGTAAATCACTCCCCATCCTTTATATCAGGGGATGAAAGTGTGTATGGGTTTTCCCATGCATGCAAAATTACAAATTCTTCTTATTACAAATTAAAAAATACGTGTTTCAGGTTTTTTAAAAAAATATCCTTCAACTCCATTAATAAGTGGATAAAAGTCAATATGGAGCTTTCGTCAGCCCGTCGTTCGTTCGTCATTACTGACAATTATTTACAAAAGAAAACTACTTTTTTAGAGATGGGAAATCACAATGGTGTAGGCCCTGGTTGTTGTAAGATAAAAATCGTTATAAGCTGTATTAGAGGCCGGACTTAAAAATCTGATGACAAAGTAAAATGTAAACCTTTAAAAAAAGAAAATATGAATAAAATAGAAAATATGGTCATAAGTAACTTACAAAAATAAGTGAAATCTCATCAAAAACATTTTATAAGCTTTTTAAACAATAACTCTTTAATCTGTGGCCATTTGTTTGTTATGCGCCGATTTAAACGATGGAGATGTCTTAGTGCTTATTTATTTCTTAAATTTAGCCTAGTAGGATTCAACGACACATTTCAGCAGATTTTACGGAGATTTGTGAAAAATTATGCATCGAAGATTTATAGAGGATAAAATGAACAATAAGCAAGAAACGGCGAGCAAAATTGTGAAAATAATGATTTTTAACGCCATTATTGGCCTCATAATGTGTTTATGCTAGGCTTTATGGTTTCTATTTCCAACAGCCTTTCAGAGCTTCTGATGAAGCCTGGACAAATTAAAAAAAAAAAAATATCTATTTCAGTGTTGCCAGATCAGAGGATTTCCCTAGATTTAGGGGTTTCTCAACCGAGTTAGGGGCAGAATAGGGGGAAAGATTATTTGGGGGTTTTTCTAGGGAAAATTCAAAAACACGCCAACGACAGTTTTTTTGCTTTTGTATACCACGTTCCTGACCTGATGTATCATATTCATCTTTTTTCACCATCTTCTATTACTCGAGAGTACAAGTCAGCAGTCAGTCGACCGGTCGACCGATGCTACCGCCACGAGAGAATGACGGTGAGAATAGTAAGTTTACTTAAGAGACAATTTCATGGTCTGGCGATAAAATTTATCGATACTATGATTCCGAATGCAAAATCTTAGGGGATTTCTGGGGGGAAAGCAAATTAGTCTAGGGGTACGTCGTCGAGACCATCTGGCAACACTGATCTATTTGTTGATTGTTATTATATAGCTTTGAATATATTTTTTTATTTAAATCATGTTGGACGCCGAAATTCCTGAAAACGTCATAGGGAGGCTTATCAAAGTTTTCTTTCAAGGATCTCTTCAATTTAAGTTAGAAGTATCTACTTACAAATATATAATTATCAATTAGTGATTTAAACTGTGTTACAGGTTATATTTAAATTATGTACATATACACTTTTTAGGTAGACGATATAAAGGCTTTGAATTGGAATACTCAAGAAACCTTTCTCAAAAGTACAGTATACAATTTAGCTTGTAAAAAGTACCCAGTAAATAAAGAGTTTCAGAGACTGTTTTTTAAAAAGCTTATCACCTATCTGGAATCGCATCAAGAAATTCATGATGATTTATACAAGAGCTTATGTTCTGCTATGGATAGATCATTGCTAGATAATTTTTGTTACAGGCATTACATTATCTGTAATGATTTAAATAACATTATTACGATGAAAGAAACAAATAATTTAGTAGTGAATGGCACCACTGGAATGCGAACATGGGAGGTAATTTTGCTCGCCACTGGCAGGGAATTCATCCTCTCACCTTTAAACCTAAAGGTTCACAAACAGTGTGGTTTCAGAGAAACTTGCTCCCTTAAACCCTTGGATTGTGGAATGAGCTCCCTGCCAAGGTTTTCTCAGAAAAAAATTACTATATTGCCCATCGATTCTGAGGAGAAAAACTACTATATTCCGAGCATTGAAACTTTACATAAACATTCTACATACCTATACCTTTCTGTGAACAAAATACACAAACCGAAATTAATGGGCAAAATAGTATATTATATCCACTGCCCCAGGTGTTTCAAGCGTCCATAGACTGCGGTGACCGCTTACTTTCAGGTGGACCGATGGCTTGTTTGCCACCTTAGTCGTAACTATTAGCCAACATAGTATGGCTTATTAATTTATTTTTTATATATACTTTTTTACTAGATATTGAGTATGTCACCTAGTAGTCTGATTTTGATTGAAATAGCAAAATACCTTAACAAATTAAGAGATACTCATGCTTACTGGACATTGACTTGTTTGACTTGAAGAAGAATAAATGTAAATGATGAATTTTAAATACATTGACATATTTGTACAGGTACTATATTTGGGTTTCTTGAAGTGGAAAGTGATACAATTTGAAAGGTTCAGCAACATGTGAGGGATGGCTCTGGTGTTGCAATCGTCCAATCTCACATGTACCATCCCAACTTCATGTAGGTTGTATGTTCATGTAAGCTGATTTACCACCTTGGTGGTGTAAAATTTATAAAAACATATATTACTTCGTAAGGACTGGATCAACAGCCTAATTTTTTAAAATTATAATTGAATTGGAATCATTCTCCCTGAGAGTACCTACATAATTTATTCATCTTAGTCTTGGTTTTCTTGAAGTAAAACTGCGACAAGAGTGAAATATATGCCAGTTTGCATAAAAAAACCTCTATTTTTATTAAGTGATAAAAGTTATGTAGCTAAATGTTGAGTAAGACTCTTTCTTGTGCCATGTTAATTATTTTTATGTTATGTATCATGTAATTGCAAAAGTTTTTATATTCGCAGGCTGCAGTTATGTTAGCTGATTGGGCACTATGCAATAAGGATATATTTATGGATAGGAAAGTTTTTGAATTAGGTTCTGGTGTTGGTTTTACTAGCATAACCATCGCAAAATTGTGTAGACCATGCTTTACATTAATGACTGATTGTCATCAAGATGTATTAAGGACAATTTTTGACAATGTTCAAATAAATTTTCCACATTTTGAGGTAGAAGAGGTTGAAAATACAACCTATTTTAAAGAAAAACAACAAAGATTAATAGGTAACTTAATCACCTAACAATTTTTATTTACATTTTTAATATGTATTAGTTGATGTTGAATATCGGATAATGGTGATAAAAATTTGTTTGACTTATGAACTTGTTAATTTGTTATATCCAATTAATATTCAAAATGTTTTTTTAAATTATATCAATAAAACATTATTATATCAAGCATGTTCTCAAACTTTAAAAGTTAAAATTGGGGTCATAAAGTTTGGAAGCTAATAAATCATAAGTTTCAACTTGAATAAAAAAATTGTTAGTTAAAAACCTTAATTGCAATTTTTGAACTTATCCACTACATACACTTCATACTTTTTTGTATGAAGGGCCATTGTTTATTCTTTATTTAGCCATTAATTACCAAATTATGCCATTTTTACATAAGGCTTTTTCTTATGAGGGTGACGTGTTCCAATGGGGCCTCACAGTGTAGTGCCAATTTTTTGTGAAACCTATTAAGAATACAAGTGGAGTTACAAAATCATTTAGCCAGTCAAAAGTTTTATAACCTATTATTAGTATTGACACACATGCTACAGAATTATGAGACTGTGACATACAAACAAGACAATAAAGTTTCCGTTTTTGCCTTCTGGCTATAAAACCCTAAATTTTTTTATCCTGAATAACCTTTTTATTCATGATTAAACTTATTTTAAATTATGATAATTAATATTTATATGATGATTTAGAGCTAGTATTTTTATACCTTCATAAAGCAATGTTTACATGATGTCTGAATAAAAACAATAATCTAATAACCAATTCAATAACTGTACTTGTCACCTGCAGTTGCAACTTAAAATGTAAATGAGCCATAAGGTCTTTTCCAACTCTACTTAATTCGTTAAACCAAGACATACTGCTCATGAAATATCAACTCTGGCAATTCTACAGTCTCTTTTGTTTATAGGAACTATGATGTTGGACTGGAATGATATTGAAGAAATACCAATGGATCTAATACCAGATGTTTTGATAGGAGCTGATATTGTCTATGACCCTTCAATATTGAAGCCACTGTGCAAAGTTATCCAAAAGTTTTATGAAATGAACAAGAGCTTAGAAGTTTATATTGCAAGTGTTATAAGGAATGAAGAAACATTTAACAGCTTTTTAACTATATTAGGTACGTAAGTGTATTTGATTTATAGAGCACACTAAAATATTCAATGTAAATAGTTTATAAAATAGTGAAACATACATTTTGTGCTGTTGGTTTAGAAAACATTGGAACTGTTATGGAAGTACTATCTTGCAATCAGTATAGATTCTTAATTATTTTCGGGTTCCATATCCAGAGGGTGCTAAGGCGATCTAATTATATCTAATAATAGAGACTACAATAAAATTGTGTATCACCGTTTTACAGCCAATACTGTATGACATGCTTAGATTAGGTCATACTTGTTCAGTATAACTATTTTAGAAAATAAAGGAATAAAAAAAATTATTTTCAGCCGGTCCCTCCAACCACAGCTTTTCTTTTTCTCCCTGTATACCTAATATACAGAGTGGAAATGAATGTATCTAAAATAATGTACCTTTCAAATAGTAAAAGAATTTATAAATAGGTGCAATGGTTTCTTCACATATAAACAAACTTTCAAAATCTGCTTTCTCTCTGTATTATAGTATAGATTCTGGAGCCCACACCTCTTTTCTTTTCTTCCTTATCAGCCTCATACGTCCACGGCACGGCCTACCCTCAACAAAGGGTGATTTGGGCCAAAGTCTACATGTAGGCCCAGTGCGGATTGTGGACTTCACATACGTCTTTTCTGTTTTTTTGACGTAGGTATGCAGGTTACCTCACAATTTTTTCCTTTACCGAAAAGCCAGTGGTGTGAATAATCAATGTTCCTAAGAAATTAATAAAAAGAACTCGAACCTCCGCCACTCAGGACGCAAAGTGAAATCAAAAACCCTCGGCCGCCATCGACTTCCCTCGGCCATCACCGACTTCTTTATGTTTAAATAAGAATTATCTGTTTCAGGAACACTAGGATTAACATATGATAAAATACCACAACACCATAGTGTGTGCATAGATTGGGATATTAACATTAACAAATGTCTGTTGAGGATAAGAAGCCAATAAATTTCTTATAAGAATCGAGAGTTTTTTCACTTTTAACCACCACAATATTTATAAACCATTTGGTTAAAAAAATATATTGATAAATAATATTATATAAATCAACTTAACATATGGCTTTTCCAAAGAACCGTGCCACACTCAGGCCCTTCGCCTAACTCATTCGGCCATTCCTTAAAAAAACCTGTTTGTTTATTTTATTTAACCACTAAGGTGAAAAACAAGCTTACGGTCCGCCTGATGGTAAGCGGTCACCGTAGCCTATAGACGCGTGCAACACCAGGGTATCTCTCGCGCGTTGCCGACCCTCCAAAAATCTAATAACTTCTTTCTTGAAGAACCCCATACTGTAGTCCTTAGAGAAAACCTTGGCCGGCAGTTCATTCCACAACCCAAACATTAGCGGGAGGAAGTTTCTCTGATTTTAAAGTGTAAGGGTGAATTCTCATTTCGGTTCTAAAGTGTGAGTGTTAATTCCCTGCCGACGCCGAGCGGTACGATGGTAGGAAGAAGCCGTGGACATCATTATGAACAATTCCTCAGAACACATTCCATTGTACAAGCGGTAGAACACACACAGGGAGGCAAAGTCTCTCCTCAGTCTTAAGGGCTCGATACGGCAAGCGAGTTTGGAATGGTCGACAGAGTGGTCTTGATTTGAGACACAAGTTCTTCGCGCTTTTCCCCCACAACGGAACGAGGGATATTTGCACGACCCGTGTAATAAGCGTCTCCAGCACTGTCATCTGTTGTTGATGTCCAACATTAAAGTCCAGGCTATCAGAGCAACTACCGTCAACTACGGCTCGTATGTGTCTGCCGGGCAAAAAGCTAGCCACCCATTTGCACAAACCCTCGGTTTGCACAAACTTCGATAGAAGACCCCGGTGCCAGAGACCCGATTGAACGCCTTCGCTATGTCCAGGCTACATGCGAATGCCTCCCCCTGACTCAATGGCTAGCACGGTATGTGAGATACACTAGAAGGTCACCAGTCGAGCGGCCGTGGCAAAAGCCATATTGACGGTCACTTTGTGTTCTTCTATGTATCTTAGAAGCTGTGTCCTAAAGCAGCTAAACTGCTAGAATCCATCAAACTCTTTATCAATATAAAAGTTAATTCTAGACGGAATACGATTAATTTTAATTATGGTGGAAAATTTCGTGGTGTTTGATCAACAAGTGTCGAAAATAAGTGAAAAATTCGTTTGTATGAAGCCCGCTGCGAGGTGCCACGAAGTGTATCGTCTTAAGGGATTTATCGAACGGGAGTGGAACGATAACTCATATACACTAATATGTTTTTGGAAAACACTTTACTACACAGGTCCATGCACCTAGCTATGTTCAACGTTATTTTTGAGGCTGCAGCTTTGTGGACTGGGAAACTCGTGGAGGAACCAGTTGATCACGTGCGTCAGTGTTTGGGAATTCAGCTTTTACTAAAATTTATGTAATTAAGTAAAGGAATTTACTTTTAGAAGGTCGTGTTAGGTATTCATCCTACGATGAGACATGTCTGTAGCTTAAGAAAGCTCTTCCTAATTATATGATAAATATAAAAATAAAAAATTTATAAACAATCACACGTATAACGCAAAACACATCTCACATCAATCATTTATAGAATACGTATCATTTTGAAATAAGTAGGAAGTGATATAGAAATAAGAAGTGAAGTGGAAAAGGACTGTATGTATGTATGTCATTTATTTCTTTTTAAAAATTACATTATGTTTTAAAAAATATACATAATAAATTCAAAAAAAAAATCGTCAAATACAAAAATAAAATTATCAGGAATAATAATATTCAAAACAAATACAAACAGAAAATAAATAAATCGAATCAATATTCAAGACGAAATGTCAAAATAAAAATAAAGAAATGTCAAAATTAAAAACGAATCAATAAATGTATACTCATACTCAGTAATCAATAAATTAATTGAAAAAATAGATAAAATAAAATTCACAGCTTTTTGTCAATAAAAGTTCTTTCAGTCGGCGACCAAATATCGGATCCGAGGGTTCTTTCTTTAGTTCGACGGGCAGATGCTCATAATAAGCGGGACTTACGACTCGCGGGTTTTTATCAAGCAGCGCCAACCGTCGCGGCACACGTTGCAGGCGCCTAGTTTGACGAGTCACTCTGCCAGGGATGCTAATGCGTTTGCAGGTGTTTAGGTTGCGTCGAGTGTACATTATGAGGTCAAACACATACTGAGAATACAGTTGCATATGCCATATTTTTTAAACAGTCCTCTACATGAATGAGGAGGTTTTACATACTGAGAATAGAGTTTCATTATGCCGTATTTTTTAAACAGTCCTCTACATGAATGACAAGGTTTTACACCCGCCAGTGTGCGAAGAGCTCTCTTTTGAATTATGAATACTCGATTGGAGTCAGTCGAGTTGTTCTTGCAATACTGCACTACTTAGCTTTTCACCAAGCGTAGACACGTGGCGTTTACAGTTAAGTCTGGCGTCTAGGGTAAATTCGAGAAACGTACATGACTCGCATATTGGCATCGGAATCTGTACTGGTGGCGTCAAATTAGGGTTTCCGGCGGAACCTTAATTTCGGAATTTCGTTGGACTTACATCGAAAGGCTATGTCCTATTGAATCTCTCCACTGTATTTTTAATAACTTTGTCTTCGATGTCCATTTTCAAGTCCTTGTGGAGGTCTTCGTTTCTAATGTACCAGGGTGCATGGACAATATCTCTTAGTTCATTTGTTCTGAAATCTTTACTTCTTACTTTTTTTACTACATCCCCAAAATTGTACACCATATGTCCATATTGGTATAATGACTTGTTTGTACAGTAATAAAATAGTTATCACGATGAAAGTGATTAGGTACCTACTATAAAAAAAATTGTACCAAAAAGTACTAAAATTTGGAAATATACTAAAAATAGACTAATTTTGTCATAAATGTTAAATATAAGACCACATGACATTCGTGGGTAGTGTTGAAAACGCAAAAGAAATAATATTTTGGTTTTAAATTAATGATTTATTTACACGGTAAAATACCGGTTTTGTATATTTTCCCGGTAATTAACCGACAGCAAAAACAGGCGGTTAACCGGTAAAAAATAAAACCGGTAAACCAAGCTATAAAATATAATACTAACCAGCTAGCAGATGGCGCTGAAAAACAAAGGTAAAATTTAAAGAAAATCTGACTACCTAGAATAGGTCCCTACTTACCATATTTTCTAAAAAATATTAATAATGTTCCTCTTTGTAACAGCGAAGTATGAAATAATAAATGACAAAATAAAATTTCTAAAAATAAAATTAGGCGTTCAATAAACTGAACACATGCGCTATTGAAAAATGGTATGTAGCTCGGCTATATTATGTATGACCATCATTACAACTGCAAAGTTCCTTGAAAATTTCTCACTTTGAATTTAGTCGTATAGTATTCGTAGTTTCTCCTTCTGGCTAACGAACCTAACTGTATATTTTTGTCTCATTCTGACTTGCAAATAATGGCGAATTATTTTGACGTTTAGACTTAATAACAAAAGTAAATAATTAAAATCAGAGCGTTTTATTCCTGTAAAATGAATAAATAGTGGTATTACTATTATAAATTTATAATTTTTACATCATGGTTGTCTCGTGACTCAAGGCAAAAGATGGAAATACTTGTTTTAAAAGTACATCGATAACGAGTTCTAAATTAAGGAGATTTCGACCGAAATATTTGTAACTGTAGTGTTTTGATCTAATATTACAGTTAAAATAATACTCCTGCAGCAGTAATTAAAGAAACTGCGAAAATGAAACAAAACCTAATGAACTTTTAAGGCCAAAATGACTCACAGGTATTCTTGAAGAAGAAACCAAATTTCAGCGTTGCATAAAAAGTTTATTTTGAATTAAAATGGTTACGATGAATTCTTCTGAAAAGGCGGCACAAAAGGCCTGTCAGCAAGGGCCATCACGGTATGTATGCTATGATATTTATTATAAGTAACCTAGCTATGTAGTAGGTGTTCCTTAACCAAAATTGTTTTTATTTTGACGCAAAGCAACTTTCTAGTTAAAAAATCAAACAAGTGTAAACAGTTTTCAGACGTTTTTGCACAATTTTAATACTCTTTGTCAATGAAAGTACTTATCCTTAAAGGTTGTGTCTATATTTAAAGCATTAAGGCCATCCCTGTAGTCCAGTGGCCCTGCTATTGGTAATTTTAAGCTACTGCTAGTAGAAAGCGCATTTAAAAAATTTGATTTAGCGAAATATGAAACTAGCCATAAGCCATTTCCAGAACATTTTGTATTGTTTCTATAATATATCTCTGAGTTGTGAATAGCATATTAATTCTAGAAACATTACTAATCATTCTTAAAATAGCTCATATTTCGTTTAGCAAAATTTTTGAAATACTCTTTCTACTATCAGTAACTAAAAAAATCCAATGGTGGCGCTAGTGGAGCGCAGGGATGGCCTTAATACCTGGTTTTTATCTAAGTATTGGGAGCTTTGGAAGGAAATATTGTTTTGGCATGTGAATAGGTCAAATAAGACTATGCAAGTATACTATCCAATTATAATGCCATGTTTATATAAGATAATACTTTTTGATTATTGTTTTTGTGAGCTGAAATATTTTTCATATTATTGATGTTTTTGTATTTCAGAGACAGCTCAAAATGTGTCAAAGAAGAAAAGGAGAAAAAAGAGAATCCTCTTTCTAATTTCCCTCCAAGTGTACAGGCTTTGATGTCAACAATTCCATCTCCAGAGGAGTCACCAAACTATCTGATTTACAAAAAGGTAATTACTGGGTCTTTTATCTATTTTTTATTTCTGTTTTAAGAGGGCTGTCCATTATTATTGGTACCATATCAGCTAAGAATATGAAAGGAATATATACAAACCCTTACTGATAACCTTAGAGACCAAACTAAAATATCTCAGCAGATACAGGACTTTAAGCTCTGTGTTGAAGTGCCAGCGAAAGTCAGGAATTTCCTTTGCCAACATGGGAAAAAGGAGCCAAAGATTTAATTCAGCTGATAAATTTAAGCTCCATAGCCATTTAATACCCATTTGACAAAAATAAAGTCCAACAAGAGACTAAATCACTGGTCCAAAAAGTTAAAAAGCCCTAAGTAGATTAAGTTACATGTAAGAGGCCTTTGCATGGAGAATCACGCGTTGAGCTGAGCGCACACGTTTGCTATCTTGCGTTTAAGCTGTTCGTACGTGCGCGCGATCACCACAACCATGGGCGTAGCCAGGTACGGGCATTGGTTGGCATATTTTTTTGTGATAATTTAGTCATTTAAAAACGTACCTATTCGAATCGCCCGCATTTTTTACTGCTACTACACTGCACCGTCTTACAACAGTCGTTCGTTTTCCAAATCAAACAATATTTATTCAAATATATTTCTGAGAACGCTTTCGAATCGTCGATACAATGTAACACAATTTCTGCCAAAATGAGGTGGCAAGAAGTTCTCATTAAAGTAAGAATACAATACTTTGCTAATAATCAGCTAACAAGTATACAATATGTATTGAAACACTTAGTCAAATCTCATCGTCAAATATCGTCAATCGTGTAAAGAAAATCAGATATTTTAGAGTATTCCGATATTTAATAGTACCTACTAGTGGCATTAGCGCCATCATAATTACATTGTTGCCCAATCATATGCATACTTACATATACCTAAAACTAATAAAAATATTATAAATGCGAAAGTAACTCTGTTACCTCTTCACGCTCAAACCGCTGCACCTATCAAGATGAAACTTGGCATGGAGATAGTTCGAGTCCCGGGAAAGGACATAAACTTCTTGCAAACGTCAAGTAATAGCTAGCATATTATAAATGCGATAGTATGTCTGTCCGTTAGTCCCTGCATCACAGCACAAACGAGCATCCAATTGAGCTAAAAACTTCGCACAGGATTAATTAAGGAGACGGAGAAGGACGAAGGATTTTGTACGGTCACCAGTACAGAATCTTCTAAAGGTGCGTACAGATTATTTGCAACACAACATTCAATGCAACATTTCCCATACATTTGATGTGTTCGCGAACGCACTAAAATCAACTGCGCGCACACTACGTGCATTAGCAGGGTGCGCCTTGGTTCCCGCCTATTGTCGGTTTTTCGACGCGGGCTTTCAGTGCGCGCAGTGTAATCTGGACTGCTAATTCGCGGCGGACCTGTCTACTGCCAGCGATATTTGAATTGTCGATCGTAAAAATAGATGGAGATGACGACTGGGGCTTTTTTATACACTGCTGTAATAAAATTATTGAAACACCAAAATAGTTATATACAATACAAAATCAAACGGCTCCATGGCGTGACGGCTGATCGTTGCCAGAAATGGCCGTTGTTGAGACCCGCAGCGTGCGTGCGGACCATCATCTGTGTTGCAAATAATATGTACCCACCTTAACAGTCAACTGTTCATCTAACCTTTCACCAGTAGAGAAGAAGTTCCTCAGCAGTTGATGATTTAAGGCCGTGTTAACATGTGATCGCTTTATTTATTATCTACTAGCTTTTGCCCGCGATTCCGCCTGCCCGAAATTTGGTTATCGGTGCAGGATTTCAACGGCATCTTCTAAATTATAGAAAAAATCCGACTGACGCTTGACGTTTTCAAGTAGCCTATGTCAGACAAATAGACAGACAGACAGAGTTACTTTCGCATTTATGATAATAGTATGGACTACTTGTCCCAGAAAAAGCAGGAAAGAGCACTGCAGTATGGATGACGCGACGTCAAGACGTGACGAAGCTTCCTAAATCTTCTATTCCCAACAATCTTCTGTACACTGCATTAACAGAAATACACTGTATTTTTCAAAAACACTTAAATGATAGCACTGATGTTTTTTTTTTACGAAAAATACGTTTTGAGTGCTTTATCTACAGAAGTTGTGTTTTATTGACAAGTATTGAAAGCGCTTTATGCTCTATATGCATTTGAATTCGGTCGTTTTGTTTACCAAAAATCAATGAGCATGGCGTCACATCCTGTACGCATTCACTGCACATAGTTGGGAGGTAGAGCAGTGAATTCGCTATCAAAAAGGGAACAGCCATCTTGTTTTTTTACATTAGGTCATTTGGTCAATAGAACGATTCAAAGGTCTATGCGATGTCATAGGGCTCTATCTTTGGCAAAGTTGTCCCCCGTGAAAGAAACACGGCTAATATTGCATATTCTGATATCTATATAAATGTGCTTAAACACTGATAAAATAGAGGTTTTTAAAACACTGTGAAAGCACTGGATTTTTATTTAAAATTTTGCTGTATTTTTTTCATACACACTGTATTTTAGAAGTTACAACACTATGTTTTCATGAAAAGCATCTGGCAGCACTGCCCAAAACCCCAAAACAAACAAAATCAAAGTTACGTTTATGAGTGCGGTCCAGGTACGATAAACAACGACCATATTCGACCATTCAACTTAAACCAACTAACTACAAATAGCATGGTTTTTCTTTTTTTTTTAGTTGTTTTATCTGTCACTGTCAAATATTATTTATTATTATCATTAATTATTTTTACTGTTTGTTTCATCTTTGCTTAAAAATCACAGTTAAAAGTCAGAAAGCCTTTGAACAAGCAGAAATCTACAGTTTATGAAAGTAAATAAACTTCAACTGTGACTGTCAAATTTCGACAACGGGTCCAATTGTTGAACTACTCAAAATTTATTGAATCTTTGCTTTCCGCAGCCGACTCCCATATCCCTTTCAAAAATTCTTCCCCTAAATCTCTAGCATCACCTCCATGGTGGGATTGCACATCCATGCTGAAACTAAGAAAGGAAGCTGAACATCTCTATAATAGCTCCATGACAATGGAAAACTATCTTAATTTCCGCCAGATGTCTGCTACGGCTAAAAAACTTTTTTCTAAAAAAAAATACGTGGTGGGATTTACTTTAGTGCATCCCTATCTCCTAGATTTCTTTCCTCACAAGTATGGAAGCAGATTAAAAGGTTCCGTGGTTCAATGCTGATTAACAAAGAGTTAACCAATGAGTCTTCCTAGTGTGAGGAATTTGCTGATAAACTTTCCCCACCCTTTGTCCCCCCTGAAAACTATTTTCCCATTCCATACCCATCCATTGCATCTCATGACAGGTTTGACGAGCCTTTTTCCATGAACGAGCTGGGTGTGTTTTGTCTGGCCTAAAAGATTCAAGCCCAGGAGCGGATGGCATTCCTTATTCTTTTACAACTTATCTTGATAACTATAGTAAAATTTTTTTCTTAAAATACTTAACAATATATTTATTTCAGGCATCCCCCCCTAAAGATTGGAAATTACAAATTATCATCCCCATTTTGAAACCTGGTATGAATCCTTGCAAAGCTGCCTCATATAGACCAATTACTTTATCATCCACCCTTTGTAAAATTATGGAACACTTAATTAAATACCGTTTGGAGTGGCTCATGGAGTCTAAAGGCATACTTGCTAACACTAAATTTGTTTTTCGCAAAGGAAAAAGTAAGTATTCTAAGGACAGACATTCGCCTATCTCTCTCTAATAATGAGGATCTTGTAGGTGTATTCTTGGATATTGCCTCTTGGATATGATAATGTCCAACTTCCGGTACTCAGGAAGAAAATGCTTCAGCTGCGGATCCCTGTGAGGCTGGTATATTTTATCTCTAAAAATTCGCTCCCTAGATTAACTTCCTGCTAGATTTGTATGGAAAGGCTTACCACAAGGGTCTGTCCTTAGCCCACTTTTATACAATATATATACTTATGATCTAGAACATTCTGTTTCCTCCTTTTGCAATATCCTTAAATATGCCGATGATTTAGCCATCAGCTTCTGAAAATATTGATGATATTTCATTTCGCTTAAATTCTGCTATACATTACTCAAAAAATTGGTTTGAAGACCATGGCCTCTCTCTTTCCATTGCTAAAAGCAAAGTTGTAACCTATTCTAGAAAAAGAATCACCCCTAATATAGTTATCAGATGTGTTGACCAAATAGTCCCAGAAGATGTGAAGGTAAAATTTTTAGGTATAATCCTAGACTCGAAATTTACTGGATCCCCCCCCCCCCTCCTTTCACTACGTTGCTTATAAATGTGAGAAGGGAGCCAACATACTCAGAGCTCTTGCGGGCGTTTGGTGGGGCCCCCATCCTTATTGCCAAAAGCTCATATACAATTCTCTTGTCCGTAATCACCTGGACTATGGTTCCTTCCTTATGGAACCTTGTAGTAGAACTGCCTTAGATAAGCTGAACAAAATACAGCGTAAATGCCTACGAATTATTATTGGAATCTTCTCCTACAAATGCCCTTCAGGTAGAATGTGTTGATCCCCTCTAGGATTACGCAAGCAGTTTTTATGTGACAGATTTCTGTTTAAAACAGCCCTAGTTTCTTCCCACCCTCTTCTTGACCGCGTACGTTTCAAAATTATTTATAAATCGTATGTGAACTGGCCATACAATTATACACGTGCCTCCCTCTCTACAGTCATTGGCAAAGTTATGTGGCTTAGTCCACAATAAAAGCCACAAAAGAAAAGAACTTTAACTTACAACACAAACCAACTTAATACAAGGAGTTTTGGCGCGAATCTTAAGAAGGAGTGGTGTTTTTTCCTGTTTAATTTTTCTAAATTCATTTAGTGACTTTCGATGTATATATTTTAGCAAAGTTTTACGAAAGCGTGTTAAGAATTGTGCAGCGAAAGCTCATGAATAGTGAATTATGAAGAAATAAGGACAGGACATGACGCGCAATGTCTGAGGATCCACACCAAATCTCCCGCCCAATCTTGGGACATGAAAACGAGGACGCGCGGTAACGCCAGCGCCACGATACGATATAATTGACTTTGAGTCTGGCAAATGCATAAATAGTCTGCTTAGACCGTGCGAGCCCATTATAATATTAAAAAGAAAAAAAAAAAACCTAATACAACTAAATACGTGGTATTTTGTGGCCTGGCTGGACTGTAGCCTATATACAAAACAAACTCGCCGAGTAATTATCGCCCGAGTATTTTGCAGTTACTTTCTACACTGATAGGAGTAAATTTCAACCTTTTCTATGGCAGTGTAAAGAATGCAACTTGACAGTTGAAACATTGCTATTCCTCATGCGCGCTGGCGTCCCAAAACTTTTTTAACTTCCTCGTTGCGATTTGGAATGCACCAAACGGGAAGGATTAGGAACACAGCCATAGAATTGTTTGTTCCGCTGAAATAACCTAAAAGTCGCGTATTTTATTTCAAATGGTGTAGGATTTGTTTTGTCTAGTGGGTTTTTCTGAATGAATAGAATAATTATTTTCCAATAACTTTTTATTAAACTTTGTTTGAAGCGGTTCTTTGTAATAAATTACGTAATCATTTGATCAACAGATTAAATGCAAGCACATTACCACCTACACTAATCTTAATTATTTAACTGGATAGGTTCCTCCTGTAGAGATGACTAAGAATAGAAACGAAAGTACAATTAACATGAAAGAAAATGAAAACCCTCGTGAGAATGTAGAAAGACAAGGAACGGCTCAAAGTACAAAAGTGGAATCTTGGGGTTATGATTTGTACCCAGAGAGGCGGGGTACATTCAAACCAAAGATAGGAAATATACTTATAGGCAAAGAAGGGAAAGAGAGTCTGGACAAAATTAAATGTGAAAAAAATGTGTATCAATGTGTCAAAGAGAGTATGTTGAAATTCAATTAACAAGTGTTCATAAATTGTGTACATATAATCTAATAGTGAGTTAATACAATTGTAGGATCACTAACGTGTAACATAAGTGTGAATTAATGATGCAGGAGATAATTCTGCTTCTTGAACCCAACCCAACATGGGTTGAAATCTGGAAAAAAAATATTTGATGTCAAAGTGCTGATCAGATTTTTTTTTTGGATTTCGACCAATGTTCCTTGTGGAAAGTTGTTCAGTATATTGTTAAGTTAGGGTGTACAAGAGAGGTGCTTAAGTAAAGCACCTTGCGCTAGTTACTTGAACCTGATCCATCAAACAACTAAGTTACCTCACTGATAGATTTTATTATTCATATGATTTGACTGTTAATAACTAACTAAATGTGTAACTTTTTAGGTCCAATAGTGAAGGTTATGATAGCTGCACTTAAAAGCTCTGGTTGGTTAGTTAACTCTTTTTTATTAATAAGTTTATCACTATATTCAGTTTCAGCTTTAATTGGTTATATTTTCAGTCCGATTGATATCAGAAGACATATATCCTGTGAAGTTTGCGACTATTCTGTGAGTGGAGGCTATGATCCTGAACTTAATCAGGTATTACCTACTTCTTTATTTATTATTAAGGCTTTAACTGAGCTTTGCTTTGCTTTGTGAAATAAACGCAGTTTATATCTTAGCTAGGATTTAAGAGCACACTTTCGTTCACTTTTTATGTTTATATCAGTTTTTAAATAGTTAATTACTATTGTACTATTGTAATAACTAATATAAATTGTAAAGATTAAGTCTTTATTCTAGACAGTACCCACAACACATCTTTAAAAATCGACAAATAAACATTACTTAAAGATAATTTAGCTTAGTAATTGCTATCTTCTGTAAAATCATAAATGGATTTCAAATTAGACTACAGGTAGACAGTAACCAAACAGATATTTATATTTGTAACTAAAATTAGGTAAATAAAATTCAAATTGATTTTCTTATATAAATTGTGTCACTGCAATTGAAGCTTCAGTAACGGTGGCCACTTTCTTGAAAACGAGGAAAAGTCAGGGAAATTGGCAAATCAGGGAAAAGTCAGGGAATTGTCAGAGTAATTTAATAAGAGTTAGGGAAAAAATTGCATTACTAAAAATAAATAGGTAATGTACCTAATCATTATTTGCATGAATAAGTTTATGTACTGCACTTGCACTCTGAGATTTCTGTCTACCATACTGTTCCTGTAGTATATAATATACTCAAGAAGAAAACATACTAACTTGAGAGCTCAGTATACCTAGGTAAAGCTTTGAGGCATGCTGTTTCGACCAGTGCAGTGTAGAATGATATATTACACTATTGAACTATACAAAGAGAAGAGAAGAAAGAGGCACTAATTATGGTTTGAACCACAACATATATTTTTTTCACGTCAGAAGGTCTACTCAGGTCTGTAACAAAAATAATTAAATTCTTCTAAACTTAACTTGTTGCCATCACCGCAAGGATGTTTTTACGTTTAATACTATTCACAACTTACCTAATCCCATGTTTTGTCGTTAGTGTGACGTGGCTCACATTATTTATGTATGGTTACTCTAGTTCATTTTTGAAAACTGGAACAGTTTAATGCATCGTAAATTCTGACAAAATCATACAGCTTTAATAAAAATGATATAAAATATTGATATATTGTCTTGTTGCCAAAAGTGTCAACTATGATATACATAGTAAGTATTAACACCAAAAACTTTTCATGTAAAATTGGCAGCAAAATTACACAAGCTCATAACGCTTTTAAAAAAAGGTTATCAGATCCCAGGAAAAGCCAAGATCCTAAGCCATGAGTTTACGTACCCTTCATCATGGTTTAAAAACTTGGCGCTTGCAGTTTTACAGGATCTGTTGCATGTCATAACATTGAAGACCTAATTTCCTACAGTAAATAAGTCTATCGGACATTCTTGCCCATATGGTAAGGAATGAAGATTAGATTATCACAATATTGAAGACATAAGTTTCATTCAGTTATTTAAATCTGGGTTCTTAAGAGGGAAAGTCAAACAATTATTAAAAATATTATTTGTCTGTCTATTTTTAAATTATTTTATTTATTATGGTCAGGGAAAGACTTGAAAAAATGCCTGGATAGCCAGAAAAAGCCAGGAAAATTCGGTACGACGCTCTTAAGGGACAAGGTTACTCTGCACGCCGACGCCATTCTCCTACGCATTAGACTGGTGGCGCTACACATACTTTTGTAAGGGCAATTCAGCTTACGCAAGCTGTTTGTGTGGTTTAAAAACAGAGAAGATATTTTTTTATAGCTTTGATTACAGCAATCTTCTTTATGATACATTGAGCAGTAAGGCTTTGAGTAGATGACTTGCTAGAAATGCTGCTAGCACTACTTAGTTTCAGCCCTCAGCTGTTTTACTGTCGAAATAAGTTCTGTGGAACAGTCTTTTTTAGTCTGTGTATTTTTTTGGGGTGGTTAACAGATCTGTTTTTGTGCTGTGAGTATATCAAGATCGTTGTGTAATTGTTCGTTTGTCACAAACCAAGGTACGTCAGTTATTGTGAGTAGGACTTTGTTTTGGAATTGCAGTATAATGTCAGTGTTAGATTTTGTTGCAGTACCCCATAGCTGGATTCCATTAGTCCAGACTGGTTTATTGACGGCCTTGTACAAAAGGATTTTATTTTCTTGTGACAGCTGCAATCTGCGCCCAATGAGCCAGTACATTTTGGTAATTTGCATGCTGAGTTGCTTTGTTTTAGTGAAGATTTGTTTCTGCTAGGTTAGGCGCCTGTCAATGTGTATTTCAAGATATGAACTTGAACAAAAACAGCCAAGCAACGGGATGCGCGCGCGTGACCTCTCACTCAGACTAACAGCTGCGTACTAAATTTGAATCGATCTGGCGCGGATGGCGAATTCTCATCACTAAATTGGTGTTGTGATGTCACAATAGGTAGAAAAAAAGTGGCACGCTTGGTTTTCATACAGATGGAAGGACTTACGTTAGCTATTTAGATTTACGTCTATGTTTCAAGTCATTAGCATTATAATGCTTATCATATCAGCGCCATCTAGCGAAAATAGTCCAGATTATTAAGAAAAACATATTTGTGATCCAGCAACATTTGTTTATTAGAAGTGATATGCAAAGTTAAGCAACAGTGACGACCTAGAAGTGTTTTTGTTGTTGGTGCCTTGGCTGTTTTTTTACCTATCTATGTATTTATAATATTAAAATACACAGATGTATATATATATATATATATATATATTTTTATACCACTAAGGTGGCAAACAAGCACACGGTCCAACCTGATGGTAAGCGGTCACCGTGGCCTATGGTCATCTGTTTACATTAAACTTTTAAATTTTCAGATTGTTGTTTGTCAAAATGTATCAACAAGAGAAGGAATGGTGCAAGGTGTACTTACTCATGAAATGATCCACATGTTTGATTATTGCCGTAATAATTTGGACTTCAGAAATATGGAACACCTAGCTTGCACTGAGATTCGAGCTGCCAATCTAACTCACTGTTCTTTTGTTAGTGCATGGTCACAAGGAGATGCCTCTTGGACAAAAATAAAACAAGCTCATCAGGTAGGAACATCATGATTTGGAAACCTGAGGAGAAAAAGGCTAGAAAAAGGCTATTCAGAAATATTTTTTGATTCAAAGCATTCTTATTAATGTCTTCGCTCGACTTAAGTGCACAACTTTATATGTAGTACAATAAAATAGCAGTATCAATCTATTGTTTCTAAAATATATCTGTGAGTTATACTTGATATTTCTGCCAAAGTGGCTACTTTTAGCAGAAAAGCGAAATAAAGCTAACAGATGTTTTCCATAATACAAAAGGTTCTAAATACAGCTTACGACTAGTTTTATAACTTCTATGCAGTACATTTTTAAATATGCTTTGTGCGAAGCGGAATCGAATAAGCGCTAGCTGCTATAGGGCCCTTAAATTGACACTTAAGAACAGTAATAATAAGTATGTATGTATGCATGCTGTATGTATCATCTTGGGACCAAATAGTTCACTGATTCCACATTTAACTACACTAGCAGTTAGCGGTGCGTTTTCTGCTATGATCATTACACGATGTGATTTTAAGGCCCCAAATGCAAATCACCGTTTTTTAACTCTACACGGCTGTTGCAGTCTTCTGACAAAAAGAATATTTGACATTTTATTGTTTCATCTAACGGCGGCGCGTCACGTGCATAGACTAAATGTATGGCGGAGAAATTTTACACTCGTCATGTTGGCTTGCAATAAAAGCTAGGTTGGCACTTTCATGGCACAAGTTTGCTTAATTTGCTTTAATTTATAAAAGGCCTTTAGCTATTTTAGGTTACGATGGCTGGCTGGATAATTCAATGTTGTCAGTAGTGCTTATTCCATCTGGCACAACTTTTGTTTTATAAACCATGTAAAGAAACTAAATAGTTTACTTTTTACAGGACTGTGTGAAGACTAAAGCACTGTATTCTGTGTTAGCAGTTCGACAAATAAGTAAGGCAGAAGCTGTGGATGTTATTGAGAAAGTATTCCCAAAGTGCTATGCTGACCTAGAACCAATAGGCAGACGTATTCGGAGAAATTCTGAAGATATGTTTAGAGCATTCAGAGAAGCGGCATACTATGGCTATGAATAACTGTAATTACCTAGTTAAAATATAGAGACTGTTTTTGATATATTTATTAATCATCTTCATTCTTGTCATCAGCATGATACGTCCCCCACACGCAGGCTCAGTGCGTATTTTGGACTTCACATACGTCTTTTTGATGTATGAAAGTTTCCTCGCTATGTTTTCCTTCACCGTAAAGCTAGTGGTGTGTATAATCAATGTACTTGAGAAATTAAGATAAAATCTGATTGGTACACGCCGGGCTCAAACCTCCGCCCCTCAGGACGCAAAGTGAAATTGAAACCCACGGCCACCACTGGCCGCGTTTCGATTTAATAGAATCGACCGTAAAAATCATTGCAAATTTTTTTGGCAAAATCGATTGTGCGAGAAATTGTTTAAAAATTATATGCTATTTCAACACATAGGGATCCTAATTATATTAGGCTGGTTTTTATGGGAATTCATTTAACTATTGTTAAAATCTTTCACAATCTAGCAGATATAAAGATTTGCCAAAATAATTTACCTATATTGTTATGTAGCATTATATAGTAGTTTTAAGATTTAAAATTTTTTATAGAAGTAAATGTAAAATAAAAGTCTGTGTTAGATTTAAAATAGTGTCTTTTATTTATTACTTTTCTTATTTATTAAAGTATTGTTAAGTAATATAAACGTAGGTAGATCTAAATGTATATAAGTGGATAGGACAATATTTCAAAGACAATTCTTTTGTTTTTAAAATTTACTTATTTTTTAAGAAACTAAATCAGATTAGATATAGATTTATAATAAAACTACACGAACCAGGTTTAAAAATGCTGTTATTTTATCTTACAATTCGATTTCCGAATCTATTCCATATTATTGTATTTACTATATTGTATTTCATTAATTAGAATTACATGATATTGTATTCAAAACTATTCTGATAGTAATAGTGTTTCTAAAATATATATATTCGAGGGCTGTATGATAGGTATTTACTTAGCCTAGGTCAGAGATAGCGCTGCTGATATTTTAAGTGATATTTTTCATAAATAAAACCTTTTTCAACAATACTGTCAAATTATTAAGTCCCTACGTGGTTAAGTTTGTGAATAACAGCTATTTAAATATCGAGAAGTGATAACAATTGTTACAAAACAAAAAAAAAAACAGCTTAGGTAAGGTTAACGAGGACTCTGAACCTTCATTATCAACCATAAAGTATTGGTCAGCATAATTCAAATGTTAGTCTCAATCAAGTATTTTTGATGACAAGTCCTGTCCAGCCACACTGGTTGGTTACCTCCCTCTGGGAAATCTGGGGATATATATCTTCACATTCAAAAAACAGCCTCTGGGAAATCCGGGGATATATATCATCACATTCAAAAACCGTAACATAAATTAATACACACATATTAATTTTTTAATTTTTTTTTCTTATCAAGCCCAAGTAGGTACTTATCACACAGCCCTCTTATTGAATGTAGAGGCACAAAATTTATATTCATAAGATTCCTAACAAATAGGCGGCCACTAATTTTCTTAAAATTGCATATTTCTAATAAGGCAATGTTTACTTATTTATGAAACTGAATAATATACTTACTATGTTAACTATTTACTGAGTACCTAAACTAAAAATATGTTGATAAACATTAATTTATTTGTTCTCGTAAACCTAAAACTTCTTAATGTAAGTGTTTAATTAAATTTTTAATTTTAATGAATGAAATATAACAAATGGGTAGGTATGTTCATTTCAAAGGTCCCGAAATTTTGAGAAAAATATAAGCGTAATTACAATTTTTTTAAATTATAAGTACCTTCTTATGATTTTCTGACAGATGCTACTGATATTCATTTTACCAGCTGACATAGCAGAAGTTGTACTGCCCTTTCCGTTAGTTTCCGTATCCCCTATAGCATCGCTTTCCGCACTATTTAATATGCTGATTATTATGATAAATAATTGGGCTATCAAATTAAACAAAAAATCAAATGTAACTGTTACCTAGTTCCAAAAAGCGCGTCCAAACACACAAATTTTTCAGATTTATTGTATTAGTATTAGGTTGGGGTAAAGGGGAGTTCCTTAAATAAAGGCAATTTTTTATTTGTGTTTTTTTATATGAAAATAACATCACTTCTTTCTGTTACCATATTACACAATATAAATAATGAATGAATTTATCTTTAAAAATAAAAACAATGACACCAAAATTAATAAATTAAAAATAATATTACAATAAAAATGTAGGCACTTTGTGCAATCAGATTTTGTGCATGTATTAAAAGACTATACCTAAACAAATATTTACATTAACATTTACATAAGTCATCTCACTCAATTATTTCTAAACCATACACGATATTGAAATACTGATTATTGAAAGTGCTTCATGAACTCCAAATGCAATGAAAGCCAAATGGTATCAATAAAGGTTAATAAAATAAACTGGATGTATCCTAAAATTTTACGTTTTCATCTCCATACATTTAGTATGGCAACTTGGCACTCATTGCCCACATACCTTACGCTCCGTGTGATTTTTCCTTTAGGGTTTCTTAAAAGACAGGTCTACAGTTCACGAGTCAACAACTTAGACGAACTACAAATTCAAATCAATAGACATGCCATAGCGTTGATTACTCCAGTGATGCTACGAAACGTTCACAGAGAGACAGTAGATAAGTGCGAGAAAATGCACAGAAAATGAAAGACGCCACTTCTAACATTATTAAAAAAACTGTTAAGAAATATAATTCAATAAAAATTATAAGCTCAAAAATTGCGTTACTACTTATTAAAATTATTTACGGAAATAATTTATGTTTATTAGATTTTAAACTTGCTAAGATATTAGGTAGGTGACATGTCGCCATACTAAATGTAGGTATAGAAGCTGAATGAATACAGCTCGTGAAGAACTTTCAGGATCAATAATCAGTATTTCAATATCGAATATGGTTTAGAAATAATTTAGTGAGCTCACTAAACGTTTCCATCCTGTATATATGTTTTGACTAGATGACGGTAATATGGAAACAGTTTAATATTATTAATTTACTTATGTAGATATGTAATTCTTTAATAAATTTTATTCCTAATAAAAATTTAAGTACTCGCGCAACAATTTATAAAATACCTAACTTAAAAATATGCAACAATAATAAATTAAAGAGTATTTATCCTATCTTTTGTAACTAGGAAAGTGTCTACGTACAATAAGTCTTAAAAATACATTTAAACTTTTCACCCCAATTTGCGTCTGTTCGCAAAAAGGTAAGTAATTTATTTACTAGGCATGCAGTAGATAAGCATTGAGCTTTTACTTAGGCACCTAATAAGTGAGAAGTCAGTATCAAGTAACCGCTTAAATTAATAGGAAGGATTTTTTAGCGACATTGGGAATGACAAGGCGAAAATACTGCATGTGGGTAGTGTAAAAAAAAATATTTTTTTTCTTGAAATATACAGGTAATGTACCTACTTAGATCGGTAATCGTTTACAGGCTTTTTAACGACGTCCAACTATTGTCAAGTACCTTTAGTGTTGCTGTGTCGGTAAAAATAGTATTACTACTCGCCAATACATGCCGGGAAGTCATATTTTTCAGTTTATCATTGCCTGAAAACACGGATAAAATGACGTGTTCCAAAAATGAAACCTAGCTAGATCGATTTATCGCCCCCGAAACCTAAATTTCATTAAAATTGTTGGAGGATTCAGATTATATATATACATATATACAAGAATTGCTCGATTAAAGGTATTAGATATATCTCTCTAATCCATGAGAGACGAATAGCTTCTTAATTGATTATTGTTGGTTATACCTAATTGGTACATAATGTCAAATCTCAGAAGGCACTCAAGTACAGTTTTGGACGGATAAAAATTTCTAAAGGATATTTATCATTATAAGACAACCTTCAAAATACGTTAATTATAAAGATACTCACTTCTTATGATTACGTAGGCTATAGGCGTATCCAGGCCAGGGGGTGTCTTGGAAATAGTTAGATTAACAACATAAACATTGTTGCATAAGCAGAGTAAGAAGTGACAATAGGAACGTCAATCTTAACCATGGACTACAGTCGGCTCAGGTGGCAACACAGTTGCTAAGTTTTTTTGTCAATTTGACAATATTTTTTTCCACGCAACTCCATGGCCTCGATTACCTACGTAAGGTGTTGCTAAAAAAATACGATAGAATTGCGATAGAAATACGATATACATTGCGGTTTCGCGACAATCGATGAATTTCATACGTAATTTCAAATGCGCAATGTATATCTTATTTATATGGATTTCAAATGATTATTGTTAGCAACGACTATACGGAATCGACCAGCATAGATATAGGTAGAAGACATTACCCAGAAGAAATCGATTACTACAATTGCTATCATTTTGTAAATAGTTGTTATTTCGTAAAATATTTTTCTATATCTACATATACTTTCGGTAAAAATGTAAACTGACCTCCCGAAAAAAAAATCTGGATACTCCTGGATGAGGTAGACACACCATAAATTATTAAAAACTACAATTATTTTACAAAATCCCTTATGATACAACAGTAAAATAGACTAGCAACGTTCTAATATTTACAATTAACTAAAAGTAATAATGTTGAAGTAGCACACGCAAAGTTTTTATCTTAAAATGAAAAGGTAGGTAGATAGATACCTAATAAGTACATATAAGTACTGTTATTTATTCATTCATTGCACGGTAAGCTTCACTGAGATAGGTGGTCCAGTAAATGATGGCAAATAGACAAAAGCATATGGGGAACACCATTAGGGCATATTTGTCCAAGGCACCATGTTGGGCGCCACAAAACATGACGCCTTCGTCCGCCATCTTGGCTATACGAGCATAGAAACCTCTCTGTGGGCTCCCATGAGGCGCTGACTCAAATATTGGGGAATCCTGTAAACATAAAAAATGTATAGTAAAGGTAAATATGTAAAGATAAAATAGGTAGTCTTAGGCAGCGTCATCAAACGTGCAGAACTCTACGATATTATATGTATTTATTTACATTACAGTGATTATCTAAGTACATTTGTTAACACTTAGATTTAGCACACGTGATATACCTACACTTAAAGGGATCCCTTCGGTCTGCTACAACACTAGTGGATATTTAATTTACTCTATGTATGGGGAATTTTAAAAAGTGTAGGTAGGTATATAGGGTACTTCGAAAAATAAAACTAGCCATAATTATTGTAGGGAAGCTATTTTTCAAACGTTTTGTATTGTTACTAGAATACCTATATAGGTATGTGAGTTTCAGAGAGCATTATTTGTGCTTAAAGTGTTAAAGCAGATGCTATATGAAAGAAGTAAATAAAATCAGCAATTCCAATAAACAACTCATTATTTGTCGAGATTTTAATGTAAACATTTTAGAAAATAGCTCATTAAGCT
This sequence comes from Apoda limacodes, assembly GCA_946406115.1. Taxonomy (NCBI): domain Eukaryota; kingdom Metazoa; phylum Arthropoda; class Insecta; order Lepidoptera; family Limacodidae; genus Apoda; species Apoda limacodes. Next base: position 21,700,244 of record OX291549.1, on the reverse strand, counting down.
TCAGATTCCTTGCCTTATTTCAGTCTTTTAATTTAAATAATTTGTTTAGTGAACCAATTAGAATTGATGTATCTAGTCCCACTTACATCGACAATATATATACTGACATAAAACCAATTCAAAAGTCAATAATAAGAAATCTAGAGTCAGATCATTGTGGACAGTTAGTGGTTTTAGAAAGAAAGAATAGTATTACTAAAAAGGAAATTAAATTCATACCAATTACAACTACATGAACCATGAATCATTTAAATCTAGCCTATTGCATAAACTTCCGGATTTACTTTATAATGGCAAAAGTGATAGGTACAACCACATACCTAGGATTTTTCGCTAACAATACTGTTCTTGACACTATTACTACAGAGTATTATAAAATATTAACTGCAAAAAAGAAACATATTTTCAGTCGCTTTTCTTTTAGTGAATGGGCTACCCTAGTATTTATGAAAGTAGTACCTAACTAAGTAAACTGTATGAATTATGTAAAGAAAGAACATATAATAATAGCCAAATATTTAGGGAATATGAAAAAAAAATAATCAAAAACCTTTAAAAAAGCCTGTCTTGTTGCAAAATCAATTCACTTCAGAAATAAAGTAAAAAAAATCAACAAATAAAATAAAAACTCCATGGACCATAAGAATAATGAAGCTTGTAAAGCTAGGAATTCTTGTCAAGACTTTGTGTTGATTGTAGATGAATACTAGCGAGCAAAACTATGGAATCACTTACTTGGAATTGACTCAGGGCGATTTGAGTACCTTAATAACTAGTTAAGAATAATAAAAATGATACCATTTTGAAGGTTAAACTGTAACTGTTACTTAAAATTTTTCATTTAATTCACACCAGTATTTAAGGAGCTATCCCGGATTGAGTGATGGAGTAAGGAAAAATCTATGTTTCAATTGTTTAAAACGTCGCGAGTTGCGGCCTATTGACCAACTATAAAAGCACGTGTTATCGGATTTTCTTTACCAGATTCCCGATTCGACTCTCGTGTTGTGCGGTCGTGTTTTCGAGCGTCAAGTGCTCTCAGTGTGCTCCGTGTGTGGTGACTCAGTTGGTGCGCATTCCTGGGTGGTGTTTTGCCTCAGCGCTGACGACCTCGAATTGTTGTTTGGTTTATTGCCCGCAATTCTTGGAAAATCGGCGTGTGTGTTGAAGCGCTGCTCGGCAGTGTGTATTGGCTGGGAAATCGCTCTCGGCCCGCGCTGGGTGTGTTTGTGCGTTCTTCAACGCGCCCATAACCGAGTGTTTATCGAAGCGATACTGTGTGTTTTTGTGCGTGAGTGTGTGTTCTCGTAGTCGCGGAACTACTACGCATAGCGGTGACCCTCGCTTGCCTCTTTGACTGTTACCGGTTCGCCCGGTCTGAGTCCGGCTTTGTGTTAAATCGCTAGCGTAGTATTTCCGCTTCAGCGGTTCGCCGCTCCGTGTATTTACGCGTTTTAAGTGTCGATTGCGTTTTAGTTTGTAGAAATCCAGTTCCGAGTGCTCAAGGGCTGGTGGGTGAGATCGTATAGCTCTTTTCAGAGTTGCGGTCTACCTAAAAGTTTCTCGTTCATAAACGTCTCGTTGCTGGGGGGAAACCTAACGGTGACAACGTAACCCCGGCCGTAGGAGTAGGAGTTAGGTACACACCAGGCAATCCGTAGCACTGCGGGGCGCCTGGCCACATTTAGGTATTCTTGCTCCTCGCCAGCAATGGTGGGGAGTCACTAGGTACTCAAAAGCGACACCTCGGCTACTCCCGCGCGATGGCCGACATACTCACCGGCATGTCCCGGGACCAAATAGGGGCGTTCATAAGGGCATGCCTTCGTGAACACTCAGATTTGGTCCAATCCTGCATTTCAGAGGATGTGGCTGCCCACATTGCGTACGACAAGTCGATACCCTCCCTGTTGTCGCCGCGTTCCGCGTTTCGCTCGCTCTCTCGCTCGCGCTCTCGCTCCCGCACTCGTTCGCGCTCTCTCTCCCGCGAACCCCGCCATCGCGACCCGCGTGTCGCTCGCCGCGCTCTTCGGGCCCCTGTGCCCAATCGCCCCCCCACTCCGGTAGCCGATGAGACCCTTTCTCGGTCTCTCGCTACCCCGCCCCCCGCAACCTCCGAAACCGCACCCCGGTCTCCAGCAGCCGTAATGTCCGCTGAGTCGGCGTTGTCTGACGACGACGAAGGCTTCAAAGTGGTTGGCCTGGGAACCAAAAAGGGTAAAAAACGGAAGAAGTCCGCCAAGTCCAAAAAGGCTTCGGCGGCATCCGCCCTGGAGTCTTCTACTCCTCCTCCCTCCGATTCCGAGGCTAAGCGCCTCAAAGCGCCTAGCGCTTCCGCGTCCCCGTCCCCGTCCACCTCGGCGGCCAGCCCTGAGCTAGCCGCCATGGACACAACCCCCCCCGCCGCCACCTCTTCGCAGTCCGACTGTCCCACTTCGGGACGGAAGGATAAATCTCCGCCGCCCATTGTCATCAAAGACAAAGGGGCCTGGCCGAACATTGCTAACGCTATGAAGGCCAAGCGTATCAATTATACGCACGCCCGCAATGATGCCGAGCGCGGCATCAAAGTGCAGGTCCCGACACGCCTTCCTCACGGCTCAAAAATATGAGTACCACACGTACTCATTGGCCGAGGAACGCGTTTTAAGGGCAGTCGTAAGGGGAGTCCCTAGGGAATTCTCCACCAAGACTGTCCAGGACGACTTAATCGTCCAAGGCCTCCCCGTACGGGAAGTACATCGCATGTACAATGGCCGTAATAAGTCCGAGTGCTACGACATGGTGCTCGTTGTACTAGACCTGACAACAGAAGGCAAAGCCATCTTTAATATTAAAGATGTTTGCAGCCTCAAAGGCATCAGGGTCGAGACTCCGCACAAGCGGTCGAACCCTAGCCAATGCCACAGATGCCAGCTATATGGCCACGCGCAGCGCAACTGCAGACGCAGACCGCGCTGCGTCAAATGTTTACGCGATCACGCCACTCCGGACTGTGATCGCGATCGCTCTAACGCATCCGACCCGGTCGCTTGCGTACTCTGTGGGAGTGAAGGCCACCCAGCGAATTACCGCGGGTGCCCCAAAGCTCCCAAACAGAGCTCGCGTAAACCCAAACAGGGTAAATCGCGTCCCCCCGCCCCCCGCCCACAGGCTCCGCTCGTGCCTGCACCTCTCCCCGCTGTCAACGCCTGGAGCCGTCCTCCAGCGCTAGTCGTCGCGTCCAAATCAAAGGAGACAGACAAACTTTTGTCTACTCTCCCCGGGCCCGTCTCAGTTACGGGTATTCCCTACCCCGCCCCTCTCATGTCTCGGGACATTCCGCGTCCAGCGCCTATGAGAAGTGCTCCCGCACCTCTCGCGCATACGCGCCTTGCCCCCCCGCGCCCCTCTTTCGCGCTGCCCTGCAACGCCGTTCACACGGCCGAGCAGCAGCAGCACCTCGGCATTCTCGCCGAGATTTCTTGGGCCTTCGACGCGGCCAATTTCGAGATCGTGCACGCCGAATACGTACAGATCACCGATTTCACTCAAATGCTCAGCTTCATGGCTAAGCATCGCGATTTCTTTGCCGCCCTCCGCAGGGTAGCTCCAAAACCATAGAACCAAAATGGATTGCACAACCGCGCGCGGAAAACCCCGGTCCGTCTCCATAGGCTATTTTAACGCCAACGGTCTTCGTAACCAAAGAGAGGAATTATCGCAATTCCTCTCGTCCCAAAAACCGGACGTCTTCCTCATCCAGGAAACGTTCCTAAAGCCCGCTGTCCGTACCCCTTCGATCGCGAACTATCGCACCGTCCGTAATGATAGAACTGCCTCCAATCTCGGAGGCACTCTCATCTATTACAGGCGCTCCCTGCATTGCTCCCCTATCGATCCTCCACCGCTTACGAATTTAGAAGCATCCGTCTGCCGCCTAGCGATGACCGGCCATCAGCCGATCATCATTGCATCGGTTTATCTCTCTCCCCTAAAAGACTTGCTCGAGAGCGACCTTCAGTCGCTCTTAAGTTTAGGCGACGCCGTCATTCTTGCCGGCGACCTAAATTGCAAGCATCGCCGCTGGAACTCTTCTGTAACTTCACAAAGAGGCAGACACCTCGACGATTTAGTTGACAGACTAAACTTTGACATTATCGCTCCCATGACGCCCACCTTCTTTCCCCACAATACTAGGAACAACCCCGACGTACTGGACATAGCACTTCTAAAGAATGTAAGGCTAAGCTTTCGCTCTATAGAGGTGCTTGACGAACTTGACTCGGACCACCGCCCTGTCGTCCTCCGATTAGGTTTCCCTTCGGACTCTCCTCCCAACACTAGAACCGTGACGGACTGGGATAAATTTGGGCGATTGCTCGAAAATCCCAGCTCGCCACATCTAGACCGCGTTCCCGACGTAATCTCATCCGCGACCGATCTTAACGTAGCTATCGACTCACTCACTAGCCACCTGACCGCCACCGTTGGCGAGTGCTCACGACAAGTGCCGGTTGGTGATTATCACCACCTAATCCTGCCTTAGCACATCAGGTCGCTAATGACTGAGCGTAACGCGGCCCGCCGCGCTCGCGATCGCGCTCCCACTATCGATAATAAAGCTCGCTTCAACGACTTACACCGCCGTGTAAGAACCGCTGTAGCTGAGCTTCGCGCCCAACGTTTCGGTGATCTTATGGAGAACATTTCTCCTTCTCACCAAGCTTATTGGCACTTAGCCAGAGCTCTAAAGTCCGAAACCGCGAACTCTCTCCCTCCGTTATCTCGTCCCAACAACGTTCCCGCGTTCAACGACGACGAAAAAGCGGATTGCCTAGCGTCTAGCCTCCAAGCCCAATGTGCCTTAAGCACACAGCCCTTTGATCCCGACCACGTGCGCGAGGTAGACGGCGAAGTGGAGCGCAGAACTTCTCTGCCTCCACAAGACCCCCTGCCCCCTGTCACTGTCGACGAAGTCGTACAGGTCATCAAAGACCTACGCCCCCGTAAGTCCCCCGGTGCGGACGGTATCTCTAACGATATCCTAAAGCGCCTCACTCTGCCCCTTGTCTGCCTCCTAGTAGCGATCTTTAACGCTGCTATGGAACATTGCATCTTTCCTTCTCAATGGAAAGATGCAATTGTTATAGGCATCCATAAGCCAGGTAAAGCTCGTACCGAGCCGTCCTCCTATCGCCCCATAAGTTTACTAAAGGCCCTTGGTAAACTCTATGAACGCCTCCTCCTTGCTCGCCTACGGAACGCTATAGCTTCCAGAGGCATTTTAATAGATGAGCAGTTCGGCTTTCGTGCCAAACACTCATGCGTCCATCAAGTCCTCCGCATAACGGAACATATTCTTACAGGCTTTCAGCCAGCGTTAGGTAAGACCCGTCACACGGGCGCTGTCTTCTTCGATGTAGCGAAAGCTTTCGACAAAGTCTGGCACAACGGTTTAATTTTTAAACTGTACAACTTTCAGTTGCCAGATCGTCTCATCATTCGAGACTATTTGTCGAATCGTAGCTTTCGCTACAAAGTCGAAGGCAATCTCTCTTCCCCCCGCCCCATTGAAGCAGGAGTCCCGCAAGGGTCCGTGCTCGCCCCCATCTTGTACCTTCTGTACACAAACGATATCCCTAAAACGATAGGTTCCAATCTAGCCCTCTTTGCGGACGATACCGCTCTCTATACCACCGATAGGCAAGTGAGTCGAATCACTGAGAGACTCCAACCCGCTATCACCGCCCTAGGCGAGTGGTTTCGGAAATGGAGAATCGAGGTGAATCCCGACAAAAGCTCTGCCGTCCTTTTTACCCTAGGCCGCCCTCCGCGGCCTTCTCCCCTTTCTCTTTTCGGTCGTGCCATTCCCTGGCAAAATAAGACCAAATATCTCGGTGTGACCATGGATAGTCGTTTGAACTTCCAAGCTCACACCAAAATAGTCAGAGACCGAGCCGCTTTTGTCCTCGGCCGTCTCTATCCCATGATAGGCAAGTATAGTAAGATGTCGCTTAGAAATAAGCTAAATCATTACACAACTTGTATCCGCCCCATACTAGCTTATGCTAGCGTAGTCTTTGCGCTGTCCAAGCGCAATCTCCACAAACTCCAGACCCTCCAAAACCGCTTTCTCAGAGCGGCCACTGGAGCCTCTTGGTACGTTCGCAATGCGGACCTACACAGAGACTTCGAACTTCCCACGATTCCCCAATATTTCAAAGACTTGGCAGTCCGCTTTTTCGAGCGTACGCAAAATCACCCGAATCGATTAATTGTGCAATCCACAACGTATCGTCCCCCCGATCGACCCGGTCACGGTCGTAAAACTATTGTTAGGCGGCCTCGGCACGTACTAACGTCCCCAGATGACGATCTCGCTGTCCGGATAGCGAGATTAGTCTCTACGACCTCCCCGAATAGGGCCTCCCTCCAAACACGACGCCGACGTCCCCGGGTTCGTCGGCGCCCACAAGGATACACTAGGTATCAAAGAGTGCCGGGGCGCTTCTCGCCCCCACTCAATCGCAACCGCACCCGCGTAACGGGGAACTCCCCTCCTGGCGGTGACTCACCTTCGGGTTCGAGACTCACGCCGGTCAAAGGGACGCCCCCGAGAGCGACAACCCAAGCCGAGGCTTCCCCCGCGGGAAGCCCTTGAGCGTTGGGCGCTATATGGGCTGAGGCTCCTTCAGAGTCCGGTGAAGCAGTAATGGCTGCAACAGCCAACTGCATAGTCAGCTCAGAAAAAAAAAAAAAAAAAATTTCTTTATCAGTCGGCTTTCTCACGTTGACCGGTACATCTCCGCTACTTTTGATCCTTGAACTTGGACGACAATGGATACTTCAGAACAGAAGCAGCACAAATCATCACTCTATTGTAAGAAGGGCTCAGCCAGCGGGCTGTCGCACAGTCCTGTGTTTCGAAAGTTTATAAACGCTTTCGGGAGACTGGTGGCTTTATCCCAAGACCAAGATCTGCACGGCGTTTTTTATCGTATCAACCTCTCTCCGAAATCGGTATTTGACCGGTGTCGACGTCCAACAGGAGCTCCCAAATGTTCGTAGGGTAGCTGCCGAGTGGACAGTTCGTCGAAGACTAAGGCAAGCAAATTTGACTCCAAAAAGGCCTGCCACAGGCCCGAAACTGACGGCAGGTCACCGATAAGCTCGCCATCAATTTGCTCGCTCCCAACTTGATTCACATTGTCATTCCCTTTGCGAGATATATCGGAGATGACTTCCTCCTTATGCACGATAACGCTCGTTGTCACACTTCCCGTGCCACAACTGAATACCTCGAAGAAGTCGGTATCGCCACACTGGACTGGCAAGCGCTCAGCCCGGACTTGAATCCTATTGAGCACGTGTGGGATGAACTGAAGAGGAGGGTTCGTTCCACACGTGCTCAATAGGATTCAAGTGTGAATGAGCTGAAATCGGCTTTGATAGAGGAGTGGTAAGCTATCCCGCAAGAATCGATTTAGAAGTTGATAAGGTCAATGAAGAACAGTCTTCGAGCAGCAGGGCGAGAGGAGGGAACACAAAATATTGAAACTTGATTTTAAGGCCTAATCAAATTTTTATTAATAATTTTTTGTTGTTTTCTTGATTTATTATTTTTCCATATTCCTTATGTTTTCCTAACTCCCTCACTTAATCCGGGATAGCTCCTTAAATACTGGTGTGATTTAAAAAATTTGGTACCTATCAATTTAAAGTTAACAGTTTAACCTTTAAAATGGTATGGTTATTTTTATTATTCTTAACTAGTTATTAAGTACTCAAGATCACGCGGAGTCAATTCCAAGTGAGTGATTCCATAGCTTTGCTTTTGATTTTTTTTTAGCAATATTCCATTCAAAACAACTGAACATCTTTACTCAAGTCCAATTTTAGAAGAAAAATCATCGATATACTACCTACCAAGGATGACGCATAAGCAATCCATTAATGGCACATCTAAAACTCCGCTAAAATTGGACTCACTCCTGATATGTCAAATCGCAAACTTGACGAAGTGCGCTTTAAAAAATTGTAAAAATCACAGTTCAATTCAGCTTAAAAAAGATGGCGTAACGTACCACCGGTAAGATATATTTTTTAATTTAGTATTATAGCTAATTTATGCTAAATTTAGTTTAAAATATGCTTGAAATTAATTAAATTTGTAAACTTAGGTATATGTAAATAGAGAACATAGCAATGGAGGCGCCAATTATATAAATTTTTATTTTTTGAATTTTTTATTTTATTTTTGTAAAGTAAATTGCAATTTATCTTTTTCTTAATTTCAGCTTTCCACAAGACTATACTATAAGAGAAAAATGGCGAAAGTTAGTGGCAGAAAACCGAAGCGATGATTTTTATAAGCCGACCGAATCAAGCATCATATGTTCATGTCAAATTTCTGAATCTGACATGTATATAACAAAAAAGGATTTAAAATAAAAGAAATAGTTCAATTTATTTTTATTTGTAAATTATTTTATAGGCTAAACGTCACTTACGTAATTCGTTAGTAGAAATCTCTTTTGACTTGCATTAAAAAAACATTTACTTATTTTTTTTATCATTTATGTTCTTCCTGCAGATTGATGATGATAATATTACTGTTCCAAACATGTTTGCAGGCAGAATTACAGAGACAGTTTTCAGAATACTTCGATGTAAGTAATACACTTTTACATAGTTTGTGCGTATAATTGAAAATTTCATAATTTTTACCAATATTTTGATTTTCAGGAAATGGATTCAACATCTAATTTCCGTCAAGAAAATCTAGCTACTGAACCGAAATTTTCATCAACGTTAACTGGAGTGAGTTTAGATTTGAAGTCTCCTAAAATTCCATGCCAACCGTTACGTCTTCAACTTTATCTGATTTGAGTTCAATTTTGAACTCACCAAAAACTTCACATCTAAAAATGAGCTAAAAAATGCCATAGAAGAATTACCATAAAAGACAGACAGATAAGAAATTTAAAGAAGCAGAATAAAGATTTTTTAGGAACAATTTATCTAAAAGAGCTTATAAAAGACTTAAAAAAGAGGCGATTGATTGATGAATCTCCTTGTAGCAACTTAAAAAAAAATACAGATGAAATTCTAATGTAAATTTTACTGGTTAATAAAAAACATGCATTTTCCACGTATCCTCCGGCATTTCGTAAGTTTGCACTCACCGTACATTTTTATTCTCCAGCTGTGTATCGATATTTGCGCAGAATATTTGACAAATGTCTTCCACATCCAAGCACGCTTTTTAGGTGGTACCAAAATGAAGAAGCTGAGACTGGTTTTACTGCAGAATCCTTAACAAAAGTAGCTGAAAAGTCCAAAAAATCGGCAGAACCACTGTTGTGTTCATTATTGGCAGATGAGATGTCCATACGACAACAGAAAATTTGGACTGGATCAAAGTATGAAGGGTTAGTTGATATGGGAATTGGGACAGATGATACAGATCACAAAGCGAGCCAAGCTTTTGTATTTGTAATAGTTTCACTTCAGGAAGGATGGATGTTACCAATTGGATATTTCTTTATTCAAAGTCTCACCGGAGAGATGAAAGCAAATTTAATTAATATTGCACTGTGTAAGTGTCAAGAAGTGGGTGTCAAAATTGTGTCAGTAACTGACAATTCCAATATTAATTGTTTGATATTGCAAGTCCAATATAAATTGCATGAAGGCATTGGGATGCGATCTTGACAATCATCATGACATAAAATCTACTTTCAAGTATCCCAGTGGTGGTCATGATGTTGCTGTACTCCTGGATGCATGCCACATGATAAAGCTCATCAGGAATCATTTAGAAGCAAAAAAGGAATTCAGAAATACAGAGGGTACAATTAAATGAGAATATATAGTCGTTTTAAACAACTTGCAAGAAGAAAATAATCTCCATTTAGCCAACAAATTGACACACAGGCATGTTCACTTCAGAAATGAGATTATGAAGGTAAAGTTGGCTACACAATTACTAAGCAATAGTGTTGCGAAAGCCATAGAATTCTGTGGCAAAGAGCTCAAAATGCCAAATTTTGCTGAATCAACTTACACTGTGAAGTTTTTGTCTTTAATCAACGACCTATTTGACATTCTCAATTCTCGCAATTTCAGTGAGCATGGTTTAAAAAACCATTGAATATGTAGAATGCCTTATGTGTCATGAAACTTTGTGATAAAGCTAAATTTGTCTTGCTTTCTCTTACAACAAAAGTAACATATAAAAAGAATATTACGGTAGAGGGACAGAAACGAACCGTTTTTGAATTTAAAGAAGTTCCATTACACAAATGTTAGGCTAACATAGGTGTTTTAGGTCTTATTACATATATCAATGGTGTTAAGCATTTGTAAAGAAAAGTTGTTGTCGAAGATGGCAGTTTATCCTATTTAACTATGTATAAATTTAGTCAAGACCACCTGGAGCTATTTTTTGGTAAGATTCGAAGCCTTGGAGGACATAATAATAACCCAAATACACTGCCAATATAAAAGCGCGTACAAAAAACTCTTATCCCACTTGGAACTAAGTTCCAAATTCAGCGGAAACTGAGACCCTCTTGAAAATTTTCCAATTTTGAGTGGTTCACAGGTTATCAATAACACATCACGCGCAGTCCGTCATGATGACATCAATGAAGTAACGGTATCAAAAATGTTTATTGAAAAGCAAAAAACCCAAAGAAACGCTGAAAATAAATACAGCAATAACTGTGACCATTTATCTGTGACACTAAATGATACTCCTTATCATGAGGTGACCAAACAGATAGTTGGTTACATCTCCAGATTTGTTGTGTACCACTTGTTAAAGACATTGCCATTGACATTGCTGCGATGACTGCAGAAATAATTTGCTTGTAACAGAAAAGCAGTGGTTCCATAAATTAGTGGATTTAAAGACATGGGTGGTCTTTGCTATGCTTCCAAAGATCTTTTTACAATTTGCAACCAATCAGAAAGTTCGATAAGGTATCACATAAAACTTAGCGGAGGTAATACGCTTCTCAAAAAGTACGATAAAGCCTATATGACCGTTAAAATACTAAATAAACTTTCTGATGTTCTATTGTTCAATCAAATTGATGCACATACTAAAGACCAAATTGAACATGTCTATAATTTGAAAAAGGCAATTGCAGAAAAGTATATAGACTTAAGACTACACTACATTTGCAGACAAGAAAATTTTGAAAAAAAATTTAAATCTAAAAGGCAAGTCTGGAACAAGATAAATTTATTTCATGGCACATAATTTTTGATCTCTCAAATGGTTTTTGTCGACACGTTCGCTAACGTATTTTAAAATATATTACACTGTAATAAAACAGTGCTGATATAAATCTATTACCTATGTAGTTACTGTGTAGACATATTCTTACATAAATTCTAATTTAATTTTTTATTATTTGTGTTTGTGTTAAGTTGATATTTTATGTCCTATTCAGTTATCTTCCGTATTTTTATAATAAAATGCAGTAGAAGTATGATTTTTTAGATAAACACTGTAAAGTATATTCATTTTTATATTTAAAATTGTTAATTTTTGTATCAATATGTTACGTTACTTTTTTATATATGTATTATTGAAAAAGTAAATAAAAAACAAATTTCTAGTTGGACGCGACACAGGGTACCGTACTGAATAAAATTAATTGTTTATTTTGATAACCTAAATACTAAAAACACTAACTTTTAATTAATTTTGTTCCTTTTCTTTTTATAAAGAAAAAACTAAAAGTATGCGATAAACCGCTTTTGTTTCAGTATATATTTGTATTTTTGTTTTATTTTATTTGTATATAATTTATGTTGTGTATTAATATTATTTCTGTACATAAGTGTAATAATATAAATGTTTTAATAAGTATAAATGTCTTATATAATTACCAGCTCCACTCCAATCGCGCCAAATTGGTTTTAGGCGAGAGATTCTTCAACAACAAAATAGTTTTCAGCGAGAGCAAGTTTGCTATAGCAAGCTATGTTTGTAGCACTACAATTCTGTTGCTACTGTAAGAACGTGAATTTTCCGGAAATAATAAACCTATTATAGTATGTAAAGAAAAAAAAATTCCATGTTCCTTCTTAGGTCCTCAAGATATTTCTATCATTAAAATCAGGTAAAACCATTGATCTGTTGCATCGTGAAAGACAATTACCTTTCGTTATGACCTGTATAAAAGCCATTTCCAAGGGAGCTCCTACTTTGTATATATAGCATTACGATTTGTGACACTATTAACTACTCCGTCCTTTCTATATTCCAAATAGTTGACTTGACATAAATTTTGTGTTCGATATAGATTGCATCTGCACATTGCCCCTAAATGTGTACCAATGCTTGTAATGCTGCAATGGACAACGTGACAACGTCACCGAGTGAAAAACCAGAAAATCAGATCAACGTATCGGTAAACGGTAGTAATGACTCAATACTTACAATTAATTTTGAGTCTTATGAGGTTGTCAAAGAGTAAAAATTTCTTTGAATTTCACACGTATTAAAGTAGTTAAAACTGGCTAGTTAGCACTTTCGTATATGCATAAGGCTAGACATTTTCAGTAATCTGTGATGCATATTATGTTCAAAAATTTTCGTAGTGATTTGTTCGGCGTGCGATATCCTTGGTTGTAGTATATCGATGAGAAAAATTAAAAAAACTAATGTTCCTATATGTAAAGTTCCCTTTGTATTTAAAAACATTAGTCCTACGGATTAGGGTCGAGTGAATTTGGCAAGAAAAAAAATTTCTTTTATTTTGTAATCTCCTGTATCATTAATCGATGACCCTATGGGATAGCTTCCCCCGTGTAAAAAAATAAATTTCTACGGCTTCATCTTCAGGTGGCGCACCTTGAACGTAGTTTACAGGAATCTTACATTGTAAGTTTTAAATTTTACCCGCAAATTAAAGTCAAAGACTTATGTGAAATAATTGCAATTAACATTGAAACAATATAAAAGAAAACGTCTTTTCCAAAGATTAGTCACCAACAAGTCGTCGCAAGGATGATATCGTATAACAATAAGTATAAAAGGGTGAAAAAAAATCCGCATTGATACAAAAAAAAGAAGTTCTACAAGGATTCTCAGAGGAACTTGTTTGATATAGACATTTATAAGAGAGTATCGAGAGCAGTATGCAAATATGTATTGAAAGTGCCTGTGGCCTAGGAAAACTTCTTAAAATACCAAAGAAATTATCGCGAAATGTATATTGGTTCGATGATAGAATCTATCCAGCGTAATGAGGTAAGAAAACGAAAGTATGATGAATTAGTAAAGAAATCTTTCGGTACCTACTCCAAGCCCCTCTTCATTTACCGCAGCGATAGTTTGGGCATCTGACAGTTCTTCTGACACATCTGATGAAGAATCATCAATCAGATCATAATAGAAACATTGAGACGATCTGGTAAAGCAACGCAACAGATGAGAGGTGAGCTGCAAAATCTAGCTACCGCGTATGAAATTGAAAAATTTCTTTACCACACACAGGCAGTAGAACGGCGCGTCAAGCTCGTAACGAGGCTATGTTATCTGTTTGCAGAACAGAAGCCAGAGACAGTTTTTATTCGGACAAGGACAAAAACCAGGCAAGACATACAACTTTTATCACCAAATATCAGTATTTCTGACAAAAAGGAGGTGCGGTGACGGTTTAAAAGAATACTTGGGGTGTGATCTACACTCGATACCGAAGCCAAAAATATAGTTTTTAGAATTTTTGTCTGTTTGTCTGTATATATGTCCGGGATAAACTCAAAAAGTACTGCATGGATTTACTTAAAATTTGAAACGAATATTATTAAGAAGTCGGGTCAACATAAAGGCTACATATTATCACGCTATCACCCACGGGAAACGAGCAGTGAGCCTTTATTTCTGCAACGCATTCTGTAACAACGTGTAATCTAATTTCTGTGGTGGTGAGCTGCAAAATCTAGCTACCGCGTATGAAATTGAAAAATTTCTTTACCACACACAGGCAGTAGAACGGCGCGTCAAGCTCGTAACGAGGCTATGTTATCTGTTTGCAGAACAGAAGCCAGAGACAGTCTTTATTCGGACAAGGACAAAAACCAGGCAAGACATACAACTTTTATCACCAAATATCAGTATTTCTGACAAAAAGGAGGTGCGGTGACCAGAGGCGGCTCGTGACAATTTTTAATGGGTGTTCACTAAAAAACAAAAACAATAGAGGAATTGCTTAAATGCTAACCTTTTATTGTGCTATTACAGATGCGCGTCGAGCGTGTATGCTTTTGTGTCACATTTTGTGATCCTTTGTTTTTATTACAAACTGAGTAAATAAAAGCTCTTAGCACTTTTTAATCACATCACAATAATCACATTTTATTTTGCTATAGTTACCTATTAGACAGTAAAAAAACTGTTATGTTTATGTAGGTTTGTACTTATTAAATTTGTTAGTCAAAAACTCGCACGAACTAAAAGTGATAGGTAAGAGCGACCACAGCGCGCCCGCGCTCCGGTCGGATTGAAGGCGGGGCCCGCTGCCGCGGGAGTCAAGCTGGCAACGGGCTAGGAGCGGCGTTCCACATTTTGCTAATTTTTCATTCAAAATCTTCTGTTTCACGTGTCTTCTGTTTGAAACTTTCTCTTTCACACTCGCGGATTTTAGCTTTAGGTCTCTGTACTGAAATTCGTTTCATAGGAGCGCAATTGCTAGCGCTCCACTTAGTTACACATGCAGTCTACTCATGTCTACTCAGTACAATTCCATACTAAATCTTTAGTTAACTGTGTGTATACAGAATGTTTTAGTGAAATTCTATTTAAATTATCTTTGCTATTTAACATAAAGGGTGATAGAAGCATAATTATTAATTATTTTAAGTAAAATATAAAACATACATATTGTTTCTTAAGTAGACAATTATTTATGGGAGTGCGCTGCACCAGCGCTCCTTACGACGAGCCGCCTCTGGTGGTGGTGGACTTCTAATTTGAAACCAGAAAACATGTCTTTTACTGTATTTTAATTTTGTTTTATCTATACATATAATAAAATGGAAGAAAAGTCAAAACTGTAAATAGAACATTTTTTTAAAAGAATACTAGGGGTGTGATCTACACTCGATACCGAAGCCAAAAATATAGTTTTTAGAATTTTTGTCTGTTTGTCTGTATATATGTCCGGGATAAACTCAAAAAGTACTGCATGGATTTACTTCAAATTTGGAACGAATATTATTAAGAAGTCGGGTCAACATAAACGCTACATATCACGCTATCACCCACGGGAAACGAGCAGTGAGCCTTTATTTCTGCAACGCATTCTGTAACAACGTGTAATCTAATTTCATGTCGCATATAAACTTAAGTGAGATGTGGAACTAGCTAGATTTTTTCCACTCACACATAGCCATTTATTAACCGACTTCAAAAAAGGAGGATATTCTCAATTCGTCGAAATCTTTTTTTTTAAGTATGTTACCCGATTTCTCGAAGACGCCTGGACCGATTCGAGAAATTCTTTTTTTATTTAAAAGGTTATACTTTCCAGGTGGTCCTATATTATTATGGTGAATTTAAAACTAACACTTTTGTAGAAAAATAAATAATCAATGTGAATTGGAACTGGTGAAACGCCTTTTATGTTGATGATTGTATAAAACTTTGTTTCGAGTATGGATGTTTTTAGTGTACAAGAAATAAAAAAATAATTAAAACTTAATAACTTTTAACTGTAATTTAGATCAGACTTTTGGAAATTAGTAATTATTTTTACCTTTTTAGTGCATCTTTTTAAAGCCGGTTGTTTTTTTTTATGTAAAAAAATCGTGTCAAGTCATAACTTAGATGTGTTATAATTTTTCACCATATAAAAAAGGTTTCCTATTTGCTTAATAGATGGCGATTGCGTTGAATTAGATCGCGCTATGATTTCGTTCACAAAAAGTGATGTTATGAGTACAGATGTCGCTACCTCAACCTGTAGAAACTGGGGTTACCTACGTTGCTATAAGTTATCGTGTGCTTGGTCGAATTTAACGTGAAAACATTTTCCTGAAAAATAAATAGTCTTAAATAAACTTCAATCGGACTACTGCTTAGCTATCATTATTATGTGTGTAAATTCTCAGTGTGTAAATTATTTTCTGTTATCTTTCAAACTTAAAATAATCAAAATGCCTAGAAAACTTTACATTTTGGCTGCGGAGAGCCAAATCACTAATGTTGTTTATCGAGAAGTCCTATTAGTATGTATTTTTGGATCATTCTCACTAGATCCATTGTCCAGATCCATAATGGATCTAGTGAGATATTATTTTCTCAATAGATCCATTTTTAGAAGTGTGTATCTACTGAGAAGTATTTGTCTCGCTAGATCCGTTAACCAGAACCAGATTTGAAAGTGTGGGTCTACTAAGGAATTTCTTTCTCACTAGATTCAGTTCTGGATCTGATAAAAAATTTGGTGTCGGCTACGCTTGTTGTCCCCTAGGCTGGGGAGATAACGGAACTTACTTTCTAATACTATTACTCGTATTTCCTGTCATATTCTTATTTTTACCAACTTTAAAAAAGGAGGAAGTTCGCGAATGGTCTGTAGGTACCTATATAAGAGATATTATTAATTCAAAACTAAAAATTAACCGACTTTATAAAATGAGGATCCATACTAATACTAATATTATAAATTCGAAAGTGTCGGTGTTTGTCTGTCTATCAATCCGTTAAATTTCACGGTTGGACCAATTGTGATAAATTTAATATGGAGATAGTTTGAACCGCAAAAGACAAGAAAAATACTGTTTTTCTTAATATATATTTTATTTTATATATTAAAAAAAAATTAAACTATTGATCTTACACGTGTAGTTATTTTACAAAAGTTATAGATCTCATCAAGATCTTTATTTCAAATGACAGCTGTCAAACTAGAAAGGTCTATATCTCTGTAACTATTGATCGTAGACTAGTAGTTTCCCTAGTAGAAATGATAGATCTCATCAAGATCTTTATTTCAAACGACATCTGTCAAACTAGAAAGGTCTATATCTCTGTAACTATTGATCGTAGACTAGTAGTTTCCCTAGTAGAAATGATAGATCTCATCAAGATCTTTACTTCAAACGACATCTGTCAAACTAGAAAGGTCTATATCTCTGTAACTATTGATCGTAGACTAGTAGTTTCCCTAGTAGAAATAATAGATCTCATCAAGATCTTTATTTCAAATGATAGCTGTCAAACTAGAAAGGTCTATATCTCTGTAACTATTGATCGTAGACTAGTAGTTTCCCTAGTAGAAATGATAGATCTCATCAAGATCTTTATTTCAAACGACAACTGTCAAACTAGAAAGATCTATATCTCTGTAACTATTGATCGTAGACTAGTAGTTTCCCTAGTAGAAATGATAGATCTCATCAAGATCTTTATTTCAAACGACATCTGTCAAACTAGAAAGGTCTATATCTCTGTAACTATTGATCGTAGACTAGTAGTTTCCCTAGTAGAAATGATAGATCTCATCAAGATCTTTATTTCAAACGACATCTGTCAAACTAGAAAGGTCTATATCTCTGTAACTATTGATCGTAGACTAGTAGTTTCCCTAGTAGAAATAATAGATCTCATCAAGATCTTTATTTCAAATGATAGCTGTCAAACTAGAAAGGTCTATATCTCCGTAACTGTTGATCGTAGACAAGTAGTTTCTCCACAAAAATTATACGTCTCATTAAGATCTTTATTTCGGATGAGACCTGTCAAACTAGAAAGGTATATATCTTGGTAACTATTGATCGTAGACTAGTAATTTTTCCACAGCAATGATAGTTCTCATCAAGTTCTTAATTTCGGATGACAGTTATCATCTTAAACCTTTCTATTTTTGACGTGTCATTTCTGTCTACGATAAATTTTAGGTACCCGAGTAAGTTTTAAGTTACCGAGATATATTTCTTTATAGTTTGACAGATGTCATTCTGTAATAAAGATCGTATGAGACGTATCATTTCTGTCAAGAAACTACTAGTCTACGATCAATAGTTACGGATATATAGTCCTTTCTAGTTTGACAAACAAACCCTAGGGCAGGGATGGCGAACCTTTATTGATGAATATGCCTTTTTTTTTTATAAAAAAAATACTACTGTACCTATGACGTGCCGTCAAAAAATCTTGGTTACTTAATAATAATGGAGAAAAATTAAACGAATTGCTGTTAACTTAAAGCTATTTAGATACTTGCAGCTCGAAATGTTTACAGCAATCGAAATGTTTAATAATTTATATTTTAATTAATTTATTTATTTATAAATTATATATTAATAATTTAAATTTAATAATTTCCGTTAATAATTAGGTATCATTTTCTATAATTACATATTTTTTCAAACATTCTATTTAGTGAGACAATATATTATCATTAGATCTAATTTATTTTAACATTATTTTTAAAATAGATCTATTGGCAATGAAAATTCTCATTAGATCCAGTTTATTAGAAAACAGATCTAATGAGAAAAAAATTTCTCACTAGATCCATTATGGATCTGGACAATGGATCTAGTGAGAATGATCCGTATTTTTACCCTATTCTGTATTCTTAAAACTTATTTTTTCGATCTCCTTCAGTCACAATTTATGACTTAATTCAGCAGAATCACCATAAAGTCGTTTATTTAAAGCAAGCTGAAAATCAGCACTTTTTAATGGTCAATTTTACAAAAGACAGTCTCCCTCTGTTACTGCAGTTCCTGAAGATATGAAATGTAAAGAAGAAACGGGTAAATGAATATTCTTTTAAAAGGCATAATCATAGGTATTTTTGATGCTGTATAGCGTTCACGCAGACGACGTCGCGGGCAGCAGCTAGTATTATATAATTGTGTTAGTCATTTTAGGTATTGATATTGTAATATTGTCTTAAATAAAGCTCTGTTTGTATACTAAACGTTTTTTTCCAAATATGCTAACCTGATGCGCCACCTCAAGATATTGACTTAGAAAGCTGAAATTTCGCATAAACACTTTTAAGACTATGGGTCTTTGATCGGTAATACAGGAGCATAATGATTAAAAAGATTTTTTTTTGCTCCACCCTACTACGGATATCATAAATCAATTTAAAACATCCCTTCTCGGTAGTAATCAACAAAATTGTGAACCGGAGGCTGGGTGGGAGGGTTCAAAAAATAGTATTTCATGACTTTGACGATTCAAAAGTGTAAGTGTAAAAACTCAATTTGAATAAAAAATTTGGACTTTGACTATCTCAAACTTATAAATTTCCTTCAGATACAATACAAAACGTTTTAAATATAATTTAATATTTAGTACTTAATTTTTCACATTTTTGACATACCTGCATAAGCTTTCTATAACTAGTAAATTAAAAATATTTCATAGCGAAGCTAGTAACCAGCAGGGATTCTCTTAGGGTATATTTTTAGCATAATATACATATATAGTTACTAAAAGCTAGTGCAACTTATTATACTATTTCCAATCGATTTGCTTGTTCTGACTTAAGCGTTTGGTGCTCCCTTTTATATACCACGCATTTGTGTTTTATCAACCAATTCCTACAAGGTTTGTTTTTAGTTCTAATATATTTTTACCTCACTAACGGCTCTGGTTTTGCATCCAATCTTATTTTGTCTCCAATTCCATTTTCGTGAGAGGGATGACTAAAAATTGGTTTTCTAGATTTAAAACATTGATTTACATCTAACAGTGTAGTGTATACTGTATACCTACTTTAAAAATAATAAATCTACCTGGACATACAGCAGCTGCTGTCTAAGTAAGCAAAGTTGGTACTATGAATACCAGACCACAGGTACCTCAATACTTTTTTATAAATACATATCTACATACTATACATAGAAAGTACCCAGACTTAAGACTAACACAAAAGTTCATTGCGTGAATGTTTGTCCTGTGCGAGGATCCAACCTGCGCCTCTCGATCAGCTGGCAGTCACTTGGTGCTATCAATCAACAGAGCCACGGAGTCACTGAATATTAAAATTAGTGTAAATGATGATAATTTTACTAACCCTTTGAACAGTTTGTTGAGAAATCTGCTGTTTTAAGCCGTCGTCTTCAATGCTCAATTGCGGAGAAAATACTCCGCCTAGTGGTGTACCAGTCACTGGTGTGCTCAGCCTCTGGAAATAGGAATATATAGGTACAATATTTCTGGTTTTTTTAATAATTTAAGAATTATAGAATTATCTGACTTGTCTCCTGAGTATAAAGTCTGATTTTGTCTGTGATATATGTACTTATCTGTCGTCGCCCGATATTTAAACTAGGCAGGTCGTTTAGTAAAAAAAAGAAATTATTCCATAAGTGAACCAATTATGGTAATAATTATATGAATCTTTAGTCCGTCGCTTCACTCGCTCCGCATATTTGTACCTACGTTGTCACAAGAAAGAAGTTATTAGATTTTTGAAGGGTCGGTAACGCGTGAGTGATACCCCTGGTGTTACAAGCGTCCATAAGGTGCGGTGACCGCTTACCATCAGGCGGACCGTAAGCTTGTTTGCCACCTTAGTGGTAAAAATAAATAAATAAAATAAAACCAAAACATTACTTATAGTGTACGATACTGAACTACTGAGTGTAATGAAATTTTTGTTAGTTATTGTGCACATACCGGGTTAGAAAAGGACTAGAGAAAAGAGGTTCACCGAAAAAGGTTCAGTTATAAAATTGACCGCCTTGTAGGTACCTTTCTGCTGTACCTTTATCTACGGACACTAATAAGTTAACTTAAAATGCCATAGTGAAAAAGCTACAGAACTAAATTGCCCCTACTACACTACATTAAATATTGGGACCTTTAACACCCTTCCCCTGTATTGTATTTATTTTATATTTGCAGTTGCTCATGTTTTTTAATTAGAATAAACCTGGGACCTTATTGACAACAGTCTGGAGCTATTCGGACTCTGGAATTCGAGACAAACATGTATGGAAGTGTGACTTATATCTAGAAACCCGTGAATGCACTTGCATACATTTTTATCTCGAATTCTAGAGTCCAAAGAGCTCGACACTGTTCCCAATAAGGTCCCTGTCCTATACCCAGATTTTGAAAGGCAGCAATCGCTTTTGGAGAAACGCAGTTTATCAACAGATAATTCGGGTATATATCTATTAGAATTCACCAATGTATAGGGGGAATATGTATGTATTGTACTCCTGTTAACCTTTGCATGGTTTATATGTAGCGGTGGAGGCCCAAGCTGGGCAGCGGAGGCAGCACGGCGCAGGTCTTGCCGCCGCCGGCTCCAGCTCTTGTCGTAGCGAATACCAAACAGTACAACGAAGTACTCCAGAAGTGCCAGGAACACGAACATGGTACACGATATCAGCCAGACCTCGATGCACTTAAGCTCCAACGCGTCTGGAGAGTTGGTACTGAAATGATGGACACCATGTTGCAAAATTTTTATTTGCAACTGTAATTTTTCCCGTCCACGTAGACATTGGAAAAAGAATTTTTAACTGATCATGGTTTTACCTACAAAAATATCGGTGTTCTCATACAACATTTTAATCCCAATTTTGTCACGTAAAAGATGATTTTCCAAAACCATGTAACACGCATCTTAATTTACAACCTAAAAGCCGT
Source organism: Apoda limacodes (assembly GCA_946406115.1). Classification (NCBI taxonomy): domain Eukaryota; kingdom Metazoa; phylum Arthropoda; class Insecta; order Lepidoptera; family Limacodidae; genus Apoda; species Apoda limacodes. The sequence goes on along the minus strand of OX291549.1, from coordinate 21,678,616 downwards.
AAACCAATTTTAACACATTTGCTCAAAAAGTGACAGATTGCGATCTTCGAACTTTTAAAATTTTTTAAGAAAGAAAACGTTAGACGTTGCCTCTTCCGTCGTTTAGTCCCAACTACAGGCACAGGTCCTTTCTAAGGAAAGGAGGATAACGTCATAATTCACTACACTGGACCAATGACAATTTGCAGAAGCTGGCGAGCTAGTGGACTCTTGACTGTCAAAATTTTAAGTTAAATGACTGTTTTCTCCCGACGATGCTTAGCTTCAGATGTCATTTTAGTCTAATGGTAAGTCTTTTTCTACGAAGAGCCATGTACTGACAGAAAGAAAATGTTATAAATCGTCCTTTATCCCACCCAATCATTGCTCAAATTTCGATCCACCCTAGATCAAACTCAACTTTTTTGCAACGTTCCTAAAATAGCTCGCTAGATTACAAAACTCATTCTTATTTTGCAATCATCCAGTCATTTGCAAACGTCCTAGGAGCAGAGGCGGTTCGTCCTAAGGAGCGCTGGTGCAGCGCACTCCCATAAATAATTATCTACTTAAGAAACAATATGTTTTATATTTTACTGAAAATAATTAATTATTATGCTTCTGTTACGCTTTTTTTTAAAGTAGCATTTCACTAAAAACATTATGTACACACACATTTAACTCAAGATTTAGTATAGAATTGCACTGAGGAGACTGTGCCACTATGTGAAGCGCTAGCAATTGCGCTCCTTTAAAACAAATTTCAGTACGAAGACTTAAAGCTAAAATCCACGAGTGTTAAAGAGAAAGTTCGACACAGTCTCGCACGTGAAACAGAAGATTTTGTATGAAAAATTAGCGAATGTGGAGCGCCGCTCCTGGGCTATGTAAAGGAAAATACTGTTGCCAGCTTGACCCTCGCCATCAGTCTGACCAGGGCGCGGACGCGCTATTGTTGCTCTTACCTATTACACACAACAAATGTTTTAGTTCGTGCGCGAGTTTTTGATTAACAAATTAAATAAGAACAAACCTACATAAACAGTTTGTTTATTGTCTAATAAGTAACTACAGCAAAATTAGATGTGATTATTGTGATGTGATTAATAGTGCTAAAAGATTTTTGTAACTCAGTTTGAAATAAAGACAAAGGGTCAGAAAAATGTGACACGAAAACATACACGCTCGATGCGCGTTTGCAAATCAAAATAGGCAAAAAAATTTTAGGTATAAATAGAATAATAAAAGGTTAGTTAGCATTTAAGCAATTCCTCTTTTGTTTTTGTTTTGTAGTGAACACCCATTAAAAATTGTTACGAGCCGCCTCTGTCTAGGAGTTTTGTAATGATCCGTTTTATCTGATTATCCTACGAAATTTATAATACATTAGGCCATTGCGTTACTCGCGTGTTGACAACCCTTTTAAAAATATAAATTGAATCCCTTTCTAAAGAACCACATAAGTCTCTAGAAACAGGGAGTTCATTCTACAAGTTAAGCTTTCGGAGAAGAAATCGCACAGTGCTTGACGATTGGGAATAAAAAACAACATTTCTGCTGATAGTAAATCCCTTCCTGTTACTATCGCACGTAACAGGAAGGGATTTAAAGTCTTCCGATACTTAAGGGCTTAATACTGCAATTCATAGTACTATATTACCATTTACCTGACAGTGTCAAACATTGTGACAAGGGAGAGTAGCGTGGTAACTAGCAGCACCATACGGCCAGGTACGATCTCGGGGATCACACAGAAGCTGCCCCATGAGATGATCACGAACAGAGATGAAGGGAGATAACTCTCCAGTAGGTAGCTTCGTAACTCACGAGACAACTTTATCTTGAGACGAGCGGCCGAGTGCTCACCTGTACCACGCGAAAGTATTTTTTTAATTTTGTGCTAAAAAAATCGAGGTACCTATAGGTAGTAGTACGTATCTACTTCTAATATGGTAGATATGACAATGATAAAGAAGGCACATTAACTTAATTAGAATCCAGTGTGTATCTTGCATAGGGTGTAAACAGTTTTCATATGTACCTACTATCTACATAACTTGGTGTGATCTTTCTTGATTGGTTAATATTATTTGCTACGTACGATAAATCTGTGATGTGGCATTCGCTATGTCTTTATGGTGGCTATGTATATGCCCTACGCGTCAAAAGTAAAATACTGTAATGTTGGTAAATAATGAATAAACTAAGTTCATGGCCGTGGGGTGATACCGTGTTGTTTCCCTGGGGTTTCACGCCCACCGCTCAGTGCCTGGTGTCTCTGACCCTATCAATTTAACTGAACAAAACATTAAAAAATAGTCGTTCTTATGGTTTCGAAAAGGAATATACAACGAGTTAACTACAATTTTCAATAAATAAACTATTAGTAAACTATTACCTATTTAGATTTTTCTGAAAAAAAAAAAAACAATTAGCTTGGCTACATACAACGTGCAAACGTGCTATAGTTATTTAACATACTTAACATGCACAGAAAACAAACAAACAAAAGCACAATAAATTAATCTCATTAGCGTAAAAACATTTAAGGTGAATAATACCACTTTTACGAAGCACTGAACTAACATTACGAGTAATCCAACATTTTGTTATCTAATTACACGACAACATAAAAAATCAGAGCATGGGTCGATTGGAATTGAAGTTCTCGGTGTTTGGTAGGAAAGACGGGTAGGACGCACTCTTCAAAGCTATTTGTTTTCGGACACTACGGTTCAGGCGACGAGAAGACTTGACGAAGCTTGCCAAATGCTTGTTACTAAAGTTGTTTCGGCCGTGTTGGATTGTCTAACCAAGGTAGTAGACATATATGTATAACAGGTTGGTTTAACATGACTTTTGTCTTGTTCAAATTCATGCCAAGGCTCACGTGTGGACTCATCTAAATAGTGCAACATTTTGCTCAGATCTTTCAGAGACTCTTACTCTGCTATAATGAACCTAAGGTGTGTGTGTGATGTACTCGCCGTTTACGTTTATGCCACACCTAGACCATTGTTTTGAGATATCTTCCAGCACGTTGGTGAACAGTTTCGGCAATATGATGTACCCCTGTTGCTCCCCTCTGTGCAGCTGGATGGCTTTAATCTTTTGATCTTGGAACTGGACGGTCATCGTAACTGGGTTACAAAAATATATTCTTTGATATACATATTGCCAGCCTGCATGATATATCCGCAGAAAATCTTGTACGGGACAGGTTTCTGTGGCGTAAGACTTTCACATAGTAGTGGTTTGTAGCTTGCAAGCTTAAGAGAAAAATGAGTTAGAGTAGGACGTCTTCTGGTAGAGCGAGTTCATCACAAAGATGTAAGAAGAAGAAGAAGATTTTGAGAAAGTTTACTAGCATTTGTCGCCTGTGACTTGAATGATCCAACCCAAAAGGACTGATACTAGATTCGTCCCGTTCTACTTTGGCGTTGACGATTAGTAGTGTTATGAAGGATCTTGGTGATATCCTCATATGTGGCCTCGGCTTCTTTATTGGAGTGAGATTAGGTTGGCGCATATAAACGTATATGTTGGTAAAGCTTAAGGACAAGGTACGCTTTGCATTATTTGCTCAACGTTGTCTCATCAGCTACCGTATTCGGGAACAGCTGGTTCACGGAAGACTGAGGGCTGTTATGTTGCTACTATCAACATTTCTGGGTTTGCGTTTGCCTATACTAAGGTCTAGTCACTACGCTCCGAGAATTTTCTTTTGAGAATACCCTTGTCGCCTTTAATGACGTCTCAGGACGACACGGAGTGGTAGGTACAATGCTGATCTGCCGAGTCAGTTTAGATACTTTTTTAGCAACCAGACTGCTAACAGGTAAAATAGAAGTGGTAAGTGGGAGGTAATTCTATAGGTCCCTTTTAGAAGTATCGACGCCATGCTCCGACATGCCAACAATGCGGTAGCCAGAAGCATTACCGTAGTTAGTAAGTACGTCGTTATTACAAGGCGCAAACTTAGGCGCAAAGCGATAAATTAACATTTACCTTCACCAAAATTGCGAATTTGATTACTTTTATCCGTGACGAAGGTGACCACGTATTTGGGTAGACGGAACGGAGCAGGCGGCTCTACGTCTTGTCTTATCCAGGGCGCCATTTCTCGCCACTCGAACCGCACCTCTTGGCTCGTGTACTTATCTATCAATATTAAAGTAAAGATGTACGGATTTTAATTACAAATAAGGAAAGCGTCCACAAATTACTTGTTAGTGAGGCGATTAGGCGATTTTTGGACCCCCCCCCCCTTTGGTGATATGTCGTGAGATTTGGCTCGAACCCCTACCCCCATCCTAATCTCACGTGATATTTTTCAAAATGCGTATCGTTAGTGTCAAAAAGTTAATCTGTGCTCGATTGCGTTTGATTGTATTGAAAAAAAAAACATTACTTGCTACTTTTGTGCGGCGTTTGTATAACTGAGATAATTATTATTGTGTTGGAGTTGGCGATATTTAACACAGTTTTCTCGGAATTCTACACTGTTTTTTGGGAAAAATATAATTACGTATTATTTTTTGAGACCCAACCTCTCCCCCACGCGAGATTGAGTGAGATACTGCTCGAACCCCTTCTCACCCTAAACGCCTCACGTAATTTATGGACGTAATAGTAACAAGAATTTGTATGAAATAGAATCATATAAAAAAAAGGAAATAAAATATTTACACAACAAGATGGTTTCAAATATTCTCAAAAATCTTACATGCCTACATAAGAGCTCTAAGAGTTGTTAAAAATACAGATATTAAAAACAAAATCCTGTTTATTTGCACAAAAAATTACTAGCACCGTGGTTTCGCCCGCTTTAAAAGCTATGCATGAGAGCTCGGGATCGAGATAAAAATCAATGAATAAAGAGTACTTATTCTATGCGTTAATCCAGGACATGACCTATCTGTATGCTCATGCAAATCCGTTTAGCATTTTACTAGTGATTCACTAACAAGCATTCAGACATCCTTAACAAATTTTACATTTAAAATATTCGTTGTTCTATAAATATTTATGGCACTTATACAGTACAAAAAAAATGCGTACAGGTTATGGGACAGAATATCAAAGATTTTTTCATGTCACACTGTTTTGTGACCATATAAATCTTCTTTTGTATATAATTATCATATCTTTTGCCTTTGCGTTTTCTTTAGCTATTGAACATATGTACATAAGTTGGCAAAGGGACTAATTGCCATGCCGTCTGAACTATTGCATTATCCAGAGAATAGAGAGTTGCCTTTGCCAACTCTAATAATGTTATATGCACAGAAAGCATATTGATGAATAAAAAGGGTTAGTTTTTTAAGGGCCCATAGAATGTCGATAAAGCATGAATTAAGTTTTGACATCAGACATCAATAAAAGGTTTTACCGGTTACAAAGGTAAATATTTATTTGGGCATGGGAGACAGGAATTTAAAACGCATATAGTTTGAATAATGCTTTATTTTAAAGTTCATGCATTGTAGAATTAAGGGCAAAACAAACATTTGTCAACACTATCTGGAAAAACCAGCCAAGTGCGAGTCGGACTCGCGCACCAAGGGTCCCGTCCACCACCATTTAAGTAATTTATAAACATAAACAAAAATACAAAAAGTGTTCTGCTATGCTCTCAGCCATTCAATTACTGAACAAGCCTGACGTTGCTTAGATATCGTTTCCAACACAAAAATATGTTACTGTTTCGCTTAATAATAGCGTCGCTGTAAAATGGCTCCGGGTTGTCTTACACATGGCCGGTTTTATTATTTGTTGTTACACTTTGGAGCTCACACACTGTTCAGTACAGATGCCGGTGACGTCATCGGCCTTATCTGGACTCGACTCGCAACTTGGCAGACGCGCACTTATCCGCCATTCTGGGGTTGCCACGGGTTCAAGGCATTAGGGATCTACGGATTAGGCTCGTTAACGTCCTACTAGTGGCCTACAACGCCCTGAAGGCTTAGGGCCTACCAGTGGAGTAGTGGTCGTTCCTACACGTCGTGTTTGGAAAGTTGCCAGTGGAGGTAAGGAGCAGGTTTGAGTTCTCCCACGGGGAAAACTCCGACACCACCTTCCCCAGATTTGTAAATTTGGTGGGTTTTTTGGAGGAGGAGTGTCACCGGGTCGATAAACTCGCTCTCTTCGAGTCCTCCACCTCGTACGGTAGCACTAGGCCGCCACCGGTGCAGTTGCCTAGGCAGCCGCCTGGACCTCGAGGAGGTAGGCGGATTTGTGCTGGTGTTGAGGATGTCGGACCGCAGACGTGTGTGTATTGTCGTGTGGACTGCGTGTAGCGACTGTGGTGGTTCCCACCACACACTCATTTGCCTCCCGCCGTTATCGGGACAGGCTACGGACAGTTCGGTAAGGTTATCCTCCCCCCCTCTACTAAGAGAGGAGTTTTTGAGGGGAACCCCCTGGATGGGAGCTCAGACGCGATCCCCACGGGCTTCGCCCATATTCAGGGCACAGGCCTCCGCGGCTTACACGACCGGGGGAGCCTTTTCTCCCCCTCGGATTTTTAGAAGGTCAACTTACAGAGACCACCCCTCCACCACGCTGTGAGAGGGGAGTTGTTGAGGGGAATCCTCCCTGGATGGCAGTTTCGGTGCGATCCCCACGGGCTTCGCCGATATGCAGGGTATGGGGCTCTGAGCCTGACACGGCCGGAGGAGCTTCTCTTTCCACTCGGAACTCGGATAGGACTAGGAGAGTGCATTTTGCAGACGAAACCCCTGTGCGGACGGTGAGCGCAATGATGTCGCCGCCCGTTGTTGAGGAGCCACGATTGAAGCGACGTCCTTCCCCCTTCCGACCGGTGAATCCGTATCGCGCTCCTTCCTGCGCCAGCACGAGGCATCCCCCTCACGAGGACTGGGAACCCATTTCCAGGTTTGATCTTCCTCCGCGTGAGTTGTCTCCTACCCATCATTGCATTCCTTTCCGTTATTAACTTGTAATCTCCACTTCTTCACCACCTCTTCCCCCCACACGGTTTTGCTGTCTTTTGCACAGGTTTGCGTTTTGTTGCGGGGTGATCGAATAACCCGCGCGCGAGATTGTACCCTGGCTCGCAGGTGTGTGTAGTGTCGGAATGATAGTGGAGAAATTAAAGTTGAGATACGGATGCGAGGAATTGGTGGAATTTTGGTGTTGGGGTTGTTAGGACAGTCTTCGATCGCTGTTGTGCCCCTGAATTCCCCTCGCCCGAGTATTTTGCCTCGTTCATAGGTTTTTTGTTTTAATAATAATGGGCCTAGCACAACCACTAGTGCCTGTTCGTTTTCCGGAACATTTCGTCCCAACAGGCTTCCTTTGGGTACCTCCAGAAAGCTAGACGGAACTATACTAGCATCCGTGAAGAATCGTGACCCGAAGTTCGGAATTAAACAAAATAGGTCGTATATTGCAATGGTTCCAGGGCAAAGAGTGCCTCGAGTTGCCGAGTGGTGTACAGACAATTTGGTGTTCCACAATCGCATGGTGGTTGTAAGTCGGTGAACAATTTTTTACAACAGCATCTGGGTGATCTGTTCCGGGTAATGGTTTGACGTGACAATACTTAAAATAAATTTTTAGTCTCTCTTTGATTTGTTATGTCCTTATCTAAATTTTCTCTTTCAAGCTAGGCCCCTACGGACGATTGACAGAGAGACAGTCAACGAAGCATCGGGCTCGACGAACAAGGTCAGTATAAAGATTTATATTTTTAGAGCCACTAAATTATTAAAATTGTACCCTGGCTGGCAGTATGATCCTGGGCTCTAACAAAAATTTATAATTGTTTATACACACCCTCAATATTTGTAAACGAGCAACACCTCAAACAATGGGGTAGATGAGAAAAAAATATTCATCCCCACTTTACATGTAGGAGAGGTAAAATTAAATTTTAACTAATTAAAATGACTTTGTCAGTCTAATATATATGTATACCCTTGCCAAATTACAGCTTTCTAGTACTAATAGTCTCTGAGCTAAGCCGTGGTCAGACGGACCGACGGACATGTCAAAACTACAAGGGTTTTAGTTGACTACTGAACCCTAAAAATGCGAAATATTGAGTAAAATACACCCTAAGCATAGTTTTTCTCAATAGATGCTCGCTAGCGAGTGAAGTTATGTCTTCTATGACACATGTTAAATTTAGGTGTTGGGCCTCTATGAATGATGTTAGGTTTATTGTCTATGGATAATATTTTTTCCAGCGAAGGCAACGTTCTTCGCGCACACGGGAATTAAAAAAAGGCTTTATGTCTTTAATTGTTTAAGTGTATAGCTTTATGTCTTTAATTATAACTTGTTTTTTTTGTATAGAAATGAAATCTTTATAAATACAATGGCAAAAGTTAGCTCAAAAAAACTCTCTTCCTGTAGATTTCAGGGGAACGAATGCCACGTTTTCCAGTTTGCGTTATTCGTAAGTAAACATAACATTGCCGACAGGGTTTTTTTGAAATCAGATTATTACGTTTGGGCTACGCTAAAAATATAGTCGCTTTGTTGATATGTTATATCGTGAGTTTAGAAGGACAATGTTCACAGTATGATAGTTATAATAGGTAATTAAAATTAAAATACTTACAGCTACTGAAGTCTATGGCGCAATTTTGTACATCTAGAGGATAAAGTACGAAGTCCATATTACATTTTATTGTTATTGTTGCACTGAAATTAAAATATTAAAACGATAAATTGAGAGACACGAATATTTACCATTTACTTAAATTTTAATTATTATTTACAAGTAATTTAATTACAATAAATTTCTCAAGTACATTTATTCACACTACTGACTTTTCGGTGATGGAAAACATCGTGAGGAAATCTGCATACGTCAAAATGACGTATGTTAAGTCCACAATTAGCACTGTGCCCACGTGTGACTATGGCCCAAATTACTCTCATTGAGGGTATATAGGCCGTGCCACACCAACAGTAGGACGTATGAGGATAATAAAGATTACAATTAATCGACGATCTAAAGCAGAGCTTCCCAAGCTTTTTTTCTCATAGACCACTTTCAAAATTTTGCTGGTTCCAGTGGAGCTCCTGCAGCTACATTTCTTCCATATTTCCAAAACTCGACAAAAAATGTGAAGATTAGATCTAACTATGAAAAGTTTGCTCTATGTCTAAATATGGAATATGCAAGTTTTTAAAACAAGTAACAGTCGCTGAGCTTCTTAAAATATTATATGCCTACATTGATAGATGAAGTCAAGCCAACATTTTAGTTCTTCACTATCGAAAGAAGATACATTTTCGTGGACCCCTTACGAATTGTCAACCCCCATTTTTTTGACACCCCATCGTAGACCCCCGGCGAGTCTCCCGTGGACCCCTGGACCACTTTGGGAACTACTGATCTAAAAGCTTATTTGGTCTGAACGACATTTTTTGGAATTTCACTAGGGTTTGGTTGGAGGTTTGAACTTCTATGGGAAAATATATAAGTTTTTTGCAAACTAAAAATTAATAAAAAAGTATAGCAAATTTTGCCACAAAACTCAGCTTATTGCAAAATTCAGAGACATAGTTTTTAAATCTAGAGAGGCGAGATATATCATGATAAATGTTGCCTCCGAGAACACGATACCCGAGTACTCTACACTCTATAAACTTCCCAAAACGACGGGGAAAATCTACAGTATTCGAATCTTCAGCATCAAAATGGTTTGTATGTCAACTAATACGCTATAAACATATTTTTTTATGTACTAGCTCATTCAATTAACAGTGAAGAAACATACTAATAAAGTAAAACTGGACGAACCCAATACTGACTGAAACGGTGCCGTTAGAGTAGAGCCTGAGCGACGCTATCTCTTGGAGCACGGAGAGTATCCTCATTGCCTGCAGCTGCCATATGTACAAATCTGGTGTCCAGATGAGCTGGCGGAACTCCCAGGGCAGATCGATGAAGGGCATGCGAGCTGGCACATTCAGCCGGGGCTCCTCCCATGATACTTGCAGGAAAACGTCTAATGTTATTTCCTTGGACAATAGAACATTCATGTTATTCTTTGTGAACGATATCAGCACCATCTTTTAGAATACCGTTTACTTACATCAGAAATTTGAGAATTTCTAGCGCAAGCGCGATCCACACCTGGCTTTTTTATTTTTGTTTAAAGTCTCAGTTTATATGCGGAAACCAAGAAGCTTAAATATAGATGACATTCATATATAAGCTTCTTGGCGAAAACGAAACGTATTTTTATAAATGTCAAACCCTAAGAAGAAGATGACATAATATAGCTATTCTTAATATCCTTGTGACATATAGTCCGTGACATATAGTCCGCGGCACATAAGTCTAGCGGTAAGCGAAATATGGAGGGGATGTTTGCGCATGAGTACTGCCGCTCACGAAATAGTTATAAATTTATAATAGCAGTTATTTTTATTATAATCTTTTATGTATCAATTGTAAAAAAATACTAACCATTAGGCTAGATCGCGTAAATATGAAGTTTAAGTTTTTGTAAAGTATTAATGAAAAATCTGAAAAAAACTTCCACAAATCCCAGGCGATAAATAGATGCTAAATTTTAGATAAAAAAGTACATATACTGGGTTATTGCACGGGGGCGTCGATACGAACCGACGGACAAGGCAAAACTATATTTTAAATTATATATGCTATGGATATCGGCATCTAAATAAACAACTGTCGCTATTCAAGGTTTTATGTTATTACAAAATAATATACAGTGCAAAAAACTTTTTTAACCTTCTGACCTGGTCCTTGACTTAGGTCGCTAGTGTCGTTGTAAGTTCATACCATTTCAATATGGTGACTGTAGTGATATGAGATTTTTGACCGCGCATCGGATCAAAAGATCAGAACTATATGTTTTATTAGTTGTTTCATTTAGTTTGTTTTTTAACCAATTTAAAATTTTATCTATCTTCTCGCTTTTAAAATTAAAACGAAGTCTAAAATATTTTTTCTGGTTTGGCTAAATAATATTAATATTGTGAAATATTGTGTACACAGTACAACACACAATACTAAATAAAATATTAAAACTACAAAACTCTGGCCTAATAATTTTATTTGAAAGAATTTGTGACCGCCACAGTACACATAATGAAGTCTATAACGCGTCATAACTAGAGGTCATAAAACCGGAGGTATGTATCGGGATTCAGTTTCTTTGAAAATTTGGTTATATGCATTAAAACTAACGAAAGTGTCACGACCGCAATTAGATATATACTGTAGAAACAAACAAAAAAAATACATTTTTATATACATGTAGATTTTTTTTTGGAATGTATGTATGATAGAATAAAATTCGATTCTGACAAATCTAAAATAATAAATGATTCAAAATAAAAAGATAAATGTGTGTAAACCCGGTTCATCCAATTTTTCAATTTCGGTAAAACTAGTTTTGTAGACCCCGCTAGACTTACCTACGTGCCGGCATGTATACCTACTAATGCGTTAGAAATAGATGTATATTGCTGTATTTACTGTTCGGAGTTCAATTTATGATTGTCACTTTATTTCTTAAAGCTCACAAGGCTGTTGGGAGCTTAACCCATGTTACCTTGACACAATCGTCGTATTTCATATTTTTGACCATTTTGTGATTATTTTAGTAAAAGGTGTGGTTACAACTTGTTTGTTCCAACATGTAAAAAATAACTATTAAACTTTTATATACTTGCTTAAAGCTTTTAGAAACACACATTAATAAAAATAAATATTTTTGGACATTACATACAGCGCCGTCTGATCCCAAAGTAAGTAAAGCTTGTGTTATGAATAGTACCAGACAACAGATACAAATACATATATAATACTTGTTTTTGTAAATACATAAACCTAGACATAAATAAATAAACTACATATAAATACACCCAGACTCAAAACAAACACAGATGTTTATCACATAAATGTTTGTCCAGTGCGGGAATCGAACTCACACCCCCTGCACAGCAGCCGGCCACACTATCAACTAGGCTGCGAGGTCTTAACTAAGATATAGATGTCTTTATGTGGTACATCGATATGACTAAAAAAAACATAGTAGTCAATCATTGTTCTTTGATACGAAATTGCTTCTGCGATTTTTTCAAGAAAAAAAAAATACCTTCCTTGGTATAATAAGCATATAAATATGAAGCGCAATGGATGTGGAAATAAATAAACTCACATATTTTAAATTAAAACTGTTTGTAAGACTCACCTCTTTATTTTCGTCAACTCCTGATATTCGATTGACGTTCACTCCTATATAAACCGTTGTGTTTTTGCCTGCAATTAATAAAAATATCTGAAATTATTACTTGCAATACCTACCTACCTACTAATCGTCACACGTTAGGTTATGCGCAAAAACAAACTCAGATTAAATATTATTTCTTGGTTTTATTACGAAACTTTATTAGAATTTCATTAGGGTCTATGCAAAGATGGTTTATTTTATGTTAAATTATGTTATGGTTTATTTTATGCACAAAAGCTAATTCTACATAGTCACTTTGTAGAATTAGCTTTTGTGCATGTATTAAAAAGACTGTAAACATATATTTATATTTACATTAATGGTCATGCTCGATTATCACTGTGTGACAAATTTTTTTTTTTGTGCTCTAACATTTAATGAAACGGCTATTTTTTATCAAAATAAAACTGCTGAACAGAAAAACTTAAATAGATTTTTTGTAACACGTATCATTTTAAAGTTATGATAAATTGATGTACTATAAATAAATAAAGACAGTATCAAAATGTATATCATATTTTTTATTTAAATTATTAATTTTACACAAAAAAAATGTTATATATATTGACAAGTGACAACGAATCAAAATAGCTGAGGTTTAAGTGGTCAATATAAAAAATGAGCCAAATATTCCAAAAGAAAATGATGAAATATTAACTTTGCCTCTTGTGAAGAGTAGAATCCTCTTTCATTACAAACAAATGATTTAAACACTTGCGGTGGTTACTTTTCTTCATGACTTTCGAAAAAAATGTTATGTTTACCCAAATAAACTGTTAGAATTATCTTAAGACCACTAAAACTTTTAATTTATAGTCGAACAGACTTCAGTATTAAAAGAAATCTGCAATTAACAACGTTTGATCTTTTGTTTTTTACGAGGGTACACGTAAATAGTATTGACACTATAACTTAGAAACGTGACGTGTTAGACAACCATATCAATTGACAATGTTTTCAACAATGGAATAAGGAATTCAAATCACGTAATCTTATTTATGTTAGAAAAATCGTGTCACACAGTGATTTATTAACCATACACGAAATCGAAATACTGATTATTGATCCTGAAAATGCTTTACGAGTTCTACCCAAATCCAAATCAATAATAGTTTATAAAATAAACTGGATCTATCCAGAAAGTGGTGTTCTCGGCTTCCATACATTTAATTTGGCGACACGAACTGTGATTTTTTATCATGTAGGTACGTACTTAAAACGATATTATGCACTTATTAATATCTGTATCAATTATTGTAATAGATAGTAGATACACTATCACTAGGGATTGCAATCCCGCAAAACGGGATCCCGCTGTTTTTATTAACCTGCTGGCAGGGACGCCGACTTTGTGGGTGCTCAGGTGCTCCAGCACCCTCGATTTCTCATCTTTTGACTGAATCTAGTAAAAATTTACAAATATTTTTCAATATTTACTGTAAGAGTTGAGCGCCTCAAGGAATTTTGTTAGCTAGCAGAAGTAACATATAATAATATACTGTCACACTCGAGAACACGATGGCTGTCACTTTTTCCAGCTGTAGAACGCATATTAAAGCTTTGGGTGCCATTTAAAAAATTTTTCGCAGCTGAAGCAAGAGCCCCGAAATCAATAACCGACTTTTTTAGAACCCTATATCTGAATTGTACACTCTTTTTGTGCACAGTCAATCATCTTTATTTTAGTAAATGTTTAATTTCGTAAATATTTTCTTTTTATCAATATTTTGTAAAATTATCAGAACTAACACATTTAGCTGCGTTCGTAGCCGATAACGAGCATTTTCGCCTTTGTAGCGAAAAGCACCAACAAACAGAAGGGCTACCGGGAAGCGCTTTACGATATTCAGATAATTCACTTGAGAGCGGAAGAGAGGAGAAATATCGTATGGTGGCTAAATCTTGAAAGTTACCTATTGTTGTAATAAAAGTTCCTTTTTTTCTACCTTTACTAGTTTTTCTTGAAATGTCCCGGTCTGAGTCCTCACACTTATGGCAACCCTAGCCTAGAAACAAACCTAGCCGCTCTCACGCATGCAGCGTGCCGGCTGGCCGCGCCCCGCCACCGCGCCGCGCCGTCCGTGTCGCACCACCACACCCGTTCTCGTCTTAGTGTTAATAATTTTTAAATATCTTCCATGTACCAACACCGGCCAGTTACATTTTGTGGTAGCTATACTATATACTATTAATATTATAAAAAGAAAAACTTTGTTTTTTGTTTGTAATGGGTAATTTGTAGAACTGTAACTACCAGTTCGATTTAGAAAAATATTTTTACTTTAGACAGTGTATATTTCGCAGTCATCTGGTTAAATAAGCTAGTAAATTGGTTGCCTAGGCAGATAGTTAAGTATTGAAATAGTTATTTGTTATACAAGTGAGTAAAAGCGTACGCTCACGCTCACGCGTCCAACATACAACTTTTCACCTCTACCAGCGAGAAAAATATTTTCACGTGACTTATCTAGTAAATAGTTAAGTCCGGCATTGGAGACTTGTTGTCTTAATTCTTCTGGTGTCAGAGAAATATCTTCGTAGCTTGCATCGCTCATTTTTCAAACAAAACAGAATTATTAATTAAATAAACAATCTAATGTTCAAAAAACTAGCTTGCTGCCATTTTACTATGTTTTTTTGTTTAAATTGAGGTTGCGTTCGGAATTGTACCTACTACAACCTCTGCCATTGCTATCAAAACAACGTATGATATTTTTTAAGTTAGCTGTATAAACTTTTAATAATAATAATAATTTATAAAAACTTAAAATCGAAAAAATGCTATGTAGTTATATTTTTAATTAAAATGAACAAGGTTAAGTATTTGTCCCGAAATTTGTTTCTGACCAGTCATTGTATTTTTTTTTATCATCAGGTTAATTCCAAAAGTCAATGTTCAAATAGTGAATTACTTTGCCTGACTAGTCAGCAAAATTCGATTTTGCTGACTGAATTTGGACAGCAAAACTATTCTTTTCGTGCTCGTGAGGTTAAAAATAATTATCATATAACTGAACAAATTATTATATGAAACTTGGCTGGAAAACCCCGCTCGCTTTGCTCGCTCCGCATCTACATTTACAAAAGAGAAACTGAACCTAACTCAACATACATGACTTATAGAGTGCGATTCTGTTTCTTTCTTTTCCAAACTTGACGATCTGCCTAGGCGTCCAATTAACTAGCTAATTTAACCAGATGGCTGCGACATATGTAAATTGTCCTTTACATTAACTTTTCGCGTCGGAAAACTTAAAAGATAGGTGCACGGTGGCGGGTTATTTTGTTTATAATGGTAATCTCTTTGTCTAAATACTAATTAGACGTGGCTTTTTTTTAGTGCTATTAATTCTTGATAAACTGATTATGTGACTGTATATGTTATATTATTTTATATCCTAGTTGTTGCCAGCGGCTCCGCCACCTGGATTCCGTTGTCGGCGCAGGATTTTTACGACCACTCCCGGATTATAGTGAGAAAGTTGCAATAGCAAGCTCTACCTGTGGCTATAGTTAATGCACGTGGAATTCGGTTGTTTCTGTGAAAACTTTTATTTTGACGGGATAAAAAGTTTAGCCTACGTACTTTTCCGTCTCTTCAATTACGCCTGTGCGAAGTTTTAGCAAGGACAAAAAAACAGACTCACTATCGCATTTATAATATGTAGTATGGATATTTTTAAGTGTATGTAAGTATATGTTTACTTCTTATTGTGTAAGAATATAATTAGATGGTTATAATCCTATTGGTACTATTAATTTCTTAATTTTGGTATTGTGCAAAACTAATGTGCAAATCTTGCATTCCACAGGTTTTCTCGGAGATGACTTGATTAAATTTAAAAAAAAGAAACTAGTCTTATAGCAAAAATCAACAATATAGACTACTACAATAACAAATTGACTACTGAATTTTGTAGTCACGTGTAGGAACGAAAAAATTCCGGTACTAAAGTGTTCATGGAGTCAGAATGACCCAAACTAAAATTAGGTACAGACGTATATACAACGTAGTCTGATAAAAAAGTGCTTTTTAATTATTAATTTCCAATATTAGTGTAACGTCCGTCAGTCAGCTGATTGCTTACAGTTTGAATAATGATGGCCTAAGTCCACAGTCGCCGTGACGCAAACTTCTATAATGCTGAATAATATCCGGCCTTAAGTGGATAGGACGCCGCTATAACGCAGGAGCTGGATCTGACATCGTGCCTCGTAGTCAGTTTTGTTATGTATATTCAAGTATACAACTTACAATTCCTAGTGACTTATAAAGTCTTAGTACATCAATTTAATAAACACACAAAATTGTTATAGAAGTAAGAAATACAATATAAATACATACATACATACATAGAAAAACCTTTCTTCGTTTATGACTCCCTGAAGCTTAGAGTCTTATAAGAAAATATATTATACATGCCAAATCTATAGCTATATCATCAATATAAATAAATACTTTTATAGCAAAGATGCAGTCAAAAGATTAACCTCGAGCCAGGACTTGAACTTGCGACCCTTACATTCCGTGTAAGTGATCTACCACTGAGCTACCGAGACTTACTAGGACTTTATAAGTCACTAGGAATTGTATGTGACCCTCGTTACGAGCGTATTTCCAGAGCAAAGATGAAGTTGGGATTTTCATCAGTCAGACTTGTGTAGAGAATAATCTATGGACTGCATCTTTGCTATGAAAGTATTTATTTATATTGATCAAGTATAAAAGTTGTTTTATCGAATAATGTCACAATAATGTCTATCTGAGTAGCTCGTTGTACAGTGACATTCGTATATAGTGATATTCGGTAATGGAATGCGAAGTTCAGCAACGTCAACGATGGTCAGTCATTTGATGGGTAATTGCCTAGTGGCAACTGGCAACAGTAAGGCTTTCTATGCCGTAATTCATAATTGTTCTGCCGCCACGGCTACCAAGCTCTGGCATGAGTGACTCAAGAGACATAAGGCCAAGATTTTGTTAAGAGAATTCCACTTATTTTTGACTAATCAAAAATTAAGAAATTTTGAAAACGTGTTCTAGGAATAAATATCTGGTGTGAAGTGTGCTAGTTTTCTGTTAAATTCTATACGTTATCATAGTTATAGCGGATTCTAGTGTTTCATACAAATGGTCTTAATTAAGATTTTGAGTTATTAGAAACATTTTTCAGGATTTTGGAAAACGATAAACATCAAGTCCTTGATAAACATACATTTTCGGCTTAAGATCATGTTTAAAAAATTTCACAGTGTTTGATCAGTAAATGTCAAAAATAAATAAAAATAATTCACGGTTAATATCACTATTAAACATAATGTTTTTGCGGGGTTTTTAATGCTAATCAGTAACCCCGTAAAAACTTCATGTTTGTTATTTCATGGATTTTGTTATTTTACCCAAAGCGAGCTATATTGCTTTTACTCTGCTGTCAATCTGTACCTATATCTGTCTGATTATGTCACGAATTTATGTATCGAAAGTGAAATTAGTTGCAGACCTGAACTTTGCATTGAATATTGAGTTAAGAAATCTGAATAATCATATGAATTTAATTTTTTCGACATAAGAGATGAAATTTTTTAACTTACCTACCATGTGGGGTTTCATTTTTTAGAAAGCTTTTTAAATAGATAAAGGAAGAGCTTATAGTTTAAATTTTAAAATAATAGGGGTTAAATATGAAATTGCCGTTTTAACGCACTGACCAATTTTAATAAAAACTAAACCTCCATAGCGTCGGATTTTAGTGTGAACCTTTATTCACAGGAAAACTATATCATTCTAAATTAAAAAAAAAAAAAAACAGGACATCGTTCGACTTTCAATTGATTTCATTAGAGAAGACGGCGAAAATAAGAGTGATATTCCAATGAGAGTTCCGAATTGGGACAGTTTTTTTAACAAATCCGTACGACGGGTCACAAAATACGCCTTTGACTAATGAATTATATCGGTGCTATAAGGAATGTTCCTTGCAAGGCTATTTGGAAGAGTTTAAGTAAACCTCAATTTCAAAAAAGATTTATCATCTCCAATCTATTAATTTTTGTTTCTTGTAATAAATAATAAAACAAAGCATTACTTAATATTTAAGTACGTGTTGTTTGTCAACAAAATTGGAATTTCCGGGGACCTTATTGGGAACAGTCTCGAGCTATTTGGACTCTGGATTTCGAGAGAAAAATGTATGCAAGTAAATTTACAGGTTTCGAGAGGTACGTCAGTCTTTCATACATTTTAGTCACGAATTCCAGAGTC
The DNA here is from genome assembly GCA_946406115.1 of Apoda limacodes. Lineage (NCBI taxonomy): Eukaryota > Metazoa > Arthropoda > Insecta > Lepidoptera > Limacodidae > Apoda > Apoda limacodes. The sequence goes on along the minus strand of OX291549.1, from coordinate 21,660,124 downwards.
CGAATAGCTCGAGACTGTTCCCAATAAGCTCCCTGGTGTCCATTCAATTGTAAATTCGGGCTTTGTTACAATAGAAAGATTAGCTCATTATTAGTCAAGCCATCTCGAAGAAGTTTAGTCGTTATGGTGGCCTTCCATAGTCCACCCACTTTATGTCCCATACGTAAATGCTGATAGTGTTAAAAAGCAAAACCAGGGACAAAATAATAAACCCTTTTGCTAGTTACCTGCCTACCTTGACAAACTATAACCCCGATTCACGATGTAATTTGTAAGCTGTAATTCAAACTGTTAAAATTCGTATTAAGTCCGAAACCCCTTGCACCTGACCGGTTTTTCGCCTCAACTGGTAATACGAGGGAGGTATCATACTTACCGGGAGGAATGTTTCTGTTGTAGTTGGTTGGAATCTGATACGTGTGCTGGTCCATGTACAGGATCTGGCTGAAAGAAAGGTCAATATGAAACATGATAAATTATATAATTATCTATCATATAAAGGGTATAGTGCCAATAAGGTTTGACTAAGTTTGATGATGGTGGGTATATACACAACTGAATTTGATGAAAACAATGATATAAATATAACTTTAACTTCATAAACATCTAAGACAGAATCAAATCATAATTTTTGTGATTCTCAAAGATAATTTTGTAGTTACATTACATTTTTTTATATATATTGTCATTGGCGTAGCTAGTATTATTTTTCGAAGGAGGTTTTTAGGGGTGTTAATAACTTAATAAAACTGTAAACAGAAAATGTTATACCTACCCTAAACCTACCTAGCTATAAAGAATATAATTGTGCTAATCATATATATAAAAATATGTGCTTTTAAGATAATTTAAACTTGAAAATGAAAAGTAGCAGAACCTAACTACATTGTGTAACGAAGGCCGCTTATTTTTTTTATTTGCGCCCAAAGATCACCATTACATATTATTTATTTTCTCTTGGAATAAGACATATTTCTAAATTGTACTACATATAGGAATTATAACAATATTCATAAGCTATTTTATAAACGTTTTGTTTTATTTCTGGAACACATCTGAAAGTTTTATGTGGTAATATCTGCTTAAAGTGGTCACTTACAGCAAAAAAGTTAACTAAAGCTTACAGATGTGTTTCAGAAACAAAACAAAACTTTCGAATTGTAGCCAATGACTAGCGTTATAACTTCTTCGTAGTTCGAATATGTTTTATATCTACCAAGAGGAAATACTATCAAATGGCGGCTAGTTAGCTGCTATATAGCGCCTTAAAGATGCGGTATAGGCTAGACCGCGAAAATACGCGGTTTTTGTGCAAATTTTGTGGCTAAACTATAGCATCTAAAGGATTGAAAAAAATATATGTTTTAAAACTAGCTTTTGTCTAGTGCATTACCTTACTGAATGATTTTCATTTATTGTATTTAATGCAATAAAAAATCTGGAAGTGACCATTGTTTCGACACTTGTGGAAATTTTCAAAGCGTGTTTTGCATTGTTTTGTAATGAAAGTTGGTTAAATAATTAAAATAGCTTGTTATCTAGTGCATTGACTCTAAGTTGTAGCAAAAAGTCAATAAATGTGACTACAAAACGGTAATAACTTTAAATTCCATACAAAAAATTAAAAGTTTCAAGGCGTCATTTCAGTATAAATTACATAAGAAGTATATAACATATATATCTCATAGTAATGTATATGACATTATCTAATGATTTATAGTGCATTTACATATACAACGTTAGAATTACATAAATTAGCTTTCTGGCCTATATCGCCCTCTTAAGGGAATTACTGAAAAGTTTCTAGTAATAGTACACGCACTTTCTAGTAATAGTAGTAAGAGACAAAGTAAACCTGCAGTGGTCTCTTTTCTCATTCATCAACCTACGCAATTTTGTTTGTTAATGTTTATTAAAACAAGTCAGAAAAAGACAAGATAGCTCAGTTTCACTTCGTCTCTGTCGCACATTTGCGACCATTTTATTTCACATTTGGTTAGGAAATACCCTGTCTAGTCTTCTATGTCTATGTGCTAAGTACACTCCGAAGAGCAGGACTCATTGACCCCCTGAACTATCTATGATGGAAAAAAGATGCCTTCATCAAAACGCACACTTCGAAGAGCAAGACGCAAAAAGCCCCACTGCACCTATAACTCTTGAGTCGTAACGTTAAGCATTGACTAGATGCTTCCATCCTTCCAAGTGTTGTCTATTGTCATTTAAAACGCTCTTTGAAGATGTTACCAAATGGTGATGATAATCCTATACAAATGAAATCTCTGAAGATGCTAAGCATGAATAGGCTAACAATTAACTACAGAGTACAGAGTGAGTTTTTATTATTATTTAGTTATTATTATCTTGTCTGTATGACCGAAATAAATATAATATGGAAATTACGCAATATTCGTAGTGTATTCCAATAGATGGAACGAACTTTTGTTTACTTAATGCCAACGTAATGCAAATATAGAATTCGCTTTAGAATAACAGAAACAAAGATAGTCTATTGTTGTCACTATGGACCTAACATTTTTCATTTATTTGACCTTAAAAAGGTAAAGTCAGACAAAAAGGTGGACACCTATAGGAAACTCTATTATTAAGCCTACGCTATCGGTCTGTGTGTCTTTCCGTCTATCTGTACGAGTTATAGAACTGTTATTGAATATTTTAAAAAACTTACATTTGGCTCTCATACAGTTGGTAACTCAAATAAATGTAATAAAATTGTACATATTATGGTTGTAGTCTAAGCTCGTTTCTTATATAGGACGATGCAAACGACACTTCACCTTCACATTTAATCTCATTATTGTTTTTCTTTCAGTAATCCTATAGTCATACCTATTTATACTCATGCGAGACACAGATCATATACCTACTTACAATAGATAAAAAAAATACTTATCTATAGCATTTTCTTTAAAAAGAGTTTTCAGGAGAAGGATGGACGCGACTTCGTGTCGGACATGGCCATAGAAATAGAAAGACACTTTGGACGTGGACACGTGTCTGTCTGAATGTACGTACAATTAAGTGAGTTTTACAGAAGCAACTAGTTATTTTTTGCAACTTTTGTTTTGAGGCTAGCAACGAATTTTTTATCTGTGAGTTGCTACTTAAATATCAATTGCATTTTTTTTTATTGTTATAAATGTTATTTGAGTTTCTGACGCAAAATTTTTATTGAAATGCGTTTCTAAAATTAAAGTACAATTTTAGAACTAAATTTCAACTCAAAAAGTTATCTGCCATAAATATTTACCTAACTTAGTTTTTTTGTTACCATCACAAACAAAGAAGAACATTTAAAGAAAACATAGTATATAACATATTTATTGTACGGAACCCTATCCACGTGAGTTCAAATCACACTTGTATGTATGTACAATGTACAATGTACCAGCGAATTGAAATGTTAAAATAACCGATCAAGTGTTAATAATCGTCTCGTGCACCAAGGGTTACGTAGCAAAAATTATAATATTATGGTTTTGAGTATCTGTTGTTTGAATATGTAGATAACAAGATGAAACTGTTACATTGTCGCATAAATATTCTACTCAATGTGACTTACATAAAAAAAAAAAATTCGGCTCCTTTTTTTCATGTAGGTTTGCAAAATTTGGTAGGTTTCGAGTCAAGATCCTTCAAAATTTAAATGACATTGTTCTGTCCTCATACAACATTTTCCTAAGAACCAATAGAGATAAATTATCCGTGAAATCCTGTCCGTGACTGTTACGGACTCTTCTGAATTTATATTTATAACCAAAATCATTTAGGATTTTGAGGTTATGAAAACTCAAAACACTGTGGTTACAGAGTACGTACATTGTGGAAAACAATTATGTATATACAACCATGAAAACTAACTTGATTAAATTTTGTGCAACCAATAATTGGAAGCCAATATTTTGTCGTATCATAGACAAGAAATAGTTGCGAATATATATTCGCAGTCCACATATAAATTTGTTTGCACATATATAAAACACTGAATATACCATACTACCATAATTACAATAAAGAAATTCAACTAACACCACTATCCAATTAAGGCTATGTTCTGCACTAGGTACAAAAATGCAAGTGGTTTTGGGTTTAAAATATATTTTCTGTATATAGTCTGTCCTTCTGTCAAGACACTTTTTTCTCAGGAACTTCTTGATACTTTAATACTATAATTTGATTAATACCTTCAATTAAGTTGAAATTAATATCAAATATATACGGTCTACGGTCCTTTGCAGCTGTAAAAAAAGTCAAGCTTCTAAGTCAACGCAATATAAAAATACGGCCGACATATTTTGTCGAATATTTAGGCATTTATAAATAAATAAAAAATTGTACTAGAATCATGAAATATCACACGAAGTGCCTTTCATTACGAATATATGAAAAATCCGAAATTTTTTAATTTGTAATTATACCAATTTAAAAAAAAAATGTTTGTTTGTCGAGGCCTTATACTCAAGAAAGCGTTGAGGTATCAAGTTGAAATTATGATGAAATACTACAGTTTATGGTCACTTAAAGTTAAAATCAAGTTTCTAAGCTAATGTAATAAAAAAATACGCCTAAAATACGGTGATTTTTGTCGCATATTGTGACACAAATAAATCAAAACCTATGGGGTATTTCCCGTTTATCTATAATCATGAAATTTGGCAGCAAGCAATGCCATGTAGCACATATAAAAGAAAAAAAATGGAAAACCGTAAATATTTGTTACATGACAAAAATAAATAAATTACAATTTTAAACTTATTTGCAGTTGGTAAACTAACAGCGTCCTATGCCGATGTATTGGGACAACAGTTGTCCAACGACGAAGTTAAGGTTGTCCTCAATACAGTTTTACCTTTTACGGAACGCTCGGTGTGCAAGTCCGACTCGCACTTGACCGGTTTTTAATCTTTTTCAAGATCGTCAGCTAGCAATAACAGGATATACGATGTACATTTTCATATATTTATAATTGCTACCTACAAAACCCTTTTTGACATGCTATTCTATCCACAAGTTCCTTTTCCTTCTTTACAAGCTTCATACATCACAACTGTTGGGGCACGGCTTAAGTACCCTTACTGAGGATGATTTGGGCCATACTTAATCTACACGCGCGCGGGCCTAGTGTGGATTGTGGACTCAGCATACGTCTGTTTCCTCACGCTATTTTCCTTCAGCGAAAAGACTTATTAGAAAGTACACACCGCCCTCGAACCTCCGTCGCTCAGAACGATAGGTGAAATCGAAACCTCTAGGCCACCACCAACTTCAGTTCCACAAGTTCAGTCTGTTAGAATCGAGGAAAACGAATGTATTTTTTAAATAACAAGTTTGTTTCTTGTGGCAGTCCACATACATAAAAACTCTTTGTCGCATAACTAAGTATCTGTCTGGCCTAGTACTTGTACCGCGATTTATAAATGCTTTCTACGTGAGCACTTTAAAACCAACCGCGTTAGATCAAAGGAATTGAATCGAGTTAATTCCTATATTGAAGTTTCATTACAAAATCGACTTCGATTTCGAGAATATCCAGAAACCGTCCTCATGGCGATCACGCGATTTAAGTACGTCGTTTACATCAATCGAAGACCACGCCACACCAACTGGTATTGATAGCATAATAAAATTACAAGGCATAGTAATAGGGTCCCGTTAGCGTCCTTATATAATATATTTATATAGAGAAAAAAAATCTTAAGAACCTCAAATGCATTCTGAAAGCTCTATCCCGAAATTACCCCCATCATGGGATGTGCGAAAAAAAATATTTCATCCCTCGGTTTAATGTATGGGGCTACCCCAAAAAAAAAAAATCCTTAAATATCATATCATATGTGTATGGCGATTCACAAAAGACAATTGTAAAATTTAATTAGAATCTACCCAAAGGAAAGCTGTGACATACGAACGGACGGATGGGCAGACATGACGAATTTATAAGGGTTCCGTTTTAGAAAATAATAAGAACTTGAATACTGCAACAAACCGGAAGTGCCTATGAAAATTTATACGCAGTTTTTATACCTATATGCGTCCTAAAATACCTTAACTTTTAATCAGTAGGTAAGTTGTTTTAAAATTACTGAAAACAAACAAAAAAAAAAGAATCCTAGATAATGTTTTTTTCAACTCAAACCAACATTTACACGGTATCATCCTACTCTTTAGTATTATAATAAAAAGTGAGTATTTACCTCAATTTGTATTTGCATAAAGATAAAGTTTGTTATCTACAAATCATAATTAGGTATTTAAAGAAAAAAAAAACAAATATAGGTAAAGTGTGTTCATGTTTGTGTTGTTATTTCCAATGCAATGAATACCTAATTATCGTGTTATTTGTTTAATCATATGTGGTTTAAGATCACCGGACATGACTAGGAGAAAATGCTATGCATTTTCTTCACGTAAGTACTCATTAAATAGGTATATATCATAAATTGTTTAATAATAGCTCCATATACGTTGATTTTTGCTTTCAACATTGTTGACAAGAACGTTTTTAAATCCTAGTATAATCCATGATTACGACGCATACACTAGTAGTATGTCTTTTGAATGAGATCTTTAAGTACCTCCAGGGCTGGGTAAAGTACACACTATACTGTAATTTAATTACAAAATACTTTTTTTCACATATTCTAAATAAGAAATATTTTTAAGTCGTGTATTTAAAATACAAAATACAGTATTTTAACCATTTTTAATTGAAAAACAATATAAAAATTACAAAATACATTGAGAGCCTTTGATCGGAAAAAAAATATTTATATGCTCTAATAAAAAAAACAACTATAGTTACCTATCTTGCATGCTTGAAAGTGTCATATTTCTTATGGTCACACGTAATATTATATCACATGACACGCCCGTCAAAATCCCGCCTAGAAAGAGAAAGAGGAAAAAAAATTTTAAAAAAGGGTGAAAAATAAAGCACAATGTCAATAAATCACGATGGCTAAATGTATTTACCTGTGCAAAATGTATTATTATTTATATCTATAATGTATTATTATATAAATGTATTAATATATATATATATATCTGAAATACTAATTACAAAATCCATCGACCTAATATATTTATAATACCAATTACAAATTGCATTTTTAGGTACTTATTGAAATACAAAATACGACTTTGTATTTTAATTACAAGTAATTCAAATATTGCCCTGCCCTTAGTACCTCCTATGTCTGAAATTTGTCAGCGCGTAAACACAGCAATAATAGCCGCGGCGTTTATAGCATGTCAAATATTTTAAGACAAATCTCTTATATTTTGGCACCTGATTTGCTGCATTCTATACATTTGCTATAAGTTTGAAGTCTCTGTCTGTGTTTTTGTATGTCTATCTGACTATCTATCGCATCGTACCAGTCATACGGATGAACCGGATGATGGAAGAGCAGCAACCGTTACGGCTAAAAACTATTGTCGACTTGGGTAGGGTTGCCAACACAACAGCCCGGCAAGAAATGCACATCATTTAAACTACCATCACTTCGGAAACTAGCCTAAGGGGAAGAGAAGTGACAAGAAACTCCCGGATGTACATCTGTTACCAATCAGTCATGCAGGAACCAAGCCATGAAGTATGTACACAAAATCTATCGAAATATGTATATACACACATACACGTACGCGCCACACCCCCACACATCTAAAACCCCATTAAAACCAAACAAACAAAGAAGAATTGCACATGGTGGTAGTTCACCACCAACCACTATATATTAACAACAGAGACATAACATCGCTAATTAACTTGGTCTTTAGAGTGATCGTTTAACTTATCAAACGTAAATTATTTATGTTTGGATAGAAAACTAACATAAATTTTAAGATAGTTATATAATCCGAAAATCAAGTTGTTTGTAATAGGAAAAATCCGGTCAAGTGCCAATCGGACAGGCGCACCGAGGGTTCCGTAAAAGGTAAACTGTATTGAGGGATAAACTTAACTTTGCCGTTGGACAACTGTTGTCCCAATGCATAGACATTGGTCGCATTTAGTTTATCAACTTGTAAATAAGTTTATAATAGCAACATTTTTTTTTAATTGTCCTACCATTCAAAATGACTGTAGACTGTATTTGCTATTAATTTCAACTTCACACATCCACGCGTTCTTTAGTAAAAGGATCTTGTCAGACAGATAAACAAACATTTCTTTTAATGTCTTATAACTACAAAATAACAAATTCCGGATTTTTTATATATATTTGTCATGTATTATTATTATGATTTTTTATTTAATATTGATTTCAACTTGATACTTAAAGCGTTCCTGAGAAAAAGGGTCTTGAGAGACAAAAAGACAAACAGACATACAGATAGAGAGACATACAGACAGATGGACATCAAAGTGATCCTATAAGGGTTCCCTTTTTCCTTTTGAGGTATGGAAACCTAAAAATGAGAGAAATTCAAAGAAAAAATCTGTCTTATCATTATATTGGTAAACGGTTAGTAATATATATGTTATAATTAACATAATCACCAAATTTCAAGTTAGGAACAAAATTTTCTAAAAATAACTGACTTTGGTGACTTCTCATTCCTTCGTTTTTCAATTTTTTTTTTTAAAAAACACAGTATTTATCTACTTAGAGAGCTGTTACAACGATTCCCCTACTCGATGGGGTAGGTTTTTAAAGCGCCCCCTTTTAGCTGTATGGGAGCATTTAAAAATATTTTTTGACAATTTGTATAGCTTTGGGTCAACAAGATGGTTATACTGTGAACATTTAAAGATATTACCTCCACTCTGAAAAAGAAGATAAGAAAAAAAACAGTTAAATCGGCCAAACTTCGGCCGAATTTCGGCTTCGTTAGGAATTTAAACCGAACATGCAGCCGAATTCGATATTCAAAGTCATATTCGGCCCATCGCTAGTTATTATAGAAATAATTTTGACGGGGTGTTAATAAGGTGTCAAAGTTTACATGTAATAACAAATAATCACAAAATAAAATTAACGAGGCGTTTATGTTAAACGGTATAAAACAAAGTAAACAAAAATTCTCGGAACTGGAGTTTTCGAAGGGTTTAACATTTTAAATATTCCTGCCCCGAACACTTAGGTCGAGGAAAGAGGTTTCTGGCAAGGTTTTCTCCAAGGGCTACGATATGGGTTCTTCAAGAAACCAGTTGTTAGGTTTTAAAGGGTCAGTAACGCGCGAGTGATGTCCCAGGTGTTGCAAGCGTCCATAGGCTGAGGTAACCGCTAACCATCAGGCGGACCGCAAGCTTGATTTTGGTGGGGTGGCAATAAGATAAATTTGGCCTTTGATGTGTTTTTCATAGTGTTAAACTGTCCATGTCATACTTTATGTTGTTTTTATATTAAGGCTCGAACTACATGCATCCAGAATCTCTCCGTTCGGATACAAAAAACGATCTCGGTATGATATCGACTACATGCGGCCGGTTTGGATCTGGAAAGAAATTAGCTTAGTCGGCCGCCAGCAGTTGCATTGGATAGTTGTCGCGACACTTTTTGTTAAAAATGAAAACATCTTCTTGTCGAGATTTTGTGTGTAGACGTGGTCGTTAAAGTTTTACCATGGTATTCCGCTATACCAGTGTTCGAGATGCATTGGTTATTTTCAATTACGGTAATCAAATGTTCGGTATCGACCATTTAAGGTTTTTGTAGAGTTAGAGCTTTTTGTAGATGTGCACGCATACGTCCTATCAGCGATGATTATGTCATCACACTGGCGCAATTGTCCAGAAGCGCCCGGAACTAGGTATCGTGTGGTCTGTTTCATATAACTGCATACGTTATTGAGAGGCTCCGCATATCCATGCCGAAAAATAACGGACCGAGACGTCTGGAGAAATAAAAGCATGCTCCGGTAACCGGTTGCTTCCGGGACAAATTCAGAATCGCATGATTCCGGATCCAATGTGGTCGATGTAGGGGAAATTCAAATGTTTATTTGGGCGACAATGATGTTTGTTTCAGTCCGGGCTAATCCGCAGCCGTTTTTTTTTCCGGACGGAGTGATTTCGTAGGCATGTAGTTAGGCCTAATATTTCTCAAGCAATAAAAATTGCAATTCCGTTTTTCTAAATTTTTTTTTCAGTTTAGGGTTTTGTAGTCAAATTCGTTTCGTTATGTCCGTCCATTTGCCAGCATGTCACAGCCTAATAACTCTGATGTTTTTGCATTGATTTTAATGAAATTTTACAAAAAAGTGTGTTTTGTAGACAACAAATGTGTATTGTTATAAAAATAGAGAATAGTAGTAGTTTTAGGGGTAGCTCTCCAAATATTGAACTGAGGAATGTAATTTTTTTACGCACCGTATCGTGTAGTGGCGTTAGTTAAGGTTTAATTGAAAATTCTAAAAAAAATTGCGAGTTAAGATATTATAATATTTTCAGATACTCGCAATAATTTTTATTCTACGGATTAAGTTATTATAAATATAATTATAAATAAATAGTATTTTATAATTTTTGGATATTACAAAACGCCGTCTGGTCCCAAACTAAGTAAAGCTTATGCTATGGATGCCAGACAATGGGCACTAATACATATTTATACTTTTTTTGTAAATAAATACATATTATACATAGAAAACACCCAGTCTTAAGACAAACAAAAATAATAAATGATTGTCTTGTGCGGGAATTGAACCCACGCCCCTTGATACCGCAGTGGGATCATTACCCACTGAGCCATGGGGTCCATGCCGACATAAATGTGCGTACATTAAGCAGCATATAGATATTAATATAGATTAGACAGCCTAGTTATCCCAAAATACATCCACTAGAGGCGCTGCTTCAAGATTATCAGACGGAAACAAGTTCAATTTCATTAAGAAATAATAAATTTGAAACTATCCAAAGTGGTCTTTATACATTCCGAAACATGTATGTAAGCAAATGTTTCTAAGCCAATATTGCTATGTCGTACATAATCTTCGTACGTAAAATAAGACTAGAATACGATAGCTTTATTAACCTTGGATGATCCCATTTTTTTGTAGCTTATTGTACAAACGAAATCAATCAAAAACTATGTACTTAAAGCCATGTGGGTCATAGCTACTTCTGTTGGTTTAAAAAACCAAGCACAAATTTTGTGCAGGTAAAATTATCGATAAGATCGAGAGATCGAGGCAGGCCTGCTCTTGCAAACTTCTTTGTATTTTTAGTATTTAACATTGATTATTTCTTAGTGATAAATACATAAACTGTCTTTTTTTATATTTGATACTTTTTTATGTTGTGCTTGTGCTTTATATTTCATGTTTTTAATGTTTGTAATGGAAAGTGTCATTTTATGATAGGGAGGGCATTTTCCAATATTTTAATTGGACGCTGTAAGAGAAAGGGAGAAAAGAAATGCCCTTGCTGAGTTTCTTGCCGGTTCTTCGCAGTAAAAGGTCTCCCGCCCTATAGACTTACGAACCGATGGCGTAGTGACATTCATAAGTGCTCAATTATTGTAGCCTAAACTGAATAAATTATATTGAATTTGAATTTGATACTGTTCTTTGACAACACTATTCCACTCACACATTGGCAATTTTTTTCTGTTTCGTTTTTCATCTGGCATTGTTGATCTTGTAAATTCTATATCTATGGTTATAACAGTCCTCACATGAACTGACTTTTAATGTCAATAAACTGCTTTTTATTTAACCTAGTAAATTTATTATTATACATCTTACATTATAAACAATAACAATAAAAATAAAAAAGCAGATAACAATGTAATTGCACTCTCTATAACTGCCATTTGCTTCGCGATCATATCCGCGTTGGGACTCATCTTCGGCGCATTCTATTTCGTTTTCCACCAGGTGTTTGTCAGAGGAAGGTCAACTTGAACTGAACCGTGCCCAAACAGAATATAATTACTACAAAGACAATATACAGTGCAGAGCGTCGTATTTGAAATGTTCTGTGACGTCTATAATCAAGAATCTTTTTTGCAATAAATACATTTTTCCTGGTGGATAACTTGGATATTAGCAGCAGCATGCAGCAACACAAGTTTTAAGAGTAAGCTTACCTGCTGCCTTATTAGGGCAAGCTTGAAGAAGTATCCAGCTATTCTCTACAGAAGAACACGTGGTAGTTAAAGTAAGGCAACAGGAGACAGCTTTATTTGTGACACCCAAAAACAATTACTTTTATATTCAGAACTACTACGAAGCCAAGAAGCCTCTTGTGAGGTGTGGAAATGTTTCCTAGCAAGAATTTAATGTGATTAACATGTAAGGTGACAGTCAAGTCAATATACCTAATCAGTAATTTAATACATATTTTTAGAAGTATATATGTATTCTTTTTACTATAAATATTGACAGGAGTTTATTTTTAAGGGATCTACGCTAATGACTTTGTGGAGCGGCAGCAAAGAGATCTCCTGCCAGGCGAGATGTTATGCCTGGGGACCACCGTGGTTTATTAAGCATGCCCTTCGATTTCTATATATGTTGAACTGCCGAAGAAACTTCAATAGCGCGATGAAGGACGCGTGACGTCAGCCTTGCTTGTAGCGGTACGATATGATCCGCTACAACTTAAAAACCCCAATCTATGATTCGAACTTTACGCCGCAAAAATAAATAAGTACCTCTTTTCTGAGCTAATTGTAAATAGGAGTTCCATTTGTACAGCATTTGCACTAAAAAGGCGTAACCTATATAGTCTTGTCTCTCTGTTGTGGAAAGAAGTAAAGATAGTTATGATAATGTATTTTTTCTTTCAAAACAATATAAATCATTTTATGTAGTATAGATATAGCTATATATTAGAACTAAACTTTAGTAGACATGGGTAACTCAAAAAATATTTGTGATCTGCAGCTCAAATCGCAGTCACCCAAACAAATGTTTACCCTAGACTGTACTAATTTATCAAAACTAGATTATGCATTCTAGCTACATCTGTGCCATGTGAAACGATATTCTTAAAAACTGGGCAAATCCTAACCAACAAACGGACACGACTCAACGAAAAAAATAGAAGAAGTCCTTGCCTATAATTGCAACAGTAATGACTAGGATTTTACCTTATTATTAATGTTATTATTATTATTATTATTTTATTTCAAATCTTTTAATATTGTTTTATTTATATATCCTTTGCTTCGTTTATATTTCTGCGTGCAAAAATTATGAAATAAAATCACGGCTGATAGCCTCTGTGCTGTGACTCCGTGACTCGATCGATTGAGTCAAGTCAATATACCTAATCTGTGAAACCTGTATTACCGCAGATTCAGTGACTATGAAGTTCAATAAACGAGTGGTTGAGTTGTGTATTTTTTGAACCGGGAGCTGCGCATCTTGGATCTGAACTGCAACTCAAGAGTTCAATCGGTTGGAGTTGCATTTTTATGCCGGTTCGACGGTGAGTTACCCATGTCTAAACTTTAGGGTTCGTTTTTCTGTCTATGTGTCACAAGCCGTGCGCTTGTGTTTGAATGCTATTGCTTGTATATAGGTACGCGGCACAGACCATCCATATCTGAGTTCCACCATAGACCTCAAGTTCTGTAATCTATCCTATGGACTACGCAATAGCCTCATAACATTGACCATTGTATCGAAAAAGACAATGCACTACATCGCCAAGTACTAACATACAGTCAAAACGGCGTTGTCTCTCTCACTCACATATCAACCATATTTATTTTTACAGCTGGCTAGGAAATGCGCTGTCCAGTTCTCTATGTATATGAGTTCCACCAAAGTAATAGTACTGTTGCACATAGTGCTTTACTCTAGAGCCAGCGACACAGTAAAAATTGCAAATATCTTATATTTCCAACCAGGTCTGTCACGAAACACGTCTGCCCAAATTGCAATGGCCAAGGGTAATTTTATCCACGCTATGGTCCTTTTGGAAATTGGCCCAAATGCGAAGTGGTCTAAATGCGAATGTGTCCAAAAGCGAATTAGTCCATATGCGTAAATTTGTTCTTTTGCGTTTTGGTCTTAACATATACCGTAATAGTATCCGTTTACGAAGGAATGGCCCCATAAAAAGCAATAAAAAAAAATGAATAATTCAGCATGAAATTTTTAAGATGACTATTTTTGCAAAAACACGATTGTAAATACTTTTCTCGATAGAAAAAAACATCAAAACGCAAGAAACATATACTTTATTTTTACATTCTGGGCTGAAACATTGATATGTATCTACAAATCATTCACAGATATTGTAAAAATCTAACAGTAATTAGCTATTTTTATGCTTTTTTTTTTGATTTCGCGCTTTCGCCATTTAATGGCAGGAATGTCAGTTTCCCCTTAGCGTACATTTTTGTCCTGAGGCTAGTGCGCGGGGAAGCACCTTGCTAGTTGGACTTATTACCGTTTTTCTTATTACCACGTCGTAATATTTCACGTAAAATACATTTTCAAAAAATATATATCGAACTAAACTATGTACCAAAAATTGGCCAAGTACGAGCCGGACTCCACCATTATCTATAAAAGCACCAAAAAAATCACGTTTGTTGTATGGGAGGCCCTCTTAAATATTTGTTTGATTTTAATTTTTATAGTGAATATATAACAATATTCTGTGAATATTTCAAGTGTCTACCTGATGCCGTTATCAATATCGAGTAAATATTTATTTAATTCCGTTTTTTAGTATTTTTTGTTATAGCGGCAACATAAATGCATCTTCTTTGAATTATAACTGTCTAACTATCACGGTTCATGAGATACAGCCTGGTGACAGACCGAGGGATGGACAGCGGAGTCTTAGTAATAGGGTCCCTTTTTTATCCCTTGGGTACGGAGCCCTAAAAAGCGCCACCTTTTATGTTACGTACGTAACACAGGTGATGCTAAGGCGAGACTGAATACACTGAGGTATTTGTAATCTGGGACCATAATAGCACGACGTAGTGCGTCAAACATAACGCATAGTGCAAGATTTTCAACACTGCATGACAGTTACAATGTCAGTTATTCAGTGCTAAGTTTATTTTGGCTGTCACAGTTAGTAGTGCAACCAGCCGGCCGGTTATATTTGGGTTATTAGTGACGCAAAAAGCTGTGATAAACGAGTCTAATTTTGGCTCATCGCTTCTGAAAAGCGTTTGTTGTCTTTTTGCCATTAGGTTTTATTTTGATAGCTTAGTCTCTGGGATTTTTATTGTATGTTATTTACATTTGCAATTCTTTATGTGTAGATAAAAACATAAAAAAACAGTATTGTCTGCTGTAGATAACGGCTATTCAAATATTTACTACAGATTGGTGCCTAATTTATTTATTTTATTTTATAAATAGTTTAATCATTGCGTTTAAATATTTAGGCTATTATAAGTAGGTAAATTAAGTTGTTAGGTCTTCGTTAAAAACATACAATTTTTAGGGCCTGCCCGTTCTATGAAAGACACACTATATCTTCGTTAGTCAGTAACTAAAAGGGTTCGACACGGATAAAACAAAACTCGAGTCAATTTAAACATCAGATAACAAGATAAGGATGAATTAAACATTATTAGATAAAACTACAGTTTGTTGTTACACATACGCTGAACAAACTTAAATGGAACTGGACAGGCCATATAATCAGAAGCAAGGCAGAAAAAATATCCAGGAATGTCACCATGTGGTACCCTCGTAAAGGAAAAAGAAAAAAGGGACGACAGAAATAGACGGACTACTATGGACAACAGCCATAAAAAGAAAAGTAAAAAAAATAACAAACTCTGGCCACCAAACCAAAAGGCAATCTGATACAAACGTTCCTGATGACACAAAAGTTACTGATGTCACAATGTAAGATAACTGATATAAAATAATAAATAATATGATCGCAATTGGAAACTTAAATAATAATAATGGTTTTTTTAAATTTTTGACTTTATTTTAATAGCAACCATATATACCTACAAATTATAGCTATTAAAGAAGCCGCATAGTCGTCTGCTTAACACATCTATAGACTGCCTACAAGATGTTGACACTGTATTTCAAGAAAATGTGTAGTCTAAGTAAACAAACTGTTGTCAAAATGTAACACACACACACACACACGCACACACACACACACACACACACACACACACACACACACACACACACACACCAAATTATTCGGAAAATCAGTACACTTGTAAAAGTGCATTTTAATTACTTTAAATTTTTTATCCGGGATCTACGTTGATTCGGCTGTAATTCTTGAAAAAACCTAGGTTAAGTCACACTGAAAAAAAAGATCAGCCAACAATAGCACAAATTTTATCTACTCGTAACATAACTGGGGTACTACTAAACTAAATTGCTTATAGTAGATAAAGTGTTCAGTTATGTTTGTTTGTTTTTTTTTTTTTTTTTTTTTAACTACGGTGGCAAAACAAGCTTACGGTCCGCTGATGGTCACCGTAGCCTATGGACACTTGCAACACCAGGGGTATCACTCGCGCGTTGTCGACCCTTCAGAAACTTCATAATTTCTTTCTTGAAGAACCCCATACTGTAGTCCTCAGGAGCTCATTCCACAACCCAAGCGTTCGCGGGAGGAAGTTTCTCTGAAACCGCACTGTACGCGACCATTTAGGTTCTAAAGTGTGAGAATGAATTCCCTGCCGATGGCGAGCGGTGCGATGGTAGAAAGTAGCCGTGGGCATCATTTCGAACAATTCCTCAGAACACATCCCATTGTACAAGCGGTAGAACACACACAGGGAGGCAAAGTCTCTCCTCAGACTTAAGGGCTTACCGCAAGTGAGTTTGGAATCTCGACAATTCTCACAGCCCGTCGTTGAACGGAGTCAACAGGGGCCAAGCTGGTATCCGGGTGGGTGCACCCAGAGATGGCAGCAGTACTCCATATGGGGCCGAACTTGCGACTTGTTATGTGCAGCAAATCAGGTGTTCAAATTATAACAAAAGTTTGGTTATTACTAAGTAAATTTTGAACTAAACCAAGCTAAACCAGTTTTGTTATCCTTTTTTCTCAGTGCACTTATACAGTTCAACAAACTTTTTTGACCTTCTGACCTGTGTTTGGTCGCTAGTGTCGCTGTAAGTTCACACCATTTCAATATGGCGACCTTAGTTTTGATTTTTGACCAGCGGGTGAGAAAAGTTTGTTGCACTATAGCTTTGTATAATAGTTTCGCATTCAGCTTTATCCTGATAAAAATTGTTGTATTTTTATGCAGATAAAGATAAACTAAAATGTAAATAAGTTTTCCATTTAAAGTAGGCTAGCGTACAAAATTTTAGTGTGGCGTTATAATCCATACTAATATTATAAATGCGGAAGTGCGTGTGTTTGTTTGTCTGTCCTACCCTCATGTCGTAATTAAGCATAGAATTGAGCTGTATTTTAACACAGATATAGTTAAAGAAAATGTCTGGAAAACGAAAATAACCGAATTCCACGTGGAAGAACTATAGCTTTTTATAGCAAACTTTCTTGGTATTTTCAAGCAATTGCCGTGAATATACCAGGATGATAACTTAATTTTATTTAGATATTTCGTTTGTGAACATTTAAAGTAACTTTAATCAGCATAGATTAATCTTCTATATCAATAAAATATTCTTTTATAGTACTTAATTTATGAATCTCAATATAGGAGTGTTTATGTCAACAGATCGGCCTTGGCAGAGCAATGTGGCCGCGAAGCCGAATGTTGGGCGACGTCCATATTTTTCAGCCTCTTTAAATTGATGTCTGATATAACTCTTGCCAGAATCGGAGACTGTCTAGAAATCAAGTTATTTTCATAGTTATTTTATAGCCAAGATTTCATTCTTATTATTTTTTTATTTGAATTAAAAACGGTTTAACAGATTATAGACTGACATTTTTTAGACTATGATAAAATATCCCTAAAAAAAATTGGAAGTGTATATTTGTGAAGCAACTGGTGCTCTACATAATTATGATTTTTTTTAGAAGTAGATAATTTAAAAACAAAGTTGTAATTTACCTATTTCGGTAGCTAAACCACAATCATCAAAGCTCTCGTGCGAATCTAAATTATTTTTGTCACTCATTCGCATTTGGCAGCGGGATTTGCGAATTTGATAAATAAGGTATGTCATAATTACTTGAATTTAAATTTTAAACAAACCTTGCACATTCGAGCAACTCCTTATTGGCTGAAAAGCTGGCCCCTCCGCCGGGCGCGACAAGGGCCAGTAGTGGAAGACACAGCATCCACATTACGGGCTACGGGTTAGCGGGTGGGTAACCCTCGTAGCGTCTCGCACTCACTTTCACTTCACACTTATGCTGGTACATCCTCAGCTAATGTGAGCACATCACTAATACGAGTTCCGTTCACGTCACGACTATGTCACGATGGTCACAATGAGGGTCGAGGTGTGAGAAGCAGCGAAGGCGGCGCGGTACTGGCGACGACGCTGCGGTTGCCGTGGCGCGGCAGCGGCGGGCGCGGTTATGGGCGCAACCTTCGCTTCCGTACGATCTCACCCCGTCTGTGACGTGATATGACGAGCTTGGAGATAATCCTATCACAAATCAACCATTACAGCAACTACGTAGACCTTATATAGCTTTTCGTAATACACAAAGAAGTTAAAAGTCATCTTTAAACGCAAGCAGGGACGATTAAAATTCATAAAATTCAAGGACAGCGGAATTTACATTTACACTGACGAGAAAATATTTTCTGCATACATTTATGCGACAAAAAGAAAACAATGGAATCACAGTGTATTCAACGTTAGTACATTGAATGTAATGTCGCGCGTGTCGAGTTGCGTGACTACGGACTACCCCGTCGTCCGTGCCAATCCCCAGCTTCGACGTTTGACTTTCGCGAAATTTACCTACTTGTGTTTAATTTTAAACCTCTGTATATAAAAGCGAATATTTTGCTTACAACTACCTATCTTCCCTTTAATAGCGTTTTGACACAAAGCTCAAAGTTTATAATTAGGTGTATAGGTATATATATACCTTTGTGGCTTGTTGTCATTCTGTATGTAGGTAAAAGCTGAAATAAATTTAACCGACATCAGGACACCAAACAGATTGTCTCTTTTCAAAATAGGTTTTCGTTTAGGTCATTATATTAGTCAGGGTCCATCTATAGTATGTAATAATAGTACATTGTGTATTAAGGTTGGTAAGGAGAAAATTACTAACAAGAGGCTATTTAAAAGCCTAAGACCGAAGGCTTTAGAGGCTCGAGTTTGTAATTCCGTACCAACCGTATGTTGCTTGTAAATAAAATGTTTTTTTATCATTTTTGCGAGTAAATAAATAAAAATATAAGGTGAATAAATGAATAACCTCACCAAAACACAATAGAAATGTCGGAAATAGAAGTAGGGAAAACCACTCCAGCGCAAGCAAAGTTTTGGCTGAATTTAAAACATGTAATTTTTCGCTTGTAGTGTGCGCGTAGTTCATATTTTGAACAGATAGATTTTATACATACTTATTTGATATAATAGGCGTGTCATTACCACCCGTGAATTTAATGAACGCGAGCTTTACTTTGAGAAAAGTAAAAAGGTTTTAGCACCCGCTTTGCCTGCACGTGACACTGTTTAGTGTTGAAAAAAACCTTTTTAATACGCAATCCAACTGGCATGCCTCGACGCGTCATTCGTCGTGCTATGATTCAATTGTCAAGCTTAGCTTAAAGCATAGCCTAAACATTAATTCTAATCAGTCGGCCATCGAACGCGTCTAGACAGCGTAATAATGAGATAAAGTTCTTAGCAAGGCTGGGGGCGGTCGATTAATCTCAAGGCGATGACTGACTCTATGAATTAATGAAATATATTTCCAGGAGCTTATTTCGAAAAGTCTGGATTAGTTTGAGAATGACACACCCGTCGCTAATTCAACTGACAAGACTTTTCAAGACCTGGAAAACTACGACTAGGTTTAATAACTGCTATTATAATATGACAACAGCCATAAGATATTTGGTAAGACAATAAAATTGAGTAGCATCAGATTTCACAATCACTTTCAATTTGTCGTTGTTGACCATAATTACCGTTCAACGAGAGCAAAATGGTACCTATTATTCAGTTATTGCCAAAACGTTGAAATATTGTTTGTTTAAAGTAAGCCTGGTACCTTTTCACTTTTTCGTAGTCAACAAAGTACCCTTGTGTGCAGTGGTCCACTTTGCATAAACAAACGACTATTTCGACCACAGATGACCAAATAACGTCATAACCGTGGTCGACTTTTTTTTTTTTTTTTTTTTTTTTATACCACTAAGGTGGCAAACAAGCTTACGGTCCGCCTGATGGTAAGCTGTACCGTAGCCTATGGACGCTTGCAGCACCAAGGGTGTCACTCGCGCGTTGCTGATTCTTCAAAAATCTAATAACTTCTTTCTTGAAGAACTCCATACCATACCATGTAGTCCTTAGAGAAAACCTTGGCAGAGCGCTCATTCCACAACACAAGGATTCGCGCAAGGAAGTTTCTCTGAAATCGCACAGTACGCGACAATTTCGTTTCTAAAGTGGGAGAATGAATTCCCTGCTGATGGCGAGCGGTGCGATGGTAGAAATTAGCCGTGGGAATCATTTGGAACATTTTCCTCAGAACAAATCCCATTGTAAAAGCGGTAGAACACACACAGGGAGGCAAAATCTCTCCTTACACTCAAGGGCTCGATGCGGCAAGTGAGTTTGGGATCGTCGACAACTCTCTCAGCCTGTTGTTGAACCGAGTCAAATGGGCCAAGCTGGTATCCGGGTGCACCCGCCCAGAGATGGCAGCAGTACTCCATATTTTGCTTCAATCAACTAAAACTAACTCAGTAGCAGGGTTTTATCCTTTTTTTTTATGGATTTATCTGTCGAATACCAGTTGCAATTGAAATTTTTGAGCTTTGTGTGTTATCTGTTTGATTTACTTAAAAATTACAATTAAAAGCCAGAAAACTACAGTTAGTTGGAACAAGCAGAAATCGACAGTTTACAAAAGTAAATAAAAGTAAATCAACTTCAGTTGTCACTGCCAAATTTTGACAACTGGTCTAGATGTTTAACTACAACAAAAACCTTATCAACTACAACTTAATACGTGGTATTATGTGGTCGTTTGCTGGACCATAACCATAGTTTTGCCATGTCAATTCGTCTGCCTCTCCGCGGCTTAGCCTTAAGACTCTTAGCAAGTACTTGGAACCGGTAATGATAAAAATAGCAAGAGTATACATACATATTAATCACGCTGAAAAAGTGGTCAAATAAAATCTTATTTTTTTTTTGTTTTAGAATAGGGTAATAATTCCTTTTTCTTGTTTATCCCATGGTAAGGGATTTTCGTTTGGTAAACAATGTACTCTGTGGTAAAGGATCTCGCTGGATAGGTCGTTTAAACATATTTCGGGCAAGTAAAAACTAGACATGGGTAACTCAGTGTCGAACCGGCTCAAAAACGCAGCTCCAACAAATTGAGCTGTTGAGCTCAGATTCAAAATGCCCAGCTCACGGGTCAAAACATACACAATTCAACCACGCGTTTATTAAACTTCGTCACAGACTTGATGGTCTGCCGAGCAGCGCCACGCTCGGCACCGGTAAACACAGTCCGTTTTTTGGATTTTTATAGGTAAGTCACACATATGTGAATGTAGAATACGTATAGTGAAGTTTCATTATTTTAATATAATTTTCGGGTTGTTTTAGTTTTAATGTATTGCAGATAATTGTGCAGCTATTATAGGAAATTTGTCAAACATAAGTAAAAACATATAAGTATAGTAAAATCGATCTATGTGCGTCGGGGCTCGTAGGCGGATGCATGCCGCCGACGAGCTGCAAGAACATCGGGCACGCTCTCGTAACCTGAATCACAATGCATCTTTCGTTAAATTTGAGCTCAGGTGCTTGAGCTGCGAATTGAGCTGCAGCTCACGAATATTTCTTGAGTTACCCATGTCTAGTAAAAACCATTTTAATTTAGGGGTCCGTATTATTAGTATTTTTTGCTGTAATAGTTGTAATTATCGCCGTAGTAGTTACCGTACTGCTGACTTTTAGTAATACAGGGTTTTAAAATCTTTCTACAAGACTTTGAACAATAACAGGTATAGGTAATTGATCACGGTAATCTTGTGACACGGTGTGCCCATAAGTAGTTTACTTTGTGCAAAACCATATCACTTAATTTTTGAATAACGTCATCTAGTGGTGATAATGCTGGTGAAAGAAGAAACTGATTGATTGAATGACATCTGCAAGCCCAAACCACTGGATATAGATACTTAAAATTTGTTATAAAGTTATCTATTGATTCAATGACATCTGCGAGCCCGAACCACTGGGTAAAGATACTTAAAATTTGTTATAAAGTTATCTTACTTGACTAGGTCTCCATTAAGAAAGTATTTTTGCAAAACACATCCTCTAAAGGGATAGAATGGGGTTGGGAGTTTTAATTTAAGACATCAATTATGAAGATAATAAATGCTATAAAATTGGTATATTGTTTTATTGGTATATTTGGTATATTATATTTGCTACAAGATTGACGTCTTTCAACGTTTTTGCGTAATAACCTCCCGCCCGCTGTACGCAATTTTGATTTTCAGTGAAACCCCTTCTGTTGCTTTTCGAATAACAAGACGCTATATAAAGATACCTAAGTGAACTGTATATAACTAAATAGTTACCTACCTACTGTATGTATAAGGTAGCTAAATAATAGAAAATACTTTGCTATATAGATTTTTAAATAACGTGTTAATATCGAGTTCTAATGCTATTTAGAAGCTTATTTACTTATCTACTTTGTTTAATTATGACTCAACAGAGTCGGTTAAATTTCGTCTTAACCTTTTACTACACAGAATTTAGGGTTTGCGTGCCAAATTACCTACGTCGCAAATTTCATTAAACTTCAATGTAACGTCATATCTGTGGTGAGCAATGAAACTGTCACAGAGAGTCGTGCCATGAAGTATAGTGCTGCCAACGGTAAATTGTTTTCGACGGATATCATTCCGTAGCAGAATTAGTAATATCGTACCACCCGTACCTGTGCGTTTTTTAAAACCTCCTTTGTCTGAAAGCGAGTCATGTAATGCGTTGTTTTCTGGAAGGGTTTGTAGTAGGACTAAGACCGCAGTAGGCGAAACTGCACTGCACTAGGACTGCAGGCAGCGGTGCCACACTTTAACTCTGCCATTCGCGTGCAACCTTGGAGCAAGATGAACGAAATTGACAAAAAAGTTCATAAGAAATACATGTTGTGCACTGAAAAAATATGAATTTCGGATCGATACCCGAAAATATAATATTTGGAAGGATTACCTAAATATAATTTTTACGGGTACTATTCATGTAAATCGTATTTTGGAGGACGTATATCTCTGAATATTTTTTTATTATATATTCAACAAATAAAAATCCCTTTTATTGCCTTAAACAAATTTAAATGACTCGCAGTGTGTCGCGCCGCTTACTATATCACACTAGCAGCGGTATGTCTCATAAAATGAGTCGCACCAACGTGTGAGAATTCAACAATAAAACGTATGTGATTTTAAAACTTTATTATACAAATGAAATAAGTCTTTGTTTTTTCGAAATTGATGCAGAATTACCGCACCGCAGTTATAACGTCGTGAAGTTTTGCTCATCTGTGACGCCATCATGCGCCAACGTGAGCGCGCTGTGTATTGTTTTAGTACTTACATACTCGTGCTCGAAGGTATACGGTCGTTAATATTTGGTTTATTTACCAATATTTACGAGTACTTACTTGGTAAACTAGTTGTAAGTGGTGAGTATCTATCTACACTACCTGCCTTAAGCAAAAGTTCAAATCAGTGAACTAAAATTCAATGGCTCAGAAGAAAATTATGAGTTCCTCAAGGGTCTATTTTAGGTCCTTTTCTATTTTTAATTTACGTAAATGACTTGCCTTTCTTCATGGAGAAGCTGTGCAAAATTTTACTATTTGCAGATGATACTTATCTTTTATTTAAAGTTGACAGAAATAAATTTATTTTTTACGACGTAAGTAGTGCTCTTTCTCAAGTGCTTCAGAGGTTTACGGCAAATAACTTAATTTTTTTTATGTGAAAAAGACTAAGTGCTTAAAATGTATGATGCCAAATGTCATAAACATAAGTACAAAATTATTCTTAAACAGAGAAGAAATAAAACTATTAGACTCAACAGTGTTTCTAGGTATTACATTAGGCAATAGGAATGGAACCCTCACATCTCTGTTCTTGCAGGGAAACTTGGTTCAGGTATTTTGCAAAATAGAGCAGTACGGTCAATCTATAAATCAAGCCTCGAACCTCGAATTTCTTTTACGGAATACATAAATGATGAAAATGCTAGGAAAAATTAAAACTTAATTGATTGGTATTGGTGCATTTGTAATATTTTTTTAAGTAAAATATTATATGTTATTTTATATTATATATACTAAATATAATAATAATACATTATAAGGCTGTATTTAAATATGAAGTTGAAAAAATATAAAAGATTAACTGCTGAGTTTCTAGCCGGTTCTTCTCGGTAGTAAATCATTCCAAACTGATAGTAATTTTTTAAAATTAAAATAATACTGACGATTCAAAAGTGCTGTTTAAAAATCTTTTTTAATAAAAACGTTTGAGTTAAAACAATATTTTTTTTTTCATCGGCGGTCACCGTAGCCTATGGATGCTTGTAACCCTGGTGTCACTAATCATTAACAACATAAATCACTTCATTCAATCACTTTTTCCTTTTTTCAGCCTATTGCGGAATACTAAAAAACAGCTTCTCAGGTGTTTTCGCACTTAAATTAGTACACAGAGGCAATATACAGTACTTTCTGACCATACTTACTTACACAAATTATGATGAAAGCAAATAGACGCGCGTGCCGTAAGCACCCAGGAGCGAGACAGCGAGTGGTGAGGCGCAACATGACGTTACAGCGGGTCACCCGGCCGACCGCTGCCCACAGCAGGAAACGCTGCTTAACTTATCAATATCTCATCCGTTTTTTAAGATAAAAAAAATAAAAACACTGTTATCCGTCCTAAATTTTTTTCATACTTATGACAAAAATCGATCTCAGACTCATTGAATACAAACAATATTTGGCCGGGCCCACTCCACTGCCAATGCAGTTCCTCCTAGTGCGGTCTTACCTTTAGTCTTTGCGAAGATGAAGAAAGAGGTTTTAATCGAAAGTTTAAAAAGTTGTTTTAATGCATGTAATTAATCTCTCAAGAGACCTACTAGACGTTCGTTTTAAACACGGACCGGCAGAAAACGTCCAATATAAATATTCGGAGGTCCGTCATTCGGCACGTGTACGTACACACTCTCATTTTAACGTTTTTAACCCAATTTAGCACTACGCGCAGTTTTTATTTATTGGTCCATCGTCCGGTAAAAAACGAACAACTTCAATGCCCCTAAAAAGACTAGCTCAGAACAGCACTTATTTATAGAGACATACATATAAGGCTACGGTATTGACTTTAGTGACAATCTGCCAGAAGCTGAAAAAGTTTTTAGGAGTAGAATTTGATTTAGAATTAGAAAGCTTAAATACTTACGAACTACCTACAAATTGTAGGCTACAACCTTTATTAAATTCAACAACTCAATGCACAAAATGCCAAAGCCAGATTTGTAAACATGCAACCGATTGCTTTACTGATTGACAGATAAGCCAATATGAATGAGCATTAATTTTCTGAGCGAAATATTTTGTTTTGTTTGGGGACCCTTCTTACATACTTACGTACGTACTTACATTGTTAGATACGTTATAAAATACATGCGTCATCAATGTGGTGATTAACTTTAGCTTGTATTGTTCTGGTTTCCCGTAAGTATTTAAAGATAAGTGTGGTTTTAATATATTTGCAAATTGGCTATAAAATATGATTAAGGTAAAAGTAAAACTTTATATTTCCTATAGTTTATGACGTAAAGCTAAGGGCACAAACCCATCCATGACTGCTTTACCCTTCCTACTTATTTTATGATAATATTTTAAGATTAAAATACCTTTTCTAAATAAGCTGATTTTTAAAATGAAAATTCCTTACTTTTCTTACTCTATAGTTTTATTTGAAGAGATGTACTGATCAATTATAATACCTATTATTAATTGTCCCTTATCCCACCCAATCAGCGATCAAATTTCGATCCATACTTAACCAAACTCGGATTTTTGCCATCTTCTGAAAATAGCTCGAAAGATTACAAAAATTATTCTTATTTTCCAATAATTCGTTCTTTTGCAAAGGGATTTCTGCAAAGATCTGTTTTCCGGTTATCCTACGACATACGCATGTGTGAGTACTAGCGCCAAGGGATGGGCAAATTTTAAGAGGTTTTTTAACTACCTACCTATTGAAATTTTCCAAAAAAAATAAATTTTGTGTCGACAATTTCAAGTTTGATAAGTTTAGTATGTGATTCGCTCTATAACGTAGTTCTTTCTTTCACTGCGCAAGGTAAACAACTTCCTCCCACGGAAAAAATAATCGGTAATCACTAAGACATTGCTAAATGAGAGTAACATCTTCATATGACAATACAGGATCATAAATACTCAAATAAACCTATATATAATAAATTCTGTATTGAGAAAGACTGTCTAAAAATTTCATATTTCAGGGCGACCGTGTCAGAACCTCACTTACATATGATTCTTTGTAAACTAGAAGGCTTTCTTGAAGCAAAACCATATCGTATTTAATTTTTATACAACGCCATCTAACGATGTAATCTTTGTAATCTGTTTATATAAATTAGTAAACTAACTGACTTTGAGTTATGGAATATCTGCATAAGACTTTTGAATAAATGCGTATGTTGTTAAATCTATATAATACATGCGTCAGCAATGTGGTATTGAACTCTAACCTATAGTTTCTATAGTTAAATAAGTACCTAGTTACCTTTAAGTATTAATGGGTAAGTGTGGATTGGAATTTCCTATAGTTTATGATTTGTATAGAACATTTGGATAAAAGGGTAGCGCAATTAAATTTTTTTTAATTGAAAATTAAATCAAAATAATATTTGGAAAACGCTGTGTTACTAGTTAGTTAAGAGTGGAATTACCCCTTCGAAATACAGTGATAAGACCGCCTACATTGTGATTTTCTTTTGTGATTTATTGTTATTTGTATATTTTTTATGTGTGCAATATACTTTATATTACTACTACTACTACGACTACTAATACAGCATTTTAGCAAAAAAAATCTTTTACGAAAATACGACATCACTTTCCTGAATATTTTGTAATAGGTAATGATTTACGTAGGTACGCATGAAAAAACTAATAAAACTATGAGAATATAGGAAAAGGAAACTGAAAACTGCAAAAACAATTTTAAAAAGACAGAAATGTTGGAATTCAGCTAAAGTAAAGGTAACAAAATCATTCCAAAACGGTGGTAAAGTTTATAAAATTAGTAATTAGACTGACAATAAAAAAAGTGCTGTTTAAAAGTCTCCTTGAATATAAAAGTTTTGAGTTAAGTTTAAAAAGAATAAAATCTTTGTATTTCATTGGTTGTGTCCGTTTACAAATTACGAGTACTTAGGTAGGTACACCTAAGAAAAGTAAATCAGAACCTAAAAATGAATATCGCCACTGGGGGAAAATAAAAGCGCAAGTTTTGGAACGCTGCTACAGAAGAACATTCATTCATTGAATATTTAAATTTATGCTTAATTTACTGATAACGGAAGCTAAACGAAAAACTTAAACTGAATACCATTACAAGAAAATAAAACACAAAAGTTGGAATGCCAGTGAAGCAACGAAAGGAATAAGAATTGGAATACTGAAATAGAAAAACAAAACTACTGAAGCTACACGTATGTCCACTGAATAAGCTAGTGCAAATGAATACCATCAGTAAAGAAACAAATGCCTGTATCTCGCTACGCCCGTGGAAATGCTGCGTTACTAGTAGGTACTCGGATTGATGAGAAAGTACAACATCCGCATTACAGGAAACAACCCCGAATGTGACTGGGCCACGAGCTCCTCTTAAAACGTTGCAGCGTTGCATTACAAATTACTATTTTAATCAATATTATATAAACCTATATAGTCTGTGATCAAGTGTCAATTTCAAAGGCAGTGACTTGAAAATTGCATGCTACTGAAAAATAATACCTATACTGTTATACCTAAATTGATGTTATTCTATTCTAATAAAAGCATCCGTTATTTTGTTTCAAGGTTACACGAAATGTAAGGGTTGCAGGTTCAAGTCCTGGCTCGAGGTTAATCTTTTGACTGCATCTTTGCTATGAAAGTATTTATTTATATTGATGATATAGCCATAGATTTGGCAAGTACATTATATTTGCTTCTAAGCCTTTAACCTTCAGAGAGTCATAAACGAAGAAAGATTATTTCTATGTATGTATATTTATATTGTATTTCTTAATTCTATGAAGATTTTGTGTGTTTTTTAGATGAAAGTACTAGGACTTTAGGTCACTAGGAGTTGTACCTAGGTATTAGAAATTCGAAAACAATATTAGATACAGTCTAGTTTACGTAGTTATCGCTGTATAACGTTGATCTTTCTCTAAATGCGAAAGGATCGGATTCTCAGCGCGCTCCATACAACAGGTTTTTTCTCCTATGATGCATATCAATCCCTGAAACTCAATGTTTTTTTTAACAAGAACAGACAACTAATATCTTGGTCTTTGGTTTTTCAGTTTTACGTTAAATTGTGTAGTTCTAAAATTATTAGAGTGCAAAAACTTGTAATTTACGGTTAAAACAGGTGCAACTTCGTGCTTATGATACACTATAACAAAAACGTTTCCGAAAATTTTAAAGAACCACAGACCTTGGTAATATAATAAATCATTCAGTCATTCTTAGTAAATTAAACAAATAAACACAATAATTCAAAACACAAAAATCATTAGTCAAATTTGTAAAACGCATTAAATAAAGCGGTGATAACCCAGCTAAATGAAAGTTGCATAATACATAAGTACTAATGTACATTAAAATAACTATTAATAAATCTTTCTGTATTAAGAAAGACTTTCCAAAAATTTCGCTTTTCATGGCGATGCTACTAAAACAAAAACAAAAAATGTATGGAGTTCCTTGTTAACTAGAAGTTTTGCTTTAAGCAAAACCATATCGTATTAATTTTTTATACAACGCCATCTAACGATGTAATCCAATTAACTATTGTTATATAGTTAACACTTAGATAGTAGTTAAATTAAAGAGGTTTGAGAGATGTATAGCACTGTTTTTTGGATATCATAACGCCAAAATAGTAGTAACACTTACGTTACAAAGCAAATAAAATCTATATATCTATAATATATATAGATATACTAAATTTTTTTAACGACCCCGGGGGCAGCGGGATTTTATGTCGAACTCTTACCGACTAAAACTCAGCGGTGTCCCCCCGGGGCGCCCTATGCAGAGGTCACGGGTGCGCTCTCGCAGTCTTCCGTAACCCCTTCGGCTTCGGCCCGCCCGTCCACCTCCCGGAATTGGGGAAATGAAGTTGAAAAACATCCCCCCCCCCTCCTAATGAGGCACACGTAGGACACAAAGCGCGTCCTCTCCGTGGGCCTCCTCCCTTAATGGCGATGAGAACCCCTGCGCTCACCACCAGGAGGCCACTTTATGGGGGCAGGTGGAGGTCCTCGACCCTCCTCGTGCACCCGGCGTTCCGGCAGCGACTAGGAAGAGCGGCAGAAGTGATCTCCCTCTCCCTCTCCGCTGACTCCTTCCGCGTGATAACCTCCCCGCAGAAGGGCAGAACCAAGTTCTACGACCTCTCGCTTCCGGCCAGTACTGCCCACTTCTCTTTCGTGTGGTGCACCGTATCCACGTCGCAGTCACAGTGATGGCACCTCATCGTCGGCTCTCTTCCGGCCACGACGCACAGGTACTTCCCGAAGCAGCCATGACCCGAGAGCACCTGCGTGAGCCGAAAGGTGAGTGGTCCTCACCGTTATCCGTGCATTTTGACAACATTAGACGGACGGCCTCGACGGTTCTTACGCCAGTCCCGGGAAGGGTCAGCTGTTCCCACCATCTTAGGAGAAGCCGTCGGATCAGCAAATGACATACTAACTAACTAATAATAATAGTTTAAAACAACTTTATATCTAAGATACTACTAATTAGTTAATAAATTTGTATAAATTGCATTATATTTCTAAATTGTTCCTAAATTACAAAAAGGGTAGGTAAACGTATATTATACATATTTATCTAAAAATATAACTAGTATAAAAATCGACTAAGACAAAGTCATTATCTTTATTAGTATCGACACGATACGATGAAACCGGTCGACACGATGACGTAGTAGCTCGAAACAACTCGTCACATCTAACTGAGCTACTGACTAGCAATACCAATATCAATGTATTTAATTTTTACATTTTTATTCTGAACAACAATAATTTTATAAATATATTTAAATAATAAATCTATATTGATTAGTGTGTGCCCCGATTAGATAATTAGGAGCGACCTACCACCACCGTTCTAAACACTACTGCAACTGGTAAACCTACTTCTACTGCTACTTCACTGTGACGTCAACGCCCGCTACAGTGCATTAATACTAACGAGGAGAGTGGTATTTTGATTCTTGTTGAAGCCTGCTAGAACTGCAACTCCTAGTGACTTATAAAGTTGTAGTACATAAATCTTACAAACACACAAAATTGTTATAGAATTAAGAAATACAATAAAATACACATGCATAGAAATAATCTTTCTTCGGTTATTTATTTATTTCATTTATTTATTTATTACAACAGACACCTGCATCACTCACAGTTTCCCAATTTTTCAAAATTCAAAATCAAATTCATACCTGAATTTTGTCCACACTAATCGTAATTCAATATGTCTCAACAGATTGGACATACTTATTAATCGAATACGATAATGAAGATGGAAAGGTTTGTCCTGGCTAAAGTACAGACGTCGTGGAGCTTCTGGGCAAGACTCCCTGGTCTGCAGCACATCTCATCATCTTTATTGCACTATTGAAAAATGTTAACTTATGTTTTCTAGATTTAGTAAAAAATTAATAATTTATATTTGCATAGTCGGCGTTACATCATTTCGGACAGGTAGACAGATAGATAGAACAAAAATTCTTGACGCTAGATCTGATTAAGGTACGCAATCAACTTATAGAAAAAGATATTAGAACACAATCTTTTAAACTAATAGGGAAGTAATAAAAAAAACGCGCGATCGACGCCCCTGCCCTGTGTTGCAAGTGTCCATAGGTTGTATAAGCCGTAATTTTGTATTGAAAGTGAGATTTTTTTTTGAATAGCTCCAGATTATTTGGCAGATTATCCATGGTAACACTAAAATTTGCCAAGATGTTAACATTAACAATGAAAACAATATGTCGATTTATTTACGGCGAGAAAAAAGTTTTTCTATTGGGGCAAATTTGAATTAAATATATGATATAAAAACTATCAAAATGCTATAAAGTTAAAGTGAGCAGGATAACCTATGTATTTTCTGAAATATTGATATAGGTAATGTCAACAAGGGTTAGGTAAAGTTGCCAATATAGCGGCATCTTTAACTGTTGCTAGGGTTGTCACATATTCAAGACATACCTGTTACCTATAGTCATATTTTTACTTAGACGAAGTCAACTGACGTTTACTATGTTGTCAGTTTTTGACGAAATAAAAATAGTGTTGTGACAAAGGGAATGATTGAAAAAACTCCTGAATGAATGAAATTGCCTCGATTGTGTAGTGAATAGTTAGTGTGCCGAACTGCCGATATCGGGTACGGGGTTCGAATTTTAGTCGTGCTTTGTACATACCAACGAGTTTTCGACGACTATGTATGTATAAAACAACACTCATTGTTCATTCATCTGATTGAACGAGAACTGAAAGCATCACTATTACTTTAAATATAGCAACATTATTTTACAAAGTGACATTAGCTACTGTCAGTTGGCTTCGTCTAATTAAAAATACGACTTTACCTAATTTCTTGTTCAAATAGAAAAAAAAGCCTGATACATTAAGACTTGACAAATTGAATTACTAAAAATGAGAGATTTAATGCAAATAAAATAATAACCGTGTACACCCAGTACTCCCGCAGAAGCTAAACGCTTTTGATGACCCTATATCAGTCACCTGATATGATCTTTATTTCTACGAAACCCTTGGCAACATTACCTACCGTGCAGTATTGTCATTCTAAGCTGACGTTCATTACTAAATTCTCTAAAATCCATTCTAAATTCATAACTTGTGAAGGCTTCTTTACCAATATTTTATACAACTACTAGTTTTATTTGAAAACTACTAGCTAGGTAAAGATGCCAAAAATGTGTTAATTTTACCCAATAGTTAAAAATTATGTTATTTTTTTATTTGCAAGCTGTTCTTGTCCAAAGATAAAAAGATAAATCGACAAATGTAGGTATAATTAATGTGTTCAACATCTCAACTTACAAGAAAGATCATCGTTATTCTAATTAAACTAAAAAACTGGTTGCCTGTAAAGTCGGTATACGGGCGAAAGTTTTACGTGACAATGATTTTATGTCTGTCTCTCTCGCTCTTAGGCGGGCGCGTGCCTCTCACTCGCTCTCATTGTGAGCGCATAACGTGAGCGGAGCGTAACGCAGTTTCTTGAAGTGTCACCCGGCAAACCAATTTATAAGACGTTGTCACGTCAAAAACGTGGTTAAGTTGCCGTCAAAGATTCTAAATTGATTAATTTGTGCCCACCCGCTTCAACTTTCCTACCGCTTGTTCTAAAAATCACTTGTATTGAGCGGTAAAAGATCCCAGAGCCAAATTAATCCGAGAAAGGTGTTCTTACCCTATTTAAGAATCCTATATATCCTATCCATCTAGCTTCTAAGTGGGTTTCCAGGGTCAATACGAATCGTCTCGAATGCTGATTTGTCGAATACTAGCCCCCAAACAAGCATGACACTACATTATGTTACATACACTACGCTGTTAGAGTGTAAAAAAGACAGAAGAGTGTCATCGGCCTCTTTTTTACAGTAGATTTGGAGCAAATTAGCTGTGACAGGATTTACGAGTGATTATTAAAAGGGTTCAATTTTTTCATTCGGATGTACAGAACCCTAAAAACAAGTCAGATGATACCATATCATCGATATCATCGAACGCTTTCGATATCACAAGTTTTTTTTCTGATTCCGGAAAATCAAGAAAAAATATGTAAGGTTAAAACATAGTAAGTATCTAATGGATGCATTGTATTGACTTGCACTTTGTTGGATTCTTTGTGACCCTGTTACGCAAATTAACTTGTTTGTCACAAGCACATCATGTTGTATCGTGCCAACTTGGTTATAACCCCATGTAACTTTATAGGTATGTAATATGAGTAAGCGGTGAACCATCACCAAGTGAATTTTTCTTTAGTGATATTTCAACTACCACCGTCCACCACTAAGTCTTTGAACTCATTTCCCACCCTCGCTAAGTCACTAAATTTCTAGGTATAACATGCACTGATTTTAAGCTACAATGTGGAGGGGGGAGGGGTTACATTTGTGGATTTTCGAACAGGCTTAGCTCTGCTGTTAACGTCATCAAAAAGATTCGAAACCTAACTGATGTTGAAACTGCTTGTTGAGTCTATTTTAATTATTTTATTTTATTTTAATAAATAATTATTTAAAAAAAATAGTCAATACTAAATTACGTTTAAGAAAAGGCTGAAACGACACATTTTAATTGGCTCTTTGACTTTGTAACAGAAATATTATGGAACGTGTGTGTATATGTAGGTACCTAAATATACTTGGTTTTTGCCTACGTACATAACTTATATCTATGTATCGTGTAAGAGTGTTTTTATATATTAATACATTTAATACTAGTATCACAGCAGTTAAATTAAATTTTCTTTTCTATTTATTTATTTATTACTTTTTTCTAAAATATTTGTTTTTTAAAAATTAGTAAATACCATAATATTAATTAATTTGAATATTTTCATATTCAAAAGAACTAATAGATTAAGAATTATGTATTACTAGTTAGTTAGACTAGACAGTCATGTAGTTCGGCCCTTAAAAGCCGGAATGTAGTGCTAATTAGCGATGCCGATATTACATTTTACTTACAATATTGACAAGCTACCCAATACTTATAAACTTTATTTTGTAATGTATCCACTATTAACTAATTTATTGTACGCTCATTCTTTGTTAACAAGAATAATTTTGTAACTTTTCACTAATTTTAAGCGATTTCTTGTAATCTTTAAAGAAATAAATTTTTAAACCCTTAATTTTCACAAACTAATGTGTTACGGGATCTTATTGTGGGGAAAGAATAATGATATCAACACTATTTTTGTTTCGCAGAAGCGAGCTGTTCGGGCAATTTACAAACTAGGTCCTAGGGAGTCACTTGGAATTAGATTTAAAGAAATTAATCACAATAAATATTTGAAACCCATTAAAACTATTATAAAAGAAAAAAATACTAAAAAAGGGTTTTACGAAATCTCGGAATATATGGAGGATAGAGATCCTTCAGTATGACCCGCTAAGTAACTTCGCTGGCTGCTTCAAATAATTGTATATTTAAACATTATATCAGAAAGATGATGAAATCCCTAAATTGTAGCAGTCTAAGGGTATTATTGTTAATATTTTGAAAGGAGTAACTGCTGCGTTTCTTGTCGGTTCTTCTCAGTAGATACAATCTTCCGAACCGGTGGTAACGGTAAAGTCATATTTAACTTACTAGAATACAGAGCTATTTGATTTGAACCATGATAAGTAGAAGACAATCTGATACAGACCACAGTCGAGTGAATATCTGGTTACACTTTTTGAATTGTTGTTACTTAAAATAAAATTGTGTTGTGAAATAAATAAAGAGAGCTCGGCCTCCGTCTTCACACGGTTTGCAAAGATATTATAGAATTTAATTAACATCCCGATAGACCTCTACGTCACACCAACCGAGTTGCCGAAGACAAATCCCGGCCGACGAACCACCACAGTACTTATCTTACATATCTTATCTTATCTGTATCTTACTAATATTATAAAAGTGAAAGTTTGAATGTCTGGATGGATGTTTGTTACTAAATAAAGCTTCAGCCACTGGACGGATCGGGGTGAAACTTGGCACACCTATAGATTAGGTCCTGGAATAGCACATAGCACATTTTGTCCCAAAAAATTCAAAAGTTTCCGCGGGAATAACTATAATCGAGCTTAAACGAACTATAGCTATAGCTACAGCTTGCTATAGCAAACTTCATTAGTATAATTAAGGAGTTCCACGCCGATAACCGATTAAAGGGCGAGCGGAGCCGCTGGCAAAATCTAGTAGATTATAAACTTCGCAGGATCTATATTTTTATATTTCATTCG
Organism: Apoda limacodes; assembly: GCA_946406115.1. Classification (NCBI taxonomy): domain Eukaryota; kingdom Metazoa; phylum Arthropoda; class Insecta; order Lepidoptera; family Limacodidae; genus Apoda; species Apoda limacodes. The sequence goes on along the minus strand of OX291549.1, from coordinate 21,624,713 downwards.
TTTATTGCGAAGCCACAGGTGTGGCTCGAAGTATAAATAGATAGAAGTTCTCTAGAATAACGTGGAAAATATATAGTGACGTCGAGACAGTGCCGATGTCTAATGCGGTTCGGGATTAAAAAGATTAAAATTAAAATGATGGTGGAGAACGGGGTTAAAATTATTAAAATTTGATGTTAGTCGAGGTTTCGCCCATTAGTGTATTTACAAATGTTTCAAAAATATAAAAGGTCGATTTCACCAGTGCCCATGAATTAAATACAAAATTCTATTTCTTATACATTTATATTAATAAATAATTAAATAAATAAAAAACCCAACCATAAAACCATTAAGAACTAAAGGGAAATAAGTAAGTGCACCTACAATATACCAAATATTTGACTATAAGTAGACGAAATTTTAAGGTAAGAAACAATACATATATGAGTAGTTCGAGATCATTGAAATGAGTACCGCCTGCTTATAGTTAAATGTTTGGTGTTTTGGGTAATCTTATTAATTTATTAAGGTTTTTTCAGTCGGGTTTTTTATTTATATAATTATTTATTTTTATTTAAAGCTTTTTAGTTTCCTTTTCTTCTTACTTTTTTCGACTCGCACTTGACTATTTTATGTCCCTATAACACTTGGGAGCTGAATACCTTTCATTTCAGACCTGATCCATCGAAATCGGTACAACGGTTCAGGCTACAGGTGGCCAAAATGGAACGGACATACCCACATACATACATATATACATACTTGCGAAAGGTATGTAGGTGGTCAGTCAGGTAAAAATAATAGGTACGGTATCGCGCTCTCAGAGTAACCGCTGTAAATCGAGCACAAAGTGCTCATCAGAGATTCTTTTTGATCAAATAAATTAATTATAAATAAGTTATTTTGGGATATAAATTGATGCAGAAATGCTAGCTTGAAGTGTTACATGTGTGTTTCTTTGCGTGTAAGACGTTGTTATTATCAAGATACCAGCAAACACCACCATTTTATCAGGAAATGATATTATGAAAAGGCAAGCATCAAATTTTAGGGCATTCAAATGGACTGGAACCTCGTTGACGTAGAGACGTTGACAGATAAATGGGAGTCCTATGACACTTTGCACACATTGCAATTGTGAGAGGCTTTTCATAGGCAGATTGATTGATGGAGAAAACGAATATTATGAACACACTTTTACACAACATGAGCGAATATTCAACAAACTGTAAACGAATATAATTTACTCACTTTTTCCAGCGGCTCCGCCCGCCCTAAATTTGGTTATCGGCATGAGATACTTACGGCAACTCCTTAATTATACTAATGAAGTTTGCTAATTGCTATAGAAAGCTTTAGTTCGTTTAAACTTGGTTGTGGTTTTCTCCGCGGGAACTTTTGAATTTTTCTGGATACAAACTATCATATGTCTTTCCCCGGAACTCAAACTATCTCCATACCAAATTTCATCTAAATCGGTTCAGCGGTTTAAGTGAGTACTTTGTGTATTTTATAATGGGCTTGAGCCAAATGAACATTGTGTTTAGTGCGGATATTAACATTTAAAAATGGCTAACCAGGCTAGCGTTGAGAAGTGAATCTAGTATATAAAAAGCCTTTTTTAATTGACTAATACGTTTTATTAAAAATATAATTGTTTTACATTTAATTTAGAGATTTAGAACTTTTATCATTTTTGTAGTTATTTGGTTTATTTGGATTGTATAATTTTCTTTTTTTTTTTCTACGCCTGAGAGCATGTACGAAACGTACATCACTGCTGCGTCATCTATTCCGTGGCATGGCAGCTTTACCGCAATTAGCCAAACTACAATTAAAATAATTCAGTTCATGTTTAGCACTCGATCTGTAAGTACTTACATATTAGAAAACATATAGCTTGGCATTTACGTAGCCAATATTGTTAAAGTGATTTGTCACCAAACTTGTGGCATATTTGACCAAACTTGTCGCCTTACGTGTGGAATATCGGCATACTTTGCATTATGTCAAACAGCGTAACCTAGCACACAGCTAAGCTCTTGCATGCAGTCCTAGTCATAGATTATCTTATCTAAGACTAGGGCGACAAGTTTGGTGACAAATCATTTTAACCAATTTGGCTTACTAATATTTATCAATCAAAAATTAATATCATACGTGACTTTTCAAGATCTGATTAATAGAAAATTTGAACTTTTAACTAAGAATTGCCTAAATTGTGATCACGATTTTTTTGTAACCTTTCTTTATAAGTCTAATAAAAACAACTTATACCTAACAAATAAATAAGCAGGTGGGTACTAGTAACAAGAAATTATAATAACCCATATGGCTCGTGATTTACGTTTAAACTTCGTAAGCACGCGAAAGTTGTAAACTTACATTTGCAATTTTAACTAAGTTTCCAAGGTACATTTAAATATATTTTATGGTTATTGCTTTAAGGAAACATGCGAAAGGTAAGAATAACATGATAATTGTTCCAGGACAGCATAATGCGGTGTTTGGGTATAAACTTTCATAATAAAAACATTATTTTTAGGGGTTCTCTTTTTACCTTGAAGGTATTTTTTTTTTCTGAAATGACTATGCAGTTGGCTGTTGCAGCCATTACTGCTTCAACGGGCTTTTTTGGGCTAGTCTCTGAAGGAGCCTCAGCCCGTATAGCACCCAACGCTCAAGGGCTCCCCGCGGGGGGAGCCTCGGCTTGGGTTGTCGCTCTCGGGGGCGTCCTTTCGACCCTGAGTCTCGAACCCGAAGGTGAGGCACCGCCAGGAGGGGAGTTTCCCGTCACGGGGGTGCGGTTGCGATTGAGTGGGGGCGAGAAGCGCTCCGGCACTCTTTGATACCTCGTGTATCCGTTCCGGCGCTGACTTCAGACCCAGGCTTTGTCTGTGTGAAAGGTATTCTGGGAAAATTTCAAAATTGCTTTAATGCAACTTAAATATCTCGGGAATCATAAACTCTATTGCAGGAATACAATTCGTTTGTGATCCTCAGAACTAAACTTCAGCAATAACACCGATTCCATGTACCGCCCTGGTACCGCACAAAAAAAAATAACAACTAGGTAATAAATTCAAAAAATTTAAACGCCTCGACATAAAACGATAAAATTCGGACCTAAAATTTCAAACCAATAACCGACAAATCCTATGCAGAACGTCCACAGGCCTATCGTTTATATAAAGTCCAAGAAATCGGCCAAATACTTTGAAAATAGCAACCATTTGAATATTGACGAAACTCCGACAGCGCCCAAGCCGCCTGCATTTCCGATACCTCGGTCATCCGGCGGGCCCCCAAAGCTACTACTGCTAGCTAGCAGGAAAACATACGCTGAGACTGCCTAAAATGTCATGTCTACTGGCAGGCCCACGACCACCAGGACAATTTTTTAAACCACGGTGGTTATGTTTAAAACACATAATATGTTTTGCAAATTAAGGGACAAGGACAATTTTTTAAACCACGGTGGTTATGTTTATAACACATAATATGTTTTGCAAATTAAGGGACAAGGACAATTTTTTAAACCACGGTGGTTATGTTTAAAACACATAATATGTTTTGCAAATTAAGGGACAAGGACAATTTATTAAACCACGGTGGTTATGTTTAAAACACATATGTTTTGCAAATTAAGATTTTCTTAGGGTACATTATGTGGGGTATCATTGCATTTCAAACGAATTTGAGATTTAAAAAAAATCCAAAATTTATATTTTGGTATTTATTGGCACCCAAAAAATGTGTGTCCTCGCTCTTCTAACTTTGTAATCGCGTTATCTTAAAATCTGATAATAGGGCTTTATAAATACTACTTATTAAAATAATTTCAGACAAGATAGGTTCATAAGTTTTTAAGTACTACTCCACAATAACTAACTAATGTACCTACGACACGCACTTAGCCACTTGTTTTTGATTTACTACTTTCAAGATATTAATGTTTTAGGATTTTATGAAATATTGTCATCCATAAGTGTACCGCTATCATGCAAATGGTTCAGGATAAACGCCGCATTGCCCTTGAAAAACATATCAATTAAGGACTTAAGTCAGAACTAGAATGTAAAAGTACTGCTAATCAGTATGTTTTTCGCAATAATAAATCAACTTCTTATGCAGTACACATACTTACATCCACAGTCATTAGCAACATTAACTGTGGGAAGAAATGCCTTGCGTGGTTTTTAGATATATGTAAAGCCTACAAAACTGTTTCAATTCCTTTACCGATAAGTAAACTGGGAATAATTGGTATCCGTGGCACATAAGATAAACTTCTTGTTGACTATCTCAGCATCAGGGTACAACCCAAAGCAGTGAAGAGAAAATCTATTTTGATGTTATTACCCCGAGGTAGCGTTTTGAGGCCCACTTTATTTTTAATACCATAATGAACTGTAAATGATGGAAAAAATGTTAAACCACCGCTGATTATCTTAGACCATTTATTTATAAAAAAATTAGTACATGATTAAGCACCCTGTTATTATGTAGTTGCTAAAAGCACAAAGTCAATGAACACTACCCAACGCAACACAGTTTAAACTTAGTACTACCTGAACATTAGCCTGCCGCACTGTCAATTACCAAGTGTATCTAAACAGGGTAATAAATTAAACAGTTATTTTTTTCTGCAAAAGGTGACAGGTACATTAATTGTAAGGGATTTTTGATAAGGCTTCTTTATGAACAATAATCAATTTGAATTTAAATTGTACCTAGTTCATACTCATATATAAATATCTTCAAACCAGCAATGAAATCAAAAACTGTAATTTTCACGATTAATATCGGTTCGAAGTTCAGTTCGTAATTGTCACGGAAACGATACTAGACAACATTTGGCGTGTTGGTACAGCTCCTCTGTGGTTGTTTTTTGACAGCAGCAGTCACAGCCTATTTATGGCGGCTTGAATGTTGGAAACTCTGACAGCGAGAAGCCATTAACTAGGAAGACAAAATTCTGCATGTTCGCACTAGGCTAGCGTGGTGGACTACATACAACCTAAGCCACTTTTACAAGAAGAGGCCTGTGCCCTAGCTAAAGTTTTCAGTACCGATGACAATCATTGGCTGGTCGGGAATATCCCACTGTAGTTCGATTACCTCATTTCCGTTTTTATTCGACCTTCTAAATGCCGGGACTAGACGTGGATTCGAATAGGTACGTCACGAGATTCATTCCGAGCTTTTCTTCCGCGGGATGACTTTTTAATGTTTGGCTCCTGGCCAGGGATTCTGGCGGTCTTTGTCAATGTTGGATATATTAATAATCCCATTGTAGCCGCCGCCGAGGTTATCAACATCGTCTCATTGCGTGTCCTTTCATTTAATATTAATTAGCCTTGTTTGCTGGCGTAAGATGTGCATACATTTGGATAGACATTATATTGGAGAGAAATTACATTGCGCAAAAACATGTTAATTGTTGTTTTTTCTATTCGTGTAAATGTAAATCCCAATAATAAATACAAGAATGTGGAAAAAGGGGCCAAGTTTTTGTATTCAGCTTTACTAAGTAACTAAAATCCTAAGAAATAATCGCAATTTATAAAGCATTTACTTTATAAGAGGTGGCGCTTGATTAAAAATATTAAGGTACCTATCGCCATCTTTTACAAAACCATTTATTACTCGCTCGCGACTACGTTTACATAGTCAAGATTTGCATTGTTTTTTAATCAACATACTGTAAAGTCTGCCACGTTTAACCTTCTTAGAGTTTGAATTTCAAAAGTGCTTTCAAAACCTACAATTTAATTAACCCTACTCAAAATTCATAATTTCTTAGTGATATGAGCATAAAACACTCAAGTATTCTCCACAATAACATTAAGTTAATAGCTAGTACATACGAGAGTTACCATTTTTAAGATCGAGCAAAAACATATAAACGTGTACTTATTTATGTTTCTTGTACGTTGTGCACCTTAATTTTTTCGTACGTCCGAAAAAAACGACTAACCCCTATAGGATCACTCGTATGTCTGTCTGTCCGTGTCACAGCCAATTTGCACCGAATCTACTGCCCTATTAAATTGAAAGTTGGTAATCATGTTAATTGTTGTTTTTTCTATTCGTGTAAATGTAAATCCCAATAATAAATACAAGAATATGGAAAAAGGGGCCATGTTTTTGTATTCAACTATACTAAGTAACTAAAATCCTAGGAAATATTGTTTTTTTTTCTATTTTTGTGTGAAAATCTTAATGCGGTTCATAGAATAAATCTATAGTTCTATAGTTCTTATAGTTTCGGAAAAGAGTGGCTGTGACATACGGACGGACAGACAGACAGACATGACGAATCTATAAGGGTTCCGTTTTTTGCCATTTGGCTTCGGAACCCTAAAAACGACCAACCCCTATAGGATCACTCATATGTCTGTCTGTCCGTGTCACAGCCAATTTGCACCGAATCTACTGCACCTATTAAATTGAAAGTTGGTATTCATGTACATTTCTGTGACCCAAATACTACATAAATTTTGAATATGCAATAGGAGTTACTTTATGGGGCATGTAGAAAAATGCTTATACATAACGCTCTTAATTATTAATTTTTTTAATTAAATAGGTTTAAAGTTTGCTTTAAAGAAAAGAGATTAAAATTAACCATTTCTAGGCTTTATATCTGAAAAACCTAAGCTAAAAGTTTTAAAAAAAGTACAGAAAATAGTTTTTTACTTATAGATAACAGGAAAACCTTAAAACGAATGCCCTTCTATTATGGTTCAAAGCGCCCTTTAAAAGGTTGGACAGGCAAACATACAGTGTAGGCTTAGTAAAACAGGACAGAACCCTTTGGGTACAGAAACATAAAACATAAAAATGTCGACATATTCTATACATATAAAATGCTTTGTCCTGAATGACTGACTGACGGATTAACGCACGGCCTAAACCGCTTATCGTAGACACCTGAAACTTGGAGGGCGTGTTCTTTGTATGACGTAGCATCCGATAAGAAAGGATTTTCCGAAAGAGTCAAGTGCGAGTCGACTCGCGCAAATAAGGGTAAACCGATTGTTATGAGATTTTGGTAAGTTGTTATGCACACGCCGGGGAATGTTTCTGAGAAAGAAAAAAAGGGCCAAGTGCGAGTAAGACCGCGTCAAGTGCGAGTCGGACTCGTACAATAAGGGTAAACCGATTGAAATGAAATTTTAGTAAGTAGTTATGCACACGCCGGTTAAGCTTTTTAAATATATTTAAACCTTTCACAATAGGTTGTTTTAAAAAAAAAAACAAATGTTCGACGGGTCAGTATAAAAATCCTTTTTGTTGCTATCAAGTCACCTTCTGATGAATCAACAAGAGGATTAAAGTTACATCACACCGTCTGGTATTCAAAGATTAATATCATGTCTGCACCGAGTAGCTAAAATAAACCTCATGTGACAGCAGCTCTGGTGCCAGGTCTTAGCTATAAATTAACATATATTCATACAAATTACATATTTCAGTTGATATTCGATTAAAACATTCGCCCATTTTGACAAGCGTTTACTTTACCTCCCTTTGTTGTTTATTCTTCTGTGTCAAATTAACCAAGTTTTCGGATCGTATATCTATATTAATATTATAAATGCCAAATTAACTTTGTCTGTCTGTTTGTTACCTCCTCACGCTTAAACCACTGTACCGATTAATGTTGGCATGATGAAATTTGGCATGGAGAAGTCCCTGGGTAGGTTGCTTGAAAACGTCAAGTTGAGTCGGTTTTTTTTGTAATTGTAGAAGTTGCCGTTGAAATCCTACACCGAAAACCGAATTTAGCGCGGGTAAAAGCTTGTACATATATATTTCATTTAATTCTATGGATGATACCACGGTAAGCTCTATTTTTATTTTTCAACTTTGCAACCGAGTAAACTGACTTTTTTGCATATCACTTAATATTTAGCAGTCTCGAAAACTTAATAGAACTTAGTTTTATCAAAATCGATTAAAAAAAAACGACATAAAGGATCTTCCAATTTGAGATTAAAAAAAAACTGGTAGAAAGATTTGAATTTAGAACCCTTTTTTTTTAAATACTTGCATACGTAAATATAAAAATGTGCGTTGTGAACTTTTGAATGTAAAGCATCTATCGACTGCTGCGCTACAACGAAAAGACATTTATCACAGGATTAGCTATCGATATAAGTATAATTGTCAGTAAAGAAAAAAATGACATGTTTTTTATTGATTCACATTCAGAGCAACAAACTTTTCTGACCTTGGGTGTTTGGTCGCTAGTGTCGTTGTAGATTCACACCATTTCAATATAGTGACTATAGTTTTAATTTTTGACAACCGGTTCAGAAATGTTTGTGGCACAGTAAGTTCATCGAACTAGGTCCGTAGAAAAAAGCTACGTAAATACAGTTGCCAAGTTTCATAGAAACAATAAAATTGTGCTGAAAGAGCGGTGTAATCATTTTGACGAGATGTTCAAACAATGCGAATGTAGCAATTTTCATAGAACGTATTCTTGGAACCGTTTCAAACAATCTGTCATCTTAAACACTGCATTACGTAGATTGTATTTAGGTCGTCGTTGTATAAACGGAAAGGTATAAAACAGTGGTTAAGACCAAGTCACGTACACAGGTAATAGTATATCCAGAAGAAAAACATTAAGAATCCCTAAAGGCATTTATACATCTCAACTTCTAATTTCAATATAACTATAGTAATTGCTCCTAGAAAAGAAGGCTAACTTCCAGGACGAGATGAGGATCCAACTCAGCCTTTGGGAATGTATGTATCACGTTGTCGTCAAAAATATAGAAAGTCTACAACTTATGTGTGTTGCAAGTGATGACTTACGGTGCAGAAAAGTGATCTCTAACTATTGGCCTCCTAAATAAGATAAAAGTCGTTCAGTGAGCTAGGGAAATCTATACTAGAGGTGTTTCTTTGAGTGCTAAACTTTTTTTTTACCAAAGCACAAGAACGGCAAACGTTGTTTCGCGAAAGCTTACAGTTGAAATTGAACTAAAATGTTATGAATTGTATAAAACCTCGACAGCTCTCCCTCTGTCAACTTAACCGTTTCTGCCCCATCCCCTCCCCCCTATCCCCCTACCCTGACTCTTCACGCTCAATCCCCACTAAAAACATACAAACTGAAGCTCAACTATAAGAAGAGAAAGTCATTTGCAGCGGAACACCCGCGCTCACATCCGCAGAGTGAAGTTGCCACTATTGGTTAGAAAAAAATATTTGACGACGAATTGTATGGAAATTTAAAAAACAAACCCCTGAAAAATGTAGTCTAAAATATAGTGCAGCCAGTTTTTTTAGGGTTCCGTTAAAAAAGGGCCCATATTTATTGATGCCTACACTGTTTGTCAGTCTGTCTATCTGGGTGACTGATTTGGCTCTATCTTTCAAACCTATGTTTTAAGTAAATAATAAAAAACAAGATATAAAAATTTTACGGGTCTTCACGCAACAAACATATTTTTGTTATATTAATGCTCTATCGTAAAAACGGTAACACATACACACATGTGTAAGCTCTATGGTCAAGCACGATCCGACTATCTTACCGATTCTATTGTTTGAACCAAAATATTCGGCACGAACGCCTTCAGATAAGACTATCAGATCTATATTTTCTGAAGGGTCGGCAACGCGCAAGTGGCCATAGGCTACGGTGACCGATTACCATCAGGCGGACCGAATGCATTTTTGCCACCTTAGTGGTATAAAAAAAAAGATCTGACTGTCGTGACGGTTACTTATATAATTCTATATAAGTAACCGTCCTTTTGTTTTGTTAATAATAATTTTGTATTGCCATTTGTTATGTGTGTGATTGCTTGATAGATGATTTCATGACAATTTATTCATGGTAGCTCAGCACGTGACCTTTTCTTTATCCTGTGACGTGACTTCATGATTATGTGATGACAAAATATTATAAAAGTTTCAAAATCCATGAGTATAGAGGACGGGTATATGATTCAATAAGTTGCGTCCTTCACCTTCAATGTTGCAGCCAGAGAGCTTTCAGTATATAACAATGTACTCTGTGCAGAGAACGGCTGTGCTATGTTTAGTTTACTGTGTGTAGTGTCCATATAATAAATTTTAAAAACTACTTGACATACGAAGATGATATATTTGACAGGTTAATTTCATATATCATATCAGATATCCACTACAGGGATGGGACAAACGTGGTTGAAAGTTACATAAATGAAATATATCAAAGTCCTACTTATATTTTTGACGTAATACGAGAGATATGTTTGATTAAAATGTTTATTTAATATTAAATTGTTAGCTCTCAAATATTTTCTGTCGGCAATAGTTTGTGTGTTGTGATGTTACTTTTGGTCAGCAAAACAGTGAAACAGTTAATAAATCTTATTTTTACTCACTTTTATTCTACATAAAAAAAAATGAATTTGGAACAATTGTTAAATTTTTTTAATTGTTATTGTGGTTGTTTTATGTCATTGTTCTCTTATCACCCGGTAATAATTATCAAATTTATACCAAATGTGATAAAAGTACATTTTATTTAAAAAAAATAGATTAAACTACACATGAAAACAGAATTCATCTCGGTCCTTTGTTACCCTCGCTCTGCTCTGGATTCTAGTCTCGCTACGCTCGGGCTTCTACTTTAGCATCCTTCGCTGGATGTGCTGGATGATTCTCACTTATGTATAATCTACTGTTGTTCTGCTAATAAATTTAATTTCCACTGCAACAAATGTGCGCAACATTTTGCCTACCTACTTTAGCGGTATGGTTTTTCTTTGACTGTTGACTGTTTTTGCTTTTAGATTGGCTTTTAGTATATTTTAAAAGTTTTCGTTTTCAAAAAGTTTTTAAAAGTGTGGATGGATGATTGTTATTATAACTTATTGTTGTTTTGTTTTATTATGGTGATGATTCTTGTGGCAACATGTATACAAATTGAACCAATGCAATGCGTGCAATGGTTCAGAAACTGTGTAGGTTACGTAGTAACCGTAGTAACTAAAATCTTAATAAAAAAACCAGCCAAGTGCAAGTCGGACTCGTGTCCATTATTTATAAACACAGCAAAAAAATCACATTAAATATTTGTTTTATTTTAATTTAATTGTTTGTTATTAAAATACTACTTGTTGCCGTTATCAATATCGAGCAATGACGAACAAAAAAAATCACGTTTGTTGTATGGAAGCCCCCTTAAATATTTATTTATTACTGTTCTTTTGGTTTTTGTTGTTATAGCGGCAACAGAAGTACATCATCTTTGAAAATTACAACTGTATAACTATCACGGTTCATGTGATACAGCCTAGTGACAAACGGACGGACAGCGAAATCTTTGTAATAGGGTTCCATTCGTATCCTCTGGGTAAGGAACCCTAAAAAGAGTCAGTAACTACCTATAGCGAATTTAAAGTTTTTCAAACGATACTCATCTGAAAATCAATCAATTAAAAACTAAACATTTAAATTGCAAATCACAAAAATATCTAGATTTAGGTAGTTCGAGAAACAACCGAACAGCATATGCCCGCAGCAGCCACTACAGGCTTCCCCTCGCTGGTTTTAGGGGCGTTTTGTTGACAAGCATTATACGCATTGAATGCGCCCAATGCTGTCTATGAGCACATTCGATCGTTTTGTTGACTAAAACTGAATGCGCTATGACGTCACTTCCGGACCTCATTCAACGCATTGGTTGCACATGCTCGTGAGGTAGAGTAGTGGATGCGCTAAATAGTGAACGGCCATTTGTTTGTTTACATTTGGTAAACAAAACGATTTCAATGGCTATGCGATGTCATAGCTCTCAATGCTTGTCAACAAAACGCCCCTTTTGTTACTTCGATTCGCTGTCGCCAGGCCTCTGTACCCTGCTAGAGCTATCCAACAAAACCCCACACTATAGGCTAGATGAGAAAAAAATATTCATCCCCTAATATATTTTTTTAAAATTTCATTTCACCTATTTGTAGGCCTTATTAATATTTATACCAATGCCAAATGACAGCTTTCTAGCACTAATAGACTCATAGCTAAGCAGCAGACAGACAGACGGACATGGCGAAACTAAAAGGGTTCCTTGTTGACTACGGAACCTTAAAAATTAGTAAAAACATTTTTTTAGTTAAACAGTTTTACTGAAAAAAAAAAACAGTTAATTCGATGAATATAATGTACTAAAAGCTAAAAAATAATTAGGTATGTAGGGCATTGATCAGATAAAAAATTACAACCGTGGAGCGTAGCCTAACTAAAGTAAATATGTAAATAGCCTTTATAATGATATAAGCGGTTGACTGTTGATAGATTATTTTTTTATATTTTTGACGTGACAACGTCTTATAAATTGGTTTGCCGGGTGACACTTCAAGAAACTGCGTTACGCTCCGCTCACGTTATGCGCTCACAATGACAGCGAGTGAGAGGCACGCGGCATGGTTAGCCCGCCTAAGAGCGAGAGAGACAGACATAAAAAGTGAAAGGCACAAGTTGTCACGTTACAATGTTAATAATATTACGATTAATAGCAATGGTTTTTAGGTTTTTTTATTATCTTTATTTTCAAAAAACTGTTTAACTTTTTTTATTTACTTTTTACTTATTTCATTTCAAGTTTTATGTAAAAAATCCACCATTCTGTGACGGCGGCCATTTAAGATTTACAATGTTACTGAATGTATGTAATTTTATTGTCATTAGAACTTAAGGTGTGTACCACATATGGGATTAATCTGACAACTGGAAGGAGGTTAGATTTCAATTCAAAAGGGCTAAATAAAATCGTTAAAGAACTCCAAAAGAAATTTGTTAGTATAAAAGGTTAAAAGAGGACTAAATTATTTGTACATTTATTTTTTAATTCTTTATTTTCATGTTTGTGTTCTTTCCCTTTCATTGTGCATTAGGTAAAATATTAATCTGTTGATGTTTGTTCTTCCTGAAATAATACGAGTTATTGCCCTATTCAGCCTGGGGCAGGTTACCCCACACACACAACTCGATACTAGAATTGATTGCTTTTTAAAATGCTAACTAAAAAAATCTTCTATGTCGTTAGAGTTTTGTTAATGCTATCCGAAGCTTGCGAGTTTTGCGAGCCGAAAATTCTTGGTGATTCCGGCTGACACTATTTGATATTTATATTTTACAGATTAAATAAAACAAAGTTTTTGTATTAAGTTTTTGTGTAGATAATAAGAAAGAACCTTAGGTATCACTATTAAAATCGAGCTTTCGGTAAACAAGTTCGAATTGTATCTGCTTTTTCAACGAGTTTCTTTAACTTTTTCTACTTTTAAACTTTTCTAAATTTATTTGGTATTCGCGTCAAGTTATTATAGAAAAATATCATTTAGGTTCATGTTGCTACTCAAAGTCTATTTTATTTATCGAGGTTTACTGTATCTTTATACATGTCTAATTACATTTCCATCTACTTGAGTGACATGAACTTTCAAGTTCCAAGAGCTGACATTTACAGTGCTATAGGTACGAGTTTATGCACTTACGTAATTTAGGTTTTAAATTTAAATTTCTTGTTACCGCTCGCCCTACTGAATTCTCACTGACACGCTGCTGGTGATTGTATTGGTTAATTATTTATAGTTACCTACCTTTAAAAAAGGAGGAGGCCCTGCGGTTTAATGTTTTTTTTATTGTTTGTTACCTCAGAACTTAGTCATTTATAAACCGATGTAAAAAAAGGGAGAAGAAAAAAGAACAGTACCATTTAAATTGATACAAATTAACAAATACATTAATCCGCCTTTAAATTTATTTACTGAAAAGTAAAAAATAAAAAAAATAAGCCCCTGAAGCAGACTTAGCCATATATATGTATGACAGAACATTCACATACATGTTTTATTTGCCTTGAAGTCGATTGCCAATGCCCTGAAATTCCCCTAAACCAGACATTCTGACAGCGCATTAAGCGACAGTTTCATTGCTGCCATCAGAACTGTTTTACTTGTCGTTATTTACGAATTGACGAATTTTCCGAGCCTGGGCATTTTTTTTTTAATTTAGCATTTGAGATTAATAATTTTGATAAACTGGTCAAGTGCCAATGGGACTTGTGCACCTAGTGTTCCATACACTTAATAGGAATTTAAAGGTTGTTTAAGCAATAAAAACTGTTATTTATTCTGTAATTAATACCTACAGATTTTCGGTTTTTTAACTCCGGAGATAGGTAAGGGGAAAACGATCATTTTTTGTACAGTTTAAGCCGTAGGTCGAAAATTATGTCATATAAAATTATAAACTAGTGGTTTGCTCCGAACTAAAAACTCGTGATTTTTGTTTCATAACTTCTAATGAACCCTATTCGCACGCTACTTAGGTTCGAATATTTAAAATTTCATGTTTATGAAATTAAAGAAATGAGGCAAGGAAATAAGTAAGTAACTGAACTATTACTTTACAATTTTATTTTACTGTTTTTAATTTGACTGAAAACACCATACGGTTAGGTAGTTTTATAATGTGTTAATCAAGCGCTTCTATTAAAGTCTATGCTGAAGCTCAGATGGGACTAAATTTAGTAAAATCAATGGCTGTCTCGAAATGTGCTTACTTTAAACGTAGAAAAGACTCAATACATAGCCTTCTCCAACCACCTCCTGATCTTCACATCATAGCCCACTCTTCCGACTGCCACACCATAAGTTCAAGTTGTTGTCCTATCGTAAAAAAAGCCCTTCGGTTAAATATCTAGGTGTTGATCTCGACCAAAATCTTAATTTTAAGGCACACATAGAATTACTATGCTCAAGAGTTCGTAAAATCATGTTTGTGTTTAAAAGCCTTAGGAATGTAGCCAAGGCACATGTTTTAATACTTTGCACTTGTTCAAAGTGTACTTACTTACTGTATAACGTCTTGGGGGGGGTGCTCCCAAAAGTTCATTGTTGCCTCTCGAGAGAACACAAAGACTTATATTGAAGGTCTCTTCGTTTCGTCCAAAGCTTTTCCTACGGAGCTTCGTGTGGTGTATTAACGGTACGGCAACTTTTCATTTTATATGGAACCCTAAATCAACACTCAATGCCAATTTCTGTTTATAAAAACCTAGCCGTGCGTAGATATCACTTAGTCTATAAGACAAACTCTTTAAGAAAACCTTTCAGTAACAGTTTTTTAACTTTTCTCGGACCATTTCTCTATAATAAAATAAATAAAAATCTTAATATGAAACTGCTCAATAGGTATCAGTGTAAGAAAACATTAATAAACTGGTTACAAACCCTTAATTATGATGAAACAGAATCGCTCTTAAATATAATTCGGTAATTATGGTGGTCGCCTGTAGCTTGGACCATACAGTTTCACGGGTTTAGTTACTTTCATAGGCTAAATTAACATATACCTACACTTACTTCTGATACTTCCGTTTTGTTTCAAACTTTATTTTACCTATGTTTTAAATAAATTGTAACTTAAAAAACTTATTTGTTATAGTTCAGTTGGCTAAACAGACTGGACAATTGAACTACTGCGATCCTTACTACAAATTTTACAGTGTATTAAAGTTCTTATTCTTTGTCAACATTACTGGGGAAGACACTGATTCCTGAAACACAGGAACTTCCTATATCGGGAATCAGGGAATACCCTTTGTTTAGTTTTAGTTACTAATAATTTATTTCTATGATATACCTAATTAATTTAAATGTATTTGATTATCTTTGTAAATATTAGAAAACAATGAAGAAAAAAAAAAAAGAAAACCAAACTAGGGCTATATACTCGTATATATATAGTTCTGAACCTTATAGATTTTTCGAACCCCACTTGGACTCCATTTCTCTGAAATCTTCTAATTAATACTGCTGTTCAAATTTGAAATTGGTCTAATCTTCTGCTTAAGAGGGCCTCCAACTGGCATATACATTTGCTTAATGGGCGTTAACCTGAAATCGACAATGTCAAATCTCAAATAGAGCCTATTTTTGTGGCAAAGATTTATTATAGATAGGCGAACAACTTAGCGTAAAAAGAAGAAAATAATTAATTACAGTTATAAGGTATATAAGTTCTATTACAGTAAGTTTCTAGCTTTATAGTTACTTAACATTTCATTAAATAAATTGTGTTCCCGCTACTAGTTGATAATGAGTTATGAAATAAAAATAGAAAAACGAGAGGTTCGGCCGTTATTTTTTTAAAGTGATGTTTTAACAAATATATTTAAACAAATACAGTTTTTTACTAATTAAAGAATGAAAAAAGCCATGGTTCTTTTTTTCCGGTTTGAAACTTGCAATAGGACAGTGGAATCGATTTTTAAAACGAGCAGAAAACTGCACATTTAATTAACAGCAACGAAACTCTAGTACCTAATCGTCCTACCGTGCATGCCTCCTCATATGTATATATACATACATACAAACGCCGATTCTTCCCCCTGTCGACTCGATGCAATTGCTGGTTAAATAAATGGTTTTGAAATATGAAAAATCCGTTACAGATTTGGACCCCCATTTTGGGGTCTATTTCTTAAATAAAATATTTTTTTATAAGTTTAGGGTACGCCACGTACCTGTCTCTCTGTCTGGAGCTCTTTCTTTTAGACCGCAGTAGGTAAGTAGAGCCCTGAAATTTTCACATAACATGTGATAATATGATTTTCTTACATGCTGGATTACTGCGTTTTTCCCAAAAGCGTGACCTTCAACGCGTTCTAAGGCCCGAATCGGGGGCAGTGTCACTACTATACAGACCCTTAGGTCTTTGTATTATTATAGCGAGGTACAGCAGTCGCGCTCGGACTATCAAATCTTATAGACTGTGGTAATACCGGCCAACTAGGTACTCCATCCATGGTATAGTATCTAATGGTAACGGTTAATAATAAAAAAAGTAAAATTCAAGTTTATTTTAAAAAATCGTTGTCTCTGGCGCCATCTATCTGTTTCCAACCACACTGCTTGGAAAACTGACTGACACAGTTTGTTAGTCGGTCTTCACTGAAAAGTTAGTATAAGAGTAAGCGTAAGAAAAGTTAACTTTTAAATATTTCTTGTTAGATGACGCTATGCGTTTTAACCTTTACCTAGGTGTTCTGTGCCTGAAATTAAAAAACGAAACACGTATGGAACCATTTTGGTGTTCGTCTGTCTCTGGTACCTAATTTTATTCAAAATTATTTGAAGTACAAGACGTACATTGTGCTGTGAATGTTTGAAGCATATGCCCTATTATTTATAGACGAAGTTTTTAAAAACAAATTTTAATTGTGAAAATCATTATGATAGTTTTTCGATTCTGAGCAGGTTTTGGTAGTGCAGTTGTCGTAGGCATCTGGTTACATTAGCCAGTTTATTGGACGCCTAAGCAGATCGTCAAGTATCAAGAAAGGAACAGAAATCGCAGTGTATAAGTCATGTATTCTGGCTTAGGTTCAGTTTACGTAGATGCGGAGCGAGCGGAGCTTTCCAGTCAAGTTTTATATAATAATCTGTTCAGTTATATGATAATTTATTTTTAATACTTAACTATCTGCCTAGGTGCCCAATTAACTGGCTAATTTAACCAGATGGCTGCGACATATCTACCATGATCGTTTTTAGAGTTCCGTACCCAGAGGGTGCCTACGAAGCCCTGTTTCTAAGACTACGCTATCTGTCTGTCTGTCTAATAGTCTGTCAGCTCTATCTTTTAGTTCACTTAGTAGGAAAGTAGAAGCCTGAAAATTTCACAGAATATATTATGATATTATGGTAGATTTTCTAACAAATAATAAAAATATAACTTTTGTTGTTGTACGATTTGTTGTTAAAACAGTAATAAATACAAGATTTAAACTTATAACAATTATAGTGTGAGCTCTATAAAATAACCATAAATAATTAAAACCGGTTAAGTACATTTTGTGGTGGTACAGAACCCTCAGTACGCTAGTCAGACTCGCATTTGGCCGGTTTATTACTATTTTTTAAGAATAATTCAAAATATTAGGAGACCCATCTCTCTTAAAGTACAACTCCAATACTTAAATACTCATTTATTTTTTTTATAAATACTTATGTTTTAAAAGACCTTTATTTGAATTTTGAAGCTAACCGTTTTTAAAAAATGATCCCCTAGTATTACTAATTTGTATGAGAATTCCGATATTTTATACATAAAACCATTAAAGTTTTAAAAGCTCCCTAGTTTGAAATAAAGCCCTAAAGAACGGAGCTAACTTCATCTATTTGGAAACTAAAATGAAACGAGTAGGCTGCTGTTTAAATATTGTGTAGTAAGGTTAAGTAGTTTAATAGGCTAAGAAATGTACCTTAAAATTGTTGATCAAGATTTTCAGCGAAGTGAGCTTTCTTCGCCGTCTTTAGAAATGATGGGAATTACATTAAAACGTGCCATTCAAAAAGAAATGGCACGTGGATTTCTTTATTCGCGTGCCGCGTTCGTAGAAGTCATAGACGTAGGGAACTGGACAGCGTATTCCCCTGCCAGCTGTAAAAAAAATGGTGGTAAAAGTACGTAAAGTAAAAGTGTAACAGGGACGAAGTGAACGTGTGGTGTTATGAAAAAATATATCACGGGTTAATTTTGTCTCGTTCTAAAGCGTGGCCAATTGCGTAAACCTATTGCGCAGACCATAGGACAGATTACAGATCTCGAAGTCTATGGTGGGAATAAACATCGAACTGGCCAGCACAGGCAAAAACAGTCTATATTTTGCCGAGATTGCTTATAACCATTTCTATTTTATGAATATAAAGTTAGTTAATTAGGCTTTTCCGTCCACATTTGGTTCCATCCAATTTTTTTTTAATTCAGCTTAAAGTAAGATTAAAAAGTAAGATTCTATATCTTCGATAGCGTTTATTTTTAGATCTAATGTAAGGAAATATACATTAATAACAATTTGTTTGGGTTATTTGACGATAAGTTATAAGTTGCATGTTTTTTAAAAATTGACACGTCGCGCGTAGTGAATCCTAATTTGAATAAAAACATTTGACTTTGACTTTAGTGACACTGATACAATTCTAAGGTTGAAATGCAAATGAGTACTGGCTTATATTGCATCTTGCAATCACGGCTTGCAATAAAAATCACGTGCAACGAAATTGATTTAATACGTAGTAAAAACTGTACTTTGTTCCTTTAAACCTTTTATGGTGTTAACGAACAATATGTTCTTTATAATAAAACTAGATTTTGCCAGCGGCTCCGCTCAACCTAAATTCGGTTATAAGCGTAGAACTCCTTAATTATACTATAGCTATAGTTCGTTTAAGCTCGGTTATAATTATTCCCGTGGGAATTTTTAAATTTTCCGAGATAAAAAAGCCTATATGTTAATCTGGATAGTAACAAATATGTGTGCAAGTTTTCAGGACGATCCGTTGAGTAGTTGGCGAGTTATAAAGTAACAAACATTCATCCATCCATCCAGACATAGTTTCACAATAAAAATAAGCCGGCGGCGGTGCGCCATGAAAAATTGCACGGCGCTGGCGTAACGAGCTTTTTTGAGCTAGTTTTGAAAAAAATCTTGTATAGGCTTAGAAATTAAGATAATCTGAAGAAAATACCCAGCATTTGTTTAAAAAAAATAAAGTTTACTCAAAATTACTTGTTGTTTGTTGTATGGGGGCCCCCTTAAATATTTATTGTATTCTGTTTATTAGTATTTATTGTTATAGCGGCAAAAGAAATACATCTTCTGTGAAAATTTCAACTGTCTAACTATCACGGTTCATGAGATACAGCTCGGCGACAGACGTCTTCCTCATCCAGAAAATGTTCATCAAACCCGTTATCCGCACCCCTTCGATTGCGAACTATCGCATCGTCCGTGATCAATAGGGGACTATTGGAGGTACTCTCATCTATAACAGACGCTCCCTGCATTCCTCATCAATGGATCCTCGAACGGTGAAGTGGAGCGCTTATCATCTCTGCCATACAGGATCCTCTGTCCCCTGTTAAGGTCAAACAGGTCATCAAAGACCTACGTCCCCGCAAAGCCCCCAGTATACGATACCCTAAAGCGCCTTCTTGAACGCTGCTATCGAAAATTGCATTTTTCCTTCTCAATGGAAAGATGCAATTGTTATAGGCATCCACAAGCCAGGGAAAGCTCGTACCGAGCCTGCCGCTCACCGCATCAGTTTACTAAAGTCCCTTGGTAAACTTTACGAATGCCTCCTCCTCGCTCGCTTACGGAACGCTTTAGTCTCCAAAGACATCTTAATCGACGAGCAGTTCGGCTTCCGCTCTGAAGACTCGTGCGTCCACCAAGTCCTCCGTATCACGAATTACATTATCACTGGCTTCCAACCAGAATTAAGTAAGCCCCGTTACACGCGCGCTGTCTTTGTCGATATAGCGAAAGCCTTCGACGAAGTCTGGCACAACGGTTTAGTTTTTAAACTGTACAAATATCAGTTGCCAGACCACCTCGTAATCATCATACGAGACTATTATTTTGTCGCACCGTAGATTTCGCTATAAAGTCGAAGGTCTTCCCCTCGTCCTATACAATCAGGAATACCGGAATCCGAGCAAAAATCGCGAATAGTCTAAATCTTTACAACACTTGCATACGCTGGTGTCGTCTATGCGTCGTCTCTATGGCCAGTTATACACGTCGACATTGAAAACAGTTGGCAGTCCAGCTAAAGACCCTAGAGCTAGACTTACCCGACAATATACTGAAGACATCTCAGACCTCAGCATGTACAAAATTAGTATGGCCCTCAACAGCTTAAAAACGATACGGGACCGAGGGGCGCAGGAGGCGTGGTGGTGGTATTATCCAAAAAAGGTCACAACTGGGTCTGAATAATTACATACCGTGACTATCCCGTATTGACTATCGGTATAACGAGGTGCTTAGGTGCTCCAGGATCAGAACTCGAAACCGATCCAACTCCAGAGGGGTGTGAGACAGGGAGATGTCATATCTCCGAAACTATTGTTTAATTACTTAAAGAATTTATTCTCATTAGGACATTTACAATAAGCCACTTACATGAGAACAAGAAAAAAGAAAATTAAAAGATTAAATAAAAACTAGCAGCCGTGCGAGCGCTTCCCTCGGTTTCCGTTTAGCCATTCATTTCATTCATAAATCCCTTTTCGGTCTCACTCGGCGCCGAATTTCGAACAGTCGGCGGGGCGCCTCTGCGCGGCGGCGCGCACCTCTAGTATGTACCTACGTTTACAGCTCCTCCTTGTGATGATGATGAGTAGACGATTAGGAGCAAAATTGGAGTAGGTGATCATGAATATATGTGATGTTCTTGATTTACGTAAGTAGGTGATGGTAAAAAGGAAGAAAAGATAACGGACTCACTCTGTGTGTATGTTTTCTGCTTCGAAAGCTCAAGTTGAGGAATAGTTGACGGATTGATAGGTGCAGTGTGCCAAGTGTGAGTTTTTCCGCGTTTGTAACTCAACTATCGCGTTCGCGTATTTACTAAAAGTTCGATGAGAAGAAACCGTCTCAAAAAGCGTTCGTTAGAGGCGCTCTTTCATTTCCGTACATGTATTTCGTTGACGCGAAAGCGATAGTAGCGTTAAAAACTGTTTCGTTTTTAGATGTTAAAAAGTGATTTTTTCTGTGCCTTTGTTATCCACGGGTGGAATATATGCGCAGCCTACACATATATTCGCCTATAGCCTAGCCTATGCATATTCTGATACATCAGAAAATATATGCAATTTAATAACCTCTGGTGAATCACAAATAACTTAACTTGGTACAATAGGGTATGGTAAATTATCATATAGTTGACCATAAAATATGCAAGTCAGTTATAAGGCTCTCATCCCACGAACATTTTAAAATCCATGATTTTTGTAGAAGTATTTTTGCTTAAAGCACAGATTATATAATACTATACTAGTACAGATACCTCATCCCATACAATGAAATGGGACCGCCGTAACTCGGGCTATTTTTCGGGCTATTTTGTTTAGCCGCTAGATGCCGTAAGTAGCAGCGGGTCGAAAATATTAGCTAACGACATCTAGCGTTTCTCGTTGAATACCTTCTGTTATATTTGTAACTGGTTCTTTGAAGTCAATAGATGGCGGTCTAATACCTAGCTACATATCGATCCATACGACAAAACATCGCGTATCGCGATCCTACATATTTTTATCATAATGTAGGAAGACAAGGAAGTTTATTGCGAAATAGTCTCGAGTACTCGGATCTTGCATTTTTTTGGGGAATGTAAATGTAAATGAATGTACATTTTACCTCTCAAGATTTAGAAAAAGTTTTGTGATCAAATTATTTTTTGAAAATCCTATGTTTTTGTGTTAGTTGCTAGTATTTAGTGGGTGTTGAGTTTAAAATTTTAAAATGAATTCGTATTATCATAAATATATGTAATAATACGTACAAAAGAGTCGTGATAAGGTGACCGAAAGGTGGTTGAATGTTTAGGTATCTAAAATTCCTGAGATATTTTTTACTAGCTTTTGCCCGTGACTCCGTAAAATAACGTAGCTATCGTCGAAATTCACATTTGGTTAGGGCACATGACTAAACCTACAGAAAGCTTCAAACAACCGGCGCTAGCGAGAGCACTACTACAAGCACGGGTATGTGTGCGTGACCTGTCACTGACACAGCGCGCGTCAGTGGAAAAAGGAATAAAAAGGAAATTTCCTTTTTTACATACCTAAAAGATCTTGACCTATATTTTTTTTAATCTAAGTTGACTCAATAATTACTTTAGGAAGGTGAATGTTAAAAAACGTAGGTACGTAGGTAGGTACCTACGATAATAATGATACATATAAACATGCATATATTAATGTATATATGCATAATTATATTATTGGTACCTCCCTTTTGAATACAAATTAAATAATAGATCTTAGTTAGGGTTCCATAGCCAAATAGCAAAAAGGTCCTGTATAAATTTATGACATACGTCCGTCTATCCGTATGTCACAGCGTTATAATTCCGCTATCTTTGCATATGTAGATTGTGATGAAATTTTACAGGAAAGTCTTATTTGAACCACCAAACAGATTTGTAATGAAATTAAGAAAAAATATTTAGTGGTAGCTCCATACATTAAACTGAGGTACGAAATCGATATCAGCTATCAATTGATTTATTTTACTAAATGTGTCAGTTGAAAACATTACCAGCTTAGGAATGATTCTTGAAACGTTGTTCTAAGCTATCCAGTCTGGTGGGTTATTTAGTCATGTGGTTTGGGGGTCTAGTAAGCAACATTTACCTATGCTATGCATATGCATTTCTATCCGACAGCCAAGTTAACAATAACTGACTTTAAGTCGCAACCGCTAGTGGTAGGTGTTTTTTTTCAACGGCAATTTCGCTCGAAAACCGCAAATCAATGTAGAGTTTAGCCGTTTGGCACACAGGTACTTTAGAGCAAAATAATAATTTTGAGCCGTAGTTCCTCAAAATATGCCCTTAAGCAATTTGGAAAATATTAAAATTTAGTATTTTTTTTGAATTTTTGAATATTGCAACGTAAGACGGTTCCTTAAACTTCAGATCTTTATGAGACTTATGTGGAACTATACTGTACCCAGCTGCTTCTGTTAATATTTTGAGGAACTGCGGCTCAAAATTATTGTTTTGCCCTAAAGTACCTGTGTGCCAAACGGCTAAATTCTACATCGATTTGCGGTTTTGTTTTTGCGTACCCCCAGGACTACGCCGCCTGCCAGCGGGTCGAACGAAACATGTAATGTTTACTTCGCTTAGTAGGTATAGTATTTTATAATCTGTGACTTCGCATTGTTTCTTGATTTTTGTTTTTGCCGTGATTTTGTGTAAAAGAAAGTTTCATGTATTGATTTTTTTATAACAATTGTACAATGATTTCCTTTAAATCAAGTGTAAGCAGTGCCAAAAGATAATTTCTCATGGTGGGCAGGGAAAAACAGAAAATACTACGAGTATGAACAACCAATAATGTCAACCAACCCTGATACCTCAGCTAGGCTCTATGATTAAATGTTCGATCGACCACAGACAAGTTCTGCCAGTCGCAGTCCTAGTCGGCGCTCTTTGCCGAATAGTCGCCAACTTGTCGCCGACAACGAAAGTGGCCTGATTGTCAGCTTTACCGACTAGTCGGAACATCCCTACTTTTAAGTGACTTATTGGCTTACTAGCTGTCCCGGCGAACGTTGTTCCGCTGCCGTCCCTCTGTACCCGGCGAAAGTTGGTTTTTACCTATAGTGCCCGAGTCCGGCTCGCACTTGACATATCGAGATAAAAACTATCCTATCTTTTAAGTTGGATCAAATAACAGATATTTACGAAGTTTAATCAAAATCGGTTCAGTAGTTTAGGAGTCCATTGAGGACAAACATTGTGACACGAGATTTATATATATTAAGATTTTCTCGTACACTAATCGCTTCAAGTCTGCCTATAAAAATTTGAGTTCCCTCGATTTCTGCAGGATTCCATCATTATATCCTGACCTAATGACCATGGGACCATCTGGGAAGTATACTCTTTAAAACAAACAAGAATTTTCCGAATCGGTCAAGGCGACTTCGAGTAATCGGAAAACATACATAAAAAAAGATTTCGAAGAATAAGGAACTTCCTTCTTTTTTGAAGTCGATTAATAACTAGTCACTTAAATAGACGACAATACTTCCTAAACAACTCATGATATCTGTAAAGTCAAAGACAGATTAAAGCGTATTTAATTATTTATGAGTAAAATAAAACTTCTTTTAATATACCTACTTTCTGTTTTACTAGTTTATGAAATATCGTCGTTTATGTAAGTGACTAACTAGTTTTTATTACCAAATTACCAAATACCAATTTTGTTGTATACCAAAACCTTCTCCAGAATGTAACAAATACTTTTCTGAAAACCGTATCAAAATCGGTTCAGCCAAACACGAGATAATCACGGACAAACATACATATGGGTCAAACTGAGAACCTCCCTTTTTTTAAATTGGTTAAAAATGTAAGCGCTATTATCTGAAGTGTTTTCAATTCTAAAATAGGTGCACTTGTGCGATGGCATGCTGTTCTTCAAAAGTGAGCTATCCTTTTCACAAAACAATTGTTTAAGAACTTAGACGCATTCGACCCAGGATAAAACTAAAAGAAACAAATTGTACTGAGGTCGAAGTTCACGCTTGCGTGCGTTTGTTTTATAATATATCTAAGTATTAAGGGGGGTAGATACCAAATATGTTTTTTTAATTTGGTTGGTAAGTACCTACATCTATTCATATTATTTAGTGACACTTTTGTGTGTCGCTGTCAAACTCAGAACATGCGAACAGCGTCATCTAACAATCAATAGTGAAAATTTATTAACTAAAACGGCACGTAGTTCAATTCATTGCCGCTTAAAGTACAACGACCTCATTCAATTTATGTAAAATTTCGAAAATTTAATAAAGGCGCCCATTACTTCATTTTTGTTAGCTTAAGGGACATTTTGATATTAAAACAATATTTTTTAAGGGTCGGTTACTTTTCTTTTTCAATAAAATAACAACCTAAATAACAAATCGATACACACAACGCCATCTATTGATATGAATTTAAATCATTTCTGTTTTGTTTGGGATAAGACCCCGTGCTTAAAGTAAGCGTGGTCCAACTAATTCTTAAGGATCAAAAACTTTCGAAGTGTATGTAGGATATAATATGGAGCGTTTGCTAATATTATTTGTTTTTTAGGGTTCCGTACCCAAAGGGTAAAAAACAGGACTCTATTACTAAGACTCCGCTGTCCGTCCGTCCGTCTGACACCAGGCTGTATCTCATGAACCTTGATAGTTAGACAGATGAAACTTCGCACTTGGCCGATTTAAAAATATAATTTTTCTGATTCCAATTCCCAGATTAGACCTAATGTCCTTGATGAAGTTATTATTACTAGTACCTATTTACACTAATATTATAAAGAGGGAAAATTTGTAATTTTGTATGTTTGTAACGAATAAACTCAAAAACTACTGGACCTATCACCATTAGATTGCTACATTATCCCTGAGTAACATTGTCCGTATTTATTACTAGGAAAAATTAGGAATCCCTAATAAAAGTTCAATAATGTAACCCAAAAATTTGCCATAAAATGTCTCTCATCGCAGGCGCTGCGAAAACTATTGATGATAGAACAAAAAAATGTTCTACAATATAAAAAAACATATTGATATCTATAAAAAACTTCGCGATACCATATGTCCAACTATTGGTATATTTGTCACTATAAATACTTTTTTACATTTAAAAAGTTGATAGAAATGCCGACCAAAATCAGACCATGTTATGCATACATTAGTATAGGCCTTATCTTAATAAATCATTTCGTATTTAAAACTGTTTCAATACCTGTAGAGTATTTTTTTGAATAATTCAAATCGGACATTCCATTCAAAAGATATTATGAATTTAAAAATGACAATCTAAACAAAATACTAATAAAAAACCACGCTGCCACGTGATCGGCTCACACGCACCCTCTTTGCGCGGCGGACGCAACCGACATTGTATATTTTGACTTTTTTCAAGGAAAAAACTTTGAGAATAAAAAAAGGCTTACAGATAAAAATATAAATTTTAATTTAAAAAAAAAACCACCTACGTCATGCATAAAGATACATTTACTCTTTTATCCCCAAATTAAAAAAAAAATAAAAGTCCACCTGTGCGAAACCTGGATGGGCCGCTAGTATTAAATCTAAATTCTCATTATGCCTGATTTCGTTATTAATGTCTTCTTTTTGATTTAACTTAAATTGACTAATTTTATTTGAATTTCTGCAGATTAAACTGAGCTGAATTTTGAATTCTGAAGCACTTAAACTTTCTTTTGGCCTAAATAAAAAAAAAAAAAAAAAGTACGGTTTACTCGTTACCCGTGCTATAATGTTGCAAGTTAATACTTTATGAAACGAGTTGCTGAAAATACTACTTATATGACACTAGATTTGATTTCTTAATTTGTAAATTAAAGTACTTACGGGAGTACCACATAACATACCACGATATTTTTTGAGTAAATAAATGTAAACAAAAAAGTAATCATATATTAAGAAAACAAATGCCTGGGATACCAATCTACCTAAACTGTTTAACTTTCTTCGGTACGAAAAACATTGACTTTTCTGTTAACGCTTAGGGGAGCAAAAAGGTCGGTAATGGCGAATTCAACATCCGTTACATTGTCTTTTAATAGAAAAGGTCGTTGCGAACTTTAGCTTAGATTGGTCTTTCAAAAATATCCACAGACAGTTAGTATCTTTTGATTTCCTCAGGGAAATATCTGCTTACTACAATTGTTATTCGCTGAGTAAGGCAGTCTAATAAGTAGTTTACATAATAAGAACTAGGTTCTCAGTATTTCTTATTTCTGAAATACCAATGTCGAAAGAAGTAAAAAAGAACAGGGTATTAGGAATGTAAGACTTGCTTATTACAAGACTAGCTGGATTGCCGTGAAGTAAATAGCACTCCTACAGAAAGTCTTCCTTGCTAACTTTTACTTATTGCCCTCAGAGTAGTCAAAATGGCGCACCGAGGCAAGGGTTTCGTGCCACCAAGAAAGCACAAGTCCGTCTCGTACTTGACCGATTTTTGTAATTTGTTGTTTTATAAGCTATAATATAAAATCTAGCATTCTATGTGTATGTCATCATGTTCAAATGTACCCATGTAGGTCTTAAGATACTTATCGTATTTTGACAAATGAGGTGTCATTAGCTTTGTCTTAGTGGTCTGCGTGTCATAGATTATATGTCGTCTCATAAAACCTGAAATAGCGAATAAAAAGAAGAATAAAGAACTCGATAAAAAGTAGTCAAAATGTGTCGTGTTTGATATCAAATAAAAATTCCAAATACATATCTAACTGGTAGCTATATCGTCTTTAACTTTAAGTAAAACTTAGTTAGTCCTTAGAATTTTAACTTTAACTTGTTATTTATTGCGTATAAACACTACTGTAGAAAACGAAAATATTCAGTTTAGTAATGTTTTACTTTGCAGTATAGTACTTTTTATGACAATTTTTCTAGGGTATGAGGTGGTGATGAGGCAGATATTTGAAGGTTTAGAAGTATTATTAATAATTATAATTTAAACGTTAAATGTATGTGTTCTGTATTAATATATTCAATGATAATAAAATAATTATAATTATAACATTTTGACAACTATAAAATAAAGTTGAAGTATGTATTTCATTTTTCTTAATTTTATTTTAATATATCCAAATATAATACTTACCATCATAATAATATAGCAATAAAGGGGCATACTCCGTATTAGAGCGGATAAGCGAATTCAGCGTAGCGTGAGCATGAACGACAAGCGGAAATCTTCGAGCATACTCCGGATTTACATTGGAGAGCTTGGATAGGTAAGTTACTTAATTAAGCTAAATTAAGGTATTTACTTATACTTATTTAATTTCAAATAAATAAAATATAAAACTAAAAAATTTCATTCCACGGGGATGTTCCTGCAATCAAAATGTTAATATCAACTTGGACGTTCTGAAATTTTTTTGAATAAGCGGAACCACAATCTATTGCCAATAGTATATTTTTTATCTTTAGTAACGTGAGGTTTTTAGGGTTTTATCGATATTTTATATAAACAAACCATTTTTTTTTAATTGATATAGTAAAAGTACTAAAGGGTTAATTCAAAGTCAACATCTACGTAATATTTTACTTGTAGAGCAAGTGGTTTAAAAAAATCTTTTAATCTAGGTGTTCTTGGAGGAAAATGAAGAAACCGATGAGTGAATTATATTTAATAAATACTAGCTTTTGACAGCGGCTTCGCCCTCCCTAAAGTTTGTTATAGCAAGCTACACCTGCATCTATAGTTTGTTGGTGGAATTCAGATATAATTACTCCTACGGGAACTATTGAATTTTGCGGGATAAAAGTAGCCTTTGTCCTTCTATATCTCTGTGAATATCAGCTCAATTGGAAGCTCTGTTCTGGCAGGATAAAGTAACAAACGTTATAGTTATTCCATTATGAAAAATAGCCTATGTCTTTTCCCGTGACTTAATATTTCTTTTATATCCATACTTAATTTCAAATTAATCGGTTCAGCGGTTCCCGATCCATTCAGTGGTTGAAGCAATATTAAGTAACAAACAACCAAACATCCAAATTTATAATATTAATGGGATAGCTGGTATTCAATCAATTTTGCTAGCCGCTCCACCCGGCCTTAAATTCAGTTAACGGCATGGAACAACTTAATTGTAGGTACTAATGAAGTTTTCTATAGCAAGCTTTAGTTCGTTTATGCTCGGTTAAAGTTATTCCCGCGAAAACTTTTAAATTTTTGGGGATAAAAAGTAACCTATGTGTTAATCCACGGTGTCAGCTGCTTCAATACCAATTTTCATCAGAATTGGTCTAGCTGCTTGAGCGTAAAGAAGTAACAAACATACTAAAATACCTTTCGCCTTTATATATTATTATATAAATTTGTGTAAAGTGTGATAAAAAATAAGGTGCAAGAATAAGCTAGTTTATTACAAGTTTATATGGTCTCTGCCTACCCCTCTGGGAAACAGGCGTGATGTTATATATGTAATAACACGATTCAATAATTGATTTTAATGAATCATTGAATGCTAGTGATAGTATCATTATTCTGAATTTCATTCAGATTCGATTAATTAAAGAAGGGTTTAACCGACAGAAGTTTAATTAAAATTTTGGTAGGAAAAGTTTAATTTGCACGCCACGGACGAAGAATTTCACAACCCTAATTATCTGCAAGCTCAGAGAGCACAATTTATTTAATTTGGGATGATAAAATATGTCAATGATTATGTACGTACTTATATTCTTTATTACAATTTTTACTTTTGATTCATAGAGGTACGTATGTATTATTCAATAAGAAAATAGATGAATAAATAAAACCAAAAAAAGTTTTGCAAATATATTAAAAATGAGTCCAAATGCTGATACCTTCTACGATATTTTTTCCGATAGTCTTTCCAAAGTTTTTAAATTTTTCTCAAGAATAAAAAGAAAAAAATATATTCTGATATTTCAAACTATCAAAACCTACTACTGAATTTTTTTCGCCCTTTTTTTAATGTTCTTGTATTTGTAAAGTCAAAACCACCACCACCACCAAACCTTTTTGGTTTGCATATCAACTATTTTCTAATAAAATCAATAATTTAACTTCAAACTCACTAAAAAGTAAAAAATAAGCCCCTAAAGCAGACTTAATGACAGAATATTTAGCTAAATTTTTTATTCACCTTAAAGTCGATTGCTTGATCCACGGGTTAACCATTTCATAGGTATCTATGTCTGTAATAATTTTCACTATGGGTTTATAAATGTCAGAGTTCTAATGTAACAAACCTTAAAAAGCAATAAAATCGAATTTAGAAACTTCTTGAACTACTTTTTTGAAGACGGTTAACAAACTTGTAATTTCAAGCTATTTATATGCTATTCGGTGATGGAATACATCGTAAAGAAACCTGCATACGTCAAGAACAAAAAAAGACGTATGTGAAGTCCACAATCCGCACTGGGCCCTCGTGTGGACTATGGCCCAAATAACCCTTGCTTATGACGTATGAAGGCTGGCAAAGATTTATATACAAGCTGTTTGTACATTGTGTCATTCGTGGCACACATTTAGGGTTGAAAAATCTAAGCATCCTTACATCCCTTAACGTATAAAGTTTTAGTTATTATTATTATTTTACTTTTAGTTCTTATTATTATATTAATTATTATATATAAATTATATTTTAAAACAACAATTTTCTTTTTGGCTATCGGATTAACTAATGACAAGAAGAGTGTAAACTCCCACGGACCCTTAGGAAGGCATGTCGAGTGTCATTAAGCGAATAGCTGACCTATGCGCAAACACTTCGACAGGGACGCACGGACTCTTTTGAAAAATATCCTAAAACCTGCAAGGTTTTATAAAATTACTGTCTAAAGTAACTTTTATAAAATTGCTACAATTTAAGTGGAAGAATAAAATGCAAATAAAAAAACGATGTCTGTCTACCCGTCGGACTTAACTATTTTTTTACTGAAAGAAAGACAATCCCTTACAAACCTATTAATTATCTTGCGCGAGAAGTGCTGAAAGCTCTGAGCTTAAAATCACGATAATTATTATTGTAGGGAGTTTTGGCAGTGTTGACTCTTTTTATACAGTACCTAAGTAAATAGAGTATACAATGTAGGTACTCCGTGACTTTTTACAATTTAGTTATTTGTATTATAGTTACTTAATTGCATGCATACATCATCTAGCTTTTAAGAAATGGATAAACACATAACAATTAAATATATAATTAAAACAATTTATTCTAAAATATTATGGAGGGTTATCAGTCTGAATTATTAAAATATTTTTATAGGCCATAGCGGCAATAACTAAAGTACTTACACAACCTTGTTGCACTTCGTTGCGCAAGATAATAGGTATGTAAGAACTTGCCCTATGGTACAGGACCCTTAATTTTATTTTTACAATGTTAATGTATATTTTTGTAGCGTGTGTAATTATCTGATGTGCTGAATTTCAGCTTTGTAAACTATAAGTCAGGGACTGAAATAGCGTGACATATACACGGACTTATTAAAACTATAGGAACGTGGAGATAATAAATATCACAAAAACAACATACAATTGTCACTCATATGGGCGTTCTTTGCTCGTACCTACTTTTAGGTTAAGGTGTATTGTCATGGTCTTTGTGGCCCTCGCAAATGGAATCCGAATTGAGAATGACTAGTGTTTATAAAATAAAATAAACCGATACAGCGTGATCACAAAAATCCTAACGCTACAAAGGAAAAAAAATGTCTGATAATTTGTTTAATGGAGCCTAGCACGTGCAGATGACGCATCTGTCAAGGCAGCGTGAAATCCAATAACATTGCTAATCTACAACGCTCGTGCTAAGCGGGAATTTGTGGGGTGTATTTAATTCTTTTTTAAAATACCTACTTAAACTTTTTTTTTTGTTTATTACTAACTAACCGAGATATATGCCAACTTTTTTATCACCAGACTGCGCCCGAAGGAGGGTCATGTTTTTCGAGTGTACGTTTGTATATTTCTTTGGCACGCCTTGTAGCCTAAACGGCTTGATGGATTTCAGCTTGAGAGACGCTGTTAGATTCGTTTATTGCAGATAGCACTACCAGCCGCTTACTGGTAGTGCTATCTGCTAACAGCACTACCAGACATTTAAATATTTTAAAGTACAGTCGTGAACAAAAATACTTATTATACTTATTAGATACTGGGTACATAAAATTCTTAAGAAATCAAAATGGCGGATTTCATGTACAGACTTATAAATAGTCAAGTACGACTGAAAAAAATAAATAAAAAACCCGACTGCAAAAACAACAGAACTAAACAGAAATTAAAACATAACAAATATTTCACTATAAGCAGGCGGGACTCATTTTAATGCAAGTTCAAAAAGTGTACAGGTTGCTAACTAACACTATAAAGTAGTTACCTTGAAATGAGTTCCGTTTGTTTATAGTTAAATATTTGGTATGTTTTAATTTGTGTTTTGTTTTTGCAGTCGGGTTTTTTATTTATTTATTTCTATTTTACTTATAACTCTTAACATATCAATAATAAACAAATTATTATCATTATCAGCCCGTACCAGTTTTTGTAAACTAGTCCATAAATAAAACGTATATTTTGACTTGAAAAACAAACTTCATAAAGAGAAAGATGCCTTGCATGCGGTATATATGCCCTAGACCTTTTTCTTCATCCCCATGAATGCCCTTTGCAAGAAATATTTTAAATATATATATGTATTTTATTAAATTTACATATACATTTTAAACGTTGACAAAATAAATATTTTTATTAAAAACACTAGGGCAATTAACCATGTTAGGTACAAAAATAAAATCATCTGAAAAACTTTTTGATCATTGGACGATGTTACTGCTTAACTAAACATAAACAAAAATAAAAAAATTAATTTAAATACTAAAGAGATCAATAATCTTAGGTACAAAAATATAATTCTGCAAACTACTTAGACATTTTTGCAACAATAAACTTCATACGCCCACTGTTTGCTATATCATTTATCTTGCATTTCTTCTATAGCTGCAGCTAACATGTCTTCGGTACAAGTTATGGACGCCAGTTTTACGCTTGTTTTTCAAAGCATTTTCAATCTGAAACATATAACATAAACTAAAGTACGGCAAGGGATAGCTGTCTTTAAGGGCGACTATCCCAAAACATATCGGGGTATACATACACTTTCACAGGGAGGGGTGCGTTCAAATTATTTTTTGTTATTGCGCCTTACATTTAATTTAATTGTAAAATTACCCTATACTAGTTACCTATATAAAAATGGGATAGCCAAAACCATAAAATGCAAGATTCTGCATGTGTAAAGGGCATAGGAGGGTCAATGTGAATGAGAATACCCATCATTTGCATCATGCCTTTTTGACTTGCGAAATGCATATAAAAAAACTAAAACGTACTTCACGTCGTTTTACATTCCGTTCCATTAAAGATATAGATTTTAATATTTTTAATAGAGAAATTAATGCGATCGACTGGGATTCGGTTACGCACTTGTCAGACGTAAACCACATGATATCTAGATTTAATTTTATAATACTTACTTCTTTCGATTTCTTTGCTCCGGTAAAAAGCGTAATAGCCAAGGAAAAATCTCTCCCTTGGATTACTTACACGGTGCGACAGATGATGCGTTTAAGAAATGAGAGTCATAAGCGTTATCGATCTACGGGTCTGGCAAAACATAAGGACTATTACAAAGAGCTAAAAAAATGTGTCAACTCTGCTATAAATAATGAAAAACGTGCCTATTTTAATCAATACATAAATCAAAACATAAACAACTCTCGAGCTCTCTGGAAAAATCTCAAAAACACCGTTAATGTCACTGGCAAATCGCGTGATGCTGACCTTCCTAACCATATAAATAATCCAAATGAAATAAATCGTCATTTTTGCACAGTGCCTGGAACTAGTACTACATTTTTATCTGATATGACCTACTTCGAATTTAACAGGCATACTGACTCGTCATTTAAATTGAAGCCTATTGACAAAGGCACAGTAACAAAAATAATTAAGTCGCTAAAATCAAATGCTTTAGGTAGTGATAGCATCTCTTTAGATATGTTGATACTTACTCTTCCATACACGCTAGAAGTCATTACATCAATTGTCAATATGTCTATACTTACATCCACCTTTCCCGATGCCTGGAAGGTAGCTCTAGTGAAACCTTTGCCCAAAGGCAAAGAAGTCTCACATTTTAAGGATCTACGACCTATCAGTATTCCTTGTTGCCTTTCAAAGATTTTAGAAAGAGCTGTGTGCATGCAAATTACCCCTTACTTAGAGAACAATAATATGCTACCTGTTTTTCAGTCAGGTTTTAGAAAGTCTCGCAGCACTGCTACGGCTCTAATCGATGTGGTGGATAACATCTTGGCTTCACAGGATATAGGAAGGGGAACAATTATGGTACTTCTCGACTTTTCACGTGCTTTCGACTGCATAAGTGTTCCTTTTCTGCTGTCCAAACTAAGTTATTACGGATTTGAACACAACACAGTGAAATGGTTTTCAAGTTATTTAACTAATCGTACTCAAATTGTTGGCATAAATCGAACTGATGGCATCCGGCAGTTTTCGACCCCATACCCTCTCACCAGGGGAGTACCCCAAGGTTCTATTTTGGGGGCTGTCCTTTTCATTTTATATACAGCCGATATTTGTAGCAAAATCTTGCACTGTAGGTATCATTTATACGCGGACGACATACAATTGTATTTGTCTTTTGACCCAAATGAAACCGACGTTGCGGTAGCTAAAATAAACGAAGACTTCCACAGAATATCGTTGTGGTCGGAGAAAAACTCTTTGGTACTAAACCCGATCAAGTCTAAGTACATGGTATTGGGATCGAAGCTCCAGATAGACCGTGTGCTCGCAAACAGTCCCGCTATACGTATTCACGGTGAACAGATTGAACGCGACACAGAAACTCGAAACCTCGGCGTGCTGATGGACGATGGGTTACGCTTTGAAGGTCACGTGCTTGAGATCGCTCGAAATTGCTTCTATAGGTTAAAGGTATTATACCGAGTACGTGGCTTTCTCAGTGAGGACCTACGCATAAGACTCTGTGACTCGTTAATCCTAAATAAGATAGGTTATGCCGATGTTGTTTATGGCCCCAGGTTGCTGGCAAAAACTTCACGGGTAGTCCAACGAGTACAAAATGCGTGTGCTAGGTTCGCTTTTTATATCCCTTCACGTAGTCACGTGAGCCCATATTTAAATAACGCAGATATGCTCAACATGAATTTTCGTAGGGAATTGCACCTGGCGACACTTATGTTTGGCGTAGTAAAATTCGGTAAACCAGAATACCTAAATATAAAATTTATTTGTCGTAGAGAAGACAACGTACGGAGTATGAGAACCATTGACAGCGTATTAAAAATACCTCAGCACCGCACAACCGCTTTTCGAGGCAGTTTTAGATACTCGGCCACCAAGTGTTGGAACAATATACCTCCACCTATTCGCAATCTAAATAATTTAAAAACTTTTAAGTCAAAATTAAAAAGATATTTTTTGGAATTTCAAAAACAGAGTTTAATTTGCAGTGGCCAAAATCGACTCTCAAATATAATTCTTGCCAAGTTATAGTAAGGTAATGATTTATATGTGTATATTTATATATATGTATGTGTAAATGTATTTATATGCACGTATGTATGGATATGTTTATCTTATATGTATGCTCATATTTTTTTATTTTAATTTATTTTTTTATATTTATATGCAATTAGTTATCATTATAAGTCAGTATAATTATATATTTAACAATACACACGACTACAAGTCTCGCGGATACACCTCCACCATGGGCGTCGCTGAAAATCAGCGCTGTAACACTCGTGTTGCAGCATATGCTGAGTCGATGTCCAATTTTGGCATCATAGCACTCACAATATTCTGTATAGTCCTGCTTTTAAATTTATTATTTTTTTGTTATATTTTTGTTCGTATGTTTTAAATTTTTTGTATTTTTCTGTTTTGTTTTATATTGTGTGTGTTTTCTGGTGCCAAATAAATGTCTGTCTATGTCATTTATTTTAGATGAAGGAAGCAAGCTTTTAACTGTTTATTAAATTTATTTATTAAGTTTGAATAAACAAATCGGTAAGGCTCGACCGAGATGGGTTTTTCGTTCTCGGCCGAGACCGAGAATAAAATAAGATCTCAGCCGAGACCGAGAGCCGAGACCGAGAATAGACAAATGGTGAAATTTTTTTTTTTTACCGTTAACTTTTTAATACACTACTAATTGTTTAAAAAAATTAACTGTTTTAATTATCAAAGTTAAATAACATTATATTATAACATAAAAATGCAATTTTTCGGCATTTTCGACCTTCAAAGAGTGTCGCCTCTCGTCATACAATTGTCCAGCTTTGCTAAACAGTTGTTCACTTGCTACGCTAGTAGGCGGCGCAGATTTAACTTATTTGCTGCAGGCTTAAGCACCTTATAAGGTGACGAAAACCAATACTCAAAAATATTTGCATTTCTTTGCAGTCCTGGCTCTGCAAGAAAGCTTTCTAGCGCTATTTTAATCACAGAGCTTGAACTGTATTCGTCGTTGGTCATTGGCTCGTCTTCGAATTCTATCGAATCATGAGCTGCCCATACGTTGGATTGATTTGTTGCAGCCATGTTTGACGAGTTAGTTGAAGATGCCCATGTCGTCTCACGATAATCTGTTCCTACATTTTCATTGAGAGTGAGAGTCTCGATAATATGAAGCTTGGCTGAGTTAACTTCGCTTTCAGTTAGATATTTAGTTTTAAACCGTGGACAACAACAAGTAATCACTGCAAGTAGCAATACAACACTTAAAAGAACTTAATTTACTGTGTTTAAACAAACTTCTATTCATTACTATTGTAAACATAAACAATTACAAAAACTGCTCGAACGGGGCGAAGGCGGCCGGACGCAGTTTGCCAGCCGGGACTTCAACCAATCACAATTCAGCTCTCTCACATAATTAGCCGAGAACCGAGACAAATTTTTCGTTTGGATTTGTAGCCGAGAATGCTGTAATATCGAAATTCTTATGCAAATTTTTATCGCCTTTTCCAAAAATGGTTAAACGCATCAGTACTATGTTGTTAATTAAGGCCAAATACCAATATTTATGAACTCATAACTACAAATATTACGGATTTGCTCGCCTACGTTATTACAAGAATATCTGTGTAAAATTCAAAGTCTGTAGACCCAGTCAATCTGACACAAGTTGTATTCGTAACTCTAGGGTATCATCCATGCAAATAAATATATTTTCATGGCAAAAGATTGACCTCAAGCCAGGAATTGAACCTGCAACAATCCTTATAATCCGTGTAAGTGCTCTGCCAATTAAGCTATTAAGGTACAACTCTGGCCAATGAAAACCGAACTACATCTTTGCTATGAAGAACAACTAATATATAGTCCTAAATCATAAAGTCCTAGTACATTAATCTTAAAAATACACAAAGTTCATAGAATTTCTGTTTTTAATTTCTTCCCACACACAAAAAACACATTATAAATATACAGCAATAATCTTTCTTCGTTTTGAGACTCCCTAAAGGTCTTTAAAGAACTAATGACCTTTAGATGTTTAGCTAATATGCTTTACTAAAGATTCAAAAACGCTAAATAACAAACAATAACAAAATGTACAGGCTGATGTTTTTTTAATTAGGTACTCAGGACAGGTAGAAATTGTGTAATTTTTGGAGGAAATTGCGAATACTCTAATGAAAAATCTTGTGTTCAAACTTCATTAGTCGCAGACACTGTCCCGGAAGGTTTATGTCGGCAACAGATGGTGTTCAGGGACGGACTCGGGGCAAACTTACACAATGTCAGATTGTTTATGAAGGCTTTCATTTGTGAAACCCCTTTACCGTGAAGCTTTATCATCGTGACTTATCTGTTTAGCTAAAGAGGGTTACTGAGCAAATTTGTTTACCTAAATGAATTAATATCTAAATAATAAAGCTATATAAAAAATATTCATAACATTTTAATTAACTCTTTAATAAGGTACATTGAAATCGTTCTCCAAATTTATTTGAACAGGGATGACCAAAAATATATTTAAGTATATATAACTTAAGCTTCACATTATTAAAAACCACTTTTGCCACTAAGGTGGCAAACAAGCATACGGCCAACGGATGTTAAGTGGTTACCATAGCCTGTGCATGCTTTAAAAACCTGATAACTCTCTTCTCGAAGTTCGAGTTCATTTCTGAAAACGAACTGTTGTTGCCCATTAAGGTTCTAAGATGTGAGGATAGGGAGAGGTGCGATAGGTCCAAGTCGTGTCGTAGGTTTTTATTAAAGACTAGATTTTGCCAGCGGGACCGCCTGACCTAAATTCGGTCATCAGCGTGAAACTTCTAAATTAACTTTTTGATTATACTAATTAATTTTGCTATAGCAAGCTATGGCTGTAGCTATAGTTCGTTTAAGCTCAGTTATAGTATTTTAAAATTATATACCTAAGTTTACCCGAGAAAACTAGGTAAGTACATTTAATAATTTAACAAACTACAATAAATTATCTATAAGAAAACATTAAACAAAACATTATCTTTAATGCAATAGTATCAAAAATTAAACTAAAGTAGTATTAACGCATCTCTTAATGTATAACGTAGTAAGGACAAACCTCATTTCGGACGGTTTCATTATGTTTTGTAGAATTAAAAAAAAAACCTTTTGCGCGCAAGTGGATAAAGACCTCTAGTAGCAGTAGTCCGGTTGTTAGTCCGGTTGACCGAACTACTGAAACTTTTAAGTTGCAATAGAAGGCTTTTCCACGCAGATTTTTAACGATAAAGTGAGCCTTTTCGAGCCAGTGAGATGAAAATAACAATTTTTCTTGAAATAATATATGAGTGCTGTGATGCTTAAGAGGACATCGACTCAGCGTATGCTGCAACAAAATGCTGCAGCGCTGATTTTCATCGACGCCCTTGTTATAAAAAGTGTGTGTGTTATAGTGTTGTTTAGTGTCAAACACGAGATTAACACACATTGAAGAACTTTATATGAAAAATAGATTGTTCTATTCACACCATAACACGTCACCATAACGCGTCCTTTTTTATACTTAACTAATTAAATATAAAATAAAAAAAATATAGGAAGTACCGCACACGCAACTTCTTTGAATAATATTTTTTTATATTTTATAATTTAGTGTACATGAAGATTATTATTGCGTCTTTTAAAAACTACAGTTTTTAGCTACAAAACAAACCACAGGACCTATTTTGCTCACACTCTTTTCAGACCGAAGTCATGACGTGGCATATCGATTGATATGGTTACGAGAGAATTCGGTCCTGGAGAGATAAAGAGGAAAAAAGGTAACATGCATACATACACACACAGATCACATCACTCTAAAAATGATGGCAAACGATTCTCCATGTCTCAAAACGTAAAGAAAACGCAAATTTAGCGATTTCGTTTTGCGGACCTATTATAAAAACTTCCCTTAAGAGAAGTTTAAAGTATTAAGTAATAAGTATTAATAAATAAATATCGGTAAAGGCACACAAATAGGCATAATTACAATGTTTAGATAAAGGTACAAAGTGTAAGCCATTATTTTATTTGTCGACATTTTCTTACCTGGTTGGAACAGGTATCTGTTAAAGTATCGCTAAGTTATAAAAAAAAATTATATACATAAGAAGGCACCTTCCTATGAGTAGTTGTGATGTCAAAACTTCGTACCTTACTCTGAAAGTAAGGTACGAAGCTGAAGTCATTACTTTATTTGTCGACATTTTAATACCTGGAAGATACATTACTTATTAACAAATCACTAAGTTATATTTTTTTAAATTAAATACATAAGTAGTCACGTACGTATTAAAAGTTATGATGCAGAGTACGGTACAAAATTTAAGTCATTACCTACTTTATTTGTCAACATTTTCATACATGGTTGTTAAATTTCCTGTAAACAAATCGCTAAGGAATAAAAATAATTAAATTAAATACATAAGTAGGCACTAACCTATAAGTAGTTATAATGACAATGTTCAGAGTAAGGTCAAAGTGTAAGTTATTATTAGTCAACATATTCTTACCTGATAAATAAATTACCTGTAAAAAAATCGCTAAAATATAAAAAATAAAACTAAGTAAAATTAGAAATTGTATACATTGTGATAATAATAATAAGTTTATTAGGTCTTTCAAAAAGTAGGCCTGTATATTTTAATTACATAGTGTAAGCTACTATCTGACAAACTTTACATAACATTATTTTAGAACACGTATAGTAACCTTTTACGTGAATAATGTTTAGTAACTGCGAACTTGCTTGATTTACATTCGCAGATGTGAGAAATGGGCTGATATTCAATATTGTCTTTGAGTAATAAACCAAGCCAAAGAGTGTTGTATAAGTTAAACTTTTGAAAAATAATATCATCACATGCTATGATGAAACGCCTTTTGTTAAATTTTATATTGTTAAAATTATTTAAAAGACAATACTAAATATATAAAAATGGGAGTGGAAGCAAAAAGTTTCTTCTTTAAAAGCTTCTTTTTTAAAATTATATTTTTTTAAATTGGTTATTGGTTAAATAAACATCAAAGTACCTTTTCTGAGAAAAGGTCTTTGTTACGACACCGGTAGCCAACAAGCTAACGGCCCACCTGCCGCTAAGCAGTCACCGTAGCCTATAGACGCTTGTAACACCAGGGGCATTACTCACAGTTATTGACCCTTTAAAAATCTAATCACTCCCATCTTGAAGAGCATTATTATTTAGTCCCTTGAGAAAATTTCTGCAGTGAACTCATTTCACGACCCTAGCGCACGCTCGTAGGCAGTAAAAGATATCTTAAAATATATCAAAGTCTACTGTATTGGAGACATTGCTAACATTCCAAGAGAGACAAAATAGAAACTTGTTCGGTATTCATATTAAAATGAATGTCATTATTGATGTAACCGTACTCTGACCAAGACAAAAAAAAGATTGTAAGGGATTCAACAGTTTATTTTTGTTGCAATATAAACCGTTCGAGAACTTTGGAGGGAAATATTACAGTACTGATACTGATATTATAATACTGATATTGAACCGAAATCAGAAACATTGGATAAGATAGTTTTCTTGGGTAGTGGTATTTATGTGTGCATTTTTCTAAGTATTGGGAAAAATACCTATAGTAATGGAAGGAATAGGGATATGAGTG
This sequence comes from Apoda limacodes, assembly GCA_946406115.1. Taxonomy (NCBI): domain Eukaryota; kingdom Metazoa; phylum Arthropoda; class Insecta; order Lepidoptera; family Limacodidae; genus Apoda; species Apoda limacodes. The sequence goes on along the minus strand of OX291549.1, from coordinate 21,583,380 downwards.
GTAATAGGAGTAATCAGCTCAAGGATAGGGATAATCAGCTCAAGGATAGGGACGGTCAAAGTACGGCTAATGCAGTAACGTTGATTATATTTGTTATTTATAGGTATTTATATTAGTTAAATAGGTGGTTAGTAACATTTTAATATAAATTAGTTTGAAAAACTTAGTGGATATCTCTAAGGTCACTTTGCACCGGATAGATGCTCAGAGGGTTTTAGAAAAGAAACAAGGGGTTCGCGAGGACAAGGTTCAGTTATAATACACTCATTCAAGCTTACTCAACAAGTTATTTATTGATTAGTATTGCCTAATCACTTAAGGTGATTTGTAGACGTTACAATATAAAGAATAATAGATGAAATATATTACAGTCTTTCCCTACCAATTTAACAAGAAAGATAGAAACTTTAAGCCGACCTAAGCGAATGCGATGGGAGGTTTTGCAAAAGCTTAAATATCTTTAGGAGCAAAATTGCAGTGGTACCGTTCTGCAGCCTTAGGCCCGAATTAAGATAGAGTCTTGCACGATGTTATTGACACTTAAAGAAACATCGAGGTCTAAGCTATGACCGTCGTCCCAGGGTATAAAATTATGTTTAATAACATAAAAAAACCGGCTAAGTGCGAGGTGGACTCCATTCCATTTAATTCCATTATAATTTACAAACACAAATAAAAACAAAAAGTGTGCCGCTAAGCGGTCAACCATCCAATAACTAACCAAGCCCGACGTTGCTTAACTTTCAATATCGTTTTCAACAAACAAATATGTTACTGTTTTGCTTAATAATAACTAGATGGCGTTGTAAGGGTGATTTATGATGGTAAATAGCTCGAGCCCATGTTACACTTGGCTGGTTTTTATTATTTGTATACTTTAGAGCTTACACACGCTATGATCTCTGCAAGATTATATGTGTTACTGTTTACGATAGAGCAATCTATATATATAAAAATTACGTTGTTTGTCCGCGATTGACTCCTAAACTACTGAACCGATTTTAAATTTGATTTGCACACCGTGTGCAATTTGATCCAACTCGAAAGATAGGATAGTTTACATCTCAATTTTTAGTCGCAATATTATTTTATTGCAAATTATTTGTCTATTATCTGTTAGCTCCAAACGATTCTAACAGATGGCGTTATCTGTTAACTGGATTGAGTAAGTATTCAATAAATGGCGCTATTTAAAAAAAAATATATAAACGACTGCACCGAATTGGATACTTAAAGTTGTGTTTATTATTGTTAGGGCAAGGTTTATATGAAATAAAAAAGGGTCAAGTGGGAGTCGGACCCGCGCACTACTGGTAAACCTATTGTAATGAAATTTTGGTAAATCGTTGTGCACACCGCCGGGGTAGGTTTTTGAGAAATAAAAATTGGTAAAGTATACGCTGGGGTTTCTGAATTAGTACAACCCTTTCCAAATAGGTGGCGCGGCAGTTGTTTTAAAAAAGAGAAACAACGTTCTCCGGGTCAGCTATCTGTTATTTGATCCAACTAAAAAGATAGGATAGTTTTTATCTCGATCTGTCAAGTGCGAGCCGGACTCGGGCACTTTAGGTAAAAACCAACGTTCGCCGAGTTACAGAGGGATGGCAGCGGAACAACGTTCGCCGGGACCGCTAGTTAGATTATAAATTTGTAACCTGTACCGCCAAGCACCGCGCCAGAATTCGAACGTAAATATTGCTATTAGTTTAGCAAGTGTTAGAATTCAGAATTTTATAATTTTATTTGTCTATAATGTTACATGGTTCAGAAACTTATGTTTAATACCTGTTTTACACTAGTACCAAGTTCATCTAAGTACCTTTTAATAGAATTTAAACGAAATTTTTACTTATCCGACTACATTTTTAAGTTGGTCGAGTATTACTCGTTAAGTTGTAAAGCCTACTTATCTATGATAATTTTCCTTTTAATTTCTTTATAACAAAAATTTTCACTTTAAGCTTAATATTTCGTAAACGCATCGCTAAATCGAAAAAGGATTTTTGCAAACCCTTAATATTTTTTAACAAGCAACACACTATGGAGTAGATAAGAAAAAAAAATTATCCTCACTTTACGTGTTGGGGGGGGGGGGGTATGTAATTTTTATTACATAGGTAAAGAAGTTGTGGCATCCACCATAAAGATAAAAAAACTGTAGTTAAATGTTTTGTCAGTATGTTTGCGTTTGGGGCATTGGAAATTGACTTCAAGGCGAATGAAACGTAGCATGTTTTTTGTTATATTTACTATGGTTTTTTAATGGAAAACAACTAGCCAAACTTAATATTAATGTAAATTTACTAAGAACATATACTTGTTAAAAATGTCACTTTTTTATAAATCCCTGCGTTCTAAATCGCTTGTAAACAAGACTATAGGAATAGGTACCTACGTTTTTAATTACTCCGATCCTTCCGTGATCTTTTTTTGTTTTTCTTCTAGATAAAGCATTGTCTGTTGATAGCAAAATAATATTTTGTGTGTGTTCTCTGCTTGTGAAAATTACTCTTCATGGCATTATTTTTCATACCAAAAAGTTTCAGATTTATATACAAGCCACGTTTGTAGAGTTCTGTAGGTAATACCTATTCTAGATTTACAATCTATATATTGATCCCTTACAATTTCTAATTTTCAACCAAAAATTCAAATCTTGAATTTTAATTGTTTATCTACAAAATTAAAGGATACTAACAAAACAACTAGCTTGCCTAATTCTTTCCCTTTTCCTCAAAAGGAAAAGAATTAGAATTTAGAAAAACAATTAAAATTCAAATTTTGAATTTTAATTGTTTATCTACAAAATTAAAGGATACTAACAAAATAACTAGCTTGCCTAATTCTTTCCCTTTTCCTCAAAAGGAAAAGAATTAGAATTTAGAAAAACAATTAAAATTCAAATTTTGAATTTTAATTGTTTATCTACAAAATTAAAGGATACTAACAAAACAACTAGCTTGCCTTATTCTTTCCCTTTTGAGGGATGTTTTAAAGAAACGTTTTGCAATTACATTCCCCCTAACTATTTAGAACTTGTATGTTTGAACGCACTAATTGAAGAAACTAAAAGTTCTATTTGAAAAAAAACATGTTTATGTCAGATAGTCTGTTTAGGGAGGTAGACAAAAGGCTATATAATAACTATACGCTTGCCTAAGAAGCGCAGCTATGTTTAAAGGCGCTAATTTCAAGAAGTTAAATGTAAAAAATCTCGAGCAAGCCGGACTTGTGAATTCGGGAGTAATATGTACGCAAGTTACTGTCATATTACAGCAGTCGTTAAGCCAAAGCCTTAATGGGGCGGCTTGAAAAATGTTGACAGTCGACTCGCCACTAGCTCCGCAACGTACGCCAATACACCATGGGCCAGTGTGTTGGACTATGGCCCATGCAGGAAGCTCTCTCTAAGGAGAGGCCTGTGCCCCTGTAGTAGTAGTGCATGAATGCAAGTACTTTTTACGAATCTCGACGGCTAAGGCTTATTAAGAGCTGAGGTATGCACGAATGTAATTACTTTCTCGAATCTCGAAAATTAGGACAAACTAGACTGGTAATTTCAAAGATTAACGCATTCAAACAAACAAATTCATCACTTTTATATGTGTACATAAATATAATACAATTGACTAGCAAGAACCACAAAAAATGACACTCCTAATAACGGCGTAATATTTTCATCCGGTCGCTAAATATTTTTGGCTTGTGTCAAAGTAATATTATTGCCTTTTATGACGAAAGAAATAACAAGGATATATGTCATGGGCCGATCTAAGAATTGATCACTTACTTCATGATTTGTTCGACCATTTCATAAAATGGTTATATTTTACAGTACTCGCTGGCCACATCAATACTCAACGTTTAGCAATACGAATATCTAAACGCTTGACTACTTCATGATATGGTCAAACATAACTGATCAAATCGTGATGTAACGTCCCCCCCCCCCCTAATGAGACAATAAAATATTGTAAGAAACTACGCAGCCCACTATCACAACGAGAGAGATCAAAAGAATCCTATAACTAATATTGATAGTTAATTATATTATTTGGCCAAGCGTGATCGTCAAAAGTGGTAGGACCCGAAAACCGTTGTGTTAAATAAGTATTAACCCAGTTGTTTTAGAGGTACGTCAGAGTAATATAGCAAACAATAGTCACGGGGTCTTATCCCAAACAAAACAGAAATGATTTAAATTCATATCAATAGATGGCGTTGTGTGTATCGATTTGTTATTTAGGTTGTTATTTTATTGAAAAAGAAAAGTAAGCGCCCCTTAAAAAATATGTTTTAATATCAAAATGTCCCTTAAGCTAACAAAAATGAAGTAATGGGCGCCTTTAATAAATTTTCGAAATTGTACATAAATTGAATGAGGTCGTTGTACTTTAAGCGGCAATAAATTGAACTACGTGCCGGTTTATTTAATAAATTTTCACTATTGATTGATAGATGACGCTGTTCGCATGTTCTGAGTTTGACAGCGACAAAAAACAGTGTCACTGAATAATATGAATAGGTGTAGGTACTTACCAACCAAATAAAAAAAAAAATTTGGTATCTACCCACCTTAATACTCAGATATACTATAAACAAAAGCACGCAAGCGTGAACTTCGACCTCAGTACAATTTGTTTCTTTTAGTTTTATCCTGCGTCGAATGCGTCTAAGTTCTTAAACAATTGTTTTATGAAAAGGATAGTTCACTTTTGAATAACAGCATGCCATCGCACAAGTGCACCTACTTTAGAATTGAAAACACTTCAGATAATAGCGCTTACATTTTTAACAAATTAAAAAAAGGGAGGTTCTCAGTTTTACCCGTATGTTTGTTTGTATGTATGTTTGTCCGTGATTATCTCGCGTTTGGCTGAACCGATTTTGATACGGTTTTCAGAAAAGTATTTGTTACATTCTGGAGAAGGTTTTGGCTTACAACAAATGGATACCCCGTGACATTGTCGTTTGCATCGATCCGTTAATAATTAAGCGATGCATTAGTTTAACTCGACCGATTTTTGACAAAATTTTACGAGCAAAAACTAGTAGAACAGAAAGTATGAATATTAAAAGAAGTTTTATTTTGATCATAAATAATTAAATACGCTTTAATCTTTATTTGACTTCACAGATAACACGAGTTGTTTAGGAAATATTGTCGCCTATTTAAGTGACTTCAAAAAAGAAGGAAGTTCCTTATTCCTCGAAATCTTTTTTTATGTATGTTTTCCGATTACTCGAAGTCGCCTTGACCGATTGGGAAAATTCTTGTTTGTTTAAAAGTGTATAGTTCCTAGATGGTTCCATAGTCATCAAGGTCAGGATATAATGATGGAATCCTGGAGAAATCGAGGGAACTCAAATTTTTATGGTCACACTTGAAGCGATTAGCGTACGAGAAAAAAGCCAATAGTCACTTAAAAGTAGGGATGTTCCGACTAGTCGGTAAATCTGACCATCCGGTCACTTTCGTAGTCGGCGACAATTTGGCGACTATTCGGCAAAGAGCGCCGACTAGGACTGCGATTGGGAAAAATTGTCTGTGGTCGATCGAACATTTAATCATTGAACCTAGCTCAGTCAGCTAGTATCAGGGTTGGTTGACATTATTGGTTGTTCATACTCGTAGTATTTTCTGTTTTTCCCTGCCCACCATGAGAAATTATCATTTGGCACGGCTTACACTTGATTTAAAGGAAATCATTGTACAATTGTTCTAAAAAAATCAATACATGAAACTTTCTTTTACACAAAATCACCACAAAAGCAAAAATCAAGAAACAATGCGAAGTCACAGATTATAAAATACAATACCTACTAGGTAAAGTAAACAAAACATGTTTCGTTCGACGCCCTGGCAGGCAGCGTAGTCCTGGGTGTACGCAAAAAAAAACCGCAAATCGATGTAGAGTTTAGCCGTTTGTCACACAGGTACTTTAGGGCAAAACAATAATTTTGAGCCGCAGTTCCTCAAAATATTAACAGAAGCAGCAGGGTACAGTACAGTTCCACATAAGTCTCGTAAAGATCTGAAGTTTAAGGAACCGTCTCACATTGCAATATTCAAAAATTCAAAAAAAATACTAAATTTTAAAATTTTCCAAATTGCTTAAGGGAAATATTTTGAGGAACTGCGGCTCAAAATTATTGTTTTGCCCTAAAGTACCTATGTGCCAAACGGCTAAACTCTACATAGATTTGCGGTTTTCGAGCGAAATTGCCGTTGTACACCTGCCACTAGCGGTTGCGACTTGAAGTCAGTTATTCTTAACTTGGCTGTCGGATAGAAATGCATATGCATAGCATAGGTAAATGTTGCTTACTAGACCCCCTAACCACATGACTAAATAACCCACCAGACTGATAACTTAGAACAACGTTTCAAAAATCATGCCTAAGCTGGTAATGTTTTCAACTGACACATTTAGTAAATTAAATCAAGAGATAGCTGATATCGATTTCGTACCCCAGTTTAATATATGGAGCTACACCTTAATTTTTTTTCTTAATTTCATTACAAATCTGTTTGGTGGTTCACATAAGACTTTTCTGTAAAATTTCATCACAATCTACATATGCAAAGATAGCGGAATTATAACGCTGTGACATACGGATAGACGGCAGTATATGATGGATTTATAAGGGACCTTTTTGCTATTTGGCTATGGAACCCTAACAAAGATCTCTGATTTAATTTGTATTCAATAGGGAGGTACCAATAATATAATTATGCATATACATTAATATATGCATGTTTATATGTATCATTATTATCCTACGTACCTACGTTTTTTAAGATTTACCTTCCTAAAGTTATTATTGAGCCAACTTAGAATAAACAATACAGGTATTTACCCGTCAAGATCTTTTAGGTATGTAAAAAAGGAAATTTCCTTTTGATTCCTTTTTCCACCGATGCGCGCCGTGTCAGTGACAAGCCACGCACACATACCCGTGCTTGTAGTAGTGCTCTCGCTAGCGACGGTTGTTTGAAGCTATCTGTCTGTAGGTTTAGTCATGTGCCCTAACAAATGTGCATTTCGACGATAGCTACGTTATTTTACGGAGTCACGGGCAAAAGCTAGTAAAAAATATATCAGGAATTTTAGATACCTAAACATTCCTTTTGGTCTCCGTATCACGAATCTTTTGTTTTTTGAATTATTACATATATTTATGATAATACGAATTCATTTTAAAATTTTAATCTCAACACCCACTAAATACTAGCAACTAACACTAAAACATAGGATTTTCAAAAAAGAATTTGATCACAAAACATCTGTCCTTTGGGTTTTTTACATCCGTGCGTTTGGTGAGAATCTTTTCATTAATAAACTATTTTAAATTATAAACCAGTCCAAAAATTGTTATAAAATGTTATGCCCCTAAAATATTTAATTTGCGATTTTCACATACCTACACTTAAAACTAATTAAACCCACCTTTTGGCCCCGTTATTTCGTACTTGAAAAAGCTTCCATCATTACATATTTTTAATCTTAAACCTCAATACCAAACTTCCTGTAAACTACCTTGAGAGGTAAGATGTACTTTCATTTACATTTACATTCCCCAGAAAAAGGAAAGATCCGAGTGTTCGAGACTCTTTCGCAATAAACTTCCTCGTCTTCCTAATTTATGATAAAAATATGTAGGATAGCGATACGCGATGTTTTGTCGTATGGCTCGATATGTAGCTAGGTATAAGACCGCCATCTATTGACTTCAAAGAACCAGTTACAAGTATAACAGTAAGTATTCAACGAGAAACGCTAGATGTCGTTAGCTAATATTTTCGACCCGCTGCTACTTACGGCATCTAGCGGCTAAACAAAATAGCCCGAGTTACGGCGGTCCCATTTCATTGTATGGGATTTGGCATCTGTACTAGTATAGTATTATATAATCTGTGCAATAGTATACAAATAAGCGTAAAAGAAAATAATCTTGAAATAAATATAGCTAAATCTACGATCATAAATAATGTCCACTTTGGATTTTTCACCATTTCTAAAGTCAGTACAAAACCACCTAAACAAAGCAAATACGCGAATATTAGAACTAAAGGGACACAAGTACTAATGAGTTATATGATTTTCCGTCATCCTTACACAAAGGAACCCTAATTGATGCTACTTAAATAAAGTAAAATCCATACGAATGCTAAATCCATTCGTTTTGTAGTGTGGGAACCAGGTAGCTAAGCGTTCAGGACTTGCGACCTGAAAGTTGGTTTAAGGGGCGCCCCCTTACGATGCACATCAGCGCTCACCTATACTAGCTAACCAGCCAAAATAGTAAAACCCTACTAACGCCGCTAAGGATAGACATGGATTACACATAGTAATTACTGTATCTCTTGGCAGACCTAGTTCTTTAGTGGGCTATATAATTATTATGGCTGGTATAAGCTTAGTTCCCACTTCAACTTTTATAGAAGACTTATCTTTACCTAGCTGAAATTGTCCTAGAAACAAGGTCCGTCAATATATTCCTTTCTACTGAGGTGATTTAGATTTCTTTCTACCATAAATTTCTAACCGTCAAAAAAGGCGAACTCGTCATTACGATGCTTTAAACTTAATTTATGCAGTATCGCAGCAGTTTAGCTCGCCAACCTTGTCAAGCTGGCGACAGGCTACAGCAGCGTGACAGCGAGCGCTCGGTCGCTCCAATTACTGCGCCGACACTCCCGTCGGACACAAGCTAAGTGCTTGTCAAGAATAACACGTGGCAAACGAGGTTTGGTCAATTGAATGCTCAGGTTAGTACTTTCACAGATTTTATCAGTCTGTAGCTTCAGTTACCGGTCTTCAAACGTTCTAAGGATTCCGAGGGCAATTAGTAATAGTTACTTTTATGACTTTAGAACTGTTTTATAGAATAATTTGAAATTTGCATTGGAGTAATTAAAATCTTACGTTTCTATAACAGAAATATTCGGATTTATCTTATATTAATGGAAATAAAATTTTAAAATCATATGGCCGCTCCAAATTTTAGGAAATTAGACACAAATTATGATGATCATGATAACATTCTAGGCATTTGATGTAATTTTTGAAGATATTTCGCTTTTTTTTTTGAGCTTTGCCTCACATGTCCCATTGGCATCATACAAGTTTATATTTGAAATGAGTCAATATTATAGCGAATCCTAGCAATAAAATCCTATTTACAATAACTGGATTTCGCAATGAAATAACTAACTACACTAACGAAAATCGTCTTTGTTCAAAGGCACTTTTTTTGAAAACTCGAGCTTGCCGGTGTGGAAACTGTTTGAATTTGTTCATCTTTATTTAAGCATACCGCGTAGTCGCAGTTCGTATATAATTTGTGATTTGGACATTTCCACCAGAACTTATACGGACTGGGCAAGTTTCGTGCGCGAAGTAGCTGTCGATTGGAGTGTTCGTCATTCGCAAAAAATTGGTGGTGGAGGCGTTATTGTCGAAATTGACGAAGCTAAATTCGGTCGCCGTAAGTATAATCGCGGGCGTATTGTGTAAGGACAGTGGGTTTTTGGCAGAGTAGAAAGACTAGACAAGTCAAAACAGTTTTTTGTGCCTGTCCAAAAACATGATAAGGACACTCTTATTCAATTAGTGAAAGACTATATTAAGCCGGGGTCGATTATATATAGTGACTGCTGGAAAGCCTATGAAACTTTGACGGAAGAAGGCTTCCAGCACTGGTGTGTGAATCACAGCGTGCATTTTGTTGATCCCGTAACAGGTGCTTACACGCAAAATATAGAGACTTTGGCGGGATTTGCGTGCGAATGTTCTATAATATGGCCGCCGTGAGGCCTTTTTCGTGGGATATTTAGCTGAAGCGCGATTCCGACAAACTTTTAATGTGGCTGGTGAACGTTTTCACCAATTTTGGACTGCAGCTGGGATTCTCTATCCTCCGCAGACGTAATACTATGTAAGTTTGTTGTAATTATTAATTTTGTAGCGTATAAATTAGTAAAAAAAAATTTTTTTTTCAACATTTTTGCGTTACCGCCGATTTTTGCGTTTCATCTGTGCATACGGGGATGCCTTTCTATCGATTAAAATTTTTTTACGTAAAAATACGATCCGTCGACAAAGTAAAAAAATACCAGATTTTACCTACGCCCTCTCCGGGCCTATTGAGGCCTACCTGGTCAGACGCAATGACGAAAAGAAATGGTGCACACTGGTAAGTACACGGTGAGCGGGAGCATTCGTTTGACTTAACCACGTGTACGCGACAGTGGTGCCACAAAATGGACAGAATTGAGGCGGAAATCAAAATCACAACCAATCTCTCTCACAACCCGGAGAGGACTCCAGGACCACAATAAGGATTTTAATGGTAGGTAAAATCTTTCTATTTTGTCTAGAGTCCGAATTCATAAAATGGAAGTTAGATTACATACCTATATTTAACAAATAATTCTGTGTAAGTTCATAACGTAATATTTTACATTTTAGTCATTTGTACTCATATTATTATTAACTTTAAAACTTCCATAAAATAAATCATAACTTCTCATCTAATGTATAAAATTACTGAATTTGTATATTTGAACGCGTCATTCTAATTTAAAGATGCATTTTGCTATAGGTAGTACGTTCAATGAGAATTGTTTACTAATGCAAATCTTCGCGCTAAAACTTGAATAAAAACATTGTATTACAAAAATGTTAAGGCATCAATATGGTATCGTCACAGTGAAATAGTTACATTACCCACCGGTAGAGGCGTGGATATCGCTTTGTTTTTTGATACATCACGGCGGCAGATAATTATTCTGTATTAAAAGGGAATAATAATATTCAAATCTAAACTAATAATACAATGAGGTGTAGTATGGATGTAGGAGATATCTCCGAAACTACATAGTTACTCATCCTATTTCAGATAAAGTCAGAAAAATGCACTTTTTCTTAACGTTGCATCAAAGCAACGGAATGATCTAATTTTTGGCGCAGAGATAGCTGGAGGGACAGAAAAAAATATAGAAATAAGAAGATCATCAAGAGTTCCCATGGAAATAATTTTTTCCTTACTCCCCTAACGGCGTAGCGGTACTTGCAATTAACTTGACATAAATAATACGTTCATCCTTAGCGGTAGTTATCACAGTAATAGGTGTTTCCACAGGTGAAACCGCGGCTAAAGTCTAGAGGATGATCGAAGTGTAGTGAAACATTGTTACGACATCGGCACTGCGAATCGGTTCAGTTATGACAACTACATCCACACTTCATTAACTTCACTTGTCTTTTTATTTGAATGCTGACTATATGTTCAGATCCCCATCATGAAGTGATCGATTCCAAGATCTGACCACGACATATATACCTTTCGTTTGTGCATAAATTCGAATAAATCGTCGTAACAATGTGAGTGACTTTTCCTATTCTAGAGACGAGTCATAATTTTGATTGAATTTCCTATGACAAAAACGGAACCGTCGAACCCTCGGTGTGGGAGTCTTAAATCGACTGAGACATATACTTGACCGTTTTTTGTCTGAATTGAAAGTCGAGCTTCAAAATGCCGTGACAAAGAAACTTTGACACAAATACACATGCTGCTAGACTATTTGAGTAAACGAACTACCCAACAATGTGTTTTCGTAGATCAGGCATGTCAAATTCCCCAGTCCCATGCAAAACTCTATGAATTTGGCTGCTGCCTACTCCAATTTTAAGAAAAGATTATAACTATACTAGCTGACCCGGCGAACGTTGATTTTTTTTAAAAATAATTGCCGCACTAACCTATTGTGAAAGGGTTGTACTAATTCAGAAACCTTCGTCGGTTTACCCTTATTGCGCGAGTCCGACTCGCACGTCACTCTTTTTTCTTTGTCAGAAACCTTTTCCAGCGTGTGCATAACAACTTACCAAAATTTCATTACAATAAGTTTACTGACTCGCACTTGACCCTTTTTTTCTTTCTCAGAAACATTCCTCGGCGTTTGTATAACAACTTACCAAAATTTCATTACAATCGGTTTACCCTTATTGCGCGAGTCCGACTCTCACTTGGCCATTTTTTTCTTGCATAGAAAAAGAAAACTATAAGTATTATTATGACAAAAATGAAAAACCTTAAAAGCCTCTTTAAGCTTAGAAATCTTCAAATGATGTACTTATATAGTACGGTGACTTTCGAGACAATTCAATTTTAAAGAGTATTTGATTATGTTGAATTTTCAAACGTAATAAATAAAATGTTATTAAAATCAAAAGCACTAAAGAGTGTTGAAAACAATTCTGTTAAAAAAGGTTTATGCAAAATTTGAAGTAGATTGGACCGAGGAATGGCGTTGTCCCATACAAACTTTGCCTCCCCTTTTTCTCCCTAAGGGGTAGAATTTCGGAAAATCCTTTATTATTGGATGCCTACGTCATACAAAGAACATACCCTCCAAGTTTGAGGTCTCTACGATCAGCGGTTTAGGCTGTGCATTGATCCGTCAGTCATTCAGGACAAAGCATTTTATATATGTATAGATAACAGTCCTTTGAGTAAAAAAAGGCTTAAGAGACTATACCTAAATTTCATTTTCTGTGCCAAAGGTTTATCCAGATCCGCTAAGCCGATCCGACTCAAATTTAATCACCGAGTTCTTCGGGATATTCAAATCCTGAAAACATGATTAATGAACTTTTGTTCGACAAAAAAAATTCTAAATTGAGCGCTTTTCACCGTTTTTTTTTTAAAGATTTGGCAAAGAAATTTTCAAAGTCCTAGTTGCTATTAGTTTTCAACTTTGCTTAAGCATAGTCGTGGTAGTGCTTTAAACCCGGAGAAAAAGCATTTTTAATAAGAATGATGTGTAGTAATAACTATTAATTTATTTAATGTCTTTCAATGAAAATCTCAGTGAGTTGAGATACATATCGCGCCATCCTTCTTTTAACTCAAGTTTTTTGTCACGTCATAAAATACGCCCACTGTTAAGTTTTCATACATTTATTTTATTCAAACATGATATTAATATAAAAAAAAATGAAACTGAGCATTCAGCGCTACCTACAATAGATGGAATTCGTATTTTTTCAGATTTGAGGCGGCCCACTCTTGCTACAATCTTCATGCGCTTGGCCCATCAATGACTAAGTTTGACATGCTAGAATAATATTTGACTTTAAGAGGATACGATTCGCGGCGCCTCGCAGCGGGCTTTATACAAACGAATTTCTCATTTGTGTTTGACATTTACTGATCAATCACTGTGAAATTTCTTAGTCATAATTCGAAGCCGAATACCTATGTCTGTGGTTTTCCAAATACTTGTAAAATGTTTTTATTTACTAGAAATCTTTTTTAAACAGTTTGTATGAAAAACTAGAATTCTGTATAACTTTTGAACTACTAAATTTAATAGAAAACTGGCACACTGCAGACCTAGATATTTATTACTAGAACATGTCTTCAAAATATTGTGGTGTTTGATCAGCAACTGCCAAAAATAAGTGAGAAATTCGTTTGTATGAAGCACGCTGAGAGGCGCTCCGAATCGTATTCTCTTAAGTGCTTGAGTAATGTAAATAACATTACAATCATGCTTAAAATGAAAAAAAATCCTGTATTATATTGTTGTATATATGACCCATATATTTGTTGCGACGGTTATTCACACCGTGAAGCTTTATCTCCGGTGTTTTACGAAATAACCGTAAAGTCTCGCAGTCTCACTTTTTGTGCTCAGGAATAAATGAGTTGTACAGAGTTATGAGCTTCCATCAAAAGCCTTATGCGCGTTCTCCCACGCGAGTGTGTGTCTTGTTGCTTGCTGGAATCATTTTGATGAGAATGGGAAAATGTAAGCAATTTATTATGCCATTTGTTTTGACAACACCAATGGCGTTTATTTTTACTGAGAAATTATGTGTTTTTATGACAAATAGTGTGCTAAGAAATCATTCATCTTTCTGCACTAGACTTAGAATAGGATAGCGAATAGTAATATGTACGTTGCCAGTGTTAATGATAAATACTGTTTATAAAAAGAACTTCTGTCATTTAACTAGTAGGTATTTAATGTACAGCGCTATATGATAGCATTTAACCGCATTATTCAACTAAAAACATTAGAAGCAAATTTAATTATAGAGAACCTGCAAGTTTCATTAACTTGCAGTGAAAAAATACAATTTCATTTGTCGGTTTTTGAATTAGTTTTGTGTTAGATTAATTTGTTTTAAAAAAGTTGTTTGTTTTAGAAGTAAAAACTATACATGATATCTGTTTTTTTAAGCAGGAATTCTTCTTAAACTATCCTGGTACCTAAATAAAACACATAATAAAATAGAGCATATTAAGATCATAACAGAGATCAAAAAATGATTACGTATACTTTACTCAATAGATTTATTTTTAACCGTGTTCTGTAAATTTTATTTGGCAGATTTAACTAAGTTCAAATTATTCAAAACCATAGTTCGAGTTCTGAGTTTAGTTGTCAGTCGAGAATTTGACAGAGGGTAGGCCGTTCCACAACTGATGCAGGAGTGGCAATATTAAAAAAAATATTTAAAGCCTAGGAGGATTCACATGCTCTTGAAATGCTTTGCGATTTATCTAAGGCATTTGACTGTGTCCAACATGAAAATTCCATCAGGAAGCTATATCACAATGGTATTAAAGGCAAAGCTCTCGACCTTCTGATCCCCTGCATGAGTAGCTGAGTACAGAAAATATATCAACGGTGAAAGACCTCCGAATTCAGCATTCACTTTGGGTTTTCTTGTTTGTTTTCTACTTCTTATTTACATTAATGATCTCCTATATCATGTAAAATACAATGCCATCATTGAATTATTTGCTGACGACATAACACCTCTTTACTGTTTAAAGTTAGAAGACGAAATACATGTAATGATGAATTAAATAATGCCCTTTCTGAGATTGTAAATTGGTTTAACGCTAATAATTTGTTACTTATTAAGAAAAATTCAAATATGTAGAATTTACATTACCAAATGATAGTAAGATCCAAATTGTATTAATGAGGAGCAATTAGAACTTGTTGAAACTCTGCTGTTAATGGGATCAAGAAAATAAGACAGTTGACCGATGTTGACACTGCAATTGAAATATACTACACTGGCCTGCAAAAGAAGGTATAACACTCATAAACGTGACGATAACTTCTGTTCTATTTAAATTAAAAACTTGAAATAAACATTATGTAGAAAATTTAGTTTTGTTATATAAAAACTCCTTTTTCACAACCTCAGTTTAAATGATGGCTGAAAAAATAAACAAAAAAAAAAGTGCCCTTTTCAAATGCTGTAATTATTTAACTTCTAGCTTTCTGCTTTTGTTTTCGCTTCTTTTTTCATGATTTACATTTAATTCATAAGCCAAGGTATCTTCAGCACGTAAACATTAATTATCATGTCTCTTTCACCTGAAGAATGTGCAGAATTATGGCACATCTGGAACTAGGCATCAGTATGCGTCGTAATGCAAGAATGTTGGGAGTGACATTAAGAACGGTCTTCAAGGTGAAATAAAGGTACGAAGAAACCGGAAACCATCTCAGAAGACCATGAAATGGCCGTCCCAGATCAAATGCACTACAGCTAGAGAAGATCGATATATTGCCAGTACTATTTTGAGAAATCGACACCTCAATGCGGTTGAGGTCCAACAGCGACATTAGCGAAGACACGGTCAGAAGAAGACTTGTTGATGTGAACCTGAAGGCCTACAAGCCAGCAAATAGGCCCAAACTTGAGGCAGGGCATCGGGTTAACAGGTATGCTCGTGACCACGTACAGTGGGGTGAAGAAGAATAGGCAAAAGTCTTGTTCACGGATGAGTCGCGTTTCTCATTATTCACACATGACTGAAGGCGAAAGGTCTACAGGCGGCCTGGTGGGTGATACGCTCAAGCCTGCTTTGCAGAAAGAGTCCATACGGCGGGGGCTCTGTATACGTATGGGCTGGCATCTCTTCGGAAGGTCGCACACAGTAAGTGGCCATAGAAAATGGCACTCTGAACGGGGTGAGATATGTTTTTATACCACTACGGTGGTAAACAAGCACACGGTCCACCTGATGGTAAGCGGTCACCATGGCCTATGGACGCTTGCGACACCAGAAGTATCACTCGCGCGTTGCCGACCCTTGAGGGGTGATGGATCGATTCTAATGCAATATAACGCCCGGCCACACACCGCTCAGGTCGTTTAAGAGTACATTCAGGAGGTTGGTGTCAACTTGATGGCCTGGCCATCAAGAAGTCCTGACCTGAACCCGATCGAAAACGCTTGTGATGAGCTCAGAAGGCTGGTCAGACGACGCAGACGACCTCCTGTCACCCTCAATGACCTTAAACAGGTCCTGATGGGAGAGTGATGGGAGACTATCCCCCAACATCGTCTCCGAAACCTTGTCTTCAGTAGACTCGAAGCTGTGATCAGAGCCAGAGAAACACCAGATATTAAAAAGGTGATTTTAAGACTACAAACACCTTTTTCAGGGTTTTTTAAGTTTTGCCATTCAATGAAAATTCAATTTAAAAACTGTTATGTATATTTATACTACTCATGCTCTGAAAGAACCTTCATGCATAGTCAAAAATAGGGTTGAAAGTACGTGTTTGCAGAAATAATTACTTTCTTGCCCGTTTAGAGCGAAGAAAGTAAATGTAAAAAAGCACTTCCTATTTAAAAGCTGACGAAACAATTAAATAGCTTCTTTTTATTTGGTAGAGTGCTATCTGTGATTATAAAAGCGAACCAATTTCACTATGAAAAAAAAAACTCACTATTTAAAAACAACAGAAAACATAACCATAGCTTGTTGGCAACAATTCGGTACAGCGCCATCTCTGATTATAAAAGTAAATTAATGTTTGTTAAGTAAATTAAAACTTTAATTAATTATATTTTATTATCCTCGCATTTGTAGTGTAATCTCTCACTCACTATGTATCACTCGGGATGAAAGACGATTCCCACCTCAGCTCCGCTTCGGGCCTCAAACTACACCCTCGTCGGTAATCAGTCACTTTCACCCCTTGGTCAACAATGTACTATTCACCTATTTTCATAGTTTAATTGTTATTAAACGGTAATACATATAAAATGGTATCTTTTTGTGGGATGAGCTATCAGTATCTGTGCTATAGAAAGGGCAATTCGTGATATTTACAAATTAGGATCTAGAATCTTTTTCAAGCCTTAAAGCCTTAAGCCTTAAATAACATTGCACTGCTTATTAGTACCATGAGCGTCATAAAAACTGCCCTATTTAAGTATTGTTTAATTGACAATCAATCAATTTTTATTTGCTGCAAATAAGTACAATTATTTTTTTATAGGGCATAATGTATATAAGAAACTTGAAACGTTGTATTTATGTAAATTATAGATTAAGATATTAGTGAGTAGAGGTCATTGCCAAGCTAAATATTTTTGTAACCACTCAACCAACTAAGAAAAACAAACTTAATTTCACCCCTTTTTACCCATATTTATAACACTTGACAGCGTTCTTAATATTATTTGATCTTACGAAAAAGATATATGATTTCTTTTACGACAAAACAAACGATGAAGATAAACTTTGTTGGTTGTGAAAAAACAACATTCACTGTGTCTTAACCGACAGTCTTTGGGGAGCGAAAAGGTTAGTACAGTAGAGTTCAACAACTTTTACGTAATCCTGTTATAGTAAAGGTCGCTATTTGCAAATTTTCGTCTAGATTTATCTTATTTAGGGTTCCGTACCCAAGTATGCCCACTGGACACTATTATTAAGCTGTTTTTCTGTATGGTCTATTTTAAAAAGTTATATCTTTTAAATGGTATATGTTATTCCGGCGAATTAAACTACTAAATAACAATAAAAAATTTAAACACGTTTTTGTTGTATTTGCTCTATCGTGAAAACAGTTAAACATACAAGCTTTAAACTAGCAGTGATTATAGTGTCAGCTTTAAAGTATAACACAAATAATTATTTAGAACCGGCCGAGTGTGAGAAGGGTGTTATTACCATATAAGCGAAAATAGTCTAAATTATTAAGAGGGCTATAGGCGTGGCCCAGCAACATTTTTTTATTGGAAGAGATATGCAAAGTTATTGGGTGGGTGACCAAAAAATAAAGATGCACTTTTTTTTATTGTTTGTGTGTAAATTATATGGTGGAACGGAACTTACAGTGCATCTGTCCGACTCACACTTGACCGATTTTTTATGGATTCCGTTCATAAATGTTGAATTATTTTGATTTCCTCTGAGACTTCCTATATACCCCACTTCCCTCTAATTATATAAATGTGAAAGTTTGGATATTTGGATGTTTGTTACTCTAACACGCTTCAACCACAGGACGGATTGGGATGAAACTTGGCACACATATGGGTAAGGACCTGGAATAGGACAAAGGCTATTATTTTTCCCGAAAAATTCAAAAGTGCCCTCGGGAATAACTATAACGTTTGTTACCCTGCCGCAAAGAAGCATGCGATTGAGCTGAAATTTTGCACAGAAATAGTCAAAGATACAGAGTTAGAAATAGGCTACTTACTACTACTTTTTATCCCTGAAAATTCAAAAGTTCTCGCGCAAGTAACTATAACCGAATTGCAGCTAAAGCTTGCTATAACAAACTTCTTTACTTTAATCAAGGAGTTACCGTAGTAATCCCACGCCGATAACCAAATTTAGGGTGGGCGAAGCCGCGGGCAAAACTAGTAATGGAATATTTATGCATTTATTTACATAAATATGCTTGTAAAGTAAAGTGTTACAACTTTCTGCTACTCGCTGAAGCACGGGTCAGTTGGACTAAGTAGATCAAATGCCAATAAGATCGAATCCGTGACTAAACAGAGGCTAGTAATTTGACCTTTTGGAATTTAACAGAAGTGTGTTCTTATCATTATATTTTAAAAATCCGTTTAAATACTGCACTTCTTACTATTTACTAGTTAAACTCTCTATCTGTTGAGGTAATCTGGAAGAAATCGCCATCTGGCAATAAGATCGTCTATTGCACACCTTAAATTATTTATTTCATAAGTTTGTGGGTTTTATTTTGTGCAATAAAAAATATTTGTCTTGTCTTGTCTTGTTCTGGTTCTAACCTGTTCGGAATTAACCCCTGCGACAACAGTAAGCCGTTCGAAAACTCAAGCCGGTGTTAACACCAACGACACCAACCTTGAGCAAGGGTTTATGCTATTTGACGGCACAAGTATCAAATTGAGGTTTGCTTGTATGAAGTGATAACAAGATGTCCTACAACAGACTTACGTAGAATAATTCTTTATTTTCAAATTGCTTTCAGCGAGGTCAGGCCCACACAAAATTTAAAAATGTATATAATAAATAAAATTAATCTAGGCAACCAAGCTTAGAGGACACAATTTGTTTATTTTGCAATTAAGAATGTGTGAACATTGTTGTTGTTTAATTAAGGGGACTGTTTCGGCTTGCTTTTTCAACTGGAACGCGCTTTAGGAACAGCGCGGGTTTGTGATACTCTGTGGTCAATTTCATTACTCTACAAAATAACCTAAAGAAATAAATGTTGTTTTGATTAAATTATAAGCAATTTTCGCGTATTTAATTATAATTGCGTGTTTACAAATAAAAGTGTATTTGAGAGTGCCTGTTCCAGTGTCCTTACTTTTTATGACCTCTTATATTTCTTAGATATAGTTTAGGGTTTCCTCAGGTCCCCTTAGAGGACACTAGGACAGACAGACATGGTCCATGTAGGCAGGTAGGTACAACAACAGTAACATTTGAGGTGAGTAATCGCCTTGCAGTTTTTAATTTGGGTTTAGCACTAAGACAAAAAGAACAGGGACGATAGGCGCTAGTCACCCTGCCTAAGTTTAGCAAGGTAACTATTAAGTGTGCTCTCATAAATTTTTTAAACTTTGCACATCACGTTTTATGTTACTTACGCTTAGCGCGACGCGTTTGAGGCTGGCGTTTTTTTAAGTTTTTCATTAACTTAAAAAAACTAGGCTTCATATAGAAATTTTTGCCGATTTTTCTTTTAATATGGAAAAATACCTTATTAATGTATTTAAAAATAATTGGGTTTCATGACTTAATATCGAGATACACGACAAACTCATTTTTAAGCATGGTTTAGTGATTATTAAAGATTAATTTTATTTATTCAATTCTGTCGAATTATCCTTTTTCTTATGACTTTTCGATTATTCTTCCCTAACTTTTGTATTTTTCTAGATCATTATGTGCCACTTTTTCAATCTAGAACAAGTAAGATAGCTTTGTGTTATAAGGGTATATCGTCGTCTTAATGATTTCCATTATTTTAGAACGTTTTATATAGTTTCTAGATAATATTTGTGAGTTGTAGTTGGCATTTCTGCTAAAAACGGCCACTTTTAAAGATCTGATGGCGGCGCTTATTAGCTTCTATATACACATATGAAAAAACTATATATACCCCTTAAGTAACTGCGTTCCCCACACCGCGCGCGTCCTTCGCAACCAAGCAACTTAATATTATCTTTTAGTTATCCTTGTTAAGGTTAGGGTATAGGCTAGACCGCGAAAATACGCCGTTTTTGTGCAAATTTTGTGGCTAAACTATAGCATTGCTTTTGTCTAGTGTATTACCTTACTGAATGATTTTCATTTATTGTATTTAATGAAATAAAAAATCTGAAAGTGACCGTTATTTCAACACTTGTGCAAATTTTTTATGCGTGTTTTGCATTTGCTAGTAATAAAAGTTGGTTAAATAATTAGAATAGCTTGTTATCTAGTGCATAAACTCTAAGTTGTAGCGAAAAGTCAAAAAATGTGACTACAAAACGGTAATAACGTTAAATTCCATACAAAAAATTTAAAGTTTCAAGGCGTCATTACGGTATAAATTACTTAAGAAGTATATAACATATATATCTCATAGTAATGTATATGACATTATCTAATGATTGATAGTGCATTTACACACAGCACGTTAGAATTACAGAAATTAGCTTTCTGGCCTATATCGCCCTCTTAATATTTGTTGATAAATTATTAAAAAATGGTGAAACGGACAGAAAATACGACAATTAAATTTGTGGAACTATGTATACGCATTGACTGTGTGTGGAACTTTAAAAGTGTTAACTATCTCAATAAACAAACAAAGCAGCAAGCAAATACCAATATTGTTGCAGATATGGCCATTCTAAACTTTGGAATATAGGACGCAGAGTCTAATAAAGAGTATTCGGTCTACTTATAAGCAAGTCCATCCATTTTGTGCGGTTAACTAAGCGAACGCTCAAGTTCTCATTATTCAGTTAAGATTAAGTTAATTTAAGTTAATGCATGTAAACCAGCCATTAAGTCCAAGGCGGTACTTGCTGTGAGGTTATGATTATTGTTACAAGCCCGGTAAAAGAAAGGACATGCTTATACTTGGATTAGGTATTATACTTACTCAGAATTTTAAAGGGGATATAGCAGCAAACTATATTTAGATATTTATATTTAGATATTTCTAAGTTGCGAATTACAAAAACTAAATAATGTTGTTGTCAAAACTTGTCACTGGCTATTTTTAGAACGATTTGTATTGTTTGTACGATATATCTTTGAATTGTATAGTAGGCAATTGTTTTCTGCTAAAAACGGTCACTTTTAGCAAATATGCCTACTATGACTCACATATATATTCTTAGAGTAATAAAAACGTTCTAAAAATAATTTATGACTAGTTTTATATTTCCAACATTCGGATTTTTGTAATTCGCTTTTTTCAAAGACAAAATTAGATCAATTAATTAAGTTAGGTACCAATTGATGCACTTTATTAAACAAGCTGCCAAATCACAATCGCAAAGGTTGCTATATAGTAAATCCAATTGTTTCATATTAAGAGAATACGATTCGGAGCGCCTCTCAGTGTGCTTCATACAAACGATTTTTTCACTTATTTTTGACACTTCCACATTAAACACTACGAAATTTAAAAATACATGTTCTAGTAAGAAATATCTAGGTCTGCAGTGTGTCAGTTTTCTGTTAAATTTTATAGTTCAAAAGTTTTACAGGATTCTAGTTTTTCATACAAATGGTTTAAAGATTTCTAGTTAATAAAAACTTTTTTCAAGATTTTGGAAAACCACAGACATAGGTATTTGGCTTGGGATTATGACTAAGAAATTTCACAGTGATTGATCAATAAATGTCAAAAACAAATGAGAAATTCGTTTGTATGAAGCCCGCTGCGAGGCGCCGCGAAGTGTATCCTCTTTGGTAAGCTTAAGATTACGGAAGGGTAAAAAGAATAATTTATTTATGCATGATGCTTGTAAAAGTTGATAGTATCGCAACCCGATGAACATTCCTTTATATAGACGGCTTAGTGGGTGGTAAGTTTATTTATTTATTTATATCTATGGTCCCTACAACCAGCTATTTAAAATAGTCATGACATTTAAAAACCAAACTGTTACTCTAAAAAATACTTCTTAGAAGCAATGGAAATATTTCTATATTTAATTATGTATGTTTATTTCAATATCCCTATACCTTAGAAGCCAAATCCCGCGAATAAAGGTGATGAAATGAGCTCCCTTCGAAATATTTTTAAGAACCCAGTTAATATTTTAAAACAATAAGTGGCTTCGAAAAGATGCACTAGAAAGGTAAAACTAATTACTTATTTACACGCGGTCTAAAAGCGGTAGATAGAGTATACAGCGTTTCTATGTCCAAGCGCTTATTCGAATATCAGCGCCATATTGCCCACCATGTTGGATGTGTCACCTCCTGTCAGGATTTCGCTCGGAAAACCGGCATCGGATTCATTAAAATCAAAATACCCGAGAAAGACATCTTTTTTTTATTTATTTTTTTCACAAAAAGTAATATGATATCTAATACCTTTAAACGAGCAATTCTTGTATATATGTATATATATATATAATCTGAATCTCGGAAACGGCTCCGACGATTTTCATGTAATTTAGTATGCAGCGGGTTTCGGGGACGATAAATCGATCTAGCTAGGTTTCATTTTTAGAAAATGTTATTTTATCCGTGTTTCAGGCAGTGAT
This sequence comes from Apoda limacodes, assembly GCA_946406115.1. NCBI lineage: Eukaryota > Metazoa > Arthropoda > Insecta > Lepidoptera > Limacodidae > Apoda > Apoda limacodes. The sequence goes on along the minus strand of OX291549.1, from coordinate 21,560,320 downwards.
AAACTGAAAAGTATGACTCTTCCTGACATCTATTGGCGAGAAGTAATAAGCAACACTAAAGCTTTTTGACAATAGGTGGCGTTATTAAGCAACGCTTAAGCTACTTGATAATAGATGTTTAAAGAAAAAGCCGAGCAAAGCTCGGTCCTCTGGGTACTGCTTCTAAAACCTTGTTTTCCTAACTAGAGTATCACTACATAGTAGGTACATAACATGGTATCTACACAAAAGTGACGCGTCGCGTCAGTTTGTGTACAATTTTCTACGTAGATACTTTTTATGAATAGTTTGGAAAGTTTAGTCAAAAAAACGCGTTCGCTGGGTAGGTTCTTGCAAGTACATAAATCTGATCAACTAGGTACGTAGATCTATAAATGCGTATGTTATAGGTACCACTTATTCAAATCGAGACATTATTAAAAAAAACATGGATTTAACGTTCTTAATACTAAACAAACAATACAAATGTAAACAAATTTACGGCCCATAGAGCAGGAAGATTAATTGCCGCCTGATTACAATGTACGTATCATTAATGAATTTTACATTTTACGTCTTCTGCCTTTGCACACGCTACAATAAATAGTTGTTGATTTTTTTAAATTTCGCACTATCGTATCGTATCATATTTATACTAATTAATGTTTGTTTGTATGTTTGTCCGCATTAATCTCAGGAATTACAAGTATGAATATTTCCATACTCATATTACATTGCGGAAGTAATTCTGTATGACTGTCTGCTTGTTATATTTTTAACGGCTAAACCGCTAACTTATTTCGATGAAATTTGACAAGGTGATTGTTTGCACCCGGGAAATGGATATTGGATACTTAAAAACGTCAAGTGTGAGTCGGTTATTTGTCTATCATCACGGAGATACCGTAGATATGCCACGCTGTTAACCGAGTTTAGGGCGGGTGGATCCGCTGGCAAAAAGCTATTAAAATATAGAAATGTTTCTAGACTCATAATAATCGAAGCGCCTAAATCAACAAAGCTCTAAACTATGAATAGGTATCAGTTAAAACTTATGTTCTTTTTACTACATCCATATATACATAGAAAACACAGTCACACAAGTCACATGAATGTTTGTCCGGAACCAGCGTCTCTCAATTCTGTAAGAAGCATTACTACCAGCAGAACCAAGCAGCCGTCCTATCTGATGAAAACAAAGTTTAAACATAGCGATTCTGTGTGTATTTTACCGCTTGTATAATGGTCTTTGTTCTGAGAGGTTGTTAAAAATGATGTCCACGGCTACTTTATACCATCGCATCAGCAGGTAATTCATTCTCGCACCTCAGAACTCACATTGCGGTTTCAGAGGCACTTCCTCCCGCGAACGATTAGGTTGTAGAATGAGTTCTCTGCCAAGGTTAAAAAAGGAGATAAGATTTTTAAAGGGTCGGCATCGGCAACTCGCGAGTAATGCCACTGGTGCTACAAGCGTCCATAGAATGTGGTAACAGCTTAACATAAGGTGGGCAGGTTGGCTTGTTTGCCATCTGCCATAGTGGTGAGCGAAACGGGCAAAACGTGATATGATCTGAACCATCTATTTGGATATAAACATGTTGTATGTTTGTATGCAAATTGTTTGTTTGTCCTTATGTTTCAGTGCTAGCTAAGATAAATAATTAAATAAAGATAAAGAATTAAATAATTGTAAAATGGTAAAATGTCAAGTAATAAAAAAATCTCAGAACACAACCCATAATAACAATAGCGATATAACACACAAAGAAAGGCAAATTTATTCTGAGATTTGAGTGTTCAATCGCTTGTGTGTTTCGGATTGTCAACATTTCCCACAGCTCCTCTTTGATCCGATACAAAAGGGCCAAGCTGGTATCCAGGTGCTTTTGTTCATAAATGGATACCTACCTACTTTGTTTGGTATTTGTTACTTTGTTATAACATTACATACCTTAACTAGTTAATTACCGTATTTTGTGTCTATACAGTTATTTGTATTTTTGAACTGTCTTTTAACACTGACTTATTTATGTCAATTGTTCCCATTTTCGCAGATTGTATGCTGTTAGAAATAATTATATATTAAAAACAATACCTTTTTGAAAATATCTCTACAATGATATTAGATTAAAATAATGATACCTCACATAAAGGGGTGTGAATTTAATAATAACATATTAAATACATCCCCCTTTTACATGTGTGTATATAGTAATATACATAAAAATTGCTCACTTCATGCAACTTTGACATGTATGCAACATTGTCATGGCAGCTACCTCTAACCAAGTAAATGTTCTTTCTGGCCAAATTTTTTGAATTGTATTTGTTAATAGTAGGTACCAGAAACCACGACAAAAATCATGTAATCATTGTTTTACGACTAAAACTGTATGAAATTCTCAGATTATGTCACACTGAACCCGACTAGGTAGGCAGTAACGGTCAAAAATGTCGCAGCCTTAACTTTTTAAACGGTATTTTAGGTCAGCCATAAAAATGTCCTATATGATACTATATAGATACAGGAACCCCTGTCTATCTGTTAAAGTATTTAAAAACATAAGAGTCAGTCACTCAATTTATTCTTTTATTGGTATATAGGTGACACTATGAAAGATTAGGACAGCCGTACTAGACAATATTTCAAAGGTGTCTTGATGGTTCGCTATGTTATCCTACTAATATTATAAATGTGAAAATTCGGACGTTTGTAACTAAATCACGCTTCAACCACTGGACGGATCGGAATGAAACTTTACACACATATAGGTTAGTTCCTGGAAGACAATCCCGAAAAATTCAAAAGTTCCAGTGGTAATAACTATAACTGAGCTTAAACGGACTATAGCTACAGCTATATCTTGCAATAGCAAACTTCATTAGTATAATCAAGGAGTTGACGTAGAAATTCCATCCCGATAACCGAATTTAGGGCAGGCAAAGTCCAAATGAGTCTATACATATAGTCAAATTAGTCCCAAATAAAAAGAAATAACAAATGTAATGGACATTGCCATATGTTGATGTCCCATCACATGAATAACAGTTAGAGCTTCAAGCGAGATATAATGTTTTTCTATTTAGCAGAAACGGCTTACATGGTATTTACCTAAATGGGTCACACGCGTGACCAGACAATATTATAATTATTCGTTTTCGCTTACACGTTTGACCTTTTTATGTCGTAAAAGTAGGCAAATATGTTGTATATTTATTTGATCAAAATTATTTCTAGTTAGATAAAAAGGCAGCTAATAAATTTTCTATCCTTATTTATAAGTAGGTATTTAATAATCCACTGTCACCGTCATGTTTTCTCTACCTCTCGTTCTCTCAAAACGCTAAGTATAGCTTAATATCTATATCGGTTTTCAACACTTATATATAAGAGGCAGTACTAAGTAACAGATAACTTAAGTTAAAACAAGGATGACGCGATATGTAACTGACCGTGCGTGACTAGTGCAGCTACATCTAAATTCACTGAGATTTTCATTGAAATACATGAAATAAATGAATAGTTTATTACATATAATTTATGGGCACTAACCATTGGATCGAATTTCACAATCCACAAATACTGTTCGACAGAACGTCACTATGTACCTAGACTAGGTAAAAAGGCAATTGAAATTAATTAATGTAGAAATTTCAATAGGGAAGATGGGTTTAACTTGTCGGATACGAGGAATCCAGTGTTAGGATGGAAGGATAGGACGTGCCGAAGAACGCAGTGATACAGTCGTGGTGACTTTCGAGTGAGTTCTAGTAGTTCCATAATAAAACGAAAAAGAAAGAAGGTAGATAGATAAATAATTTCGTTTTTTTTTTCTTTCCACAGACTTTGTACAAACTCGCAAGCACGCCAGTCATCCCGCGATCACGGTGCTTGCAACAGCACCTAAGTATCGGGAGCTCATGTCCTCGGCTAATCACGGTTAGAACCCCGTAAAACATTATGTTTAACAATGATATTAACCGCGAATCTTTAAAACAATACACATCGTTGTTATCAAAACATGCTTTTTCTTAGGGTCTAAAACACTATCACGGCTATGCTTAAGCAAAGTTGTAAACTAATTTCGAACTTTGAAGTTTTCTTTGCCAACACTTTAAACAAACAGTGAAAAGGAGTCAGTTTAGGATTTTTTACTATCGAGCAAAGGTTCATTAATTGTGTATTTACATTTCTCAGGGCTCAAACCAAATCTTGAAGAACGTAGACATTAAATTTTAATCGGATCTGCTTAATGTATTCAGAGAACCCTTTGCCAAAAAAAAATTAAATTCAGGTTCTATAATCTCTTAAACGTCAAATCGCTGTTTTTTACAAGCTTTTATTTAGTTATACCTGTCCCGTGTCGTGTCGTACCTCCATTATTTAAAAGAATCAAATCTTGTTAAATAAATTTGACCCACTTCCCGGTGTTCGATTGAGTTGAAATTTCACATAGGTACACACGTAAATCGGATGACAATGCAATAAAGTAGGCTTTGGTCAACGAAACGAACACAAAATACCAAGTAGGTATTGAGTTGGTTTTTGTTGTAGTTTAACATCTGGACCAGCTGTCGTTCTCGCTTTATATCTCTCATAACAATAACTATACCTATGTAAATCCTATAAACGCTTTTCGTGACCACCCTAAAATATTTTTTTTGTTAAACCGTCGCTGTACTGATTTTTGTACCGAATTCGGCATGGATATAGTTTGAGTCCCAAAAGAGAAAGGACATAGGCTACTTGAAAGCGTCAAGTGTGAGTCGGTTTTTGTTCCAAATTGAAGAGTTGCCGTTGAAATCCTACACCTATAACCGAATTTAGGGTGGGTGGAACCGTGGGCAAATTTGGCATGTAGATAGTTTGATCCCCGGGGAAGGACATAAGCTACTTAAAATCGTCAAGTGTGAGTCGGTTTTTTTTATATAATTGAGGAGTTGCTGTTGAAATCCTACACCGATAACCGAATTTAGGGCGGGTGGAACCACGGGTTAAAGCTAGTACGTAATAAGAAATACGTACCTCCATTATTTAAAAGAATATGAAACAAAAGAGAGAAATCCTTGACCTAATATTTCAATAAAGCGTAAAAAATTGTGAATTATGAACGAAGGTAGGGTTCTCATTGTGGCAAGTTTTTGCAGTAACCCAAATAAATAGAAGCCACAAAAGACTTGGTTGTATATTTTAGTGAAAATGTGCAGAGTTCGCCTTTTTTTGGTAAACATATTTAAAAAGACAAAAAGTTTATTACATAGATTCCGAAATTATTGGTTATTTGCTGATACAAAGCCACTGATATGAAATACTTTGTGGGGTGGGATTTTATGATTTAAATTGGTTTTAGGAGTTACCCCTTGCGCTACTTCCACGGAATACATAATCTGAAAACCTAACACATAAAACGAATGTGCGCGTCCAGTCTTTCAATTACATGATATAACGCACTCTGCCTAGTTGTGATAAGAGGGGGAATAAAGGTAAATTGCTGACAATAGAATTTGATTTTGACTAAGTAAGTCATTTGCAAATAAAAAAAGACAAACATATAATAGGAGGACCTGTTGGACAATATAAGTCCCGTGGTATGAAAAAAATATGGGTAGTGAAATTGAGCGTTACTCTTTCATGAAACGAAAAAACGCTGCCCCTTCCCAATGCTTTCACCACCTTATATACTATACTATTATTTATTTTTATTTTTCAGAGAGAGAGAGAAAGAAAACTCCAGTCGTGTGTCCATCTTAAGATCAATATCAAAATACTTTTTAAGAAAGAAATATTAAATTACATTTTTTAATGGCACCAATACGGCAAATCAACTTTCCAGAACATGACACCATCACTTTAGTTCTTCCACTTCCATAAACAATAACATTAGAGCGGAAGTTTTCTAATAAGTGTGATCTTCCTAGGTACAACACTGACCAGCGTACAACAGGTCCCCCTATTATATGTTTGTCTTTTTTATTTGATGACATATATTCGACAGTTGTTATTTTATTATTGATTTATTAAACGGAAATGTAAGAAACTGGCTGTTGTACCTAGACAACAGGTACCCGTATACCACATTAAAATTCCAAGGTAATTAACAAAAACAAAATTTTCTCACCAAAAAATCATAAAGCTACCACTAAATTTTACCAATTTTCGATTTAATATCATAAAGTTACACATAATTTATTTGAAACTTCTTTATATACTTAATACAAACTTAAGTAGATCATACGTCAAACAAAAATAATAGCAAAGCTTTTTTATGTAATACCTTTAAATGAGCAATTTTTGTATATATATATATATAATCTGAATCTCGGAAACGGTTCCAACGATTTTCATGAAATTTAGTATGCAGGGGGTTTCGGGGATGATAAATCGATCAAGCTAGGTTAGGCTGGCGTTGTTTAAAAAAAACGAGTAAGGCTCGGTCCTCCAGGTACTTTATATTTTATATTTAAGTACTCCATGATATGTATTTGTTGCTGTATTGAATTATTGAAATTTTATTTTTTAACTGAAAAAACTGGTTTGTAATTGCTATTTTACAAAACTGGGTTATATATTAAATTCTGAACATGTAGGGATGGATACGTGACCCGTTTTGTGTTTTTAAAAGCAATCTCATAAAATCACATGTCACGAACTCCACTTTTTTACGTAAATGTTACTGTCATCTCAAAATTGACCCTTTTAGATTTAGCTGTGTAAAGTTTCAATGTTCAGTAATTAAAAAAGAGGTTACTTTATTTTTTGTTTCCAAAATGTTTTTTAGTGCTTATTTTTATGTCTACTATATTTCAGTGCTGTATCTTTATAGTCTTCGAATAAAATAATTAAGCAATAAAGACTTACGGAACGTAGAGACGGACTGACAGACGAATGGACATGGTAAAAGTATAAGGTCTTTGTAAACTATATAAAAAGAGACAAATCAGGAATCAGCATTACACATCAATCTTAGGGCTTAAAACAAATCTGAACCAATTTCTGTTGTACCCGTGACCAAGGCTGGTGTAACCTAGCCAAAACGTCAGGAAAAAGGTATTTTGCCAAATAATGACGCATTAATTATAAAAATTGTAAACTACTTCAAAATCAAATAATGATTCTTTATGTAAATCTGTATGATGGCGGCATTCTTCAGTTTCCGCTCGAACGAGCTAAAGGTTATTGGTTTTAAGCTATTATAGGTAAGAACGAAAATAGCAACGCATAAAGTGCTAAGTGTAGTGCGGAAGTAATAACAATACCTCCATACTTTTGTTGGCTTATCCTCCCATAACTCAGCAACAGAGCAAGGAATCGACAAGATTTTTTACGCAGGGATAGTTTGTGGGCATGAGAGTAACATTAAGAAACTCTGAGCTCAAGAGAAGCTGGCCTTTATGACCATCGTCAGTGCCCAGCAGTACGTTAGGAACGGGACAATCCAGAGGGACCTCAAGTGGGAGAGTCTGGTCACCTTTGTTCGATAGCTGACAACATACATGTTTGCGCGAGCAGACGAGTCGCTTCACAAGCATGCGCGACTGCCAGACCATCGAAGCAAGCAGACACCCAAACCAAGGAAGACACCTCGAGACTTACGAGAGTCTACGGTCCAACGGTATGCCAGACGAAGTGCCACTCAATCAATATCCGCCATGTGAAGCGAAACCTGGCTGACTGAATTCCGCTAGCCATGGGTATAAAATTGAAATCAATTTAAATTGCCTTCAGGTGCTTAAGTTTTAAAACACGACACTCTGTCCTCTTCACTTGGTATGTACACTGTTGCGCCTTTATCGTTTCTTTTAAAAATGTTACTTTTATATCAAAAAAGATTTATTTTATTTGGAATATCGCTAATTTACTTTCAATTTAGTTATAATAAACGAAATCCTTTTAGAAAATGTTAACGGTCTCGAAAAAGCTCTAAACGTAAAGCTTTCATATCAGCTTCTAGTTTAGAAATGCTTTCACGAAAGTATGTAATTTGATTCGGAATATTGCGTGCACATTTATAAATCAAATTTTCTGAGACCGTTCTGTCCATAAATAAAAATAGCACTAGCTTTTCCCGCCGCTTCACCCGCGCCGAATTCGTTTATCGATATGGGATTCCTATGGCAACTGCTCGATTATAGCAAGGAAGTACTCCTACGGGATTTTTACACTATAAAAATCGGGGTCTGAGCTATTTAAAATTTCAGTCAAATCGGTTCAGTTGTAGGATAAACAAACACACTAACTCACTAGGTTTCGCGCTCATTATATAACACATAAATTTACTATGTGAAACAAAAGGGTCAAATAATAAAGCAGGAGATATTTTTTAGGGTTCCGTATCCAAAGGGTAATTAGCCGAACTCTATTACTAAGACTTCGCTATCCGTCCGTCCGTCCGTTCGTCTGTCACCAGGCTGTATCTCATAAACCGTGATAGTTAGACATTTTAAATGCCGCTATAACAACAAATACTAATAAACACAATAAAATAAATATTTAAGGGGGCTCCCATACAACAAACCTGATTTTTTTGCCTGATATTGATAACGGCGACAGGTAGACGCTTAAAATATTCACAGAATATTTATTGTAGTCACTTTAAAAATAAATAATTAAATTAAAATAAAACAAATATTTAAGGGGGGCTCCCATTCAAGAAACGTGATTTTTTGCCGTTTTTATAGATAATGGTACGCAACCTTTCGTGCGCGAGTCCGACTCGCACTTGGCCGATATATATATATACATATATTTATACTAGCTTTTGCCCGCGGTTTTATCCTCCCTAAATTTGGTTACCGGTGGAGCATTTCAACGGCAATTCCTTAATTATATAAAAAATCCTACTCAAACTTGGACGTTTTCCAGTACCCTACTATGTCCTTCCCCGGGACTCAAACTATCTCCATGCCAAATTTAGTCTTAATCGGTACAGCCAATGGCCTTTCTACTTAGAAGGTCACTGAGTACAGCTGTTTAAGCGTGAAGAGGTTACAAACAGACAGACAGTTCCTTTTTTTATAATATTATTTATTTATTTATAATATAAGTATGGATTTTTTGGCTGTTAATATTATTCTTTTTAATTGTATATATACTAATTTTATTAAAAATGTATGAATAATAATATGGATTTATTTAATTTTAAGTAAGATTGCTATAAATTTTTTTTTACATTTGGTAAGGTTTCCGGATTCCATTCAATGGAATTAATTAACGTTATCCTGGATTCGTTTACTTCTTTGATGTAAATAGATTATGTACGTAATATTCATTTCCATTTTTGTTGGACTAATCCTCATACCGGCTTTTGAATCAGCTTGCGAAAACCCTTTTTCCGAAAAACGTATATCAGATACAATTCCCTGTTTTATAGGGTTCCGTACCCAAAGGGTAATTAGCGGAGCCCTATTACTAAAGCTCCAATGTCCGTCTGTCACCAGGCTGTATCTCATGAACTGTGATAGTTAGACAATTTAAAGTTTCACAGAAGATGTATTTCTGTTGTCGCTATAACAACAAAAACCAATAAACAAAATAAAATAAATATTTAAGGGTGCTCCCATACAATAAACGTGATTTGGCTCGAATGATAACGGCAACAGGTAGACACTTAATATATGCACAGAATATTTGGTTATAAATATAGTCACATTGAAAATCAATAATTAAATTAAAATAAAACAAATATTTAAGGGGGTTCCCATAAAACAAACGTGATTTTTTTATCATTTTTATAAATAATGGTACGGAACCCTTCCTGCGCGAGTGTGACTCGCACTTGGCCGATTTTTTATGTATTTTCTAAAGCATCGGCTGTAACCAATGTTATAAAAAACTCTGCCCAAACAAAATTTTACTTTTTGTTTTTCACTCTCATATTTATTTAGTCTAGTATTTGCCCGCGGCTCCGTTTGCCGGTCGGTAATCACTATGGTATTCCTTTTATAACGTTACAAGGAGCCCTTATAGTTTCGCCATGTCCGTCAATTTGCCACAGTTTTTATAAACTAAACTATACTAACTACTACAGTATAAATAAGAGTATACTCGCTATTAAAATGTACCTATTAAGTATATACCTACCTGTAATATATACCTGTTAAAATGTAACAAAAAAAAAACGGTAGTGTTTTATCTTCCTCCCTTGTATGTAAATTGTGATGTAAATTTATTTTTAACTCATCAAGTGTGGTATCGTAAAATATTGGGGATCAAAATAATTGCGGGCTTCATAGAAAGTTTTTTTTAAATAATGCTTTGTTTTTTTAGGGTTCCGTACGCAGAGGGTCATTCTATAGAGAGGGAATCCTATAACTAAGACTCTGCTGTCCGTCCGTTTGTCACCGGACTGTATATCATGAACCGTGATAGTTGGACAGTTGAAATTTTTACAGAAGATGTATTTCTGTTGCGGCTATAACAACAAATACTAAAAAACAGAAAAAAAATAAATATTTAAGGGGGCTACCATACAACAAACGTCATTTCTTTTGCTCGATTTTGCTCGATATTGATTACGACAACAGGTAGACGCCTAAAGTATTCACAGAATATTTAGTTATATAGTCACTTTAAAAATAAATAATTAAATTAAAATAATCTGAATACTTACTTGTGTACCACAAACAAACGTTTTTATAGATATTGGTACGGAACCCTCCCTCCAACACGCACTTGGTCGTTTTTTTTTAAAATAAACGAGTGTAAGGGGTAATCTTCGGTACATTTTAAAAAGGCGATGTGAATGCTATCAGTAATTAGGCAGCGTTTTCGAACGCACCCCAAATGATGACGCATCCGCCAACGCAGGCTGCAGTGTGAAATCCAATAACGTTGCGTCAATTCGAAACTTTGTAATCAGGTAGCAAATTAATTTTCATAATGCGCGGGTGTGGATTTGTCTACATTTGTGTTATTTATGTCAGGTGTTTGAATGCCACGGTTTGTTTATTTTATTATTAGGTTATATTTGAAATTTAGTTCATTTACATAATTCTATTTAGTTTATTTGGGTATTTATTTGTTTAACTAAACCTTAACTATTATTTTTGCAGCATGGTTATCTTTGAAAGGAAGGAATTTATTATTTGGAAGTGAATTTTGTTTTGTATTTGTTGCCAGTAATAACAGAGACTCGCTATTTTACTATTGGTCTCATACATAAATTAAAATTGCTCACGAAGCTATAAAAAGTGAAACTTTCTCTACGAACCCGTTAGAATTTCTATTTATATAAATTCAAAGTTACTAACTTGACTATTCGAGAGTCAGTATTACAAAATCGTTTATTTCTATATTTATACAAATAAAAAGCAGCTTACTGAGCTATATTAAAGGTCGTAGTTTTTCTACGAACTTCTTAGTTTCTATTCATATGTATTTAAAGTGGCTCACTGGGCTATTGAGAGTCAGTGTCTATCTTCAAGATCGTTAGTTTCTATTTATATAAATTAAATGCTGATTACCGGGATATTGAGATTCGGGGTTTATTACGTACTTCTTATCTCTTTCTATTCACAGAAATTAAAGGTCGCTCGTAGGTGGCATTGGAGTTGAAGATTATTTTTAAAGTATATAATAGAGCCATTGAGAGTCAAAGCATTTTCATACATCTAAGATATAATACGCAGACCTCCGTTTATGGTTTTACATGAACTCGTTAGAGTTTCTAAAAATATAGTAAAATATTGTTACCAAGTTAGTGGATTGTAGTGCCTGCGTATGTCATATGACGGCAGCTGTTTAGCCAAGTCAGAGGCCTTACAACCTTAATACTGTGACGGTCGAGAGGCCACCAGCTCGACAACGTCCACCAACCCGCACTAGGCCAGCGTGGTGAGCTATGGTCTAAGCTTCCTCTTTCCAGGAGAGGCCTGCAGTGGGGCGTATAAAGGCTGAGGGGTACAAAGTTATTTTAGAACTTTGCTATTGTATTATGTCGTATCTATATGTTCTGTGCAATGCAGTGGGCATTGAAAAACAAAATTTTGAAGACACTTCACTACAGAACTAGAGTCAGGGAAGTCTCGAGCTTTTTACAGTTCCGGGACCCGAGACATCCCAGGGTCATAGTCGTGGGACGTCCTATACTTTGAGATTTTTCAAAAACAAAATAGTGGAGATTGTGTTTTTTAACCGCTTTAGTGATAATCTACATCTAACATCTATATACATCTCATACATACTTTCTTCTCATAAAACCTGGGAATTTTCATATATATGGTGTCTTGGAGAATTTTACCACCCTGGTCTCAACATATGCCATTAAAATTCTTTTTTTTTTGTCTGTTCTACATAATTGTCAAAACACAGACCTTACAACTGTCAACTTTATGATTATTGTTCTGAAATTAGGATAAGTTGTATATACATTTTATTTAATATTATTTGTAATAATTGCATTGAAAACGGCTTAATTCGCCGAAATATATGCAAATTGTTTGATATGTTTGTGTTTTATTATAAGATTGTGATGAAAAGAACTTAAGTAAATACATTTACGCTGTTAGATTTAAACAGACATATCTCAAGTTGCGATCCGAAAGTCTTGGGGCACGATAATGTTAAATTCGGAAAAAGTGCCGGGATTTCGAGAGTTCGAAATCCCGGGACCCAAGCCCTACACAGAACATTTACAAGATGAAAGATTTTTTAACCGTAATGTTTTATAATAAGATAAAGGGTTTGCATAAATACTTTATTGTTAACAATAAAGTGCTTTTTGCTGCAAAGGAAAATTTAATAATGATAAAATGAAGAGGAAAATAAATTAATCTAAAATAAACTTGAAAAAGCAATTACCTATACATATCTACCTCTCGACTTAAATTTTGTAAGAAAAAATATTGTCACAATTAAATTTCTCGGTACGGAGATAGTCATTTATAGCCTATAGATACCACGTTTGTGAGATGGAATACTTTTGGTAAAACGTGGATGTTACGAGTTTACACGTTCGTAATGTCTCTGAGCATCCCTTCGGAGATAAGTATTACTTGATACTTTAACTTTATGATTTTTTTATTAAGATTAACTTAACAAACTCATAGATACTCTAGAATCCATATTCATACTTCTATTCTAATATTATAAATGCGCAAATATGTTTGGACGTTTTTTGGTTTGTCCCTCCATAACTAAACTGAACAAAGCAACGAATCCACGAGATTTTTTTGCAAAGAGATAGATTATGAGCCTGAAAGGAGACAAATGCTATTTTAATTCCGATTGAGACCTCCCACGGGATGTTTTTTTTAGCATATTTCGAATATTCTATTTATAAGAGCCACACCGGAGTATCTAAAAGGCAATATTTTGCTTTATAGATTATACGGTAGCTCATCTATACTAATATTATAAAGAGGAAAGATTTGATTGTTTGTTTGTATTGAATAGGCTCCGAAACTACTGGACCGATTTGAAAAATTCTTTTACCATTAGAAGCCCATTATCCCTGATGAACATAGGCTTGAAAGTGCTTCATTCCTCCGGAAAACCGGGTAATAGGACAACGGGTAGTAAAAATTATCCTTCCGTACATTCTTAATTACTTAATTACATAATGACTTCCTTTTTCACATAACTTCTAAACGGCTGAATCGATTGGGTTGAAAACTTTATATGGATATTTCGATGGTTTTCTGTATGATTTAAAAAAACAAATGGACTAGGTAGGTGGCGCTGCTGGTATGTCAACTATTAAACGGCTTGACCGATTGGGTTGAAATTTTGTATGTGTATTTCCATGGTTTCACAGACACAAATGTATTATACCATTAAAGAGGAAAGATTTGATTGTTTGTTTTTTTTTCTATAATTGAGGAGTTGCCGTAAGAACCTACGCCGATAGCGAACTTTAGGGCGGGCGAAGCCGCTGGCAGAAGCTAGTTGATAATAAATATGACAACATTCATTAATAATTTTATTACCTTTTCCCCGCGGCAACATATGTATGTTATGTTTGTCCAGTGCAGAGATCAAACCCGCAGCCACCGGTTACGCAGATAGTCACTGCTACCAACGGAGTCATGGATTAGATACTAAGTATATTTTAAAAACTTAACAAGAACATAATTTTGTATATGGCGACGTTACAACAATGACGTCACTAACACCACCTTAACGACCTGATTAAACACCTCGTGTTACGACTTTCGCAAGTCTAAGCTAAATATCAAGGGAATTTAATCTCAAGAGAGTGTAGGTGTTGTTACAAACTCCTGTGACGTAATTCAATTAGTAGGTAAGACTTATATCTAAAAGAGATTTTTGTCCACTAACCTATAAAGTTCCTCACCATATAGCTAGTTTCGAAACGTCCGTCCGTCTGTGAATGCGCGGCTTCGCTCATTGTACCTACTAAAAAGCTGTAATTTGGCTAATTGCACCGACAAAGTAGCTAAAAATGATTTTTTTTTTATTTTTAAATGAAATCTAGAAATTTTTTTTTAAGGGTACCTCCCCTACACGAAAAGTGGGGATGAATTAATTTTTTGTGTCATTTATCTCATGGTCTGGGATGTTGATGTTTATTTTGGATGTGTTAAAATAATTTTTCGATTCAGAGATTTGTTTGGAAAATATTAAGCACTTAAGTGATAATTATTGTTAGAGTCAAGTACCTATCTCTTCCCCAGCCAGCCGAATGGAATATGCGAAAAAAATCACTTGTTCCGAAAACCATAGGTTTGGTTTTTTTTAAATTTATCTTTTTTAGCGAAACCAAATAAAATCAAGGGTTATTGGTAATCAAACTGTGTGCGTAGGAAGATTAAATTAGCCTAGACTTATAATACTATAATTACTTATAGTCCAGTCAAATTAGATACATTTTTAGGCTAAAAAAACATTAATTAGTAGAGTTTTGAATTTTGGTGTAGTTGTTCATTAAGACCTCCCGTTGAACATACTAAAAGTCCCCATCGATAGCTGTTGCGCTCGCGCCGCAATGCATCACAGACGGAGCAGGTATAAATATACCTATAGGACCGCCATTTTTAGACGTGGCGACAGCGTTCAATAAATACTTCACAACGGTTTTTAGCTGTTATATTTATAAGCTGTTCCACATATACTTAGATCGCTCTTAACTGGTTTGTATTTTATGCACTTGCTAATAGTAGCTTGCGAGTGACTATTGGGTGACAGATTTATGATCACATTAATATTAGATATCTAATGAGAGCAGGAATAAGATCTAGCTGTGGTAAGCTGATTGTTTTAAGAGCTTTCTTGAATGTGTCCCAGTTTATTACAGTCTGTCGCAGTCTGCGGCATAAGAGCATAATAACCAAGAGATTGTTAGAGCAAAGTTCATCCAGTACAGAGCGCAAATTTAGTGTGTCCAGCCTATGGTTGTCATTAACGGCGTAGTTAGTAGCAGTCATTTATGAGTCTGTCGAGAACCTTGCCTTCATTCTACTCAGAATAGGTGGTTTTATCGAAATCAGACGCGACGATGATCGGTTGATGTTCGGTCTAGCCTATTCGCTATTCTCACTCACCATGCGGACTCGTCCTGCTATACAAATCATGTCGCATAATGCATCTGCCCCAGAATTATCTTTCCCCTTCTCTATCTTCTATTTTTCAATTTCTCATCATCATCTATGTCGGTCTTTCTATTTCTAGGTAGTGTCATGGAATAAGTTTTTTAAAGATATATGTGAACATTTTAGGAGTAAACAGAAACAAAACTTTATATCGACAGCAAAAACATAAAAAAAATCAATGTTGGATTACAGCTAAAGTATTACAGATACACAAATAAAATATGTTAGCTTTTTATAGGAAATTTAATAATTTTCAGTTTTTTATACACGATTATATCGTATTAATAATTATTGCCGAGATATAAGTAAAAACTTAAAAAGGGATTTTTCCAAGATGGAGGTGCGAGCGCAACAGGTATCGATGGGGACTTTTAGTATGTACAACGGGAGGTCTTAATGAACATGTGCAGCAAAGTTCAAAACTCTACCAATTAATGTTGTTTCATTTTATAATTTGACTGGACTATTAACTGACTAGTTTATCTTCTGAATATAAATTACGTTTGCGTTTTGTCTTCATTTAATATCAGTATTGTGCGTAACTTCTTGAGGGGAAAATGTTTTCAGTCCACCCCTTTATAAGCTGATTCATAAATATTTAATATCTGAATGTTTCTATTGTGTATGTTTTCCTTCACATAGTTGTAACCAATATCATACCTAAATTAGAAGGGGTCAAGGTAGGATCATTATTATAACAAAAAAGAGTCTAAAGTGGCGTCTTTTTTTACCGACTTCGAAAAACGGTGGTTCCCAATTCGTCCCGTGTGTGTTTAATATTGTTAGAATCGCAAAATATTTTTATATGTTAGTTAACGTGAGCTTCTAGACAATTCCACGCGTTTTTAAAAAACTATTAATCAGATTTTAATAATTCTTATTCTTTTGTTAATTTAGTTACCGTTCAACTTGGGAAAAGAGCAAGTTTCTATCAAAAAAAAAAACCATCAAAATTGGTTAATTCGTTTGGCAGCTACGATGCCACAGACAGACACACAAATTAACAAACTTATAACACCCTTCTTTGCGTTGAGTTTTAAAAATAAAGCTATCCCAGTGCTATAAATTAGATTACCCCGTCTATTCGGTATTTACTTACTTATTATATTTTTTAAAATGTGTTAAAACTAAATTTTATTAATTTCAACATTTTTTTTCTGGAAATTACAAAACAATATAATTTTAAGTACATTTTAAGAATTTCATAAACTAATGACTACAAAATATTCTTTTCCGTAAATAATAATTTGTACTTCGGATTACAGAATTTTACAAATCCTATAAAGCTTCCCTCGAATTTATTAGTAGGGTAATTAATATCAAAATATAAAGCTTACTAAAGATTACAAAAAGTTTTATTAAAGTGGGCAGATAAAACACTACTTGTCATTACAATGAAGGCTAATAAACGTTTGCAAACACCTTTCTAAGAATTAGTAAAGTTTGCTAATAACAAACATTATATCATCACACCGCTACGAATTAAGGTTGACGTTACGCGCCTTACATCGCGCTATCGAAGTTACTTCGTAGTTACCGATACCGACATACCGAAACGCAAGTAAAGTAGGCCAAGGCGTTCTCCAGGCTTAACTCCTTACCTAGCGGGGGATTCCCCTTTAACGCCGCTCTAAATTTGGTAATCCTGAGCTGAACAGATTTGACGCACTATCCGCAGCAGCCCTTCTTTCATCTACCAGGTATACTGGTAGTTATTATCAACCGTACGTTTCGCATAAACTGAGCTTCATCAGGACCTATCAAAATCAAAATCATTTATTCAATTTAGGCTACAATAATTGAGCACTTATGAATGTCACCGGTTTGTAAGTTTATAGGGCGGGAGACCTTGTATTAAGAGGAACCGGCAAGAACCTCAGCAAGGGCATTTCTTTTCTCGCTTTCTCTTACAGCATCCACTTAAAATATTGGAAAATCCCCTTCCTATCATAGAAGGACACTTTCCATTACAAACATAAAAAATATAAAATGCACAAGCACAACATAAAAAAGTATCTAATTGCAAAATATAAAAAAAAGATAGTTTATGTACCTATTCATCACTTAGAAAAAATCAATGTCTTACAGTATTGATAAACAAAACAAAAAAGCAAGACTAAATACAAGGAAACAACGAAGTTTGCAAGAGCAGACCAGTCTCCACAGGCGGCACCCGTTCACGAGTATGACACATGAATCAGCCATCGCTTCGCTCAACCATGTTTTAGGGAACGTAACGACCCGACACACACGCCATCCCCGCAGAGATACTTTGAGAGAGCATGACACACTCGAGCAACTCCAATAAAACTTCGATTTTACTAGTTACAATGTGTGTAACGATTGGTACATTTCCAAATACAAGTACTATGATAGCAACATTTTAGTTATTCCCATGCGTTTTTATCTATAATATTGTCTATAATTGAATAGTAAGCTTTTTTGACAAGTTTCTGTTTCAAAAAATTTTTTTTTTTTTTCAAATTCAGTTTATATACTTCTGCAGGGATTTTGTTGTAAAAACGGACACATTGTCCTTTAAATGGTTTATCAATTTTCTCAAGCCTTGTGTTGATCAGAGCCAGTTTGGTCTATTTCTTGTATTTCGATTATAAACATCACTATTTTTTTAAAAAAAGATTAATATTCTTATGAACATACATTAAATTATCAAATATATATTGACCAGGAAAAGTTAGTATATTGATCTCTTTAAATTTACCCTTAAAGAGTGTCTGTTAGATAAATTGTATATTGCTCAAATAGACCTCTTCTGCAGTACAAATATTGTCTGTATATCAGCTGCGTGTCCCCATAATAAGATACCATAGGACATCACGCTATGAAAGTAACTAAAATATACTAGCCGGGCTGTGGCTTCGTCTGTAAGTTGACGAATCTTTTTTACCGCAAAAGCTGCAGAACTAAGTCTATTCGCCAATCCAGCTATGTGTGGGCCCCATTGAAGTTTTGCATCTTAAGTAATGCCTAAGAATACAGCGCTATCTACAACCTCTAATTGCTCCCCATTTATAAGTACACTGGTTCTTACTTGACTAACATTTGGCGTTAAGAATTTAAAACCTTTGGTTGTTTTACTGTTTAAAAGCAAATTCTTCATACTGAACCAGTGGACAACTTTAGACAGACAGTTGTTTACATTATCTAGAACTGTTTCGCTTCTTTTAACTCTTAACAATAGTGATGTGTCATCTGCGAACAACACTATCTCGTGATTGTTTTTAAGGACCTCCGGCAGATCATTTATGTATATAAGAAATAGGAATGGCCCCAGGATGGAGCCCTGTGGAACGCTCATTTTAATTTTAGATCCAGGGGCGCGCTTCCCATTTATATCAACTGAATCCTATTGTCCAGGTACGAGCTAATGAGTTTAAGTGCAGTACCCCTAATACCATAGTGTTGCAATTTACTAATTAGGGTTTCATGTTGGACGCAATCAAATGCCTTGGATAGATCACAAAAAACACCCAAGGCATCCATTGAATCCTCCCAAGCATCAAATATGTGCTGAATAAGCTCTACGCCAGCGTCGGTTGTTGACCGACCTTTTGTGAACCCAAACTGTTTGCAAGTCAGTTGTGAAGTAAAATGACTACTCATTTGATTTAAGATTTTACTGAAAACAGGTAGTTTAGAGATAGGTCTAAAATTAGAGAAGTTAGTAGTACTACCTGATTTAAATATAGGTATAATTTTATTGTATTTCATTTAATCAGGAAATACACCACAATTAATAGATTTAATAAATATTATAGCTAGTTGGGGAGCAATCACAGAAATTATGGTTTTTACTAAGGTAACTGAATGGCCCCAGCGGTCAGCTGTATTATTTATTTTTAGAGAATTAAATGCTTTGATAACATCATTATGATTTACATGTCTAAATTTAAATTTTTTGGGCATTCTTTAACATTTTCTTTTAACAGAGCCTCTGCTTTTAATGGAGATGAGTTTAGTGAGTTGGTAGTTGAGAAAGGAATATCCAGGAAAAAATTATTGAACAACGAGGTACCTAATATCTGTTTCTGAGTTAAAAATAGTCCCATCAACTTCTACGCAATAATCAGTTTTATGAGATTTTGATTTTACAGTCTCAGCATTAATAATATTCCAAGTAGTTTTTATTTTATCATTAATATATATTTTTTTTTCACTTAAAAAACGTGATTTTGCGATACGACAGATTACTTTAAATAATTTAGAGTTTTTTTTAACAAAATCATTAAATTTCTCGCTTATATTAAACTTTCTTTCACTATATAACTCATACAATCGTTTTCTGCATACATGGATGCCCACAGTAGCCCAATCACTAAAGCAGGTCGTTGGTTAGCTAAGACACTCTTTGGTTTAAATACCGAGTCGTACTCATAAAAGGCTTCAAATACATCATATATTGTGTATTTCGATCATTATGTTCGATTAGAGACAGAATTTTTAACAAATAATTATTTTTAAATATCGCCAAGTGTCGTTTAGTTTTAGGTCTTATAACATTTTTTTCCTTACATTTATTCTCCGTTAACAATTCAATTTGCACTAACTGCCCACAATGGTCAGAAGAAAGGTTATTTATAATACTTTTATTTGTAACTGTAATACAATCTGTAAAAATATTATCTACACATGTTTCTGTATTGGCTGTTATTCTAGTCGGCGATAGAAATATATTTTTACAGTTGAATGATTGAAATAGACTTTTTAATTATTGTAATCTCCGCAAACAAATACTTTTTTATTTTTTTTACAAATAATGGATAGAGCCTCGTCCATTTTATTCAGTGTAATTAAACGCTGATTGTTAGCGTGTTATACGTTATTTGCAGTCCATTAAATTTGTCTTGTTTTAGGTAAACAACACTGTAATTCTAGCAAGACTAGTTTTATTTCTGTTAATGTATACAATAAGTAAAACTCATTAGTAACCGTCAGTGTAATTTACTTGTCCTCGGAATTACTAATATTTTAGTGATTATTAGTATTATTTACTTGTAGCTATTAAAGTTTTTCTCCGTGTAAGTAGTAAAAAATTAAGCTATCCCTGTGCTATAAATTAGATTACCCCGTCTATTCGGTATTTATTTATCGCCTTAAATCCCAAATTGACACATAGGCAGTAGAAAATAAATCTTTCACTGTGCTAAAATCAGGTTACCCCGTCTAATTAGTATTTACTTACCGCCTTAAGGTGTAAATAGCTGCTAACTAACGCCGCCATTAGATATCCTCAATTTTCTCTTCATAGAAATACTTCCTATTTTTGTTTAAAATTATATAAACGGAGCAATGCTAACTACAACTCACAGATCTAGAAACTATAAAAAATGTTCTACAAATAGCTTATGACTAGTTTTACATTTTTGACATTTGGATTTTAGAAATTCGTTTTCTACGTAGAGAAAATTGAGGATATCCAATGGAGGCGCTAGGTAGCTGTAACAGGGCCCTTAAATCCCAAATAAAACATAATTTTTTATTTTTACCCCATTTATTCAGCATTTACTTACTGCTTTAAATCTCAAATTTATACATAAGCAGTAAAAAATACATTCCCCTTTCTGTATGTATGTCGACGTGATTTTCTGCGTAAATAGGTAGGTATTGAATGGTTTTCATCGGGCTTTCAATAACGAAAAAAATAAATATAAAAGTATATCATTTAATTAAAATCCTTTTTGTTTTGTTCGTTATTAAAATGGTTATGTTCTAAAATAGGTATTATCAGGTATGTACCTATAACTAACTCGACAGTCTAAAATGAATTTATTATATCTAATAATTTTTGTCCACATTAAAATACATGAATATTAAAAACGTTTACGTAATCGTTCTGAGTGGTGAAGCTTTGAGACCCTGACGAGCTTAATACAATTTGCTCGCTTTTCGCTCGTTCAACTGGAAACCTACCTCCAATCGATTTAATACTGACATTTTGACTGACTCTACTGGTTCGAGTTATCTGTAGCCAATAGTGACTATTTACATAAAAGATAGAAATACTTCAGCTAAAGTTTAATAAATATGGTTTTAGCAAAAACCCTTCCTGACTTCAGACGTCCCTACTATGTGGACACGGCCTACCCTCACTTTGGGTCTAGGGCGATTTAAGCCGTAGTCCATCATGGGGGCCCAGTGTTTTAAAATTATAAAGATTACCATGCATGTACATTAGGAACATATGTTTGTTTGTTAGACAACATTCTCAGTACTTTTCTATACATTCAGAAATCGTTACCTCAAGGCCGTCATGAGATAAATTAAAATTATTAAGACTTAGATGTAATCTTGATATATACGGGAAGAATTTTTGTAATATGGAAATACAAATTTACAATAAGCTGCCATCTGATATAAAAGTACCTTCATATCATTATTTAAAAAAAAGATTGACTGGGTGATTACTGGAGAAATGTTTTTATAGTGCTCGAGAATTTCTCAGCAACAAATAATGAGCGTCAATATAGAGATGATGACATGTGACTATAGTAATTATGTGTGTTTTCTCAATTTTATCTTGTATTAACATTAATGCTGTTGATAGAGAAAAGAGTATTTATTCTAATTTCATAACTTAATTATTAATTATAAAAGTTGCACACCCTGAGTGGGTAGAATAAGAGAATCATGTACATATATAATAAGCATAATTTTTACCTTATTCAGGCAAAAAAATATTATTATTAATACGAGTACCTACTGAAATATGCAGCGAAATCGCCGTTTTAGCCTCCAAATATCATTCTACGGATTAAAACCGTGAACTTATACATGCATACATACATTTATAGTATCTATAAGTTACTTCAATCATTCTTTTACAGAGCCAAGTATAGATATAAAAGCGCGTCGAGCTTAATTAACTTATTGAATTGGGTGCAACACTCGTTGAATATTAAGCAGTATTTGACTCTGAATCTGTTGTCATTTATTCTTTGTTAAATAATTGGATTCAATATTATTATATTTCGTAAGAGGTGTTGGCTTTTTATGCTACTAGCTGTTTTTTATTTACGCAGAGGGGCAAAGGGGCAGATCGAGGTACGGCGATCGCCCATGCGCAGTACCAAGTACCAAGTACACGTATAAGCACAAAATTATTATTTATATTACATACAATTATATTAAAGTCAAAAAATAGTATTTAATCTACTATTTTTAATCTAAAAGAAATAAAAACATTTGTTCGAAACTTAAAATGAAAACTAAAAAGAAATAAAGTTAATTAGGCTCGTATTATTTATCTACATATTAGTTACGAAAAAAATACAATAGTAAACTCGTTTGATAAGTACCAAAAAAACTTCTTAGTCAGTTGAAGCTAGAGCCAAAGCATTGATATTGCATACAAACCTTTTTCGATTGTCACGAACAAGTATTACAATAAAACTAAATACTAAAATAATCTTCTTAACTTATATTTCAAAAAAAGATTGAATCGCAACTACAAGTACATAACGATAACGATAAAGATAATCGGTAGTTTCTATTGGAAAAGGCAATTGAACCTTTGGGATTTTAATCTTTGGTAATAAACATAGACCACAACATAGACTTTGAGTTCTATAATCTGTCATATGAATAGTCAATAGTACACAGCTCGACAAAATTCATGACCAGAATGCTGTCTCAACCTCGGCTACACCAGACCATAGATATGCAAGTTCAGTACTATATACATATAGTACAGATAGGCAACGGCCCATACATTTACTGGAACACTAAGATTAGTTCTGTAATACGAGTGCGTGGCGCTAGTGCGCAAAACGGAAAGGATTTTTTTTCTTAAATTCAATTATTACTAGCCAGCTTATAAATTACTTTTCTAATGTGGCTTTATAGATACCAAGTTCCATCCCAGACTAATATTTATATTGTTGTTCATCTACGAAGAATAGACCAAAGGACGTAAAATCAAACAACGTTCTCAAAGTTGACATTGTTTATTCATAAATATTCATGAAATGTACATTTATTTTCGATTTTCTTAAATTCTTAAGCTAATTACTTAGGCTGCAATTAATAATTATTAGACCATTTACGAAAGTTTTTGTTTAGTTTTGAACTAAAACTTCAATGTAATATATAGTATAGTTTGAACTTTCATTAATGTTTTAAAACAATATTCGTGTAAGATTATTGAAATGATAAAGAATGTTAGACAATACCTTCTTATACAAAATATCTGTAGATATTATTTTTTTGAGTATCATCATACCTAGGCCCAGGCTTATATTTTTTGTTTCCTCTTCGTACAAAAGAGATTTCTAAAATGTTAATAAACAATTATTTATTAATAGCTACTAATAGACTAGCTATTTTTAAAATGTTGTGTATTTTCTGTATAATATACCTAAATTGATAATATGATAATTCATATTAGCAAATTCACCTAAATAAGGTTTGTACTATTACTTATGTTTTTTTCACGTCAAAAAGTGTACTCAGGACTGTAACAAAATTAATCAAATTCTTACAAACTTATCTCTCCAAATAATCTTAAAAAGTTCTCTATCGTAAATTACCATACAAGGTTCAACCTTGCAATGATTATAGCGACACCTGCAAGGCAAAACTTCGTAAATCATTTGTCGTAAGTTTACAGAAGAGCGCGTCGAAGTTTCAAAAAATTCTTAGTGACGTCTGTTACGTCCTAATGCCATTCAAACTAAAAAAAATGTTCAAAAAGGAATGTTTTATATTTCAGTATGATAAATGTGCTATAAGTACTTTCATTTTATTACCTTTTCTGAGTTACAATGAGTTTGCACGGCATAAACTTTATAAAGTGACATTGTAACTCAGGACATACAATTAAATTTTGTGTATCAATATTTGCTTATATTGACTTAAATATGGTGCCTGTGGATGTGAACCATCTTGTGGAGATAGAAAATACACAGTTGCAAGTGCCAACACCAATATATAAGCTAATACTTTTTACTACTAGTTCTTTATTCTGTGATATGGACTCTTCCATGTTGACTAGGCAACCAATTCAAAGTCACCTTCGACGTGTAGATTTTTGGACAAGATGTTATCTCTAAATCATATGTAAACCTACTCTAACCGACGATAGCCACTCTGAAACAATAAATTTAAATACGTTCAAAGATATGACATAATCATTCTAAATTTTTTACATTCCTACACGATGAGCTAATTTTATTTACTACGTACAGGGTATTTTTGTACAGATACGATTTTTTACAGTGGGTATAATATTTTTACGACTATCTATATATATACTTCGCCTATATACTTCGCCTGTAAATCAACTAACATTTCAGTTATACTATGATCCTCAGCAGATTCCAAAATCTGTGCCCTCGAGATATATCTCCAAGCCTCTGAAGAGCTGCCGCCCGGCCACAAAAAACTATGGCAACCAATGTGGACAAGGATCTTCATTTTCGCCGAATTACAAAGTTACTTATTAGACTAGATTAGTTACTTAATATCAGGCTGAACAAAATTGACACAGGGCAAAATTGCAAAACCAAAAAGCTGTAAGAAAACCCGTCTGCAAATATAGGTGGAAAAATATTATGAGTAAGTCAGTAAAAATATTTTGACCCAAAACCACTTGCATTCTACCTTGTGCAAAACGTAGCCTTAATTTAATAGTGGAGTAGAGGACCGAATGGCGCATTGCAGTGGTAGAACAGGCGACTGTCGAAGTTCGGGTTCGATTTCCGGTAAGGGCCCGCTAATTTTGTTATTATAAAGTTGTCTCGACTCTGGTTGCGACCAGTACTGTATGGTATACGGATATTTGGGGCAGTCATTATTGGCTATATATTGGTTATATACTATTATTATTTCTGGAGGCTGTACGGACTGTGAACAACTGTTTTAAGTTTATAATTATGACGTAAAAATCTTAAAATATTTTAGTTATAAATCTACAGAATTTTACTGATAAACACATATCATTTGGAACACAGAAAGCAATTTTTTCATGACTGTTTTAAGGCAAAATATTCTATGGACACAGAACAATGACATTTCAACACTGTGGTCATAAATAATTGTCTCTAAATAAAATTAGTGTTTCCATACAAACGGACGAAGTGACATACAGACATTGGGAAACCATAAGAATAAGGGTCTGCTTATTATTCGTCCTTATAGCTTAATAGATAACTTATACCGATATCTCCATTACATAATATATTGCTATTTTTGAAGATTTCTTTTTAAAATTATTACTTTTGGATAAATTTTCTACTACTACTACGGCAAAACTTTATCCAAAAGTTATAATTTTATAAGGATATCTTCAAAAACAGCAATATATTATGTAATAGAGATATCGGTCATCAAGCACATTAAACACGTAGCTATAATATATATTAATATGCCAAAATATATCCATACTTCCATATATATACTGATATTATAAATGCCAAAGTAACTCTGTATGTCTGTCTCGGGAATAATTATAACCGAGCCTAAACGAACTTTAGCTTGGTATAGCAAACTTCATTCGTAGGTATAATTAAGAAGTTGGCGTAAGAATCTAAGGCCGATAACCAAATTTAGGGCGGGTGGAGCACATTATTATTATATATGGGAAAGTTTAGATGTTTGGTTGTTTGTTACTCAATCGCACTTCAACCGAGCCGATTTAGATGAAATTTGGTATAGAGATAACCTAAGAGCCGGGGAAGGACGTAGACTATTTTTCATCTTGGAAAATTAAAAAGTGTCCTCGAGAATGACTAAAACATTAGTTACTCAATCCTGCCGCAATGGAGCAGACGTACTTGAAGATTTGGAGAAGAAAAAAGGCTACTTTTAGGGCTACTTAAATTTAAAAAAAAATCCGCGGAGTAACTATAACCGAATTTCACGAACAAACCATAGCTGCATCTATAGCTTGCTATAACAAACTTCTTTAGTTGCCGTAAGAAATAGTAACCTATTGGATTATATTAGGTAACTTACTTTCTGGTTGATTTTTTGGATATCCTTCCGTCTTGCGTAAACATAATTAAGTTTTCCATTTTCGTAGAATTTTTCTTCAAAATGTTTGCTACATACTTTTTTGGTATGTAGTTGTTTTGCATTATATGAATATAAATTATTATCACCTATGTTTTTTAACCAAAGAATTCGTTTATATCCCACCGAAGGAAAAGCATGAAGATAAATATTTTTAGTTTGACCATTGGAGTCACAGTTTTTTATACAACACTTAATTCTACTCATAGTTATCAATTATATGTTCCAAATCTATAACAAACAATAACAAAAAACAAATTATTCATGCTTTATCACTTTGTCAACGTTAATAATATCAAATTTATAGTTAATATTAAAAAACTTACGCAAATCTAATTTACAAAACCGCGTCAACGTTTTTTTTTTTATTATGGCGCCTTTTTTTTTTTTAATCTTGGGAACTTCCGCCTATACTAGCGCCACAGTCTCGTATTACATAACTAAACTATTATACCTTAATCGTAAAGCGACCTTATTTCTATACGAATAAAGTCTAAAATCAAATAAAGTTTTTTAGTGTTCCAAGCTGTTGTTCCTGCGAGAACACACGGTGCACCAGACGGCAAGGAGCAGAAGGGCAGCTAAAAAAAGTAACTGCTTTGTTCAGCACCCATGAGAAAGTCGGGACATCTGAGCAGTGCTCAGTTGTATTAACCAACCGGTCGGCGACACTGTTCAAATAAATTCCACTTTCCTAGACATTTAAATCTACCTTTAACACTGCAAATTATATTTTATATTACGTTTGTGTACCAAATCTGTCAATTTTTTTTTTTATTTTTTTTTCTTTCTACTTGTCATTGTCTGTAAGGACAGGCTAAGATATTAAATCATGCTGCCATATATTTTTCTTTATTAAAGTGTGGTAGATGTGTCTCGTCTATATAGCATCATTATTGTATTATATTATTAGGTGGTGTTAACATTATGGAATTTTATTTTGCAGTGTATAGCAACGGCTATGTGCAAAAAGCTATTAAATATATTTAAAGTTACGTCATTTTTATTACTATTTTGTTTTTGTTGTTCTTTTTCTCTGTTTACAATATTTTCTTTTACTATTAGTGTTATTAGCTTTATGCATTTTTAAATGCACATAAGCATGTTTCATAATTTTTCCAGGATGCTGGCAGGTAGAGAATAAATAATTTGTTTTAAAACTTTAAAATTATATATTAGGTATATAATCCGAATATTTATAAGTATATATTATAAAAATACACTAGTTACATGTCTTTCCTTGATAATAGTAATGATCACTTTTTTTCTCTTACCTCTTCTACTGATGAACTGAACAGTGACGGAAGTTTCCAAAGTATTTCAGATTCCCTCAGCGCAACACTTAATTCTACTTTCTCAGACTCTGTGAAAAATTTCAATATTGTCCAAATATATGCTCAAAGTATTCCGGCACACTATACTGACTTACTTTCATCATTCGAAAACAGTAATATCCACGGCATACTTATTTCAGAATCATGGCTAAAGCCCTGTCTCCCTTTTATAATGTTACTCTACCAGGTTTTCAGCTCATCAGAAAGGATCGTACAGATAGAGCAGGTGGTGGTGTAGCAATGTATTTACGATCCAATATTCCTTTTAAAATTTTGAGTATGCCTGCACAACCTCCGCAGCCTGATGCGGCTGAGCACCTAGTTATTGAAATATTGCTTTCACACACCCAAGTTCTTCTTGGAGTATTTTATAATCCCTCAATGCATATAAATTATTTTACGTCTTTTGAAAATCTACTTAAAAATTAATACCTCTTTATAAGCATAGTATTCTAATGGGCGGTTTAAATACATATTTACTAAAAAGTGATAGTCGGTCTCAAAAACTCAATACAATCATTGATGCTTGTAACCTGAATATGCCTCCACTTAATGCCACACATTATTTTCCAGATTCTACTCCCTCGCTTCTAGACTTAATAATTGTGTCTTCTCCAAATCATATAATCAAACATGGTCAGTGCGCTGCTGACGCCTTCTCATATCATGATTTGATTTATTTATCTTATAAAGTTAGACCTGCAAAGATTAAGGCGAAAATACTTCTGCAGCGCAATTTTAATGGTATTGACGTGGAAAATCTGCACAAAGATGCACAGAATATAAACTGGAAGACCGTAACTGATGCCTCAAATATTGATGACAAAGTAAATTTGTTCAATTCCTTTATCACCCAGTTATATGACGTACATGCACCAATACGGCAGATAAAAGTGAAACCCGCACCTTGGCTTACAGAGGATATAAAAGATCTTCTGAAGAAAAAAAATAGTGCTAAGTCAAAATTTTGAAGCTGATCCTTCTAACAAAACCGAGAAAAGTACAAACTTCTTAGGAATCGCTGCAATACTATGTGTAGAGACGCACAACGACGCCATATCCACAAATCCGTCGAAAACGGAGATCCAGCTAAAGTCTGAAAATTTCTAAGTTCATTAGGGGTTGGCAAGTCTACTGCGACTACTTATCCAAGCGACATGAATTTCGATTTTCTAAATCAACATTTCTCTTCTCCAATTACTTTTGATAGTAACACAAAGATTAATACTTTGAACTCTCTTTCTATTACTTCAACCCTGACCTCCTCCTCTTTCACTTTTAGTCGAATTGACGATTGTGATGTTAAGAAGAGCATTCTTTCAGTTCCATCGAATGCGGTCGGTAATGACTGCATTACCCATACTTGATATTATCGTTCCTGTCATTACCCATATCATAAATTATTCTATTATAAATGGAAAATTTCCAAAAGTGTGGAAAGAAGCTCAAATTATACCTCTGCCAAAAAAGACAAATCCTTCCTTCTTTTCTGACTATAGACCCATTTCCATTCTTCCTTTCCTATCCGAAGTTTTAGAGCGGGTTGTTCAGAAACAAATCAGCAGTTTTCTGAACCAAAATGACTTCCTTGACCCATATCAATCCGGCTTCCGTCCAGGTCATAGTACGGCTACTTCGCTAGTTAAAATAACTGATGAAATTCGATTGGGGATGGAGAACAAGCAGCTGACAGTTATCGCATTACTTGATTTTAGCAATGCTTTTAATACTGTTGATTTTGACATAATGTTAGCCTGCTTACGCTCTCTTAACATATCTCCAACGGCAATTGACTGGTTTCACAGTTACTTGTGTGGACGTCGGCAACGCATTCAAGTTGATGATTATATATCATCCTAGTGCGATACTTCTGCCGGTGTCCCACAAGGTGGCGTGTTGTCTCCACTTCTCTTTACTATTTTCATGAATTCTATTACATCTCAAATTTCTTCTCTTTACCATATGTATGCAGACGATCTACAAATCTACTCGCAATCCTCCTTTGAAAATCTAAACCTAGCAGTAAACACTATTAATGCAGATATTGCACAGATTGTAGCCTGGAGTGAATCACACAGTTTAAAAATAAACCCGAGTAAAACACAGGCTATCATAGCAGGAAGATCAAGACTCGTTAATAAAATTGATTGGAAACAGTTACCCTCCATCATATGTAATAATGTTTGTGTTCCTTTTAGCGAATGTGTGAAAAACCTAGGCATTTACATCGATCGCACATTATCCTGGCATTATCAGCTGAAGGAAATAAGCAGAAAACTGTTCGCCTCTAAAAAATCTTTGAGAAGACTTCAGAACTTCCTGCCAATTCCTACCAAAATTGCGCTTGCACAGTCCTTACTCCTCTCGGTTTTTGACTATGGCGACGTATGCTTTCCTGATCTTACTGAGGAGCAGTTAAACAAACTTGAGCGCCTTCAAAATTTGTCTATACGGTTCATATTTGGTTTACGCAAATTTGATCATATATCAGAGTATCGTTCTAAGCTCAAGTGGCTCTCCATTCGCCAACGTCGAAATACACACCTTCTCTGTCTTCTTTATTCCGTTCTGTTCATACCTACATCACCAACTTAACTTAAACATTGCTTTGAATTCCTTGGCTCTTCTATAAAAAATCTTAGATCTTCTACAAATTTACTTCTGAAGATTCCTTCACATTCCTGTCAGTTTTATAACGATTCCTTTACCGTTAAATCTATAAAACTATGGAATGCTTTACCTCTCAATATCAGACAAGCCCAAAGCTTACACTGCTTCAAAACGCAGGTTAAAAATTACTATCGATCACATTAATAATTATTATTTTACAAATAAGACATGTTATTTTATTTATTTTGTGTACGTCTATGAAGTAGGTATTATGTAAGTATATGTAAATATATTTTTTTCATACTATATTTAATATGTTGTAACGTGTATTATGTCTTATTTATATATATTTTATTATAATAACACACTTGTTTTTTTTTTGTTTGTTTTTATTTATATTTATATATTTTTTTTCTAGTTCCAAGTTGCACCTACTTTTAAATCTTATTCCACTAGATTTCCTCTACCCAAAGGTTGTCTGGCAGTAATCACTAAATAGTGATAAGAGCGCCTCTCTTGTACTCTACCAATCACATGTATTTACTATCTGTAATTATTTTCTTGTGCAATAAAGAATTTATTACTATTACTATTACTGCGCAATAACCTCACAAAATAGCCCATACTTTTAAATCTTATTCCACTAGATTTCCTCTACCCAAAGGTTGTCTGGAAGTAATCACTTAATATTAATAAGAGCGCCTCTCTTGTACTCTACCAATCACATGTATTTACTATCTGTAATTATTTTCTTGTGCAATAAAGAATTTATTACTATTACTATTACTGCGCAATAACCTCACAAAATAGCCCATACTTTAGAAAGAGACAAAGTGAATCTGTGGTCTCCTTTTCTCTCTCTATCAACGTTTGCCATGCGCGTCACTTGTTTGTTGAAGTATATTAAAAAAAATTTGTAAAATCCAAAAGTGCACGCCACATAGCGGTCATTCACATTTAAAAAAAAAATCTAAAACAAAAACTCAAGTTTTTTAAAATAAAATAACAAATAAGGTGAGGAAAAAATATACTATAAAATAATAATAAAAAACATATATATAGATATACAGTATACAGTGGTATATTAGTTTTTTATAAATTATACTTAAACGACAGTACTTAGAACGCTAATATTAACTAGGAATCAGCACAGTGTAATACTTTATATATTAAAAACAAATGTATTCCGGTAAGATGAATTTTTCGACCAATTTCTCTGCCACATACATGGTCACATAAACACAGACTCACGGACGTCCAAGAATGATTAGTTTTAATGTTATTATTTATTATATCAAACAAATTAATTGTTTATAAAATGTACCATGTGTGCTAGACAGATTATTTAACTTCATATTAGTGCACTCATATTATCCTGTAAGTGTTATATTAAAAAAAAAAGTCATTTAAGTTTCGAAAGACTGGGTTTTTTGACATGTCGAGAGTAGAGCACTACCTCACCGCTCCGCTTATGAGGCGTGCAAAAGTTAGCAAGAAACCACAGCTATGCTCTGTCACGTTTTTGCGACCATTTTTTTCACATCTGGCTAGGAAAAGCACTGTCCAGCTGTCTATGTCTATGCTCTACACTTACAAAATTAAACCGGTATTTTTTTAGCAGATGACATTTCACGCATTTTGCATATCA
Source organism: Apoda limacodes (assembly GCA_946406115.1). NCBI lineage: Eukaryota > Metazoa > Arthropoda > Insecta > Lepidoptera > Limacodidae > Apoda > Apoda limacodes. The sequence goes on along the minus strand of OX291549.1, from coordinate 21,528,169 downwards.
AATACCTTTAAACGAGCAATTCTTGTATATATATATATAAATATACTAGCTGAGCGGGCGAACGTTGTTTCTTTTTTTAAAACAAAAGTTGTACTTATTCGGAAACCTTCCACGGCGTGTGCAAAACAATTTACCAAAATTTCATTACAATCGGTTTACAAGGCTTAGATATCACTAGTTACATAACAACTTTGTTATTTCCTATTTATCATTAAAAAGTCACATATCGCTTCACTGTGATATCTTACAAGACATAAAATTTATTATGGCTGCGAGATGTTGTAAATCGGTTGTATATGATGAACCGCAACTCTATTAATGTCTTAAAAATATTTTCTAATTAATTAATATTCATTTTCCTTAATATTAATGAATTAACAGGGGGCATGCAAAAAAACCATTAATATACTATTAGAATATCAATAAAAATGCAAGCGCAAGTGATATTGAATAATTTATTACAATACTATCGCTCGTTACAGAACACAGAAGCATTAACATTAAATAAATAATAACTTAGTAATTATTTTTGTCTCTAAACTTCGAAATTTATAGGTGGTCGACACAACAGTAACTGAATTTGTAATAGGAAGGAATAGCAATCACTACATTAACACTCAATGGTTGTATATCAGTGTTCCTGTGGCCGTTTTCAGTTTCGTTTATCAGTGTTTAAAATTCCCTACTATATTACTGAAAAATCACAAAGAACAACGCAATATGATAAATATGTATCTAATTAGCCCCAAGCGGAGCTGCAATACTGAATCGGGGGCCCTTTCCGCGTTGTAGAAACGTTTCTAATATTCTAATATGACCAATCGTGTACACCATTTTCGTCCCAGGAAACGTTCCTATAACCGATATACAGCTAAGATTTGCTAGTTAGGTGTACTCCTGCTAAACGGCTGGACCGATTTGAATAATTTTTTTGTATGCATTTGGGTGGCGCCCTGGATGGTTTAGATTCACAAATCAGTTTGGCAGATGGTAGGAGGATATATTTAAAGATAATCTGAATCTAGGAAGCGCCTCCTACGATTTTCATGAAATTTAGTGTGAAGGGGGTTTCGGTGGCGATAAATCTAGATCTAGATAGGTTTCATTTTTAGAAAACGTCGTTTTATCCGTGTTTTCAGGCAATGATAAACTGAAAAATAAGACTCTTCCTGACATTTATTGGCGAGTAGTAATACTCAGCTTGACCGACACAGCAACACTAAAGCTGCTTGACAATAGATGGCGCTGTTAAAAAAAACGAGCGAAGCTCGGTCCCCAGGTACTTTTTATAATCCGGACAAATATATTATAGAACATAAAGCTGTAAGTCGCTGCGGTATAAGTGTACTAGAAATATATATTTCTCTATCTACGTAATTGGACACGGCGCAATACATAGCCTAGTAAATGTCTTGATAAATGTTTTAGCTTGTACATCATTAGTTCATTGCCATAAGATATTTTTAAAATGTTGCATTATACTGCAGCAGCGTTCTGATTGGTCGCCGATCAGCAAATCTTCGCTATTGGTTAAAACTTCACAAATTGTATAACTTTCAGTGCTACTGTGCCTACTCTATAGCTTAGTAAAAGGCATTTGGTATGATGTGATGCTTTATTTAATAGTTTCATTAGTTACAGAAAAGTCTCGCGCGTTCGTCAACATCACCTCTAGGAATCTCGCTGAGACATTGTGTCCCGTGCTGCCTGCCTAAGTCTCTATCTACGTTCGCTTGTCCGTGTGTTAAATAGACCTGGAATTGAAAAAGAGAAAGTGTAGTAGCAGTAAGTTGAATTCTCTAAATAAAGATAGATCATTATTTATCGGAACATAATTTGTAAATGCATAGCACTACCTTGTCACCAAAGTTTCGGTTCTTGTTTCCTGCAATTAGTAGGTACTTTAGGGACCAAGGAGCAAAACTTTCCCTTGACTGAAAAGGACGGTAGTTTTAGTCATTCCCTCAAATATTGGATAGAATCTCCGAAGATAATATCCAAGATTCTACACCGTGCTTGTAAGTAAAGTTATTCCAGTCAGCAAAATGTGGTACTTAGATGCAAACACTAAGATTCTGTTCAAACAACTGTAAGTAACAATCGGATAACTTTAGCTAATAACGGGCTACGATGGGCTTCCCGGGCCTGGAGTAAAAAGCTGTAGGGATAAAGTTAGTACACAAATTAAAACAATTGCAATTAAAAGTCAGGAGAAGATTTAAGATACTTAACTCAAAAGTCGACCCTTGCGAACCGTCACTGTTTCACACACACAAAGTTCACTATCGTAATATGCCTTGCTATATTATATATTAATATACTATATATATATATATATATTATATATATATATTATTATATATATAGTATATATATATATATATATATATATATATACTATACTGTATATTATAGCTCCGTGTGTGATGGTGTTACACTTTTAGAATATAATAGAAAACATAAACTAGTTGGTAGTGCGGCCAACTACCGTGCAGAGGGTGTGGCTTTGATTCCCGCACTGGACAAACATCTATGTCATATTATAAACATTTGTGTTCCCTCTACCTAAAGGTTGTCTGGAAGAGATCGCTTATGAGCGATAAGACCGCCAATAATTATCTTATTGCTTATTTTAATAATGTGTTCTTTGTTTATGCGCAATAAAGTATGTTATTATTACTATCCATATGGTGGACATAAATATGCGTAGACATAATAATTCAGTATCTTATGTCTGCCGTTTCTCTTACCATCCACACATACAGTGTTAATATAATGATAATTTTATTAGAAGGGAAATTAAATAACAGACGTGCGGTGTACGAGAATTTATTAACGTCAGCTGTTGTGCACATTAGCTCCCGAGTTATGCTCCTAATTAACTTTGGAAATGTTCACGCCGGTTTTCCGGTAATTGTTTTTAGACGTATTTGTATTATTATGCTTACTTATATTATTAGCTTTATATTTTTTTTTTATATTTAAATTCCCTATAAAAATTATATTCTAACATGATGAGATAGTAAAAGCATTATATTTCATGCCTATTTTACAAATAATGGATGTAAGTACCCGTATTTTTTGATTCATATTTCAATATACCTTCATCGGGCACAAAGAAGTTTAGTTTCAAAAACGTATATACCTGGAACTTATTTCAATCAGTCGACTTTCAACAATCAAAAAAACTTTCTTGTTAGAGATTCTTTGTTAGTCATGAGGTGGTTTAGTTGGTTTTCGGTGTTGCACTACAAATTCTTACCTCATCTTAAGTTTATTTTTTTATTTAAAAGGAACGAAGAGACAGCAAAAACTTTATACTACTGAAAAAAACCTAATAGTGTAAAAGTTTACTAAATTGATCCATTTCTGAGCATATTCTAACAATAAAGAAGAAAGTAGGTGGTACTGTGATCATTAAAATCAATTGTCAAAACTGTATCTGAGTAAATTTTAGAGGAACTTTTAAGTTTTTACTGTTAAGTCAAACTAACATGTACGACGAGGAATACTCATATTTTTTTTATACCACTAAGATGGCAAACAAGCTTGCGGTCCGCCTGATGGTAAGCGGTCACCGTAGTCTATTATCATCATATCAGCCGCTAGACGTCTTTTGCTGGATAACGGATTCCTCCATTAATTTTCAATATGAGGAGATCTGAACAGAGCTACTTGTTTTTAGCAAATTTCCGCATATTATTATATTTATAAGTGTTCAAATATTATTTCCGCAATAAATTTACCACTTTAATCCGAATTTATGAAAAGCATGAAAAGGTACGGCGGTGCCGCATTTAGGATGTTTAATTCCTCTTGGGAATTGAAATAGGCTCTCTTTTGATATTATAATTGAAAAAAAACCCCTTAAGGGATATATCATATTTAAAAAGATGTTTCAAATTGCTGCTTGTTGTATAAAATATTGTGCCCAAAATTAATTTCGTCTAAATATTAATACTGAAGTAACTTACAAGAGTGAAAAGAAAAACAATATTGCGAAAAAATTAAATTGTTCTTTTAACAAGGTTTTGTACCAAAGTTGTAAAAATAAACTAGAGTCGATTTAATATATGTAAGGAACCCTTATGGCGAGACGTGGTGAGAGCCATCTGTGTGGCATGGATGTTACTAGTTTTTTGTTACCTATATATAAAAAGAATAAACTGATGGAATAACTTATACACTCGTATCAACTAAACCCCTGAATAACCTTGGATCAAGAGACTTGAAATTTTGCACAAAGGTTATTGTTATAACGTAGGCATCACTAAGAAGATGGAAGAAAAGATTTTGTAAAATTAATCCCCTATAGAGTGTAGGGGAATGGGAATTTGTATAGAAAACAGTAATTTTTTAAGCAAAAGGTATAAACATTTTAGAACATCTTTTTTCGGGATGAAATTTTGTGTGAGATATTTTTGTTTTGTTTATGTAAAACCGTAAATGTAACTGTTTATGGTGTCGCTTTCTTTTTTCAAAAGTTAACGGAAATAAACTAGTTACCTATACATATATACAAAATGGATGTTGATGTGGACGTATGAACTCCGTTACCGTTACACCGATTACCATGAAAGTTGATCAGATACCAGATATTTTTGTAGGTTAAACTGTAAACAGTCAAAAGTTTTCGTATGTTTCGAATGACCAGGTGGACAAAATTGCGCTAATAGGCTAGTAAATATATATATATTAAATTAATCTCCAGTCCTAGAATGTACCTCTTCTTTTCTTTAATTAGTCCTAGCTTCGTTATTAAACGAGAAAAGTTTACTAAGGGAAATACGGAAAAATGAACTTAATCGATGAGGCGCAACAAGTGTTGTTATATCAAAGAAGAGATTAAATTTTCAACGACTTTCCGACTCGGGCGGGCGGAAGTCTTAGAATTGCGTTTTAACGGAAGTAATATCAGTAACATTGGAAATATTTTTAAATGTAATAATAATTTAACAAAAACGTTCCTAATAACGTATTGATTTATTATGATGACGTTACTGATTGATCATTAGTTATTGTTTTCACATTTCAGTGAACTTCCTGGTTTTAATTTTTTTACGAATTTTTATGAAACCGCCGTCTTGTATCGATTCTGGTGAAAATGTACAGAAAGGTGTCTTATGTAAACTGCTATACGGTTTCGTTGCTAAGAGTGTGCCAATACGTGATTGAGGAAGTGAGATAAATAAATATAGAATCGAGTGTATAAGAAAGGATATCAGTATAGTTCATATTTCCAAGCGAACGCGAGAGTATAAAAAAATTTTTTTTTTAAATATTAACAGCAAAAGTTTTTAAAAGTATTATTCTGTCAAGACCTTGACTGACGCCTAAATTAATATAATATTAAACTCGGAAAAAAATCTCCTAACCGTTTTAAAAATATGAAAAAAACAGTCTAGTGCGAGCTGGACTCGGGCGCCGTGGGTTTCATGCCGTACCAACATATAATTTACAAATATAAACAACAACATAAATTGTGCCGCTAATCGTTCAGCCATCCAAAAGCTGACCACGCCAGACGTTGCTTCACTTCGGATATTGTTTCCAATTAGCAAATGTTTATTTTAATAATCTAGATTTTTTTTGCTTAATGGCGGTTATATGGTTATTTTAAGTGATAATGGTGCTAGACCGTCTTATACTTGGCCGATCTATCAGAAACATATCCGTTTTTAAGATATTCGCAATTTCTTATATACGGAACACTAACATATGAACGATACGTCCTGATGACAGATCCTCAGGGTCAAAGTGTGCCAACGCAGTCATATTACTTACTAAGCCTCAGCTCTGTCTGTCTGTCTGTCCGTCCATCTGTACGACCTTAAAAGGGCTCTATATTTTAGAACGATATAGGCAGAAGCCTGAAATTTTTATACGTATTATAGCGGATGTCCCAACAAACATAAAGTTCGTCTCGCACTTGGCCGGTTTTTATTTATATTTGTCATACTCAAACGTTAAAAAAATACGTCAAACGTAGGATAGATCCCAGAGTGCCCAGACCTACGTCAAAAATACTAGCCATGCCAAAGTCTAATATTAAATATTAAATATTTTTAAAACAAATCGATTATAGATATATACTTGGCAACTTGAAAGCAGGATTCTTTTTCAAATAACAAGTCCCATATCTGAAAAAATCCGAAATTTGTTAATTTGTTGTATAAACATATTAAAAAAAAGGTTGTCTGTCTGTCTGGCATGACCCTTTTTTCTCAGGAATACGTGAAGGTATCAAGTTGAAATTAATATCAAATACTAAGGTCTACGGTCCCTTGAAGCTGTTTAAAAAGTCAAGCTTCTAAGTCAATGCAATTTAAAAAATATGCCCCAAATACGGTTATTTTTGTCAAGGAAAAATCTCCAAACCGCAAATTTTTACAACACAAAAAAAACTTTTGAGATTATAAGCTATTTGCAGTTGGTAAACTAACTGCGACCTATGTCAATGTATCGGGATAACAGTTGTCCAACGGCAAAGTTAAGTTTGTCACTCAATACAGTTTACCTTTTACGGAACTCTCGGTGCGCGAGTCTGACTCACAGTTGACTGATTTTGTTGACACCTTGAAACGTAACTACTTCATACAAACAAATTTCTTATAATTTATTTTTTAAGAGAAAAAGTTGGTTAGTAACCTTATACATATTCAACATTACGCAAAAACGTACGTGTGCGAAAATAAAACTCCTCAGTGCGATATACCTAAGGAGCAACCCTTAATTTTTTTCTCAATTTCATAATATTCATTATGCAAAGATGGCGGAATTGAAGCCGGGACATACGAAGACTACTAACGTTTGTCTGACGGCATACCATCGGTGAAAGATATGTTGCAAGCATTGTTTTATAGCATAGTATCACCATTAAATATTTACACAGGTAAATTAATAAAGGAAGAAAACTGAGACCAAATAAATTAACAGATTTTCCAGAAGTAGATAATCATTTATTGAAAGACAATTTTATTACAATTTTATAAATACTACAGATAGGAAGAATTATTTTTTTATATTACTTACATTTTACCAAAAGTCATTCAAAATTACTACTTACACGATAGTTAAAGGAATAATTTTAATTACCATACCTATAATGATGTTGGAATAAGCAAAATTGTAATATAATGCCTAGTATATTTGTGTCATATGTTGTATACATTATCAGTTTTAAAAATTCTATATAGTGATATCTTTAAACAACAGTCAGTTTTTATATAAATTACAAAAAAAGTTTTTATTTTAAATTTTACTTAAATAAGGCATTTTACGTAAATTTAAAAATACCTACCTATAAATTCCTCAGTTTTGATTCAATGAAAGGTCACAATTTTTCAAAACATACATCAATAAAATATGCAATAAAATTGAAGGTAAATCAAAAAGTCCAATATACATTTTACATACATTTATCACGAATATTTTGACGACTAGTTTACGGATTCGTTAGTCGTAAAATTGATTTATTTACCTTACTTATCACTATATGGAAGAAGACTGCAGGAATCATACAGAGTCAAAAATCAGTTCATATGTTTGTTCTGTTGTAACGAAGAATCAGACTTCAGCATCTACATATAACATACCTAAGGATTTAGACAGAAAATGTCACTTAGAAAAATGATATTTGTGTCTTTTAAAAACGTAAAGATTATATTCTCTTTGGTCTCTTACAAAAATTGAAATCTGAATTTAAAGTCTGTCTTCAAGATCTGGTCCATTATTGTCACAAGAAATAGTTAGATGAATATAAACATTTTTACATACATATATGCAATAGTGAATAGATATAATGTTTAATAATATAAAATTGATTAGAAGCATTAAGGATTTGACGAATTCATTTTCTCCTTCGACGATTGCTAACTTTGTTAGGCAAAGCTTTCAGTATTCATTTACGAATCGAACACCTTCCTATGCAAATTGAATTCCAGATAATAGACGAGACGAATATTTTTATTATTTTCAAATAAAAAACAGCCTGAAACATTCATTGGTAAAACATGTAAAAAAATTCAGTATTCCTCAGATTCGATCATTTGTCAATATGAATTTCAAGTGCTCTTGAGTCGTTTGTCTACAGTGAAAATAAGAAATTACAGTGGATTGATATTATTACATTAATTACCTGTAATGTGAAACGTAATGTTAAATTATATACCCAGTTAAAATAAAAAGGTTATAATAAAAGGCCAAATAAATATCTATTCAACGATATCCTACGCAAAGGTGTTAAAGTCTGAATTTGGATTTAATCAATTATAATTACATAAAAATTGAGATCTATACTCAAAATATCCTCTTATATATTTCATGGATCTTTGTGTCACAGTAAGGAAGTTACACTGTGACGCTGTTACACTGTGACTGTGTTGCCCTAAAAATTTGTATATACTGTATCCCGGCTGTTCGATACAGACTCAATCATTTGAAGTGTATAAAGCAAAATTTTATAATGTTTTTATAAATGTGTAAAAAAATCAAACAAGTTTTATTGTAAAGTCGGTAAGTAAATAAAAGAACAACCCTCATAACACAAATTGTTTAAAGTTTTGTTTAATCCAACTAGACGTAATTTAAAAGACTATCGTTGGAAAGAAAGATAAAATAAAAATGTTTTTGCAAAGCTGCTATATCACTGGAAATATAGATACAAAAATGCAATATCACCAACATTCCGAAGGCCTTCTACGTATACGCCAAGTCACGATAAGGTGGGAATTCCTGTGAATAGGTTCCTGTCTGTAGGAATCATCTACGGATTTCCCTAGAAACGCTATTAGTAGTTTTTTTGCGAAAAGGCCCCTGGCACTAATCCGAAGGAACTTCCCTGGACACGTTGTTATAATCCTACCAAAGTAACAAGCTTTGTATGCTTCACTATGTTTGTATACTAACTTATATACATAAAGCAAGTAAAAAATATAGAAATAGTGTAATTTATTTTTGGTTTCATAGAACTTCTAGAAAAAATCTAGTCTACTTTCGAGTAGGAATTTGTAACAAGAAATAATAGGTAAAGTAAATTATTACTATAAAAAAGTACTAATTATTATTAGGCATAAAAAGTGTATTTTTGTCATACCGTGTTACCTGTTCGTAGGTAAAATTATTTCTTTTTGACTTCAAAGTGGAGTTTTCTTCTATATATCTGAAATCCATACTATGATACATATGTGGAGCGGCGGCAAAGAGGAGATTTCCTGCCAGGCGAGGTTTTATGCCTGGGTACCGCCGTGGTCCACATAACTTGTGCTTCGGTTTCTATTCATGCTTAACTGCCGAAGAAACTTTGACAGCGCGATGTAGACGTCAGCCTGGCTTGTAACGGTACGATATAATCCACTACACATAGATATGATTTTCCTTACTATATAGACAAAGAGAAACAACAAACAAGTTATTAAATGCATTTAAACTAACTTTGAGGCTTACAAAATTAGTTAATGTAAACATAAATTGATAAAACAATTTTTTGCATGTTTAGCTATTTTTGAACATATAATTAATAAACAAACCCAAATAGGCAACTTAAATTATAAAGTACAGTAGTTATAATAATTACATTACGCAAGAAGATAGGTACATAAATTTATTTGATGAATGAATTTGAACACCTTATATTCTAAATACTATGTTACGAACCAATCACAGTATACATCCATATTATTTTTATTTAATTTATTTTCTATCCTAACGCTCCATCAATTGAATACACAACCCCTCCAACTTATCTAAATTTTTTTTATAATTATTGGCGTTTTTGTCATAGTTTTTCTTAAAATATACATGTATATTAAATTTTTATTTGATAGAGGTATAAGAATCAGAAAAAAAGGTCAAAACAAAATTTGCTAAGTTAGAGTTTATAGTAAGGTAAGAGAGTTTATTTGTCTTAATAAAAGATGCCATTGATTATTGCGAAATTATTTTGTTACGAAAGTCAAACGATAAAGAATATCATTTATCTTTTGGAAGAATTACATTATGCGACGTATGAAGACATTTTTTTTTTATTATTATATGATTCATTAAAAGGAAACACCACAACCAAGCGAATACAGAAATAGGTACTTAAACAATATTTGCTGTCGCCCTAGGACCCGGTTAAAGATAACGATGTGCGATAGGGACAACAGTGCCTCGGGCTGTTTTAAGTAGTCTTAATCATCAAAATCAGGATATCGTATTCCCCCCTTTCCTCTTCCAAATCTTCCAAAAATTTAATCAAAACTAGTTTTCATATTTATACTTATTATTAAATTATAGTAAACGTCTAAAGATGTCATAAAAAAGAGGCATTTTTTTGGACTTTAACAGGTCACCCTAGTTTTTTTTATAGAAATGGCATTTCAAAAATACCAAATATACAGACACAATGATTGTGTATATCGATCATATGTTAAATAACAGCTCTAATGCTTAAGACCCTGGGAGGAAACAGGGGAATACGTTTGTTTGGGAAAAAACCGCAAGATATTTCCTCTTAATAGTATATAATATTCTTTATTTGTAAAAATAAAGGTAATACTCGCAAGAAAAACTTACAATGTGAATAGTTGTCACATATGTATATAGGTAGGCTAACAAAGATTGTGAAGTAAATAAAAAAATTGTGACGTGAACTAAATTATTGTATTTTTTACTAGATTTTTTTAATTTTACAATTCATATCGTAACTTTAAACAAAATATAAACTTTAACCAGAATATAGTTAGATTTTCAATTTTTTTTGTACCATATGTGACGACTATTCAACGTTTAGTCCATGTTCTTCATCTGAACATACTATATAAATTAAATAAAATTAAACAAATATAAATATATAAAATAAATATAAATTTAAACTGTTTTTTAATATAATAATAAATAAGTCACAGCTTCTTTATAAACAAATAAACAAAATACAAAAGAATTTGCTTACGCGATGATACAAGAATTACGTTTGCTATTGGCGTGCCTTTCCCTGATTTGCTGTAAATGTGCAAGTTGTGCTGCCGACGGTACATGGGGTTGATGACTTGCTCCGGATGGAGGGGTCCCTGGTGGACCTTGAGGTCCTGTGGGCAAAGATTGTCGTCGCCGTCTCCTCAGAGCTGGAGAAAGATTATATTTGACCTTTGCCTGAACCAGCAGCTCTTTGAAGATCTGCGTCACATTGAAGTTGTCTTTTGCTGAAGCTTCGACAAATCCATTCTCCCAGTCGACTGTCACAACTGATTCTGTTGTATGGAAGTCAACCTGAAATGAACAGTTAGTTGTAAGAAAGTTATTGTATTGGCAATAGTAGATTATAGTTGTGAAAGTTAGCGAGCAAATGAAAATAATTACTAAGAAAATTTGTTCTTGACATAACCCTTTCAAGAATTCATTAAAATTTTGTTAATACCATCGAAGTTTCATATTTTCTTAAGATTCTGCTACTTGATTATTTTTTTATATTTTTTCAACCTTGCTCCAAAGAACAAATCTTAGACAGTAGCTAGTAAATTAGGGTTTTATTAGCAACTGCGTATGAGTAGCAGTGTGCGGTAAGTTGTCGAAAATTCGCTGCTGAAAAGTTTAAAGCGCTAATTGTAGAGTGAGCGTTCTGATATATCTATTCTGAGTTTAGACCATGTGCCACCTCATTGTTGCGCAGTGACTAAAATTCTTAATAATTTAAATTGAATACCAAAAACACAGGTTACCTTATGGTTCAGCAGAACCTACCCAGTCGTTTTTAAAGCCATCTGTCTTTAAAGACCTAAGTTCGTTCGTTTCAGCCGGAAGACGTCCACTGCTGAACGTAGTCCTTCTCCATATGTTTTCACAACGGTCGGTTCTGAGCCGCCCGCGTCCATCCGCTTTCTGTATCCTTCAACAACTTCGAGAGTAGCGTTCCCAACAACAACCGGTATAGGCGCGACATGGATATTAAACATGACCTTCGATTTATCCATATTTATTTTCAGGCCAACCGGTTGGGAAACTTCACTGAGGTCTTCGAACATCGTGCCTAGGTCTTCCAACGATTCTGCCATAACCACTATGTCGTCGGCAAATCGGAGGTGAGTGATGTACTCGCCATTTTTATTGATGCTATGACCTTCCTACTCCAAAAGCTTAAACACATCTTTCAACGCAGCTGTGAACAGTTTCGGAGACGTAACGTCTCCCTTTCTTACACCTTTCTGCAGATGGATTGGTTTTCGAGTTCTAGTCTTGTAGTCGGACAGACATCGTGGCTCTGTTATACTACTCTGTTATATAACACTTCAGCACTTCGACCGCTAGAGAGACTGTAACACCACCCAGGTCTCGATAGAATCATAGGCTTTTTCATAGTCTACGAAAGAAAGAGTCCTTCTTTCTTCATAAAGTCAACTAATCGCTGGCCCCTACGGTTTCGTTGCCCTACTCCAAATTTCCCCATTTTCAGCTCATCGCTATTTACAGTGCCCATTTTTGCGTTGAAGTCCCTCATGACGAAGTGAAGCGTGTTAAGGAGGTATGTATGGCTTTGTCAATATCCTCATACACAACCTCAACTTCATCATCTGGGTGTGCCAAAGTCGGTGCGTAAGCCTGTATCACCTTCAGAGAATATCTCTTGGTGATTCTGAGTACAACACACTCTCTTTGGTCGTAATGTTGTTGATGAGGGACTTGTGGACGATAAACCCGACACCACCTTGGGACAATTATTCGCCCTCCCGAAAGTACAATAAGTTGCCAGATTTCAGCAATATTCGTCATTTCTCAAAGTGCGTGCATTGTTTGTTGCCAGGGCTAGTTGTCGATGTTTGTGGTAGCCGGATCTCGCCGGTAAAAAATAAGTCAACTATTCATGATAAAATACGAGTAAGATACGTGAAATAATAGATTATTGCGCCGAGCCAAAAGTGACACCGAGTGTCAGTTAGGAGTTCCAGCGTTATTAGTAAGGCATAAAGTAATGACAATAATGAGTGAAGTTTATAGTCTTTTAAATACGCCGTTCTCCTTTTAAATACACCAAGAAAATTTGGCAAATGTCACTGGACATACAGACTTATCCCACACTAGATTTGAATTTTTATGATAAAGATTTGAAACACCAAAACTATGTATGTTGTTCATTGTATGATCTATAGCAGTATGCTATTCAATTGCTAACTATCTTTATTTTAATTCTCAGGTTTATATTTATACTTTTTTAGCCTTACGCTTCCTGCTAGTTTCGTTGTTTACTGCCTGGAAATTTTACTGCACGAACGAGATTTATGGTTTGAGGCGGACTTTTAAATGAAGTCCAATCTTATACATACGTCATAAAATTTCAGATGTTAAGCATAAAATGGAAAATTCAAAACGTATTGTTTTTATTAATATACCAATGCTTTATCATTTCGTATTTCGAAATATACTTCGTATTTCCTTCACCTGGTAACGACGTGGAATATGAAATTATTTTTTTGTAATAGTAGATGGTTAAATATGGGATGTAGGCAAAGGGGGATTAAATGTCGAGAGCGCCCTAGGCAAGCGCCTTATCGGCGCCCCCATAGGGGCCATAGATTAGAAATTCTGTACCTGAAAGGTAAGCAGTAATAAGTCCATTTATTTTAAAATAAAGTTTTTTCCAGATTTTTAATGTACTGTATAATGTAATGTTATATATGTACAATTCATTGTAATTGATTCCTGCAATATTGAACAATTTTTATCATAAACAGTTATCAGTGTCAGTGTTGGTGATCTCCCTAAGACGAATGAAATAATAAAAAGATTTTCTACTTTAGATTCATTTTTACCTATTATCTTTTACTTTAAGTGTAGAAAGCTATTTTTGTTAGTAAAATACTAACAAAATAAGGATTTTTCGAGAATTTTTATGTATTTTGTTTTGTATCTTGTTAATGTTTTGGACTTATTACTATCAGACTAGTAGTTTTAAAGGATGCAGTAAAAATAGATTGATAGGTAAAAAAAACCGGCCAGGGTTCCGTGCAAACTTATTATACGTTGTTGTATATTATTATTATATGATGTAACAAAAAATTTACGGTTCTCGCAATTTTTCCTTTATCTGTACTATAAAACGTTGTTTCGTACCAAATTTCAAGATTCTGAGTTCTCGGGAAGTACCCTGTAGGTTTTGATTCCCTTGCGGGTTTCGAAAATTTGCGGACATTTGCGGCATAAACGACTGTATCTTTAAAAATTTAAAGTTTTTACAATTTTTTTCTTATCTGTACTATAAGACGTTGCTCCGTACCAAATTTCAAGATTCTGAGTTCACGGGAAGTACCCTGTAGGTTTTGATTCCCTTGCGAGTTTCGAAAATTTGCGGAAATTTGCGGCATAAACGGCTGTATCTTTTGATTGCGTTGGCTTAGAAGTTTGATTATTTCACAGCTTCAAGGAAGAGTAGACCTGAGTATTTGATATAAATTTAAGCTTGATACCTGTACGCGTTTCGGAGAAAAAGGGGCTTGACAGACGGACTACAAAATGATCCTATAAGGGTTCTGTTTTTCCTTTTGAGGTACCATTATTGGCGTTTATTACAGTTTACCTCTCAGGTACAGAATTATAACTAGTATACTAGAAGTAAGTAGTGTACATTGACGATGATGACTGTAGTTGGCGTAAGATAGATAGAAAATTCTCTATTGCACTAAAAAGTTATACAAAGTTGAACTTAATGCCTATTGGCTTTTTCTTCCAGCTAACCCTAGTTCATTGTGAGATAACATAACAGGGTAGTGCATTCAATTTTCATTTATACATAGTGTAAGTGTAACTTATAAGTAAATACGGTGCCAGTGCGATTATATCATAAAAAAATGATATATGATCTGAAAGCAGATATGATTCGGGATCAGGACATCCAAAGAAAAAATCGGTCAAGTGCGAGTGCAAGTTAACAATTACATATATTACCGTTTTGCTGCAAAAACAACAAAAACGGGTTTCTTGTGTGGAACCCCTTGAATTTTTACACACTTATTTTTTTATTATTTGTTAATCCATCCGTAATGAATCATTCCTTTTTTTGTTTATACCACTCAGGTATTAAACAAGATTATGGTCCGCCCAATAAAAAGCCTTTATGGTGCACACGTACGTAACGGGAGTATACACCAATTACCTTACACCTTGTATACCTACTAATTCTGTAAAAATTCAGGCTTCTACTTACTTCAGCCTGAAAGATAGAGCACATTAAAGGTCGGTCGCACGGACGGACTGTCGGATAGGTAGACAGCGTAGGCTTAGTAATGAGGCTCAGTTGGAACCCATTGGGTTTAGAACCCTAAAAAATACTGTCGCATAGAATCAGCAGGCTGTAGTAACTGTGAGCAAGCATATGTATGAGTAGGGACCAAAAGAAGGCTATATATCCTTTTACATCTTCAGCTATCCATGGGCAAAATTTCAGCTTAATTGGATGCTCCGTTGCAAAGTGAAGAATGGACAAAGAAACAAAAAAAACACTTTTGCATCTATCATATTAGTATGGATATACAAAGTCATCTTGGTCCATATACACTGTATAAGAACCAGTGGAGCACCGATGGCCTTAAGTATTTGGCGAAAAGAGATTGTACCACTCGGTATGACGTAGTATGTCTGCAGCCACTTGTTATCCCTTTCAATGTATTAATAACGTGAAGCTATACACACATACAAACAAAACTAAATAAAGATGCATTAAGTTTAAGTTTAACACTCCGTTTCCATTACATCAGGCCTCGAAAGAACAATAGTCACCCTTCATACAACATTAAACTAGTTACACGTCTTTTAGTGACATATATCACATTTTGATCGCCTGTAGGTATAAAAATATTAAACAAATGGGAAAAGGAGTATACGTGGGACACTCAGAAAGTTTAGAGAAACTAAAAAACTAACTTCTATGAATGAAATATTTCAATTAAATCTTTTTAAAGAACTCTGCACCAGCCTGTATAGAAAGTTTCAGCGTCTGAACCAATTTTCGAAACATTTTTTCCAGTCCGCCACAGACACCTCTTCAACGGTCTTCTCGAACGCTGCTAGCGCGTCTTCCGGCGATGAAAGCTATATGCCTTTTTTAGGGAATAAAAAGAAGTCACATGGTGCCAGATCAGGACTTTAAGGAGGGTGACCCAAGACTGACCGGTGTGTTGTCCAGGAAGTCCCTCGTTTTGAGCGCTGAGTGCGCGGGCGCGTTGTCATTGTGAAGCAGTACCCCGCGGAGCCCGGTGTTCGGTCGCTTAATGCTCATTGCAGACAAAATTTCTGGCAGGCATTTTGTGGTATACCATTCGGTGTTGATGCTGCCTTGGTCGTGGAATTGAAACCGATTGAACCGATTTTTGCTATGCCTACAGTAGATGGTTGATTTTGAAGGTCCTTAATCCATAAAAGCAATTTGAAGTCGATCAAATGACTCGTCAGGTTTTAGGCCACATTTAAAATCGTAGAAAATTATCGCACGAAAATGTTCTCAATGCAGATCCATTTTTAAATGAGACACGATAATTTAATTTGGCTCTCAAAAAAAAGCGGAGGGTAATTTTAAATTCGAACGATGGTATTTTTACTTTTAAATAACCAAATATTTAAAAATAACTAGCTTTTGCCAGCGGCTTCGCCCGCCCTAAATTTGGTTATTGGCGAAGGATTCTTACGGCAACTTTGAACCTCCGTTTAGGGAGTGAGTTTTGGAAAATCCTTTCTAGCGCACGCCTACATCATAATAACTATATGTGTGCTAAATTTCAGCTCGATCCGTCAAATTGTTGGAGCTGTGCGTTGATAGATCAGTCAGTCAGTAATAGTAACTTTGGGCTAACGCTTACTTTAACCCGCGACTTTGTTTACGTAGAAGGTGAAAATAATTTTAAATAATACGTACCTCCCTTCCTTCTCATGATTGTCCGCCGGCCTTGCACATCATAAATGAGCGTGCAGTACTTGATCTTTTTTTTGCTGCGATGTAAATTTAAAACTGCGAAATGTCTTAAGATATTCATTCAATCGAATGATGTTAAGGGCAATTTTGTTTTAACTTAAATACTTGTGATAAATAACGTATTTATTTCGATAAGGATTAATATCATGTTTATAAAAACACCGTCGCAAAAAATGCATTATTATAGTGAGCCAACCTTAGAAGATAGACATATGCTGTCGCGGACTTTTTTTTAGAACTTTTAAAGGGAAACAATTCTGTCATACATGATTTTTGCGTAATTTTAATCGTTTGTTAAGACTCAATTCCCCTGGGGAAGATAAATGAAAAGATAGGTTCGTTAATACAATTTATTTTTAGTTTTATATACAATCACTAATTCACAAATAAACAATTTGAAAGTCTATAATTCCATAATAAATTCAGTTTCTGAATTTATCTGTTTTGCCGTCTTTTTCCTATTTAGACGATGGTATCGTAATTTTTCCTTCGGGTCGACTGTATTGTCGAAATATCAATTAATCGTAATATGATGTAATTTTCACCAATTTTCAGCAATCTATGCTTTTATCATTCTTTTCAGATTGAGAAATTAAAAATCAATATGGCGAAAAAAAGCCAATCCGCAGAATCAATATAGCAATAATCACCTATCCAAATAAATGCACTTAGGTACCTGATGGGAGGGTTTATGGTAGAACCCACAACCTTGAGATATTTTATCGAGAAATTCAAACCTTCTCTTATTAAAACTCGTGTAGTAAGTTCCTCTGGTAATTTACATCTCCTTAGTTCCTGTTTCTCGAAGAACTTGATGCACTTCAAAAAGATTAATTCCTATTTATTTTAGGTAAAAATTGCAAATTTTGTTTTTAACATCTATCTTCAAGAAAATCTCCCAAAAGACTCTTTTCATATCTTTCCATCTGTCATCTTTATAAAAATCAGATTTAAAAGACTGTTGACGTAAATGAGTATGGCATTCCATGCATGTATGAATATAGAATTTTACAATGATTTTGACATAACACGCAAAAGGGTAATTTAAAGCTAATTACACACTACATATACAAAATAAAATACTTCACTCGCTACATTATCCCCCCTTCCTCGTGAAAATTCGGTTAGACGAATTTTCCGGGCTGTTAGTTTAATAATTTAAAAGACAGAACCGATCCCTAAAAACTTACATCACGTACGCATCTAATACTCTAACCTCATCACTCATACTAACCCAACCTAACACGCTAACCTCATATACTTCCTATTCATTCATCCACACACGAAGGGCATAACCGCTAAGGAACCCCATGACCGATCTGTAAGGGACTTGATGTTAATTGTTGTATCTTGGCCAAATGCCTTATTACAACTAGGACTACGATATAAGGCTTATTTAATGAGTTATCCCACCGCTCAAATTCCTCGACAAGGGCTTTTTTAAGGAGTTGTCAATCCGCTCCATATTTTGGACATAAGCTTATTTAATGAGTTGTCATACTGCTCAAGATAAAACCCCGCTGTATTAAAAACCTTTAATTATGAGATAAATATTAAAGAGACTGTCTAAAATTGCAAGTTTGAAAGTAGCTAGAAAGTAAAACGAGTAAGAAATTAGATAATTAATAAAGAAAATTAGTTAAAATAAATTAAGTATTTTTATATAATAAGCTACAATAGCTTTTAGAATTAATAATGAGCCAAAGATGTCGTGCTCTTTGGTCTCCATTTAATAACGCAAAAGTCGTATAACCGACCCAAGGAAGGAGTACTACTAAAGAAACTATGTAAAGAAAATTACAATAAATAATGTCGCAGACATCAACAACGAAATTTGTCGTTGTTATAGTAATATTGAGAAAAAATATAAAATAACGTTAAATAACGTTTCAATTACGTGTCAAAGAAAACAAGAAAAATGTACAATATAGAAATTACGTCTCTTGGCGAGAGAGAACAAATAGCTTTTTTGAGAATCAGTTAAAATATTTAAATAAAGAATGTGTCCAATCGACTTTAATGAAAATTATTATTCGTAGTTAAATATAAATACAAATCAAAGCATCTCCTGCATGCCAATCGAAAGAAACCCGAAAATAAAATTATTTTTCCTCTAAAGGAAATAAAAGATAAAAAAAAAAATATTAATAAAGGCCTAAACGTTATTTTTATAAAACTACGGTGTCGTTAAAATGACTTTTTGCATTTTGAAAAAGGTTAAAGAGGAATATAAATTAAATTAGGTCTAAATGTTATTTTTATAATAACGACGGTGTCGTTCAAATGACTTTTAGAATTTTGAAGAAGGTAAAAGAGGAATATAAATTAAATTAAGTCTAAATGTTATTTTTATAATAACGACGGTGTCGTTCAAATGACTTTTTGAATTTTGAAGAAGTAAAAAAAACAACATATCGTGATTAGTAATTTAAAAAACACATCACTAACTCTTAAGTTAGTTGTAAAACAATAAGGAAAGCATATATTAGCTTCATAAACAATAATATATAAAGCAAATGCTTTAAAAACCAATGGCTTAAATAATCCATCAGATTGTTTAGATTTTTGTATTAAAGACGGGAAATTACTTAAAAAAGTTGAAACGGAACCTGATAGTGATTACATGTGGAAGGAGGTTCCGAATCCTAACGATAGGCTTAATATTATTGCGGCTAAACATACGGAGCCATCAAACTCACATTTTGGTGCTTTTAAGACCTTTAAAAAGATATCAAAAGATTTTTATTGGCCAGGAATGTTCCGCCAGATATCTAAATACATAGCTGATTGTTCTACATGCTTGGCTTACAAGCATCAAAACCATTCCCCATTTGGTGTCATGGGAAAACCTAAAATTTGTTCACGTCCTTTTCAATGTATCTCCATTGACTTAGTTGGTCCTCTACCAATGACAAGGGATAGGAATCAAAATATCTTGGTTGTCACATGTTGTTTCAGTAAATACTGTTTAATTTTTCCTTTAAAAAAAGCCACAGCGGCTAATGTATTAAAAACCTTGGAAAACGATGTTTTCTTGGTTTACGGAGTACCCCAAACAATAATTATGGACAATGGTTCACAATTTACCAGTCACGATTGTAAAAATCTTTGGGAAAAATATAACATTCCAAAAGTATTTTACACTCCACGTTACTGTCCACAAGTAAATACTGTGGAACGTTATAATAAAACTATTATTACGGCTATTGCAGCCTTAGTAGGCGAAGACCACCGAACTTGGGACAAATTTATTCCACAAGTACAAATGGCTATTAATTCGTCTTGTAATCATACGACTGGCTATTCACCAGCGTTTTTAGTTTTCGGCCGTGAATTAGTGACCGATGGTAATATTTTCGCGAAGTACGAGGACTTCGACAATTTCGTATTTATGCCCAGGGATATTTATGCTGAGCATATAAAAATCAGATTTAAAAGACTGTTGACGTAAATGAGTATGGCATTCCATGCATGTATGGATATAGAATTTTACAATGATTTTGACATAACACGCAAAAGGGTAATTTAAAGCTAATTACACACTACATATACAAAATAAAATACTTCACTCGCTACACGTTTACGCAGCGGAAGCTTTCAAAAGGAAAAAAAATGATATATATAGCCTTCCTCGATAAATGGGCTATTTAAAACTGAAAAAAATTTTAAATTAGGACCAGTGATTTCTGAGATTAGCGCGTTCAAACAAACAAACTCTTCAGCTTTATATATTATAGTATAGTGTAGAAGACGATTTGCTTATGTTTTTGTGTGAGTTTAAACCTTTTTTAATAAAATCGAATTGAGTTGTCAAACATGTGTCAAAATAAAATGTAATTTAAATCAAAAGCACTAAGGAGTATTGATATCAACCTTGAAGCAAATGACCGCCAAAATAACTTTCTACCCCTTTTTAACCCCGTTAGGGGATGAATTTCAATAAAATACGAAACACATCTTCAACTAATTCTGTTAAAAAAGGTTTATGCAAAATTTAAAGTAGATTGGACCAAGAAATCACGTTGTCCCATACAAGTTTTGCCCCCCTTTTTCACCCCCTTAGGGATAAAATTTCGGAAAATCCTTTCTTATCGGATGCCTTCGTCATACAAAGAACACACCCACCAAATTTCAGGCCTCTACGATTAGCGGTGTAGGCTGTGCGTTGATCCATCAGTCATTCAGGACAAAGCATTTTATATGTATAGATTACAAGTAGCCAATGCCCTATAGATAAAAACTTTTTTTCGCATAGCTTTTTGCGTGTCCTGGTACAGTACAACAAACTTTTCTGACCTTCGGTGTTTAATGACTAGTGTAGTTGTAAGTTCACGCCATTTCAATATGGTGACTGCGGTTTTGATTTTGACCACCGGCTCAGAATACCTAGTTTATAAGATTTGAGGTTATTTCTCTGTAACTGTTAATATTTTGATACGAATTTACCAAAAATCACTCATGTTAAGTTCAATAAATATCTACCCTTCAGAAAAAAATATATTAAAGTTTCAATAAATTGGAAAGTATTGGTTATAAGTTATTGAGTTGTTTTTCCATACAATACAAATAATTTTCCCTAACTTCTAAAAATAATGTGGTAGTGCTCAATTTACAATTATTTTATATTAGATTTTGCCAGCGGCTCTGCCCGCCCTGAATTCGGTTATCGGCGTATCTTGCCAGCAATCATACGTCACTGTTGGCGCACGGCCTACCCTCATAAGCGAGGGTGATTTGAGCCATAGTCCACATGGGCCCAGTGCGGACTTCATATACGTCTTTTTTTTTTTTTGATATATGCAGGTTTCCTCACGATGTTTTCCTTCACCGAAAAGCCAGTGTTGTGAATGCATAAATCAGTGTACTTGAAAAATTAAGAAAAGACTCATTGGTACACGCCGACCCCGGGGTTCAAATCCCCGCCACTTCGAACGTGAAGTGAAATTTAATCCCCTCGACCACCACCGACTATCACCATTATTATCGGCGTGGACCTCCTTAATTATACTTATAAAGTTTGCTATAGCTATAGCTATAGTTCAATAAAGCTCGGTTATAATTATTCCCGCGGGGATTTTAAAAATTTTCGGTATAAAAATTAGTCAATGTCCTATTCCAGGACCTAATCTATGTGTATGTGTGCTAAGTTTCATGCCAATCCGTCCAGTGATGAAGCGTGATTTAGTAACAAAGTTTAGTGTTACTCAATCACGCTTCAACCACTGGACGGATCGGAATAAAACTTGGCATACATATAGGTTAGGTCCTGGCATAGCATATAGGCTACTTATATCCCAAAAAATTCAAAGGTTCCTGCGGGAATAATTATAACAGAGTTAAACAAACTATTGCTGCACCTATAGCATGCTATAGCAATTCATTGGTATAACTGATTAATTAATTAATTGGATTTAATTAAGGAGTTCCACACTGATAACCGATTGTTCTTGTTGTGTTGCATTGTTCTTCGCGACATCAATTCTAAATAATAAAGGATTGAAAACTAATCTATATTACAATCGCTATTAAAGCGTATCTCTCTAATACATTAATAATAATAACCTTGTCTGTTATAGCACTAAGCTGTGAACAGTTCATGTCAGAAAATCAAACTTAGCTCCTAGTGTAATTGAGTAAAATTAATGAGCTACCCAAAGATTTATTGCGTAAAGGTATTTGATGGTATTACTTATGCCGTAATAGTCTACGCAGTCTACTCGATATTTAATGGCAACAGTTTGTCTAAGTACCCTATTTCAAGCACGACTTTACTGTTTTAGTGATATATTGCTACCTAAGCTATTTGTATGTAGCTTGTATTGTCAGCCCACTTGTAAATTGTCACTAAAGTTCGAAGGTGAGTTTGTCCTAGATTTTAGCATAAAGTTACTATGGGGGTGTAATGTCACGCTTGTAGTTGACGAAGCAGATCTTTTTCTTTGCAAAAATTTATATAAAAATACATGTTACTTGTAAAGAATATCTTTTTCACCTCACCAGCACGAAAAGGATAGTTTTTCTGTTTAAAATAGAATTTTGCTCACTAGTGAGGCAAAGTAATTACTGTTCAAACATTGACTTTTGAAATTAACCCGATGATGAAAAAAAAACAATACATTGACTGGTCTGTAACAAATTTCGGGACAAATACTTAACCTTGTTCATTTTAATTAAGAATATAACTACATAGCATTTTTTCGTTTGTAAGTGAGTTTTTATAAATTATTAGTATTATTAAAAGTTTATACAGCTAACTTAAAAAATATCATACGTTGTTTTGATAGCAATGGCAGAGGTTGTAGAAGGTACAATTCCGAACGCAACCTCAATTTTAAAAAAAACAAAGTAAAAATTTTTGAACATAAGATTGTTTATTTAATTAATAATTCTGTTTTTTTTTGATAAATGAGCGCTACAAGCTACTAAGATATTTCTCTGACACCAGAAGAATTAAGACAACAAGTCTCTAATGCCGAAATTAACTTTTTACCAGAAAAGTCACGTGAAAATATTTTTCTCGCTGGTGGAGGTGAAAAGTTGTATGCTGGACGCGTGAGCAAATTTTTCCGGTCTCGTGCCTTTAAATCCTTTAAAGTCGGCACTTCTACCAAAAACGCTTTTACTCACTTGTATAACAAATAACTATATTGTTCTGCATGGAGCAGGATTTCAGCGAATAAGTATTGCTATTAAGGACGGAAAGCTCACTGTAAAACGAAACATTTGCCGTTGAAATTGTTGTAGAAGCCACTTCTGTTTTCTTCTTTTTCTGTATCTGTATCGATTTAAAAGGCCCCTCTAAAAATCCTTTTTTATTGAATTGGAAAAAGTGATCGGAAATAATAACCTGCGAGCTTATTGGGAACAGTCTCGAGTGCGCTAGACTCTGGAATTCTAGACAAAAATGTATGCAAGTAAGTCTTACTTCTCGAAACTCGTGAAAGTACTTGCATACATTTTTTCTCGGATTCCAGAGTCTGACGTACTCGGAACTGTTTCCAATAAGCTCCCTGGTCCCAATATGATTATGTCTAGCATTGCTGCTTGACATCCTTTTAACAGTGCACTCCTATACTCTTATAAAAATCAACACACAAACATTTTAACTACACACGTAAGAACAAGAGAAAAAACAATACTACAAATGTACAACTTGTTATGTACACACATGGATATAATATCTTTTGGTATTTTATTATAGAGACAGATATAAGTAGACAGTAAAAATTTTTGTAACAAGAATTTTATTGTTAGATACCAACCTGTCTCTCTCCCGTCTCAGCCAAATCAACTTTGTTGCCAACCACGACTATTGGGACCGCTGTGCTCGCTTTAGTTTCATGTATCTGATCTCTTAGCATCCTCACTTCATCGAAACTATTTGCATCCGTAATGTCATAAACTAAGATGAATGCATCAGCTGACTGCATTGAAAGTACCCGCATTGCGGGAAACTCGTATGCTCCTGACGTGTCTAATATATCCAGGGTCAATCTTACGCCAGCTACGTTGAAATCCCCATGGTGCATTTCTTCAATGGTCCGCTTGTATTTAGTGGAAAATGCGTCATAGAGGAACCGCGTTATGAGAGATGATTTTCCAACTTTTGCTGCTCCCAGGACAACGATTTTGTGGCGTACTGCATTGCTAGCGAGGTTGCCGCTACTTGATACCGTGTCTTCTGTCCTTTGTTCGGTCCTGCACCAAAATAAGCCATATGTTATGAAGAAATCCAAGTCTAAGATTTCTATGTTATCTTTGAGAGAGAAAAAAAGAGTTTTGTTTGGTATATTACAAATTTTATGTATTTTTAAAAATACAGTACTAGGGTGATATGCAGTCCTAGTCATTAGTACACTAATCTTAAATACACAGACATCTACATAGAATTAAGACATAAATTAAAAATATACATATAGAAAAAATCTTTCTTCGTTTGAGACTTAAGTTGGACACTTAGAAGAAAACATTTCAAAAATGCCATAGATATGGCTACATTATCAATGTAAATATATGCAAACAGATGCAATGATGACGTTTAGTGTAGATTAAAGTGATGTGACATGAATTTGCATATTTTATTTGATTTTACAAGTCTTGGCGCTTTTGGAGCAAACATTTTGTCCAAAAAGTTTAATTTTCTTAAACCGACAATAGATAAAAATCTTCAAAGTGAGCGGACCGTAAATCTTAATTAATTGTGAATAATTCATAATGAAATAAGGAAAAGTGTACCAAAATGCTTTATAGCTGCAGAATTGAAGAATTCAGAAATTTACTTCTATTAAGTCTCGACCGTAATTTAAAGCCCAAATTAAATATGTTTGCGAGCAGCATAAAAGTTGGTGGTACCCTAGGAAAAGGCGGTGATGAACTAGTTGAGGGTTTCGATTTCGCCGCGCGTTCTGTGTAGCGGAGGTTCGAGCCCGGAATGTACAAATGAGTCTTTTCTTAATATTCATTGATAATTCACTCTGGTGATTTTTGGTTAAGCAAAATATCGTGAGGAAACCTGCATATGGCAAAAAAAGACGTTCACATACATACGCTTGTGGACTATGGCCCAAATCGCCCTCGGAAAGGGTAGGCTGTGCCCCAACGGTGTGGACGTTGAGGGTTGGTAAAGAAAGCAGCGCTCCTGATTTTCGGTATATGAGTTAATCTTATTTAAAACAAATCCGCTTTTACGCCATTCTAATGAGGGGTTGAGCACGTGGTACATCGTGCTATGCCTCATTGGCGATTTGTTTTTACCTGTAAGTTTTCGGTGAGATTTTTATTTTAATACAACTAAATTCAGTCTATTCTAAACTTCACTTAATGCAAATTTGATTTCCTCTTTAAAGCACTAAATTATGGAAAATTGTAATTTATTATGTCATGCCGAGGTGCGAAAAGAATATGGTTTTGACCATCATTTTCATTTTTTAGAAAAGTGGTCACATCCCTGGTTTGCCCGTATGAGAGTCCGACCATGCGATGTGACCTAAATTAGTAGAATTTTTATAGTGTTGTTAAGAGACAGACAGTTGGGTTTCGATCCTGACTACCTAGTGGCGACGGAGGAGAAAAGAATAACCTCTAGGGTATTGGGGTTTGTTTACACAGACACACACAAACGGCACTACGAAGATTATCCAGCCTATCTATTGCTGAAGATACGTACTAAGAGACTACACACTAATTATATCTAAGTCGAAAGAAGCGAACGGAAGTAGTAAAAAGGGAGGCCATTTTTATTTAGGAGGGTTCATATTGCTCGCATCTACAAGAAGCCTAGCAATGGTTTTTCTGTCTACGACCCGATCGAAACTTAAGATTTTGATAAGGCAGCTCTTTATCAATGGCTTTTTTTTTATATACCACTAAGGTGGCAAACATGCTTGCGGTCCGCCTGATGGTAAGCGGTCGCCGTAGCCTATGGATGCTTGCAACACCAGGGGTATCACTCACGCGTTGCCGACCCTTGAGATATCTAATAACTTCTTTCTTAAAGAACCCCATACTGTAGTCCTCGGAGAAAACCTTGGCTCATTCCACAACCCATGGTGGCAGAAAGTAGCCGTGGGCATCATTTCGAACAATTCCTCAGAACACAACCCATTGCACAAGCGGTAGAACACACAGGGAGGCAAAGTCTCTCCTCAGACTTAAGGGCTCGATACCGCAAGTGAGTTAGGCATTGTCGACAATTCTCACAGCCCGTCGTTGGACCGAGTCAAAAGGGCCAAGCTGGTATCCGGGAGCACCCGCCCAGAGATAGCAGCAGTACTCCATATGGGGCCGGACTTTCGACTTCTAAAGCAGCAACCTTTGCCCCGACGTGAAGTACTGCTTCGCTCTGTTGAATACACCAAGTTTTTTGGACGCCAGCTTTACCTTGTCCTGCAGATGATCTCGGAACTGAACATCACTGGAGATGTCAACACCAAAGTTCCCAATGCTCTTGGAGATGGAGAGGGGAGTGTTCTGGAATTGTGGGACCTCAGTGAATGGGGTTTTCTTAGCAGTGAACGCGAAGACACAAGGTATTTGTAGGTTGAATCGGACCAAGATTTCCTGTCCCCAGTAAAAAACCTTGGACAGAGTGATCTCGATTTTAGACACACGTTCTTCACGTTTTTCCTCCACATCGGAACGAGGGATGTTTGCTCGACCCATTTGCTCAAACCCTCGGGTACTCCGTAAGATGGCAACTTAGATAGAAGTCCCTGGTGCCAGACTCGATCGAACGCCTTCGCTATGTCCAGGCTACATGCCAATGCCTCCCTCTGACTCTCAATTGCTAGTGCCTATCGGTGTGTGAGATACACTAGAAGGTCACCAGTCGAGCGACCGTGGCGAAAGCCATATTGACGGTCGCTGATCAGGTTGTGTTTTCCTTAGTATCTTATAAGCTGTGTGATAATCACATGCTCCATCACCTTGGAGAGAAGAGAGGTAATAGCGATAGGCCTGTAATTCGGTGGATCTGATCTATCGCCCTTTTTGGGCACCGGATGCACATTCGCAGTCTTCCATGAAGACTTGCCTAGTGTGGTAGGAAAGTGTGAAGAGGTGCGTGAGTACAGGACATAACTCAGGAGCACACTGCTTAAGCACCACTGCTGGTATACTGTCTGGCCCACTTGACTTATGAACGTCTGGAGAAAACAACGCCCGCCGGACCTCCCGCTGTGTTATGGTTATGGCTGTGTGGCCCCTTGTCAGTCGTTTCGTCAGCCACCAGTTAGGACAAACTTCCCTACAACGGTCTACCTACACCACTGGAGAGGACGGCACATAATCTGGTCTGTAGTATGTAGTTCAATTCAGCTGTATGTTTTTTTTGTGAGCAATGTTTCATAATTTTTACATACGTGTATATTAAGGTTGTCCCGTGAATTGATGCCATTTAAATTTGCTATACGGAAACCAGAGTTATGTGAGAAAAAGTCTTTCAGTTCTATCAGTTAAGACGACCGTATTTCAGATGTACGTTTCATTGCATGCCACGAAACCAAAACAGTAATATAAGATATAATAGATAATATAATAGACTGGACTTAGCCAGCGACTCCGCCCGCCCTAAATTCGGTTATCGGCGTGAGACTCTTTATTTAATCACAGTATTGATACAGTACAGTATTAATACTGTCATTTACTCCTTAATTACACTAATGAAGTTTGCTATATCAAGCTGTAGCTATAGCTGTAGTTCGTTTAAGCTCGGTTGTAGTTATTATAGGACCTAATCTATAGGTGTGCCAAGTTTCATCCCGATCTGTCCAGTCCATACTAACAAACTTTCGCGTTTATAATATAACTAGGGTAATAGGCCTAAGTAATTCGAAACTTAAATTGTATGCATTTGACATTGGTCAATATGATGATCTAAGTGGAAAAACAAACTAATTTTAACGTTTTAATTTTTAGAACTCCGTAACCAAAACCGAACCTTAATAGTTTTATTATATCTGTCCATAGTAAAAACAGAACCCTAGTTTCATAATGTCTATCCATTCGTCTGAAAAATAATGTTCGAAATTTCTACGTTTTTTAAATTAACTTTGTCAACCTTGTTCAGAGATGTAGAAGCAGTTCCAATATAATTTCAACTGTCAATTTATTGTAACAATAAACAAAGTCGTCAGTGATATGAAATATATAAAATCGTGAAAAATTACAATCTTTAATTTATCAAACCAATAATTTTAATAAGCCTACTGAAATTTGTTTATAAGTAGGCAACATAAATTAACTATTTGTAACAAAACATTAATCTGACTTTATATCCACTAAAAGGTAAAAAATAAACCCCTTTGGTGGACGTACGTACTGACAAAACATTAAGCTACAAGTTTCTTTGCGTTGCTGTGGGATGCCAACATACTTTCTTTATTTATCTTTATTGTAAATTTTTGGCAATCGCCTTTATTACAGTTATTCCTGCGGCAGCTTTTGAATATTCCGGTATAGAAGTGTCCTTCTCTGTTCTCTGTGTTGAAATACCTCTGTGCCAAAAATCTGCTCAATTGGTTTCTCCGCAGCGATGCAAAGAAACAGACTCAAAAAATATATTGGTTGGGATTAAGATGAACTTACCTATGGCAAACAAAATAGAAATCTAGCGTAGTATAGTTTGTATTCATTATAGTAACTGGCAAGTCGATCCTTTATTAAAGAATGTTAATTATCAAAGCGTAACCCTGTTACGCACCCGTTACGTAAATTTATGCTGTCGGTACGCAAACGTTCCCACATGAAAGATAATTATGCAAATACAGTTTAAAGTACCTACTTGTGACAGGAAATTATGACACCCTTTCAAGGAGCCCCTTAAATTTAAATTTCTGCGTGTTTGCAATTATCAGCTAACACGCAGTAATTTGCAAACAATAATTGTTGGTTAATTATGTATGGTATATCTAAAATGTATTTGATTGTTTGTACTGTGGTTGATAAGTTTAGGCGGCAGAGTGATTTAGTACTAGACCTAACCTGGGGAAGTACATTTATATATTTGTTATTAGGTTAGGTATTACTTATAGACTAAGAGTTCTGTAACCTGTCCCGTCGACCTAGCTATAGCCTCATAGCCACACTTTGGAAAGAAACAAAGGTGATGTGCCGCAACTACCTCTCTATTTTCTGTAAAATAAAAACAAAAGGTTAGAAAGAGACAAAAGATCGCAGATTAGCTTCGTCTCTTTAACACTTTTGAGACCGTTTTTATTTCACAACTGTCTAATAAATGCGCTGTCAAGTCTTTGTTCTTCTCGTCTTTAGGTACCATGTTATTGTACCTATATTGTTACCAGAATTACATTAAACAAACATTTTTTTTTATACCACTAAGGTGGCAAACAAGCTTACGGTCCGCCTGATGGTAAGCGGTCACCGTAGCCTAAGGACGCTTGCAACACCAGGGGCATCACGCGCGTTGCCCCCTTCAAAAATCTAAAAACTTCTTTCTTGAAGAACCTTATACTTATATGGAATGAAAAGAACCCCAAACTGTAGTCCTTAGAGAAAACCTTGGCATGAAACTCATTCCACAACCCAAGCGTTTAATAACAATTCGAAATACAAAAAGAAATCCACCATGACGGCTTGGCATAAAACGTAAACTGCGGTGACTATCGTAATTCAGAATAATAATTTCCAGTTCCAGCTATCAGGTCCCCACATATGTTTATATCAGCGCGACGCACCTTATCAGATGACAAATAGAAACATGCCGCCGATCAATACCTCGCACCATAATTCTGACTCATACATAAGAGCTGGAAATGTTATGCTACTCATATTTGCATAACTACCTAACTTCACGAAACATTGTGCATAGGAAGAAAGTTAGTTAACCTAAATTTGAGTCTAATTTAGCGTAATTGGTGTTATTATTTGGCTTTGTTTCATGTTAGGCATGTACTTATGGGTTTATGAATATTTAACATATTGACAGCAATTAAATTCTATGTAGTGAACGTTAGTAGATCTTATTTTTAGGTTTCCGTACCCAAAGGGTAATAAGCGAAATTCTATTACTAAGACTCCGCTGTCCGTCCGTCGTCTGTCACCAGGCTGTATCTCATGAACCATCATAGTTAGACAGTTGGAATTTTCACAGAAGATGTATTTCTGTTGCCGCTATAACAACAAATACTAAAAAACAATAAAATAAATACTTAAAGGGGCTCCTATACAACTAACGTGATTTTTTTGCTCGTTTTTGCTCGATTTTGATAACAGCAACAGGTAGACACTTGAAATATTTACAAAATTTTTAGTTATTTATTCACTTTAAACACATAAATAATTAAATTAAAATAACACTGGGGCTCCCATACAACAAACGTGATTTTTTTGCCGTTTTTATAGATAATGGTACGAAACACTTCGTGTGCGAGTCCAACTCGCACTTGACCAATTTGTTACTGCATTATTTTGCTGTCTGTCTGTTTGTCAGTCAATGTATTTGAGAGCAAACAAGGACCTTAAAAGTTTGTCGCATATATCTTCTTCTGTAACTTTTCAGCACTCAAAAATATTTATAAGTTGCAAGATTTATTTAAGTTGGTAGCTAAATATGTAACAATTTTTAATTTTTAAGGTTCCGTGGCCTAAAGGTGCCAATTGAGCCCTATTACTAAACCTACGCTGTGTGTCTGTTCATTTGCCCCTTCGACCTTCAATGAGCTCTATCTTTCTGACAGAAGAATTTAATTAAAATTAATAAATAACAAAAAAATAAATGAGAGGATCTGCGTAAAAGAAAATGTTTTTGTTGTTTTAGCTCTGTCGTAAAAATAGTAATAAATAAAAGCTTCAAACTTTAAACGATTGTAAGCTCTGGAGTTGTAGTAATTTTTTACTTTTTTACGACTCCCACTTGACTATTTTATGTAAGTGATGAAAAAATATAATTTTATATTTTCGGAATGCTCTATTTAAGTTCTTTATATTAACACTTACCCCACGCGGGGTTTATTTTAAAAAAAAACCCACACCTTAAAGCGTATAAAATCTACCATTTTGATTTGTTTTGACGTCACCTATCAAGAACACTTGAGCTATAAAGACAAACCTAACTATTCCTTAATTATAGAAATCCATCAAGCCGTTCAGATGATACGATACTTAATAAAGAAATATACAAACATATAATCAAGATGTGCTCGAAAAACATAACCTTTCCTTGGCAGGTTATTTTTCAAAGTATTACAAAAATAGTGTATTTACAACGCAATTCTCATATACCCGTGGAGCCTTCAAGCTAGGCGGAACCATTAGATTCTCAAGATTATTCTTGCAGTATCTACTGATATTGTCATAGCGCAACTGAAGGGATAAAAACCGAAAATCATATATTTTTTCCTTCTCTCCATCCAATACAAAGTAATTAATATATAGAAAGAAATACATAATTTTATTCCGGATATACTATAGCTTGCCGTATAAATCCTTTGCCAAAAGTTACAAAGTTATGACTAAACAAACCTTTTTTTTCTACAGTGTCCACGAAACCTAAAGTCTATTGCGATAAAATGCCTAATTATACACAAATATATTTGAATTTAGCAGTATTATGGTATAAATTATTAATACATGTAGTGTGTACTCGTGCCTGCAGTACCTATGTATGCCTTATAGGTAGGTAATATACGTAAATTATGCATGATTTCATTTACTACATGTAAATCAACAATGATTTTTTTACTAAAATGCAGTAGTAGATGCGTGCGCGGGCGCGGCTTCGAACTCACTCGTCTGGTCAGTCAGTCAGTGTTATTTGGAAGCGCGCAATGCAGCGCACGTACACTACTGTTATATTTTCTTTGCTAATGGTGACCATTGTTGTGAACGATTTTGTGTGTATGCTAACGAAAACTGTATGACTCTTTTTTTATACAAATGTACGTAAAAGAAACATATGTGTTCCAATTACTTGTAAATAACTTGTGCATTTTTACTGTGCTTACTGGCAAAAAATGTTCACGATAAAATTGTATTTCTCTGTATATTGTAAATTTTTTTGAGAAATAAATATCTTTAAACACAACAATGATTTTGTTGCGGCTTAGTTAGTGAATGCAAATAAATCATTATTCTTAGGAACATGATTAAACTGCAGTGACCGCCATCAGGTGGACCGTTAGCTTGTTAGCCACCTCAGAGGTATAAAAAACTCCTTCATTCATGTGGGAGCGGAATGTTATATTTTGCACAAAGATCGGTAGTTGGATGGTATTTTACATATGTGACTTTTTGCCCCGTTCAATCAAAAGTTTAATGTTTTCGTTCATAACTTTGCTAACCTTTTTTTACGGGTCAATGCTTATAGAATGGTTCAGATTGACATAAGTTATAATATAACATTTATAACAAAGTTTATCAGCTGAAGGTAATAGGAAGTAAGTATGCTGACTACGTACAACCTCCTTCTGTGTAATGGAGCGTATAATTTATATGTGCAGCCAAACAGATATATCTACGGTTTAATTGCTTTATCGATTTGCGGTTTCAAATTATGTAATTAATTTTAAATGATTTTTAGTAGGTTTGCATGCTTTCAAAACCGACTTAGAAAGGAGGTTATCAGTTTGACTAGTTACCGTTACCGTTATCAATATCCAGCAAAAAAATCACGTTTGTTGTATGGGAGTCCCCTTAAATATTAATTTTATTCTGTTTTTTAGTATTTCTTGTTGTAGCGGCAACAGAAATAAATCTTCTGTGGAAATTTTAATTGTCTAACAATCACGGACGGACGGACAGTGGAGATTTGTTATAGGGACCAGTTTTTTACCCTTTGGGTACGGAACCCTAAAAAACTGACTAAGACGTTTTCTTAATTAATATTTCCATGTTAAATTTGCCCGCGGTTCCAAAGGCCCTAAGTTGGTTTATCGGTGTCGGATTTCAACGGCAACTACTCAATTATAGAAAAAAAATCCGACTCACACTTGACATTTTCTTGGCCTATGTCCCTTCCCGGGACCCGAACTATCTCGGTGCTAAATTTCATCTAAATCGGTTCAGCAGTTTAAGCGTGAAGAGGCAACCAACAGACAAGAAGAGAAGAGTTAGTTTTGCATTTATGATATTAGTATCGATTGTTGGATTTGTACAATAGCCATGTTAGTTCTAATGTAATAAACATTTGTGTTTGTCTTGAGTCTGGGTGTAATTATGTATGATATGTAACAAAAAAGTAATATATGTATTTGTATCCGTTGTCTGCGGCTCGATTCCGTAAAATGACAGCTAACAATGCTCGTTTGAAATCCATAGAAATAAGATATACATTGCGCATTTGAAATGACGTATGAAATTCATGATTGCCGCGAAACCGCAATGTATATCTTATTTCTTTCAAAAAAGGTTAACAATCTTTTACGGAATTGACCCACGGGTATCCATAACACAAGCTTTGCTTACTTTGGGGCCAGACGGCGCTGCGTGTAATGTCCAAATATATTATTGTACCTGTTGATATCAATATAACAGACTGATGACATAACATCATCTATATAGGATCTCATGTATCTTTATGATTCATTCCAGTGAGCGTCTTCAATAAGGGTCTATTAGCAGTATTGTAGGCAATAAACTTCCAACCGAGGGCGATTCTATTAGACGAGTCGTTAATTTGTCAAAGTTGAATGTGGGCTGTGGGCTGCGTGCCACGCTTCCCATAAATCGAATACCATTTAAGTACAATTAATATTACCTCTCTCTGTTATAGTTTATTTATATGTTATAAAAGTAAAATGGCCACCACAAATTTTGAAAGTTTGTGGTGTACGAATGTAGTATTCGAATTGAGATGCTTAAATCTGAGTTTAAGCATGTTGATCGATTCTAGTACTGTCAGCGCGCTTAAATTCTATTTTATTTAATTAGTAAATTTTCTAATGGAAGATACCGTTATAGTCATCAGCATAAGGTACATTTGAACAAAACATTGTCTAAGTAAAATAGATGTTCCTGAAGTGGCCTTTAAGTAGATATAGAACAAACCACGAATCTTGGGGATTCTAGGTTATCTGCGCAGATTGCATTCTCGTACATCCACCAATGGGCCCTCGCCACGCATGCGTTTGCGCTGATTGGTTTTCGTTTTAACCGAGAAAAGGGCTCGTTTAATTAGCTCAAACGGCTGGACTAATTTTTAAGATTGGTATGGAGGTAGCTGCCTCCCTGGATTAAAACATAGGCTACTTACTATCCCGGAAAAATTAAAAGTTCCAGTGGGAATAACTATAATCGAGCTTAAACGAATTACAGCTTGCTAAAGCAAACTTCATTAGTATAAAAAAGCAGTAAATTAAAGAGTTCCACGCCAATAACCAAATTTAGGGGGGTGTAATATTATAAATGCGAAAGTTTGGGTGTTCGGTTGTTTTTTTAGTAAATTGCGCTTTAACCACTTGATGGATCGTGAACTGCTCTAACCGATTTAGATGAAAATCATAAGAAAGAAAGAAAAAGAACATCGCCTATTTTCATTCCGAAAAATTCAAAAGTTTCTGCGGAAATAACTATAATGTTTTTTTCTCAATCCTGCTGCAACGAAGCATCCAATTGAGCTAAAATTTTGCACAGACTACTTTCTTCCCGGAAAACCAAAAGTTCCCGCTGGAGTAACTATAACCGGATTTTACGTACTGTTAGAGCAAGACTCCGAATTCGAGTTTTAAAAAATAAAATTCGAAACACAAAATTAAATTGTTTAATATGAAAATAGAATAACTTAGAAATGGCACAAAACAGAGTTTTATAGAAAAATGGTAAGGGCAGCCGACGCGGTCGGAAGGTGGAAGGAGACTGAGGTTCGAGCTGGACTCTATTGCTAAACTAAACTGTATGTAGCTGAGCCAGCACGGCTGTCAGCACTTCTATTTACTAGCTAGGGGTGTAACAGCCCCCCGCGGAAGACTAAACTTCGGGTTTTAGCCGAAGTTTACGTGAATTCAGATTATTTCTCTTAGACGCGGTGTGGACATTGAATTCAATTCAGAATCATTTGTTTCTTTAGCACGATTTTTTAAAGAGTAACAACATTGGCTGCCACTAGACTTATAATAAGAATATGCCTTATAAATTATGAGAAGTACAATAAAAACTAAAATTAGAAAGGTAAGTACAGAATTATGTATCCCATACTTCAGTATATACGGTTCTTTTTCTTTCGTCACTTTGGACAGCTTCATCATATTTGACAGCATCATCTTCATCTAATGTTCCAAATATGTGCTTAAAGACTGTACCAATACCGCGGAACCAGGCGGACCGTTTAATTCTGTTGCTTATTAAATGGAAAATGGATTCGGATTCTCTGGCGACATCATGAAAACAGGTTACGAGTGGCTCTAGTGTACTACGACACGCTGCTTCTTCAATGAGACCGGGTTCTCTGCATAATTTGCTAACAGTTTTTAGAATGAAGTTTATATTGACTAGATATGGCTTCATGTGAGATATATCTACTGAGGTGAGAACATTAAGAGAGCCACCGTTAATTTTCATCCTTCCAATATAATTAAAATATATACCAGATCCCGCGGTGATCGGTTGAACATAGTCGGCGCTTGCTGCGGCAGTGGTGCTGCAACGAAGGGACAAGTGGTTGTTACACAACGGGTATTTTATAGCTATTAGAGGCCTTATTCTAAGTGCATGATTTCGTGTAAAAATAATAATTTATTATATTTCAGTGGTTGCTGGCTTGACTTGGTCGAAATGATGTTTTACTTGTCGTCTGTTTATTTGCAATGATATTGTATTGTTACCGTGGACTTTTGTTATTTTGTAGGGCCCTTTCCATAAAGGAGATAAGGCTTTTCTCAGGCGGAGGTGATTCTTAAGGTACACATAATCACCGGTTTTGTAGGTAACAGGACGGGAACGCGAGTCATAATAGTTCTTTGATTTTTCCTTTGAACTGTTTATGTTTTCTAAAGCTTTGTCTCGGGATAGTTTTAACCTATGCTGAAGCATCTTAATGTATTCGGGATATGTGGCATCTGGTGCGGATTCAAAGATTGAATCTGGGATGTAGGGTTTGTGGCCGAATACTAATTCATGAGGTGAAAAGTTTGTAGTGGAATGGATATTTGTATTATAGGCTAGTATCGCTGTGTAGACGTATCTTGGCCAGTTATCTTGGTTTAGATTTACAAAAGATTTAAGATATTCTTTAAGAGTTGAATGGCTCCGCTCAAGAGCACCCTGGGTTTGAGGGTGATAAGGAGAGGACCATAATTGTTTTATTTTGAGGAAGGAACAGGTTTTTTTGAATAGATCCGCCGTGAAATTAGTCCCTTAGTCTGTCAGTATCATCCTGGGTATTCCAAATAAAGAAATGAAGTGTATAAGACAGTCTGTAGTCTCTTCTGAAGAGGCACTACGTGTTGGGATCGTCCTGTAATGTTAGTATGTACCTAAGTTTGGCGGTTCCTGATTCTGGCAGGGGCCCTACGATATCTAGAGATACGCGTTGGAAAGGGGATGTGGACGTCGTGGTGATCTGCATGGGTGCTCTGTTGAGGCGTCTATATGCTTTGTTTTCTTGACACTAGGTACATTTCTTCACGTGATTTTCGATATCTGTGCGCATTCCTTTCCAATAATACTTTTCTTGGATTCTCTTTAGCATGCGAGAGGACCCAAGCTGTCCCGCGACGGGTATGTCGTGATTTTCGGATAGGATTCGTTTTATTTCAGTTGGAGTGGGATAAATGATGCTGTTACGGTATATTTTTACTTTGATGTTAGTATTATGGAAAAGGTTGTGGATTTTAATAAAGGAATGCTTGTCAAAGGGATTTTTAAAGTCGGAAATAGCAATCTCAAGGACATTTTCGTTTTGGACTAGTTGGTTTCTGATTGACTTGATGGTTTCAAATATTTCTTTATATGACGATTCATCAAAATGATGTACCTTTATAAAGAGGAGATACCAGGTTCTGTTGTTAGCTTGGATTTCTTTGAATGAATATAATTCCTTTTTACAGTTTATAATCTCTTCTCAGGAATCAACGCTCTGTAACAAGTTTTGGATGTACGGGTTTGTCTCGTCCATATCTATGGAGGTTGGGATTAGGATTGTCTTACAAGTGACGAAGAAGACTTTTAGTTAAGTCTTTGTTATATTCTCTCAGGTCAGTATTAAAGTTCTTGTATTTGTTAGTCATGTCCTTTAGGAAGATAGTGTAGTCATCGTTGTTTAGTATTTCTTCCAGGTTTCGTGGTGGTTCGGGATCGGAGCGGGGTGTATTGACGTCTGCTGGTAAGTTAAGTAGGGATTGTGGGTCGAAATGTTCTTGAGGTGGTGTAAGGTCAGTCGGAGAGTTCAGTACACTGGGTAAGGTAGCTTGTGGTTTCAGATTTTGTCCGGAGGTGGAAGGCGTCGGGATGACAGGTAAGTCTGTAATAGATAATGGATCTTCTAGTGGCGAAGGTAAGCTGAGTGGACTGAAGTCAATGTGGAGGTCGTTGTCGATTAGGTCAAGATCGACTAAATCTAGAAACTCGCTCCTGGCTCGCGATCATTATTTGGGTAAATAGGGTTTTCAGGAAATCGAGAGAGTGCGTCAGCATCGGCGTTTAATTTTCCTGTACGGTAAGTTATTTCATGGTCAAACTCTTCGAGTGTAAGTCTCCTTCTTTGCATTTTACTACTAGGGTCTTTGTGGTTAAACAGCCAGCTGAGAGGTCTATGGTCAGTGATAATTTGAAACCTTCGGCCAAAGAGATATGGGCGGAATGTTTTACAGCCGAATAGAATGGCTAGTAGCTCTTTCTCAGTAGTTGAGTACGAGCATTCGCTTTTATTGAGAGTTCGGGATGCATATGCTATTGGTTTGTCTTTACCAACCCTTGCGTAAAGCCCTTGAGTAAAACGGCACCTAACGCGTAGTTAGAAGCGTCACAAGTGAGGATGAATGGTTTTGTAAAATCTGGGTAGGTTAAGAGAGGAGCAGAGGTGAGTGTTTGTTTGAGTCGGTCAAACGCAAGTTGTTGCTGGTTCTCCCAGTTAAATGTCATGTCTTTCTTCAGTAAGTTAGTCAAGGGTTTCGCGATTTTAGAGAATTCAGGAATGAAACGGCGCTAGTACGAGACAAGTCCTAGGAATGATTTTACGTCTTTTGGAGACCTTGGAATGGGAAAATGGGTGACCGCCTTGTCTTTATCGGGATTTGGTTTTACATCTCTCGCCTAAAAAACTCTCACTTGTCCGGTTGAAGCTTGAGATTGAAATCTCTGAGCGGTCAAATTGGTGATGTGAGTAACTGTAACAGACGATATCATCTAAGTAGACGTAGCAACGGGCACCCTGGAGACCTGAAAGTGCTGTATTCATCAATCTCTGAAAGGTGGAAGGCGCATTCTTTAATCCGAAGGGCATACGGTTAAATTAGAAGTGTCCCTCCGGTACATTGAAAGCAGTTTTCGAAGCATCCGTTTCATTTACTAAAATTTGGTGAAATCCAGAGGAGAGATCCAGAGTGGAGAAGTATTTACTGTTACCGAGTTGGTAAAGGATTTCTGCTATTTGAGGAATAGGATAGTTGTCTCCGATGGTCACGTCATGAAGCTTCCGGTAGTCTATTACTACTCTCCATTTTTGAACCCCAGAAGCGTCGATCTTTTTCGGAACCACCCAAATAGGGGAGGACCAGGGAGAATTAAAAGGTGTTATAATGTTCTGGTTAAGCATTTGTTTTATTTGTTTCTTTACTTCAGTCTTATGGATTTCAGGGAATCTGTAAGATTTTGTATGGATCGGGACCTCGGATGTCGTTTTGATATCGTGCTTCATAGCAGTGGTATAAGAGAGTTTTTCGCTAGCGAGATGGAATATATCGGAATAGTCGGAGCATATTTGGAAAAGAGCATCGATTTCCTTTGAGTTTAAATGTGATACGCGTAGTTGTTCAAGGTCCCGTTGAGTCCGTTGAACCGAATTTTGCCTTTTGTCTAGGTTTTTGATTGCATGTTCATTTAAAATATTGCTAAATGCGTCTGGGTTGAAAGCGGTGAGTACGAGATTAAGATCTGATTTTGGAGTCACAGGGATTTCGGAGAGGTTCACAATCGATATGTTTATTCGTTTGTTTCTTTTGACACGAGCTATACAGTGAGCTATAAGCAGGGTTTCGGATGGGTTTTGATCAAGAATTATCCCTTCTTTAATTTCTGGGTTTGAACCGGAACACTCTATAATGGTTTCAGTTCTAGCAGGAATTATATAGGTAGGTTCGCAAAAATGGAGTTTCAGTTCTGTCTTGCCTATTCGTAAGGTGTCGGTGCTGTAGTCGATGTTGCATCTGAATTTGTTCAGTTTATTCTGTGCCTATTATGCCATCATATGGTAGGTTTATGTCAGAGATTACATGGAACTTGTGTGAGATGTGTTTGGTAGAGTGGTCAAATATGTGGAGTTTTCAGAGAAAATGGCCCACGGTTTTGGTCGATTCTTCTGTCGGATCGATACCCTTGAGGTTTATTGGCTCCTTGTTGAGCGTAGGCTGCCCTTGTATACATGACTCCTTTAGTAGACTGCCGGAGGAGCCTGAATCAACTAGTAATGAGAGAGGTACAGAAGATACAGAGGAATGGAGTAACACGTGTGGGATTAACATTTTGGAAGGTTCGCAGGTTATTTTGTAGACCTCTAAATCAGGGATTGTTTCAGATGCGCTTGAAGAATTGGTAGGTGCTTCCAAATTTGTAGCTACCGAGGCTCGTTTTCCTATAGCAGTTACTTCAGCGTAACATGATTTGATATGGGGTGTAGTCGTTTCTTTAAGTACGGTAGTTTGAGAAATGGCATCTGAAGCAGAGACCGTGGCACTAGTACGGGTTTTTAGAGTGGTAGTAAATGTAGCGTTTCTTATTCCGCTAGATATAGTAGAGCATGGGTGTTTGTTATTTGATTCTGGACTAGAGATGGGTTTCAGGTTTGGTACAACGGTGTTTGATTTCGTTCTTTAGTTAATGTAGGATCGAGGAACAGATACAGAGGATATAGAAATATTAGGGTTCGGCGAGCATCCTTGTTGCGGAGCTATTTTGTTATTTACAGAAGTTGAAAAGTGGCTCTGTGGATAACCATGTAGCGCTCTGTTTGGAGCTTTTGAAATGGATACAGTGGATTTAGAAATGTTCGGGTTTAGAGGGCTTCTTTGAGACAGAGTTGTTTTAAAGGAGATGGAGACCCGTAACCTGTCATCCCTTTGAGTCGTTTGTCTCGTGCGACACCCGAACGAGACAATTATTCGTTTTTTGGGGTTTCGTGATCCGGTTCGTCACGGGATTGGTAATCGGGATATGGATTTTCAATAAAATTTACACGCGGTACGTTTGGTCAACCTCTGTAGCCAGACGAGGAAGGTTGATTTGGGTCAGAGTTCCTAAATCGATTATTGAACTCTCTTTTCCTACAGTTTTCGGTCGTGTGACCGGGATACTTGCAATACCTGCAGAAGATTGTGTTATTG
Source organism: Apoda limacodes (assembly GCA_946406115.1). NCBI lineage: Eukaryota > Metazoa > Arthropoda > Insecta > Lepidoptera > Limacodidae > Apoda > Apoda limacodes. Next base: position 21,487,246 of record OX291549.1, on the reverse strand, counting down.
TCATTATTGTTCCTAAAGGGTGTTAGAGAAGGTTGCCTTGGAGTATTGAAGCGAGCGGGTCTATTAGCGGGATTTCTTTCCGCTGGAAAGCGATTTCGGTTTTGATAATTGTTATTAGGCATATTTTACATTGGATTCCGTTTTTCTAGACTTAGTAGGATTTTTTCCTCTGCTATTGCGAAACTAACTGCTTCGCTTAAGCTTTCAGGGTCGCGGCATTTTATAATCGGAGCTATTTTGGGGTTACGTCCTGTTACGAATGTGTGCAATGCGAGATCTTGCATTGCGCCGACTCTTCCCGAGATCTCTCCCTTCTTTTGTGTAGGTTAGGAAATATTTATTTCGGTTATCAATTTTGCAAGACAAGTTTCTATTCTAAGGGAAAATTGGTTAACCGTTTCGTCGCGGGTTTGTCTGCAATCCTGCAAGTCGGATAGCAAATGTGAGTAATGTTTGCGTTCCCCAAACTGGGATTTGAGAAACTCTTCTAATTGTGACCAATTGTCAAAATTTTAATGGCACAAGCAGTTTGTGCCTTGCCTTCTATTTTGCATAAAATTAATTTTAGTAAAATATACTTTTGCCAAACATTTGCCAGCCCCATTGCATGCCTACAGTTTGTTATGAATGGATTAAGCTGTTCTCTACAACCGTCAAATTTCTGGATAAATTGAGTCAGAATATTCATGTCCATTGTTGGAGTGGTAGTGGTATCGTCTTTAGGCATTTTGGATAGTTTTAATTTAATATTATTCAAGTATACGTATAAAGAACTAGAATTATAGCAATAGCTCTGACACAATAAAATAATTCCGAAACAATTTAACCCAAAAATAATTTACACACACAAAAGGACATAAAATCAAGGTAAATCAGTAGAACATAGAAGTAAAGTAGTACCTAGGTAAATAAAACATATATAAAGAACAATCACGATATTAAAACAAAATAAAAGAATTTTCTTCACGGTCACAAGTCTTATAACGGTAATGGTTCTGCAAAATACAGACCCCTAAAACATAGATTGGCAATGACAAAGACTCACAGTATGAAGCATAAGTATGTAGCGTAGGCTGTTGACGACATTTCTCGCATATGACGGTGACGGCGGCGACGCGGGCGAGCGGCCGGTCTAGACGCAGCTACAGCAGTCTGGCTAATAAGGAAGCTGGCTCGTTGTGCTGTGGGTCGTTGATGTGTTGCACAGCGACGGATAGTATTCTGTTTGGATACTATGACTTTTCGCAATTATGGAATTGCGACTTTATTTTATAAACCGCTGATATGTTCTTATTAATTTGTTACACTTTATAGTGAGATTGAAATCGATTATATCTTCGTAGTTTATTTTCGATTCACTTTAAGTTGCACTTTACTGTGAATTTAGCGTTTTGTTTCACTTTTATTTACAAAGGCGTACTGGGGAATCTTTTTTGATCCCCTTAAGCTGCCACCAAATGTTAGAGCAAGACAATTCGAAACACAAAATTAAATTGTTTAATATGAAAATAGAATAACTTAGAAATGGCATAAAACAGAGTTTTATAGAAAAATGGTAAGAGCAGCCGACGCGGCCGGAAGGTGGAAGGAGACTGAGGTTCGAGCTGGACTCTATTGCTAAACTGAACTGTATGTAGCTGAGCCAGCACGGCTGCTAGCACTTCTACTTACTAGCTAGGGGTGTAACAGTACGAACTATAGCTGCAGCTATAGCTTGCTATAACAAAGTTCTTAAATATAGTCAAGGAGTTACCGTAAGAATTCTACGCCAATAACCAAATTAAGGGCGGGCGGAGCCGCTGGCAGAAGGTAATGAACTATATTTTAAACACGAATGTGACTCATTGTACACAGCAGCATGTAACCTTGAAACCCCCAGACTCATGGCTCGAATTATATATACCAGGACCAAAGAACTAGTGTACGAAAATTAATGCTCAAAAAAGAAGTTGAGAAGTGGAGTAGTAGCACAAACGTGAATTTTTGATCTTTCGCCAAGAATTAAAAAGGGCTAATGTTACCCATTATTTAGAACAGAAATTGGCAGAGTATGTATGCTATGTAAGTTTATATAATGCCTTTTTATAAAAAAAATGTTTTTTTGGAAAATAAAAAAGCAGCATGGGCTGTTCCAAAATTGTTATAAAATGCCTTAAAAATTTAAAAATTAACACAGCTTGTTTCTATATGCGACGGTTATATTGATTTAAATTAAAAAAGTGTCATTTCATTCATATAAATAATAATATTGCAAATGTGTAACTTAGAATGCGTGTCTATTTACCTCTAATTTTCGGGGGTAATTTATTGACAATAGACAATAAACAGTTATTTATTTCACATTACACAAAGAAAAATAAAAAAAAAAAAGCACATAAAAACAAGAACACATAAACATATCACAGTTAAATATGAGTTTTTGTATCATGGGTGTCGTAGTGCAATGTGAAAAATGGACGCCGCTCAGCATGTGCTGCAGCTCACTAGCTACAGCGTTGATTTTCAGCGGAGCCCAATTGCGAGGCTTAGCTCGCGGTGCAGTCGAACTATAATTTGTATATTATATATATATAATTATTATAATTTATATATAATTTGTATTAAGATTAAAAGAACTAAGTAAAATCGACGTAAAAATATTATTTAGGTTTTTACAGTGATGTAAGTTTAAATTTCTTTTGTCGGAAAGCGGATGTACGGCGGTGAGGCATACTGAGGGGTGCACTTATTGATCGAATCACTCTGTGTTTGTTGGAACAATTTGTAGAACAAATTGAAATAATTTGTATAAAATAGCGTAGGTAGATAGTCTCACCCAGACATGGACAATGGACATGGTACCTTACTGTCTAAAAAACCGGCCAAGTGTGAGTCTGGCTCACGCAACAAGGGTTCTGCACAAATTATATGTAGATAGTTCTTCCATCATGAGATCAAGTCCCACAGGGTTATGCCCTAGTTATTAGTTTTTGGATTTTTCAGATATTTGTAATGTAACATCTTGCTTCGTGTCCAATTTTATGATTTTAGGATAACGTAAAGTACCCCATAGGTTTTGATTTATTTGTGTCACAATATGCGATTAAACCACAGATAAAAATGACCGTATTATGGGCATTTTTTTATTGCATTGACTTAAAAGCTTAATTTTTCTATAAGTTTAAGTGACCGTAGACTTTAATATTTGATATTAATTTTAACTTGATACCTCTGCGTGTTCTTGAGTGAAAAGGGTGTTGACAGACAAAAAGGCAAACTTTTAATGTGTTATAACTATAAAATAACAAATTTAAGATATTTGGTGATGTTAAGACCTTGTTTCGTATCAATTTTTATGATTCTAAGACAACGGGAAGTACTCCATAGGTTTTAATTATTTGTGAATACCGAAATATGCGACAAAATGGCTGTATTTTCTTATTGCGTTGACTTGATTTTTTTGCAGCTTCAAGGAACCGTAGAGCTTAGTATTTGAAATTAATTTAAACTTGATACCTTCATGCGTTCCTGAGAAAAAGGATCTTGACAGACAGACATACATACAGACGGACAACGAAGCGATCCTAGAAGGGTTTCTTTCGGCACGAGTTTTAACAAAAAACAAAAAATGAACCTTGCCGAATTTCGAACCATTTTGGGAGAGTTTGACAAGTTCTCAAAAAGTATCAGTCACTCAATTTATTTTTACAATGGTAAGTAGTTGCGACTTTTATGTATTAAAAAAACCAATAAAACTATTCGTATTAAAAACTTAAAAGAAGTTAAATTTTACTGAACATAATATTTCTTTGTAGCCACTTATAAAAACAATTTCAAAGCGTACGTTTTATCGAATTTTATTGTAAATCAAATAAAAATCTTATTGCACATCAATATAATAGAAAAAATTAAAAGGTTGTACATCAAAGTTTTCTTTGTGAGAATGAAAAAAAGCTTTCAACCATGAATCGGTGACAAAGGACTTGTCGTAAAAAGCAATAATTCCATTCCACTGTGCAATCAAACTGCCAGAAACCAGAGATTGTACTTTACTATAGCCTTCTGTTTGAAGTAACATCAATTTCTTCACAAAGGTCATTCAGATGGTGTTGTTATTAAATTCACTAATTTGGTTGTAATTTCCTCTTTCAAAACTGTGCTTTATAAAAATTGTTAAACTAGTCACAAGGTAAACAACTAGTTAAAACGTCTCATATTGTGTATAGAATACATTTTTGCTAATGATATTGTAAACTCGGTGACATATTTTAGACAGAGTACAAAACTATTTTATAAAAATACCTTATGGCTAGTTCAACAATTTATATGGAGCAAATTTTTTGAAAGATGTTTTGTATCAAGAGTAGTTGAGAAATATGAGCGCTATTTAGCCGCTGTTAGCCCCTTTATATGTAGGTGTGAAACAAGTTCATAACCTATATGATTTAATTAGGGCTTTAGGCTTACCTAGATGATCAAAATTGCTTGTCAAGCATTAACATTTATTTGTATATAGGTCGCCTAAGAGTTGAATAGCCCCTTCAAAATTTGCGCTAATATGCGATTTCGGAGCGGGCGTTGCGCGGGCTAGGTTCGTTTAAAAATTACGGTGGTAGTGTAATAAGTACACTTTACAGGCTAACGAGTAATAGTCAACCAAGTTATAAAATGTACTTGGAAAAGTGAAATTTTTCGTACAAATTTCATTAAAAGTTACTTATATGAAGTAGATATATCTGTAAAACAGGTATAAAATATAAGTAAATGAACGATGTATAATTATAGAAAAATAACATAATAACATTCTAAGGACTATTCTTCTTAAATTGATAACAACAGTTACGTTCAAATGACGCATTGGATTAGCCGGCGCGCTTGGCGCAACATCAAAACAAGCGTGTGACAGGCAGCTGCGCTCATAAGCGCGCATGTTGCCTACACATCTCGAAGTTGAGGAACTTCTCGATAAGTTTGCAATTTTCGCTTTGAACGTTCAGTTTTTTATGATTTGATTTGATTATCATTTAAAAAACTTTAATTTCAATACTACTACAACTTGGCCCAAATTAATAAATTTCAGTTAATTATTCTTTAAAAGGTTCAACTTTTATTTTGCAAATTTAAGGTCGAATTTATTTAATTAAACATTTTAAACGTACTTACTCGTAAAGCTACTACGGAATACTATATTGCGCGTGGCCCGACACGCACTTGGCCGGTTTTTTTGTTTGTTTTGTTGTGTCAATATCGGCTCAGCGGTTCTGCTTATTTCTTATTATTACCCCATATACCTAAGCTAATCCAACTCACACTTCTCGTTTTTAATACGAAAACATTCTACAAGAAAATTACTCTTTTTGCAGTCGGTTCACACGTGCCGGATAGATTCACCCGACATCGGGCCGAGGCCGGCTAGTGAGCGTTGTGTAGGAGGACGAATTCATCCAGTGTCGGGTCAACAGCCATTTGACGGGTGGCTACCGGCTACTCTAACCGGATCGTCCAACATCGGCTATCAGGTTGACTTTGGTGGTTGGAATGGTATTGGCAAGCACACACGTGTTGGGCCGACATTAACAGCCGGTAAAAGAAAATACGCGAAAGTACTGGCCATAAAGAAAGTAACATTGTTTTTTAAGAAAAAAAAACGCAGAAACATAAGCACAGAGCAAATTTTTCACTGGACCATGATCATAGGCATCATCGCGGCACAGACCACACTGTGGGGCGTTCGCCCGGGCTAAGACAAAATCGGCTAGAGTTCGGTAACGTATGAAAGCTATATTCCGCGCGTCGGCCCGATGTCAGGTGATCCAACCGACACGTGAGAAGCTGCACTGAAACTTTTCATTTTTTAAGTACTAAAACCGTCTTTTTTGTATTCGGTTGAACATTTTTTTGTGTTTTTCTCATTCCGATACTACATTTCATCAAAATCTGCTTTGCAGTTGGGCCAAAATCCTATTAACCCCCTGTGCGCTAATCCGACTCACACTTGTCATATTTCAGTACATTTTTTTATCTCTTTAAAGTTATTGCTAATTATTGAGTATAGAAAATCATATTTTTAAAACAATACGAAAACCAAATTATTCTTTAAAATTGATCTTGTAAAAAAAATGTAAAATTATAGAGGTAATATGGTTGCAACTGGGGAAAAAGGGGGTGAATTTCGATTTTTTCTCTTCGTTTCTATAAATTAAATAAGATTGTAAGTATTACCGTATATATCCTTATAGTTAGTAAATTACTATGTATTTTATCTTTTTTAAAGAAAAAAAAATGGTTAATAGCTCAGTTTTACGAAATTTACTCTCTCACTGACTCAATTTTTTACAAATGTTCACCCAATCCTTTGAATATTTAAAACTCAATCTAATATTCAAACAAGCTGGGGAAACAGTAATTTTTTTCAATAAACACAATCTTGTGTCTATCGAATTGCTGACCTCAATAATCTAAGGACTGAGAAAAAATACAAAGTACAAGAAATAAAACGTCTCTTTTGAACCTTCCTCGCTAAGCCTTTTTAGATTTATCGAGATTGTAAGAAAGTAGACTATCACCTTGGCGACTTAGTGATCCAAGTTTTGCCGTATTAAGCCTTCGATAATAACAAAGATGTCAGTTATAAGATAATAGATTTATGTGTGAGCTACTGGAGGTAACAATTTTTATTTCATAACCAATAAATATTTGCAAATATATTATGATATACATACATCATTCAAGGATCAATTATCAGATCCTTTAGTAATGTTAATATTACAATTAAAATTACAAAAACAACGAACAACTACGAGAACCCCCGAATTAAATACGTCTACACAAGAAGAAAGAAGTCACAAGAATTGCCACGTGGAACGTCAAGAGCTTAGTCAGACCAGGGAAACTGGAAAATACGTTACAAGAAATGAGCAAAATTAAGCAATATGGTCTAAAAATTAACATCTCTAAAACTAAAGTAATGATCGTAAGCAAGAAAAACACCGTCGTGACAGAAGAGTTGCTTATAGACGCAAAACGGGTTGAAAGAGTGGGTAAGTACAAGTACATCGGCTGCTGGCTCAATGAAAAATGGGTTCCCGATCAAGAAATTAGAGTCCGAATAGAAATTGCTCGAAGTACCTTTATGAAAATGAAGCGAATGTTCACCAACAAAGACATCAACATGAAGCTACGCTGGAGACTTGTGAAGTGTTACGTTCTATCAATCCTCATGTATGGAATGGAGGGATGGACGATGAATAAAGCCATACAGCAAAAACTAGAAGCTTTCGAAATGTGGTTGTACAGACGGATGCTAAAGATCTCCTGGAGAGATAGAGTCACCAACATAGAGGTGCTTCGAAGAATAAACAAAAGTAAAGAACTTCTACCATCAATTCAGAAACGAAAATTGGCCTTTTTGGGGCACATGTACAGAAACAATAAATACAGTCTGTTAAGAACCATTATAGAGGGCAAATTTTTATTGTAGGTACGTTATGCAAGCAATAACCTACAATAGTAATCTCTCATAGTAGTCTCATAGAGCTCACGAGAGATTTACGTATCGATCCAGCAAGGAAGAAAGAAGTAGTCATACAACACAAAAAAACAGTACATTTATCTACTGCACTTTGAAGTAACTCATGACGTATGGGACATAAACGAAGACATCTTAGTCCATATACACTGCTATCAGAAGCAGTGTAGCGGCAATGGGCTCATCACCTGTCATGCAGAACTAAAGTGATTGTTGAAATGGGTGTCCTCCAAAGTAAACTTTGGGTGATTCGCGAAAACTGACCCTTATATTTTTCAATGTACTTTTAGATTACCAGTGTCTCACGAACTGCTAAACCATTTCGCATTTAATCATGCTTTTGCTACCATTTATTTATTATTTACTAATTTGATTTTGTGGCATAAAAAGGTGGTTATTGGTGATTTATTGATGCTAAATTCACAGTGAAATTGTGACTGAGGGTCTAAAGATACCCCAAAGCTCTACCTCATTAATTAACGGCCTGTATAAGCAAGGTATAAATCTCACACGTGTACATTAGACTTTTCAATAATTGGGAACATTTAGATAAATACACATATAGTTAATCTTCATAACCTTAAAATCTTTTATCTCTTCCTTAGCAACAAACAAAACTATAGCATGCGTTACCGAATATAATACACTATCTGTCATCGTTGGACAAATACTAAGACATTGTTTATATACTCAGCGGCACGGAATGATGGACAAGCGTACATTTTGTGAAAGTTTATAAAAACTTTAGGTGAACGCGCTAGCTTTTCATCGAAACGTAAGAGGGCAATTCATAAATTTTTAGTTGCTAAAACGCTTCTGTATGATTCTAACAAAACAAAGAATTAATCTTATTTATTTAACGGGTTAAGTGATTTTTATTCCATTAACCGCATGTTAATCTTTGTGCCAAAAGCAAAATAATATGAATATGCTCAGCAGGGCAGCACAAGCGGTTTCGTTAGCAGGACAAGGACTTTCATTACGTGAAGTGACCACCCTACGGAATCCGATCAAAACAATAAAATAATAATTATAAATAAAATAATGAAATAAACAATAGGTACTAACTATTCTTTTTAACATTAGCAATTTGAAAGTCGCCAATAACTGAACGATTCGTATTATGCTTTAAGATATTTTTCACGTGACTTCACTGGTTAAAAGCTTAGTTCAGCATTAGATACCTGTTGTCTTAGCTCTTCTGGTGTTAAAGAAATATATTCGTAACTCGAGTCAGTCATTTTTTGTAAAAAATACAATATATACGTAAATAAACAATCTAAGGTTTAAATAACTAATAAGTTTTGCGCCAATTTCGCTTTTTCTTTTTTTTTAGATGTGCTTTGAGAAATTTTCCCTATGACACTTTGATCGAAAACAAAGCATATTTTTCTTTCAATAAACGCTATTAATTATTAGAATTATAAGAAGGTATTATTAATCATAAATATAAAGTAGGTACGTCAGCAATGAAAAAATGTAATGTAGTTATGCATTTCATTGAAATAAATTTGTTTCTAAACAAATCATCGCGTTTTTTAATATTGCAAAATTCCAAAATTTAATTTCCAACAATGCATTACCTTGTCTCACGCTAACAGCAAAAATCGATTTTGCCCACTGTTTTTTAAACAGCAAAATCACCCTTTTTGAAGATCTGAGGAACGTATACGATAACAATTTACTTTAAACCGATGATCCGTATTTAAGTTGTTTAACCTGTAGAACAAGTTCGTATCTTACGCAAATTAATTAAGGCTTATAGAGAATTAATTTAATTTAGCTCAGTTAATTTTGCAAATAAACAAAGCTAGGAATTTTGTAATTTTGTTAATTAATAAGTGCGCGTATACGTACTGCTGGTAATATCTGTTTAAGGGTTATAATATTTATGATAAGGCATTATTAAGCATTTTTTTTTATTTGGTAATTATAATTAAACATGTCAAAATATTAAACCAGTCTTCCGAGCTAAATTCGGTCAAAGGCGTGAGATTCTCACGTCATCTCGATACTTGTATTCTAGCGGCTCCGCCCGTCCCTTATTCGGTTATCGGCGTTAAACTCCTGAATACTAATGAAGTTTGCTATAGCAAGCTATAGTTGTAGCTACAGTTCGTTTAAGCTTTTGAATAGCGAGGAATTTTTGCCTATGTCCAATTCCAAGACCTAACCTTTATGTGTGCCTAATTTCATTCCGATTCGTTTGATGTTTTTAGCGTCATTTCTAACAAACATGCAAACTTTTACATTTATAATATTACTATTTTATTTTATTAACTTAAACGTCAGTTTTACATCAATTTGATATATCTCTAAGCGCCCTTAAAGTAACTTTTTTTTTTACTTTATTAACAATTATCGTCTGTACTTAATTTAATATATTCCTATAACCTGACCAGGAACCTTAGTGTGAATAGTCTCGAGCTATTCGAACTCTGCAATTCAATCCAAAAATTTATGGAAGTCTAACTTACCGCTCGAATCCGCGAATGTACTTGCATACATTTTTATCTTCAATTCCAGAGTCCGAATAGGCCAGACTAATCCTAAAAAGGTCCTTGATATTATAGAAATTAAACAAAAACCAGATAACTAGTTCTCTCGTAAAATGGACATAAGTGGACTGATAGATAGAGAGACGTTTAGGCGTAAAATTTGTATATATAATACTATTTTTTTTTACATAGAAATCCGCTCTCTCACTATATAAATGAGTATAGATATAGATGTATGTTTATTAATGAGCACAGTTTCATTCTTGAGCACATACAAATGGATATTTTTAGAGATCCATAGCTGAAATAGGCGGAATCCTTATAGAATCCTCAGGTGTGTGTGTCAGTCCGCCTGTTCACTCGTAGGAATGATACAGTGACGTAACCAATAAAATTTGTGAACGTTTCTGGATGCCCGTCACTATTTAAACTGACAAGGCAGACTTTTCACAGGCAGTGTGACAACGCAAACCCATTACGAAGTTGGATATTGATGACAATGTCTTTTGAATGCTATTAATCTTATTCTTAAGGGTGATACAAGTATGTAGGTACTACTTACGGAGCAAAATTATTTTGGACAAGTTTTTTTGTTACCAATATTCTAGAAGACAAGTTATTTCAGGTGGTTACTAGTTGATTCAAAGTCAAAGTCAAAGTCAAAATGGTTTATTCAAATAAGGATTTTACAATCACTTTTGAATCGTCAAAGTTATAAAATATTATTTTTTGAACCCTCCCACCTTCCCGCCGGTTCACAATGTTGTTGATTTCTACCGAGAAGAATCCGGCAAGAAACTCGATAGTTACTCTTTTAAAAACACTTAAATAAACTAAAATACAATTAATGTTTTAAATAAAAGATTTTTAGTCGTAAAATTTTATGTTATTTCCATTTTATGCATCCTGTAATTGAGCATCATCAGTCCCAAGGATTTTTATCATTTACATAGTCTGAAATATTGTAGTATGCCTTTTTACAAAGTACCTGCTTGATAAAAGATTTAAATTTACTTATTGATAGATTTTGAATTTTATTGGGAACTTTGTTGTAAAAGTGTATACATTGCCCCATAAAAGAGTTACTTATTTTGTGTAGACGTGTATCATGCACCAACAGCTTATTTTTACTTCTAGTATTTACTTTGTGAACGTCACTTTTCTTGCTGAAACTATTGATATTTTTATGTACATATAAAAGATTTTCATATATGTACTGAGACACTAAAGTTAAAATTTTTACTTCCCTAAACCTATCCCTCAGAGATATCCTAGATCCTAATTTATAAATAGCACGAATTGCCCTTTTTTGTAACAAAAATATTGTATTTACATCAGCAGCGCTACCCCACAATAGGATACCATATGTCATTAAACTATGGAAATAGCTAAAATATACTATTTTTGCAGTGTCGACATCGGTCAATTGTCTTATTTTCTTGATCGCATACACAGCAGAGCTAAGTTTTTTGGCTAGGTTATGAATATGAGGACCCCATTGAAGTTTGGAGTCCAGCGTTATGCCAAGAAAGACTGTTGAATTAACAAGTTCTAATTGCTCGCCATTAATATTAATACATGTCTGTCTCTGACTAACATTTGGTAATGTAAATTTAACACATTTGGTTTTTTTTTCATTAAGTAACAAATTATTAGCGTTAAACCAATTTACAATTTTAGAAAGGGCATCATTTAATTCATTATAACATGTCTGTCGTCTCTTAACTTTAAAAAGCAAAGAGGTGTCATCAGCAAATAAGACAATGTCATGGTTTTTTACATTATATGGGAGATCGTTAATGTAAATAAGAAATAGAAAAGGACCTAAAATTGAGCCCTGAGGGACTCCTATAGTGACTGCTGATCCCGGAGATCTTTCACCGTTGACATCTATTTTCTGTACTCTCCTACTCATATAGGATGTCAAAAGGTCGAGAGCTTTGCCTCTAATACCATAGTGATGTAGCTTCCTGATGAGATTTTCATGTTGAACACAGTCAAATGCCTTAGATAAATCACAAAACACTCCAAGGGCGTCATGCGAATCCTCCCAGGCGTTATATATATTTTTTAATAGTGCCACTCCTGCATCGGTTGTGGAACGGCCTTTCATAAAGCCAAACTATTTACTACTAAGTAGCTCATTAATACAGAAATGGCTTAACATTTGACAAAGTATGATTTTTTCAAAAACTTTACTGAGTATAGGTAGTATTGAAATAGGCCGAAAATTATTAGGATCTGTTGAACTACCTGATTTAAAAAGAGGTATAACTTTGCTAAGTTTCATCTCATCAGGAAACACACCACTATCAACACAACTATTAAATATAATGGCTAAGGGTTGTGCTATAACATGAATAATTGAATTTATAGTTTTTACAGAAAGTCCCCAAAGGTCTGTGGTGTTTTTAATTTCTAATGTTTTAAATGTATTAATGAAATCTGTAGGACTAATGTTTTTAAATACAAAGGGAACGTTACATTCAGGAGCACTAGCTTTTAATAATTTTTCTGCTAAGATTGGACTTGAGTTTAGATGTTCAGTTGTTTTGAATGGGATATTCCTAAAAAACTGTTCAAAGGCAACTTGAATCATTACAACTCAATCACAGTATGTGTGATTGTAAACGCCTCAGCGATTCACAGCCGGATTGTGCAGCCTCGTTACTACTTTTACCAACACCTCAGTCATCAATGTGTGTCAGTTTGGAATCCGAGCAACAATCATATGCTCACAACAGTTCTCACTCAACTAGTGTTTCACAAAAATGTAATGTTGATGACAATATAGTAATGTTTTGCGATGAAATGGGGAAAGGTTTTGGACACTTTCTCAGCTCAAGTGTAGGACAACCAGTTTTAAATACTTGTATGCCAAATGCCAATTATGTTAGTATAATGAGAAGTTTAATTAAGTCTGACAAAATCACTCCATCCTCTACATTAGTAATATTTATCGGTAACAGGGGTAATGTAAATAAAAGTGAATTAAGACAATATTATAATAGTATAAGCACACTTAAAGTAAAAAAAATTGTAATGTTTACATTTCCCTATTGTAAGGGTTTGCCACAGGAGGAAAACAACCTTAGATGTGAGTTAAATTTAGCTTTGCATACGATATCTAGCAATAACAATACCTTTCATGTGATAGATACTAACAGTATTTTTAGACATAATTATATAAGGACAAGACATAAATATTATCTCACACACCATTGTACTAGAGTGTTAGCCTTGTCGCTATCATTTTATATTAATACCACAGCCAATAATTTGGCTAAACAATCTGCTTTTATTGAGCAGTGTAATTATAGTAGTGTAATTGACATTTCAGCCAAGTATTTGGCTAAACAACCTGCTTCCATTGAGCAGTGCAATTATAATAGTGTAATTGACATTTCAGCTAGTCATTTAGCTAAACAACCTGCTTCTATTGAGCAGTATAATAATTTGACATATAATAATTTAAATTAAATTTTCAGACAACAAAGGACCACTTTGGCATATTATATAATTCCAACATTAATAATGATTATATTAAACAATCTATGTCTACTCAAGTTTTATGCAAACAGAAACAAAAAAATAAACTTTGTCATACTAAAAATAATATTCCATTGAACCTGGTGCATCAGAATATACAAGGAATGTCTCAGAAAGAACTAGAAATTGAATTGTTCATAAACTGCCAAAAGATTGACATTTTATGTATCACTGAACACTGGCTACGCAGCCACCAGTTGGTGTTCAATTTCACTAATCACCAGGTGGGAAGTTCGTTCAGCCGAGTAAATGCTATCCATGGTGGCTCTTTAATTTTAGTTAATAAACAGCTAAAGTTTAAGGAACGTAAAGACATTGTGAGCCTCTCAGTTGAGCGAACTGCCGAGCTGTCCTGTATAGAAGTTGAGCATCTCATTGATGTGAGTGTATACAAGCCGCCTTGTGCAATTTATGATAATTTTGAATTAGTTATGGAAGAAGTGCTAAATAAAATCAGCAATTCTAATAAACAAATCATTGTTTGTGGAGACTTCAATATAAACATTTTGGAAAATAGCTCATTAAGCACCAGATTGCTTGCCTTATTTCAGTCTTTTAATTTAAATAATTTGTTTTGTGAACCAACTAGAATTGCTGTATCCAGTGCCACTTGCATCGACAATATATTTACTGATATAAAACCAATTCAAAAATCAATTATAAGCAATCTAGAGTCAGATCATTGTGGACAGTTAGTGGTTTTAGAAAGAAAGAATAGTATTACTAAAAAGGAAATTAAATTTATACCAATAACAACTAAACGGGTTGAATCATTTAAATCTAACTTAATGCATAAACTTCCAGATTTGCTTTATAATGGCAACCCAAATGATATGTACAATACTGTTCTTGACACTATTACTACAGAGTATAATAAAATATTTACTGCAAAAAAGAAACTTATTTCCAGTCGCTTTAGTTTTAGTGAATGGGCTACCCCAGGTATTCATAAAAGTAGGCGTAAACTGTATGAATTATATAAAGAAAAAACATATAATAATAGCCAAATATTTTGGCAATATTTAAAAAAATACTCAAAAACCTTTAAAAAGGTCTGTCTTGTTGCAAAAGCAATTTACCTCAGACATAAAGTAAAAAATTCAACAAATAAAATAAAAACTACATGGAACATAATAAATAATGAAACTGGTAAAGCTAGGAATTCTTGTCAGGACTTTGAGTTGATTGTAGATGATGCTAGTTTTAAAACAAATTCAACAATTCAATTCAATGGTCCGTTTTTAAGGTTCCGTAGTCAACAAGGATAAGGGTATGTATAGTTTTGCCATGTCCGACTGTCTCTGTTTGTCCGCAGCTTAGCTCAGAGATTAGTGTCAGAAAGCTGTAATTTGGAACGAATATAGAAACATACATACTTATTAATACTTATTAATCACGCCAACAAAGTGGTAATATAGAAAATCTTGAAGAAAAAAATTTTTTAGGGTACCTACCTACACGCAAAGAAAGGAGGTAAGATTTTTTATTCGTATATACACTTTTTAGGGTTCCGTAGTCAACAAGGAACCCTTATAGTTTCGCCATGTCGTCCGTCCGTCCGTCTGTCCGCGGCTTAGTTCAAAACCACTAATACGAGAAAGCTGCAATTTGGCAGGAATATACACATTGAGCAAGCCGACAAAGTGGTAGAATAAAATCTTTTGCCGGTTTTATAGATAATGGTACGGAACCCTTCGTGCGTGAGTCCGACTCGCACTTGGCCGATGTTTCTTAATTTTTCTTTATACCACTAAGAATTTATTAATCCTTAATCCCAATTATTTAGTTTAAAAATATAAAAAGGTGTTGCTTTAATTAAAATGTATGTAAGATTGACTAGATTTGTCCATTTTCGAACGTTCTAGTAGACATTTTGAATTTTCGAATAAAAAAAAATATCAACTAAACTTCATGACAAGGAAATGTAAGAAGTTTTATTCTTAATGAAAACAATAACCAAAAGACTGGGTTGGTGATGATAAAGCGACATTCAGTAGAGGAATAGCTACATCCCATCTTAGATACCCCATCTCCCCCTACCCAAAGCGGCAAGAGAGAACTTTTCTACTTTAATTATTAAAAAAAAATATGTCGTAGATAAAATAATAGAAATTTAAAAAGACTGACTACCACAAAAGAGTAGTAGTTAAAAGAAATTATATATATGTAACTAGAATTTTTTTTAATTATCAACTGGAGACACTCTCAACGGTTAACATAAAAATGCATTACATAATAATACAAATAAATATTACTATTCATAATAATAAATATTCGATACCTAATAGACGGATATTTGTGTAATTACAATTGCATTGATTATCTTCACGAAGAGGAAGCCAAACCGAGCAGAAGGCTCGAGTACGCCAGAGTCGGGAATTAGAAGGATTAAAGAAAAATGTATGGAAGTAGGTCTTACCTGTAACTGTATGCATGCAAGTACATTTACTGGTTTTGAGAGGTATTTTTTTTTATCATACCACTGAGGTGGCAAGCAAGCATACGGTCCGCCTGATGGTAAGCGGTCACCGTAGCCTAGGGACACTTGTAACACCAGAGGTATCACTCGCGCGTTGCCGACCCTTAAAAAATCCAATAACTTATTTCTTGAAGAACCTCATACTGTAATCCTTAGAGAAAAACTAAGACTTTTATACATTTTTTTCTCGAATTCCAGTCCTAATAACTCGAGACTGTTCCCCATAAGGTTCCAGATCAGTCAGATACTCTACGAGCTCGCAATCTCGATAAATCTAACCGGCTTAGCGCCAACGGATAAAAAGAGTTATAAATTTTATTTCTCGTATTTTATTTTCTGCTAAGATATGCTTAAGAGTAGGTAAGCAGATACAAACTTTTGTTAGGGTTCCGTATACGAAGGCTGCCAACGGAGTCCTATTAATAAGCCTTTGTTGTCTGTCTGTCCGTCCGTCCGACCTTTGCTGGAGTCTATCTTTTAGACAGTAGATATATGCCTGAAATTTATATTTAATATGTGTAAAAACGGCAGATTGCCTAGAAAAAACCATTTTTGTTGTTTTTTTTCTATCGTAAAAACAGTAAAACAAACAAGATTTAAGCTTGCTGTGATTATAGTGTGTGCTGCAAAGTATAAAACCGGCCTAGTGTGAGAAGGTTTGTGAATGTGTATGTTTTTTACTTCTACGCGCTCAAACGGCTGGACCAATTTTCAAAATTCATCAGTATAATTTAAGGAGTTTAGGGCGCTAAATTTAGGGCGGATCAAGCCGCTAGCAAAATCCATTAATTACCAGCTTTTACATAAATGCGAAAGCTTGGATGTTTGTTTGTTTGTTACTCAATGACACTTCAAACACTGGGTGGATTAGGAACAGCTAAACCGATTTAGATGAAATTTCGTGTGGAGATGGTTTGAGTCCCGGGGAAGGACAAAGGCCCTATTTTCTCTCGGGAAATTCAAAAGTTACCGCGGGAGTAAGTATCCCCGAATTCCAAGAACGAATAATAGTTGCAGCTATGGCTAGCTACAACAAACTTCTCTAGTATAATCAAGGAGTTGCTGAAAGAATCCGACACCGATAACCAAATTAAGGGCAGATAGAGCCGCTGGCAGAAGCTGGTAATAATGTAACACTTTAAGACCAGAATCCTAAAAATAACGGATACAACTAAAAATAGCTTATTTATTCGCAAAAATCATATAACATGGAAGTAGCATAACTGTTTACGTCATATTTGGCAAAGCTTGGACTGTGTGCGTCATTTGATTGCCCTCAAACTGCCCGTAAACGTAAATTAGTCTGCCAAACTCACTCCGCTTATCCGACCCTTATATTTCTGTTCCATTATATTGCAAACACAATCTCTTAATGAGCTAAACGGATCAGTTGGCTCGTTGGCACATTCATATTCACATTTCTCTTGAAGTGACCTAGTTTCTCAGTTCCTAGTTGCACTGTAGACGAACTTTCTCACAATTCTGTTTCCTTTTCCTATAAACACGTGTATGTTGTACAAAAGACTCTTATACCTACATAGTTTTATAAACATATTTAAGTACTATTTCCTCATATGCCTTCCATAACAACATAGATACAATAGTTTATTTTAAAATCTTTCACACTACCAGTAAAACTAGGAGAGAACCATTTTAAAATAGCTTAAGTCCTTTCTTAAGGTTTAAGCTATCTGCGTACTAAAATTCATCAAAATCTTTCAGCAGTTTAGTAACGAAAATGTAACAGATAGAGAGAGTGGTAACTCATTTAAGAGGAAATATTCCAACCAAGCAAATACCTTTTTCTGTGTATTTGAAAAACATTTGCTGTCGCGCTAGGACACGGTCCAAGATACTGATGTGGGATTGGGACAACTGCACCTCGGGCTACTTTCACCTAGTCACAATTATCAAAATCGGGGTATCAGATTTTTTTTCTATCACTAAGGTGGCAAACAAGCTAACGGCGGGCCAGATGATAACCGCAGCCTATGGACGCTTGCAACACCTAGGGTCGATGCTTCAAAAATCTAATAACTTTTTTCTTGAAGATCCCCATACTGTAGTTGTTAAAAAGAAAACCTTATTCCTAAATCCAAGTGGTCGCGGGAGGAAGTTTCTCTGATACCGCACTGTACGCGATCATTTAGGTTCTAAAGTGTGCTTTGCTAAGTATTTCACCTAAAAGGTTATTAATTATTTCGTGTCAGTATGTTTTGTTTTTTTAATAACTTTATATATTCATACCGCACACGTCTAAAGATGACTTTTGCTGGGACCCAGTTATTTAAAGGATTTGCATATCAAAAAAAGCAAAACATACAGGCATATTAATTGTGTATATTTATCATACATAAAAAATATAGCTCTAATGTCAAAATTCAAAGAGGACACAGGATAATACGTTTCCATGGGGACAGGAAAACGGGATATTTCCTCCTAAAGGTAAAACAATTTGATAGTTTTTCGTAAAGTGTCACCATGTCAGTATCCTCTACGCTTGCCGAGTTGAGACAGCCCTATGAAGTATATGCTATTCGATTCAAGTCGCCTCGGCTCTGCTCCAGGGGACGTTAAACTTAGTCCACTTTTAGTCCCGATGCTTGTTTTGAAAAGCTTTACTTCAATAGAATTTGATTAGCAATTAGTCTGAAGTTCGAACAAGTGAAATATTAAAAGATAAGAAGCAAATTAATCTTCCACGGCAATTAATTTAAGCTTACAGAAAGTTAACTCCTATTTAGTTGTTTTTGTTTCATAATGGGAACAAAAGGTAACTTTATTATATTATTATTATAATAAGTATCGGTTATGTCTTCATACTGCTAATTAATTTAATTTACCTATATAAAAATACGAGTTTTATAACAAAGTTTAAACATTTCTTTACCAAATTAATTATTTATTTATTTTGACGCTTAAAAGTTTAACTAAATATTATGTAGTCAGTTTCCAATATCAAGGTAAAAAGTAGTACATAATACGAAGATTAATACCAACTAGAAGAATCTAAATATTATAAGAAAAAACTCGCTTCGCTCGTGGGTTCAATCTTTGAATCCTCCACTTGCTCAGTATTTAATATAGGCACTCACGCCAAAAAGCAACTTTTTGCAGAACAAATAACTATTGCGACCGAGTGATACACTATACTTTATATCAGCCTTTATGAGAAAATAGGTAAGTGTAACGCATAAATAAGAATAGTACATTTATTTATTTCACGATCATATTTGAGGAAAACGTACATTTTTTTAATAAAAGTTTCATTAGAAATATACAAAAATGAGTAAACTATCTCACCCTTTTTTGTATTTGGTCCGCGCACGGTCATCCAGTTCTATACAGCTAGTTACTTGTTCAGACAATGTTCTGGATTGAACTCTTTGGTGATTGGAACATTTACTAACAACATCCACATTTCGAATTGAAATCACTTTACGTCCCTTGGGATAAAAATTAAACTGTTTACGAGGAACCAATAGTTTTTTGAACAGATGTGACAAAAAAAAATTAAAAATACGACTTTTTTTAGTGGTTCATGTTGCATATTTTGGCCCTTTTTGTGGATTTTCGTGCATATTTTAGCTATTTATCTTGCAAACATATTTTAGGCTTTTTATGTTGCATATAATCCGGTCTCTAGTCATGGCACATGTTTTTATTGTGTTCTAAATTAAATAAAAATCACATGTATTACTAACTTTTCCCGCGGCTTTGCCTATGCTACTTTCAGTTATTGGCAAAGGATTTTCTACTAAAACTTCTTTTTAAACCAGAACAATAGTATTTTATGTTATTTTCAGTAAGGTGATAAAGGACTTGAATTTAGCAAAAAAATGTAAACTACCTTTTTACTAGAAATATAAAGTCTATTTTAATACTTTTTAGTAGGTAGTATGCTCACAGCGGGTAACTGAAATCATAAAACGGAGTAATCAGCTACGCTGAACCCAGACAGTGTGAAAAATAATCAAGAAATAAAACTGTCGACGTCCCAGTAAGGAGCAATCTATTTTGAGTTATTTTCTCTTTTAAATTATTACTATAGTTTTATTATAAGTTATAACTTAAATAAATCGTACTTTTTTATAAATAAATTACAAAAAAGTCTCAAAAATAACATAGAAGATAAAATAAGACGTATTTGACGTTGTAAAAAGAATATCATTAGCGAAGGAGGCGAGACTTTTTGAGGCACTGTTCTTCTATTCGCTACAGCGAAAAACTGTTAAAAAACACTTTTAAGTGCTCTCTAAACGCTCAAGTCTCAGCTAGTTTCGCTTAACTTATTTCATCGCTCTCATGAAAGTGTTTACATTTTAAAGTAAAAAGTGCTAAGGGTAGTGCTGCCTCAATTTTATGTCTCTATTAGTAGTGCAGTCATTGAAGCGAAAAATAGGGTCTTACCTCCGAATTTTTTACTGTGAACCGATTTGCATGAAATTTTGGAATTAGGCTCATCTTACCCTTAACTTCAAAAGTGAAAATGATCTAAGCTCCGCCTATTATTTTTAAGGGCTGTAAACAACCCATTAATGGAAAAATCGATATTGAGCCATTTTATCGCTAGGAAACGTGTTTAATATTAAGGGATGAAATTGTAAAGTGTTTTTAACACAATTACGTCATAATAAAATCATTTTCAACCCCTTGAAAAGCTCACAACCCTTGCAAACAACCCCTAAATTGAAAAAATCACAAGAAATCCTTTGGTATGACATAAAAAGATTTAAGTATAGAGTAAATAATATAATAATATAAAAAAATGTTTAAAAAAATTTCTTTTGATGAAATGAAAAGGATTTAAATGTTATTCCACATTCTCGAAAATGATTATCATTTTCTCAAGCTTTTTAACCCTTAAAACTACCCCTAAATAAAAACAGTAAATATATGATAACACATTTTAAAAAAAATTAATTATAGAGTAAGAAATCACTATTTTCATGCCAACGTTTCCAAAATATATGTCCACAATATATATATATATATTGTGGACATTATTTATATATATATATATATATATGTATATATACATTAGACAATAGTTTTGGGTCTCTATTACTGTTTACTTTCACTTTGCTCCAAATATTCACACTCCGAAATTTTGAGTTTACTAAGTAGCGAAAAAATACGATATATTTTAGACCATATCCTTTAATTTTGATGTTATCACAACTTATAAAAAACTATTTTAAAGGTAATTTGAAAGAGCTTCAACTTTTTTCATACAATATATAGTGAAAAACCTTTAATTTAAAACGGTGAAGGGTCAAAGGGCTCGAGAGAGACTGTGATTGCGCTGCCGCGCGCTGTTTAAACAATCATATCTTCGTTAATTTTTGTGTGACAGAAAAAAAAAAACAGCAAATTTTTGTCAGAAAAAGAACTACATTTTTTATTATTATACTTTTATACGTATCTTTCATCATTTTTGAGATATTATGAAATGAAGGTGGTTTTTGTAAAAATTCGTAAAAAACCAATGAAAAACGTGAAAAAAATTCCGAATTTTCAATTGCCAATAACTTGAAATATATTGGGTTTTTTGAAAAACTTTATAGAACATTTTTTTCTTAAAATTAGTCCTTCTATCGATATCCGAGGTTATTTTGAAAAAAAATTTACACCACTGAGAAGGGGTGGCAACCACCCCCAGGGTGGGTGCGGAGTTCAGATCATTTTCGCTTTTGAAGCATTTTCAAAAGCAAATTTCATGCAAATCGGTTCACAGTAAAAAACGGTACATTTTTGACAATATCTTTTTTTATTTATGGGCTTTGTTAGCCTTTAACAAAAGTAATCTCTTACTCCTTACCTAGTAGGCGCTGTCTCGGAAATATTAATGGAGCTCTTATACGACTCTGTCCGCAACAATAGGTTACTTACCTGATTATTTATACTTAACAATTTTTTTTTGTTATTATATTAAACTTTTTTTCTGTAAAATATTTAAGTTATACCGTGTAATACGCTTACAATATAAAGTGTATCCATTTTGAAAATATTACATTCAGTGACAAAATGGATGCTCAGAAACAACTTAACTAAAGGCAACAAAGTCAATGGCCACGTCAAATTAAGGTTAAAAATGAAGCGATTGCGAAATATAACACCGACTGTTATAGGGTTCCACAAATGTTCCAAGCTGTTATTTTGGTATAGGTTAAATTTGTACACTCGTGTGTCTGGCAACAAAAGACCCTTATGTTGATAATCACCACGTCTGGTTTTATTAGCTCAGTGTTTGTATAAATCTTAACGCGAAACCATACCTCTTGAAGCGTAAAAATTTACTGTAAAAAGGTTACACTGCATGGTATGCATTTTTCAATAGTTTATTGAAAAATATCAGTTAATTACTGTTTAACATTTTTTCCTTACTTACAAAATTTAAATGAGTCGTTATCCATACTAATATTATACATGCGAAAGTAACTCTGTCTGTCGCGCGAGCAAACCCTGTCATAAAGCACACGTCACGCAGGTACTTTATGCATGCGTGAAGCCATATTGAAGTTGAGGGCATTTGACCGCAATAATAACTTATAATTTTTATATTTGTACTCTTCATGTGTGGTGTTGTAGACACTCATATTCGCAAACTATTTCTATGAGTTTATTGAAAAAAAAAAACACTCGCAAACTGTATCACTTTTGTAAATCAATACAACCTGCCGCGCATGCAGACGTGCAGCACTGACCGATGCGTGTGTGTGTATGCCTCTGGCATCTAACAGGGAGCGCATATCTTACAACGTCATCACTGCATGCTCGTGTGCGACGTTGTCGTTCGTTGTCGAGCGTGCGCGAGTCACGCGCGTGCGCACGTCACGCATTTGATCTGGCACCTTTCTTACAGTTTCATACATTACAAATGGTGCGTGCGCACGTAACGTCACGCTACGCATCTGGTCTGTACCGGCCTTTAACGTTTCACATGCGCACACCACCCTATGAAATCTAAAAAACAATAGGCAATTAAAATATTACTTGAGTTTTAATTTACTTTGTAAAGCATACAGAATAAACAATTATTAAGTGTTTCAATATAAAATATGTTTTTATAAGTCGACTATAATATCATGTTTTATTTGTAGTTTTACTAAAAATAGATAACTATTGAATGTTGGCAATAAACCAGTGTTTTAATTAATTTTTAAAGCAAATTATTGTTTATTTCTCTTGATGATTAGAAACCCATTTGAATAAAAAGATTCTGAATTGAATTAAAAAAAAAAACACTTTGAATACATCACTTTTAGGACCAAAAAGCCACGTCAACTGTATTGTGATGTCGATCCGACACTTACGACGTTTTTGTTAGCATCAACTTACTGTAAGTTCTAGTTTCCAAACAGTCGTTAATTTACCGTAATTTAGACAAGTATTAAACACTCAGAAACTTTGATAATTATATTAACATTCTGTATATATTGATCGTAATTTTCTCCTACGCACTACACTGCTATATAAGGGTGTGCAGTATATACTGGCTTGTCCTCTCGAATGATGATGAACTGATACTTAAAACTCGAAAATGCTTGCAATGTGATCATCATTTGCCAACCTTTTCTGAGCAAAGTCGACCTTTCGACGCTACTCGAATAGCTCAATAAATTGTATGAAATTTTTTGGTAGAGTTTCATTCCCCAGCAATTTCCTTTGAAAATCCATTATTGTTTAGTTTTGTTTCAAAAATACTTACGTGCAAAAAGATTTTACTTAAAATGCTTTGTAATGTGATCATTATTTTGATAACCTTCTTTAAGCAATGTCGTAAGCTGGTTTTATTTTAGTTACTCGCATTGTTTGAGTAAAGTCGTGGTATAAAATGAGTCCGTGGCTGGCCACGCAAGGATGGCCTCAAGCTTAGCTTAGCTACGCGCTTACCCTTATAGCTTGGTCATCATTGCAGCCCTTGCTGTCTACGCTATAAAGCTTAATCCAGCTTGTACATTAAGAGCTGCAATGCTGAACGCGCTGTGATGGCCTAGAGATATAACTCTTACTGTTATAACTGCTATACTATAACTATTATAACTACCTTCAAAGTGGAATATTATACATTTGCAATGTTGCGTGGCTTGAAAAAAATGGGTCACGTGACTGTGTACGTTTTTGGAAAGGAAACTGGTTAAACTTCAAGTTTCAAGTTCTTATTTTAAGCTTGTAACAATGTTTGATTGTGACCCGTCCCCCCCTCCCCTTCCGTTTTATAGATGGTAAGGGAATAGCTACTGTCCACGAGTTATATCTCATGGCGAGGTTATTAATTGCGGCGCTAGAGATGTTTCATAGTTATTGTGGACCGGTAGCGTTCTCTACCCAGTAACTAAAAACTGGAAATTGGATGGATGACCATTAGCAGGACACTTGCGTTAAGTCAGCGTTTGCAAATACTTTATTTTGCTAAGCAAGCTCCATCACTGGACCTCGATGAAAATTTAATGGCCTACCCCAATTGAGAAGTCCCCGACAGCAGATATGATTATCATGTTCTACACACAAATATTTTGCGAACGTCTGTTTGTTAATTTCAGCTCGAATTTCTACTAATAAAAAATCATATTTGATAAATTTTATCTAATTATTGATGGAATGGATGGAATTAGTAATTTATATAAAAATGTAAATAAGGCTTAAAAGTGCACCTATGTAATGACGTAAGTAAAGAGACGTCAAAATATTAAACTCGTAAATAACATACAATCTGAGATCAAGATCGATATACGTGACCAATTTGACATATACGGAACCTTAAGCAGAACACACAGCCTTTCTATAAATAGTGATATAATTTTTTTGTTATTTAGTTCTCTTGATAACTTTGTAATCTATTAATTTATGTTTGTCAATTATAAATTGTAACAAAGTAAAAATCTGTAAATAGCTATAATATTTGAAAATATGTATGCAAATGTAGATTTACGTGAATAAATAAATAAAGATAAAATACAATTAAATAATTAGAGGGTATTTATTGATATTACTTTGGATAACTAAATTTATTGTAGATAATACATATTGTCTGCCCTATTGGCCGGTTGTTGACTTACCAGAAGCAAAGCTCCCAAATTGATACCTCAAGTCGTTAAGGGATTACAGCTTACCCGACTTAAGGATTTATGTGGTTTAATATCTCAATTTTCTCATAACTAATCGGGGACACAAAAAAAATAAAAAAGTTTTTTTTATTTGATCTGATTATGCAGTTGGATACTGCAGCCATTACTGCTCCATCGGGTTTTTGGGACGAGACTCTGAAGGAAAGCTGTAGTAGGCACGCAGCCTACCCCAAGAAATACAATTATTGTAATTATGGGTACCTACATAGTTTTTAGCAATTTTTGACTTATTGTCAATCGCCTTGACAGGCTTGAAGGCTCACAGCCAACACCGAAATCATTGCCCTCGCTATTTGTTTCAGCTTTGATAAAACTTGATATTTACTCACTACTTTACGATACGATTTTAAAGTATTTTTAATTTCACTTTCCGTCATTTTTACCATTGCCATTTATATTAGAGCTCAAACGTGTTTTCGTTGTCGCTTACAAAGATTGAAAAAGGAACGAGGTAATAAAATGTACTAAGACAGATGTTTGAATCAATTGACTCTCTTTTAATTACGTGCGCAAGTTAGCTAGAAGGTATAGGATTATTATACATCCATACTAATATTGTTAATTCAAAAGTAACTCTGTCTGTCTGTTACCGCTTTACGCTTAAACAGCTGTACCGATTAAGATGCAATTTGGCATAGAGATAATTTAAGGACCGAGAAAGACCATAGGCTACTTAAGAACGTCAAGTGTAAGTCGATAATTATCGATAAATTTTTCTATAATTGAGGAGTTGCCGTTGAAATCTTACACCAATAACCGAATTTAGGGCGGGTGGAACCGCGGGCAAATCTGGCATGAAGATAATTTGAGCCTGTGGGAAGGATATAGATTACTTGAAAACGTCAAGCGTGAGTCGGTTTTTTTTCTTTAATTGAGAAGTTGCCGTTGAAATCCTACACCGATAACCGAATTTAGAGTGGGTGGAAAAGCTAGTTGTTAATAAGTTGTTAATATTATATCTGAAGAATGAAGCGAGGAAATATTTTTTTATTATATCTTTCTTGACATTATGAGAAGCCGTGTATTTAAAAGATTTATCTAATAAGAGTGCATAAGTTGTTTATGAATTATGTTTAAAATGTTAAATATATACATTGCCGAGCAAAAAAACTAGTCACTGATACAAACGACGATATTTCATAAACTAGTAAAGATAGCTTTATTGAACAAAAACTTTATTAAGAAAAATTTCATTACTAAGCGTCAATGTTCCTTTGACTTCATAGAGCTATCATGAGTTTTCTAGAAAATATTGTCGTCTATTTAAGTGACCAGTTAATTTTACTCGTCGAAGTATAACTCGTGTATTAGAAAGGCTACAGTAAAAATGTAATTATTTTAAGTGTTTATCGATAACTTCGGGTTGGGGAACTAGCAATTTATTACAAAAGTTTGAAAGGGGTTGTGAATGTGAAGCCCATTTATTTCCACACAATAGCCTACAGTCACCGGCTGGTGCGAGGTCTTCTACACATGTTATTGACACACAAAACACGTTATTTCCACTAAAAGTGTTCACCTTTGTCAGAACTAACTACTTGTACGTAAACTATTCAGATATAGGTATACGTACATTTCCTATGATGAATGTGTCGGTTGACATTATTCTTGGGAACACCTATACACCTATGTATATTAGCTGGTTCCCCGCGGTGCTACCTGCGTCATTTAACTTTTACACGCCTACTTAAATTCCGTTATATTAAGCGGCGGAATTTCCATACAAACTTTCCGTGTTACTTACTAATACTACCTGAGGGGATAAGTTTTTCAAAAATATTGAAACACGTCTTACTTTATTTGCAATTGAAATTTTCATGGTTTAATTTACAGTAATAACCGGATTTACAAAGTTTCATCCCATATTTAACCTCGTAGGTTGTAATTTACCAAAAACACTAAAACTTTTTATTACTAACAAAAATATTTTTTATTATTTAGCTATGTTTTAGTTAAATTTTAAATTGCTATTTCGTTACTAATTATACAAAAAGTTATTTATTTACACAATTCCATGATAATGTTCAAATATCTGTAGGAAATAGGCGGTTTCCATAATTATTGGGAACTGATACGGGACGTTTAAGGTGTTATCTCTCGAGATTTGCAGTAAGATAAAAAAATATATTTTGGAGCCATTTAATACAATGTTTCAATAAATCGACGATTTGCGACAGTCGTATGGCTGCATACGTGTATTTTAAGAAAAACCGGGACAAAATAGCTATACGGGACAAGGCTCTCAAATATGGTGACAGTCCCGTATATACGGGGCGTATAGCAACCCTAGGTATGTTTATCTTTTTAATTATACCTAAAAAAATTGCCAGTATTCAAGAGTTTTAGTTAAAATAGCAAAACAATCGATGATTGATTACCGTAAAATTTACGATTATAAGAGCTTAAAATCGCGTAGGCGCCATAAACTCCAATTCATTTGGAATTGAGACCCACGCAAGTGATCATTAAACGACATGGTATTTACAAGAAATTAAGTTTGATATTTCAATATTTTGGTAGCTGTTGGAATAACCTATTCCTAGTAGTT
The DNA here is from genome assembly GCA_946406115.1 of Apoda limacodes. Taxonomy (NCBI): domain Eukaryota; kingdom Metazoa; phylum Arthropoda; class Insecta; order Lepidoptera; family Limacodidae; genus Apoda; species Apoda limacodes. Next base: position 21,459,534 of record OX291549.1, on the reverse strand, counting down.
ATTTATTTAGTTTTACTTTATATTGCAAGTTGACGTTGGGTAGTAAGTTTTAAGTTTTTAAAACTAGAAAAATAGTAGATAAAGAAAAAATTTTTGAAAGGTAAGTATTTCATTAATATAATTGATTAAAAAAATTACTCACTTCTACATTTGAGAGAGCTTAAAATATTCAATTTGCACAGAAATTCCATAGTGATACAGGCACTAAAAACTAATTATAATAGGTATGAATAGATAATAATATTAAAATGATTTAAATATAATCCCTCCAAAGCCCAACACAACATGGTTTTATTAAAATCACACACACACACACAAACACACACACCGCTCTTAAAATAGCATTTTCGATTATCGGACCCATTATATTATGTAACTTCTCATCTCAAAAATAAGTTAAAGAAATTAGATGTATATATGATTCGTATGTATGGTCGTATTTGTTTGTAAAATTTTTAATTTATTTTTAATCTATTAAAGTTACCAATCAAAAGTTTTTTAGAAACCTGTGTTCCTTCCTTAGGATTTTAAAAGACAGCAACGTACAAAAAAATATAATATTACTTTTTCTGCATGGAATCCTGACATCTGAACATCAAAGATATTGAAACTCTACCCAAAGGTAGGAAAGGCGGGCTTGTTCCTTTTGTTCGAAAATCGTTATCTATTTTTAATGATTTCCAAGAGTAGCGATTACAAAAGGTCGAAATAACTTGTTGAAAGGACTAACTTGGGGTGATGTTTAATTGCCATAAACTACACTTGACAAGACAGCCATTTAAATTTTAGTTTTAAATTTACTCTGAATTTATAATATTTTAAACTTAGTTAAGACTTTTATAATGCAATATGCTGCATTGAGCAGCGTATAAGAGAACTTACATACATATTATTTAACACCTACTATAACGTACCACCATAATCTTAAGCAAATAAAGACGATTTGATTTAATTTAAAAGTGATTTTCAACAGTAAAGTAAAAGTCATACAAAATGATTGTGATCAATCTACGTTATATAAATATTTAACATATTTTTTGTCACGTATAAACTTTAAGTCATAAATTAGATAACCATGTGGTTAAAATTGAAACCTAATTGTTTTGAAATATTAATTCATATCCCGTTTATAATATTCTATTTGATCTTCTTAATTTAAATTACGTCATCCTATTTAGGATTTGATTTTTTTGATAGATTCCAAGAATGCAAGCACTGTAATTTAGCCAAGCTTCGAATTAACAGATTCATTGACAATCACAGCGACAGACAGAAAAACACATGCTATAAATGTCATTTACAGCTTTTTCCGAATTGAGTACTTAAGGTATCTATGTATGCATTCACGAATTGAATTTTCCAGAGTGACTGGCTAACTAAAGGCACACCCACATCATAATGTGGAAAACAATCTCTTTTCACCAACTACTTTAGTCCTGTGAATAAAATGGCAAGCTTATCATTGCAACACTGCTTCTAATAACCAAGGTGTTTTCATAAATGGCTGCGATGATCGCATACCATTGGGCAGACCGCAAGCATGTTTCCCACCTTAGTGGTATAAAAAAAAATTGTAAACAAAGAAATGTAAAAAACACAATGACTCAAGACCAACACAAATCGTCATCACATGAATGTTGTCTTGTCTTGTGTGGAAACTAACCTACGCCCTTCAGCTCAGCAGGCAGGCCATTACCCGCTGAGCCACGGAGCCGTTGAATATGTATTACATTTATATTATTTTTTAAACAACTTCAAAAAAGGAGGAGGTTCTCAATTCCCCGGATTTTTTTATGTATGTTCCCCGATTACTCTAAAACGCCTGAACCGATTCGAGATTTTTTTAAAGGGTATACTGCCTAGGTGGTCCCATATTAATGTAGTAAGTTTAAAACTTAAACCTTTGGAGAAAAAAAATAATGTTAATTTGGAACTGGTGAAACATGAAATGTTAATAATTGTACAAAATTTTGTAATGAGTACGTATGATTTAGTGTCCAAAAAAAAGCCAATTCGTCACTCAAAAGTAAAAAAAAACCGGTTTCTAAAAGATGGACTAAAAAGCTTAAAATAAATACTTATTTTCGAAAATTTACATTTAGAATTACAGTTTGAAGTTAGTGTCTATTTACCTAACAGTTTATTACACACTTCGCTTGTATAACACCAACTTGTTTTTTTTGTAAAAAAGATTTTTAAATATTATGAGTAATTATTTCCATTATCTTATTTGTTTTCATTAGTAAAATTGACGTTTGTTACTACCAGTGTTCGTATATTTCCAGACTTAATAGGACACCGGGCGCTCCTTTATTGCCTTGACTGGTATGAAACAATACAAATAGAACGTATTTACGTGAAATAGAAATGTAATATGTGTGTTTCTCACATAAATGTTTGTATAATATGTTGGTGACTCGTAAATCAAAGGAGTTTTATAAGGGTCAAAGACTTTTTGGTGCGATGTCGGTATATATTCAAAGATCAGAGGTAAGCTTATCAGAGGCTCAAAGTTCAAAGCTCTCTTACTTCGATACATTGAAACACTGACTAATAACTTTACTGGGAGTTTTATTACCGTATCTAACTTTATATAAAGGTATACATATAAGGTGGCAAACAAGCTTACGGCCCGCCTGATGGTAAGCGGTCACCGTAGCCTATGGACGCTTGCAACACCAGGAGTATCACTTGCGCGTTGCCGACCCTTCAGAAATCTAATAACTTCTTTTTTGAAGAACCCCATACTGTAGTCCTTAGAGAAAACCTTGGCAGGAAGCTCATTCCATTATTTCCAAGGATAAGGGAGCTATGAGAAGTCATATGTGTATTGTGTTCGTTCATAATATTCAGTTTGAGTGTGTGTGTGTGTGTCCATCGCATGTCTAGACGGTTAAATCGACAGACCGATTGCATTGAAGTTTTTTGTGTATATTTTTATAAATCACTTGATATGTGTTTTAGATTTTACTTCAACTATAACTTTAAGGGTTGAGGTACTTCTTATATAATATTCACATTTAATTTAAATGCCCAGAAAAATTCAGAAAAGCAATTGCATTACAAACACACGGCCAAATGCGTGTCGGATAACGCGCAGTGTAGGGTTCTGTGGTTGCCCGGGGGGGCGCATTTGACTTTAATAAAAGTTAGAAATTTAAAGCCTAATATTTCGCAAACGGGTCCCTGAATCGAAAAGTGGGTATCACACATCTAAAATATTTTTAAACGCCTTCTGTAAAGACAGCACACGCCGGACATTTGGTTTTCTACGGCAACTCTTCAATTATACAAAAATAAAATGGACTCACACTTGACGTTTTTAAGTAGCCTATGTCCTTTCCCAGGAGTCAAACTATCTTAATCGGTACAGCAGTTTAAGCGTGAAGTGATAGGAGACACACAAACTGAAAGATAGAGTTACTTTTGCATTTATAATATTCGTATGGATGTGATGTTCTACTGAAAAACCCACCTTGAAGGAGTTGTTGAACGCCGAATTCTGTAAAACGGTGCATATTGCACTTATTAAACTTTCAACTAAAAAAAATGTAAAACACAGACTTTATACATATTTCCCAAAGCTAGTCTAAATATAATCATCACGAAACTAATCCCAGAAGGTGTGGTCAAAATGTTACAAACTTATTGCCCGTAACATTCACGTTTCACCGATGGTGGTGGTCTACAAACGCGAAAGATGGTACTATCGCCGTTTCGTGTACCAACCAGATTTCAGAAAACTCATTAACTAACTGTAAAATATTGGTTGTCCTTTACTGGAAATCAAACCCGCGACTTTTAACATTACAGCCGCACGCTCTACCACTGCGCTACTCGGTCCTAGTCTAGCTTTATTTAATTTTACTTTAATTTTTAGCTCAAGTTATCTCCTAATCAAATTGTCTTTTCTACTAAAAATCAAACCCAGCAACAATTCTATTTTCAATTCTTGATTATTTATAATTCTTATCAGTTCTCATAAATAGTATACAATAATTTTATGGTAACGAACGAGCAATTACTCAGCAAGACTCGACAGCAAATTGTGTCGTGAACAAAGAGGTGTCAAATTGCATCCGAACCTCATTTCCGATTGGATTAGTTTCCATTTGCGATCAGCAGAAAATTAACAGAGACAAAGTAAAAATAAAATAAGTCAAAAGATATCTTTTATTGATTTTAAAACAGTAATTGATTCACAAAAAAATATTATGAACTAAACAATATTTTTTTGTAATTTTGCTCAGGAATAACTAATACAACTAATAATAAATTTAATACTTCAATATTAAAAAAAACTGGGTGCGTTAAAGTATCAACTAAATACAAAAAACAGACCGAAAAAAAAAAATCAAATACGCCAACGATATATACATACAGCTGGGTACTTAATACATAAAAGAAATTACCGCAACCATCTTTTTTTAAAAGAAAAAGAATATTACGTCAAAGTAAAAAAACACTTAATTATTTCAAAGTCTTCTTAAGTAAGAATATTAAAATAAACTAATCAAAGTCGACTTTGTGAATTGACTAATTGAATAAAAACAATGTCTGCATTATAAAAATCTAAACAAACCGTCTAACGAAGGCGCTACGAAATTATACAAATACGCAGATGTCTACGAAACTCTAGTATGCCTACTAAGAAAAATAATACATTATTAACTGCTATTTATTTCGTGCTAAATGAAGCGTAATTAATCACCTGTGGGGCCTTCTCTCTTCCTCGTGCTCCTCTTTCATAAAAGAGGGCTGAAGACTGAATCTACGCCGAAATTGGTGTCTGCCCTTCATACTGACCACCTTTAGTACACTTAACACATACTTATCAGTCAAATTTAAGTTAGAATTTGTTATTGTTTGGCGCGGAAAACGAAATTTGGAGAAAAACGTTGAAAAACGCGTTCGAGGCGCCAGGCAGTCGGGCGACGAGTGGCGTAGCCGTGTAGAGCCGTAGACGCGTAGCGGCGTAGCATCGGCGTAGCGATGGCCGGGTCACCTCAGTTTGCTACGAGTTGCTACACGCCTGCGGGTGAAACTATCCAGTTTCAAGCCGCAATTATCTGTTGATTATAATGCTCTTGTGTGTGACGTTTATTCTAGTTATTTGCATGCACAGTGTTAAGTAAATTTAACCTAAGTACACAATGCAGCTATGTACTTTGTGCAGGACCAATTTGTTAGCAAAACAATTATTTTTACATATGGTTATATACGTTATATAGCTAGTGGCCCACAAACATTCGTCTATTTAAAACTATAGCAACGCCGGGCGTGGTCAGTCATTGGACAGGTTTCTGTGTAGAAGCATAGTTTTCAGGGCTTCTCCATCCTATGGTCGTTAAATTATTGAACCTGGCTGCTTTGATGTGACATCATTTGCTAGCCAGGTCCTTTTTTTTTTTTTCATACCACTAAGGTGGCAAACAAGCTCACGGTCCGCCTGATGGTAAGCGGCCACCGTAGCCTATGGATGCTTGCAACACCAAGGGTATCACTCGCGTGTTGCCGACACTTTAAAAATCTAATAACCTCTTTCTTGAAGAACCCCATATTGTCTTATGGGTAGCTTACCAATTATATCAGTCAAAAGGCCACTAGTTCAACAAATTCCCCCAATTCACGCAGGGCCAGTGTGGTGTACTATGGCCAGATGATTAAACCCAGCTTGTACCAATCAATCTTTTTCTTAATTCCTAAAGTAGATTGTTCACACCATAAGCTTTCCGGGGAAAAAAACCATCATGAGTAAATCTGCGTACGTCAACAAGACTAATTTTTGCTTAACCTACTAAGGTGACAAACAAGCTTACAGTTCGCCTGATGGTAAGCGGTCACCACAGCTCATATAATGTACGCTTGCAAAACCAGGAGCATCACTCGCTCATTGCCAACCCTTTAAAAATCCAATAACTTCTTTCTTGAAGAACCCCATACTGTATTGACTATATAGTCCTCAAAAAAACCTTGGCAGGGAGCTCATTCCGCAACCTACGCCTTCGCTAGAAGAAATTTATCTGTAACCGCAGTGTACGTGACCATTTAGGTTCTGAGATGTGAGTATGAATTCTCTGCCGATGGCGAGCGGTGCGGTGGTAGAAAGTAGCCATGGGCATCATTTCGAACAATTCCTCAAAACACATCCCATTATACAAGCGTGAGAACACACAATGGAGGCAAAGTCTCCCCTTAGATTAAGGGTTGGATACGGCTTGTAATAAGGGTTTGATTCTCACAGTCCCTCGTTCAACTGAGTTAAATGGACCAAGCTGGTATCCTGGTGCATCCGCACAGAGATGTCAGAGATACTTTTTTCAAGTCCACAATCCGTTGTTGTTGGTCTGAATCGCCCTCGCCTCGCAGTGCTCGTAATTGACACGTTTTGAGCTTAAAGGTAAGCTTAAAGGTAAGTAGCTGGATTTGTCTGGATGAGCAAATAATATATATACCCCTCTATATATGTTATTTGCTCATCTAGACAAATCCAGCTTCTTTTTAGGTCATTTGTCCATCTGACTCTCAGGGTAACCCACGCTGCGCTTACCCATTCGTGGTCTCCGTACTCAACAGCCATCGGTTCTGCGACAAATTACCTGTAAACTGCCAGATTAGCTTTGCTTATCCTAAAAAGTCTCGTATACGTCGCGGGAATCATTGAAAGAGTCCTATGTTCAGCAACGGACATGCATTAACTAAAACAAAAAGAAATCATAGTCAAGTGAGGAAGAAGACGGAAAATTTATATAAATCTGTATTTCATGCCAATAAGGGTAGGTAAGTAAGTAAACATCTTCGTATCAGAGTAAACGAATATAATTATTATCCTGAAGCTGAAAATCTTCAAACGCATTTTTATCTCTACCGACGTACCAGAATATTGACATATTTTTTTCTGATGTTAAATAAAAATACAGGAAAAACAAGTTTGTAACATATCGATTATAGTTAATTCTGCGCAAACTTTTCTTGAATGAATTTATATCTCTTAATATTATATCTCTGGATGGATGTTTGTTACGCTTTAACCACTGGACGGATCGGGATAAAACTTGGCATACATATAAGTTAGGTCCTGGAATACCATATAGGCTGCTTTTTATCCCTAAAAATTCAAGGTTCCTGTCGGAATAACTATAACAGAGTTAAATGAACTATTGCTGCACCTATAGCAATTTATTGGTATAACTAATTAATTAATAAATTGGAGTTAATTAAGGCATTCCACGCCGAATTTAGGGTGGGCGGAGCCACTGGCAAAGTCTAGTATAATATAATAATAAATAATAAATATTTATAAAAACACAACGCCGTCTAGCCCCAAAGTAAGCAAAGATTGTGTTATGGGTACCAGACAACGGATACAAATACATAAATATAACTTTTTTTTGTAAAGTAAATACATACATATCATATGCACCCAGTCTCCAGAAAACACAATTTTTTATTTTATGACATAGATGTTAGTCCAGTGAGGGAATAAAACCCACATCCTCCGTACAGTAGCTGGCCACACTACCAACTGGGCTGCGAGGGAGTTTATATGGTAACTAAGGGCATAAGCTATCTAAATTCCAAATTACATCCAAATCGGTTGAGTTGTTGCAGCGTAGAACAACCTTACAAACCTACTAACACATTTAACTTTCACGTTTATAGCAAAAGTAGGAAGTAGAATATACTGTTAGCATTTTCCTTATCTTGATAGCTTTATACCTGGTGAAGCTTTTTATAGGCCATCTCACTTTTACACCCCAGTCTGAAAACCAGACTTATCCTTACATAATCTTAACTTCGTACTGACTGTCTGTTAGAAGTAAAAATGCTTAAAAATCGAGCACCCATTATCTGATTGACATAATTTTTTTTGTGTTCCATAGCCAAACAAAGAACTCTTATAGATTCGCCATGTCTTTCCCTAAAACGAAGTACCTAATTGTTTACAAAACCTATTAGAAGTAGAGCAATAAAATTTGATGCTTATATAAATAATGATGTTCGCTATAGAAAAAAACAAAAACCGAAAAAATTAGAACTAAAAAGGTAACAATTAAAAATTAAAAAAAAAAACTGCTGTTAATTATAGTTATATAGAATAGACTAGTTTCTCATCCCCTACAAAGGTCTGCTGGGAGAAATTTCTGAATATAAATAAGCTTACCTAGCTACATCTTTTCTTTTTATATAATGTCTTTTGAAATTATTATGTACAATAATATATATATATATATTTAAAGTCGGTTAAAAAAATACTTCCGCTATCCTTCCCTCATGACATGTAAAGTATTTTTATTATTACCTCATAAAATAAAAACAGTATTCGCTAAATGCTATCAAGTGCAGTTTAGGAAACATTGTCGTCTATGTAAGTGACAAGTTATTTTAAGTCGTCAGTGTATCTAATTCTAGACACAGAATATAGTGTGCAACTAGAACGCGAGTGTCACTAAATAAATGCAAGAAATACAAGGTATATAATCAATACTTCTTCTTTTTCTAATGTTGTAGGTACATTAGACAGTGATATAAAAGGCGAAGTAAAGATCTCTGAACCGAAGTCACTGATAAGCTAGAAGCTTAAGCTGGATATAAAGATTATCAGCATATAAAACGACTGCTTAACGATAGAGACGTACTTGTGAAACACGCAACACAAAAAATAGTTTTTGTACAAGTAAGCAACTACCTAACTGATGGTATATTATGATTCAAGTGTGCTAGGCTATCAATACAGGCGAGGTTTGGAGTTGCAGAGTGTGTATTGAACGGAGCTCACGAGTGTCATACGAGTGTATTCAACACACTTAAACGACAATAAAAAGATAAATTGTCACTACCGCACAAGAGCGTAATGGCTGCAATTAACAATCTGAAAACGGTGCAGTGAACTGCTTTATGAGCAAGTGTGGTATAAAAAATTAAAAAAATCTGTAAAGTAATTCTTATTATCGCACAAGTGCATAATAACCGCTATTTAGATGCTTTAAACGGTGCAGTAAAGGCTGCTTTAAAGGGAGCAAGTATGTTGAAAAAACATTTGAATTTACTGAAAAAAGTAAGTTATTTATTTATTTAGGGTAACTATTTAGCAGATAAGCTTCAGCTGGATCTAGGTCTTATAAAACGATAGTTCGAAGTTAGAGACAAAAAAGTTAAATTAAGAAGACCCTTTGTAGAACTACACAACTGCTAATGAATACAAGTGTTGTAACTAACTAGCGACTTCAGAAAATAAGATATTTCCACCGGGTCAGAAAAGTTTGTTCCACTATTATTGTAGTATATAACTTCATCCGCCATAATGAAATGGTGTGAAAAGTTTAATGTACTGAACGTTATTTATCTAATAGGTTACAGGTTACTTTTTTTCAACTTGCACTTGACTATTTTATACACTCGGAAGATAAATAAATTTCATTTAAGATCTCATTCATCGAAGTCGGTGCAGCCACTTAGGCTACAGGAGCTCACAATGGAACGGATATACCCACATACATTCATTCGCGAAAAAAAAATTTCCCTCCTTCTGGGCAAGTCGGCAAAAAATAACGATGATTAATTTACCTGTAAATTTTAAATCCTGTAAAAACATTAACACCGTTAATATAAGCAGTTTATATAAGCGAGAAATTTTCCACTTTGAACAAATTTAAACGTCGGATTGTTTTGAAACTTTTAACTAGTCAAGGTCTGCCCTTTCGTTGTCTTCTATTCAAAAGTAGTTGAATAAATTTAATGGAAAAGGCAGGGCATCGAGGATAGCTCTCGTACCGGCCAGAATATCAAAGCCATTTTACGGAAAATTGTAGAGATGTGGAGAAAACCATATGGGTAGGTAGTAAAGTAAACAATCGATAACTGAGGAAGTAGGCTTCCTGCTAGTACACAATATCATTCAGGGCGCGTTCGTTCTGGGATTAAGAGTTCCCATGAATGATACTTTTAGCACTTTTGATAACGCCAGTTTTGCCAGCGACACTTACCGTTCGTGTAGCTTTGAAACGTTACAAACAAAATTTTTGGTAACAAAACCTACAAAACGAACGGTTGATGTACACACACTAAGATAAAACACACACACACACTACCTAAACAATGAATATGTGTAGACAGTTTGACAGATTCACACAAAAATCCCACCTTCAGCCATGGGTTTCATTTTTCGGTGGCAAAAGTGACAAAAATAACAAAATTATCGTTAACGAACGCATGACAGTTTTTCACAGATGAAACTAAAATTTTGATATTTTTGATACCAATGCTAAACAAATTGATGATGGTCCAAAAGTAATGAAAATAATGATTCTGCATCCTAAAACGAACGCGCCCTCATAAACAAGTTTTTGAGACTAAAGGAACAACGAGTTAAGTGCCGCGAATGCTGACGTCGAAGCTGATGTTAGCAGTTTCTGGACATATGTGGCAAAAATGCAGACACACTTATTGAAGTAATAGTAACCCGAACTGAAATTTGCTTTTATCATTATGACTGCCAACGCAAACAGGAGCTGATAAAGTGGCATAGATGGAACAGCTTATCCTGAAAAATTCAAGCTTTTTCCTTAAGCTGAAAAGGTCAGGGAATATTGCTGATAGATAGAGAATAAAAATATCAATACCATAGAAGCGTACTATGCTGATATTGCCGAAGGCTACAGGGTACAAAAAATTGTGAAGTGCGATTCGAAGAAAAAGTAAAAAAGAAACTATAACAAAAAAAAACGAGTTGCACTCCGGGAGTGCCGGCAGAAGTGAAAACCTTTACACACGATTCGCGCTTAACACTCAAATATGTCACAAGACATGTCTTTGACATTGTCAAGAAATAATAATGTTTTTTTATTTACTTTTTTGTCGTAGTATATTTGACATCGCAATCTGTCATAGAATTAAAATTCCATATCCAACCTCCCTGTACTACTCATAATCGCGAATACTAAAAAAAAAATTATAATAGGCGTGGCATTACGGTTTCCGTATTTTACAAAGACAAAGATGCACTTTGTTCAATTTCCATATTTTAAACACTTTATATACACGAATTTTACGAATACACAGCAGTATGGCCACTACACAGACGGTCGAGCCATCAGCTGTCACCATCCATGGATGGGCGTACCACGTTGTAACATAAACACACACGACCACTCTCGCAAGCGCCCTGCGCCGCCTAAACGAAACAGCAGGCGCAGGCATACATTTTCGCCGCGCCGTAGAAAGAGAGGGGGATACTCCCTCTCCTACGCCGCGCCAGCTGTCTACTCTCCATCCGTCTTACGAATTTTCACGATCAGGACACGTGACCTGACGCGAGTCTATAATTTTTACCCATACCAAAAAAAGTGCACAACGCCGCTAAAGAAGTTTTCACTTCAAAAATGTAAACCCAACTGCAAAAACATTAGGAACTAAACGTTAAATATCCTATAGCACTCGGCAGAATAATATGGCAATGAACAGCAATAAGAGGATATTGGCCAAATGTTCTCTTCAGTTTTTATCGGTCAGATGGCAAAGGCTGCCGTGCGTGACCGCGGGCTCAAAACAATAGACCACTTGCTGAACAGTCCAGACCTGGTCCTCAATTTCTATTTACTATTTCTGAACCTGAATAAATAATTCCGAGGTAATAGGTAACCGTAACCTTACAACTTGTTGATCAAAATGGAAACTACTCTTATATGGGTTTAATAATAATTAACTTAAATAGTAAATGTGCTGAGATATTCCATCAAATTTTATTTTCCCTGTCCAATTGACAACGTATGGGATTTGTAAAGCCAAAGTCCAGATACACTGCATCAGAGACAGTGTTGCGGCGATGAGCTCACCCCCTGTCAAATAGTACTTCATGGTTATTGAAAACAGACTACCACATTATAATGTGGGTGTGTATATAGTAACGTTTACCCCCTCCTGGGGATAAAAACCTTGATGATATATGTATATAAATAAAATATTATTAAAATAAAACTGCGGTTTTTTTTCGTCTCTATCTATACTGCGAGAACTTATTATAGTTTTCAAATCTTATCACGTAAATGATAGATAGAGTCTATTTTTTTTTTTAACATACAGGTATTTTGTATTGCCCACTTCGCGAGTCCCTACAGATCCCATACTTTTAGGTAGTAGTTACATGACTTATACATGAATTTTATTCGCAAATTTGCGGAGACCTTTGACTTGCAAATCAAACTCGCGCTGAGTGTTTTTTGTTAGCTTTTGGCCTACTCTGTCACGACTGTATAATAAAATTTTGTGAAGTTAAGTTTACCATTCAGTACTGTCTGGAAAAAAATGCTATAAGAAAAGGAATAGGTGCCATTCCATAACAATTATTTCGTTCACTGATTTTGAAGTACTAATTAAAATCGTTATAAAAAAATCATGAAGTGAATTAGCATTCTGGTGCCACTACGATATCTCGTCTGTAGAATGTCTTTTTATGTGTTTTGTCGATATATAATAGTACAACGGAATTAGCCAAAAATCGGCAAAATATATAAATGAACTCTAATGAGATCCAAGATTTATCGAATTGTAGGTATTGAGTTGCAGAAAAACGAATTTTCATTTGCCAACTGATATGTCTAATATACCTCCACGTGTATATAGATATATTTTGACATGCTACTTTAAAACTACTAATTTTAGAAAAAAAAATACAAGGATCCAAAATTGTAGAGCAGAATTTTTATCCACCTACCTACAATTTGGTATGTTTCATTTTATTAAAATCCAGTCACACGATTTTTCCTAATTCCAATGTTGACATGTTATTATGCCTTAAACTTCTACTGCTTCTATTCTTAACGATAGAACATTAAAAGAAATGACTCTACAGTGGATCATACTCGGATTTTGTGGATATTTGTAATACACAGAGGTATCTCGTTGAAATCCATCATAACATGTCGAGTACATTTCTCATTTCTGACAAAGGCTGAAATGAACGTTTAATGTCAATATTAACATTGAATCCTTTTTATACTGGGAATCGTAACGACTAGTTATGTATTTGAGAATGATTTATTGGCGCATAGATAAAAATTGAAAACTAACGTTACATCACTGATAAAATACTAGTCACGTGCCATACGCGGAAAGGCCTGTTCCAGACAGTGGCTAAGTAGCAGCCCTTCTTATCAGCCTCATACATTACCATTTATAAGAGACTGCCTACCCTTACCGAGAGCAATTTGAGCCATAGTCCACGTGGGCCCAGTGCGGATTGTAGACTTCAGATATTTTGTTTGAAGTATGAAGGTTTCCTCAAGATGTACTTCACTGAAAAGCCGGTTTAGTAAATAATCAAATACACAATTGAAAAACTTACATAAACCGGGATCGAAACTCCTCCACTGAGACGTAAGATAAATTGAAACCACTAGTCTACCACCGACAATAGCAGCCCATGATTTATAATTTTTGAGGCAGCGGCGCAGCAATTACTGTGCCATTTTTATTATATTGTACATGACAGCTCAATGCCTGTAACACTTAAAATCCTAGTGAAAGTGAAATTCAATCTGAAACTGATTTTGGGCAAATGAAATAAGTGTAAACAACAGATAAGGAAAGAATACTCGATAATGTTTGAATACCCATTTTATCTACAGTCGCTTACATTTTATCTTTGGGTTAACTCACTCGAGCGAGAACTGTACTAAATAAACATATTGAGGGATCAATTTACAGTTCGTAGGTTTATGTAAAGAAATAAATCAGCCTTAACGATGCGAATGGAAATGTGACTACTTTTTCAAACAATTGTGTGGTTTAAGTACATAAACGAAAACGAATGAATGTATTTTCATAACACTTACACGCAAACAGTGTCATTACGTGCAGGCAAAGCGGGTGCTAAGTCTTTAATTACGCCCACAGCCATTCTTTGTAAAATTTACTTTTCACAAGGCAAAACGCGAGTTCATAGGGCGGTTATGACACGCCTATTCTATCAAGTATACTTAAAGGCTTCCTGTTCAAAATATGTCCTACGCGCACACTACAAGCATGCACTTAAAAGTTTTAAGTTGAGCCAAAAAAAAAAATATTCATAAATTCTCTATATATCAATATATATTTGGTGTTGGCGTTGTGGTCTGTTATTTTGGCCATTTCAATTGTGTTTTGGAGAGTTTATTTATTTATTTACAATTGCAATTGTGATTAAAAATATTGTGTGTCAGTAAGGAAATAAAAAATCGAGTCATTAAACCCTTCCGCCTTCGGTCTTAGACTTTTAGTAATTTCCTCCTTACCATACCGTTATAAACAATGTACTATTACTCGAAATGGAACAGACTTTTGTAAGTTGCTATAAATTTTATATGGTCCCTTGTCTTATTCAGAATTATCTCTTATAGTTCACAAGGAACTAGCAAATGGGTCTAATCTTGTTTAACCCTTATTCTGATAACCGGTAATTTACGACTTATAGGACCTAATAAAACCGCCTTAGTCATCAGGACTATATATATTTGAAATCTCGATCTTCATAGCGACTTCGTGCTATCGACCATCAAAGGCAGGCTTAGGATTATGCCCCCAATAGGCGGGAATTAGCCTATGTACACTAATATACCCGGGCGATTTGAATAGTAAGATTATAATAATTACCAAAGGCGAAGGTTGAAGAGGTTATTCCCGTTCCTTCCCTTTAGAACTCCCTTGCTTTTCCATTATGGCGGTAAATTTGGCCAGATTTAGTTTTAAGAGCGGTTGCCGCAGTCGAGGTTTGTGTCCAGGACAAATCACCCCAGCTTTTTGCAGCTGAGTGCAAGCAGCTGCCCTGCAAAAGTTCGGCCGCGTAAGACATTTGCGGCCAAGAACAGTATTAGCAGTCACGTAGGACTAAAGTGGTTGGTAAAAATTAGTGTCGGACAACCGTCCGGAATCGTGACAACTTGTGCCTTTCACTTTTTATGTCTGTCTCTCTCGCTCTTAGGCGGGCTAACCATGCCGCGTGCCTCTCACTCGCTCTCATTGTGAGCGCATAACGTGAGCGGAGCGTAACGCAGTTTCTTGAAGTGTCACCCGGCAAACCAATTTATAAGACGTTGTCACGTCAAAAGAGGTTGTCCCCGCATTATAATGTGGGTACGTATTTATATAACCACTGATTATGCCTTATATGTTAAAGTTGTACACATACGTACCTAAAGTAAAGTATTAATCTAATTTTATGTGTGTAGCTTGTAATTTTTTAATTTGGTCATCGTCATATTTGTAGTTTAAGAACTTTATTTCACAAAAAGAAATTTCAATTTATTTGTATCAGAAAAGCACAGTTTCGCATATATATTAGAACTAATTAAATTTCGTACATTTAATGGGTTTAAACTATAATATTCGCGAAATAACGAACCTAATGGATAGAAGTAGTTATAAAAGCATAAATTCTAATAGGTATTAAATAAATGTAAATAATATGTAGGTATATACTAACATAGGCTAAGCTTCTTTAAAATAATTAGTCGCTAATTTTATCAATTTACTATGGATTTTTACCTAAAAAAAAGTTTGACTCATTTCTTCGTAAGACAAATAGAATTTTGTTCACCGAAATCATATTTCAAAAGACTTTGTGCGAAAGTCTAAAACGTAATTTCCTGTTTCAGAAAGGCTTCAATTTTTCATATTTCCGTTGCTGAACTACAAACAAGTAGCAGCCAGAAAAATAAAAATCATCCCAAAGTTTTATGAAAAAGGAACTTAATCTGCAAACCCTCGCTGTTTTGAGGATGGAAAGTGCCAATAACAATTTTGTCCAATTTGCATTTTAAATTTCAAATTAACGCTTTCCTTCAATATAACTTTCGAGATATTTATGGAATATAATATCGCCTCTACATCTGAAATACGACCAACCTTTAGTATTGTAAAGCTATATTAACTCTAAAGATTTATATGAGAGGATATGCCAGGAACATTTGGCAAAAAAAACGGGCAGCTTGTCTCCCCAGCCTATAACTAGTCCATGTTAAACCAAAAATTTCTAACATTCACTACTCCAAAGTCATGTAAAAATTCAGGTCGATTTGATTTGTGACAATGTGAGTGTTACTATGCTAATTAAACTTACATTATTTGGCGGTATTTAGAGGAAATTTAATAAATTGATAATCCACGAATAAATTTAATTTTAAATATAGAGTACTGCTGCCAGCTTATTAGCTCCCAAAGACCAGCTTATTAGCTCGATTAATAGCGGCCTTTGTGAGTCGGTGTAGATAAAGATGGGCTAAGATAATCGTCGACGATCCCAAAATCAGAACCCGTGTCGAACCCTTAAGTTTGAGGAGATAGTTTGTCTCACTGTGTGTGTTCTACCGCTTGCATAATGGGATATTTTCTGAGAAATTGTTCAAAATGATGCCTTTGGCTTCTTTGTGCCATTGCAACGCTCGCCATCAGTAGAGGATTCGTCCTTAAACCTTATAACGTATATCGACCACGCACAGTGCGATTTTAGAGGAACTTCCTTCCGCGAACGCTTAAGTTGTGGAATGCTAAGGTTTTCTTAGGACTACAATATGGGGTTCTTCAAGAAAGAATTGATAACATTTTTACATAATATTTATGTAAAAAATTTTTACGTCAAAGGTGGCAAACAAGCTAACGGTCAGCCTGATAGTAAGCGGTCACCACAGTCGATAAGCGCTTGCAACACCAGGGGAATCAATTGCCAGTCCTTTAAAAATCTAATCACTCCCTTTTTAAAAAAATATATACTTCATTTACTAGGGAACCTCAACCTCGACAGGAAGTTCCATTTACAGCATAAAAAAATACAATAAACTTATGAAAACATAATTATTCCAAAACCGTAATAACGAAAATCTAATCTTAATATATATAAATCTCGTGTCACAATGTTTGTCCACAATGGACTCCTAAAGTACTGAACCGATTTTGATCAAACTTCGTAAATATCTGTTATTTGATCCAACTTAAAAGATAGGATAGTTTTTATCTCGATATGTCAAATGCGAGCCGGACTCGGGCACTATAGGTAAAAACCAACTTTCGCCGGTTACAGAGGGACGGCAGCGGAACAACGTTCGCCGGGACAGCTAGTAAACTATAGAGCCTTAAATGTAAATTTATAAGCAAAAATAAGGCTTCTTTCCAAAAAAGAACAACAAACAAACAAACAAAATCAACAGATGCGGGGGAATAGGTATTGTTAGTGATGTTATGGACTTGCTTCAGCTTGAAAAAGTATGTGACTTTAACATTCTGTGATTTCTGCAGCCTAACATAAAATTAGGGAGCTGATTATTGGCACAAAGATTATTGAAGGTACGAAGGAGGAAGGCTTTTTACCCGCAGGAATAACAAACTATAGCTGAATTCTATGTGAACGAATTATATCTATAGCTTTAGCTTGATTTAATAATCTTTCTTAGTATAGTAGTAAAAATAAGCTCTTTAACAATTAATTAAACCGATGCGCGAAACTAAAAGTTAAAACTTAAAATAAACCTGTTTACCCAGGAAAGAATATTAGTAACTAATTTCGATTAGGGACCAACCCTTTTCAACAAAACAGAATCATTGAAATCTTTCTGCTTTGTAGAAAATTATGCCCAGGCATCCATAAAAAAATATATATAATGGAATTGAGGATTATCTCTTTTTTCTTTCGTCGGTTAAAAAGGCTTTGAAGTAGGCAGTATTAAATAGGTAGGTACCTATATAATTACTTATCAAAAAATATACCTACAAAGTCAAATAAAACGTGATAAAATTTTACATCTGCTATTGTTTAATTTCAAACTGAATTTTAAAAACTAAGCATATTAGTAACTTGATAAAGAATTTATTCAAGTAGGCAGAAAACGAGATAAAAACTTGTTGAACGTCGTTTTCAACAGGTGCGGCAGACGTACTCGTATTTTCGTTCTCCTACTCCGTCCACCCCAATCGGCCACCCAACACCCCATCTATTACACTGACGAAGAAAATATATTTTTTATAAAGCAAGTTATTACGATAATATTAGGGTATATCCAAGAATGTTTGAAGTTTTGTATATTTTACGTGTTTAAATTAGGGATTTAGATTTAGGAGGTTATTAGTACCTAAATTACATTTTTTTTGGCAAGAGTGTCTTCGCATCCGCCCTTTGGATTGGATTGAATTTAATGACAGGGACGGTACGGTGTTTAAACCCTGAAACGCTTTCAAGAACCTCTTCAAACGTGAAAACATAATAATTGATAAAAAAATATCCTAAACAACAACAACTATATTTATTTCAAGCTTGGATATTAAAGTTGCACTTTAATCCCTAGGGACGCAAAGTCATTTCAATTTGGAATGTGGATATTGTTAGTATGTTCCAATCACCAAAGAGATCGATCGAGAACATTGTATGAACAAGTAACTAGATGTATAATAAAATTGGATGGCCGTGCGAATATCGAATAAAAAACAGTTTGGGAAACAATAAAGACCGCGTGAAATGTATTCCGCCTTTGTCATTGTTCACTCAAATTCGTATTTATGATGATACTTTTATACAAAAGTAGTGCGTTTTCCTCAAGTAGTGATAATGAAATAAATAAATTTACGAGTACTATTCTTATTTATAAGTTGCACCTCCCTCTTTTACCACATATCATCATTTGTGGTATCCGCTACCCGTGACTGCTGAACCGAGGGTCGTGGCTTCAATTTCCTCACGTGACAAACATTTATTATTTTTGTTTGACTTGAGACTGGGTATGTATTAAATGTATGTATATATTTACAAAAAATGCATATATAAATAAGTATTTGTATCCGTTGCCTGATATTCATCTAGTACAAGCTCTGCTTAGTTTGGGGCCAGACAGCGCTGTGTAAAATGTCCAAAAATATTAATTCATATTATTATTTAATATATATATTTATAGTATATAATATTATTGGATTTTATACGAGACAATTTATTATTGTCATATGCTTCGAATTGGGATTGTTTAGATTGTCAGCCAGCCTGTTGTACAAATTCACATATTCAACATTTGTCACGAGATAGTACAAGTACCTATATCTTATGCGATTTGGGAGTCGAATTGAATCAATTTGCAATGGTAAAAAAGAATTTCAGTACATGATAAGATTTGTTTTCTTGACTACAGTCTTGTGATAAATGTCGTCAAATATTCGATTCAAACCTTGCTTTTTATCACAATTATCATTTTAACAATTCTATCACATTGATATATATCTAATTAGGACTTACTTCACTAAGTATTCGCTGTCTTTTTTTATCTGTCTGTCTATCCGGGCTTAACGGGCACTATCTTTTGAAACTTAATAGGTATAATGCTGAAATTGCAAAAGAATATGTGTTACTAGCTTTTCCCGAGGGTCCTGCAGCTCCCTCATTATAATAAGAAGAAAGTTTGCCATAGTAAGCCCAAGTTGTAGCTATAGATCCTCCATGTAGAATTCGGCTGTAAATATTCCTGCGTGAACTTTTAGAATTTCCAAGATGAATGTATCCTATGTCCTTCTCCATCTCTTTAACTACCCCTGTTAAAATTTCAGCTTAATCGGATGCTAGCCGCCTTTGCAACGTTCGCATTTATAATATTTATTTGTATGGATAACGGAAACTTAATCAAAAAAAAATAGTTCACATACAAAGTCTTGTTTTTTTTCATTGCCTTTAATTTTTGCGATATTGTGAAACAGTATTCCATACTACTTTTAGAACAGTGATTGTGGAGTAAACCCTAAAGTAAAACAACGAATTATATTACAAATAGGTCTACTGTAATGAGTTTTGTAAATAGTCAGTGTATAAAATAATATTTTAATCCATATACAATAACATTTCGCAATAGCAACGACGAACAGAACATGACTATTTGCTAAATATTATTTAGTAGGTATTATATTAACTTTGTTGCATAAAATTTTGTATTGTGTAGTGGTACGAAACCTTTAATACGCGAGTCCAACGTGCGCTTATAGCCGGGTTTTTTTTTTCAATATATATTCTACGAATTCTGTAATATAAGGACTGCGGAATAGCCTCACAAAACTAACCATCCTTTACGGTCCTCCTGCGATCTTTTTTCTCTTTCTATCAACATGAGCCATTTGTGTTTATCAAAACAGGTTAGAAAGAGACAAGATACCTCAGTTTCGCTTCGTCTCTGTCACCATTTTGCGATATATTTTCCACAGCTGGCTAGGAAATGCGCTGTCCAGTTTTCTATATTGATGTATACTACCTGTTTACTTATTTTGGATGCCTCGTATGCTACCTGTCATATTAGGTGCCTGCTTAATCATAGAGAACTGAGAAAAAACAAGTGTACGTAAAAAGTAGAGTGGTGGCTCAGTGGGTGAGGAATGGCCTGCCTGCTGAACCGAGGGGCGTGGGTTCGATTCCCACACAGGACAAAAAATTATGTGATCACACAGATCGTCTTGATCTCTGTGTTTTCTACGTATGCATTAACAAAAATATATGTATTTGTATTCATTGTTTGGTATCCATAATAATTCATAGTATACAAGCATGTTCCTTATACATATGGTTTGGTTTGTTTGGGACTAGAAGGCGCTGTGTGTAATGTCCAAAAATATTTAATATTGAAATGAAATGATTTTTTTCTCAAAAATAGGATAGAAATTTTTAAAGGCAAGCAAGCATACGACTTCTTACCACAAACATATTGAAGTCAATATTAAACAACAAATTTATTCTAATTGCATTTAAGTCAGTGGGTTAGTTCTTACTGTTATTTAGTTAAATCACTTTCCGTCTTTCTTAAAGGAAAAACGATTATTTTGAAAGTATTTGCACACTCAACTCAACTCGTTGCTTCGTGCTGTAGATGTGAAAATGGATTTTTTAGTCCCGTTACGTAAAAACTTACACCTTACTACCAAAGTTGTACCAAAATCGACTTAATAATGTTTGGTATGTACCCATCAAGACCTTTCATTCCATACTTTTTTTTTATGTTGTTTAATTCATTTATTATGCGCCATATTGAATTTTGTGTGACGTTACATAGCTTATGACAGTATTACCATAGCTTACCTATGAAACACGGACCACTAAGGCGAAAACATAAGGTGCGTTATGTTCACTGTTTCAATGCGTTTAATGTTATAATCCAGCTAAGTTAAAAAGACATAAATTCTGTATGACACACTACAAATCTTGGCCCATTCTCTTTAGTTGGATTATCGACGTTAAGCGCATAATGTACATTATATCGTCAACAAAACGCCACTTCAATTGTCAATATATGATCAGTAGTTAAGGAGCCACACGGGAACATATGAATATGCTAACATACTTAAATGGACTGCTGAAATCATAATGTGGAATCAAAAACACTTATGTCAAAACAGAATGAGAAATACATGATTCATGCAGAAAAATATGCAGAAAAAAATAGAGGAAAGAAATAAAAATCTTTTCTATTTTGGTAATAGTCAATTTTGGGTAGAATTGCTTCTATTATTGTCAGCTCAGCGTCCCTTGTGATTTATACATTCAATAATAGTACCAACGCCGTTGAATTTGAATTTAGGACGGTGTAAATGTAAAGGTAGGTACATATTCCATTTACGTATATCGTTGGCACAGACCGTACGTAACTCGTCATTTTATGAAATGTGTAGACACTTCTAAACGAAACTAAATATAGACCAAAATAAAGAAAAACAATTATTAAGGTTTCTTAGGTACCAAAGAGTGCTAAAGGAGCCCTATTACTAAGCCTACGTGTTCTGCCTGTGTGCTTGTAGTATAGCTTAACAGGCTCTATTTTTTTAACCGTAATATGTATAAAGCCGGGTCTCCTGCGCCGTGTTATCGTGTTTTGCTAACAATAACTTGTTATTTTAACCAAGGTCATTCATTTTGGGGCGTGGCCTAACTGTTTTGTTAGCTGTTTGTGTTTTCCGAGTCGAATGGATAACTTCCCCCGCGTTCGCCTACGGGGGGCCAGGGGGACAATATTATTCATTTCGTGTTTGTGCTCGCCCGAGAAACGTCACGTCAAATCGTTTTAATTAATAACTATTTGGTTGCAATGGAGTGGAATAAAGAAATATATAACTTGATATGTGTTGAAAGAACGTGGTTGTAGGTAGGGTCTAACACAAAATGTATTTCTATTTGTTCTGCCAAGAACTAAATCCACTATTGCCAAAACCGCGGACACGTCTTCCTCGTCGCAACTCATTTTAAATAGATAAGTTACTAACAAAAATATTAATCGCAGTGGACGGCCTGTTTGCTAACATGTTTTTAGTTAACAGGCTTTATAGTTAAATTATTATACTATAAACAAATCCACTTAATTAAAGTTTGAACTATAAGATATATTTTTTTCACGTCAGAAAGTCTACTCAGGTCTGTTACAAAATTAATCAAATTCTTGTAAACGCACACATTATAATCTGGAGACAGCCTCTCGGCTCTGTCACCAACCACTTTAGCCCTGCGTGTCAGATGGTTAAATTATCCCTGCAACACTGCTTCTAGTAGTAGTAATTCTACTAGATTTAGGTGTTTTCTTGTTAAAAAAACCCGTAACAACCTGTTCAAAAACCGTATTAAAACAGAAAAACAAAATTCTGACAATCTAGTTTTGGACTTTCATTAAAATTGTTTGGAAAACCAAGGTTGATATTCTCTTAATTCTTATTTCATAAAATATATATCGATATTACCAAGTGAATTAATTAAATTTCATAGTTCTAAATATTTGAGTTTTATTTTGACAAAAAAATAAGAAAATCGAGATTTTCAACGTGCGGTCACGTGCTAGCGGCGCCTACCGTACGTGGAAATGTCTCTTTGTAAGCTTCAATACTGTAAAATGTCTGTGTATACTGGTCGAAACGGTTCGCTTTTGCTAGGGTATGCCATAGCCTTAAACTCTCCAGGGAATAAAAACCGTGGCGTTACATACATCATAAACAAAGTACAAATTTTAAGGTGGTCGACATACAAAAGACTGATTGTCAATTTCTTACTCTGTTTTAAGAACAGTATTATATATGTAGATATAAGCTTCAAACTTACATTCATTGTAGTGTTAACCCTAAAATAAATAATAAGTAATTATTTTTAGTTATAGTTTTGTATAAAAATAGAGTACAAAAACCGGCCAAGTTCGAGTCTGGCTTGATACCTCCACGCGTTATTGAGAAAAAGGGTCCTAATAGACAGGCAAACAGGCAGACATCAAAATGATCCTTACGGGTTCCTTTTTTCGTATTAAGGTACGAAACCCTAAAAATCGTAAATTTATAAAATATAAAGATATTTCGTTCAAGTAAATCTTTACAAATAGGTTAATTTATTCATACTAGTACAAAAACTAAAGCCGTGAGTTTTTATTTTTAAATCTACGAGGAACATAGTGAACTGGTACATGAGCACTATTGGCGCCAATTACGTTTTTTTTTTTGATAACCGGTTATATAAAACACTCTGCTATGCCTTTCTATCTTGGTATCTATACTTTTAATATATGTATTTAAATAAATAAAATATTGACGATCTACAGTATTTATAGGTGGAGTATCGTCAAAGAGAAGTATAAAATACTAGCTTTTGCCCGCGGTTCCATCCGCCCTGAATTCGGTTATAACGGCAACTCCTCTATTATAAAAAAAAATAACTCACACTTGACGTTTTTAAGTAGTCAATGTCCTTCCCCGGGACTCAAACTATCACCATGCCAAACTTACCCGCGGATCCACCCACCCTAAATTCGGTTATCGGTGTAGGATTTCAACGGCAATTCCTTAATTATAGAAAAAAACCGACTAAACTTGACGTTTTCAAGTAGTTTATAGCCTTCCCCGGGACTCAAACTATCTCCATGCCAAATTTCATCAAATAAAATTAATTCCGATTACGGAAGCGTAGAAAAACAGATAGACAGTGCGACTTTCAGATTTATAATTTAAATATGACTTCGTTTGGAAAATAAATTACCAGCAATGAAAACATTTTGTATTTTATGCATTAGCTAATCGAAATGGCCGCAAAATAGGAACTTAGCATGACAAGTATTTAGAAGATAAAGGAAAAACCGCTTCCATGTTTGTTTCAATAGCAACGTTTATAACGCGTCTAAAATATATGAGAACCTTAAAACGAACAGACGCATCTATTCATCTAAAACCAAATCCTTTAAGGTGCAATTAACATATATTAAAACAATTGCCACGCAATAACATCAGGGACCTAATTCTTACTTCATCCGAGATAATTAGTTTTAGATATTAGTATTAGAGATAATCTGGAAGGCACTATCTCGACTGTAAAATTTCGATCGTCGACATCATTTTCGCGTTTGCTGTGAGATAGATTCGATTGATAGTGAGAATATCTCACTATCAATCGAAACAACCTTCGAACAAAATGTCGTTCGAAGCTGTGGAATGTTGCCATTGTAAACCGGTTAGGCTATGAGGTACGTTCCGTTGCACAGTTGTGGAGCGAAACGCCTATTCTAATATGATTCTTTTGATATATAGAAAAAGGGTTCGGTGACTACAAAATGTTTGAAGCAACATTTTACTTGTGTTTCATCATTATTAATGAGGAAATAATAAGTATAACTAAGTTTGTAAACAAAATCCCTATTTCGAGAAATTGCTTTCATTTTTAAATGGAACGTATTTGGACATAAATAAAAAAAAACTCTGTTTGTTTTTGTTGTGAGTTTTATTTGTTTATTTGGTTGAGAATTTTAGGTTATTCTTATTTTTCAACGGTGTAATTATGTTTATTAAATGTTTTTCACATTAAATTACCACCTAGTATTATCAAAATACTACGCAGCATTAAAGATGGCGGTACCGGACCTCAAACATTTTTGTTTATGTGATGTAATCTAGTGTTTGTTATGATGGAAATCAATAGAAATAGAAGAATATTATTGTCATGGTCGACTTTGATAATTGCAAAAATCGGCCAATCAATCAATTGAGAAAAAACTAGTAATGTATTATGAAAGTAATAAAGGTAAAAAAATATCATATTTGGTAATATAAGTCATTTTTTCCGCCCTTTTAATTACTCTGACCTACATTTTAGACATTTACTTTAGATTTTAAAACATATAGTTCACGCTAAGAGTAGAATTATTGTTTAGAACCCAATCATTTTGAACTAAATTTGTCATGATTCGAATGCGAGATTTAGTCTCGAACGGTCCCGACCACTCGAAGCAGTTCGAGCGGCTTGCGTTCGAGAAATTTCGGATTCGACATTACCAGAATTGCTTAACTACATTTTCGTTCGAGAAAAGTTTAAATTCGTACTTTATTTCGAATTCGTGATCAATTTGATCGCGTGAGAATTGGCTCCTAGGTCGTAATTACTGTTACATAATCTAGGGACCAGAATTAACTCTGAGGCAGCGTGTTATGTGGAGTTCTGAATTACTGCGGTATCAACGTTCATGAAAAGGTCATTTTCGTAACTCACACGCTGGAGATGCTCGTAAATGAAGCTATCTCACGAATCATCCTAATTAATATCGACATTTCTTATCTACACTTACAATAACCTACAACAATTTTTATAGTCCTTGTAAGTGCTCTAGTCGCCATTTACAGAGGAAATCGACTTTATTTAAAACTTTTTGAAGTTTGAGAAAATATATAGTCGTAAATATTTATCAGCACAAAAAGGTTTTTCCTACGAGTTTTTTAAAAACCGAAATATAACTTATTATATTAACTATAACTTGTCGCAACATGAGATTTTTGTGCTTCCTAAGACTAAATACTTTATTCATACAGACATCGCCTTTTATAAATCCGATAACGTCGAGACAGCCATGGCGTCGCGACAAAATGTAGGATTGGCTGGACTGCACCCAAATAGCCATATGTGATGACATAGACTTGCACACACCTTAAGTCACAATTGCTCTGTCTGTACGCGTTTGGTGACAGACTTACTTTATGAAGGAAAAGATTGTTTGAGCTCTAGTGTTAAATACATGCGACGGAATGTATGTGTTACGTCACTTTACGATTTTTTTATTATTTACACAAATAGTCAGCTACTGAAGGTAAAGGATTATTTTCTCAAGGCATTAGCGTCCGGATCTTATTTTTAAAGGTACTAAATATTTATTTATTTCCAAAATTAATGCGTTGTAAAGAAAAACAAACTGTTGAACCGAATTACAAAATTTTATAACCGAGATGATAATAGTCGTGCAATTGCTGGAAAAAAGAGAACAAAACTAAAAATAAAATAAAATGACAGAGAAGGCTTCTATTGGCTACTATAAAAAAACTGCATGAAAAATATGTTTCAGAAGGCGGAAAGCTTCGCTAAGCACGTTCAAGAAATATAGACGATTTAATATACTTACACCTTAAATCTCAGATCATGACACATGTGCTTGTAAGAAGCACTCTAATATGACATTTATGGTAAAAAAACTGAAACTTTGTGCGAAACTTGTAAGGAAAATGTCATTAGTGCGCATAAAACTTGCTTAAATCCAAATAAACAAACTGTATGGCCTGTATGGATGTTAAAGAACTATGAACCTGGCGAAGAGGGAAACGAAAAGATGCCGAAGAGAATGGTGAAGACGGAAAGAGAAGGTTCAATACAAGACTTAATCAATGTAGTTTACTCTTTTCTTTTTTACATCAATATAAAATTTTGCATAACCAAATTAAAAGAAAACAAAACAGTCATATACATAGATTTTTCAGAAAATAACGTTTGCAAAACGGAAATAAAAGACATGCATTTCGGATCTTCTTAAGTTCAAATAACTCTGCATACTGGTGTACTTTACACTAAGAATCCACACAAGCCCACATCATTTTGTTTACTCTCCCCAGCAAATACACATAATCCCGATGCCATATGTGCACATTTAGAACCAGTGATCACAGATTATATACATAATACTATACTAGCAGTGATGTAATATTTGAAAGACACATATCCCCAAGTAATCACAAAACTTTTTTTTCCCACGGACCGACATCCCAATACCGCAACAAAAAATTTTTAACTACTTACAGCCATAACAGATTTATCTATATTTCCCCAGAAAATATAAAACCACTTAAGGAAGAAATAGTTAAAAATTGCAACCGGTTCCTAATAG
Source organism: Apoda limacodes (assembly GCA_946406115.1). Taxonomy (NCBI): domain Eukaryota; kingdom Metazoa; phylum Arthropoda; class Insecta; order Lepidoptera; family Limacodidae; genus Apoda; species Apoda limacodes. The sequence goes on along the minus strand of OX291549.1, from coordinate 21,432,394 downwards.
TTTAAAGCCGTGTTTTTGATGAACAACGAAATTAATTTATTACCGTATCTTAAAATACATAAATAGTTTGAGAAAATATCTTCTTTTTACCACGAACAGTAACGTCACACTTTGTACTCTATAAATAAAATTTCAACTTTAATTAACTAATACTAGGTACTTTATTAACAAGACGGTGTACGCACACGCGCAATTTGTTGACTAACTCAGAATATGTGTTGTGTTGTGTATAGGCGGGTTTTCTAACGAATAATAAAAATATAAGAGCAAAAACTAAAAATTTAAGAGGAATTTTTAGGATAGGTGCCGTAGTTCTAGTGACAATTAAATGACACTGTAACTTACAAAACACTGGTGAGTATGCAATTCATAATAAATGTTAATTGAGGAAATTGTGCACATTTAAACAATAGCATTGTGATTCGATTCCTGCGTTTCCGAGCAGCTGATCTATCAATATCAACAATATCGCTTTCGCAATTGAAATTTAATAATTATTCTAATATTTAAACCTTGAATGTGCTCTACGCGTCTATGCGCGCATGCGATCTATCTGTTGACCGAAAATGAATGCGCTCTATGTTAAATATGGCGGCACTTACGGTTCACATTTAACGCATTGGCTGCATTTACAGTGTTCTTTAAAAATAGTAAACAGCTATTTTGTTTGTTGAAATTTGGCTCTGTGATGCGATAGCTTTCTATGTTAAAAAAAACTTGTCAACAAAACACGGCTATTGTCACATGGCGCGACCTATGAATGCCATGCCATACCATGCGCACGGATGCCATGGGAGAGAAGTACATATTTTATGTCGTGCATCCATCTATATTTTAGCACTATGGTATATATTTGGAACCTACTTTAAGGTTTAAACATGCATTACATGGCCATGGTCAACGGATAGCTACGTTCGTTGCGAAGGTATACGTTCTATGCCAAATTAAAGTGTCACCACAGGGGTCATCGTAAAGGTAAAAATAAATTGTAGTACAAGTAAGTAAGAACTCCCCACTTTGGGGTAATCATTTTAAGGTTGTTTGCACCGAAATTATGCACACAGATGTAAAAATGATAGTCGTATTAGCTGATTTACACCCACATTGATAGGAAAATGGCTCGCAATACTCTATCTACACGGTATCTAAACGTATAAGGAATTTTAGGCTTTTTTATTATTTGTGTTGTAAAAGTGTTTTTACAATCAACATGTTAGCAATCCTGGTTTTTCTATGTTTTAGTCTGGTGAGACTTTGGGCCTCAAAGGGCTAGGTTTCAGCATCTGGTTGCAAATCTGACTTACTCACGACTGCTTGTCTCGTTTGGTGCCTTTGCCTTAGAAACGGACCATTCTCTACCAACTGGCTTACTGCGCGCTCTTGCGTTGCTTACTGCTCGCTCTTGCCTTGCTTACTGCGCGCTCTTGCGTTGCTTACTGCGTGCGCATACTTCATGCTACTTGCGTTGCGTGGCCTTCAGCGCGCGACAGCAGCTGAAAAGGCCACGGATGAGGCTTCTGGGATGTGTGCTGACTTCACTCTAGTTACTCGGTCCACCCTGCACTGCTCATAGTTATTTCGGGACGGACTACAGCTACAACAACGAGCCTCATATCAACCGCGCCTGAGCACATAGACTCGGCGCGTCACCAGTGTTCCTCGATACCAACCATTATACACCACATATCCTCCCGTGGGCTCTGGTAAGAAAGAATCTTACCGGGGTAGTCGCGATACTTTGTGTACTATATTTTTTTGATGTCCCATGGCTGCCTGATCCAACAGCCAACTTGAGAGAGGACATCTTGCAAGACTCGACTATAATTCGCGCCCTAAGCTGAAGAACGGTATCACTGTGTTTCGGTCTCCAAATATATCAAACCTTTTAAAAACCTTCCATCGCATTCTCTTAGGCAGGCTTACGATTTCGATATTTCTTTTTAGCTTGGTAGGGAAAGGTTGTATTATTTATTTTCTTTTTTGTATTTAATGAAGAGCTAGGAATTATTTTAAGTGATAAGGTAATCTTTATCAATAAATAACTTGTTGAGTAAGCTTAAATGACTATATTATAACTAAACCTTGTTCTTACGAACCCGTGTTTATTTTTTTCCGAATCCTCTCTTTGAGTGCCTAGCCGGAGCAAAAGTGACCTTAGTATCTACTATAACTCTAAGTATTTTATCACCAGCCATAAGGCACTTTGCTTAAAGATAGCTGTTATATGACAACAGCAAGCACAGATGATGTAATATGCCTTCCTAAGCATATATGAGCACAGGGAAATTTGCCACGAGGTGATCACCCATCCAATGACTGACCTACAGTCGACGTAGCTTAACTTCGAAAATGGTTTCCGATAGATCAATCGACTGAACCACGAGCTCCAGTTTGTTAGCACATAGTTTAGAATTTCCACTAAAACAATTAGATACACTGTCTAAAATATTAACTCTAATGAAGTCGGTTCTTAGTTTTCATCTAAGCCGTTTAGTATATTTTAATACACGACAGGAGTACATAACAGGATTATATTCCGTGCAAATATCTAATTCAACCAATGCAGCTTGCGGCAAAATTTCTCAGATAATATTAAATATTGAACGCGATGAACTGAGACAGAGTCGTGTTTAGTATATATTCCACACACGCAGTTCGTAGCGTAAATGTTTATATACACACTTTGTGCAATAAGCAGGACACAATTAACACGAACAAACGTCAAATATATTATTAGTAATATTATACCATCACGACTTCAAAAGGTTGGTCAGAGATATTATGAACATATGCTTGTAACATCTATATTTAATCTATGGTATACCTTTTCCGTTCTCCTCTTAGTTAATTGGAATAAAAGTATTCCATGTTATTTGCTGTCCCTAGCTACCACCCTGTGCCATTTTTGGCCCTTTTAACCCTTTAAATCAAGTAACTCTGTTGCACCATAGCGACGGTAAGGAATAGCCACACGGTTTCATAAGAGAAAGGATCTATTCCTGTAGGCATTATCAATCGGCTAACAGCGTTTTTAAAGTAGCCGTGCTGTGTGCCTGTCCGATCCTTGAGATAAAACCTGAAATTTTTACAGAATATGTGTTATAATGGCGAAAAATTTAACAAATAGAAAAAAAAAATTGAAATAATTTAAGAGGGCCCCTATATAAGAAACAGGTTTTAGCTTTTGCTGTATCGTAAAAACAGTAATACATTCAAGTTTCCAAGTAGTCATGATTATAGTGTGAACTCTTAAGTTTAGCAACAAATGAAATAAAAACCGGCCAAATGCCAGACGGGCCAGAGCTATTAACAACTTAAATTACTGTGTCAGTGCCATCTAGCGATTGCTAAGAGTAACAGTAACACATATATTTGTTGGAAACAATATTCAAAGTTAAGCAACGTTGGGCTTGGTCAGTCATTGGATAGGTGACCGCTTAGTGGTACACTTCTTGTTTTCGTTAATTACGTAAATGTTGGTACAGAACCTACAGTACGCGAGTCCAGCCCGCACTTGACTGATTTTTTCATTTAATACAGACTAAAGCCTAAATGCTTTCAACTACTTGAGACATGACAGACAATACATATATGGTTCTCTCCTACGAGGTTACTTAACGCGGTGGTGTTCAAAGTATAATATGTATATGTTACAGTTAGAACCCGTTTTTGGTTAGAACGCGTTTTCCGTAGTTAGAACTAGTTTTTTTCTAAATGCCTTTGTTATAACTAGAAATACCTAGTCAAATCTAGAATCTTCCAACGATATATTTGATTTTCAGATAAAAGTAGTTGTTCATACTGTAGTCCTTAGAGAAAAACTTGGCAGGGAGCTCATTTCACAACCCAAGCGTTCGCGTGAGAAAGTTTCTTTGAAACCGCACTGTGCTGCCCCTGCCGAAGGCGAGCGGTACGATTGTAAAAAGTGGCAGTGGGCATCATTTTGAACAATTCCTCAGAACACATCCCATTGTACAAGCGGTAGAACACACACAGGGAGGCAAAGTCTCTCCTCAGACTTAAGGGTACGATACGGCAAGTGAGTTTGGGATCGTCGACAATTCTCACAGCCCGTAGTTGAATCAAGTAAAAAGGGCCAAGCTGGTATCCGGGTGCACCCGCCCAGAGATGTCAGCAGTACTCCATATGGGGTCGAACTTGCGACTTGTAATGCAGCAACCTCTGCCCCGACGTGGAGTACAGCCTCGCTCTGTTGAGTACGCCTAGTTTTTTGGACGCCAGCTTCACATTTTCTTGCAAATGATCTCGGAATTGAACATCGCTGGATATGAAGAGGGGAGTGTTCTGGAATTGTGGGACTACAGGGAATTGGATTTTCTTTGCGGTGAACGCGCAGACTTATGTCTTTCTAGGGTTGAATCGGACTAAGTTTACCCGTCCCAGTCAGAGACCTTGGATAGTGTGGTCTCGTTTTGAGACACAAGTTCTCCGCGGTTTTCCTCCTTAACGGAGCGAGGGATATTTGCAAGACCCGTGTAATAAGCGTGTCTAGTACATTTTCATAGCAAAACATGTTGTTGATGTCCAACGTGTCATTGATATGCAGTAGAAACAGTGTAGGAGACAGCAGAGAGCCTTGCGGGACACCAGCATTAATGTCCATGCTATCAGAGCAAGTACCGTCAACTACGGTTCGTGTGCGTCTGCCGGACAAAAAGCTAGCCCCCCTTTTGCACAAACCCTCGGGCAGTCCGTAAGATGGCAACTTTGATACAAGACCCCGGTGCCAGACCCGATCGAAAGCCTTCACTACGTCCAGGCTACATGACAATACCTCCCTCTGACTCTTCGGTGTGTGAGATACACTAGAAAGCCATATTGATGGTCACTGACCAGTTCGTGTTCTTCTAGGTATCTTAGAAGCTGTGTATTGATCACACGCTCCATCACCTTGGAGAAGAGAGAGAGGTCATCGCGATAGGTCTGTAATTCGATGTACCTGATCTATCGCTCGTTTTGGGCACCGGGTGTACATTCGCAGTCTTCCATGAAGACGGAAATTGTCTAGTGTGGTAGGAAAGCGCTACAAGGCCCGTGAGTACAGGACATAACTCAGGAGCACACTGCTTAAGCACCACTGCTGGTATACCGTCTGGCCTACTCGAATTATGAACGTCTAGAGAAAGCAACGCCCGCAGGACCTCCCGCTGTGTTATGGAGATTTCCGGCATGGTCTTACCGCACCACGGTATAGTAAGGACCAGTAGGTCATCTTCAGTCAGCCTTTCTCTTTAGCACTATGGGCTAAGTAACCATCGGTCTTTCGCAGTGATGGTAACGACAACCGGCAAAAGTTCCCTTCGGTAGCTTTGGAACACTCCCACATACTTTACCGATGAATTGGAATTTTGCTCTGGCAGTTGCTTTCTTGCTGAACGTCGAGGCAGCATTTTATTTGCATTTTGTCTCAGAAATATTCGGATCCTTATTATAACCAGCCGTTGTCCAAGCCGCATATGTAGTTTGCTTAAGAATTTTGGCTTCTTTGCAAGACCTATTAAACAACGGTCGTTTTTTGACGCCGGCAGCTACTCGTGAGTTAGGAATATAACATTCCATAATTCGGAAAAACGCGTTTTGTCTAGTAAGAACTAGTTTTAACTGATATTTAATTTTGAGCATTAGTTAATTCTAGTTTTAACAAAGGCATTTAGAAAAAACTAGTTCTAACTAGGAAAAACGCGTTCTATCTAAAAACTGGTTTTAACTGTAACAAATATAATATGTAGTGCTGTTACGTACCTGTACTGTGGTATGGCAATCATTATAACTTCGAAATCTTTCCATAAATCTGGTAGGAGTAGGTATCTATCATATTTAATTAGACTATTCCACTTAGTTTAGAAGTACCAATTTGCGTCGTTGTCAGTATTCTTATGGGAAAAACAACTTTTCAAATTATCAAAAAATAAAACTGACCGAGATATAGACAATCAAAGGTTTTGGTAAAATGCCTAACTCGCAAGCGGGCTTAACGGATGACCGTCCCTCGGCTGACGTCACAGCGCCTAAGATCGCCGCACTTGTAAACATTTGACATAGAGTTTTGGCTCGCAGTGTGCATATTGAGTGGAGACATTTCTATCAATGTATTTATCCAATAGTGTAAGTTTTAAGTGCTTAACGTAATAAGTAAAGAATATTTATTTTGTAATATAGCTATTCATGCTACTGTTATGAAATGAAGATATTTTTTACTTGGCGCGAGTACGAAAATACCATTGAATTTTGTGCAGTTGCGTACAATATTTTATCTGCAACTGATAAAATTAAATACACTAAGGAAATAATTCGTAATTATTCCATGTCATTATCTGATTTGTTAATTTTAATAATGAAACGAAAATAAAACATTTTGCGTATATGTGTATGTATTTTTGTGTACATAAAGTGGTTGACTTTATTTTAGAACAACTAAATATTTATATATATTATATGACTTCTGCTAAGACAGAGACATATTAGTTAACTCTACCTAAAGCAGTTTGCATGTGACTGCGCTGCTTTCTCAAAAAAAAGCGAATTTTAAACTGTTCTAACTTTGTCAGTTTTTATCGTATGATAGAGTAATTTGCATCGATAATAAAATTTTAAAAAAATCCTTTCATATAAAAGGAAATAGGTGGAATATATAAATTTTGTTAAATTTTCTAAAAGGCTAGAAGGTGCATTGATATGTTACCCTTGCTTTGAGTGTATTCCATCATTGGATAAAATATGTTTTCTAGGTTTTGAGTAAATTTTTTACCTTTATCTTCATTGCTTGCCCATTTCCCACATTTTCTTCCCTTATAGGCGGAATCAGTATAAACAGAATTTTCCAAAGTCAAATCTCAGTATTACACTTGTTGATAAAGCGACACACTTGTTTTGTATTAAACGCATATGATAGTTCCCTTACCGGAAACACTTGATTAAGCTTCCTTAGCAAAATGTTCATCATCAGATTTCCAAGGTTCAGGGATCAGCAGCTGTCACAGTTTCTTATTACTTGGTCTTCTGATTCTCCCTGTTGATTGCAGCGGTCTTGCTGAAGTTTACTGTCTTAAAGTTGTCAAAATCATAATTAGATCTGATATACTTCAAGGAAGGTGTTAACTAAATTTTGGTTACGACCTGATTATGAAAACCATTGAAGGTTAGGAAATGTGGTTGTAAGATTTGCCATTTAGTTGGAAAATCTACTGAATTTGTAGACCATATATCAGCGGAATAAAACCGCAGGTAGCACCTAGTATAACTATATAAATTCATGACTTTAACAATGTATTCCGGTACATCATCATTTATTTTTCCTTTCAGATATAGCAGAAATAAATTAATTATATAATTCTCTATTCTGTCGTAAATGTTTTTTTTTATCTTAACAGAAGTGAGAAGATCAGCTAAACTAGTAGATACAAAAGTTCAGGGAATATGTGTCAGGAGAATTCCGAACACAGTAGTTCAATAGGTTTTTGCTTTTGCCGACGTGCTTACGACAACTACGAGAGTAATCAAAGTTTGACCTGGATAAAATACCGAGGTAGGAATGCGACCTTCCGACATTGTATTTGTACCTGTTTGAAGTTATCGAATTGTAACAGAGCGATATTAAAACAGTTTTGGATGAATCTCATAATTGAATGGTATCTACTCGTATAGGGTGCACACACTCGTTCTCATACAAAAATACATACACACAATTTCATTAATTCATTGTATTAAACATAATAAATGTATGTGAACTGAAAAATAATATAAATAAATTATGACGGCAAAATAGTAAAATATCTATATTTTTTTTACTTATTAAAAGTTTTTTTTTCATAAATGAAACTAGCCAGCCGTAATAAGAAGGCAGGTTCCTACTTTAAATATATAAGATGAAAATTCATTGTCATTGAAAACAATAACTGCACTTTTATTCAAATTTCTAACCTCTGTGATGTTGATTTTGATTTCTTTCAATTCTTAAACTTTTTTTTTAAGTGCGACATAATTTTTATTGAAGTGAAAACTTCTTTAGCGACGTTGTGCACTTTTTTTGGAATGGGTAAAAAATTATAAACTCGCGCCAGGTCACGTGTCCTGATCGTGAAAATGCGTAAGACGGATGGAGAGTAGCTAGCTGGCGCGGCGTAGGAGAGGGAGTATCCCCCTCTCTTTCTACGGCGCGGCGAAAATGTATGCCTGCGCCTGCTGTTTCGTTTAGGCGGCGCAGGGCGCTTGCGCGAATGGTGACAGCTGATGGCTCGACCGTCTGTGTAGTGGCCATACTGCTGTGTATTCGTAAAATTCGTGTATATAAAGTGTTTAAAATATGGAAATTGAACAAAGTGCATCTTTGTCTTTGTAAAATACGGAAACCGTAATGCCACGCCTATTATAATTTTTATTTTTAGTATTCGCGATTATGAGTAGTACAGGGAGGTTGGATATGGAATTTTAATTCTAGGACAGATTGCGATGTCAAATATACTACGTCAAAAAAGTAAATAAACAAACATTATTATTTCTTGATAATGTTAAAGACATGTCTTGTGACATATTTGAGTGTTAAGCGCGAATCGTGTGTAAAGGTTTTCACTTCTGCCGGCACTCCCGGAGTGCAACTCGTTCTTTTATTTATAGATTTATTTTTATGAATCACGTAACAGTGGTACAATTTAGCTCATTATTATTTTTACATCAGACACTGTACCAGGACGCTGATAGCGCTGCCGCACGTACGCGGCTATTACAGAGCCAGTTCGGCACCACATGTTGCAGTAAAAATCTTTGATTCGTGCTTCTGCGAACATCCCTAAAGCACTACACTCACTTGGCAGCCACATCAGTATCCTGTAGCTTAATATTTTTTTATTCAAAACACTTTTACATGCCTTAAGATACCTACCTATAATATAATAATAAATAAAATAAATAAAATAGCTTTATTGATTCCTTACATTGTTCACCTGTATTAAATATTACTAACAATTAAATATGATTAATTAATATCATTATAATAATATAAGAATTCTGACACACATTAATATTTATAATATATTATTACTATGATATGTTACAAATAACTTTTAGCAATTGGCATTAATATACAATGTATTTTATTCATTTATGCAAAATAAGATTATAATCATGCAAATTTATTATTATTTTTATATTTAGATTACTGGATATTATTTATTTTAGAATATACATACATGAATACTTTTTTTATATTATTAATTATTTAAATGTAAGGACCGCCTGTAGCGGTAAAAGCCATTATTTTCCATCTTGATCTATCTCTGGCCAGCCTGCTCCGTATTTTTCTTGCTACGTTAGCTATATCGTCGTTCCACCTTCTGTATGGTCTACCTTGGCGTCGCTTTTTATTTATCGGGTACCAGTTTGTGGTTATTTTTGTCCATCTGTTCTCATTAATTCTTTGAATGTGACCTGCCCATTTCCATTTTAGCTTAAGAGCTTGTTTGACTACGTCCTTCGCTTTTGTCTTCTCTCTGATTAACTTTATCCCTTAGTTTCATTCCCATATAGCTTCTTTCTACAGCTCTTTGACAACTCTTAACCTTTGTAGTGATTCTTTTGTTAATGACTGTTTTGTTTATGGTTAGCACGCATATGTAAGGCAAGGCATTAGGCATGTTTCCATAGCTTTTGTTTTTATTTTGGCGGGCAGATTGCTTTTAAATATTTCCTTCATGGATCAATATTTATTCCAGGTGGTATTCTGCGTAAATATATGTAGTCGTTAACCCATTCAAGGTTATATATAGTTGCCTTTTCTCTATTTGTCATAACTTTAGTTCACTTCGAGTCCCACTGTCTTGCTTTGTTCATTCAGCGTTTGTAGCATTTATTGTAGCTCATCGGGGTCTTCAGATATTAGTACCAGGTCATCTGCAAATCTAAGGTGTGATTAATACTGTCCATGTAGTTTGAGACCCATTCTAGGCCAGTCTAGTGATCTGAATATTTGTTCTAAGACTGCTATAAAGATCTTGGGTGATAGTGGGTCACCCTGTCTTACACCACGTTTTATATTAAAGACTGGACCGGGAGATACCTATCGCTCTTCATACATTTCTATGTCGCTTATGCTTCGCAAAAATGCTGTTAATACTGTTCAATATTGATGGAATTTTTGGACTTGAGAATGCTCTTCAACATAGAGTAAATTGCCCATAGAAAAGACGGTTTGTATTTTTTGGCGATTTCCCCAAAGTAAGTAAATAGGACATTCTCTGAAAACAAACCCATTTTCTTCTTATTTCTCCAGGTAATAAAACTGGAGTATGCGGTTAAGTACCTATTTGATTTTAGGCTTCGGTGGTAGCAGGTTGAAATTTATTTCTCCTCACAATATCTGGCGGTGTCGCATTTATGTTAAACTCATCTGACTACAAAGACATTTTCTATTTTTTTTTGTTAGTCCTAAATAAAGTAACTCACCAACATCAAAATGGAAGGAACATATACAATATTATGAATAGTATTAGTTGCTAGTGTCGTTGAAAGTTCACAATATTTAAAATGGCCTAAATATATATTGTATATATTGTAGTTTTTATTTTTGACAATCGGTTCCGAAGAAAATATTGCACTATAATTGCTCGCTTGACACGTAGTTCATATCTTAAACTACAGATAGCACTTTTGTACATACTTGAGCAAATAGATAAAACAGTAAGTAATGAAAGTAATGTAAAAATAAACGTCTACTTCCTGTTTTATCGTACAAGTAGAACGCGCGAGGTGCGTTCAATGACATAATAAATCATATTGCTAGTGGGGTTTTATAAACTCACGCTTTGCCTTTAGAAAAGAAAAAATTACAAAGGAAAGCACTCACTTTATCAGCACGTTATGACACTGTTTAGGAGTAAGTGTAATAAAAAATACTTAACGCAATATTCAAGGCGATAATTGCAATAATCGTCAAAGCGCCATAATAATAATTCACTAAGAATCTAGTCGTAGTGACGTCACTACTACAATACATTTTATTATTTAGTACTTTTGGCTTGTTTAAAAAGATACTAAGCATATAACATGTATATATAACCCAAAAGTATTTTTCGTAGGTTTTTTTACTTCTAATGGTATCTTTTATAATATTACATGCCAACGTTTTTAAAAAAGTCAAGTATACGTATAGTATACATTATATATTTATTAGTGTGTAAAATATATATAAGTATATTTAGTACCTATTTTTATTCAATTATTTTACTACACAATTTTTTTTATTCAAGTTTAGTTTTTCACAGCCACTTTTGAATCGTCAAAATTATTCAATGCTCTGGTTGTCGTTTCTGTAACAATACAATTAAACTGACAACGGAGCTACGACAAAAGGGTTATTATCCTACAAAAGAACTTTTAATCTTCTTACAGTACCGTACATCATGCCTATTTTGTATTCACATATGTACATGACTGTTGTGCGCAGACAAAATCATGACTGTTATATAAGCCACACAACGCATAGAGAATATAAATGTGTCTTCATAAAGAGAGTCTTCAATGAATATGTATAGCTTTAGTATACTTTAGTAAACTTTCGGCCGAGAAATGTTTGTCAGCCGCGCTGCTTTACATTTAGGCGAGAGAAATGGCTTGTGTTAAACGTCCCTTAAGAACTTTTGCTAACAAGAAATAATTTATGAGATAGCTTTGAGACCCATATTAATTACCTTCTTAATCCAAATGAGTAGAAAATTCTTTTTGAAATGAAAAATAAATACAGGTAGAGGCAAAGTTTGTTAACTTTATTTAGCTGTGCATAATTAAGTTTTATAATGAGGGGCGTAGGTTCGATTCCCGCACAAAACAAACTTTTGTGTGATGAACATTTGCGTTTGTCTTGAGTATCGGTGTTTTCTATGAATATCATGTATGTTTTTACATAAAATAGTAGATTGTATCACAAGGGATCGAAATAATATTTTTACGGCAAAGGGCGCTATTTTAAATCCGGAGCGCAGCGAGGACGGCCCACGAGTGATACTATCTCCCTTTTATCACCTTCTATGAGAAAAGAGATAAGTGTAACTTATAAATAAGAATAGTCCATTTATTTATTTTGTTAACACTACTTGAGGAATACGTTCTATTTTTTTATAAAAGTATCATCATAAATATGAATATGAGCTTTAATTGAAATTGTTTGGAAAACTAATAGTGATATTCTTTTTATTCTTATTTCATAAAATATATATAAGTGTCACATAATTTTTAGTACAATATATAACTTATATATAATATTTCTATATAAAACAATCAAATCTATATGAAATTAATCTAATAAACCGTTGCCAGTTGGCATCGTTTTCAAAATGCTGGCCGCATGCCGTGTTGTATTGCAATGCAAATACTTTGTGCAAGGTAAAGGCCAATAAAATAAATAATATAAAAAAAAATCAAGTTAACAATTACAAATGCGGAATACATTTTACGCGGTTTTTACTTTTGCACAAACTTTTTTTTATTTGGTCCGTGTGGCTAGCTAGTTTTATTACACAGCTAGTTACTTGTTCTTATACAATGTTCTTAATCGATCTCTATATAATCCACATTTCATATTGAAATCACTTTGCGTCCCTAGGGATTATTTTTGAATAAATGTGATAAAAAAGTATATTAAAAATTTGTATCTATTTATTTATTTATTTAAACACTTTATTGCAATAAAAAACATTAGGTGGACTTAATGCCTCAGGCATTATCTACCGAGCGACCTTAGGGTCATGCAGAAAGCTTAAGGTTGTTGTTTATGTAGGAACGATTAATATCTATTAACATAGGGTTTGAATACGTAAATTAAATAAAGACATAGATACATATATGTAAATATATATTTAAATAAATATTAATACACATAAATAAATATATATAAATACGTATTTAAATAGGTACATAAATAATTATAGGTTCTACATATGATTCATTAAAAGATATTGATTAAGGTGAGCCTAAATAGTTTTTGTATAGCGAATGCTTAAACCTATTTCGGGAAGGCGTTTTCTTTATATTATTAGAAAGCGCGTTCCAGAGTAGTGCTGGCTGAATGGTAAAAAAATTGACCATAAAACTAGTACGATGAGAAGATAAACGTAGCAGCATGTTAGAGGAGGAACGAAACTCTCTGTCATGAGAACAGTGAAGATATTGAAACATTTTCTTTAAATAGGGAGGAGAATGAGAAATATTTAAAGTCGAATAAAGAAAAACATAGAATCCTAATTTATCTGCGTTCACGGATAGGTAGCTAGTTAAGCTGAGTACGGTATTGGGAAATGTGGTCGAATTTTCATAAGTTGAAAATAAAACTTATACAAAAATTTAGGAGACGATCAAGTTTATTGAGATGATTTTGGGTCAGATCCAAATAACAAACATCAGCATAATCAATTATGGGAATGATTAGAGTTTGTACTAGCAAGATTTTAGTTTTAGATGGTAGAAAATGTTTTAATCGATAAAGCGTTGAAAACTTTTCGACTAACATCTGCGATTTGATTATTCCAACTAAAAGTATTGTCTATATATAGACCCAGATCTTTTACGCTAGAGGTTAAGGGTAATGTTGTGTTTTCATAGTATATCTGTAAAAAATTACTTAAGTCAAACCTACTGAGTAACCTTGAGCTACATACGATAATAGCTTGGCATTTGAACGGGTTCACAGTCACTCCAAATCTGCGTGACCAATCGGAAATGTAACCAAGGTTTAAATTAACTTTATCAATGGCTTCTGAAATGTTATCAATATCAGTGCTTGTGTAAAGTTACAAGTCATCGGCATAAAGATGGTAAGAACAGCTGAAAAGCGGGGAAAGGATTGCTCCTTGGGGAACTCCAGCAGACAGTTTGCGCCATTTAGAGGAATATTACTCCCTCGCAGCCTAGTTGGTAGTGAGACCAACTGCTGCGCAAAGGGTGTGGGTTCGATTCCCGCATCGGACAAACATTTATATGATAAAAAATATTTGTGTTTGTCTTGAGTCTGGGTGTACTTATGTATAATATGTAACAAAAAAAAGTAATATATATGTATCTGTATCCGTAGCTTACTTTGGGGCCAGACGGCGCTGTGTGTAATGTCCAAACATATTTATTATTATTATATTGATCTATGCGAACAGACTGTTGGCGGCCATGAAGATAGGATGAAAACCAGTTTAAAGCATTAGGACAAATATTAAGGTTAGTTAGAATATACAAAATTATATCATAATCTACGATGTTGAAAGCGTTTGTGAAGTCAACTAGTACTAACACAGTAGTAACCTTTGTGTCTTCCATTGCCAGTCTAATACCTTCTGTGACCTTAAGGAGAGCTGAGCTAGTGCTATGGCCAGGGCGAAAACGAGATTAAAATTGACTTAAAAGGTTAAAGTTGAAGATAAAACTGGAAAACTGTCGATTTACGCACGCCTCCAAATAAAATTACTCCACTTCGATAAAAATGGCAAAATAGAAATTGGCCGATTAGGGATTTTAGGCAGGGAAATTACATAAGCTTGTTGCCAAATAGAAGGAAATTTACCAGTAAATAGTAAAAATTAATAATGTGGGTAATAATAGGCGCAAGAAACTCCAGTGTTGTAATGATCATAAAACGAGTATCCATTATCTGGCATAAGAAAAGGTTTTGCTTAGTTTGGGACCGAATGGCGCTGGTGTAATGTTAATAACTATTTGTTTATTATATTATTTATTTTCTTAATCCGTACCAATTTTATGAAGGCGAAAGTGCGTTTGTTTTTTTCTTTGTATGTCCTTTCTTCGCGACTGAGCAATAAAGAACTTATTATTTTCTAACAGTACCGTACACCATGCCTATTTTGTATTCACATATGTACATGACTGTTGTGCGCAGACAAAATCATGACTGATATATAAGCCACACAACGCATAGAGAATATAAATGTGTCTTCATAAAGAGAGTCTTCAATGAATATGTATAGCTTCAGTATACTTTAGTAAACTTTCGGCCGAGAAATGTTTGCCAGCTGCGCTGCTTTACATTTAGGCGAGAGAAATAGCTTGTGTTAAATGTCCCTTAAGAACTTTTGCTAACAAGAAATAATTTATGAGATAGCTTTGAGACCCATATTAATTACCTTCTTAATCCAAATGAGTAGAAAAATGAAAAATAAATACAGGTAGAGGCAAAGTTTGTAGACTTTATTTAGCTGCGCATAATAAAGTTTTATAATGAGGGGCGTAGGTTCGATTACCGCACAAACCAAACTTTTGAGTGATGAAAATTTGCGTTTGTCTTGTGTCTAAGTGTTCTCTATAACAACATGTATGTATTTACAAAAAAATAGTTAAAAAAATACAATTATCACAAGGGATGAAAATAATATTTTTACGGCAAAGGGCGGCGCACGAGGTTAAATAATTTTGCGACCGAGTGATGCACTCTACTTTTTATCACTATGAGAAAAGAGATACCTAAGTGTAACTTATAAATAGGAAAAGTCCATTTACTTATTTTATTACCACTACTTGAGGTAAATGCAATATTTTCTTATAAAAGTATCATCATAAATATGAATTTCAGCTTCAATTGAAATTGTTTGGAAAACTAATAGTGATATTCTCTTCATTCTTATTTCCTATAATAAATATAAGTGTCACATAATTTTTTGTTCAATATAGAACTTATATGTAAAATTACTATCTAAAACAATGAAAACTATATAAAATTAATCTAAAAACCGTTGCCACGTGTCATCGTTACCAAAATGCAGGCCGCGTTGTATTGCAATTCAAATTCTTTGTGCATGGTTAAGGCCAATTAAATGAATAAAAAAAGGTAATTTGAGTTAACAATTAAAAAGGCGGAATTCATTTAACGCGGTTTTTACTTTTCACAAACTTTTTTTGGTCCACGCGGCTAGTTACTTGTTCATACGATGTTCTTAATCGATCTCTATATGATTCATATTCCAAATAGAAATCACTTTGCGGCCCTAGGGATTATAGGGATTTGTATCCATTATCTGGTATAAAAAAAGGTTTTGCTTAGTTTGACCAGATGGCACTGGTGTAATGCTAAAAACTATTTGTTTATTATTTATTTACTTAATCCGTACCAATATTCATGAATGCGAAAGTGTGTTTTTTTTATTTGTTTGTGTGTCCTAATTCGCAACTGAGCATCTAATTAGGCTGAAAATTGTACAAGGATATTAAAAAAGACACAGAGAGGCACAGGCTGGTTTTTAATTCAAAAAATTTAAAAGTGCCCGCAGAAAAATACCTACAACCAAATTCTACGTCGATGAATTACAGCTACAACTAAACTTTCTTAATATGGTCAAGGTAGACCGCAGGAATCCCACGTGGATAACCTTCTGAACCTCTAGGATTCAAAACTAGTAATAGCGATTCTAAACTGCATATTTAATAAAGGTTAACAACCAGTTACGTCTTGACGTAGATTTTAACTTTCTGTAGATTCTTAAAGTACTTTATACAATGTGTGTACCTATATTATATACATGGTTTATTATAAACCTTAAAGATATACTTATATCTTTACGGTTTTTATCCCCACAAGGAGGTAATCGGTGGCTGGACACACACCTCGTTTCTCCAACCACCTTAGTCCTATGTGACAGGTGATGAGCCATGTATCTGGACTAAGGTATATTAATAATTTATGTCCCATACGTCACTAATTACCCGCTTTAAAGAAACTGGGAACTCCCCTCCTGGCGCTGATTCAACTTCGGGTTCGAGGCCCACGCTGGTCGACAACCCAAGCCGAGGCTCCCCCAGCGGGGAGCCCTGGAGCGTTGGGCGCTATATGGGCTGAGACTCCTACAGAGTTTCGCCCCAAAAGCCCGGTGGAGCAGTAATGGCTGCATCAGCCAAGCGGCAGTAGTCATTCAGAAAAAAAAGATTTAAAGTAGTAAGCGGTAAAATAAAAGACCAGGGACAAAATAATACACTCCATTGCCAGTTCCTGAAGAACTATAAGAAGTTAGTTAGCATTGGGGTAAATCCATAAAAACCCCATATTTTACACTTTATTTTTTCCTGACGCTTTACTTACGTACCAACAGAAAGTAAAAGCGAAATGCAAATTACTTAATTATACAGCCCCGTAGCCGCCGCGGGTACCCAGGACTATCGCTGCCGCGTGGTTGACAGAGACGACAAAGATTTGTAGCAACTCGATTCGTTACAACAGATTTTATGTGAAAGATTTTAAAAAAGAATTTGCGCTTGCAAATAAATTTATTCAAATTAAATTAATTATTCAGCCAGTAAGCCCGACGCTTCCACACATTTTTTTATTTATTTTTACTCTTTCTTTAGAGCTTTGCGCGCACAAAACAAAAATTGAGACGGAAATTTCACACAAATGTAACACAACAAGTTTGTTTAAATTTTTCGAAATTCCAATTCGCAATTTTTGACGTCATGCAATGAGTTCATCAAGACATGAAACTGGATATAGTTCGAGCTTAACTATAAAATTGGCATTGTTACAAAATCGTTTTTTTTATTCAATGTAAGAATCCTAAGCCGATAACGAAATTCACAAAGTCACAAAAATGCAAACAGTTGTTCTATGGGTACGGCGATTCAAAGAGGACGTGGTCCTTGCTCCACCGTCATAGAACAGGTAGGCCATACTCATAGACACACATAGGTGAGGGAGTATGACCAAAATAAATTCGTGCCGACTAACCACGACGCCGCCGGTTTATTTGACACAAGAGTGAATGCCGTTCGTCGTGTTGTTCATAGTGAAGGTCTGCATTATCGTAGGTTTTCTGTCAATCCCTTAATAACGGAAGATTATAAAAGAGCAAAGTTAGCGTTCTGTTTGGAGCACTTAAACTTCGATTGGAGGAATGTCATCTTTACTGATTAAAAGATTTTTAAATCCAGCCATCATGGACGTCTAAGTTTGTGTCTTCGAAATAATGCGCGATATAAAAGTGCTCAGATAGTGCCCAACATGGAGTCCGGTCGTATAACAATGAACATGTGAGGGTGGATGAGTGCGGCTGACTCGGGAGACCTTATCAAATTACCCATTCGAGCAAATAGTGCTAATTATCAAGGGCGTAGCCAGGTACGGGCAGGTAATGTGTTCGCGAACGTACTAAAATCAACTGCCCCCACGCTACGTGCATTCGCAGGGCGCGCGTTGGTTCCTGCCTAATGTCGGCGTTTTTCGACGAACACTTTGAGTGCGCGCAGTGTAACCTTATCTATAAAACTTCTCATATTGTACCTAATATCTGTTTGAAACAATCGAATGAATAAATAAAAAATAAAAAATAAAAAATAAAAACTGGACGGCTGATTCGTGGCGGACCTACTTAGTGCCCGCGCTATTTGAATTGACGATTGTAAAAATGAATGGAGATAACGACTCACTTCGACTAGTCTTCGAAAAAAAATCGTCTCACGCTTGACATTTTCAAGTAACCTATGTCCTTCCCATGGACTCAAACTATCTCCATGTCAAATTTTTCTGCCGTTCTACCCCCTCTAAATTCGATTATCGGTGTAGGATTTTAGCGGCAATTATAGAAAAAAAAATCGTCCAAGTGCGAGTCAAGCTCGCGCAGGAAGGGTCCCGTACCATAACCTATAAAAATAAAATGTTTTTTTTTTATTTTATATTTGAGTTGATTGAATGAAAGGTAAATTGCGGTTGACGATTAATGACGTATTAAAAAAAACTACTTACTAGATCTCGTTCAAACCAATTTTCCGTGGAAGTTTGCATGATAATGTATATCATATATATTTTTTAGTTTTATCATTCTCTTATTTTAGAAGTTACAGGGGGGGGGGGGGCACATTTTACCACTTTGGAAGTGGCTCTCGCGCTAACTTTTCAGCTTAGAAAAAAATGATATGAGAAACCTCAATATGGGTTTGTGCAAAAAAAATTTTTTGAGTTTCAGTAAGTATGGGGAACCCCCAAAATTTATTGTTTTTTTCTATTTTTGTGTGAAAATCTTAATGCGGTTCACAGAATACATCTACTTATCAAGTTTCAACAGTATAATTCTTATAGTTTCGGAAAAAAGTGGCTGTGACGTACGGACGGACAGACAGACAGACATGACGAATCAATAAGGGTTCCGTTTTTTGACATTTGGCTACGGAACCCTAAAAACGTGTTGCACTCCGGGAGTGCCGGCAGAAGTGAAAATATACTAGCTATTTACTTCCCATTACTTCGTATACATATTTATTTATTATAAATAAAACACAACTTACGACTCATACGTCATATTTAATTGCAGGGAACCAATGTCCTTTACACACGATTCGCGCTTAACATTCAAATATGTTACAAGACAACTCATACGTCATATTTAATTGTACAGAACCAATGCTATTAACGCACAATTCGCGCTTAGCACTCAAATATGTCACAAGACATGTCTGGACCCATTGTATATTTTTGAGCAATATCCTACCTATATTTCTCAATAATGTAATAAGCTATATTAAACGTAATATATTACTATGCCACTACTACTATGAACTGGCTCTCTATCCTATCACACGTCTCTAACTCCTCTTTCAAGTAGCCTATGTCAGCAAAATAGTCAGACAGCATTTATGATATAAGTATGGACTACTTGTCCCAGAAAGAGCAGGTAAGAGCTCTGCAGTATGGAAGACGTAAAAACGTGACGAAGCTTCCTAAATCCTGCCCAACCTAAATGGACCCTCCTTATCGGCTTCTTATTCGAAATGATTTTTACCCAACTGCGCTATAATATCATCGCCAGAAAATTGTAGATGTGATATTTACTCGCTGTTTACATTTACTTATGCCTTGTCCTTTCCAGTTATCAAGACTTAAAGACATCAGTGCGATTGTAAACAGTTTCGAGGACATGATATCCCCCGTTTCACTCCTTTTTGTAGCTGAATAGGTCATGTTTGATTTTTTTGTAGAATTGATTTCATTGTCGTATCACACAAACATCTCAAACACCTAGACGTATTCTCAGTCAAAATTCTCATAGGCTACAGAGGTTTGACACATGGGCTGATGTCCGAGGACGTCTTCTGTATAACTGCCGCACTATTTGAATGTGATGTGTAATGTGATGAAAAATAGGTTGAAAATGCCATGTATCAAAATCAAGAGCAGTAGTAGTTCCACGCCAATGGATTTACCATATGAATAATAATGAAGGAAAAAAAAAATGGCGTATGAAAACAACATTTTATTCCTAGTCTGCCCCCCTCTAGCCCAAAAGCTGGCAACGCCCTTGCTAATTATGTAGAAATTCTGGAAGAGACCATGTTATCCACCGTTCGAAGTGTGAACTGGATTACACGGAAGGAAGAATTGCCGTTAATAACGTTTGTGCAAGATAATAGATAATGTCCAATACACCGTCCGCGTAGTGTGCGAGAGTGGTTTCGCTAAATCCCATTGAAAATTTATGAGCTGTCATTGTCCAACATTAGAATAATCAAAATGAGCGAACACTAGAAGCATTAGAGGATCATTGTATAAAAATATGGTACAGTATTCGTGGTTTAAATCTCTGCAAAAATCTGATAGATTCAATCTGTTCCCGCATGCAAGTTGTTATCCAACAGGATGGGGGTCACACCGAATATTGACATAGTTGAGACCGTGTTAATATGCGTAACCAATTACTTCAGTATTTAAAACAACATTAAAAACTTATTTTTGCTTTTTAACGTTTCTGAACCATTTATTTTATGATAGTAAAATATTATCTTATTTATAACTTACGGTCAAACAAAACACACTATTCTTAGTTCTCGAACTTTAAATTATTGATGAGTAATCAAAGCCAAAGAATTGACAAAACTACAAAACGCAATGACGCCGCCTATTTTGATCTTTATAATAACCCGGTATCTATTTTAAAATTATGGTTATATTTAACACAACTGATTTTTTTATTGTAGTTGAAGCTTCAATCTTCTTTTCGATTTCGAAAATGAATACTTAAGCTGCGACCTCAATAATAAGTTAGGTAGTTGTTTTATTGTTACAACCGTAATATTGTTAACAGAGTTACTAGTTAAACTAAATTAAATATTATATAATAAATAAAAAAAACATTTTTTCAAAACAAAAGTTGTTTCATTTCTGGTTACAGATACTCACTTTTTAAAGAAGACATTCATTTGTGATATGAAACCATCGATATGAAAAAACAATAGATATGTCCAAAAAGCACCGGCAGGCTAGCCGCCCATAGTCTAATTTTTAGACTATGTTGAGTAGCGCATCGATTTGACGCAACAAACACAAGGTCACCCTCGGCGAGTGAACATCTAAAGATATTTTGTTTGTTTTATTTGAATAATGTCGTATTGTGCTGTAAAAAGTTGTAAAAACTATAAAAAAAAGGTAAATAAGAGTTCCAGCGACGTAACTTATCACACTTTAGTATTATTTTTTCATAAATAACCGATTTAATTTAATTTATAATAAATTACTTTAATAGAGGTGCACTATTTTTATCGAAATCATGTTAGTCATCACTGTAATCTTGTTCATAAAAAGTGTTATTTTTTCAATTTCATGGCATAATTTTAAACCTTTCTTTTTATTTGTGATAAAAAGAATAAATTACACTTGAACTATGACTGTTTTTCAAGATTATTAGGATATTGTTTCATAAATTCACAACGAAAATAAATCGAAGGCAATAAAGTACCTCACCTCTATTTGAGTGGAAATTGTTGTGGAGTCTTTATTTCGAAAAATTATTGACCTAAGCTAAACCGTATTACAATGACATAAAGAATAAATTAAATATGTGATGCGCCATCTACCCGTGAGTAGCTAAACTAATATCTATATCGCTTAGCGAAATAGCTTAATTTGCTTAGTGTTGTACGCATGAGATAAAGATATCGATGTTTTTTACCCGTTGTGGTCAATTTACACCTGTGGAAATGAAGTGAATTGATGCTTGTAGTCAATGGAATGTTTTAGGGTTGCGTTCAAATTTCAAAAGCGTTGGAATAATTGAATTATTTTTAAAAAGTTAAATAATTCTGTCAACCTGTGGGTACAATCAGTTAAATGAAGATTTAATTATACATTTTAACGCGCTTATTTAATGCAAAATACATCTAAAAATACTGCTTTTCATCCGACTAATATTTTAATGCGAAAGTTTGGATGTTTGTTACTCAATCACGCGTCAACCACTGGACGGAGCGGGATGAAACTTGGCACACATTTAGGTTTAGTCCTGAAATAGAAAGAAAATAGGCTATTTTTGTATCCCGGAAAATTCAAAAGTTCCCCACTTTTCACAAATTCCACTTGTACGAACTACAGCTTTACAACTTTCATAGTACCATCAAGGAGTTTCCGTAAAAATTTCCCGCCGATAACTAGTTAATTTAGGGCGGGTGGAGCCGCTGGGCAAAATCTAGTCAGTAAAAAACTGTTGTATAATATTGTGTCAAAGTACATATAGTTTAAGAGAATTTGTCTAGCCCCAAGCTTTCCTGTGATTTATAGAAGTGTTTCGTTGTTTTATTTAATATACAGAATGATAGACTTGGATAATGTTTTTATTTCGCTTATTTGTTAAGCTTTATGTTATGTGATCGTTAACTTTTGCATTCTTTTGCGAGACTTCTTAACGTCTGGAAAATAATACAACGAGTAGTGTATGTGGAGTAAAACCTATAACTAGCTTTTGCCTGCTGCTCTGACTGCACTAAATTTGGTTATCAGTGTTAAATTTCTACGGAAACTTCTTGTTTTTAGAAAGAAAGTTTGCAATAGCAAGCTACAGCTGAAGCTATAATTCGTCCGCGTGTAATGTAGTTATAGTTATTTCTACGGGTACTTTGGACTCTCGGTATTTTATACTATTTTTGGGCCAAATTTTAGGTTTATATGATGCTCCAGGGCGTTGTAAAGGAAGAACAAACAAACTTTTACATTTATTTTATAATAGTATAGTAAGTATAGATTACTTTTCAAATTTCAAATCATATTATTAAATTAAATTAAATTAAAACTCATATTATTTATTATTTTTATGATAAAACTTTTAGCGTTCATCTATATATTTTCATGCCATGAATCAAATTCTATAAAACAAGCCGAGGGTAAAGTTTAAATTTTGAACTAATTTAGCCGTCTTAACGTAATGCGTGTTCATACAAAGTTAAGTTAAAGAATAAAGGTACAAGTAAGGTAAGGTAAAGTATATCTATATTCCAACTATGTACTATCTAAATCACAATATTATTTGCTGTTTTATATGTCCACTGCTAATTAGAATTAAATTATTTAGGTTCATTCATAATTTAAGTATATTTCATTAAATTAGACTTTTAAAAAGCCTAAAATCGCCAGTTTAATTAACGATTTTATAGATTCAGAATGATTTTACTACCGATAGTATAAAAATATGTGTTGATAGTTAGTTAGGACTTTGAATTTTCCAAAGATATTTTTGATCATCAAGCATCATAGTAATCTATCGATAATTTTATTCATATCGCTACAGGAACAACACTGGGTCTAATGTAAAGTTAAAGTACTCCTACTCATCACAAGATGTCACTAGTGTCAACGTGTAAGCCTTATGTAATGAACATAAGGTTTAAATTGGAAAAAAAAATGTGACTTTCTTGCCCCACTTCACCTACTCCACCCCCCCTATCAACGGCTACGCCGGTTTCCGAACCACAGTGTCATGTTACCATATCTATTGTTTTTTCATATCGATGTATGAAACACGTAATAATACAATAAAAACAAAACAAAACTATAACAAAAAATTATAAACAGAGTCCATCAATTCGAACGTCGGTCACTAGACACACTATTGAGACCCGGGGCCCCGACATATTGAGCTAGCGATCCATGTAGTAAATGGTCGAAATATCGATTGTGTAGCAAACGTTAATCTCACTAGTTACGTTAACCACGTCATCTAGTTTCGTTTTGTGAACGTGAACTTACTTAAGTTCACATGGAGTTCACACGATAATAGAACTTGAGGTATCCCTGCAATTTTGCAGCTGAGTGTACAATGGGTACCAGACAACAAGATTCAAATAAACAAATAATACAACAAAGGTACTTATACCGCGTGTAACAAAATAGAGGTACTAAGAGGTACATCCCTAGTAAGTGTTATGAGTATGAAAGCATTTAATATAAGGCTAAAGATTAAAATTTCAAATTCTAATAATATACAAAAAATATTTTTTTCAAGCAAAAAAGGTACCTGCCGTTGGTTCTTGTTCCCCAAAAGAGTAAAAGACGTTTGTATTACATTTTGTAATGATACCCATATTCCTAATACATACTTTTGAGGCTTTCTGGTCATATTGGTGATAAGTTGTAAACCTTCTTATAGTTGATGAGATGAATTATTGATCATGCCAGCGACTCCACCCGCCTTAAATTCGGTTATAGGCGTGGAATTCCTACGTCAACTTAATCATTATACTAAAAAAGTTTGCTATAGCAAGCAATAGTTACGGGGGCCTGAAAAGGAGGCTCCCTTAAAAAACTTTCACCGGGGGTGTTCAGCACCCCTGAGCTTCTGCCCGGGTCATGGTGGGAGGTAAATTCCCCTCCCCCGACACCCGCACCTCAACACCCATAGGCTGAAAGAGAAGATACCCACGAAAAATAGCTGTACCTAGCTATAGCTTGTTCAAGCTCGGTATAGTTATTTTTGCGGGAACTTTTAAATTTCGAGATAAAAACTATCGTATTTCCTTACCCGAGACCCAAACTATCTCCGTACCATTCATCTAAATCAGTGGTCGTCAAACTACGGCTTTAAATAACCTAGTTTATATTTTTAACTGACTGTTATTTTATTTATTATCCTTGTACCTTTAATATCCTTAATACCCGTAAGAAATCCTAACAAGTACATAAATGTAAACGTTTGTTTGTTTTTGACACCCAACCTGATTTTTGGCATAAACATAGAGGGGCGTAGAATAAGATAGGATACTTCTATCCTGATAAAGATTTTTTAAGGGAATGTTCTTTCCGCAGATATTCCACTAATTCATCGCTACTTAATGATATTTAATAAGTTTATGCTAGCTTTGACTCGCAAATACCGTGAAATACTTAAGATATTTTTTACTCCGACCGACAAATCGTAGGAGCTGTCAGAGAACAAATTTTCACAGTGCACTTTTTCTTTACCTCGTAAAGGAGCACCTTATTAATTTTATTTTTGGCAATAGCTATAGGTACTGTAACATATCGTTTTATGTTACTTTGAAAATAGACATGAAAGTAAATATGGTGAACTGAATTTATGTGCAATACTTAGAAAATTGAGTTATTTTCTTAAGTGAATAGGTGCTTACATTTGTGTTGTGCTTACACAGTTAATTTCGTCTACGATGACAGGAATCTTTTAACAAGTAAAAAAAAAAAACTGTGAGAAAAATAATTAATCTTTAAAAGGATCAACTAAAATTTGGTAACTTTAACTATAGAAAGTCACGTACTCGAACTGTATTTAGTTTTTATCTCTAAAAGATATACAAATACGGTGTAGTTTCAGTTTGGCATATAATTTGTACAATCAAACAATACAGATTAGGATGTTGAATAACCAGTTTTATTAGATCCATGGACCGCGTGAATGCATAGAAAAGGGCCCCAGAGCCGATAGCTGGTATAGAGGATTTTTTTTTCGAGGAAGCGTTTGCGGGAACGAAGTTGCGGGAGTCTGCGAGAGAGTTCTCTAGAATACAGTCGTGGAGTTTAATTTTTTTTATACAATACAGTCACCTAGCAGGAGTGTTGGCGATTGATCGTGATAATTGAATTTATACAAAGGAGTCAGCCAAAGAGTGCATTAGAGTGTAGTCGTGGTGTAGTCAACGAGAAACAGTGCTTTTAGTTACAAGTGGTATATCAATTTACTTTTAATTTAGCATTTTACTCAATTTAATTTAATTAATTTAAAATTTAACTTAACAATTGTGCACTTTAACAAGTAAAATCTTGATGGTTGGAGCTCTTCATACAATTGGTAAACAGTATAATTTTTTTTTAATTGTTATCATATATTTCTTCTTTTAACTTTTAGATTTTTATTTAATTCACTAATTTCTTCGAATAACTTAGTTTAATAGGATGTATGTATTAAAGACAAATGCATGTTTTATTGATGACTAAAGTGGAAAATATGTATGTCTAAAGGAACGACGGGTCTAATTAATAAACACTACACATATATATATATACACACCGGCACAATTAGCGAAACACAAAAAAAGGATTTGAACGAATGGCAGCAGGTTATCTTTACTGATGAGTGCAGAGTTCTTTTATAACAGATCGATGGGAGACAGCGAATATGGAGACGCAAAGGAGAACGCCACATACAGTCTAATTTTGAACACACAGTGGCTTATGGTGGCGGCTCGATTATGGTTTGGGGAGGGATATGTTTGGGAGCTCGCACGGAGTTAGTGATAGTCACAGGAGGGACCATGACAGCAGATCGATACATCAGAGACATTTTAGAAGAACATGTTGTACCATTTGCCCCATTTATTGGTGACGACTTTATTCTAAAGCAAGATAATACTCGTGCTCATATTGCACAATCGGTACAGGCATATCTGAGCCACGTAGGTATACCGGTGATGCAGTGGCCAGCAAATTCCCCCTATATGAATCCGATAGAGCATGTCTGGGACTTGCTAAAAAGAAGGGTTAAATCCAGAATGCCACCCCCCAACAATCTGAATGAACTTGGAAACGCATTACTTAAGGAGTGGGAGCGGTTGCCTCAAGAAATCATCGATAACATAATCTGTAGCATGCCCACCACCACCACCGTAGTCAGAGCAAGAGGGGGAAACACTCGTTATTAATTTTGCTTTAATTTTATTGTTAAATCATTTAATGCTTACTTTTTTTTTATTTTTTGTGATGGTTCATAATCATCTAAAAATTTCACTTATTTCAAATTTCTTTATTTTTCAATAAAAAATAACGAAGACTTTTCAAAGTCGTTGTAAAAGATGTTAATCAATTTGTTATTTTGTGTCTAATTACATTTTCGTCAAATATATGCGTTATTATCGCATAGTCTCACTTTTTTTTCTGTTCCGCTTATTGTATATATATATATATATATATATATATATATAGCTAATATATTCATTCAGATGCTGATGTAACATGAGACGAGAGGTAGTCCTCTTTCGACTTCCTGCATTTTGTCTGTATTTTTCTCTTATTTCTCAACTGGTTTTATAAATTAGGAGCTTTAGGCCTGAAACGAATCTTAAAGTTTCAGGTAGGGTTTATTTCCTTTTGATACAGCTAGAGAAGTGAATTTGACAGCAATTTGGCAATTTGAGTGACAGCAAACATCAGACAACGACTGCAATATTTTTGATTTATCAATTAGTTGGAGTAGAGGGCGAGCTTTTGAAATCGAATTTATTTACAAAAGTGTTTTGTGATTGATTGAATGTGTGTAAAATTGTTATGTTATTTTGTTTGATGTGTATTGTTTCAACTAGGTGATTACAACCACTTGAGCATTTAATTTGAAGCTTCATTAAGTGATTTTCTAACGAAATGTTTGAAAAGCTTAATACTACATGAAAATATTCAAGAACTAAATTATCCTGTCAAGAGCTCAACAACTATATAAAAATGTGTTTATTAGTAAATACATTATCGCCGAGAGACCATAAAATCTATAGGTATTTTTATACCTAACTATTCTTCAAAGTCGTGACTTTTAAATTTAGTCAAATCACCGAATTTCATGAAGTAACGGATAGAGATCAATCCGTATAATTAATACCACCTTAGAAACACATCAAATTAAATAATTTTAACAATGAGTGAATACAATTCTCTTGAATACAAGTTTATTTTCACAACTAATTACTTCTAGAGTTGAGGGGAAATTTTAATATCTCAGATTAACTTTTAAAAATATTTTTTTTTGATTACATAGATTTAGGGACTCAAACCACCCCTAGTATCTGTCGGCGTCCCCTAGGGAACTAGGTAGAGCAGGGGCGGAACTTATTTCTAATAGAGTATATTAGAAATTACTTCACAACATAGCTTCATCACCTAACTATGCTCAGCGTCATTTTCGAGTTTATAGCTTTGGGAAATGATGTATGACGGTTCTGGGAGACTCTTGGAGGAAGCCTTTGACCTCGTTAGCGTGTTGAAATGCAGTTTATGCTAGGCGTCATATAATTGTTTCCTACGTGGCTATAGAATTGGAAATGTTCGTCACGAGCAGACGTTAGACTAGGTAAATACAAAAATTGTTTGAAATTTGCTTTCCAATATCGATATTAAGATATTCTATGGCTTAGGAGTCTAGTATGACTTAGAAGCCTAGGATGTCTGCAGACTTTAAGAGAAGTATGATTGTGTAATAGGTATTGTTTTACGGGAGATTGAACAATCTATGTCTGAGTCTCAGTGTGATACCTGCGAGATGATCTGAAAATCTGGTTAGATGGTTCGAGACTTATATTAAAGATTTCAGGAATC
This sequence comes from Apoda limacodes, assembly GCA_946406115.1. Classification (NCBI taxonomy): domain Eukaryota; kingdom Metazoa; phylum Arthropoda; class Insecta; order Lepidoptera; family Limacodidae; genus Apoda; species Apoda limacodes. The sequence continues at coordinate 21,403,833 of OX291549.1, read as the reverse complement.
ATGTTATATTAGGTTGCTTAGATATTCTTAATTTTCAGGAGGAAGATTGTATCTCTGGTTTTCTCTTATCTTATATTTGTTTAAAGTTCCAGATTTAAGTAAATATATTATATTTAATATATTTTATTGCCATAATTCTACACATACACTTATCATTATACAAGATTTTATACACATACGTTGTCAATCACACATAATCACAAAATTAAGGCGATGTATGATGTATATCAGGAGAGATGTATTGGGTATCGGAACTTCTAATGAGATTTTGAATGATAGAGAATATGTTCTAATAATTAGATTTTCTTTTCAGCCATGAACATTATATAATATATTTTCATTTATTAATTATTTTGTAAAATCTATTGTTTGAATTGCTGTCTGTAAATTTCAACGGGAATCGACAAAGGGGGGCAGACGTCATGTACCTATGTGACTGGAGATACTTCAGGACTATAATGCTGAAATTCATAAAAGCTGAGTATAATTAATTACTATTTGAACTTTTCACTTGTATGGCATTACTTTAATTCTATTCTATCACATAAATATATTGTAAGGGATTATTTATTTTAATTACGTTGATTAAATAATTAGGTCTTTTATTGTACTTAAGTAATGCCCAATTTCAGTGAAGTACTAAAATACGAGAACTAAACACAAACTCACTGAAAAAATTGATTTAGGCTATTTTGTTTTCTTATGAGAAAAGTTCAATTAATTTACTGTTTCAATCATTTATGTACTTTAATGTTAATTTATTTCAATGTGTATTAATCTAATTTTCTTTCAGCGTCCTTTTTTTTGATTATGGCCTTTAATTGGCCCATCATGACTCGCTAATAGTTAAAAATTAGTTTACCCCAAACACTCAATTTATATTTTTTGCTTTTTTTTTTCTTATTTTTACGAGTGTTTTATTTTTCTGTTACGTAGTAAATAGAGTCACTGGACAGATATGAGAGGGCAACAGATATGATTGGTCAAATTATCATAATTAATTTGGTGATTACAAAAAAGCAGAATTAATTATATCTGTTTGGAGATAAGGATAAAGGGTCCAATTAATTAAAAATGCTTCTTAACTTCTAACTTGATATTTGTAATTTTTTTTTCGTTGATTTATAATTTCATATTTTTTTTTAAATGAATTTAATTTAAAAAAAAAACTAAGATTCAAAATCTATATTATTAATTATTATGAATCCAATATATACACACTTTTAATTTCGAATTCCAGGAGCGGATAAGCGAACTCAGCGTGGTGTGAGCATGAACGACTAGCGGGAACCTACGAGCTTACTCCGGTTTTACAATGGCGAGACAGGACATAGCTAAGTTATAAACAATAGTATTTAGGATTTTTAATATTTTTTTTTACTACCAAATTATATTTTATCAAAATCAATTAAAGTCTTTCCTCTTCTTTTTCACGGGGGAGATTTTACAGTACGAAGAAGGATAAAGAATACATTTTGTCCTAACCGAAAGCTCTTACACGAGTATTTTTTTCTTCAAGTGACCGCGTAGAAGTAAAAAGTGGTTACTTTTATTTTTAAAACAAGTGATGTTAAGGCGACGACGAAGGAAATATTATTTTACATCCTAATCGAGGAAATATTGCTATATTGCTTGTCATCCTAATCAAGGAAATATCCCGTTTTTCATTTGAAAACAGTTTTCCACGCATAAAACTGCAGGGCATATTTTTCACGTCGCGCGTCTGGAGAAACAGAAGTTAAAATTATACATACTTTTTGTATCGGCTTATCAAAGAGTTTCCATAGGAATCCAACGGCAAACAAAATTTAAAAAGAATAAGCCAGTTAATAATATATTGCTAATGAATTGATAAAAAACATAGACAAGGTTCAACCCTGCGGCGTTAGGTGTTACCCCACATCGGCTCTATTGACCCTTGACCAAAAAAGTTTGACGACCACTGATCTAAATCAATTCAGCAGCTTAAGCGTAAGAGGTAACAGACAGACAGAGTTACTTTCGCATTTATAATTTAAGTATTATAGGAATTACGAGTAGGGCCCTTATTGGAAACTATCTCGAGTTATTAGGACTCTGGAATTCGAGAGAAAAATGTATGCAAGTTTATTCACGTGTTTCGAGAGGCAAGTCAGACTTCCATACATTTCTCTCGAATCCCAGAGTCCGAATAGCTTGAGACTGTTCCTAGATTAGAGAGTGAGAGTTGTATAGTTTAATTAAAACTAACACTAAAAAAAATTAAACTATATATATAAACTTATTAGGATTTATTTAGCATTTGATTAAATATGAGTTAGATGGTGGATTATTTGATTGATCAATGCAATTCAGGAATAGGAGGTTTTTTTTTCAAGATATGTTAAAGGAAAGATACGCAATTAAGTTTTGTTAAGAGTATATATTGGTATGAGGAAATGTTGTATTTAAATAGAAAACATATTAACTTTATCTTTGAATTCCCACAAAGTAAAAAATGACGCTGAAGTAGGAATATTCTGTTACTTCGGAGCGGGTAAGTCTATTCTGCGAAAATTTAATTAGAAAGTTAAAGGAACACTGGTGTTGCTCGAAGTTTTAGAAAAGCCGCATTACAGTCTTTAGAAAATGTAACTGTAGTGAAAACTTCTTAAACGGCGTTGTGCACTTTTTTGTGATGGGTAAAAATGTTTAACTCGCGTCAGGTCTCGTGACCTGATCGGAAATTCGTAAGACGTAGTGAGTGTAGGAGAGGAAGTATTCCCCTCTCTTTCTACCGTGCGGCGAAAGTTCTGAAGTGTTCAATTTTTAAAGTAATATAAATTGTAATGATTGTGAGTACGATAGCGCAATAAATGAATATTGTATTTTACCACATAAATGATAGTACTTTTATACTGATAATTAAACAATTCGTGCAAAATTATTCCCTAACAATTCCAAAATATCAAAAATGCACAACGTTAATATTCAAGTTTTCATTTCTGCCGGCACTCCCGGAGTGCAACCCGTTTTTGTTTGAAGTGAAAACTTCTTTAGCAATTTCGTGCACTTTTTTTGTGAAGGGTAAAAAATGATAAACTCGAGCAGGCTGATCGGAAATTCGTAAGACGGAAACCATAATGCCATGCCTATTATAATTTTAAAGTGAAAACTTCTTTAGCGATGTCGTGCACTTTTTTTGTGATGGGTAAAAAATGTTAAACTCTATAGGACGAATAAAAAGTAAGAGGAAATTGGGTTGATGAAAAGATGAAAGTGCGGATTACACATGTTAAAATCCAGGTTGTATTTTTTCACTTGTGCCAGCACTCCTGGAGTGCAACCAGTTTTTTTTTATACCACTAAGGTGGCAAACTAACTTACGGTACGCCTGATGGTAAGCGGTCACCGTATCGTATGGACGCTTGTAACATCAGGGGTATCACTCGCGCGTTGCCGACCATTCAAAAATCCAAAAACTTCTTTCTTGAAGAACTTTTATCTCTTATATATATTTTCATTTTGTATCTTTTTTAGTTCGTCGTTTCGGCCACATATCAATAAGCCCTCGTTTTGTATTTGGATCTAAAGAGTATTTATATTTACTTCTAGGTATTTGATACGTTTTAAAATAACTACTTCAAGAGTTTTAGTAGCAGATTTTATTTGACTGTGTTTTTATTTCTGACTTAAAGGCATAAACAGTATTGTAATAGCAGAATGAAACAAAGCTAATATAAATGTATATTGTATATGGTCTTACAAAATCTTGAGAAATAGTTAAAATTGTAAATAGACGTATAATGTGGAAATCCTTTATCCAAAAGTAATCAGACATTAGACAAGATAGCCTTCTTCATAGGATTACAGCTCCGTCTTCACAACCAAGGGTTCTAATTATTGTCGCCTTGTGCCTCTTAATTAAATCTTGAGAAATGTTTTTATAAACTTTATATTATTTGAGTCCATTTGTATCAAAATCAAGAATTCTTTATAACTTTTAATATATACAATTTATCATAAAATCGCAAAATTCAGACCTAGTTATTTATTATTAGAACATGTCTACAAAACGACATTGTCTTTGATTCGTAAATGTCAAAAATATGGTCAAATACGTTTGTATAAATAAATATTTTTGGACATTAAATAAATATGTATATATAACAAATATGCATGAAGCACGCTACTAGCTGAAGACGGTATTCTCGTAACAATGATTTTCCAACTAATAATAGTTTAACAAATTAAAACTCTACTAGGTGTAGGATAATTTCATATATCCAGTTAATTCAAACAAATCCGCAAGGAAAAACTAGTTAATATATGTATCTTTGACATGTGCTAATAAAGCATTTTAATTTTATTTCCAAAAACATGTACACATGTACATTAAAATACATAACATTAAAAAATTTTAAGACTTTATGTCCTCTAGAGGTTGCCATATTGACCTTAGTATGAAGTCGCATATTCTATAACCAGCGGACCATCAAGTCACTTCTAACTTTACCTCATTTGTCAAATGATGATGGGAACCTGGTAACCTGCTCAGAAACATTATATACCCTCCTCGTTTAGGCTTCGCCGTAGTTGGATATAAATACTGACATACGCCATTTATCATCAGCAGCTGAAAGTTTTTATAACTACTATTTTCGATGTTCTGTTTACTAAATAACATTATGTATTCCAGATAAATAAAGTTTACCCACGATAACATACCCTAATAAGGAATGATTTTTCAAAAATGCTGAAAGATACGAATTTCTAACAGCGTGCCCAAACTCTAGTACAGCCATTCTAATGGTGATATGTACGTACAGTACAATTAGTTGAAACAGCCTGTTAAAATTTTCTGTCAAATATTGTGTTACAAGCATAAGGGTGCTTTTCCACCAGATATGTGCTATGCAGCTACGCTACGAGGATGTGGAATCTAAGCTACGAAACTATATGACCGTTTCCACCGATGCTTAGTTATGTAACGGAGCGAGTAAGATGTGCTATGAAAATGCGCAGCCGCGAGGTAGCTGTGCGAGGAAGTTCCTTCTGAATATACCCGTATGATTCGATCAAATTATGTAACTTTTCAAATGTTCTTCTTGTCACTCTGTAAGAATTTTGAAACGTGTCATCGTCAGCAGTTTGGAACAATGTAAGGTATTCTGATTGTGTCGAGTGATATTTACTATGATTTCGCATCTAGAATCTATGATTTCTTCGTTCGAGTAAGCTGCAACTCATCTTCGTTCCATGAGTTATTTTTCGCACATTTCCAGATTAAATTATTTTATTGCTTTCTCGATGGCATGTCTACTTTCAGTGACAAACGTGTGCCTACTGTATAGCTACACCACTCGCGATCATAGCTCGCATCCAAAGCACGCATTTGTCCATATAAAAACATAGCGTAGTAGAACCCGTTTCCACCAGTGCTATGCTATAATTTGGACTAATGAATATTATTAGTTGATATTAAACGCATCCACAGCAACGCAGCAAAGCACATATTTGGTGGAAAAGCACCTTTAAACCTGATGATATTCACGGCTTTTGCACTTTTGAATTTTAATTTAGAATATTGTCAAAAGCTCGATTCTGAAAGATATATATCTAAAATAACGTAAAATTTTAGCACAATAACAGAATTACTTTTATCTACGTCGTCGTTTGATATAGAGTAATTACTGCAGGCTACACTTTTTCTAAAGAAATGATCATTTTCCTTATTCAGAGGCTGAGGGCGCTCATAAATAAAGCTCTAACAAGAGCGGTGTTAACTTGGGATGGCAATAAATAACTCCCGCATTACAAAAAATCCTAATCTCGCATTTGCTTTTAATTTTCCCTGGTATACTCGGGCTCCTACAAGTAAGTCTCGAGAGGCAAGATACATTTTGCCCCTAAGAACGCAAGACTCGATTACTCCAGACTTTTTGCAATAAGTTCTCTAATTTGCTTAGGTGATTTGGTGTTTTGATCTAGATACCTACAGATTATTGCAAATTTTGTGTCCTGCCTGGTAGCTTCGTTGAGAGTAGCCTGCCTGCTGTACTAAGGGTGCGGGTTTGACTTCCAAACAGAGCAATCCACGTGTCCATTGTGGGAAAAACGTTTATGTGATGAACTTGAGGTCATTATTGCGAACTTTAAACACAGCCCATAATAAAAGAGGTATAACACAGACAGCTTGTAAGTATTTTCTTTCACTTTAATTGCACAAGGAATAACAGACTATATAATATAATAAGTGTGTTTGCTGGTTAATCCTTTTTTGACTCAGAATGGAGCAACGGATGGACTTCTATATACATACATAGGATATTAGGTACTTACTTATGATTTTAATCGAGAGTGTTTTTGAGGGTAAAACCGCCAGCACAGACAACCTAACAATAAAAGAACATTTCATAAGTAATCGAAGCTTTTACTAAATACGTTTGTGGGATATTAGCGAAAGCACTATTGGCATTAACTACAATGGCGCAAGGACATTAGATTTTAGATCCTTCAAGCCACTTTCTTGTTAACGACGTCGAACGTCAACACAATAACGGAATTACCTCTGCGTCGTTGCTTGACGTGGAATAATTACAGCTGCTTCTACTTTTGGGGTGCCGGAGAGACGATAATTTTCCCTATTCACACACTGAGGGCGACTCTAATAAAGCTTTCACAAGAGATCGTAATTATTAAGGTTAGCCGCACACCATCTGATTTTTAATCAGCTGATCAAAGAATTGGTGAGCTACGACTACGATACAATATAGAATCGCACCCACCGCTTGATTATTTATTAGCCGATTGAATGTGTACTGTTTTGTACGAAACACAAAAATTATTGGGTAGCTCCAATACTAAGTATCTCGGCCGGTCGGTTTGTTAGCGGTTTATTTTCCATTGACACATACAGAGGCAAGATCCAGGGCTGTATAATACAAAAAAAACAGTAATGTTTTGTTATTGAATATAAAATACCTTTAAACGAGCAATTCTTGTATATATGTATAAATATAGATATTTATTCTCAATCTCGGAAATGGCTCCAAGGATTTTCATGAAATTTTTGGGGGCAATAAATCGATCTATCATTTCAAGAAAACGTCGTTTTATCCGTGTTTTAGCAGGCAAGATAAACTGAAAATTATAACGTTTCCTGACATCTATTAGGTATACTATTATTTTTACCGACACAGCTGCACTAAAAAAAACAAGGAAAGCTCGGTCCCCAGGTACTATAATTTTAAGTACGTACGTAAGAGTTTCAAGTGAAAGATGAGCAATTATTAAAATTTAGTTCGTAATAGTATACATACATATTTCATTATAGAGCGAGAAGTCGTTAATACGGTGAATGCCAATCGATGTGATGGCCCGAGTTAACATTCGAAACAAGTTGGAATTAAAGCCCACGTGTATTGAACGATTTTTAAAAACAGTTATGATAAAACTAAATAAACAAACTTAGATATTTTTTGCAAGTTAAAAGCCCTAGTGCGCAATAGCCAATTCCCTGCGCGCGAAACATCTTCAAAATATATCACTTTTACAGAAACATTTACGCCCTAGGCTCGGGTCAACATCAATCGGAAATCGTCGTAATAAAAGAGGTCCCGCATAAATAATGAAATGTACTATTATAGTTCAGCTGGTCCATTATTATTTGGCCCATTTACACAGACGAGCAAAAATAACTAGTCACTTATATAAACGACAATTAGCTCTATAAAATCAAAGGAACATTTAAGAGTATTTAATCACTTATTTTATTATTTATGTATAATGACTCGCAGCCTAGTTGGTTGTGTTGCTGTGCAGAAGGAGTGGGTTCGATTCCTGCACTGGAAAAACATTTATGTAATGAACATTTGTGTTTTTCTTGAGTCTACGTGTAAATATGTATGATATGTATGTATTTACAAAAAAATTAATATATTTATTTATTTATTTAAAAAAAAAACCTTTAATACCTATACCTTTTGTTCCAGGAAGCTATCTTTACTAGTTTATGAAATATCGTCGTTTATGTAAGTGATTAGTAGTTTTTACTCGTCAGTGTAACTACACTTAATTAATCGAAAATGAACTAATTCACGTTGGCAAAATAGTTCGGAATAGAATACGGGATAAGTAAGTTCTTCAGTAATTTTATTTGTGCGTAATGTGCAACTTTAAAGCTATGTAAAATGTTTATTGCATGTGAAATTTTCCGAGCAACTGTATGAATCCTCATTTTTGTTTTTATAAAGTTACAAATTGGCTGAATATGTAGTGAAAAGAACAAGTACTCCCTGACGGCGTAGTTTTCCAGTATACGAAATACAACATGGAAATGAAACAAGTTTGAACAACTTGTAGTTGGAAAGTTCGGTTGTATTTTATCTTCCATGTTTTATTCAACACGTATGTCCCTCCTTGTCCAAACTTCATGTTCCGTGCATAATATATAATCATAGTTAAGTTAATTTGAGTCATATATTTCAATTAACATTTTGAAGATGGGTCAGATTTAATGGGTCAAAATCGCTTCAATATTATATTAATTATTCAGGAAACGGGGTATTTTGGAGGTCCCCTTACTTGGTTCGAACTGTCGATACACCTACACACAACACTGACTACGTCACGAGACTTGTCAGATGCTTCAGGGAAGTTATTGAAAATCTGCGTCCATCTTCACAATTTAAGTTATTGTACTTGTGTGGTACTTTTAATTTCAACCGCTTCTCGTGCTATCCTGGAGTAATAGTGTCGATCGGTAGAGAGGACTAGTGGCAGATGCCTTCTCTTAAAGGGTTAAAAGGTCAGCAAACAAATTTTGCATCTGTGTGGATAACTGAGTCACAGGTACCTACTGGCCGCATGCGCGCATATATTTAAAGATAAAAATAATGGGTTCTGTACATAGTTCCTTTATTTTGTTTTTTATTAAGGGCCACATGCAGCTAAATACAAAATCTCTACTAAAGATTATATTTCATTTGAAATAAAAAATACTGCTACCACTATTCGATGCTAATGCTAGCGATCGACTGATTTGATTTCTCTCCGAATCGAAACCGGCATCATGTAGTCGATATAATGCTGAAATCATTTTTTTCGGAGCCAGAGAACCCGGATGCATGAAGTCCTACCCTAAATCGAATGCTTGTAAAGAATCGCTATGATATTGTCGAAGCAGAAAAAAAATATTGTTAGTTTTACAAAAAAACTTTAATCGAAGATAGCCGTAGATGCAACAACAAAGTTTTTATTGTTGAAATCATGTTCAGGGTTCCATACCCAAAGGGCGCCAATGGAGCCCTATTACTAAGCCTACCGTTAACGGGCTTCCTTTGGCTACGGAATCCTAAAAAACAGTTTGCATATTTTTTTTATAATTAGGGGATAGGAGTTATAATAAGATTTATTCCTATACATGTGTACATTTTAACAAAGGTATGCAGCACCTCATTTACTTGATTTCCCGCATTTACTCTTTTTTCATTTCCTTCATCTTGTAAACAAACACCACTCGTATTTATTATATTATATTCTCGCTTTAGTTCACTTTCTTTCCTTTATTAAGTAACAGTGTCATTACTTTTAAACATCATCATCATTTTTTATTCTTTAAATTGACGTTCATTTTATTTCTTTTCAGTGATTCATAATAAAGAGACCTAGTCATCAGCATAGAGGAGGCACTTGATTACAAACTCACAAATTCTTGGTACGCATTATTTCTCTGTCAAATCTGTAAGGAAATGATCCTTGAATAGGTTGAACAACTAAGGTGACGCTACATATCTCTGTAATAAATTTTTCTATGCTGCCCCATTTATCCTAATACAAGAACTAGAATGCCAATAATGAGCCTTTTGTTTTAAACAAATTTGTCACTCACACCACGCATGGTGTCTCTCATACATATGCTAGTTTCAGATATATTTCATTTTTTCCTTTTGCATATGAATTGGCTAAAGATGCTTAATAGACTTATCTAGTATCTTGTTGTAGTTCGTGCAATTTGATGTGACACTTTTCCTTCGTAGTGCGTGTCCCTAATGTACGCGCGGGGCTACTGCTAGTGCGGTGGTGATGGCGGAGGGCGGAAGTCAATCAGTTCAGCCACTTCTACAGAATCTATTATATTCCTTACACTTTTACCGTGTAAGCTTATGGGCCTCTCTACGAGTACATTCAAACATTGTGTTTGTTACCAAAAGATTCCTTCCAAAATACCTTAAGCGAACTCCTTCCGTTGTCATTATTTATTTCATAACCAAAAACTACGACAAACACTTTTGCTTCTTTTTTTTATGGCTCCCACCTCCTCATTAAAATCTTCTATTATTATTTATCCCTTCATTTTCCTGATATTTCGTGTGGGTCATATCTGTCGGAGCCTAAACCCCTTACATGAAGAAGTTTAATCCAACCAACTTTCAATTAGATTCAAAGGAACCTAGGACTCACGCATTCACCTAGTTGTGACTACCATCGTCTGACCTACATCATCAATTGTGATTATTATTCCTGCCCTTACACTAAACGAATCAAACTCACTATTTGCAGTAAGCTTTTCGCCTTTGTGGCTCGTTAAGTTTATCTAAATCAGTAAACCCACCGTAATCATAGACATGCTACCGAGTAGTAGGTTAACAACAATTAACACATTTTCATCAAAGAATAAGCAAGTAGTCGCGTTCTATTAGAAAATTCAACCGAAGCAGCTCGCGGCTGAATTCTTAAAATAAAATTAAATATAAAACGCGATGAAGGCGCGCGTTCAGTAGATATTCCACACTCGTAACCCCATAAATATTTAAAAAAACCTTTTGCAGCGATTTGTAAAAGTAAAATGTATTTAAAATAACAGAAATTGTCTGTTATTTTTTTATGTCATGTATTTGTATGTACTGTTAAAGATGAACAATTGTAACAGAAGAAAAAAGAAGAAAAACCTTAACTAAGCCTACCAGACAGGGCCCGGTGGAGTCGGTTCAAAGACGTGCCTTAGGAATTGCCAACGATCCGAAACTCATAAGCGGTATCGACCTTTAAATATTAGAACTTTTCCTCCCTGTGTGTGTGATACCGTTTCTGTATTGGGTTGTGCTGAGAATGAGCTCAGAGTCGTGTAATAATGCAACTGTGTGTAAAGTGTGTGGCAAAGCCACCTTAGTCCAGTTATACTGCTATCCGATCAGTGCTGGGGCTCACCACCTGTCACGCAGGACTAATTTGGTTGGAGAAAAGAGGTTGTCCCCCACATTATGATGTGAGTGCATTTATAGCCACTGGTTTACCCCTTTTGGGAAATAAAACCGTTATGTTATACATAAACAGTTACAGCCAATCCTAAATGATTAGTAGATAAGTTTTTAGAGTAGATTGTTATCACAGTTTTAATATATTGGAAGTTAAATATATGTAATCTTCAAATCTATGCAAGTCTAAGCATTGGTTACATTTTTTATTTTTATAATTTCAAGGTATTAACAATTTACTTGTTGAAGAACTGAAAGCTTTTTAGTAAATTGAAAAGGAATTGTGTCCATCTAAATGTAGATTCCTTGCAAATGTAAATTAGCTCCTTCATTATACGACAATTCAGTTAGAGTTAGCTGCTTGGAAGGATTAATATTTAGAAAAATTCAATTCGTTGTTTTCTTAAATCAATGCATAAATTGATTATTTAACTTTTGGAGTAATTAATGATATCTGTAAAATTATTATAAAATATAAATTTACTTATAAGCCAATAGCTTTTGATTGACCTCGACTTGTAATCTTACAAATATTGAGGTGCGTTTTAATAATATAGGTAATAAGTATATTCATGGAGTAAAAAGCATGTGGCATCCACATAAATGGCAAGGACATCACTCACCTTAGATTTGCAGATGACATAGTAGTCCTCAGGCACGATGCTCGGAGACCTCTGAAGAGTTTCCTAACAGGTGGGCCTTAAAATAACTGAATAAGCACAGGCAGAGCAGCGGGCAACAAATAGTTCATAAACCTCGTTTTCTTAAAAAACAGTTACGTTATTTAAAGGTTCGGTGGTAGATAAATTTAAAGATAGTTAAATAATTTCTCAACAATAGATAATTCTATTTTAAAACCAGAAAGCTATTATAATATTAAACCACAACACCCTGAGGGTAATATGGCTAAATGTACAAGTAAAGTTTCTAAACTTTTAAAACAAAATAAACTAAAACTGACTTCTAATTTTAAGTAAAAAACTAAAATAAAAGTATTTTTTACTTTTTTTTTTTCTTTCTTTCTATTTATACTTAGTTATACTCTTTTACATTCGATATAAGTACTGTGATTTGAATTACCATATTATTATTATTATTATTATTGTCAATGTTTTTTTGTTTCTATTATTACTTTTTACTGACAATGGTTGTCTATATTTACAATGTTTTATTATTTGCCTGACATTGTATGCTAAATACGGAGTAAATAAATATGAATAATAATAACTTAGTGATATCGTGATAAAAACTAAAATACGCTTTTGTTTATGTTATTCGCTCCGGTTATCCAATTCTGGGATTTTGTCATTAAACAAGTAATAAAACTAACGCACAGAAGCCTCACTCCCGTACAGAATGTGTCAATGTCCTCATAAATGTACCTAAAATCATAAAAGTCATTAAGTGCAAATACACTTAATACACTGATCCGCTTAATTCATCGATATAAACTACAAAGTATGCCCGTTTCATACTGTTGCCGCCACAAAACGTGTTAACTTCGAAATAAGCTAGAAGGACGTCATTCCGAACTAGTGACGAAAATGACAATTATACAACGTAAGCTAATACAGTAATAATTATAGTGTGCCTGTCTGCATATGTTTTATTAGATAGATAAATTCTAAGGTAGTGAGTGTCAAAATTTCGGTTATATCGATATATTGAGTCAATGATGTCATACGCAACAAGCGCCCGCGCCATAATTGGGTGCCACCGCCAACCGGGAGCAAGGACGTATGCATGCATTCATACCTTAAGAGGATACACTTCGCGGCGCCTCGCAGCGGGCTTCATACAAACGAATTTCTCACTTATTTTTGACACTTGTTGATCAAACACCACGAAATTTTGAAGCATGTTCTAGTAATAAATATCTAGGTCTGCAGTGTGCCAGTTTCCTATATTTTTTTTTAGTTCAAAAGTTATACAGGATTCTAATTTTTCATACAAATGGTTTTAAAAAAGATTTCTAGTTAATAGAACGTTTTACAAGCTTTTGGTAAAACCACATACCTAGGTATTCGGCTTGGAATTATAAGAAATTTCACAGTGATTGAAAAACAAATGAGAAATTCGTTTGTATGAAGCCCGCTGCGAGGCGCCGCGAAGTGTATCCTCTTAACTTTGGAGTTCGCCACATCTAATTTTTTACCTTGTAGTTTCATCTATATGTCACAGCCTTATAATTCCGCAACACATATACATTGATTCTAATTAACTTTTACAAAAAGGCCACTTTTGTAAACCGTCAGACAAATTTGTAATAAAATATTGTAATACATACATTGATCTTACGGACAATTTTGTTTACAGTGTATTGTTAAATTGATAGTATTGCTAAAATGCATTTAATGTTTCTAATTAATTTTTTTCTCTATGACGTATATTTGCGAATTGTTGGCTAAAAGTTGAAAAACTACGTAGAGTATAAAAAAAGTATTTTTCTTCTGATTGCGTTCATACTCATATGTCTTAATGGCATTAAATTTAAACACCTACTGATTTTTTTTTTATTTTCATTTATAAAGTTTAGAATCAGATTATTAATTTATCATTATTAATATATGCAAAATAAACAGTTCAGTATAAATAAAGGGCATCAACCTTGATATGCGGAGTAATATAAAAAAAAGCGACCATGATTTTAGAAAACAATTTGGAATATCATTAATATGCTTCTAAAATGAGGCATATAATAATACAAGAAGATTTATTACGATATTCCAAGGTTGATAGGAAAACTGAAACTGTGTTATGACTGTAAAAATTTTAAATAGAAAGATGTAACGAGTGTGTAATAGTTACCTAATTTTGACAAATTACACAACCTATATTTTTGAAATAATAGAATTTAACGTTCATTTTGTGGCTGATAAAGATTCATATATTTTTAAAGTAGCTAAAATGGTTTCATAGCTAAAAAGAATATTGACCATTTCTGCTAAAATCAGTGACAAAATATTAGTATAGCGGTTACCCTTAACCTTCCAGTTTGTGATACCTCGATGCTACTTAGCACGGACCTTTTACGTACCTATACCTTCATTTTAAGATATGTAGCCACGTTCCACCTGACTGAAGGGCCTGTGGGGTCCATTTACCACCTGGTAAGAAATCCGCTTGCATTATTGTATATTTTTGGAGTTTAGTGCCCAATAGACAACATGGGGCCCTAATGCTGTCAATTTGCGGTATTTGTGACGGAATGAGCCACAGATCTCGTCGGTCCACTGGACTGGAGGGCGTCCAAGCTTCGCCTTCCCGTCCATGGTCTCTAATCTAAGATACATCTGCTCCATCGGCTACCGCTCCTCCGGCAGACGTGACCAGCCCACTGCCGCTTCAGCTTGCTGATTCTGCAATCAACGTCGCTGACTTAAGCTACTTTTCTGATATCGTCATTTTGGATTCAATCACTCAGAGACACTCCAAGCATAGCTTGCTATATCGCGCGCTGGGCGGCTTTCAACTTATGGACTAGCCCCGCTGTAAGTCTCCACGTTTCGGCGGTGTAAGTCATGACTGGTGGGAATTGTAGGTGACGTAAAGACTCGACAAAGCTTACCCAATGCTGTTCACTCTTTGACATTCTTAATCAATTTTAGTTCCCAGAAATTCAAAATATGCATGTCTATTTCCATTACTTAAAAAAGGAGATGAAAATAAACTTGGAAATTAAAGACCGCTATCCATATAATGTACCATCAATATCTAAAATATTTGAAAGAGAAAAAACAAGATACTGTGAATCTTATAAACCACTATTTCGCAAATATTGGGAAAAAGTTAGCACTTGACATTACACAAAGAAGTACAAATTCAAACTGTAGCTCTATTAGTAGTTCAAAAATTCCTGCACCACCGCTTAACTCACTTGTACTTATACCAACTGACGAAAACGAGATTTTGCAGATAATCAAAAGTCTTAAAAAAACTTCATCCGTGGGTTGTGATGGCATTTCCACAAAAGCCTTAAAAGTCTGCTCTGAAGTGTTAGTCACACCAATATCCTTCATCTGCAATTTATGCCTGTCTAGTGGAATCTTCCCAAATTCACTCAAAAAATCAATTGTAATTTCTATTTACAAGGATGGCGACAGAGGTTGTGTCACAAATTATAGACCGATATCTCTCTTATCTAACGTTTCAAATCATCTCACAGCATACGTGGCCAAAAATTTAGACAAAGGTAATAAAACGATTGGAATATTTTTGGACTTAGCGAAAGCATTTGACACAGTCTCTGTCCCAATCATAATTGAAAAACTATTTAACAAAGGTGTACGTGGGCTACCATTAAAATTGCTCCATGATTACTTAACAGATAGAAAACAAATGGTAAAAATTGACAACATTCTTAGTTCTGAAGTAAACATCACCTACGGAGTTCCTCAAGGAAGTATTTTAGGGCCTACTTTATTCTTAGTCTACATAGATGATCTGTGTCGACTCCAACTACAAGACGCCGAATTGGTCACTTTTGCAGATGACACAGTGTTACTCTTCAATGGCAAGTCATGGAACGAAGTAAGAAACAAAGCTGAAAGTGGTTTTTGGACAGTAAGTGATACACTAAACAAAAACTTGCTTACTCTTAATATCAAGAAAACACACTTTATGACTTTTAGTATTCGCAACAATACTTAACCTGCAACTTCGTACTCTCTAAAAGTGCATACTAACAATTGTAATGGCAATCCACAATGCAGTTGTATTTCTCTTACAAAAAAAGGATCGGTGAAATATTGAGGTATCATTGTAGATCAAAATTTAAATTGGAAAGAACAAATCATAGTCTTGACCGAACAAGTGAGAGAGCTTTTTTATATCTTTAGAAAGCTTAGACACTACTGTGACCTACATCTACTAAAAACTATATATTTCGCATTATGCCAGTCTGTAATAATATACTGCATCACATGCTGGGGCGGTGCCTCTAAAACTTTGCTGCTTAGCCTAGAAAGAGCGCAAAGAGCAGTTCTAAAAGTGATTTTATACCCTACTCACACATTATATTTGGAACTAAATGTTCTATCAGTTAGAAATTTATTTTTCAAAATTTTATTAATACGTCAGCACAAAACTCCAGTTAATATAAATTATCGAAAGAAAAGTAAATATATTAGGTACAGTTTACCAATATTAAAAACATCATTTCTCCAAAGATTCTTTATTTTCCTAGGCCCTTACATTTACAGTATAATAAGTAAAAAATGCAACCTGCAAAATCTATGGATTGAAGTACAAAGACACAGAAGATCTTATGGCTATAATTAGTTGAAAGTTTATATGAAGTTTGAATGAGTGGCTAATTGAATCGAATCTTAAATATATATATCTAATTATGAACAGACATAATAAATTTTACTTTTACACTTTAAAACATTACATTCTTAACATAAATAGGTTCATATCAACATTCAAGGACACATACATACACATAGGCGCGCACACACACACATATACACCCTCACACACACACACACACACACACACACACACACACATACACATACACACACAAACACACACACACACACATACTCAAAAACATATACATACAAATTTTTGTTTACTGCGTGTTAGCTATTTAGTATTAGTTAGTGTTATTTAGAATTAACATAGAATAATTATATACTATATTTATTAGTTTCACTGTAATTATACTTATTAAGTCTCACTGTGCTTTTATACAATTTGCAATATTTATTATAACACTGTAATAATGCAACTACAGGGAATTATCTCTTAATTATAAATATACTACACTGAGGCATACTGAGGCTAAAAACCAGTTTGTTGTTATCTTCGACAGGTCCAAACAAAACATTTAAAGATTTTAGACCTTGTTACTATACTAATTAAGTCTTTAATGTCGTTTTACTATTATATGAGTGACTAATGAACCTCTGATAGCTGTTGGTCGTACCGTTGGCCCGCTAAGATATGTTATTATATTACTAACAACTAATACCTTTGAATAGAAGTGAATGAGAAATTTGTACTCCGTAGCACAGTTTTGAACTAGTACGGAGCGCGAAGAATTGTTCTACACATTGCCTAACTACTCGTATCTCCTATGTGAATAGATATTAGAACATAAATTGTAACATGTTATGCTGAATTAAATAAATATTATTATATTATTATAATCAACAGTTCAAATATTTCATAAGCCTAAGTAAGATTTAGTATCTAAAAGTAAACACGGATTTCATAAAGAAAAATCGATCATCATAGCAGCAATCGACTGATTAGATAAAGTTATAAATGATTTATAGACTATTTTTTTATTTTATTCATAGACTCATCAAAAGGGTTTGATTTGGTTGGCCATAAAATATTTTTACAAAAAACAAATTCTTAAGGAGTAAGAAAAAAAACAAATGACTTATTAAAATCCTGTTCACAAAATAGAAAATTTTGACCTAGTATGCTATACACTAATGAGAACATAGCAAAACAAACAGAAAACAAACAAACAAAAAACATCCGAATGGTTTGATATAAAATGTGGAGTTCTTCAAGGATCATTATTAGGTCTTTTTTAATTAATTTCAGACTAAAGAAAAAAATTTAACCCAAATAATAAAAATATAAATATAGTCAGTCGTTGTAACTTTTTAGGCTTTGACATAGATGAACATTTACGATGGACATTTAATAGGTCTTGCAGAGAAGCTAAAATTCTTAAGCAAATTGCATATGAGGCTTGGACCACGGCTCGTAATAATAAGGGTCCGAATATATCTGAGGTAAAACGCAAATTGAATGCTGCCTCGAGGTTCAGTAAGAAAGCAACTGCCAGAGCAAAATTCCAATTCATTGGCGAAATAGGTGGGCGATTTGCCAGCTATCCTTCGGGGAGTCCTGCTTTCTAGTCGCTTGCCAAAGCTGCCGAAGGGAACTTTTCCCAGTCGTCGTTACCACCACTGCGAAAAACCGATGGTTACTTGGCCCATAGTGCTAATGCAGATGACAGTACTGGAGACGCTTATTACACATTTTGCACGTATAGGAAATAATTATAACTCTTGATCTAAACATAAATTAAAATGATTGAACATAAAACTACGTTCTTTAAGAGAAGTATCGTGTATAATGCTTTAAATATTTATAATAGATTACCTAAAGAGTTATAAGCTCATGAAAAACAAATAACTTTGTAAAAGAATTAAAACTATGGTTCAAATCGAAATGTTTCTATGCCTTGAAAGAATTTAAAAGTGAAGAATTACATTATATTATTACATATTGTAATATTGTAATTTCATATGTAAATTGTACTTATTTAAATAGATAATTCTCATGAATAGCTAGCTATAAGACAAGAAAAATTTAAAAAAAAACGGATTGCACTCCAGGAGTGCCAGCAGAAGCGAAAACATACTAGCTTTTTATTTCCCATCACTTCGCATACATATTAATTTACTATAAATAATAATGTTTGTTTATTTACTTTCTTGACGTAGTATATTTAACATCTCAATCTGTCATAGAATTAAAATCCTATATCCAACCTCCCTGTACTACTTAATCGCCATGTACTAAAAAACGAAAACAAAACAGCAGGCGCGGGTAAACATGTTCGCCGCACGGTAGAAAGACAGGGGATACGTCTTACGAATTTTCGATCCGGTCACGTGTCCTGACGCGAGTTTATCATTACTAAAAAGTGCACAACGCTAAAAGAGTTTTCACTTCAAAAATTTTATATATTTAATACAATACAATCCTGCGATCGCTTGGGTTGTGGAATGAGCTCCCTGCCAAGCGCAACGCAACGCGCGAGTGATGCCCTTAATGTTGCATAGGCCACGGTGACCGCTTAGCATCAGGCGGACTGTAAGCTTCTTTGCCACCTTAGTGGTATAAAAAAATACGATACCTATAATACAACATCTCAATATATCGCCAGTTTATACGACATCCCTGCAGAGGATCAAGGACGGCTCAGGTTACCATGGAGTCAAACGCTTTTTACACACAGCCATAATATACAGTGAAACCACTTACATGCCCTGTAAAGATCGTTGCGGGTTCAATTCCTGGCTCAAGGTTAATCTTTTGACTGCATCTTTGGTATAAAAATATTTATTTACATTGATGGTGTAGCCATAAATTTCATTTATTATATATTTTCTTCAACTACTCTAACAGAAAGATTATTTCAATCTATGTATTTCTTAATTCTATGTAGATTTGTGTAATATTGACAGTATTCTATGAAAATTTGTGTAAGATTCATGTACTTCAAAAGTCACTAGTAGTCATTAGTATATTTCTAAAATTTATTTTAATGACAAAAGTCTCAAAAAAACGGAAGAAAAATCTAAGTCGGTAATTTTATGAATAAAACATTTTAATAGACAAACACGACCAAGTTTTGTTGTATTTTGTAGGATCAGCCGTTTGTTCGTCTGTCAGATAATTTCCGAATCTACTGGACTGCCTAAGTTGAAATTGTGTGACCATTAAACATTGAGGTGTAAATTAGAAAAACAAAAATTAAAATCTAGCCATTCCCTTCTTAAAGCACCCTGTAGTGTAGACTACAGACATAAGTGTAGACCCTAGGGAAAACCTCGCCTGGGTTAGAGATCATTTTGCAATGGGTCTGTTCGTTTTGGGATGAAGAATCATTATTTTTTTTATAATTTTATCACTTGTCATCCGTTAGTTTAGCATTGGTATCAAAATTTTTGTATCATCTGTAACAAACTTTCAAGCGTTCGTTTACGATATTTTTGTTATTTTGTCAAACGGCCCATACACATTCATTTTTTATGAAAGTGTTTGTATTATTGAAGTAGTGTGTGAACGTCAATCATTCGTTTTTCAACCAATAATTTTGTTAGTAACATTTCAAAGCTACACAAACGATAGGTGTCGGTGGTAAAATTGTCGTTTCCAAAAGTGTGAAAATTATGAAGCGTGAGAACTTTTTATTCCAAATTTCTTCGTGGTAGTCAGTAGTGGGTTTTTGACTCAAATGCCAATGAACCGTTTTCCACGAAACCATACTTCGCACAACCACCGTGGCATAATAATAACATTATAAGCCGTGCTCCTTTACCCAGTGGCAGTTTCGACGTTGACGCTTGAGTGTCATCTGTCCAAGAACGAGAAAGCGTGTGATTGGCGTTCAGCCATGTTTCGTCGATGAAAAACGACATTGTCCCAATTATTAATTTTTATCGCTTCTCTTAAAAAAGTGATTCTTTTTAAAATTATGTCATTTCTTTCTAAAAGAATTTTCCTTTTGATTGTTTTTTTTATATTGAAATACAATATCTGTCAAAATTTTAGATAAAGCAGTTTTGCCTCCCCTTAATAAATCAGCTGCTTTCAAAAATGCTAGAAGCATCGACCTATTAAGGTACTCATTCCTGGAATAATAACCATATATATGATTCTTTATTGCATCTGCGTCAAAGCTATCAATTTCTGTTATAGGTTTAGTTCTGCGTTTCTTTTTTGGTGTTCGTAAAATATTTTCTTCGATGCCAGATGAGCCGAATCGTCCGTTTCCTCTCTCCAAGTGCCTGAGAGATGCGTTCTTGGACCTGGTCGACAGGAATTGAAGGTCCGCCATTTTGTCTTTCACGCTTAATCGTAAGCTACAAGATTGCTTAAGCTCGTAAGTTTACAATTTTTTTTTTTTTATTATACCGACAGATTATATTAAGATTACAAAAATATTCGATTACAATTGCCTCCTTATTTTGTCACATCACTACAAAAACAAACAGTTGACATAACCTTGAAATAGCGTTGTTTGACGTGGTTTTTATATGTCCATGTTTAAAAGCTATTGTTTTTATATTTGTGAATTAAGTAATTTTAAAAAATCCAAAATTAATACATTTACTGTAAGTTGGCATAATTATTCGAATTTTAATGTTATCACTCGTTAATAAGGTAAATAAAAGATATTTAAAATTTTGCCATTAATTGTACGCCAATTCAAAGTTACATCGCCCAGTCGATCACGATCACTCAGGATTGCATTCTTTGAGCGGCCGGACTGTAAATTGTTTAGAAGCTAGCAAAGCCATTGCAGCTTATACTTCAACAGAAGTTAATAGCATACTAATGAATTCCACAATGTCACTAAATGCAACATCATCTGTAGTAAATTTTATTGATCCTCTAGAAGCAAAAGGGGAACCATTTCATCCGAGCGAATGCATTATTCAAAAACAAACTAAAGAATAATTAATGAGTAATAATGTGAGTTGTGAGACGTTATTGGATTACGCTAAGTTGTCTGACTTTCAAATTATGCGTTTGCAAGCAATCGCTAACATTAATCCATTGCTACGAAACTTACGTAATTTTTTTCCTTTATCTTTAGACGGTCTTAATGATTTATCTTCTTAATTTTATTGTATTAGTTTCTACGTTTTATAAATAGATTATTCCACCAAATTTTTTTTATATTTATGTGAAAAGATTTTTTCAAAACTTTAATTTTGATGCAAATTACATAATCATATGATAAAAACTGACAAAGTAACAGCAGTTTAAATTTAGATTTTTTGTGTGGGAACTAGAAGCAAACGTCACAGCGCTTGAGACCGCTTAGTTACAGTGCAAACTGCTATAGGTGCGCGCACTAATCTACATGTTGATTAATATGTCGCTGTCTATGCAGAAGTCATATAATAAATATAAATATTGGGTCGCTCCAAAATGCAAGTCAACAACTTAATCTACACCGGAGAAACATTTATAATGGTACCTAAAGACGTTAATATTAGAAAAAAATGGGTCAGAGTCGTGAGAAGGGATGAGCTCTCTTCAAAAACAAGAGCATATTCCTGTAAAGGCCATTTTAACGTAAGTGTTTATTTAGATACCTACCAAGTAGGTAATACTGAGATTTTCTACCTTATACACATTTGTTTTTGTCTTGAGCCTGGATGTCTTGTACTCGCGCCAAAAAAATTCTCTTAATTTCAAACAGTAGCATGAATAACTATATTACAAAATAAATATTCTTTACTTATTACGTTAAACACTTAAAACTTACACTATTGGATTAATACATTAATAGAAATGGAAGTAATGTATTCAATATGCATACTGCGAGCCAAAATTCTATTTAAAAGGCTTACACGTGCGGCGGGTCTTAGCGCTGTGACGTCAGCCGAGGGACAGTCATCCGTTTCGCCCGATATGCGGGTCAGGCATTTTACCAAAAAAATTTGGTTGTCTATAACTCAATAGTTAGAAATAATTGCACCATAATAAGGATTCATATGGCAGAAATGTAAAGAAAATATCAAAAGTAAGATTTGTTTTTTTGGAATAAATGAGAGCAATTCTGCACTTAAAATTAGAAAATAAGACTTAATAACTTACTAAATAATACTTACTATGTATAACCCAAAATACTTTGATTGTATACCTCGTTGGTGTAAATTCTATGCTGTCTATTCTACATATATGTACATAAAACCCTAAAACATCTTCAAATATTTAAAATATTCTTAATTGGAATCTTTGTCTATGTACAGCTTATCTTTTAAACATACGAAAACCTAAAAAAGATTAACTTAATACATAAGTTTCTATTTTAATATTTTTTTCCATGTAGAAAACTTGGAAACTTTTACTTGTTGAATATTAGGTACCATCTAAAGTTTTATTGTTTACTATTTTTAGAAGTGCTCAGGAGGAAAATTGGAGGAAACACTGCCTATCAGCGGAAAAAAAGTTAAAAACTACATCTTCTTTATATTTCAGGGCTATTTATCAACAATTGCTACTATAAATTGTAAAAATATCTATCATGTTTTTTATTAGCCAATATAAATTTCACATGTTAAAATCAATGTCTAGTCTAGTCTATTAGTCTTAATTAAAAATCGAGATGAATAAAATTAGAATTTATATTTATTACTAACGGTGCCGGCGAACGTTGTTCCGCTGCCGTCCCTCTGTAACCCGGCAAAACTTGGTATTTACCTAAAGTGCCCGAGTCCGGCTCGCACTTAACAGATCGAGATAAAAACTATCCTACCTTTTAAGTTGGATCAAATAACCGATAGTTACGAAGTTTGATCAAAATCGGTCGAGTAGTTTAGGAGTCCATCGCGAACAAACAACGTGACACGTAATTTTTATATATATAGATATTGTATTTGTTCTGTATTGAAAAGGGCTTGCGATTCCGAAATACTTACAAGCAAATCATTTTCTGATTTTGTGTTTGTTTTAAAGGTTCCGTAGCCAATGTTTTCTAAATTTTACCCTATCTATCAGTCTGACCGACCTTTAGGACTCTATCTAATGAAGCATAGGTACAAGGATGTTAAAATTTGAACATGACAGGTTTTTGACAAATAATAATAAAATGAGATATCCATGTTTTATATTTTTACTCTATTGTAAAAATGGTCATACATTTTAAATAAAATAATAAACAATAACAAATAGGTATTCTGTAGGCACTAATTTCGAAAAAAACAGTTTATAAAAATTATTGCTAACGTTGCATAACATTAACGAAACCCTTAGAGCAAGAGTTCGAATTGCACTCAGCCGTTTTATTAAAATTCAAAATATGTAAAAATGGTCATACATTTAAAATAAAATAATAAACAATTACAAATAGGTATTCTGTAGGCACTAATTTCGAAAAAAACAGTTTATAAAAATTATTGCTAACGTTGCATAACATTAACGAAACCCTTAGAGCAAGAGTTCGAATTGCACTCAGCCGTTTTATTAAAATTCAAATTATAAATAAAAAAAAATGTTCATAACTGAAATGTGGCCATTTTACTAATTTGTAATATTTGTAATAGTAATATAGGCAAATAATATTTTTGAAGGTAAAATTCGTTGCAAGACCAGACCCGATTTCTTGTTTAGAATCGGGAAAAATAAATAAAACAGCTGAATTTAAACGGAAGGTGGTGCGCCGGGGATGCAAAAGGGGTTTTTAGCGATTTGTGGCTAAAGTATTGGTTTTAGAGAAAAAAGTCAAAAGAGAAATTTGTAGATATTATAAAAATCTTTTACTTTTTTGACCAAACCTCAAAATTTTACTCATTAAGAGTAAAATACTAAAAAGCATTTTTTTCGTTTTTAATTTTTCTTTTTAAAAAATAACCGAAAAAAAGGGAAATTTTTAGAAAATGATCCATTAGTAGTAGAAGTACTTTAATTTTTAATTGTCATATTACAAAAATAAATTATGAAAAAAAAAAACTGATGTTATTGCCTAAAACGATAAAAACCAACTCATTGTGTTTAGGCATACTCAAAATATCAATAATTAATAAAAATAAAAAATTACTACAATCGTAACAAATAAATAAAACATTTAAAGTATCAAGCAATTTTATGCTCATAGACAGAACTTTTGCAAGAAGATTGGCAAAGCGTATTTTAGGTCTGTCGCTTATCTAAATAAATTAGCTACCTAAAAACTTAGCGACGTTGTCAAACCGCATTATCTCTAAAATCCCGGCCGGCTACCCTGTAGCCTCCCCTCGCACACTCGCACACCCGCGCGCCCGCGCAATTACAAAAACCAAAAAAACAAAAAAACCGGTCAAGTGCGAGTCAGACTCGCGCACCAAGGGTTCCGTAAACGGAAAAGTGTATTGAGGGACAAACTTAACTTTGCCGTTGAACAACTGTTGTCCCAATACATTGACTTAGGTTGCGGTTAGATTACCAACTGCAAATAAGTTTATAATCGCAAAAAAAAAATTTTTATGCTTTACCGACGAATTTACGGTTTTCAGATTTTATCCCGTATTATCATGGCATTGCTTCTTGCCAAATTTCATGATTCTAGGTCAACGGGAAATACCCCACAGGTTTTGATTTTTTTGTGTCACAATATGCGACAAAATAACCGTATTTTGGGCATATTTTTTGAATGCAGTGACTTAGAAACTTGAACTTAACTTTAAGTGACCGTAAGTGATTGTATTTGATATTAATATCGACTTGATACGTAGACAAACTTTTTTTTACTATGTGTATAGCAAGAAAATAACGAATTTCGGATTTTTCCTATATTTGTGATGTAAAACCTTGCTTTGAGTGAAATTTCATGATTCTAGGACAACTGGAAGTACCCCATAGGTTATGATTTATGTATGTGTGAATGTCAAATGCGACAAAAATGGTATTTTTTATTGCGTTGACTTAGAACCAAGCTTTAGTCGAACTCGACCTTGCAAGTGCTCTGACTAGGTTTCACTACTAGAGAAATGCTGTTACTAGGTTCTCATATTGGGTCTCTGCAGTTACTAGGTTTTTATTTTGGATGAAAAAATTCACAAACAATTAGAAATATTTTTTCAATGTTAATCAGGGGCATAAAATGTGTCCTCATATAATTTTACTAAAATTAGACATAATATATGTTTCTCTACTTATTCTAGAATAATTACATGCTACCTTTTAACATTAATCTTTACAATCTTAAAAGGGCACTAGGAAAACCCTATTTTGCATTCTCCTGTTAAAAATTTTTTAAACCACTTACTAGGTTTTGAATTGGGGCAGCCGAGAAAACTCGTATACTTATCTATTTCGTTGAAAGTACTTGCAAAACTCCGCGCTAAATATACTTCTGAGAAAAAAAACTTTTGTACCTCTAATGCAAATATGAAGGTCTATCTAACAACACCCTCACAATGGAGGAGGATAACACTTGACGGTAAAATTTCGTTAGAATCGATGGAGAATTACAAGGACAAAACACCATAAAGACGGATATGCCGAAGTTATTTATAAGGATTTGGCTACGGAAATTTAAAATCTGAAAATATTAAAAAAAAGCCATAAAAAAACTCCAGTTAATATAAAACTTATGTTTAAAAGACACAAATACGTATGTAGGTACCTACGTACATAAAAATTCAAACGAAACGTAGCAATATTTATTCAAATATTCTATATTTACTCATGAATTCACCTGAATTTCATTTACGGTAAACTGGATTTTGTGGTAATAGACTGCTTGCGTAGTCACTGCGAACGAAAAATATTTCATATTCCATTTACTTAACTAAAAATAACATACTAGTCGCTGCAAAAATGGGATGGATAGGGGGATAAAAGAAAGATACATAAAAATACCTTTAACCGATATTTTGTTAGCTCGAAATAAAAATATCTTTCGATTTTATTAGTCGAATATTTAAAATGTTCTTAATCTAATCTGATTTTTGTTAT
This sequence comes from Apoda limacodes, assembly GCA_946406115.1. Taxonomy (NCBI): domain Eukaryota; kingdom Metazoa; phylum Arthropoda; class Insecta; order Lepidoptera; family Limacodidae; genus Apoda; species Apoda limacodes. The sequence continues at coordinate 21,377,407 of OX291549.1, read as the reverse complement.
TTGCTTATTTTTTTAATCTGACAAAAACTACGTTTATCTAGAAAACCATCATCAATTCGTAAGTTGTTAAAGTTAATTATAATTTAAATATGTATAAAAAGATCTAAAAGAACTACACACAGTCAAAATAAAGTATTATTTAAGAACACTTTTGAATTGTTAAGACTACTATTTATCTTACGTATTTGGCACCAGTTTGGCACCTCATTTTCACAGAGAAGAGCCGTTAAAAAATCGAAACCTACTTAGTAACTCTTTTGAAAGAATTGATTATTGTAAGAGATATTTCGTATGTATTAACTAGAAACACGTGAAACATATCACTTTAGATTTCACATTGATAAATACACGTTATCATATTACCGTAAAAAATATATTTCTATGCACGTAAATGTATCCATACTAATATTATATTACGCGCAAGTAACTCTATCTGTCTGTCTGTTACCTCTTCATGCTGAAACCGCTGTACTGATTAAAATGAAATTTAGCATGGAAATAGTTTGAGTCCCGGGAAAGGACATAGGCTACTTAAAAACGTCAAGTGTAAGTTGGTTTATTTTCTGTTATTGAGGAGTTGCCGTTGAAATCTTACGCCACTAACTGAATTTAGTACGGGTAGAACCGCGGGTAAATTTAACATAGAGATACTTAGTTTGCCTCCCAGGGAAAGACATAGACTAGTTGGAAACGTCAAGTGTGAGTCGGTTTTTTTATATAATTGAGAAGTTGCTGTTGAAATCCTACACCGATAACCAAATTTAGGGCGGGTGAAATCGCAGGTAAAAGGTAAGGAAAGTTATATAAGATTTAAATAGGTTCAAGTAGCGCATACGTTGCATAGTTACTTTGTGTACTGAACATAGTAAGTATAAGAAATTATACACAAACTGTATTACCATAAGAATATTAGATTCCCTATTACTATGCATAATCTTCTCTGGTTCATGAATATTCAGAGGTGTATGTTTTAATAGGAATAGATGGTATGATCAAATGTCAAAGGACAATATGTGCTAAATCAGTATATTCCTTTAGATCTTCTGGAAAGAAAAATGAGGAAATAGGTACCTAGTTACCTTAAAATATAATAAAAAAAATGCAGAGATATTAAAAATTCTGGGAGCTTACTGCGTAAAGCGCTTCAGGGTCATTCAATTTCGAAGAATTCGAGAGATAAATGTGTTTAAGTAGGTCTTACCTATACTTGCATAAATTTTACAAACATATTCACGAATCTAGCGTATTAGAGACTGTTCGCAATAAGGTCCCTGGCAGTACATATATCCGGGATAATGAAATTAATCGAATCTGTTTAGGTGACCCACATATACCCAAACGTGCGGTTTCGGTTTATAGAATCGATACCATTCTCCTATTTGAAGTAACGCTGGATCAAAATAACCTTTTTACTGTTTTTACCGATATTCCGTATTCTGTTACCGATGCACCGGCTAGGAGCTCAGGAGATAGAGATTCAGGTAGAGCGGGTTCAGAGGCAAGTAAAGAAAATACTTTTCAAGGGTAAGGCAGGTTATAATGTATACTCGTTCACAGTTTGTATTAACAATATTTAATGGTCAGTAGTAGCCTAATCACATAAGATGATTCGTAAACCTTTAAGTATATAAATAAGAAAGAGAAAAACTGTAAGCCTGCCTACACAGATTCCTAAGTGCAAGGTTTTTAAGAATATAATAAGATAGCAAGTACAAATTAGTTCTTCTGCCTAGAGCCCGATTACAGATGTCTTCCACGACGTCTGCACCCATTAGATCTCCGCTGCTAGAGTAGGTTACGCGGTCGGGATTCACTTTGGGTGACCTAACGACGTGTGGTGAGTAATGTAAGGCCAAGGCTGTAGTGAGCCGGCACAATGCTATGCCGCACGTGGCTGGCACAATGCAATGCCGCACGTGGCTGTCACGATACTATGCTGCACGTGGCAGAAGTTATACCCGTAGTTACGGTGAGCAGCGTTGCTCAGGCTGAAGCACTACTACCGTTCGGGCCGAGGAGTACTAAATTTTTTATTTACGCTCGGGTGTCCTCCAATAAACTATTCCACCTATTTTTTTTTTTTTTCATTTTTATATGGAAATATTTTTTCAAAACTTAAATTTTGATGCAAATTACATTATAATACGATAAAAACTGTCAAAGTTATAGCAGTTTGAAGTTCGCATTTTTAGTGCGTGAGCAACAATGCTAGGCTCTTACGTGGCGCTAGCGGCGCGAAGTAAAATTACGTCATAGCGCTTGAGACCGCGTAGTTACACTGCAAACTGCTATAGGTACGCGCACTAATCTACAGAACGAGTTTTGAATAATATGTCTAGTATATAATAAATAAAAATATTGTTTTGTACCAAAATGCAAGTCAACAACTTTATCTACACCGGAAAAAATATTTATAATGGTCCCTACAGACGTGATAGAAAGAAAAAAATTGGTCAGTCATGAGGACAAGCATTAAGGGATTATCTCTCTTCAAAAACAAGAGCATATTGTTGTAAAGACCATTTTGACGTAAGTATTTATTTAGATACCTACAAAATAGGTAACACTTGGATGTTCCACGCTATACCTTCTTGTTTTGGGTGAATCTTTAAATGATAGATCTCCTGGGGTATGAAATCGGATTATATTATACAAAAATGTACCTACTGATGGTGATTGAAATGTGATTCATTACACCTATATTGGAAAGACCTTTTTGTAACCTACTTGCTTTGGGCTCGGTTGAAATACCTACAATAGGTAGTTTAGTGCGCGGCAAAAGGCGACAAACAAGTATTCACGCAATTTTATTTATTTTCGTTTCATTATTAAAATGAAACAAATCAGATAAGACATGGAATGGAATATACACCTCCAAAACATTACAAAGGGCTATTATAGCAAGTAATAATTTGCTTCCCATAAAATTCAGCTTTTATATGAAAAATAGTTAAGAGATTTTAGTAAGTGACGAGAATGCGCGAAAAACTTTTTTTTTTATTTTTTTTAGAATTAGATATGCTTTTTTCCTTAGTGTTTTTTTTATTTTACCAGTTGTAGATAAAATCATGCACGCAACTGTACAAAATTTGTATTTTTGTACTCGCCATGTAAAAATTATCTTTATTTCAAACAGTAGCATAAATAACTATATTACAAAATAAACATTCTTTACTTATTACGTTAAACACTTAAAACTTACACTATTGGATTAATACATTAATGGAAATGGAAATAATGTATTAAATGCACACTGCAAGCCAAAACTCTATGTAAAATGTTTACACGTGCGGCGGGTCTTAAGCGCTGTGACGTCAGCCGAGGGACGGTCATCCGTTTCGCCTGATATACGGGTCAACCATTCGCCAAAAACTTACATTGTCTATATCTCGGTCAATTCTTAGTATTTTTTGATAATTTAAAAAGTTTTATTTACATAAGAATACTGTCAACGCAAATTAAAGGTGTGTTTTGTTGACTGCTTCAATGCGTTTAATGTCATAATCCTTCCTAGTTAAAAAGACATAAATTCTGTATAACAGAGAACAAATCTTGGTTAATTATCTTTGGTAGGATTACTGCCGTTTATTGCAGATAGCACTACCAGCCGCACTACTGGTAGTGCTATTAACAAAAAACAGCACTACCAGACATTCAAATATTTTAAAGTACAGTCGTGAACAAAGAAACTTATTATACTCATTGTGCCAGGGTTGATTTGTTAATCACTAGGTTTTTTTTTTCATTTTTTGATTTTTTTATTATTTGTTTAAACTAAATTTTTAATCATTATTTATTTCTGATTACAGCTGTCAAACTTGAAAGGGCTACACCCCCCTAACTATTAATCTTAGACTGGCAGTTTCCTTGGAGAAATGATATATCTCATCAAGATCTTTATTTTCAATGACCGCTGCCAAACTAGAAAGAGCTATATCTCCCTAACTACTTATTGATCTTAGACTAGCAGTTTCCTTGCAGAAATGATAGATCTCATCAAGAACTTTATTTTTGATGACAGCTGTCAAACTAGAAAGAGCTATATCTCCCTAACTATTGATCTTAGACTAGCAGTTTCCTTGCAGAAATGATAGATCTCATCAAGAACTTTATTTTTGATGACAGCTGTCAAACTAGAAAGAGCTATATCTCCCTTACTATTGATCTTAGACTAGCAGTTTCCTTGCAGAAATGATAGATCTCATCAAGTTCTTTATTTTCGATGACAGCTGTCAAACTAGAAAGAGCTATATCTCCTTAACTATTGATCTTAGACTAGCAGTTTCCTTGCAGAAATAATAGATCTCATCAAGATCTTTATTTTTGATGACAGCTTTCAAACTAGAAAGAGCTATATATTCCTAACTAATGATCTTAGATTAGCAGTTTCCTTGCAGAAATGATAGATCTCATCAAGGTCTTTATTTTCGATGACAGCTGTCAAACTAGAAAGAGCTATATCTCCCTTACTATTGATCTTAGCCTAGCAGTTTCCTTCCAGAAATGATAGATCTCATCAAGGTCTTTATTTTCGATGACAGCTGTCAAATTAAGAAAGAGCTATATCTCCCTAACTATTGATCTTAGACTAGCAGTTTCCTTGCAGAAATGATAGATCTCATCAAGGTCTTTATTTTCGATGACAGCTGTCAAACTAGAAAGAACTATATCTCCCTAACTATTGATCTTAGACTAGCAGTTTCCTTGCAAAAATGATAGATCTCATCAAGATCTTAATTTTTGATGACAGCTGTCAAACTAGAAAAAGCTATATCTCCCTAACTATTGATCTTAGACTAGCAGTTTCCTTGCAGAAATGATAGGTCTCATCAAGGTCTTTATTTTCGATGACAGCTGTCAAACTAAGAAAGAGCTATATCTCCTTTACTATTGATCTTAGACTAGCAGTTTCCTTGCAGAAATAATAGATCCCATCAAGATCTTTATTTTTGATGACAGCTGTCAAACTATAAATAGCTATATCTCCCTAACTATTGATCTTAGACTAGCAGTTTCCTTGCAGAAATGATAGGTCTCATCAAGGTCTTTATTTTCGATGACAGCTGTCAAACTAAGAAAGAGCTATATCTCCTTTACTATTGATCTTAGACTAGCAGTTTCCTTGCAGAAATGATAGATCCCATCAAGATCTTTATTTTTGATGACAGCTGTCAAACTATAAATAGCTATATCTCCCTAACTATTGATCTTAGACTAGCAATTTCCTTGCAGAAATGATAGATCTCATCAAGGTCTTTATTTTTGATGACAGCTGTCAAACTAAGAAAGAGCTATATCTCCCTTACTATTGATATTAGACTAGCAGTTTTCTTGCAGAAATGATAGATCTCATCAAGATCTTTATTTTTAATGACAGCTGTCAAACTATAAATAGCTATATCTCCCTTACTATTGATCTTAGACTAGCAATTTCCTTGCAGAAATGATAGATCTCATCAAGATCATTATTTTTGATGACAGTTGTCAAACTATAAAGATCTATATCTCTCTAACTGTCGATCTTAGACTAGCAACTTCATTGTAGAAATGATGGTTCTCATCAAAATCTTCATTCTAGATGACAGCTGACAACTAGAAACGGCTTTATCTCCGTAACTTGAATCGTAGACTAGTAGGTTCTTCACAGATGTGATAGATCTCATTAATATTCATTTCGAATAACATGTTTTGGACTTTCGGTGTTAATGCAGTTTTTGGTTTGACAGCTGTCATCTGAAATATAGATCTTGATGGGATCTATCATTTCTGCAAGGAAACTGCTAGTCTAAGATCAATAGTTTGGGAGATATAGCTCTTTCTAGTTTGACAGCTGTCATAAAAAATAAATCTTGATGAGATCTATAATTTCTGCAAGGAAACTGCTAGTCTTAGATCAATAATTGGGGAGATATATCTCTTCCTAGTTTGACAGCTGTCATCTGAAATGAAGATTTTGATGAGATCGATCATTTTTGCAAGGCAACTGCTAGTCTTCGATCAATAGTAAGGTAGATATAGCTTCTTTTAGTTTAACAGCTGTCATCTTAGATAAAGATCTTGATGAGATCGATCATTTTTCTAATTTGACAGCTGTCATCTGAAATGAAGATTTTGATGAGATCGATCATTTTTGCAAGGAAATTGCTAGTCTTCGATCAATAGTTAGGGAGATATAGCTCTTTCTAGTTTGACAGCTGTCATCAAAAATAAAGATCTTGAATAGATCTATCATTTTTGCAAGGAAACTGCTTGTCTAAGATCAATCGTTAGGGAGATATAGCTCTTTCTAGTTTGACAGCTGTCATCAAAAATAAAGATCTTGATGAGATCTATCATTTTTGCAAGGAAACTGCTAGTCTAAGATCAATAGTTAGGGAGATATAGCTCTTTCTAGTTTGACAGCTGTCATCAAAAATAAAGATCTTGATGAGATCTATCATTTTTGCAAGGAAACTGCTAGTCTAAGATCAATAGTTAGGGAGATATAGCTCTTTCTAGTTTGACAGCTGTCATCGAAAATAAAGATCTTGATGAGATCTATCATTTCTGCAAGGAAACTGCTAGTCTAAGATCAATAGTTAGGGAGATATAGCTCTTTCTAGTTTGACAGCTTTCATCAAAAATAAAGATTCTGATGAGATCTATCATTTCTGCACGGAAACTGCTAGTCTAAGATCAATAGTTAGGGAGCTATAGCTCTTTATAGTTTGACATCTGTCAAAAAAAATAAAGATCTTGATGAGATCTATCATTTTTGCAAGGAAACTGCTAGTCTAAGATCAATAGTTAGGGAAATATAGATCTTTCTAGTTTGACAGCTGTCATCGAAAATAAAGATCTTGATAAGATCTATCATTTCTGCAAGGAAACTGCTAGTCTAAGATGAATAGTTACAGAGATGAAGCCTTTTATAGTTTGACAGCTGTCATCTAAAATCTTGATGAGATCGATCATTTTCTAATTTGACAGCTGTCATTTGCAATAATATTGAAAATAAAAAACTAAAACGACTATAAAAGCTCGACATATCCCACCGACCGCACTAGTTGTGCCGTTCAGTTGGTCGGTGGGAAAAACTATATTTTCATCGTCAATCCATCGAAATACAAACACACGTCAATCTTGTTAGATCGTACGGAACTCCTTCTCGCACTTGGCCGGTTTCTTTTTGTATTTTTTTCCTCGATTGTACTATAAAACATTTGAACGGTGCCATGGTAGTGCTAGCATTTGTAAACAGCACTACCAGTAGTGCGGCTGGTAGTGCTATCTGCAATAAATGATTACTGCATTATGTACATTATGTCGGTCAATAAAACTCCACCTTTATTGATACTTCTGAACTTAGTGGAATATAAAGATATTTTTTTCGTGTAAGTTTTGTGGATCGGCGATCCGTTTTACATTTTATGTTGTTAGAAGCATTCCACCTGCAACAATTCACTATCAGCGACAATTTATTTTATTTAAAAGTGTATTTAGGTATAATACTATTATAAAATATTTCATACCTACATTATTCAAGCAATGTGACTTATGGTACAACAACATGGTCTCTAATTGTTGGCCTCTTAAATAAGCTCAGAGTCGCTCAGCGAGCTACGAAGCATAGCAAGAGCTATGCTTGGTGTTTTTTTGCGCGATAAAATCAGAAACGAGAAAATTTGTCGAAGTACTTAACAACGTTACCGACATAGCTCAAAAAGTTAGCAAGCTCAAGTGAAGTGGCAATAGGCGGGAGGCCCAGGATGGCCTTCCATCAGGTGGACGGACAACCTGGTTGAGCCGTTTTTTGCCGTGAGTTTAGTATAGTATACGTTGTGAATTAAGGGGGGTAAGGAGAAAACTCACGAGAGACTATTTAGAAGCGTAAGACCAAAGGCTTTAATGACTCGAGTTTGTAATTTAAATTTTTAACACATTTGCGAGTAAATAAATAAAATTATAAGGTGATTAAATAAATAAACTCACCAAAACACAATTGAAATGGCTAAAATAAAAGTAGAGAAAACAATGCCACCGCCAGATGGCGCTAAATATCTAGGGAATTTTCCAAATAGGTGGTATTTGAAGGTACTGAGAACTCTCACCTACCCTGAGAAAACCATGTACTGACCGATCAGAATGAAGATGTTATAAATTGTCTCTTATATCACCAAATCAGCGCTCAAATTTCGATCCGTCCCAAATCAAACTGGGTTTTTTGCTTTTATGAAAATAGCTCGGAAAATTACAAAGTTTATTCTTTATCCGGTTATTTGTTTGCAAATTTCCTGAATTATTGCAATTTTTTTTTTCGATTATCCAACGACATATACAACCCTTCTGTCTCTCTGTTTTCCATATCTACCAATTACTTATGCCCAAGACACTGGTAACACGGCGTAAATAGTATAGCTAGTGAAGGTCTTGCAGTAGGATGTGGAGCAGAGCTGACCGGTACCAGCACACTTGAACCATCAAGAGCGAGAAAAGATAGATACTCGGCGTAAAAGATGTGTGACTACTATTAACAACGCATATAGGTAACACAATATAGATATGTAACCATAGAAATTAATTAGGTCACTGAATTCCTGACACTGCAAGCGTTGGATTTGCTTTGATATTAGACGTACATGTACCGCAAATAATTTAGTGATCAACTTGTGTTATGTTGTCTGTATCGAAATGAAATTATTTACTTAAAGACGTGCAAAAGACAGAGGTTCGAGCCCGGCGTGTACCAATGAGTCTCTTTCTCAATTTCACATATGCGAAGAATATTGTATTGGCTAAAAAAAATAATTTTTTTATTGTTAAGGCACTGTATTAATTCAAATTATGCAAATTAGAAACCGAAAAATGAAAAATTGAAGCTTATATAATAGTTTGGAGTTTACACAAAGAAAATTTATGTCTCTTTCGATGAATTCCAATTACTTATACAGTCCCTATTATAACGCTTGAATGAAGTAGAAAAAAGACCTTTTTTAAATGAAGCGCATGACTGACTCTTATCAGCAAGGACTTATTGTCAGTAAATACTTATTGCGTAGGTTTTGAACAGTATCGATGAATATATCGTTGTATGGTAAGTTGAGCCTTGAGCCCGCTTTTAGGCCTCATGCGTTCTATATTATATGTTCTTTACACAGTTCAGCGGCTCTATAGCGTAGTGATCTGCCTGCTTAAAAGAAATGGTCGGTTTGATTCGCTCACTGGATAAATATGTAAGTGATGAGCAATTGTGTGTATCTCGAGGCTGGCTGTTTCATATGTAAAATATGTATGTATTGACATATTAGAAGTACAAGCTTTGCTTAGTTTAGGAACAGATGGCACTGTGTGCAATTTCCAAAAATATTTATTTATTAATTAGTTAACAATAAGTATGATATTACTCGAATAAATTAAAAAAGGAGTATCTCACTCGTACTCTACCGTACTGTCTGTCTCTTTTTGTACTGTAGAAAAATGTAATTGTATTTCCGCTGGTGAATGCTACCCAGGTTAACTGGAGTTGAGTTTATCAATGCCAATGACTTATCAACGCACGTCAGGTGTTGCCAGGGGTAATTGATCGTTTGCACGAGCGCTTCCTCAAAGCTTTTAAAGCGGGTTATTTTTAATGTTCTGAATCGACCCTTTAACTTATCCTGCCTGGGCTCGCACGTGGGCGCTTTTTGCACCGAGTTTTTTATCAGTTTGTAAGCAAATACACAAAAGCGTCGAAAAGCACTCGTACGAACGATGCCTCTTTACCAGACGCGATCGTAACTTGGTACTTAATCTGATTATTTTTTTAATACTCGCCTAATAAAGAACAACTACACCAAATAAAATTGGACTTGAACTCAAAAGGAAAAAGAAAACACGAGCCAAGCAAAAGAACGACGAAGTGCAAAATTGAGCAAGACCGAAAGTCTAAAAAGCTCTAGATCGTATGGAATGGTAAAAAAACTGTAAACACCGTCGTCCGTCGTCGATGGGACATAGCGCATTAAAAAGCGTACTTACAAACTATTGTCACCCACAAAATAGCTACTTAAGCAACTGCCATGAAATCAAGGTTTTTTTTGCAGTATAACAGCCGTTTTTATGCAAAATAGCACCAGAGTTTATATTCTACAGAATATTTTTATAAATACCAATTTCTTATAGTTACATAAAAGATTTTATCTACGACTAAAAAGTAAAATACAATAAAAGAAAATTACTTTATTTTGGTTAATTAGAAGATGTTGCGTAACATAAGATGGCGCAATAAATCTGTTTTTATGGCAGTATTTTTTCTAAACTATTAAACGTATTTTTCTAAACACAAAACGAACAATCGAAAAAAAAAATTAAACATTTTTACAATTACATATTTTTTTAATTCGTTGCTTTGAACATTAAACTAAAAAAACAAAAAAATATTCATATTAAAATAGTATCAATATCTAATCTGTTATTTTTAGACTCGATGGCAGCCACGGAACACTTACAGCCAAGGCAAAAAAAACAAAGAAACTTTTTGAAGTTTACTCTTTAAGAAACGATATAAAGCCCATGGCATGAAAAATATGGGTAGTAAAATCGAAGGTAACAGTCACGCGTAAGTCACGATTTGTGAAAGAGTAACGCTGCGGGAATAGAGAAAGGGAGAGACAGATACCTTTGTATTAATCCTTATCCAAATAAATAATTTCGTATTCAAGACTGTTTCAGTACCTGTAGATAACTTTTTGAAATATTTAAATCGGACATTTCAATCAAAAGATATTACGAATTTTAAAATGTCGGTTTAAACAAAAAACTCATAGAAAAATAAACATACGCAGTCCCTCCCTACGCAGTAAACTCCAGTCGTGTGATGGAGTTGACACATACACTTTTTTTTGTAAAAAATCTTTGATTTTTGATTTTTTGTAGCTTTTGTGTATTAAATTTAAAAAAATTTTTTTTTTTTCTACTACAATATTACTAAATGCATTTTAGATTTTTTTATTTCATTACAAGTACAGAAAGGTTATTAGGAACAGTCTCGAGCTATTCGGACTCTGGAATCGAGAGAAAAATGTATGGAAATCTGGCTTACCTCTTGAAACCCGTGAAGGTACTTCTATACATTTTTATTTCGAATTCCAGACCTTTCCCAATAAGATCCCTTAATAATACATTATTAACATGAGATTAAACTAAAATAATGATAATTCTTTAACTATTTTGAAATATATCTTTAAATATTTAGTTGTGTAAACTTGGACAACCTTAATGTTGTAGGTGATGCCCATGGTTGTAGAAGATGGCTGGATGTCAGCAAAATTATTATTTCTTATGACGTACTTTGGTTTAACCATTTTCTAATTAAAATTAAGTGTAATTTAATTAGGGCACTGCAAGTACTCGCTTGAATAAGCCGCCCGAACAAATAAAGCGGGCACTTGTTCGAATGAGCGGCCCGAACTGGGGAAGTACCTCCACCTTACAGAAAACCGCGGCCACAATAACACTAACCTTGAGTAGTGTCGTGTTCCTGGCGGTGAGTAAGGTTGCCAGAGCTCTTTTAGGATTCGCTGCGCGGAAAGCGGAGGACCGGCGGTGCTAGTTGCAGTCATTGCTCGGCGAAGACGCGGCGTGCTGATACGGCGGTTAGGGAGACCTGATGAAACGGCTGACCGCTGGTCGCCAGCAGGTTAAACGGGTTCCCGAACAGGAAGGAATCACTTAATCTCCGCCCTGAGAGGCTGATCCGCCAGCCTGTGTAAAGTCTTTGAAGTGATAGTCGTAGTCGGAGAAGGAGACCGGAGTGGACCCGGCTACTACAACAGAGGGGGATCAGGGGCCCTTCCGCCCGCCGTGCCAGCAACCGTATTATCTGTGCCATACTTCGGCAATTCTAGTACCACACTTTTTGTCCTCTAAGCTGTCTTTAATCCCCAGTTTTAGTCAAAGTAACTTTTTTAAAAAATGACTAAAAGAACAAAAAGGAAAAGAGTTTTTACAGCGGCTACTCCATCCACATATAATGTGGAGTTTTGCAACATCAGGGGTATTTACGCAAATCTTAACGCAGACCACATACCATCTTGAGACTGAGCAGCCGACCAGTCTTTTTCTAACGGAGACGCAGATATCCTGCCCGGCCGATACCTTCATTATCCCGGCTACAAACTCAAGCAAAATTTTGTGAGTAGTGCCGGTGTATGTATGTTCGTCCAGGAGGATATCTGCTGTCGCCGCCTTCATAACCTTGGAGACAGCGACCTGTCGATATTGTGCGTGTGCGTAGATTACGGCAGTCACACTCGTATCTATGCGTGCCTATACAGGTCTCATAGCGGTGACACGGACGTAACTTGACTCTTCACGCACCTGAGTTTGACAACTGACAAAGTTCTAGAGCAATATCCCACAGCAGAACTAGCTATTTTGGGAGACTCTAACGTCCACCATCGTGAGTGGCTCACTTCTCGAACCAATAACTATGCAGGGATATCTGCTTATGAATTTGATCTGACCTATGTATTCTCTCAGCTGGTACTTTCTCCAACGAGACTACCAGATATAGAGGACCATACAAGCTCCTTACTGGACCTTCTGCTGACTACACGTCCAGACGGATATTCCGTCTCAGTGGATGCGCCTTTAGGCTTCTCGGACCACTGTGTCGTTCCGACTCAAGTGTCATACACACAACCCGATCCATTTGGGCCAACTAATTGGCGTCGTGTGTGGCATTATAAGTCGACAGACTGGGACGGATTGCGAGAATTTTATGCATCGTACCCGGGGGGCAGATCTGCTTTAGCTCAGAAGATCCTGACGTCTGCGCAGCCGCAGTCACTGAGACAATCCTCGCTGGTATGAAATGTTATATTCCTAACCTGCAAGTAACTGCCGGCGTCAAAAAACAAGCGTGGTTTAATAGGTCTTACAGAGAAGCTAAAATTCTAAAGCAAACTGCATATGAGGCTTGGACCACGGCTCGTTATAATAAGGATCCGAATATTTCTGAGGTAAAACGCAAATTGAATGCTGCCTCGAGGTTCAGTAGAAAGCAACTGCCAGAGCAAAATTCCAATTCATTGGCGAAATAGGTGGGCGATTTGCGAGCTATCCTTCGGGGGATCCTGCTTTCTGGTCGCTTGCCAAAGCTGCCGAAGGGAACTTTTGCCAGTCGTCGTTACCACCACTACGAAAGACCGATGGTGACTTGGCCCATAGTGCTAAAGACAAAGCCGATTTACTGGGCAGTCTCTTTACCTCAAACTCGAATATGAACGATGAAGGCGCTGTACTACCTACTATACCGTGGTGCGGGAAGACCATGCCGGAAATCTTCATAACACAGCGGGAGGTCCGACGGGCGTTGCTTTCTCTAGACGTTCATAAGTTGAGTGGGCCAGACGGTATACCAGCAGTGGTGCTTAAGCAGTGTGCTCCTGGATTATATCCTGTACTCACGCGCCTCTTCGCGCTTTTGTACCATACTAGGCAATTTCCGTCTTCAAGGCGTATGCCCAAAAAGGGCGATAGATCAGATCCATCGAATAACAGGCCTATCGCTATTACCTCTCTCCTCTCCAAGTTGATGGAGCATGTGATCAACACACAGCTTCTAAGATACCTAGAAGAAAACGACCTGGTCAGTGATCGTCAATATGGCTTTCGCCACGGTCGCTCGACTGGTGACCTTCTAGTGTATCTCACACACCGATGGGCACTAGCTATTGAAAGTCAGGGAGAAGCATTGGCATGTAGCTTAGTCATAGCGAAGGCGTTCATTCGGGTCTGGCACCGGGGTCTTCTATCGAAGTTGCCATCTTACGGAGTGCCCCAGGTTTTGTGCAAATGGGTGGCTATCTTTTTGTCCGGCAGACGCATATGAACCGTAGTTGACGGTAGTTGCTCTGATAGCATGGACATTAATGCTGGTGTCCCACAAGGCTCTGTGCTGTCTTCTACGCTCTTTTTACTGCATATCAATAACATGTTTGACATCAACCACATGCATTGCTATGCAGATGACAAGAGCCGCTTATTACACGGGTCGTGCAAACATCTCTCATTCCGTTGTGGAGGAAAACCGCGGAGAACTTGTGTCTCAAAACGAGACTACACTGTCCAAGGTCTCTGACTGGGGACGGGTACACTTGGTTCGATTAAACTCTACAAAAACACAAGTCTGCGCGTTCACCGCTAAGAAAACCCCTTTCACTGTGGTCCCACAATTCCAAAACACTCCCCTCTCCATCTCCAAGAGCATTGGGATCCTTGGTGTTGATATCTCCAGCGATGTTCAGTTCCGAGGTCTTTTTTAAGGATCCGTTCGTAGTCACTTCACCGATAGCTCCTTCTCTGCGGATGTCAACTACTGAGACAGAGTACGGAAAAGCGAATGTCAGATAAGTTTCTCTCCTAGGGACGTGTAAACTGTTATAAAATTTATGTCAATGAGCAAGGGTGACTTGCAACTAACGACGTCACGACGCGGGTACGACCAGTGCAGTATGCTGGGCCCCACTTGTGTAGGGTATTGTCAATCTTCTTCTTGCTGTGTGTGACCCATTCCTATCTTCCACATAATCTGATTAGAACTATTGTAGGACCAATACGCAAAAACAAAACAGGTGACATCTCAGATGCATGCAACTACAGGCCCATTTGTTAGCCACAGTCCTAGCAAAAGTGCTTGACTCTTTGCTGGACTTTCATTTAAGAAAGCACGTTCAATTGCACCAAGTCCAGGTCGACTTTAGACCTAGACTATCAACTGAGAGCGCTATAATTACTATAAAGCACACAATTACCTACTATGCAGATAGGTGCACGCCTGTTTATGCATGCTTCCTTGTATTGTGCGAGATGACCTACTGTGGAAAAAGTTATAAGCTACGAACCTACCCGGAGAGTTTTGTTCCTTGTTTGATTATTGGTACGACAGTGAAACAAACAATGTGCGCTGGGGCGGCTCGCTCTCCGATGAATATGGGTTGAGGTGAAGGGCAAGGCAGGGGCGTATTACTTCACCAACGCTCTTTAACCTTAATGTAAATGACCTGATAGCTGGTTTAAGCAATATCGAAGTTGGTTGCCATATAGATGGTATTGCCATAAATAATATAAGTTACGCAGACGATATGGCTATAGTTGCACCATCAGTTGCGGCTATGAGAGAGCTGCTGCACTTTTGTGAGATTTGCATAGCATGGGTTTGCATAGAATGTAAGGAAGAGTGAGTACATGGTGTTTGCTAAAAGAAACTCAGGTCCAAGTTGTGTTCCGCCCATTACGTTAAATGGCGTAACACTCAATACAGCAAGTCATTTTAAATACCTTGGGCATTACGTGTGTGAAGAATTGAATGATAACATGGACATTGAACAGGAACGCATAGCAGTAGTAGTAGTTAATTCTTTATTGCACAAAAACATAATTAAAAGTAGTAAATTTATACAGTTGATTTGTAGAGTACAATTGAGACGGTCTTACCGCTATTTAGCGATTTCTTCCAGACAATCTTTGGGTAGAGTAAATCTAGTATAATTAGATTAGGAAGAGTAGGTGCAACTTGGAACTAGAAAGTAATATAAATATAAATAAAAGCAAACAAGTGTGTTATTATAATAATAGATATGAATAAGACATAATACACGTTCATCATCATCATCATTGCCAGCCTTCATACGTCCCCACTGCTGGGGCACGGCCTACCTTCAACGAGGGTGATTTGGGTCATAGTCCACACACGGACCCAGTGCGGATTATGGACTTCAGATACATTGATTTTTTTTTCTAGACGTATGCAGGTTTCCTCACGATGTTTTCCTTCACCGAAAAGCCAAGCTTTAGCATTCCATAGTTTTATAGATTAAACTGTAAAGGAATCGTTGTAAAGCCAAGGAATTCAAAGCAATGCTTAACATAAGTTGGTGTAGAAGGTATGAACAGAACGTAATAAAGAAGAGAAACAAGGTATGTTTTCATAGTGTTGTCGGTAAGAGCTAATATGTTGGCACGCAGGTTTGCTTTTTGTAGTAATGCAGTAAAATTAACACTGTTTAAATCCTTTTGTCAAACATTCTACACGAGCAGCTTGTGGACCAAACACACTCACACACTCAAAAATTGCTTAATGCTCTGGACGTCCAATACTATTTCGCTTTCAGGGCTCTGTCACGGCTGCTACCGTACTGCAGCGCATTGACAATGTTTGCTGAGGCACACACAGACCGCTTTGCAGCGATTATGCGTAAAAGGGTGGCTTCCTTTCTTTGAAAACTGTACAACAGCTGTGACGAGGTACTGAAAGTGTTACGTGTTAAATATCACTGTCGTTTAGTTAAGAATTTATTCAAAAAATTAAGATGAAATAAAAAATGATTTAGAATATTTTATTGCACCTACTAACATTTACAGATAGTATTGTAATAATTACTTACATACAACTAACATAGAAATAAGAATCTACTAACAACTATGGATCATGGTTATCCAAAATAGAGGAATTATTATTATTTACCCCGAAAGGGTTTCCCTAGGAATAACTATAACCAAATTTGACGTAAAATAACTATAGGTACAGCTATAGCAACCTTTCTAACTGTAATCAAAGACTTTCCGCAAAAATCCCACGTCGACAATCAAATTTCTATTTATATTTCAAAATACTCTTCTCTACCTCCTTTATTAACATATCCATTTCAATGTATTTTTCATTCGAGGAAACCGCCGACATCATAAAAAAATAAGGCAGCACACGTCTGATCCCTTCGAGTTCGCCTATCGAATCGGCGCGGCGGCGTGTGGTAGCCCGTGAAATTACAGACCGTGAGAAGCTTGAATGTTGAATTGTCAAATAAATTACGACGCATATAACTATGCACGTAGTGAAATGCGGAACTATAAATCAATGGTATTTTATTTTGTTTATCTCATTTACAGTAGTGCTTTGGTACGCAGAAACTTAAAGGACGCGTACATTAGAAATAAGGCTGTCTAAAATAATACAATTTCAGACACTGTCTGACTAAGGTTGCTTTGGGCCGATCATTTCCAAATTAAAATGGGACCAATCTGCGGGTTAACCCTTTCAGATGTAAGAATTATCCTTTGTTAACCGTGGTACACCCTGTAGTACCACCAGTCTAACCCTGGTACCACTGATCTTGTGCATGTTGCATGTATGCGATAAATACACGTGCTTTCTTTCTTTCTACTTTTTAACCGACTTCAAAAAAAGAGGAGGTTCTCAGTTTGACCTGTATGTATAAATTAATGTATGTTTGTATGAATGTATGTATGTATGTATGTATGAATGTATGTATGTATGTATAAATGTATGTATGTATGAATGTATGTATGTATGTATGTCTGTTTGTCCGCGATTATTTCGCGTTTGGCTGAACCGATTATGATGCGGTTTTCTTTCTATTTTAAACCGACTTCAAAAACATTAGGTTCTCAGTTTGACGTGTATGTTTGTATATATCTAGGTTGGTCTGCAATTATCTCACGTTTGGCTGAACCAATTTTGATACGGTTTTCTTTCTTTCTTTATATTTTTTAACCGACTTCAAAAAGGAGGTTCTCTGTTTGACCTCTATGTTTGTATGTATTTATGTTGGTCCCCCGATAATCTCCCTTGTTTTGAAGTCAGTTAAAAAATAGAAAGAAAGAAAGATAACCGCATCAAAATTGGTTCAGCCAAACGCGAGATAATCGTGGACAAACATACATTCATACAACCATACATTCATACATACTTTCATTCATAGAAACATAAATTCATTCATACAAACAGGTCAAACTGAGAACCTCCTCTTTTTTTGAAGACGGTTAAAAAGTAGGAAGAAATAAAGAAAACACGTGTATTTATCGCATGCTTGTTACATGCACAAGATCAGTGGTACCAGGCTAAGAAAAAACTTACCTTGGTACCACTGGGGTACCACGGTTAATTCTATCCTTAATCTATTCTTATCGCATAACACAAAATAATCGCATAGCACAAAAAACATACGGACGTATTGAAAATATAGTATATAGTGGAGGTCGTGACAGAGCAGAAAACATGATACTTTGCTGATTTGTTTTTTTCTCGAAAAACGCGTTACAGAGTTACTTAAGCAGGTTTTTGGAATTTATAATAGCCTATGTCCTTCCCCGGGACTCAGACACATTTCATGTAAATCAGTTGAGCGGTTCCCGATCCATCCAGTGGTTGAAGCGTGAAGAAGTAACAAACACACACTCACACACTCACAAACTTTCGCCTTTATAATATTAATGGGATTTAAGCGTGAAGACGTGACAGGCAGACAGACAGACAGAGTTAATTTCGCAATTATAATATAAGTATGGATATGGATTATACAGATTCCTGAAAGTACGACTTAAAAACGATATCACCGTTTTCTATCTTACCCAAAAATCATTTAAGCAGTAATTGATCACAAAAGCAATAGAAGCTCACACGTGCGTCTCACTGATATCCGCTGGTAATTTCTTATATCAATAAAGCTGACATTGAATTACTACGAACTACGTATAGAGAAAATGTTTTCTTCTTATAGCAATTATTCCAGTCCGTTCAGACGATAGAGCATATGGATACATAAAATATTTTTCATTATTTTTTATTATACACTCAGTATTAAAAAAAAAAACTGTAATCTTTTGTAGGTATTCAGCATTTATGGACGCAAGATAGAGAGTATAGATTAGTGCACCAATATTATAATAAAAAACTTTGTGGGAGGACAGGGTATTCGAACACTTACGGAAATAGTGTTGTAGTCTTTAACAATCAACTTTATTATTAAATTAACTTGTTTGCAAAACAACAGTATCTCAATTTTGTAAAGAACGCATAAGGAAGAAATTTGGAATATATCAATCATTAAAATGATAAAGAAGATTAATTTATGTAAAAAAAAATTAAAGACAAAATATACAGTATATACATATATAAGTAATGATTATATATTAATTGATCAAACCGACACTTTCGTTAACATTTCGTTTATTAAAAAGGACTTAGAAATAAAGGAGCGGGGTATAATGGCATACATCCAATTTTTATTGTAAGTTGTACAAATGAATTGTCAGTACCTTTGTCATTAGTAGTTTATAAATTCCTTGCATATTATACTGACGTCAAAAAAGTGATATTGTATCCTATTTTTGAGAAATACACTATTTGAATTTGAATAATTTATAAGAAATCACTATCTGAAGGTTTTTTCTCAGAAATGTGGATAAAGGCCTTAATTACCCCAATTCACAAGGGCGAAAATAAACATGATGTCAAACAGAATCGACCGATATAAAAACTATTTATTTTGGGATAAACCATTGCTGTTGAACTTACATTTACCCTATCTCGTCTATTTTCTCCAGAACAACACGGCTTCTTGCGTGAGCGCAGTGTAATATATAAATATTTATTTGGTTACCTACACTGATTTTATCCAAAATGCTCTTGATGCTGAATGTAAGGTTGATGCCGTGTATACCGATTTTTCAAAAGCTTTTGTCAGAATTAGACATGATAAACTTTAAGCGAAAAATCGGAATGCACGGCAATCTTCTTCGATGGATAAAAACATGTATCCTATCGGAGCCAAGCTCTTGCCCTAAAAGGAAAGACTGCCAAATTTTTAAATGTAAATTCTACTGTCACACAAGGCTTCCGTTTGGGTCCAGTTCTCTTTAACCTGTACGTTAATGATATTGAGTCCTTAGTTTCGAACTCGCGCCACCTCTGTTATGCTGATGACACAAATGTTTTAAAGCTATTTCTTGTCAAAATGACTGCGCTGAACTGCAGTCTGACCTCGGTATCTTTGCAAATTACCGTGGTCCAATAACTTGTGTTCCATGCTGACACACTGACTCAGTTTACTATAACTACAGTTTAATAGGGTAATAAAACGTGAGACCCAGATAAAAGAGGTAGGAATAAAACTAGATTGCAAATTAATTACACTTCACATATTGATAACGTAATCGCAAATAGTTTTAGGCACCTCGAAATTATACTACGTCCTTCAAAGCCTTTTAAATAAAATGCTACTCTTAAAGTCCTATATTACAGTTATATAAAAAGCATACTGGAATATTGTATTCTTTGGAATGGATAGATTGGAATGGAATCCTCAGTACAAAATACATATTCGACGTCTCGAAAGAATACAAAATAAATTTATTAACTCACTAGTATATCGCACTGAAAGCAATTTTGCAAGTTATACATACACTGCTGCAAAACATAATATACCTAGCTTAGAGAATAGATGAGTATATTTACATTGTATTTTCTTATATAAAATTATAAATAACCATGTCGATTTTCCATGCCTTCTGGAAAAATTGTAATTAGATCGACATCATTTTACTGCCGGAACCTTACAACTATTTTTTTACCGACTCAAAAAAGGAGGAAGTTCTCAATTTGGATGTTTATATTTTTATGTATGTTTAGGCATAACTCGTGATATATAGACGGATTTGCTAAATTCTCTTTTTTTAAAGGTTTCCTTCCGAGTTCGTCCCATGTTAATGTAGTAAATTTAAAACTTAAACTTTTGGAGAGAAAAAACAATTAATGTTTATTTGAAACTTCTGGAAAAAGTAAACTGCGCATCCTGACGTTCAAAAAATACTTTTTCCCCACTCTTTGTTAATCCAATTATGCCAAGCACTCTTATTTAAGACGCACCTTCACAATTTGTAATGACAAGTTGACAGACACTGATATATTTGGGCATTCATTATACAAGTCAACACGAATTTGGTGCCCGAGTTCTGTTTACCCGATTTTTTTATACCTAATTTATAAAAGAAATAATATTTTTATCTCATCAAGTTTGCTTATTAAGAATGGTTGGTTACCCCTAAGCATTTGGCAAAAATCGTGTATTTTATTCATCATCGTATAAAGTACAAAAGCAATCTTTTTTTTTTAATAAATTGAGTTTTTGGTTATTTTTCAATGTAAAAAATCAGACAATGGTAATTAAATAAAAAGTTTTTTTTTGTTGACTTGTGTTATATAAGTTTAAAAAAGCGTTTTAATGTATATTACTTAATATCTAAACTTTACTATTACTTATTTACTATTAGAATCTAAACTACTAAAACTTTGCTTTTGCTTTACTTTGTTTAATCAAATCACTGTAATTTTTTTTTTTTATAATGTATAATATTTTTAACCTAATATAATTTTCACAAACTTTTGCTAACTTATAATATTTTTTTGCAAAACTTTTGGATCTCTTGGTCTTTCTGAGTCTTTTTTTTTTGTTAACGAATGTTTGTATCCTTTAAGAAATAAAATTAATAAATTAATAAAAAAATAATAAGAAAAAAAAATTAAATAAAACTAGATAACAGGGTGGCAATTCACTACTCTATTCGCTATCTGATTATTGTCATTAGATCAACATCATTTTACTGCCAGAAACCAACTACAACTATTTTTTTACCGACTCAAAAAAGGAGGAAGTTCTCAATTTGGATGTTCATATTTTTATTTATGTTTGGGCATAACTCGTGATATATAGACGGATTTGCTAAATTCTCTTTTTTTTAAAGGTTTTCTTCCGAGTTCGTCCCATGTTAATGTAGTAACTTTAAAACTTAAAACTTTTGTAGAGAAAAACAATTAATGTTTATTTGAAACTGGCGAAATGTTGATAATTGTATAAAATTTTGGTTACGCATATGGATGTTTTTAGTGTACGAGGAAAAAAGCAGTTTTTCACTCAAAAGTAAAAAATAAAAACTTTTAAACAAAAAAAAAGAACAAAAAGATGCACTAAAAAGGTAAAAATAATTACTTATTTCCAACAATTTTATCTGAATTACAGTTTGGAGTTAGTGTCTATGTACCTTACAGTTTATAACACACTTGCACTTGAATAAAACCAACTTTAAACTGTAATTCAGATGAGATTTTTGGGAGTAGGTAATTGTTTTTAACTTTTTAGTGCATTTTTTGAAGCTGGTTGTAATTTATTGTTAAAAAGTTTTTGTATGTATATAAAATGATCTAGAATTCTTGTCTTCTTGTTATCGAGATAGTTATAAACTGTCGAATAAGTGGGCTGGTAGGTAGTGCAAGTTGTTTGACGAGAACCAAAAAGAAGACATGATTCAGTGTAAGTATCGAGTGCGAGAACTGGGTTCACGTAAAAATACTCATTATGTTTTTAATTATTGCAAATTCGTCCCACTGTAGGGGATTTGTTTGTATATGACTGACTGTGCATATGTTTCCGGAGATTGTCTTGTTGATTCATGTCTTGGAGATGCAGGCTGAGGCTTATAGTCCACGATTCTGACCCAGTGCAAATTGGCTGACCTTTGACGAGCTAGTGTTCATTCGACTGCCAGAGACTTAAAGCCAGAAAAATGTGCCACTAGGTGGTCACCAATGTGACTGGTCCGATGGCGTATCTTTTTCTTCGCTAAACGTTTTAAATGGACGACTGCGACTGCGCAACAAGGGTCTTGAGCCTCTTCTATCCTTAGGTAAAATATTTTGTAATTACTTGATTATGAGACGAGCTAATAAATATATAACCTAGTTATAAATAATAACCATAGGATCTCTACGTACGATTTAGGTTTAATGTAGTATGATTTAAGGAAAATATTCCTTTATCATATCTTTCTACTTTTCTTAGGGCTTTTAGATGTTTACGCTTAAATTGATGCTGCTATTTATTTTTACTAAATTACTAATTGATTACTAAACAAAGATTTTGTAACTGTAAACTAATTAAGTTAATACTACCTTGTTCTTATAGGGTACAAATTAGGCAAGGTTACCCTATAAACTATTAATACTACTGTTCAAACAGTATCTTTCAGAAGTTATATTTGATTGGTTACTTGGGAAAGGACAAGCTACGTAAATTCAGTAAGATTAAACAAGTTTTGTTCAAAAGACATGTTTAACCCTGTACGGTAAATCTGCTAAACGGCCTTTCATGTTTTGGAATTTGCAAGTGTGAGTTTTAGTTATTTTCCCAGGCTTCTTTGAACTTTGGCTCGGATCGTATTTGTTTAGGATTCGAACACCCTTTTACATAGAACACTCGCTCTTAAAACAAGCCAAATACATATAATCTCTCAACTGTCAATATATACATGTGTATATATATTACTATTACTATTATATGTATAAGTGCTTCTTGCCTGCCTACCCATGGCTACCCTGGAATAAAAAAATGGTTTATGTTATATTATTTATTGTTATAGTAGTAGCAGTAGTTGTTTAGTTTATGTTATATTATTTAGTAGTAGTAGTAGTTTAGTTTATGTTATTTTATTTAGTAGTAGAACTAGTTTAGTTTATGTTAAATTATTTAATAGTAATAGTTTAGTTTATGTTGTATTATTAAGTAGTAGAACTAGTTTAGTATATGCTAAATTATTTAGTTGCAGAAGTAGTAGTAGTTTAGTTTATGTTGTATTATTTAGTAGTAGAACTAGTTTGGTTTATGTTTAATTATTTAGTAGTTTCAGTTTAGTTTATGTCATATTATTTAGTAGTAGTAGTTTATGTATTGAATTTTCTGTCCCTCCAGCCACTCCCGTGCCAACAAAAATCAAGTCACCTGTAAAAAATATATACCCATGGGGTCTCTTAATTGAGAATTAAACTCCTTTTTTTGTTCGGTGTCCTTTCGGCTAACCTTGTATAGTGCGTCTTCAAAATCGTAGCATATCCCACACACACCGCAATAGATACAAATGTCTGTATAAGTAAGTAAGTACACGGTTTTATAATTAAGTATGTTTTACCGAACACCAAACTATGCAAATATGACACATACATACAAAACAGCTATTTTATTTGGACGACACAGTATCATGAAGTGCAGAAGAGAGGTGTACTAAAAACTTTTTAACAAACACAACAACCGGCTTCAAAAAGATACACTAAAAGTAATTATTTTTACCTTTTTAGTGCATCTTATTGAAGCCGTTTGTTTTTATTTATTACTTTTAAGTGACAAATTGCTAAAAATATAAACAACCGAATTGAGAACCTCCTCTTTTTTTTGAAGTCGGTTAAAAATTAGCTTAGGTCACGTCGTTGGTCTGATGCGACAGTTGCGACGCGAAGAAATAGCACCCCGCATTATCTAAGCCAGTTGCCTTTAATTTTCTTTTCATAGTTTACAATAATACAAATGCCTATTTATGTAAATGAATCGTTAGTCTAATCTATCATTTTCTGCACTAAGTAAACGATATAACTTCGTACTACTACTAAAATACAGAATGCATACAGTTCGCTAAGCATCTTTTTTACTATGTATGTACTCATACTTTTTCACAAGACATTTAATTTTGAGGTAACTATTGAAACGATTTCAAACTAGTAAAGGGTTTTGGTTGCCAACATGCACTCGACATATAATTTATGGTTCAAGATGCGCTGCCAACGTTTTTCGGGCAACTTGCCACGGGTCAATGAATGTGTCAGTCACGTGAGCATTGTTGAAATTGGAATTAAAAAAATAATTTGTTTGCGCACAAATAAAATGTATTCTTATTAATATTGTTTGTAAATTTTAACAATGTTATATCACGTAAATATAAATCATACTTTTCTTTGTTTTTTCTGAATATTTTACCGACAAATGAACTAAGATTAATAAGAGAGTAAATGACAAAATGTTAAATTTGTAATAAGTAGGTACTTACGAGGGTTCTGAACGTAAAATTTAAACCGCAGGTTTTTTTTACTTATCTTTTTTTGTGAAATTAAAATGAAGAAGATAAAAGCTTGAATAGGAAGTAGAATATAGTTCAATATCTATGTTTTTTTCTGATTGTAATCTAAGGTGTGTTCGCTTCAACGAATAATACATTTAATTATATAATGAAATATAATTTTAAATGATGATTAAGAAAAAGTATTTGAAATATTTCGATATACTACATCGTCTTCTGTCAAAACAATTTATATTTATATAATTTTTTATCTGATTGTGCATTTTACCTTGTTTACATTTTGAGTCAAAATCATAGTTTTTTTTATAGCTGTACGAATTATGTTACGGTTGCATAGAATGAAAATAATTGCATATGAAAAGCTTATGAATAGATTTTATTAAAACATTAAAAGCTCTATGTTTTTTTATTCCTAAAACACGCGATTTAAAAGTTATAGAGGAATAACAATTATTTTATAAATAGAAAAGTTTGGCAATAAATCGCAAAATATAAGTAAGTACGTCTCAGAAAATAAGAAATTTAAAAACCTTAAATGCATTTTTGATAACCTATTTAACGCGAAATAAATATTTTATCCCTAGCATCAAAGAGAGCAAAATAAATGTCGTTCTAAATTCTATCACATTAATTTACGCCGCGGTTTACAAAGACACTTTCCAAAAAAAATTCATCAAAATCGATGCAAAGATGCTGGAATTATAAGACTGTGACATACGGACAGACGAACCTATTTTTTACGTACTCCGTCGGAATGGCAGAATTATTTATAAGCAGTAGGTAGGCACAATAACCGCAAAAATCAAGTTTTTTTTATACCACTAAGGTAACAAACAAGCACACGGTCCGCCTGATGGTAAGCGGTCACAGTGGCCTATGGACGCTTGTAACACCAGAGGTAACACTCGCGCGTTGCCAACCTTTCAAAAATCCAATAAATTCTTTCTTGAAGAACCCCATACTGTAGTCCATAAGTTGGTTGTAATAGGAAAAATCATGGAAATTCAAAGAAAAAATCTAATTTATTACTATATTGGTATTTATTAGTAACAACTTATAATACGTAATAATAAATAGTGCCACCAAATTTCAAGTCACTGTGAAAAAAATTATCTACAAAACGAGCTTTAAACAACGATACCCAACTCAATGGGATAGGACAAAATATTTTTTTTGCACACCCTTAGCTGTATTTAAAAATACCCCCAATAAAAAATATTCTTTTACAATTTTTATGGCCGTAGCTCCAACCTGTAAAGCCTGTGTGATAGACGACAGACAGACAGACGGAGACATGAGTGACAGCAATAGGGCTCCGTTTTGACCCTTTGAGTACGAAACCCTAAAATCTACTATTTTTTCACTACGGATATAATATTTGTAATTTTATATATTTGTAAAACAAAAATATTTGTAATTTGAGCCTTTGTTTCTAATATGCACGACTGTCGCTATGCTTAAAAAACGGGTAAATAAGTTTTTTCATTTTTCCTAAAATTTTACAAGACACTGCAAAAAAAATCATTCAAAAAGAAAATACAATGTATCTGCATTACTAAATCAAATTTATGATGTAAATTTTTAAACTGAATTTCACAGCAATGTGTAATCTGTCTACGAAAAAGTAAATTCTGAAAGATGCGCTCCTCCTGAAGTGATATATTTTATTACGCTTGGGAAACGATGCTCATTTCTTCAAGTTTCAAGACCCTCAAAAAAAGTTTTATTACCTACTTTTTTTCAGTATTTGTTGTAACCACGATGTTATGAACGAAATAATGAGGATAAAAAATTGTACGGAAGGTTGTTATTTCTAAATGAATAAAAAAAAAATTAAAGAAACCAGACTTTAGAAATATTAAGAACTAAAAAGCAATAAACAAGCAACAAACAACAAGCACCGAAATCATACCAATTTTACGGCTTAAATTTTTTATTTTTAATGTGTAAAAACATTGATTGTATTTGTATTTTTTATGATTTTTTTAAAAGAGTAAGTATCGAGTTTCATACCGGATTCTTCTCGGTAGAATATTGAACATTGAACCGGAGGGTTGGTGGAAGGTTAAAAAAATAGTATCTCATAACTTTGACGATTGAAAAGTGTTTGTAAAAACCTAATTTAAATAAAAAAAAGATTTACTTTGAAATTTTGACTTTGACTTTGACAAGATTTAACTATACCTAAGCAGACGGGACTAATTTTAAGGTAAATAATAGTTAATCGTGTGGGCGAATTCATATACTTTTTTCGTAAATAGCTGTTTTTTTTACAGCCTGGTTGTAGGCTTTGAACGCCGCTCTGGATTGGCTAAACTATTTCCAGTATGCTGCCTACATCTCATCCCGCCCAGAATTGGACAGAAAGTGATTGCACGATTTATCAAAATGTCGGTTGAAATAATAAAGTCTACTATCGATATGGCCAGTCTCCTAAATTATTACGATTCTATACTTGATTGATCACTCACATAAAAAATACAGATCTTGCAAAATAACTAACATTTTTTCTTTCTTTGTAGCCACTTACAGAAGTTAAGTCTGCGTTTAAATCATAGACATAGATACTTAACTAGACAGCACATTTCCTATCCAGATAGGAAACAGAGACGAAGCGAAACTAAGGTATCTTGTCTCTTACTTAGTATAGAGTCTATTGCCCCCTCTTGTATGGAGATCATTCAGATTGTGACCAAAGCATGAAACTTGGTACAGATGTAGCCTCGATCAAAATGAGCAGATTAAGCCCGGTCCCCACCGGTTTCGCCCACAGGACAAAAGGGGTGGTTGAAGTGCGCTCACGCCGCTCCGCAAACAAATAATTTTAACGCGGCCTAATTTCACCAAAGGCCATCTTTCGTGTATATTAAGGATGAATGATTCAGATTTGAAAATTTTGTTATACCTACCTAACCTAACTAACACCATGCGTTTTCGCTTTGCTGCGAACAGCAGTGAGCGAGCGAGCGAGGTCAATCAAAATTCAAAATTTCAGTTTCAAATCTTCTTATTCAAATGGATTTCTAAGAACACTTTAGAATCGTCAAAGGAAATAAACAAGAATTTGCTTTACAAACTAATTACAATACCTGTTCCCATATTGTATTTAGACGAAATTTAATATTCGACTAGATACAATATAGGACAAGAACCTCGCAAGGAAAGGTACATATAAAAACATATACGTACTTACATATACATACATGTAAATACATAGTTTAAATTATCACAAAAAAAATTATAGAAAGAATAACAAATACATACACCTACACCATACATGCAGGGTACGTGTATGCAGTGGAAAACTCTATAGAATAAAGACAAATTGTCAAAATACACATTTTTAGTACCACAGTTGCGTCATTCCTACTTCTATAATGTTCAAAAATATATTTACGATTTTTAAGTATTATAATTATTCACTATATTTAAATATTGTAAATTTCTACTATAAATTCAACCACAGTAGGAATTCGTGAAATTTTACGACTCAACTTCCCTTTCAAGTTTATCGCTTCTTTTGACCTCGACACCGCGTAGGATTTCGGATTTTTCTGAGCACAATTTTGTATTAAGTATATATAAATTATATATTTTTATAAACTAGAATAGTAACGTTCTACCGCAGCATTTTTTTATTTTTATAATAACTTACCAACTTTTAATTTTGCCAGCGGCTCCACCCGCCCTAAATTTGGTTATCGGCGTGGGATTCTTACGGAAACGCCTTAATAAAACTAAAAAAGTTTTCTATTGCAAGCTATAGTTCGTTTAAGCTCGGTTATAGTTATTCCCGCAGGAACTATATATATATATATTTCCTTTCCCGGGACTCAAACCATCTTCATACCAATTCCATTTAAATAGACGTAGGAGAACAAACAAACAAACTTTTGCCCTTTATAACATTTATAGGATTTACCTTTTATTTATTACCTATTATTGTAAGTACAATAAACTAACAAAAATAAACTAAATTCAGAAAACGCAAAATAGTAGATTGCAACACTAGTGCAACTTATGCAACTTTTTACACATGTAAAAAAGGCGATTTCCACATGCATCCCGAGAGTAGTGCATGATTCTGTATAGTTGAATCCAGATCATAGCTAGTGGTTCAGAAGTAGAATCCTGAGTCGGAGAAAATCTACATTTTCTTCAACGATTAGCGTTGATATCTCATCTTGCAAAGATAACAAAGAAAGTAGCGTGGAAAGTATTGAATGGAACGGCCTGCCAGCTTTTAACGATCTAGGGCATGAACATCAAGAATGGACTGACTTGCTCCAATATGTGCCACAGTTCTCGACAATGTTTGAACTCTATGGTTTATTTCTTAATGGTTTATTAATGATCTTCCTAACAACGTTACCAAGGTAAGACGACGTGGTGGATTGTTTTTTGCTCTCTGCAATCTTGAAATAAACAGTTTGAACTTTGATTACAGGATTCCAGGCAACAAAGTTTCGGCTGCCGTCTTGGGCACCATCTTGGAATTTATGCAGTAATGCTTAACATAAGTCAATTTCGAGGATTGCTATACGTTTGGCATACGAGAAAACCACTAAACAGATGTTTAAATCATAATTTTAAAAACCAACTTACAAAGGAGATATAGGGAAAACAGAGTTTTGTCAGCTGTTCACGCCAAAGTGTCGTGACGTTATGCAGAACGCATCTCTAATCAACAAGTGAAGCGGCCACACTTTTAGCGCAGCAATACTGTTCGTCCGCTCGCCCCAGCTGATATGTGAATATCTGTAAGGTTTTGAATCTCAACGACAACTTAATAATTAATATCTGCACCAAAATAATAATATTTCCCGGGCCCAGTTTCCCTTATCAAGAACAATAAAAAGTGAAGTGTTTCTCAGTGTCTCAGCCAATCAAAGGAAGGAAAAGGACATCAGCTCAATCCAACGAACTTATCCGCTCATCATCTTGTAAGTCTTTTTCCTTTGTCACTTCTTCAGCCCATGACTACTAGGTCTTACAAAGACCACCAGCCATTTAGATTCCGGACTAACTCGTGATTTGATGTGGTTTTTTTTTATGGTGAGCACTTTAATAACCATTGCATATCTCAGCTTCTCCTTCCTTCGGCTCCTTGATACTTTCGGGATAATTCGATGAACAAGTATTTAATTACACTTCTAGGCAGTTAATTCAAAGATTGTTTCTTGAATCTCTTTATCACATTTTATTTATTACATGCGCCAATATATGAAACAATAATATCATCAAAATCACTTTATTGGCATTAGTGCCAATAATAGGAATTTTACGAATATTATCAAAAAGCGATTTTATGATTTATTTGTAAAGGTTTTAAATGAATTATTGTTTCCCCTATGATATTTTTTTCCTTAATAGCAAATTCCAAATAATGGCCCATAGTGCCAATATCAAAATGCAAAGGGTTTTCCTAACCGAAAAAAAGATCTCTTAAAAAGCATATCAGAGATTTTTTTTTAAAAGTGGCAGTCCCAACCCGTTTAAAGACAACATTCCCGGAGATGAGATAATTTTAAGAAAGGTAGGGCACTGCAAGTATTCGCTTGAATAAGCCGCCCGAACAAATAAAGCGGGCACTTGTTCGAATGAGCGGCCCGAACTGGGGAAGTACCTCCACCTTACAGAAAACCGCGGCCTCAATAACACTAACATTGAGTAGTGTCGTGTTCCTGGCGGTGAGTAAGATTGCCAGAGCGCTTTGAGGATTCGCTGCGCGGAAAGCGGAGGACCGGCGGTGCTGGTTGCAGTCATTGCAGGCGTGCTGATACGGCGGCTAGGGAGACCTGATGAAACGGCTGACCGCTGGCCGCCAGCAGGTTGAACGGGTTCCCGAACCCAGGAATCACTTAATCTCCGCCCTGAGAGGCTGATCCGCCAGCCTGTGTAAAGTCTCTGAAGTGGTAGTCGTGCTGGAGAAGGAGACCGGAGTGGACAAGGCTACTACAACAGAGGGGGATCAAGGGCCCTTCCGCCCGCCGTGCCAGCAGCAGCCATATTATCTGTGCCGAGCTTTGGCAGTTCTAGTACTGCACATTTTGTCCTCTTAGCTGTATGTGCAGTGAATCCTCATATTTAGTCAAAGTTACTTATTTTTTAAAAAAAGGCAAAAGGTACAAAAAAGAAAAGAGTATTTTCAGTGGCCGCTCCATCCACATTTAATGTGGACTTTTGTAACTTTAGGGGTATTCATGCAAATCTTAACGCAGTCCACCTTCATCTGGAGATTGCGCCGCCAACCATTATTTTTCTAACGGAGACGCAGATATCTTGCCCGGCCGAAATATCATACCCTCATTACCCCGGCTACAAACTCGAGCACAATTGTGTGAGTCGTGCCGTTGTATATATATATGTACGTACGGGAGGATATCTGCTGTCGCTGTCTTCATAGCCTTGAAGACAGGGTCCTGTCGATATTGTGGGTGCGCGTAGATTATGGCGGCCACACTCGTATCTCTGCGTGCCTATACAGGTCTCATAGCGGTGACACGGACGTAACTCGACTCTTCACGCACCTGAGTTTGACGACTGACAAAGTTCTAGAGCAATATTTCACAGCAGAACTAATTATTTTGGGAGACTTTAACGCCCACAATCGTGAGTGGCTCAGTTCTTGAACAAATAAGTATGCAGGGATATCTGCTCATAAATTTGCTCTGACCTATGGATTCTCTCAGCTGGTACTTTTTCCAACGAAAATACCAGATATAGAGGACCATACAAGCTCCTTACTGGACCTTCTGCTGACTACACGTCCGAACGGATATTCCGTCTCAGTGGATGCGCCTTTAGGCTCCTCGGACCACTGTCTCGTTCCGACTCAAGTGTCATGCACACAACCCGATCCATCTGGGCCAACTAATCGGTGTCGTGTGTGGCACTATAAGTCGGCAGACTGGGATGGATTGCGAGAATTTTATGCATCGTACCCGTGGGCAGATCTGCATAGGCAGATCTGCTTTAGCTGAGAAGATCCAAACGTCTACGCAGCCGCAGTCACTGATTTCCGTGATCTTTCAAATGTATTTCAATTTCTTGAAACCATCCTTAAATATCGTTTTATGATACAGCAGTACTTGCCACCGTTACTGCTTCGGGAGTTCTTACAACAATATCCGGGTGTCGCTTTAAGAAGAGTTTAGTTTATTCATCTTTTTTTTTTCTTTTTTGTTTTTGAAGTGAAAACTTCTTTAGCGGCGCTGTGCACTTTTTTTGGTATGGGTAAAAAATGATAAACTCGCGTCAGGTCACGTGTCCTAATCGTGGAATGCGTAAGACGGAAACCGTAATGCCACGCCTATTATAATTTTTATTTTTAGTATTCGCGATTATGAGTAGTAGTAATTTTGTATTAAGTATATATAAATTATATATTTTTATAAACTAGAATAGTAACGTTCTACCGCAGCATTTTTTTATTTTTATAATAACTTACCAACTTTTAATTTTGCCAGCGGCTCCACCCGCCCTAAATTTGGTTATCGGCGTGGGATCCTTACGGAAACGCCTTAATAAAACTAAAAAAGTTTACTATTGCAAGCTATAGTTCGTTTAAGTTCGGTTATAGTTATTCCCGCGGGAACTATATATATATTTCCTTTCCCGGGACTCAAACCATCTTCATACCAATTCCATTTAAATAGACGTAGGAGTAACTTATAAAGTAACAAACAAACAAACTTTTGCCCTTTATAATATTTATAGGATTTACCTTTTATTTATTACCTATTATTGTAAGTACAATAAACTAACAAAAATAAACTAAATTCAGAAAACGCAAAATAGTAGATTGCAACACTAGTGCAACTTATGCAACTTTTTACACATGTAAAAAAGGCGATTTCCACATGCATCCCGAGAGTAGTGCATGATTCTGTATAGTTGAATCCAGATCATAGCTAGTGGTTCAGAAGTAGAATCCTGAGTCGGAGAAAATCTACATTTTCTTCGACGATTAGCGTTGATATCTCACCTTGCAAAGATAACAAAGAAAGTAGCGTGGAAAGTATTGAAAGAATGTGTATGAAATCGACCACGCGCCAGCTAAAAGTTCACTAAAAGTGATGTTTACGTTTGCTGCCAATAAATGGCGAAATCATCCCGCCTTTGGTAATATTCCCGTACAAGCGCTTGCCTAGTAAAATAGCTTTAAAGATACCATCAGATTAGGATATAGGGCTTAGTGATAATGGCTGGATGAAAACAGACCTTTTCTCCGCATATCGTGCGAAATCAAGTGCCATTCCTGGTCATTTTATTTGTAGATGGACACAAAACTCATCTCACTTATGCCGTCAATGAGCTTTGTTCCTCATTAGATACGGTGCTCAAAGCACTTTATCCCAATTGCACTCGATTGCTTCAGCCTGCAAATGTCTCAGCTTTTAGACCCCTAGAAGGTGGTAAGCAGTAGACCGTCTCAGATTCGCGGCGTAACAATCCATCTGTTGCAAAAAACTATTGATACATGTGTAATTATTAAGGGTTTACGGGCTACCGGTCTTTGTCCATGGGACTCAAACCGGTTAAACTGGAAACTTTGAGAACGATTATAACGGAACGACCGTTCGGGTGGTCCGGATCCAGTAAAGGACCGGATGATGTAAGAAACGATGGAAGTTTCCAGCCATCCACTACTAGGTCCATATCCGCGTAACTATTTTAAATAAAGATCATAGAATCTTTTCAGTGGTTTTGACAGATATCAATCAAAACATTGTCCTGTGCGTTTCTTATCAACGTACATCGCTAAAAATCTACTCTGATACTGAATTAAATGAAAATCATTATATTTTGCAACGCTGTTGCCTATTATCTTCCTTTAACGTAAAAACCGTACTACGTGCGGTTTTTTTATAGTTAATACTATAACTACTCCTTTCGGCCCTGTGCCGTGACCGAAGTCTGAAAGACGGCGGTTGTCTTCAACTACTGCGAAGGCCGGTGCGCGTCAGCTGGTTAGCGGCGTCTGCACCGAGGGAGGCCAGGAGTTCCTTTAAACTCCATATCCTCGGCCTGCCTGGAGTACCCTGTGCTCGAAACCTTCGGCCTGTGCGGTAGCGGTGCTGCAGCCTGAGCACCCGCTCCACACCAAGGCTACGTGGTAAACTGCGCCCACGTACAACTTGCATTGTGCCTGCCACGTGCGGCATACTAACCACTACTCACCACACGTCGGTAGGTCACCCTAAATTCAGTCCCGTCCGCGTCTACCTACTTCGGCGGCGGAGACCTGCGGGGTGGCAACAACGTGCAAGACTCCTGTCTAGGCCGATGAAGCTTTATTGTGATTCGATCTCTAATCTAAATTACTTAAAAATTTACATTTTGAAATCTGTGGTATTTCTTTGATGGAAACGAAAACATGCAAACACATACAGAAAACATTCAAGAAAAAGAAGTAATTGAACTGAATGAAAACACTTGATACAAACGGAAAAGAAAACAATAAAAATAAAGTAATTTATTAGACAAAT
Organism: Apoda limacodes; assembly: GCA_946406115.1. Taxonomy (NCBI): domain Eukaryota; kingdom Metazoa; phylum Arthropoda; class Insecta; order Lepidoptera; family Limacodidae; genus Apoda; species Apoda limacodes. Next base: position 21,343,196 of record OX291549.1, on the reverse strand, counting down.
ACCCCGGCTGTGACTCTTATGGAACAGGTCCTTTTTGACTTTAAAATGAGGATGTAATTATGTGTGATAAATTAAATAGTACGTGTAATGTCCTCTAGTTCAAGAAATCTTGATTGAAGGAATCTTCATTCACAAAAGAAAAGACATCAGCGCTATATATGATTCTCGGACTGATTATTTTTCATAAAACACTGAAAATATATATTGTGATATACCCAAAAAAGATACTCAAATAACTGAAGGTGTACAAGTTATTCATACTGTACAAATTGAAACACGTAAATAGTTCCAGTAATTGATTTGTTTTGGCAAACGCGCCAAGCTCAACAGCATTTTGACAAAATAAAATTTTTGAAAACTGTAAGAAATCCAACTTTCAATATCGCTATTAAGACAAAACTACGAGCAATAAAACTAGATGACTTATTAGTGCAACCTAAAACAATTCAAAGGAAGGGTGTAAGACAAACTAAGATGACATTACATCAAAATAATTCAAGGACGAAGAATGCAAAAAAATTGAAGCAAAGAAGGAAAAGGAAGAATGCATACAGAAACAAAAAAAAAACGACAACAAAAGAAATCAGCCAAAACTTAATGAATGCTAAAAAAAACCGGTTGTTAAGAAACGTGAAACAATAGAATCTGTAAAAAGAATGTTACTTTTGAAGGATTTTTCCAATTTAAACATTAACATTGCACAAAAAAATAAACAAGAAAAAAATAAAGATGAAATGATGACGATTGTCATATCAGAGCTAACAAAAAGTTAGCATAACTGGAATTGAGAAGATGTTGACAGATGATTTGGATTAGCTTAAATGTTACTTTTTGATTGGTTCCAATGAGACTGCGAACTACAGAAACGACATAGATAGGTAGGGAGATTATTAAGTTGAGTAGATCCTTAATCAGACTGATTAACAATTCGTAGGTAGGTAAGTATTAAAGTTAAAAGATCTTAAGAATATTCATTTAATTACTAATAAAGTGAGACTGCCAAAAGAAGTACAATAAGAAAAAGTGTTTATGTTATAAAAGTTGAAGCTAGGAACCTATCAACAACTTTAACTACATGCCAATAATTAGACGGGTAGATGCCAATATTGTGAATTTCTATATTCTATTTGAATTTTTTATAGTCTTTCGGATTAAAGTATTTTTTTATACTGTCAGATGCTTTGTCTGCTTGCTGCTTTGAGATGAGATTTCATGTTAATTTAATTTCAGACTGACACGAAGCTTACTCTTAGAGTGCGAACAATTGGATGGTTTACCCAAATTGATGGAAGTAAATATGTCCCTTTTGATTTTAAATAAATGGCTTTATATATACAACAATATACTTTTTAGAGTTGACTCCTTAAGAAACGATATACGATAACTTCATATGAAAAAATATGAGTAGTGAAATCGAACGGTACTCTTTCATGAGAGAGAGAAAGAGATAGAGAGAGAGAGAGATAAAGTGAGAGAGGGAAAAGGATAGAGTTATCAAACTGGAAATGGCTATATTAATAGTAGACTAGTAGTTTCTTTACGGAAGTGATAGATCTCATCAGGATCTTTACTTCGGATAACAGCTGTCAAACTAGAAAAGGCTAATCTCGTTAAATATTGATCGTAGATTAAAAGTTTCTGGACACGTAATGTGGAGATGTATTTTTTTCTTTCCTCGTTTTGTTTCCATCAATTAGGTGTTTTTTTCAGCGTACATGAAAAAACAGCACGAAACCAACACTGGTTAGATGCGGATTTTAGGGGTACGTATTAGAACTCTTATAGTTCCGCCATATCCGTCCGTTTTTCTGCGGCTTTTAGTAGACACTAAGTACTAATAAGCTGAAATTAGAGTGGGTAAACGTTAAGGTATTCACATCTACATATTAATCACACCGACAAAGTGGTGAAATAAAATCTTTATAAAAATTGTAGGTTACCTCCTCTACATATTTACATGTCGGTACTGCCATACAACATGTATACCTACCTAGGTAATATACAACATTATTTCAAAACATAAAGATAAGCACATTTACAAATGCAATCCTAAAATGTTTCTGTGAGCTATATTAATGTCTGGTCATTTTTCATAATGCACAGATACAAAAACTTCGGCAATTTATGATTTTCAACCCTCCTACGTCTACTATAATAATTTACCCGGCTTACCAACACCTGTGTCAAGGTTGGCGTAAAAAGATACTACGTATCGTAGGATTTCATTTATTTTCTACTCTAGTAAAAAAAAGGTTGTTATTGTTAAAAATCATAGAATAAAATACCTAAATAATATTATTTATTGATTAACTTAACTATTATCAATTTATTTCCCTTTTTTTTCTTAGTTCGTTCATATATAAAGTTAGTGCACTTTTTGTAAACTGACAAGTTTGACCTAAACCGTCTCCGTGAAACTTGTTATTTAGTTACAATGCATATATGACGCAGGAAATTTGTAACATGCATAAACTTATAAGTGAGCTAGGAGCTTACGGAAAGTTGTCAAACGGCTTTCTGAATTACTTTTTTCCTGATAGATTTAAGGAAATTACAAGATCACCGACCCGCTTAAGTAAACTTATAAGAGATAATTTTTGACATATTTCCGAGTTTTAAAATCGATGTTTTACGAAACTTACAAACTTCCTAGACGCCGGTAGTAAATTTATGAACGCGGGGTGACCATAGAGATAGGAACACGCATGAAATGCATTACCACAAAAAATTTTAGTTCTAAACTTATTTGTTCATTAAGTTTTTCGCAAAATTATACTTTTCAGCGTTTAGTATCCGAATGGCAAAAACGTAACCATTACAAATTCGTCATATCCGTCCGTCCGTAAGTAACAGCCTGATAATTCCACCGTTCTTGCATCGATTCTAATGAAATTTTACATTCTGTATATTTATATATATATTTATGTATATTTTCATAAAAAATATGTATAACGGTCATACAAATTTTTTTTCGCGCACTCCTTCGTGCTGGCCAATACTTTAAAAATCATTTGAGATTTTTTAAGTATATTTGTTTCTATAATTAGTATTTTGCGAGTTATTGCCTTCCGAAGTTGAAAATTTTATGTTACTTATAAACCGCGTGAAAACTATAAATACTTTCAACGCAATTTTTTTTTGACAAAATTGGTTCTCAATTTTTTGAGATGATATCAAAAATATATACTCTTGCAAAACCCAACTTAATGCGAGCATGACACGCACATGGCGGGTCTTTAAATGTTGTGGTGACATGCACCAATCATGTTTAATATCAGTAGGCACCTAGTTATTTATCTAGTTAATTCTAAAAGTACTGGTAGTGAAAAATAATTGGTGCAAGTATTCAGTTTTTGCGATTTAGCCAGCATATACTCATTATACTTAGGTACTACTCTAATAGTTGTGACACGTAAGTAGTCCTTGTCGATGTCCATTCATGTTTTGATGTATCTTCTGTTTGGCTGTTGTAATAGTTGTCATACCACTGTATAAAACAACTCTTTCTTATCGGTGTTTTTATCTAAAGACTTACCGGTATCTAATTGGTGATCTTCTATTATAGCGTGATGGTGTACTTATAACGTACGAGATGACGTTTACGTTCGATTTAAACACGAAAACACCTCTTAGTACCAGTAAAATTTGTTTAGCAGCGCTCAAATTTTTCTAAAATCAACTTTATGTATTGCAACAGCGGGCGACTGCAAGCACGTGTGGTCCAGACGGATGGCGCTGTTCGAATACCCAGCGTAGGCGTAAGGTCCCACGTGTCCCAGACTAATCCGCCATCAGCCCCACACTCAAAAATTTACTGACTGCCTTTAGAAAACTTGTAAGTTTTAAAAAATATCGATTTTTAAGCTCGAAGTATGTCAAAAATAATCTCCTCTTACAAATTTACAAAAGCGGGTCAGTCATCTTGTAAGTTTTCTCAAATCTATCAGGAAAAATGTACTTAATTCAAAAAGCCGTTTGAAAACTTTCCGTTAGTTGTTGTCAGTTCATTTTGGTCATCAGATGAAAGTACTGGAGACGCTTATTACACGGGTCGTGCAAACATTCCTCGTTCCGTTGTGGAGAAAAAGCGCGGAGAACTTGTATCTCAAATCGAGACCACTCTGTCCAAGGTCTCTGACTTGGGACGGGAATACCCTACAAAGACACAAGTGTGCGCGTTCACCGCTAAGAAAACCCCATTTACTGTAGTCCCACTATTCCAGCACACTCCCGTCTTCATCTCCAAGAGCATTGGGATCCTTGTTGTTGACATCTCCACCGATCTTGACGTAATATATTTGACATCTCAATCTGTCATAGAATTAAAATCCCATATCCAACCTCCCTGTACTACTCATAATAGCCATATACTAAAAATATTGCGTGGCTTTATGGTTTCCGTCTTACGAATTTTCGATCAGCCTGTGCGAGTTTATCATTTTTTACCCATACCAAAAAAAGTGCACAACGCCTCTAAAGAAGTTTTCACTGCAAAAAAGCTGATTGCGTGTGCTAAAGCACAGGCGAATTCGCCGCAAATATAGCACAGCGCAGGACAGGGCAGATTTGGTAACGTATGAACAACTACAGTACTGTGTACGATGCTACGCAGACAGGAAAGTGTAGACACCCGCCTCGTTATGGCGCCGGCACAGATTCGGCACGATTTAATTTAGATTAGATTATTGTAAAAATATATTTAGAATAGTTTTTGTACGCTTATTTAGATATAAATGATCTTAACCTGCAACTAAAGTTGCCTATTCTATGTGCTCATCCAAGACCGTTTAGGTACAATATATTTATCAGTTTTATATCGTGTTGTGTATGAGTCAACTAATTCATGTAAGTAATTCATGCATACCTTTTCAGTACTCACAGTAGTCAAAACGGTCTTCTGTTTACCCTACGGCTCTTTGCCGTACCTACTGGCAACGGCCACCACACCACTCGATTGATGTGGTGGCCGTTGCGCGTCATCTTTCGAGGGACGTCCAGATCCAGATCCTCGGCCTAAGTATCACTGCTTAACGATTCTACGGGGCGAGCATCAGCCCCATGCAGCATAGAACCGTGCCAGCTGGCACTTATTAAGGCCCTGGGATAACATTATTCACCACACGTCCATAGGTTGCCTAAAAGTCTGTCCAACAACAACAACCCCTAAAACCAAATTTACAAAGGTGAATTATACAACCTTGAATCCAAATTCACGATGGTGAATTCAAAAGCTATGTCATAAATGACTCATTTACGTAAAGTCCCTCAGATGTAGTGCTATTACCTATATTGTGATCAGAAAATCCACATATGTACTTATACATATCTACTAAGATAATTTCAGAAGAATTCCATCTTAACATCTTTGCTACGTAACACTAAAAAGGTTTTGATTTTAATATTCCAACAGGTAGGAGGTACAGACAAATCCACACTATATCTCATTGTAATAAAATATTCTAATATTATCCACCTTTGTATATAGGTAATTACCCACTGCTGAGAAACAAGATGCATCATAAATTTTTAAGATCATTATTGTTTACAATATTAAAATTTAAGACTAGCTCTGCGTAAGATTAGGTTAACAAAGTCAAGTTCGCCATTAACAAGTCTGCTGTTTCATTGTAGTGTCCAGATGTAAGCGAAACAAATTCTTGGCGGTTAAGAGCAGGTGATACTTAAATATATATATTTTATATATATATCTATTGCGTAATGATTATAAAAAGGAAAATTAACTTTTTGCGTGTGTTAAGTTATAGATATGACTAAAATCTTTACAAGAAACTTTATATTATTTATGCAAATGACGGACAAGACCTTTCTTTCAATCAAGAAACTGATTGCACTGCGCGTTTTGTAGCTTCGTTGTAATAGTATCTAATACTTTTTAATAAGCAATTCTTGTATAAATATATATAATCTGAATCTCGGAAACGGCTGCAGGGTTTCGGGGGTGATAAATCGATCTAGCTAGGTTTCATTTTTAGAAAACGTCGTTTTATCCCTGTTTTCAGACAATAATAAACTAAAAAATATGATTCTTTCTGACATCTATTGGCGAGTAGTAACACTATTATTTTTACCGACACATGCAGCAACACTAACGCCACTTGACAATAGATTGCATTGTTAAAAAAAAACGAACAAAGCTCGGTTCTCCAGGTACTATAAATAATATTCGCAACTCAAAAACAGATATCACTGTCACAAAAATTTAAGGCTGTATTGAAATAGGATAGATCGCCTAAATAAGCAGCTTTTGTGCAAACTTTATAGCAATACTTCCTTTGTAGTGAATTAGCTTATTGGGTAATTTTTATTCATTGTATGCGGTCCAAAAAAATCTCAAAATGTAGTTATCCTAGTACTCGTGCATAAAGTGCATATTGCATGCATTTGTTATGAATGTGAAATAAATCGTTAGAATTTGTTGTTATCTAGGGCATTGACTAAATTTTTTAGTAAAAAGTAAAAACGTTCTATTCCAAATTCTAAAATGCAAATTAAATCAAACAATATTTATTCAAATAGGTTTCTGAGAACACTTTTGAATCGTCGATACAATGTAAACAATGTTAATTTCTGCCAAAAAGAGCTGGCAAGAAGTTCCATTTAAAGTAATAATACAATACTTTAATAATCAGCTAACAAGTATACAATATGTATTGAGACACTTAATAGGTTATTTAAATAAGTTAGTTAGTGACTCAAAACAAAGTCAATTGTAATTATAAATGCGAAAGTAACTTTGTCTGTCTGTCTGTCTGTCTGTCACCTCTTCACGCTTAAACCACTGTACTGATTAAGATGAAATTTGGAATAGAGATAGTCTGTATCCCGGTAAAGGGCATAGACTAATTGAAAACGTAAAGTGTGAGTCGGGTTTTTTCTACATATACTTATTCCGTACGTGTGTTTGTCCCCTAACTCTTTCAAAACGGCCGGAATGATTTGGATGATTTTTTTGAATTTTTGTCTTAATATTTTAATGGGTTCCTGGATAGTTCGAAAACCCAATTGGACCGCTGCAGTCGGTGTGCCACTAATCTTCTCCTAAATAGCAGGGACGATTTTAATGATATTTTTTGTGCATGTTCAAGTTGGTCCTTGCAAGATTTAAATTTACAAATAGACCCGGTAGGTGGCGCTGTAGTCGGAGTGTCACTGATCTCCTAAACGGCAGGGAAGATTTTGATGATTTTTTTTGTGTATGTTCGAGTGTGTCCTTGCAAGATTTGAATTGCAAGATCCTGCTATTCCGGGCAGGACAACATCTGCCGAATCCGTAATATTATAAATGAAAAAGTAACTCTGTCTATCTGTCTTACCTCTTCACGCTTAAACCGCTGTACGGATTATGATTAAATTTGGCATGGAGATAGTTTGAGTGCCGGGGAAGGGCACAGGCTACTTGAAGTGTTAGTCGGTTTATTTCTATAATTGATGAGTTGCGGTTGAAATACTACACCGATAACCAAATTTAGGACGGGTGAAACCGCGGGCAAAACTAGTTCATTAATAGAAATAATGAAAATCTCAAGAGAGGAGTAACGGTAATTTGTTTCATTATGCCTGAAAGATAACGTTTTAACCTTTTGTCCCTTCACCTTCACAGAGGAGTGCAATAAAATCTCATTTACAGTTAGGTACCTACTTTATTTTATAAGTCTTTATTTCGAAATGAATTGGTTCGTCCAATACGATCTTTATAAGTCTCTTCAAACCTAATAAACATCAAGCACATTATGTTGCTCAGTGGGTAACGGCCCAACTGCTGAATCGAGGGGCGTGGGTTCGATTCCCGCACATGCCAAAAACTTTTATTTGTGTTTGTCTCTTGACTAGGTGTTTTCTATGTATAATTAAATGTTTTGACAAAAAAACTATAAACCATATGTATTTGTATCCGTTCTCAGGTATCCATAGCACAAGCTTTGCTTAGTTTAGGGCCAGACGGCAATGGATACCAACTATTATAAATAGTATGGATATTAATATGAATAGATAAATATTATTAAATTGTTTGCGTGTATGTACGGTAATCACCGCAAATGCTTAACTAATTAGAAAAAATCATTAACCAATTTCATATTTTGTTCTGATCATTATATTTTTTTCGATCTAAATTTCAATATTTGGGATATTTTTTTGTCATTATTCATCGCTTCTACGACCAAAGTTACCATTTCAATTATCAGGTAACTAAGGTGGCAAACAAACTGGCGGTCCGCCTGATAGTAAGCAGTCACCGCTTATTAATTAATAGTAAGGTGGGTAAGTTCAAAGTTTAAGTGTGTAAAGTGAACATCAAAGAGCCGAATTAGTAATTTTAATTAGTTTCATTAATATTTGTTAAACTTTGAACTTTATCGTATTGATAATTGCTAACAGAATTCCCTATATGAAGTCAGAAACCAAAATAATGAATATATCGATTTAATACGTAATTTAGCTCGAAATAAGGTGTTTATCGACAGCTTAAAAGTCAATTATCCCAGTTACAAACGTACACGTGAATCGAAGCACTAGTTTGATGGGAATAATTAGAGTTACTTCTATAATTTGATTTTCTTTCATAGTGTATGGCATTACTTAAGTATATTTGGAATAGATTTTGCTATTGGCTCCTCCCGACCTAAATTCGGATATCGGCGTGGAACTCCTTATTAAACAAATGAACTTTGCTACTTAATTATGTTATCTTTAGATAGGTATAGTTTGTTTAAGCTCGGTTATAGTTTTATTCGCGAGAACTTTTGAATTTTTCGGACTATTCTATTCTAGGACCTAACCTCTATGTGTGCCAAATATCATCCTAATCCGTCGAGTGGTTGAAACTTGATTGAGTTACAAACATCTAATCATTTAAACGTTAACTCTTATAATATGACTAGGATTCCTTACACTTTATCAAACGGACAATTTTATAAACAAGTCAATAATACTCTGCACCGAATCGAATGAGTTTTAAAGCATTGATGCGAATGGATTAAGCAAAATAAGTGTTCCAGGATCGTAGAAAGTGGAGGTTTTTGGTACCTACCTATCCCTTTGGGATACAAGCGTTCTGTTATGTAGGTATGTACGTAAACAGAAACTTTAAAAATTAAAAATAACCCTGCAATTGTTTAATATTTTAGGTTATTGCTTTCAGTCAATTTCAAAAATGTAGTCATACTTTGCCTTAATAAATAATTTATGGCATCTAATTTACTTAACGTATCACCCTATTTCATCTCTTATTTTCCAGGTCAGAATAATATTTCACTTTCTTGACGTTTCTTATAATTAAGGAAATTGCTTTTTAAGCTAATTACGTCTTACGTTTTAAATATATTACTTTCAGATTTCATGCAAACATAGATAATATTATAATAATTATTAAAAATTATTCAATTACTGTCATATAGACTATTCCCCGGCTTCGCATGTGTATTTTTATATCTCGATAATATTTGTAATTACAATTGTTTTTTTATACCACTAAGGTGGCAAACAAGTTGTAGTCTGCCCTGAGCTTTTAACAAAGTATGTAACATTTCTGTACACTTTTGGACCTCCTGTATTTATATTTCGTATGAAGAAACCCTTACTGTTATGCCATATCCATTGTGTATCATAGCCCTTGAACTACATATTTGCGTCATTGTATCGTACACGAATTTAGTTAGGGTTCCGTAAAATGGAAATTTTAGAGACCTATCCAATAACACTCCACATAATTATGTGTTAAATGTATGAAGAGTTACTCTTTAAAACTTTATGGTAGTTGTTGGTAAGGACCATTAAGTTTACCAGACCCTATGCTAAGACGGATTACTTATACTAATACGGATTAAACTTAACCCGGAAATAACGATATAAAATTATACGGAATAGATATTATTATCTTCTTTTTGTGTTCTTTTATTTATTTCAAAGTATTTCTAAATTAAATAACCTTATATTGAAGACGCTGAAAACAGGAAAATATAGATATCAATAATATTTTTAAGGAAGAGGACTGAAGAAGATTACGATGAATGAAGAAGAGAGTTTAACACGCTTTTTGATAGACTGAGTTTGACATAAAAGAAAGATCTTGAATGTTGGTCAAAGGTTAAAATGTGTAAAACGGCTTATTTCTAATCCAAATAAGTTAATTTTTGACTTTTTCTTCTTTTTAAAAAAGAAAACGTTTATGTTTATGAATTGATAAACGAACCCTTAACCCTTAAGTCTTATTATAAAATGGATTGCGTAGATAGTAATATAAAAAAAAAATTGCCGTATTTGTTTGCAATAAATTAAGTAATCTTTGTATCAGGAATTACGTTTTGATGAATCAAAGACAGTCTAAATACTAAAGAAAATTTTATACTAAAGGAAGTCTTGATGTGTAAATAAAATTATTTTAATACAATAAAGTAATTTCTTCTAAAATAAACGTTTTATGTTAAATTGACAGAAACTGTTTTTAGGGTTTCGTACCTAAAAGAAGCGGAACCCTTATAGGTCCGTCATCATTACGTCATTTTACTATATTTCTATTGGCTGTCATGACATGAAGCAAAAGCCATGTGAACCGCCATATAGCTTTTTAATGATAGGTACTACAAAAAAAAATTAAGTAAGTAATTAGGTAAGTATGTAGTAGTAACTCTTCATACACAGGACTGACGAAGATTTTTTTTACGCACACACACTAGGGTATGGTGGCGTGTCATTTATTAGTTCTTAAAATGCAGTTCAGAAAAAGAATTTAAAAGGTATTAGCGGGTCGGATTTAAATATTTCAATTTTTATTTCTGTTGGTTATACTATTTTGTTCTCGGAAGCATAAATACAAAAGCTTTCGTTACATTAGTATAAGTGAATAAACCTACTTTTAAGAATTATTTTTCAAAATATTCATATACCTTCTAGCTAAAATATATTCGTATATATAAAAGAAGAAACTGACTGTCTGACTGATTCAATGACATATTAACGTACAGCTAAAACAGCCAGACTACTTAGCGTAGAGCTTCACTAAGAAGGGATTCTGCAAAATTTATCCTCTAAAGGAGTAAAACGGGGGTTCAAAATTTGTATGAAAATCCGTCAATTCTTAAGCTAAATACATAAAAAATTGTATTTGGCCTTTAGGCTGAAAGTAAAGATTGGCGTGTTAAACCGTTTTCGAACAATCATGCCGTAGGGGAGAAACGTGGAATGAAAATTTGTATGAGAATACCGATATTTTTGTAGGTAAAACTATGTGAGCAGTTAAAATTAACGCGGACGAAGTCGTTGGAGAATGCTAGTACAATATATACAGGTATAATGTATATATTTATTTAAAAAAATTACAACTCCTAGTGACTTATACAGTCTTATTATATAAATCTTACAAACACACAAAATCTTCATAGAATTAAGAAATACAATAAAATTACACATACATAGAAATAATCTTTCTTCGTTTATGACTTCCTGAAGCTAAGAGTCTTAGAAGAAAATATATTGTACATGTCATATCTATGGCTATATCGTCAATTTAAATAAAAACTTTCATGGCAAAGATGCAGTCAAAAGAATAACCACGAGCCAGGACTTGAACCTGCAATCCTTACATTCCGTGTAAGCTCTCTACCATTAAGCTACCGCTTACACGGAATGTAACGGGTTGCAGGTTCAATTCCAGGCTCGAGGTTAATCTTTTGACTACATCTGTGCTATAAAAGTATTTATTTATATTAACAAAAAAAGGAATTATATAATTACATATTTGTATTTAGGTCTTACTTGTCTGGTACCCATGGAACAAGCTTTACTTAATGTAGTATCAGATGGCGCTGAAGTATTCATATACTATCATTATTTATATTCTTTAGAATCCTCATTTATATAACTAACAATGTAAAACTTAATACAAAATTAATTTAAAAGTTTAAGCTCACATTGCGTGTAAGTCAGTCTTCGAAAAAGAGATATTGATCTCCAGATAGACGATAAAGTTGAAAGTTTTCCATTACTGTCTACGAAACTAAAGGAAAGCTTTTAGATATACACGTTATGTACGCCACAATGCCTACCTGCACGTGCTAAATTTTATGTTCAGTTATGTATGTATGGAACTAAGGCAAGGGCGTAATTAATCTTAGACTCTAATGATAATGCTCTCGAGTGTCATACGTCGTTTTCAAAGAAACTTGGACGAAAAAAAAACAACACAATGCTTACACCAAGAATATACCGCTGCAGAGCGCACTATGAATATTTTTTTGAATATCAATTTTTGACCATGAAAAATTACTATAGGGTTAATTTTTTCATGTTTTTCACGTTAAGTAGGTATGGGTTTTTTATATTTTTAGGGTTCTCTACCATTTAAGGAAAAACGGAATCTTTCTGTCCGTCGGGCTGTCACACAGTAGGGAGTGGCAAATTTGATAAAAAAAATTTACTATTGAAAACATTCGAAATAAAACATTTTTTGTTTGAAAATTTCAAGTTTAAGAAGAACAATATTCAAGTACCAATATAATTTGTCAATGGTGACTAATAATACCGCCACACCATACCGAGCTATATGGAGCAATTTAAAGAAATTAAGGCCTCATTTACCTCTGACAATCCTTTGCCGAGCAATCATTACTCAAAAAATTGCTTGAATATTAAATTTTATTTGATTAGCTACTTTAGAATTTGATGTGCATCTTTTAATTTTTATTGACATTTATAAATAAAAGACTAGTGTAGTAACGAACTCATCACAAATTATATATTAACATTTAGCGTATTATTCTCTAATCTTAAAATATAATCAATATTGGATTTAGCCTCGTCGACTTAATGCCAGTCTTAAGTTTTATTGGATAACTAGCTTTTGCCAGCGGCTTCGCTCACCTTGAATTTGGTTATCGGCGTAGGATTCTTACGGCAACTCCTCAATTATAAAAGAATTATAAAAGATAAAAGAATAATTATAACAGAACCTACTTACACTCTCTCTCCATCTCTTTCTCTCTCTCTCTCTCTATCTCTCTCTCTCTTTCTCAAAAATAATAAATAATTAACTACTAAAAACTAATTAACTAATGGATTAACCTCGCGAGCATCATACAAAGTTTGAACCCCGTTTAGGGGGTGAATTTTGGAAAATCCTTTCTTAGCGCACGCCTACACCATAATAGCTATATGAGTGTTAAATTTTAAATCAATCCGTCAAGTGGTTGGAGCTGGGCGTTGATAGATCAGTCAGTAATAGTTACTTTGGGCTAACGCTAACTTTAACCGGCGACTTTGTTTACGTAGAAATATTTTTAAATAATACGTACCGCCATTCCCCCTCATGACTGTCCGCGGCGCTTGCATATCATATATGCGCATGCAGCACTTGATCATTATTTTGCTGCGATGTTAATTTAAAACTGCGATATTTCCTAAGATATTCATTAAAATGTAAGAGCAATTTTGTTTTAAATTAAATACTTGTGATAAATAACATATTTATTTGAATAAGGATTAATATCATGTTTATAGAAACACCGTCGCAAATGATGCATTATTTCATAATAAATTTGGTTAACATAAAAAAGGTTATAGTGAGCCAACCTTAGAAGATAGACATATGCTGTCGTACTCCTTTTTTTAAGAACTTTTAAAGGGAAATAATTCTGTCATACATGATTTTTGCAAAACTTTAACTGTTTACGCAGCGCACGCAGTGGAAGCTCTCAAAAGGCAAAAAAAAACCCGATTTTGAAACATTCTTCATTGGTGCTCCGCTCCGGTTGAACTTAGCGTAATGTCTTATAGCCTATAACATTCCTCGATAAATTGGATATCTAACACTGAAAGATTTTTTTCAAATCGGACCAGTAGTTCCTGAGATAAGCACGTTTAAACAAACAAACAAACAAACTCTTCAGCTTTATAATATTATATATATATATTAAAGAAGAATATTTGCTTATGTTTGTGAGTGAGTTTAACCTTTTTTGAATAAAATCGAATTGAGTTGTCAAACATGTGTCAAAATAAAATGTAATTTAAATCAAAAGCACTAAGGAGTATTGATATCAACTTCGAAGCAAATTCCCGCCAAAATAACTTTCTTCCCTGTTTTAATTCCATTAGGGGATGAATTTCAATAAAATACGAAACACGTCTTCCACCAATTCTGTTAAAAAAGGTTTATGCAAAATTTGAAGGAGATAGGACCAAGGAATCACGCTGTCCCATACAAGCTTTGCCCCCCTTTTTCACTCCCTCAGGGGTAGAATTTCGGAAAATCCTTTCTTATCGGATGCCTACGTCATACAAAGAACACACCCTCCAAGTTTCAGGTCTCTACGATGAACGGTTTAGGCTGTGCGTTGATCCATTAGTCATTCAGGACAAAGCATTTGATATGTATAGACTAGCTTTTGCCCGCGGCTTCGCCCGCGCTAAATTTGGTCTTCGGCTTATAGTTATTCCTGTGCAAAAATTTAGGCCAATTGAATGCCAGAAAAAGTACCGGAAAAAATATTCCCGTGGGAACTCTTGGTCGGGATTAAAAGTATCCTATGTCATTCTCCGTCTCTTTAACAATGCCTGTGCGAAATTTCAGCTGAATCGTATGCGCGTTAAATTCGGACTTTTATCGCTCTAGGGGATGGTTTTCCAAAAACGATAAAACACGTCAATCTTAATTTTCAACCAAAAGGCTTAATACCGGGTTTTACGCATATAGCTTCAAAAATGTCAATTTTACATACAAACTTTCAACCTCCATTTTACTCTCTTAGGATTGGTATTTTGAAAAATCTTTTCTTAGTGATCGCCTAAGTAATAACAGAAATCTCTGTGCAAAATTTCAAGTCTCTAGGATCAGCAGTTTGGGCTGTGCGTTGATCTGTCAGTCAGTCAGAGTCTTCTTTTATATTCGTTGTAGAAACATATGAGGGGAGGCCTATATTTAGCAGTAGACGTCCCCTGGCTGAGAAGAAGAAGAAGGTTAAAAAATAATGGATTTTCATATAAACTTTGGCCCCAATTTCAAGTCATTAATTTTAATTTAATTTAGAAAAATGATTTCTTAGTACATCCCACATATCTCTTGCTACCTTATCAGGTGGTAAGTAACTAACGCTCCAAAGAAATAAAAAGAAACATACACACTCACACAAACACAAACTTATTTACTTTTTATTTACATTATTATACTATACTATACTGTACTGTACTGTACTGCACTGCATTACACTACACCACACTACACCACACCACACCACACCACCCCACACCACACTACACCACACCACACCACACCACACCATACATTACTATGCAACAATATGCAACACCAGACACCACTTTACAATAAACATGTCATACTTAGTTTTCACTCGAAAGGCCATGTACCAATTTTCATCTATTTTAATTGAAAAATAATGGATTTCCATACAAATTTTGCGATACGTTTTTATTCCCACAGGAACTCTTCATCAGTATAAAATGTAGTTTATATCCTATTCCGGTCTCTTCAACTATCCTTCTGCCAAATTTCAGCTCAATTGCATAATACTTTACCATGGTATTATTCCCACGGGAACTTCCGGATCGGGATAAAAAGTAGTTTCAATCCTTTTCCTTTTTAATTAATTATCTTCAACTATCCCTGTGACAAATTACCGCCCAATTAAATAATGTTTTCCCGCGCTAAGTTTGATTATTGCGATAGGATTTCATTTCTATGGGACTTCTCAGTCGGGAAAAAAGCCTTATCCTTCTTCGTTCTTTCAACTATCTCTATGCCAAATTTCATCTGAGTCCGATGCAGTGGTGCGACGTGAAAGAGTAACAAAAGTCATATTAAGTTATAATTATTCCCGTAGGAGTTTGTAGCCTATGTGTTATGTTAAGATATAAGCTATCTGTATGCCAAATTTTAGCCAAATCGGCTCCATTGTTTAAATTTTTCCATACAAATTTACAACCCCCATTTTATCCCCTCTAGACCTTAGGGGATTGTTTTCCAAAAACGGTGAAACATGTCATTCATAATTTTCAAAGGCCTTGTACCAATTTTCATCCATTATAATTGAAAATTTCCGTACAAACTTTGCAATAGGATTTTTATTCCTACAGGAACTCTTGACCAGTATTTAATATAGCTTATATCATTTTCCGTCTCTTTAACTAATCTTGTGTCAAAATGCAGCTCAATTGCGTAGTATTTTAATGTGGTTTTATTCGCCAAAATTTTGATTATCGTGAAAAGTCCCAGGTTGAATTAGGATAAAAAGGAGTTTAAATTCTTTTCCGTCTCTTTATCTATCTCTGTGATAAATTACAGCTCAATCATATCGTGTTTTTCCGCGCAAAGTTTAATTATTTAGATAGGTTTTTATTCCCGCTAGACCTCTCGATCGGGAAAAATAGCCTTGTCCGTCATCATTCTTTCAAATTATGCAAAATTTCATCTAAATCGGATGCACTGGTGTGACGCGATGTGAAAGAGTAAGTAAAGTCACATTAAGTTATAACTATTTCCCTGGGAACTTGTAAGTTTTCCGAGATAAAATGTAGCCTAAGTGTTATGTCAAGATATAAGCTACCTGCACTTTGACTTTCAGCCAAATCGGTTCTGTTGTTTGAATTTCTTGAATACAAATTTACAACCCCTATTTATCCCCTTAGGGGATGATTTTCCAAAAACGGTAAAACACGTCATTCATAGTTTTTAACCGAAAGGCCATATACCAATTTTCATCCATTTAACTTTAAAAATGACAGATTTTCAAACAAACCTTGGACCCCCGTTTCACCCCTTTAGGGGGTGAATTTTAAAAAATCCTTTCTTATCTCACGTGAACATCATAAAAGGAAGCCCTGTGCAAAATTTCAGCTTTCTAGGGTCAAGGGTTTGGGCTAGGCGTTGATGAGTCAGTGATGAATGAATCAGGACTTTGAGTTTTATATATATAGAAGAAGATGATTACTTGATTTGAACAAAATCACTGCGTAACTATCTGAAGAAGTCATATTTTATTGCAAAATTATTTATGTTAGTCAGTGGCGGTGCCTTTACACAAACCCGAAAGCCCAGCTTACCCTAGGAAAAATATCAACTACATAAATTCTTTTTTACTAATCATTATTTTCCTTTGGAACTATTATTTATCAATACTTAACAGTATTGTTATCGTCCTGTAGTCCTAGTCCTTATTTATGTCGCTGTGACTGCCATTATTATAATTCAGTCTTATTTCTCATTTTAATTGATTACATGGACAATAATGCTGATGCATGCTAATGACACCAGCAAGGCTCTATGCTATCTCTTACACTGTTTCTACCTCATATCAATGACATGTTGGACATCAATAAAATACATTGCTATGCAAATGAGATTATTTATGTACCGCAGATTCTTATTACACATATCGTGCAAACATCCCTCGTTCCGTTGTGGAGGAAAAGCAAGGAGAACTTGTGTCTCAAATCAGGACCACTCTGTCCATTAAGGTCTTTGACTGGGGACGGGAAAACTTGGTCTAATTCAACGCTAGAAAGACACAAGTCTGCGCGAGCACCATTAAGAAAACCCCATTCACTGAGGTCCCACAATTACAGAATCCTCCCCTCTCCATCTTCAAGAGAATTGGGATCCTTGGTGTTGAAATCTCCAGCGATGTTCAAATTGTTTATCCGGGTAAGTTGATTTCGAAATACATGTGTTTATTAAAATCAAACTCACACTCATTTTTTTTTTATTCAAATAAGGTTTTTACAAACACTTTTGAATCGTCAAAGTTAAGTGCGTGATGACAGGTTGAGTGCGTAGTTATAAAATAAGCAAATTATCTGGATTTTTAGTAACCCACACACACATTTAGAAAGGTCAAAAAGGTAAAAATAAAAGCCTTCAACGTTCATAGTGAACGGGGAGTGTCATCAATATAATTATTCTTGGCTTAGACCAATATTTGTAAAATATGGCGAGCGGCTTTCTTTTTTCGCCCGCACTGCGCTCAAGGAAGTAAACATACACTAAT
The DNA here is from genome assembly GCA_946406115.1 of Apoda limacodes. Lineage (NCBI taxonomy): Eukaryota > Metazoa > Arthropoda > Insecta > Lepidoptera > Limacodidae > Apoda > Apoda limacodes. The sequence continues at coordinate 21,325,182 of OX291549.1, read as the reverse complement.
CATTGAAGTAAATTACGAAGTCGTCTGCGTATTATTTCTTGTAGTAAGGCCATCTATAATGAGTAAGGTCTGACTTGCAAGCGTTGGCGCTGATAGCCTATATTTTGTTGATATTTCAAAAATGTTCCATTACGCAATATATATTTCGCAGTCATCTGGTTAAAATAGCCAGTTAATTGGACGCCTAGGCAGATCGTTAAGTATGGGAAAGAAAGGAAAAGAAATTGCGCTGTATAAGTCATGTATTTTGGGTTAGGTTCAATTTCTCGGAGCGTTCCAGTCAAGTTTCATATAATAATCTGGGGCTCGAAACCCGTGAATGTACTTGCGTACAATTTGTTCCCGAATTCCAGAGTTCAAATAGCCCGAGACTGTTCCCAATATCCTCCCTGTTATATAATAATTTCTTTTCCATACTGAACGATCTACCTAGGCGCCCAATTAACTGGCAAATTTAACCTGATGGCTGCGACATATACACTATCATGGCATTACGCACTATATTATGTTATAATAATATTAAGCAAAACCGGCCAAGTGCGTGTCGGACACGCATTGAGTTAGGGTTCCGTAGACTGAGAATAATTGGGGATATTTGAATAATAAATTTGATAATGACAATATACGCAGCTTAAGAACGGCAGACGTGTTACCGGCAAGCACACAATTTTTATTAAAATTAATCCGTTAAAAGTTTTATTTTCCATACAAAAATTATAATAAATTGTGCAGTAAGTTAAGTGAATAAAAGTGGTACAATCGTAAATAGAAAATAATATCATCTCAAATCGCTATTCTGAAAAACATTTGAAATATAATTGTTAAAAGCAAATAGTGAATTGTGACATTGTATTGTGTGTCGGTCGATGAGAACAAAAGACACTTATCACCTCACCTACACAACCATTTCGCAAGCACTTCACCAGCAGTTGCATAAGTCAGAAAATTCGTTAATATCGATATCAACCAAACTGGCTGAGGTAACACCTCTCAATCTAAGTTAAGCTGTCTCTTCAAATCCGAGTTCGATTCCCAGCCTCTCAGAAACTTATTTGTTTAATAAATATAATAGAAATCATGTCAGAAAATGTTACATCTTGGGGCTGCTGCAACTCGAAATCTAAAGAAAAATATCTTAAGTGTAAAACCTGCGAGCAGGCCTACCATGCATATGCATGTCTGTCAATAGATACAAAAACAGTCGAAGATACGTCGCCGCTTATTTCTAATTGGAAATGTCCTGAATGTTGTAACTCAACTCCTAAATATAGAAATAACGACAGTATACCAGTACGTTTTAATCCTACGGTAACTGTACTATGTAGTAAAAGACAGGCCCTCCAGTCTCCGCCGCAATCAACTTTAGTTCCATCCTTTACTACAGAACAACTAAAAGATATTATTAATGAATATAAATCCTATGGATGAATTACAGTTTCAGCTGTTGCGTAAAAGGTGTAACAAACTAACTTCTGAATGTTACTATACTTATATTAATAATACAGAAGCTAATATAGCTAAAAATTCTAAATATTTCTGGTCATTAGTTAAATCTAAAAGAGGTGTAACAAGTTCTTACCCACACTCAATGACAAACGGAGAGGTTACTTCAAGCAATAGTACAGAAATCTGTAACGTATTCGCAAAGTTTTTCTCATCAGTGTACGATGAAACAATTTCCACCGATACATCTAATTCTATATGTATACATCCCTTCGGAGAATGTTTCTCATCTTTAGTAATTAGTCATGACAAGATACTTGACAAGTTAGGTAGTCTAGACGCCAACAAAGGCCCAGGTCCAGACGGTTTTCCACCAATATTTATAGTAAAATGTGCCCATAGCTTAGTGAATCCCCTTTATTTAATTTATAACAAGTCACTGACCTCGGGTGTTTTTCCCAACAATGGAAAATTTCACGTGTAGTTCCTATTCACAAAGCTGATGACATAACACTTATCAGTAATTATAGGCCCATCTCGATCCCATCTATGTTTGGAAAAATACTGGAGTCTATAATATGTCCCTATATACAAAATATATATAAATATACATGGTTTTCTTAAATCACGATCAACTAGCACAAATCTTGTCACTTTTGCGGAGTTATTGATGGAATCGATGGACACACAAAAACAAATAGATGTTGTATATACCGACTGCAGTAAGGCCTTTGATAGAGTATCTCACACTATTTTGATAGAAAAGATTGCGGCCTTTGGTATTACTGGCTCCTTGCTGAATTGGTTTTACTCCTACTTGACTAATAGATTTTTTCATGTATTAGTTAGCGGTTATCAATCAGACCAGTACAATATAACATCAGGAGTCCCCCAAGGATCCCATTTGGGGCCGATCCCTTTTAATATATTCGTAAATGACATCCCTAATTACTTACATCATTGCACTCCTTTTATGTACGCCGACGATCTAAAATTAGCAAAAGTTATTAGTTCTAAGCAAGATATAGAATTGCTACAAGAAGATCTAAACAATCTTTTTCAGTGGTGTAAAAATAACAACATAAAACTTAACTTAGACAAATTACCACATCACTTTTTCGAGGAAACTAAACATCATAATGTCCAAATACCACATAGACAATATTTACCTTAAGGAAGTAGATTGTATAAGAGATCTAGGAGTTTTATTCGATAAAAAACTAACATTTATACCACATATCGATCTGACAATCAAAAAGGCTTCGTCGATGCCCGGATTTGTAATAAGAACCTGTAAAGTTTTTCGCCAACCCTCAACTAAAATTATACTTTACAATAGTCTTGTACGTAGTATCCTTGAATACGGGAGTGTTGTGTGGAGGCCACATTATTCCGTACATGCTTTGCGATTGGAAATATTGCAAAAGAGGTTACTGTGGCATCTTGATAACGGTCAAGCGAAGAAAAGAAGAAAAGAAGATTTTTGGAATGGTATCCCTGACGAAGAGAAGGGATATGCTTGACCTAATATTCTTGTACAAAATCATTAGACACAAAATATATTGCCCACAAATTCTACAAAAATTCACTTTTAAAATTCCAATTAACTATCCAAGGAAGCCTTTGACTCTATTCTCGCAAGCTCGATGTAGAACGTCGCTTGGCGCAAATTCACCCGTAGCAAGACTAAGCACACTTTATAACCAGAACAGCAATGTCTTAGATTTTAGTCATGGCACAATAGCAGAATTTCGTAGAGCTGTAAATAGTATCGTATAACTTTTAATTCCCATTTTATATAAATTACTTAATTTTTCAATTCAATGATTATATTATTCTTATTCTTCGTATATTTATTTATTTTTTTTAACTTTTATTTTTTAATTAATTATTTAACTCTTAATAATTTTAGAATATTATGTTGTGATTCGTTTTTTTGCTGTAAAATAAATATGCCAAACTTAATTTTAGTGCATGCTGAATTTACCCATAAGTAGTTGTACAGTTAGTTTTAAATTGTGTCTGTGTACCTAAGCATTATTATTGTTACAACTGTTGATAGATCAATAAATTAAATATAAAAAATAAAAATAAAATAAATGTAAATTGATTTGTCAAAGTTCTTCGCAAGCGCCATCAAACAGTTTATATACGAGCTGAAATATAGGATGATTTAAAACCTATATACCTATGCTCGTAATGTACACAGAGCAATTAAATAAAGTTAGTTGTGTCTGAAATAACAATGAGTGTCCGAAATACGAACGACTGTACGAGTGTGTTTCATCTTTACGACTGTGAATAATATTACAATATTATGAGGTAGGTACGTTAAAAGATTATTTTAAGAAAGTAAACTGTGTATTTTATACAGCATTGATAAATTAAATATGTACTAGGACTGGGATTAATTTTCTATAACAATATTACTGGCTAGAGCCCCACGGTATTAGCACAATGAAACTGATCCTAACTTATTTATATGATTCGGGCTTACCATGATTGGATTTATTGAGTTTCTGATGTTTCGGCACAGTTGCTTGCGCCATCTTCATGAGTGAATTGAGGAAGGTGTGGTGAGGGTCAGTAATTTCTCACTAACCTCGTTATTTTAGGTTGACTGTGTTCAGTTGTATGGTATTGTTCAGGTGGTTCACTACTATTGCTCACACTCTGTAACTCGTCACAAACTCGACACACCATAATGACGGTGCCACTAGAAGGTGAACTCATTTCAGGTTGTAAACGTTTTTGATATACTCAAAAAATCCAGTTGTGGTATACATATAAACCCGAGACATTTAAATATATTTATAATAACCGTAAAAGTTTAAAAATATTTTAACTTCTACTTTCAGAACTTTACCCTCTGAGAGGTTCATTCTACAAAATGCCTTTTTTGTCAAATACCTATATTGTATAAAGAACCTGTTTCATCAAGGTTGTTGCAGTTTTGGTGATTTCGTAATTTTAAGTAGGCAAGAATATTTTCCAAGCTACATCCGCCATGTAAGATTTACCCGTTAGAGCTACCCGGGAACATATGATCATGCTAACATACATATATATACTGCTAAAGTCATAACCCTACGTAGTAGTAGTCGGGTAAAGACAGGATAATACTATTGCGGACATATTTTAATTAACATCTTTATTTTCATTTTCGGAACTATAGTCATGTTAACTGAGACGGCTATTAACAAAAAATAGGAAATAGGTATCAATAAATAATGTGTCAAACACCTATTATTAAACTTGGTTAATTTACACACAGCATACAAATATTATTATATTTATTATGAGTTAGGTCTTGCCCACGGTTCGACCCGCACTCAATTTAATTAGCGGCGTTGGATTACTTCTTTGTCTCGTCAATTATTTTTATGCCAAAATTCAATTTAATTTGATGCTCATTTGTGTACTGAAGGAAGGACAGACGAACGAAGGAAACAAACAAACAAACAAGCTCACTTTCGCATTTATAGCAAAAAAGCACGGGATTTTTTATTGAAACAAGGTGTCAGACAAGCTAACGGCCCACCAGATGCCAAGCGGTTGTCGTGATCATGGGCATAACGCTCGCATTGCTGAGCCTAAGTACAGCTAGAGCCTGGAGAAAATCTTAACAGGCAGTTCATTCCACATTCTTCATTCTCACACTTTAGAACCGAAATGGTCGCGTACAGTGCGGTTTCACTAAAAGTTCCTCCCGCGAACGCTTGAGTTGTGGAATGAGCTCTCTGCCAAGGTTTTCTCCAATAAGGACTACAGTATGGGGTTCTTCAAGAAATAAGTTATTGTATTTCTGAAGGGTCGGCAACGCGCGAGTGATACCCCTGGTGTTGCAATAAACATAGGCTACGGTGACCGCTTACCATCAGGCGGACCGTAAGCTTGTTTGCCACCTTAGTGGTATAAAGAAAAAAAAATATGTTGTTACTATTAGCTGCTGTTACAGTTTTTCGTCGCCTGCAATATAATCACACGAAAATAGTAAAAAATTAGTATTAACGAAATTTTTTAACGTGGACATTATTATCATTTTATTTACAGAAAAATATTTTTTTAGCATTTTTTTTACAAGTACCATTTTCGTGATATTTTTTTTGAATCTGGTAACCAATGAAAATTCAGCAAGCATAATTGAGCTCGAATTTGAAACAAAGATTATGCAAATGACGGAGGACATACGCTATACTATAAATTCAAAAGTTCCTGCAGGAATAACTATAAACGAATTCCACGTGGATAAACTACAGCTGTAATAGGTTGCTATAGCAAATTTCCTTACTACCTATATTCAAAGAGTTGCCTTAGGGACCCCACGCCGATAACCGAATTTAGCCAGAGCGGAGCTGCGGGCAAAAGCTAGCTACATAATAAAAAATATTGACAATGGCATTTAACAACTACGAAGGATTAGATTAGGTATGGTCACCGTTTCACCCTTTACTTTTTTACATCCACTAACTTGCTAAGTCACAGACGCTGTCAAGCTTAAAGCCCAAGCACAATTTACGATTACTTGGAAAGACAAATTCTAAACTTTTACCTGTCAACTGAGACTGTTTCACTTTTCCATAAAAGCTTCGCTATCTTACTTCGAGAGACAATAATGGAAAAACTTTCTCGAGATTTGCTTTTTAACGTCGTGTTTCCTTTTCGAGACATTGAGTTTTATGGCGGGCTTATGCGTAATTACTTACGCCTAGTACGTCTCTTTAAATAAAAAGAGTCTTTATTATTACATGATATTAAGTTTGCTTATGCACTTTTAAACTCTTTTTTTAGAGTTCCGTTGATAACTGACATAAACGGAATTCTTTAAAAAAATTGTAGAGGGTACAAAAATTTTTACTTCGAAGGCGAATAGAATACTTTTTAACTGCGTATTTTGAAAATTTGAAAAATAGACGATAAGACAAAGTTGATTCCCAAGTTTTTTAAATATACGTTATACTTAATTCACGTTCTATGGAACGAAACCTATTACTTCATGCGTTTACGACATACATTTGACCGGTTTATTTTTGTTATTGTCTCCCTCGATAACGTAAAGTAAAACAATATCACACTCATCTTTGCGTAAACGATAAGAAATCTCTATAACGACATCCACGCAGAGGAAATCGCATGAAAACACTGGTTAAAATTTAATGAGTGTGCCAAAAGAAAACAAAATCAAAAGTCCTAAAAGTATTTGCAAAAGAGCAAACTCTAGTTCGATTTTTAGGCTTCGAAATCTTAATAGGTACCTGCATAATGTGTAAAAATTACCCCACCAGATATGATACATATCTACATTGATTTCTGTATTCGTATAACGAACACATTATTACAAACCTATAATATATATATATATATATAATAAGAACTTATAAATAAGTTGACTTACACAATATGTATAATTGTATATTTACTTAGATACGTACGTCTACGTTTCCTACGTTTTTGTTTGAGCTAATTCTCGTAACTCATAAAATTGCTTTTGTAGATTTCTTTATCCTATATTATTTCTTTTTCTTTTAAGATCTATTTGGGAAACCAAAATTGATGGTTTCCTTTTAATTTTATGAGCAAAGTACTAATACGTGTTTGTAAATACAACAGTTCTTACAAGGCAGGGTAGACACGCAAAAAAATATTCAAGACATAAATCACACATATGTAATCATACACTTTAAAATGATACAACGGTAATAAAACAAAAGAGCTGTATTTGTAACTATTGAAAAAGTCAACATAGATTTGAAATCAATCTCGTTTTGTATTAACATATTCGAAACTTTCTTGTAAGTAAGTGATTGGAGTTGAGTTATTTTTTAAAACTAACTTATACGATTGCCTATTTATTCGGTATCGAAATCAGTGAAAGCTAAATAGCTAAGCAGTAAGCTGAGGGCCACATAATAAAAGTGCAGATAATCTATCCAGCGTTAATAGCCTCTAGATAAATATCGACACATAGATACTAACATGATGAAGTTACGTAGGGAGGGCTGAAAAAAGAGTGCGACACCGAGTGTTGAAGATGGGGTGATAAGCCTGAGGGGCTAAAGGCAGGTCAAAGCTTGCATTAGCCTTTGTCACTTCTAATAGGTTCATCTCATTTCAAACGCATACACACACGGGAACACAAAAATGTTCACCACCCCTGACATAGGTCATTGTGTTCAAAGAAATCGTGCAATAAACAAAAAATTACAACTTCCTGCTGTGCCAAAACTTCTGGAAATTCTTCAAGTCAATTCTATTGTTTAAGTAACTATAAAAAAAACTTCTGGAAAATTTCACTTGCCGATATTTACGTGTTGATTGATTAATTGCATCAGTCTTTCATGTCCGAGGAGGCGATCCCGATCTGGTCGCAATAACAGTTGTCCAAGTGATTGACTGTGTGTAAAGGTTTACGCGCTTTTAACGACCGAAGTAATGAGGCAGACCTAACATCATTATGCAGTCTTGCAAAACAGCCCGACCGGCCCTGCAGTGTGCCAAAAAGCTTGCTACAGGCAAAACGCGCATACGCGACGTGCTACAGATGCGATAACCTGTGAATTTAAATGTGAAAAGGTGCGTTACGTCTGTAATTCAGCATACATGCCAAAAATTACATATGTTTAATTTTTAGTTTTTTTTTTTATATATATATATATATATATATATTAAAAGTTGTTCAAGTGTTAGTGCGTTTATGAATGAAGGTATTTCAGTACATTTAACGTGAATAATAACATTTGTTTATCCTTTAGGCAGTTAAAAGTTCATTGTGTCGTAAAGAGCTTTCGTCGTTTGTAGGTTTTAACGCGTATGCTTATAAAATTGATGTATTTTGGTATTGGTCCAAGATCCTTGACATACAGGCACGAGATAAATTCAAACCTGGAGTCTTTAATTATACATAAATAAAGTTATTTTCTTATAAGTTTTGATTGTGATCTTATAGTTAAAAACAAGTAAAAAGTAATTTAAACAATTAATTTGAATTAAAAAAAACTCGACTGCGGATTAAAAAATTTCTGAAAAGCAATTTTGCGCCAAAATTCCGCCATTTTAAATTCCAATAATTTAAGTATAGCCTACTTATGACACTTTAGTGGTTTAGACTAATCTAACCACGTATAAATTGTTAAAATCTGTTTAGACGTTTAGTAGTTACAAGGGAACATAGAGTCCTACATACATACAGGTCAAACACATATACCCTCCTTTTGGGCTTTGCCGCAGTCTGGTGATAAACTCAAATTCAAATATTGAAATACCTATTATTAAATGTTTAATCAATATATACAAAAACATCATCAAACCTTTTAATTTTTTTACGAATCTTCGGCTACTACTTAGACTATAAAGAAGCAATAGTCAAAGCCTCACCACCTCTGCCCAGTTCTGTAGTATAACTCTTAAAATCAGTTTCAATCTCAGCCCAGTCGCAAGTTAGTTTTGCGGTAAGCTTTAACTCGATTTCAATCGATACTCCTAAACCAAATTGGGACCGGGTTAAAGCTGGAATTGTGGTCCAGTGAAAATTAAGTTTTAAAGCATATCCTCCTAATGTATTGTGAAGTAGTATGTCTGTTACTCTTTTACGCAACGACAACTGAACCAATTTGGCTGAAATTTGCAATGAAGATGAAAGACTTTAATTAACAAGGATATGTTATCGCATATCGCAAAATTATCGTAGGAACAACTATTACCGAAACCGAGTTGCCGTTGAAATCGTTTATCGCGGGCAAAAGCTAGTTATGGAAAATAAAGAAATCAGCTGAATGAAAATAATTTGAACACTTTAATTTTCATCAATCAAAATTTAAATAAGCTTTTTACTTTAATATGCTTTGAGTTGTTATTAAAATGAAAGTATACAAAATAGTATTATACCTTCGATTAACTATCGATTGTTATCGAAATCTCAAACAATATACCAAGAACATCTGCAAAATTTCAAGTATCGAACCATAAAAAAATTTGGGAATTCACATACAAATTTTCATCTCATATTTTGCCCTCTTCCAAAAACAATGTAACATGTAAATTTAACTTTTAACCTAAAGAATAACACCAATTTTTAGGCATTTAGTTTGAAAAATGACAGATTTTCCAATTCCTATACTTTGATGAATTCTTTTACCGCACTGTATCGTATATACTTCGCTTCAGCCATTATACGCCCCAATGCAGGAGCTCAGGTCCCTCCTTAAAAATCCACGCTGGCCTAGTGCCTCTGACTTGACTGCCGTTATAAGACAAACAGCCAGGACTAACGGTTTTTCATGCCCTCCAAAACAAGAATTTTCTTATTTCGGAAAGTACGCTTTTGATTATTTGTAGATAAATACTTTTTGTAAACCACTAAAATGGCAAGAGCCACACCATTGCCATTTTTACCAAAATAAAGTCCTTAATGGTTTATAGTATTTCATGTATTTTTATAAGAACATACTCACACACACTCACACACAGAAATCGCTGCAAAACTATGTGTATGTATGTGAGATAAGATACACAACGACCCCATGTCCACAAATCCGTAGAAAACGGAGATCCAGTTAAAGTCTGAAAATCTCTATGGTCATTAAAGGCTTACGGGATGGTGAATTTACTGTGACTACTTACCTAACCGACATATATTTCGATTCTGTATTTCAACATTTCTCATTTCCAGTTACTTTTGATAGTAACAGTAGTTTAAAAGTAAGAAATAGTACCTATCCTTGATTTTTCTATAACAATTGTAGAATTTTCTAAAGTGTGGAAGGAAGCCCACATTGTACCGCTGCTAAAAAACACTACTTAATTATACCGTTTTTTCAAACCTCAGACCCATTTTCATAATTGTATATTTATATATCGTATCCTATCCAAAGTTTTGAAGCGCATTATTTACAAACAAATCAGCATAATTTACAACCAAAATAATTTACTAGATCCATATCATTCCGGCTTTATTCCAGATAGTCCAGATGTAGTACGTCTACTTTGATAGTTCATTTAACTGATGACTTGACTGGAAAACAAACAGCTTACTTGATTTTAGCAATGCTTCTAATACTGTTAATGTTAACATACTGGTAGCATATTTTAACATATCTCGAATGGAAATTGACTGGTTTCACTGTAACTTGTGTGGATGTCAGCAACGCATTCGGGTTGACGATATGATTATTCAATTTTCTAGTGTAATACATCTGCCGGTGTCCTTCAAGGTGGCGTGTTGTCGCCACTTTTCTTTACTATTTTCATAAATCCTATTACATCTCAAATTTCTTCTCTTTCTAATGCATATTTATCCAGGTGATCTACAAATCTACTTGCAACCTTCTTTTAAAAATATCAATCAAGAAAAAAATTGCTATTAATGCAGATATTACACAGATTGTAGACTGGAGGATATCAAAGATAAACCCAAATAAAACACAGGTTATTATAATAAGAAGCTTAAGCTTGCTCAAATTGATTGGAAACAGTTATATTCCCACAATCATATGTAATAAAGATTATGTTCCTTTAAGCTAATGTGTGAGCAACTTCGGTATTTTCATTGATCCAACGTTGCTATCCTGCGGCACTATCTGCCAGCTGATTCAGATAAAAAATTACGAAGAATACTACTAAAATTCCAGAAGAATACTTTAGGAAAATTGGGCTTACATATAGTCATTACCTCTTCCGGTTCTCGACTACGCCGCCACCGACTTAAGCTTTCCCGAACAAACTTTAGAGGCTTCGAAATTTGTATTATCAATTTATCATTCTGTTTTGTTCATACCTTTATGTCTAACATGTCTAAAAATTTCTTGGCTCTTCACTGTAAAACATAAGATCTTCTATGAACCTACTCCTGAAGATTACTTCACATTCTCTCAGTTTTCTGAGAACTAATTTACGATAAAATAAAACTGGAATGCTTTTACCCCTCACTGATAGTGAGGGGGCTCAAAGCTTATGCTGCTTTAAAACACTGGTCATGAATTATTATCAGTCATATTAATATTCATATTACGATTAAGACATGTTATTTTGTTTACATGTACCATGTAAATCTAAGTAGAATTACTTAAGTATATTTTTATCACACTTATTCCGTAAACAGTGTCATTACGTGCTAAAACGTTAATTACTCCCACGGGTTTTTCTTTGTAAATTTGACTTTTCTCACAGCAAAGCGCGCCTTCATAGAACTCATGTGCAGTAATGACGCGCTTATTCTATCAAGTATATATAAAAACTGTCTGTTCAAAGTGTGTACTACGCGGAAACTACAAGTGAGCAATTACGAGTTTTAACTTCAGCACAAATTCTCTAGATTTTTTAATCAAATTAGGTTTTTTATATTTACAAATTTATTGTGGTGGTGTTGTTTTCTCTACTTCTATTTGTGTGCCTTTTCAATTGTGTTTTGGTTTGTGTGGTGGATTTATTTATTCACCTTATACATTGTAAGTAATACGCCAAGTACGGAATATACAAACTCGAGTCATGAAAGGCTTCGGTCTTCGGCCTTAGACTTCTAAATAGACTCCTCCGTAGTGATTTTCTCCTTACCTCCCTTTAAACACAATGTATATATGTGTATAGTTTGTCATACGATATTAAATATATATTTTCGTTTATTTATTTTTATTTATTAATTTAAGTAAACCCTTGTATGTGCTTATACATACGTATATTACCAATCTTTTTTTGATGAGTTTTTGTTATTCACAATTGCAGTTCCACCAAAATTTTATTGTTTTCCAAAGGTTGTCGTGGTAAAGATGGCTTAGTAGCGATAAGATTGCCTAAATTGTAGTACTAACGAATTCTATGTACTTTTCTATGAATTGTATGTAACAAAGTATTTTTTACATTAAATCACCTACTATTTTGTTTTAGGTTTAAGTTCATAATGAATCTAATGAAGCTAAATAATGAATCAAGAGACAAAGCTTTAACTGTTAAGAAACTTCAATCAACTATAAAGGTAAGTATTAAAATATTTTATTAATTATTTAATATGTAAATAATAATAATAAAGATCTAAAAATATTGCCCGACAAAGCTTCATCTGGTATCAAACAAGCAGCTATATGCTTACCAACGGATACAAATAATTTTAATAAATAAAAATAATAAATAATAAAAAATAAAAAAATATTGTATTTATCTTCAATAAAACATCGAGAATAAGAAAAACACAAATGTTTATCACTTAAGTGTTTATCCTACGGGGGATCGCTGTTTATCCGGTTCAATAGACAGACACTAGTGTACTACTACCTGCCACTAAGTTGACGATTAATGTTACCTAAGACCCGGTACCCTGACTTGAAATTTCAGGATTTACCCGCCCACCGCATATCGCAGTTTGAAACACAGCTATTTAATACCACGAACATTTGAGCGAGACAAGAGACTATGACGCTTTTCAATATAAGTCAACGTGAGTGTCTAATCGGTTTTTAGGGCAAACTTTGGGTAGTCGGTGATAATTTGATAAATACAGATATTTATGTGAAATTATGTGAGACAAATTTTTAATTTTTATTAACAGAACATGGAAAAGGATTAGAAAATGCCTTATGTTACAACATACTAGCTTAAGAAGTAATGTTTTTATATTATGTAAATTGTATTTTATTTTTCTGAATAAAAAACCAGGTCAAACTGTGACACTTGACTTATTATGTGTAATAATAAATATGTTCATAGTGTAATGTCCTCCGGTATTTTACTATAGGGACACCCAGCTGATTTTCAAACATTTTTTGTGCTGCAGAAGAGGGCTGTTTAAGCAACTTACAATCTATCCATACACACTCTTTAAGAGATCAATTTAAGGATATCAAGGTATACATATAATTGTTTTAAAAAGAATAGCGATATTCAAAATCGTTATACTACAAATAGACACAAACTAGATAAATTGTTTAAAGGACAATGTATCCGTTTTTACAATAAAACCCGTGCAGAAGTGTGTAAATTAAACTTAAAAAGTTTAAAATATTTATAAAACAGAAACTAGTCCAAACAGCTTATTACACAAAGAAAGACAGAAAAAGATAAGAAAATTCATGGGATAATTTTTTTTTGAAAATAATTTTCTTGATAATTTGTATTGATTTCTTCGCATCAGAACGCCATTTTGACTTTGAAACGGTAGCAACTAGTAACTTATAGTTTATTGACTTCAAAAAAGTGATATGATATCCTATTTTGGGAAGTAAAGCATTTAAATATGAATTTGAAAATATTATACTAGCTTTTGCCAGCGACTCCGCCCGCCCCGAATTTGTGAATTGCCGTAGGATTCCTACGGCAACTTCTTGGTTATGCTAAAGAAGTTTGTTATAGCAAACTGTAGCTGTAGTTTGTTCAACTTACAAACTTTCAGATTAATAAAGTAAAATTAAATAACTGATTGTGTGTGTCTCTCTGTCTGTGTACTTCATGAGATATAGATTCTTTTAACTATTTGGATAAATGTCGGGCGTATCCCAATTATTATTTTCATCTCTAAAATTTAATTTAATAGAACAGGAAAAATAATAAACTACAACATCTACCATTAAAATAAAAACATATTTGATTTCCGCAACAACTTTGATTTACCTGTCAAGTTCGCGTAACCTATGAGAAAACAAATTCCTCAAAACGTGTGCGCGGGACCTAGGGGCCCTACTTTACCTAGATAGTAATAGTTAAAACTTACATTCAGTCCACCGACGTTCGTGCGGCCATCATATCTGTGCCCGCACCATAGAAAACAAAAAAGGGCCACAACATATTATTATGCGTCGAGTGGTTTAAGATCAAACCATTCTTTTCAGCTTACGTGTGTACAATTGTACATAGAATGCATTTTGAAACTATTCCCATTCAATATTTTTAATAGTTCATTTCTAATATCTAATAACTTTTAGTAATAAATATATTTTTTGTTTTGAAAAGCTATTTAGAAAGTCATTAAATTTCCACCTACGTTACCTAGTTTTATGAGCCAATTAAGTGGTAAAGGGTCATAAAGATCAAAGAAGAGCAATGAAAAAGAAAATTAATATATGGATAGATAAAAAAAAATCCAAAAATGTTAAATTATAAAATTGATTTAAAGAGACCTAAAAAAGAACCGAAGTACTTATTTTTTTTAATCTTAGCTTTTATAAAAAAAACATTGTGAAAGAAATTTATGCAACTATTGTTTGTTCCATGTGCGTTTCTATCTATTCATTCATGCGGAGACTGGTTAGTTGAAGGTGTAAGGAGTAATACCTACAACCATTTAACAAAATGGATAATTATTTTTTTATAAATTTACTCGTATAAATGCCTATATACATAATCCTTAAATTCATCAATGATGTGATTATGTGACGAAAAAACTTATTCAGTAAAATTAATTAGGTTTAATACAATAATATATATACTGACATAGCAATAATCTATCTTCGTATAGACATTCTAAATGTAGGTGTCATCGCAAAAAACACATAATATAGCTACATCTTTAGTTAAATTATAATTATAAAAACAAAAATAGTTTTTTCATTTTCTTGGCAAGATTTTTTAAATTTTCAATGTAGATTTTCTAATTTTGAAAAGAAAATATTTAGGTATCTGAATTCATATTCTTTAACCATTTTCTGTAAGTATTGAGGGTTTTTTTGTTATGCCAACTAGCAGGATCGTAAAAAATCTGGTCACACTGGAGAAACTGGGCTACTTCGGGATATACCTACAACGTGTCGGTACGTGTGTAATGTGTGTATATTAATGTTTGGGAAATATATCTATTATTATATTCATTATAAAGGTTTAAGAAATATAAACAAAGAATCAAACAATCTTAAAGTTGAACGGAATATAGAATACCTTTCTGACAACTCCTATTTTCCCCTAAAAGTCTTAGTTAGCCTAGTAGATAAATATTTACAAAGATCTGTTTACTTATATCTAAAAAGCTGACGTTCTCGTAAAACTCTATAACTTATGTACATAGTAGGTACATTAAATTGCCTTTTGCGGCTGGCTAGACTGATTGCATGTAAACAAGGGCTTAAATAACTTAATTATTGCTTAGTTCGGTGGTTTGACTAAACTCTGAAAGATACTTGATTCGGTTTGAATTTTAAATGAATTTAATCATTAGTCTTCGCCTACGAATTCACAGTTTAATTTACTTTAGTAACTAATAATTAAATAGGTACTATTACCCATGTATACATATATAAAGGTTGCTGAGAAAGTACCCACTCCTAATATTTATAATAGCAAATTTTACTAAAAGGTAATATGCCTTCATTTTGTAAAATAAGTAAAAATACATTCAAAGCTTTTTAGATAAATCACTTGTTCAAGCCGGGAATCGAACCTGTGGAATATGAAATGTAAATATTCTCTATTTTATGACATTTATCGAAAGGATCGTTTATAGGGTTAATTTCTTCCTAATAACATAGCATCTTAAATTTCAAAAAACTCAAGAAAGCTAAATAATTTTGTATTACATATTGTACTTTATGTACTATATAGTAAGGTACTAATTAGTTTTATATAACATAGGTTATGTTTCTTGGTCTTGTTTTCGATTCTTTGTTTATTTAAGATATTATATTACGTACAAAAAAATTGATCCTCATGCATGACCCTTTGGACTGATGTTATAAATTACAATTTTTTTTTTCATATTTCGCGGGTTTTGAATCCGGACACAAATAGGTGGTTAATCTAAAAATCTATAAATGCAGTTTTTCTTGTTATAGAAAATAAAGGCATGTGTCCTTTTAGTAAAACTTGCCTCCGTCAATTATTGTAGTACTTTGCCTCCAACCACGGCCTTTCTTTTCCAACCTGCAATTACACTTATTTCACTCCCTCGAAGCTAAGGTGGTCGAGAGAATGCCTAGGTTGTGTTCCCGCATATGATTAAACATTTATGTGGTGAACATTTGTGTTTATTTTGTCTAGAATTTGTGTGTTTTCTTTGTAAAATATAGTGTGTATTTTCAAAAAAAAGAAAGTCGGTATTTGTATCCCTGTTACGGAATTCTTCGGTGCGCAGTACGATTCGCACTTGGCTGATTTTTTATAATATCATATTTTTTAAATTGATAAAAGGATGAATTACAGGTAATTCATTTTTAATTATCAAAGTCAAAGTCAATTTTTTTATTTAGATTAGGATTTACAAACACTTTTAAACCGTCAAAGTTGTGAAATAATATTTTTATCCCTACCCTTTTTTTATACCTCCAAAGTGGCAAACAACCTATTGACGCTAGGACATTACTCATTTAAAATCGAAGCACTTCTTTGTTCTGTCACGCAGGACTAAAGTGGTTGGTGAAAAAAAGCTATCCCTGTGGGTGTGTATTCAGCTGATGGTTAGCCCTTTCTGGGAATAAAAAACATTAAGTTATCCTTACATTTAATCCCCAGAAGGGGGGGCTAGATATACGCCTACAGTATAATGTGGGGGCCACTTTAGCTGTGCATGAGAGGTGGTAAGCCCATCAATGCAACACTGTTTTTGATATAGTGTATCTGGACTAAGGTCACTTTATAAATGCCTCATGGGTAAATAATTCCTCTAACAATTTCCAACAGGAAGAACGCCGTCGCACCGGACGGTACATTGCAATCCTGGTAGGAATATGTTTATTCCTGTTGGCCATCTACCACGCGTGGGTCCGACGGATCCCTGTGGTAGCCAGCCTCGTGGTGCCGGCCCTCATCATGTTCGTATACGTCGGCTGGGTTCTGTATACGGCTGCGAGAGATAAACAAAAGGTAATTACAATGACTTTTCTAGGTACCCTAAAAAAGAAAGGAATATTATTAATTTGTTGACTCATGTTTTGCCATTTAGAATGAACTTCACACCAGACTTTAGTGTTAATTTCATTATGATGGTACTTTAATGATTTGGGAAACATTTACACGAGAAATTGATGCAACAGCAAAAACCGCAAGAGCAAAGTCTCTTTCTTGCATAAAATATTTTATTTCATCAGCATAGAAACCGATTTTAACCAAGTCTAAACGAAACTAAAGAATTTTTGCGAAAAAAATGTATGGCATGTTGTAGATATCTTAAGTTTAAAAAATATTGATAGATTCGAATAGCTTCATCATAATCGGGATTCGTTTGCAAAAATATTCACGCTGCATTGGATCTGAAATCTTAAATTTAAAAATAGTTACAACAAAAATTAAATTAATTTAGCATTTACAAAACAATTTCTCGGCGCCCGCAAGGATACACGAGGTATCAAAGAGTGCCGGGGCGCTTCTCGCCCCCACTCAATCGCAACCGCACCCGCCTAACGGGGAACTCCCCTCCTGGCACTGACTCACCTTTCGTCCGTCATCCTGAGGCTCCTTCAGAGTCTCGCCCCAAAAAGCCCGGTAAAGCAGTAATGGCTGCAACAGTCAACTGCATTGACAGTTCAGAAAAAAAAAACACTTAAAGATATGAATTGAATATGTTATTATTGTAAATTAAATTTATGTTACCTAAAGTAAAATTCTAGCTTGCATAGTATAGTCTAAGACTGTGATAAATAATACTTATTATTTTACACAACTTACTTCCATTCGCAAAATGTTATAACTTCTAACTGAAAATATTGTAAATGCCTAGTAGGATTAACTTTTGTTTTATTAATTTAGCTCAGCTAAAACAACTCGAAGAAAGTTTTACACCAAATTCTTGGATTACTTCGGCCCATTTTACAGAATCCATATAAATCTCCGTCTTATTTTCCGCTTGTTTGTTTTCAAACCAAAATAAATACCAATCTAGCGTTTTCTTATTTTTTATTACTGGCAACGACTGTTTTTAATACTGAAAGTGATGAGGGTTTCTGTCGTCCACTGGCGCCGCAAATTGATATTTTTATTTATCTCTTTGTGCAAAGCGAATTTCAAAAATGTGCTTTTACCGGAATCTGTAACCAGTTATAAGCTATTTTATGAACTGTGGCCGTTTTTAGCAGATATGCTATCTACAATTCGCAGTTTTATACTAGAAACATAACAATACATATTCTAAAAACAGCTTATAACTAGTAACATATTTCTGCAGACGCACATTTTTGAATTCCGCTTTAGACAAACAGGAAAAAAAAATTCCATTGGCGGCGCTAGTTAGCAGGGGTAACGCTCTTAAGGCGCAGTACCTACCTAACTAGCGCCGCCAAAAGATATTCTTTGTTTACTCTTTTTACAAAACGCACTCAAAAATGTTACAAAACCAATTATTTAGCACTAGGTTTAGCTATTTTTAGAACTTTGTGTATTGTATCTGGAATGTATCTGTAAGTTGTAGATAGCGTTTCTGCTAAAAACGGCCACAGTTCATAAAATAGCTTATAACTGGTTACAGATTCCGGTAAAAGCACATTTTTGAAATTCGCTTTGCACAAAGAGATAAATAAAGAATATCTTTTGGCGGCGCTAGATAGGTAGGTACTGCGCCTTAACTACCTATGCCCATTTAGGTAACCGTATATTTCTAAAGGGCAAAGCTATTTGTAAGTAAATAAATATGAAAGACAATAGTCCCTCTGATTAGACTCATGCTACTTTTGTCATACCTCTCTTTAGTTTACTATAAAATCTGAAAAGTGGTTCGTACCAATTCTCGGATCATTCTGACCTACCAAAGGATTTCGTAAGTCAGACGTTTTGGTTATACATATATATATTTTCTACATATATACATATATTAGTAATGCCCAAAAAACTCTTCATCTTGCAGTCTTGTCTTAGTTTTGCAGCAAATGCTGTGTGTGCTGTTATGTCTATTGTTGTCTACCTCATGTCTACGTCATATCTACCTCAGGCATGTATACATCGTGTCTTTCTCATGTCTACCTCACATCATCCTCATGTCTACTTATTTCTAGCTGATGTCTATCTCATGTCTATCTTATTTCTACCTCGTGACTTTCGCTTGCCTACCTCTTGTAATTCTCTTGCTTTACCTATGTTTTGCTCTTGTCTATCTCACGTCACGTCTATCTCATTCATATCTACTTCGTGTTTTTCTCGTGTCAACCTCTCTTCTACACCACATTAACCTCGTGTCTAACTTTTTTCTACCTGATTTCTATCACATTTCTAAATCGTTACTTTCTCATGTCTTACTCGTATCAATCTTTTGTCTACCTCTAGCTCTTGTCTACCTCGTGTCTCCTGCTATGTCAAGTCTATCTCATATCTAGCTTTATCTAACGGGTATGAGTACATTCGGATCCGGTTCCAATCCATCTTCTCTAGAGCCGAGTATACCTGGGTACCTAATACAAGAACCGGATTTACCTGGGTGCATGTCCTACTTTTACCAGGGGAGGTCGGTCATTACGGCGGACTGGATTATCAGATGGTACTGAGCACCCGCAGCAATCGAGACAATCAAACCTAATCCCAACCCGGTAATAATTGGATAAAAATGGACATTAGCTGTAACATTAATTAAATACTCATCAAATCAACACAATCAAGCTACTCAACTAGCAGAACTGACACTGATAAAGCATGCAGAAATTGGAAAAGCAATGAAGATACAAATACATAACCGCAAGTTCTTCATCACTTGAGCTAGACATTTTACACACGTCTGTTCTCAAAGAAACTGAAACGATTGTGATAATTTCATCACATTGTGGTACAATTTAGGTTGCGCCGTGTGTGGATAACGTCTGAAACTTCTTTCAAACCAATAATTTCAAAAGGGTTTCGTTGCAGTTGCGTTTCACCGTCTGTTCTGGGCCTAACTCTATATTATGTAATGTTAAGGAACACCGAACCTCTACCCTTGTTTAATAAAACTAAATGGACACGCAAATTTATAGTGACGACATACGGTTCGCATAAGGTTCAGATTGGTTACGGTTAATATAATATAATAACGGTAATGGTAAACTATAAATATATTTTTTTTCTTCTTCCACGTCGGATTTTTAAAATTTCCAATGGCGGCACGCATAAAATGTCAGAAATTGTAATCATTATGGTGGCTTCTCACGGCCTGAGATCACACGGTCCATGTCGCACCAGCTCACGCCTAAGCACTGTTGAAGTTCGGCCTGTATGTGTGTATGTTTGTCCCCCGATTATCTCGCGTTTGGCGGAACCGATTTTGATGCGGTTTTCTTTCTTTTATTTTTTAACCGACTTCAAAAAAAAAGGAGGTTCTCAGTTTGACCTGTACGTATGAATGAATGTATATTTGTATGAATTTATATATGTTTGAATGTATTTTTGTATGTATGTATGTTTTCCACGGTTATCTCGCTATTGGCTGAACCGATTTTGATGCGGTTTCCTTTCTTTCTATTTTTTAACCGACTTCAAAGAAAAGGAGGTTCTCAGTTTGACCTATATGTATGCATGTTTGTCCGTGATTATCTCGCGTTTGGCTTAACCCATTTTGATGCGCTTTTCAGAAAGTATTTGTTATATTCTGGAAAAGTTTTTGGTAAATATCAAATAAAAAACATACATACAAACAAACATACATTCATTCAAGCATACTGGTCAAACTGAGAACCTCCTTTTTTTGAAGTCAGTTAAATAAAAAGAAAGAAAACCGCATCCAAATTAGATCAGCCAAACGCGAGATAATCGCGGACAAACATATATACATACAAACATTCATTCATACATACATACATTCATACAAACATACATACAGGTCGAACTGAGAACCTCCTCTTTTTTTGACGTCAGTTAAAAAGTAGAAAGAAAGAAAGAAATAAAACACGTGGATTTATCGCATACATACAACATGCAAAAGATCAGTGGTACCAGGGTTAGAAAAAACTAACCGTGGTACCACTGGGGTACCACGGTTAGGAAAAAGTAATTGTGGTACCACTGGTGGTACCGCTGGGTGTACCACGGTTAACAAACGGAAATTCAAATTTAAACTGAAAATTTAAACATTCACAAAGAAATCAAATCCTATGGGGTACTTCCGTTTTCCTAGAATCATGAAATTTTACACCAAGCAAAAAAGGAAGAATCAAGGAAAAAATCCAAAATTCGTAATTTTTTTTTTAAATAAGTTTGTCTGACTGACAAGACCATTTTACTTAAGAACGCATGTAGGTATCAAGTTAAAATTAATGTCAAATACTAAAGTCTAAGGTCACTTAAAGTTGTAAAAAAAAGCTTTTAAGTCAATGCAATAAAAAAATATGACCAAGATACAGTTACTTTTGTCGCATATTTTGATAGAAATAAATCAAAACTTATGGAGTACTTCCCGTTGACCTAGAATCATGAAATTTAGCAAAAGGGAATGCCTACATGGCATGTACACATAAAGGAAAAAATCTGAAAACCGTAAATTTGTTATTATTAAATCACATTTCTTTTTTGCGATTATAAACCTTTTTCTAGTTAGTAAACTAACCTCTACTTATGTCCATGTATTGAGACAACAGTTGTCCAACGGACTTGACCTGATTTTTAAAAAAGCAAATGACCTCTATAAATATACTTTATTAGTTGTTTGCAAACCACTTTATATTAAATAAATATTTACGTATCGTTTAAATTGACGATCTATTCAAATCAATTCAAAACGATAAAAAAGCTTTTAATAAAAAACAAACTGAATGTTTAGGTACGAGTGGGAAAATTTAAAATGTATTTTTATTTATTGAAGGCGAATATTTCTTTTTTAACTTAGGTAATATAAGTACAGCTCAAAAATTGCCGACCTTTTAAACATCTTATCACTTCCTTCTTGAATAAGCCTATACCCCCAAGTCCCAGTGAAAACCTGGATGGAGACCAGGTCGCTGGAGGAAGTTTATTGAAACCCTAGGTACTGGGCATAACCATGCCAACTCTTAATCATCACTAAATAAAACTACTGTGACATACACATGAACAGGAAAAAAGGAAAAGGAACCCTATAGGATCACTTTGTTGTCCGTCGGTCTGTGTCTGTCTGTCTGTCTGTCAAGACCCTTTTTCTCAGGGACACGTGAAGGTATTAAGTTGAAATTAATATCAAATACTAAGGTTTACGGTCCTCTTAAGCTGTAAAAAAATTAGTCCTCAAGTCAAGATTCTTAATCAACGCAATAAAAAAATACGGACGAAATATGGCAATTTTTGTCGCATATGGCATTCACAAACAAATCAAATCCTATGGGGTACTTCCCGTTATGCTAGAACGATGTCATTTTACACGAAGCAATGTCTTACATCACCAATATAGGAAAAAAACCGATAATCGTTAATTTGTAGTTATAACACATTAAAAAAGGTTACAATATACTTCCCGTTGACTTAGATCATGAAATTTGGAAAAAGAAGAATGAAATATACATCACAAATATAGGAAAAAATCCAAAAACTGATAACTAAGACTGTGAGACTTGATCTCATGCCGGAAGAACATATAATTGTGCGGAACCCTCGGTCCGCGAGCCAGACTCGCACTAGGCCGGTTTTTTTTTCATGTACCACGAAAACTCGAAGACCGATTTTGAAAATTCGATTTTTGTATGAAATGGTATACTTCCCACCTGGGATATAATGATGAAATCCTATAGAAAACGAGGGAACTCTTCAAATTTTCATATTTACACTTGAAGCGATTGCGATATTTTTTTAAAATACGATAAAATAAGCCAATAAATAGGTCACATAAAACACTTTTTAACAAAAACAACAACCGACTTTAAAAAGATTAAGAAAAAAAAGGTAGAGAATAATTACCTCAAAATTACATCTAATTTTTTTTGTTTTGTTTTTTACAACTAGGTACAGAACCCTTGTCATAAGGAGCCTGTCAATGTTAACTAGCGCTACCATTAGATATTTTTATAAAGCGTTACTCGAAAATGTTTATGGAAAAACCGGTCAAATGCGAGTCGTATTTTTTTGTAATGGTTACTACAAATTTATGGTTTTCGGATTTTTACTTCTTGCCAAATTTCATGATTCTAGGTCAACGGGAAGTACCTGTAGGTTTTCATTCCCTTGCGACCGTCAAAATATGCGGCATTAACTGAGCATAAACGGCCGTATCTTTTGACTTCGTTGGCTAAGTTTGATTATTTCACTCCTCCAAGGGATTGCACACTAGCATTTAATATTAATTACAGCTTGATACCTTCACGCGTTTCTGAGAAAAAGGTCTTGACAGATGGACAACAAAGTGTTCGTATGAGGGTTCCGTTTTTTTTTCTTTTGAGATACGCAACCCTAAAAGGAGCTAGTCAAAATCTAATTTTTTTTAAATGATTTATGTTGTTAAAAAATTTGCTAAATACAGTTTCTGATTACCTTTTTTTTCACATAAAAATATTTTTGAAAAAAGTTATGCACAAAGACAAACTTAAGATAATCTAGTGGCGGCGCTTTTTAGCACTAATATGCGCCTAAAATATTTACCAAAACTGTACCATCTTAGGGATTTCTGAAGAATTTTCGTTTGTAAACATTGATCGGTGATTCACCCGCCGTCTGCTCATTTAACCGGACGTAAACAACTGCGTCAACGTTAACTTTGAAATCAATAGTTGCAGCTTTGGCAGTTTGTTTACAAAACCCGGTTATAATGTGAGCAGGCGGGCAAAGTCAAGAACGCCGTTTCGTACCAGACCTTGGTTTTCATGAGGTGATGATTTTTTTATCAAGCATATACGATGTTAAAACCTACTAACTTTTAACTAGAAAAAATAGAAGCCAGCAGTTTTTTGTTTGGTTTAAGTAATTTAATGTTTGAATTTCGTAAAGTTTGTAATCTTGTTAATGGTGAAACAAAAGAGACGATTTCTTAAGAGGTTATGAGAGACAGCTTACCTCAATTTAAAACGTAGATATATAGACGAATAATCTTCATTTTAAAGTGTTTTAAAATTATGTATCTTGTCTTGTCTAGCCTAACCGGAAATCTGTGATTTTAAGTAAAATGCCCACTTACCATATACGTCTGCTTAATCGATTCTCGCTAGCGAAAGTAGATTTGACTTCTATAAAAATTGTTAGAATATGTAGTAAGTATAACAAATCTATCCTATAAGACAACTGGACTCAAAATCATTAAAATAAAACTATAGGGTCGTTACTTTACGTTACGTTATATTCTTATAAAAGCGTTCGTACCTAAACGTTACAATAACGAGGTAACAAAAATTAGTCCGGGTAAGTACCAGATATTAACACAGATACCTTTTTTTCTTTTACACGTCAGAGGTGACACTAATACGAATTAAATAGAATTATTATCCCCACACACCGGACCAAATAAAAAAAAGTTTGTGAAAAAGTAAAAACCGCGTAAAATGTATCCCGCCTTTGT
Source organism: Apoda limacodes (assembly GCA_946406115.1). Taxonomy (NCBI): domain Eukaryota; kingdom Metazoa; phylum Arthropoda; class Insecta; order Lepidoptera; family Limacodidae; genus Apoda; species Apoda limacodes. The sequence continues at coordinate 21,300,428 of OX291549.1, read as the reverse complement.
AATTGTTTGCTCAAAATCGTCTTTTATAAAAATATAGTGCGTTTTCCTCAAGTAGTAAAGTCTGTTTGTTAGCTTATCTGTTATTTCTTAGGTAACGTCGCTAAAGAGCAACTAATTAAGCTGATTTTTGGCATAGAGATTGTTGAGGGTATCGAGAAGGAAAAACGATATCTAGCAACTAAATATCACGTGGACTAACTCTAACTACAGCTCTGAGGTGCTATTACAAACTTTAACTATATCTAAATATTACAGTGAAATAACATTTTCACTGTAATACAAAATAAGGTGAAGATAAACGTGACCATTTTAAGAAAATCACCCAATGGATATCTTCTAATAAAAAATGCAAACAAAATCAAGTTGAACATTCAAAGTTGTTTTTACTGTAAGTAAATGTTTTTAATTTTTTACCTATTTATTTTATTTTCTCACACTCGAAGTGAAGAACACTGTATTTATCTCGGGACTAAAACCCCATAGCCAACCATTTTCATTCATAAATAAATTAATTTCTATAGATATATTATTACTATTCCCGCCATTTCGATTATGTTTTGGTTAGTTTATTTATTTATTTATCCTATATTTTTATTTTCATCGCAAATGTGATGAAAAACAGTGTGTAACACGAGCGGTACGTAAATTACAAACTCGCGGCATTGGGCCTTAGCCTTCTAAATAGCCTCTTGTTAGTAATTTTCTCCATACCACTCTTAATACACAATGTACTTTTATGATAACTCACAAGCTGGAAAAACTTAAAAGAGACTTAGTGTCATCTTACATCTATGTAGAACTCAATTTTTCTCTTTATTGTACCTATATTGTTTTTAAAAATCTATTCATCCAAACAGATTACAACGTAATCCAGCACAGAACTGAAACAACAATAATAGACACGTTTCAAAATTTCGTAAAAGCTAACGAAATCTAGGGCGCTTAAAATCCGAGCGATTACTTTATTCAAATTACAGTCACCTCTTTTGTAAAACTTCGGCGTACGGAGATTAGAATCTGTTTCGCACAACCAACAATGTTGGTATAACATTTATTATAAGGTAAGTAACTAACACAAAGTTCTAAGCAAACTTTATTTTGGTAATGTCTTAAGCCAAGTCATTGCGAAACAGGATTTAAAACTTTGACAAAACAGGCTTTATTTGCAAATTCCACAACTATTATTCAACTTCATGGTCAAAAATGTATGTCATACATAAATACGAGGGAGAGCAAAAATGAAAATCGGATATTTCTAGTTTTCACAAGAATCTAAAAAAAATAGAGAGTTTGCTTAAAACTTCACTAGTAATTACAGGTTAAAGGTATTTTACAGTTTACGGTCACATTTTGAAACTACGTTTATTTTATGTCCAGTCAGAGCCGTCATCAAAACATCGGCATGAAAAATATTGTTATGTTTTATCGATTTATTACTACTTTAAATCAGCCCTTGTATGTCCGCCCGATATGATCCTCCCCTTTACCTCTTTTCTTTGGAGTTTACTAAACGAAAAAACTTAATGATTCAGTTTGGGGCCCAACTCTGGACGACAATACCAATTCCCATCATACAGCGATTAAATCATCCATCATTTTAAAATATTTAAATTGCAATTACAAAGTTAGAGCGAAATAGAAATCGTACTTCGAAAGTTACCCCTCTAATAGATACTAATTTATGATTTATTTCCTGCTGTTATGTCACGACCAAAAAGCTTATATACAGATGTCACTGGAGATCGCATTATGAATATTTTCTTGAAGCTATTATGAAACCTAAAAAGCTGGAGACCAATGAAAAGACATATAAGGATTATGCAATATTGTAAAAGTTGAAAGAAAAGTGTTAAACGTGATATTTTACAGTAAAAATCCTTATTTGTCAAAAAAACAAACATAAAATATTCAAATGAGTAAACTTAGGCCAAACCTGTGAATTTGATGCCTCGACTGCAGCACATTCCTAATTTTATAATGAACTCTAAAATTCATACAAAAATCTACAAGAAAACTGGAAATCAATGTAAACAAAACAAACATCTGTCATTTTGAATGTCATAACAGTCGAGTCAGTGTGACAATATATAACTGTATCCGAGTTTAGGGTAACATATGCACCTTGGTGGTTGAACTGATAGAAGAGAAAATTCATATGAAATCAGAACAAAATATACCTGATATAATCTATAAATACTAATTAAAAAAAAAAAATATTCCTTTCGTTTTTAGACCAGGATCCAGGGTCTGCAGGATAGACCAACACGTGCAGCGCATTGCTTTGCAGCCGTTTATACAGCCACAGTGGTCCAAGTATGATAACACACGCCATATCTCTCTGGTTACAGACCATTGCGGTACCCAACTTTCACTAGATGACTTCCAATCCCAACAGGATGACAATGGCACAGATACATGATCTAGAAATAGTGGGTTTTGTACCATAAGTGGCCCGCTTTATGTATGACACGGAGCGTGGGTTTTTGTAATGCTGCCAATGTTAGTGGGATGCGGTTACCAATTCATTTTCGGTAGCGAATAGTTCCTTGCATTCCAAATTGATCGACAAATTTGCTGTTTGTGGATCATATAGATAGCACCTTAGGTGAACTTTTCCAGCATAGCTCTCTCCAAGATGTTGGAGCATGTGATCAACACACAGCTTCTAAGATATTTAGAAAAACACAACCTGGTCAGCGACCATCAATATGGCTTTCGCCACGGCTGCTCGACCTTCTAGTGTATCTTACACACCGATGACTAGTGCCCTTTGAGAGTCATGAGGAGGCATTGGCATGTAGCCTGGACATAGCGAAGCGTTTGATTCGGTCTGGCACCGGGGTCTTCTATCGAAGTGGCAACTTACGGACAGCCCAAGAGTTTGTGCAAATGGGTGGCTAGCTTTTTGTCCGGCAGACGCATATGATCTGTAATTGACGTTAGTTGCTTTGATAGCGTCGACAATAATGCTGGTGTCCCGTAAAGTTCTGTGCTGTCTCCTACGCTGTCTTTACTGCATATATTTTGTTATTTTCATAAGAACGAAAAAATAGTGCGAAAATTTCATAATTTTCTCTTAAAGGTATTTTTTCATTTGATAACAGGTGTCAATACGAATTGATTGACACGTCAATTACTTATATTGGTGCAGCCATTTCAAGACTATACATTTTTTAAATTATGCAGCCGCCATTTTGGAAAAAGTCCGCCATCTTAAATTCCAGTGGATGGAATTTTCATTGACTCGAATGAAATCGTTCAAATTGGTCCTTAGTTTCACTGGACAAAGCGGCTTGCTCTACATAAAATGCAGCTTTCGATGTAAATATCGCCGTAAACTCTAAGAAAACTACCAATAACTATAAACATGTTAGGTTAAAAAAAATTTTTTTTTTTGGTTTTTTGATTTTAAACCCTTCAAAAATGTGTGAACAGTAGGATAATTAGATATAAGCCACTGTATTTTCATTTTATAATTAAATACTGAGAAGTCAATCTTAATAAAAGTGTTATTATTTAGAAACCGAATTGCACGTGAACGTACACCGAACTTAGCGCGGTTGGAGTTGCTAGCAAAAGCTAGTTAAGTATTAAAAGGTATTGAGTAGGCAATAAAAAGTTCTTGCCAGTACATTTATTACAATTTCTTCGAAAAAATCTAGCGGAATCTGAAGCGAAAGTTTCACATTTAGTCGTTTTATTATTCTTATGACACATTACTTTTAAGTGTAGCGCAACTAGAGATTGCAAACCGGGCCCGGCCATTCATACCGCCTAGTAGGTACGAAAACTGCGGCACGGAAGCCCCAACTTGTAGAAAATTGTTATGGCAAGCGTTGCGAACCGCGATGTTGCCGTTCTGATAGTCATAATACCTAAAGTTATTGTTGTTATGAAAAGAATATAGTTATTACTCTTAAGAATTTGTTTTGTTTTTACTAAAGCTACCAAAGTTTATCTATCTAAGTTGATAAGAGAAGTTTAGTACATTAGGCTGCGTTATTAGTTTCTTATTCAATACTATGTTTTCAAATAGTTACATTAGTATTAGTAATTAACTTTAAGCAAGCAGGTCTTTCTCTTTACTCTGTATAGTATTAGTGATTAAATTGCGAGCGACTTCTTGAAAAATCTGACTACTTTCCAAACTTTTTCCAAAATCCAGGCATTTCATTAGCGCGTGGAAGATCATTTCTATCCTAAACTTAATTACTGAATACTAATGCTTGCTTAAACTTAATTAGTAACACTAATGTTACTATTCTGTTCATAAGTGAAACTAAACTAACTAATTCTGTATTAAAAACTCGTGATTTTGAGACTGATTATTGTTGATTTGCTGGTTTGAAATAAATATTATTCCGTAACCTTGAATCATTGTATTTTCCTCCATTTACTAAGAGCAAATTTTCATTAAATACTTTAAAGGTTTCATCCTTATACATCAACCCGAATGGCGGCGAATGTTACCGGACCCAGCCTGGTTGACAAACATACCCGGTTGCAATCTTTAGGCGCGACGATTTCATAGTGAGCTGAGTGTAGACAGCTGGTAAATCGTTGTCGCTAACAATTTACCGCTATCGTAGACGGGAATTTAAACGCGTCCTGCATACAATTCCATACATTTAGAACCCCTGCTTTATCGTGACGATAAAATCGTGTCGTGTCGTTCGATGGTAAATTATAAAAGCGTCCAATTTCTAAGACAAATTTAAATTTAATTGCCCGAATTTAGTTTATTTATTAATCAGCCAACCAATAACAAATAACCGGCCATCTTTTATTCTTAATATTTACCACTCTTTTACATTTGTTGCATTAGTGTTGAATTTTTTTTAAAGTTTTACTCATGTAGATTATTGTAAATAGTAGCACGTAGGTATGTAGATCAGGAAATAAAATAATAAGCAATATTACAAGGCCTAACAACCTTCACTACTACAGCATTACAGACAGATATAAGCACGTAGTGAGAGAATCGCATGTACTATTACTAGCGATGTATTTAAGATTAAGTTAATTTAATATTTAGTTGCTTCTCAGATGCTTAACTACTCAGCCATGTAGCATCTTAACTTGTATATGCCTAAATACTGGCAACTCCTAATTAAGACAAGCTGTAACTATGTAAGTTACACATAAGTACCTATTGTAACTTTACTAAAATATACAACAATATTACGTTGTTCAGAGAATATTATTTACATCAACCTGCTTCTGGAAACGATAACGACCCCTGTCGTTACACTCATTTGTGATTTGGCTAATTAAAATACCTTGTCCTTGAAGTAGCCTAATAAGCGACTAGTCGCCTTTCAGATTTTTTTATCGCCGATTCTCGTCCTGGTTAGCCTAAATAGCGAAAAATAGTCTATGTTGGTAGCACTGTCTAAGTTGAATCCCTCTCTCCCCATCAGGATTCTGTACTTGAACCTAGTTTGGAATTCAAACAGTCCTTTTCGGAAATCTCGCTCGGTATTCAACTAAGCTCGTGGCATGACAAGACCCCAGAATAGGTGAAAGCTGCCAGGGCGACACCGGTTGCCGCCTGTCTAGGCAGCACTAGCGTTTTTTTGTTTTATTTTTATTGTTCTACCATAAAATAAATAGTTAACTAAAAATTGGAAAAATGTTTTAATAAACACGAAATTTTGCAAAATTGCATAACTTTTTCGCAATAATTGACAATCAGATTCCGCAATCCTCCAGCGAGACCTTTTTACTATTCGTTTAGTCTATTGACGTGACAACGTCTTATAAATTGGTTTGCCGGGTGACACTTCAAGAAACTGCGTTACGCTCCGCTCACGTTATGCGCTCACAATGAGAGCGAGTGAGAGGCACGCGCCCGCCTAAGAGCGAGAGAGACAGACATAAAATCATTGTCACGTAAAACTTTCGCCCGTATACCGACTTTACAGGCAACCAGTTTTTTTTAATTTAACAAGCTAGTCTAGTAGGCTTAAGACGCTGGATAACCACCTACGCAATGTAGATTTCGTAATATTGTAAACAGGTGGCCTGTATACGCTGCAGATTTTAATAAAAAACTCTGGGCGTAAAAATGTTTATATGAAAATGTTTCGATTAATCAACTATGCTTATTTGAACAAGTTTAGTAAAAATCTCGTTTTTTATACAACGGATATTGGCCTGGCTCCAGTTATGAATGGTCATCATCACTAATCGCTCCCACATACTCAATACGCACCACAGTTACTTAAATAAATCGATTATCCCTTTGCGTAACTCGCTTCTACTGCTGAAGCAATAAATGTGTCCGACATTTTTGCTGCATTGGTGCGTATAGCTGCTTCATGATGTTCTCGTTCAGCACATATGTTGCAGCTTAAATTGACGTGTCTAAATTTTTGCGATTCAATTGATGTTAAAGACGCAAGTCTTGTACACATTTTCTTGCACACTTTAACAGCAAAAGATACCCATTAAATTTGGTTAACTTTTAATATGGTGTTATTACATAGAGTTCTAAGACTTAACTCGTTCCTGCTTGATAGAAGCAGAGCCTATTTGCTATTTTAAAATTATCACAGGTAGATACAGGCATGGTATGTTTGTCCTTTATTATGCCGCAAACGCCGTGTTCGGCGTAATAAGTGCCGCTGCGGACCGCCAGATTTTTAATCGGCCGATCAAAGAATCGATCAGCTATGACTATTATTATGTGGGATCGCTTTATTATCGACCGATAGTGCAAGTTACAACGATAAAAGTTGACATAACTAGCCCTTACATTATGTGCATACTACAGCCAGCTTTATGCTGCCCGCATCTAGTAGCATTTTTGCCTGTCCACTTAAGTAGGTATAGTACCTGTTTGATGACAGTCCTAAAAGGCTCCGAAGATGATCAAAAAAAGGAGTCGACATTTTTTTGAACTTTTCTAGAAAACCATCAAAAACGCTGGCCAAGCCCGTGAATCTTTTAACGCTTGCCAAACATTTTATATCGTTTAGGAATTCCTGCCGTTCTATGAACAGACTATGTGCTGCCAATGTCTGATTAAAGTTTATATTTTTAAAATGCTTGTCAAAAATGCTTGATCGCCTAGGAGATGCTTGCCAAGCAAATATATTTACTGCGCTACGAAACCCCATACCGGGTGTATACATAAGGCCGCGATGTGACTGAAACCATATTTCTTTGCTATTTTTTTGCCAAAAAAAAAATTTTTTTGCTCCACTGGTTTTCGAGATACCATGGTCCTGCAGCTTTAGACTAAAGCTAGCGTAGCCACTATAGTATCTCCGGACCTAATGCACCTATCAACACGGGGTTTGCACCCTATATTTTTGCTATTTTTTTGCGATTCTTTTGCCAAAAACGGAACGGATTGTTCCACCGGTTTCCGAGATACCATAGTCCTGCAGCTTAAGACTTAAGCTAGCGTAGCCACTATTGTATCTCCGGACCTATTGCATCTATCAACACGGAGTTTACACCTTTTTTTATTTTTTTGCTATTCTTTTGCCAAGGAACTAATGTTTTCGAGATACCATGGTCCTGCTAGCTAAAAAATAGCAAAAAATATATCTAAAGTCGCATCGTGGCCTTTTGATTTGGCTACACTAGCTTTATAGACACCATGGCGAGTGCACGCAATTCGAACGGCGACATTAGGGGTTGTGCGGAGTTTAAGAAAACAAAATTAACACTGTAATTAGCGTTAGAGACTATAGGCTCTTACTTATATCTTTATATAAAGATGCACCGATACTATGGGACAATAAGTCTCATCACTACAAAGACAAAAATAAAAAAATATTCCGATCACGCATATGGTGACTGTCCTTAAACGATATAAAAGTGATCTGAACATTGAAGAACTCAAGAAAAAAAAAGAACTTTTGAACGAAGTTTAATAGAGAACATTTAAATATAAACGGTTTATAACACTTTATAGATCGGGTATGAGAGAAAATGTTTTATATAGAACAAAGTGCCATTAAGTTATTATTTTCTAACTACTAATAAATATTAATATTACATACCTACTACTTACCTACTATGTCTGTCTGTCCGACATTTCAAGGGCTCTATCTTTTAGATTTTGTGTCATATGAGTGAACATGTATTATTACGGCAGATATCCTATCTTACATACATCTTGCCTTACAATTTATTGCGAAAATTCTCGAGCACTCCAAACTCAGGAATTCGAGAGAAAATGTGTGCAAGTAAGGTCCTGCCTCGTGACCCGTGAAAGTAACTGCATTCATTTTACTTCCGAATTCCTAGACTTCTAAGGTCTCGAGAGCTAAGATGTACTTCTATATAATTTTGCCCCCGCAAACGCGAAACCCGGGTACTTCAGACTTTTTCGCAACAAGCTCCTTGATCCAGTACCTGACAGAAACGACTTCACCAACCTAGCTTTCTGTAAATTTTTTTATTAAACTTTTCTCCAAAATAACTACCTACTAGAACCATTTTCCGATGATTTCAGGTAAAAACCGGTCAAGTGCAAGTTGTACTTGCGCAGCGAGGGTTGCGTACCACAATTTACGTAATTTACGAACACAAACAAAAACAAAAAGAGTGGCTAAGCTATTACCTATCTAATGGCAATAAGCTTACATATTGCTTACTTTGATAAGTAAGTAATCCCTTAAATATCTAGAAACGAGATGATAGATACCTGAATGCGTTTTCCACAATCCTGCGGGCACGTGATAATCTGTAGTTGAAAACGTGCGTATTTTGGAATGGCATATTCGACCATTTACCCCAACATCGATCATCATAAATTCGTAGTTAACATTTACAATGGCCATCAAAACAATACTGTTTGTTTGTAATTAAAATAGTATGACCCATAATTTTCAGGTTTTTGTATTTAAATATGTTTTAATAGGCTAATTCACTCTGAGGCGACTCAAATCCAAATGAATGTGAATGCTTAACGTTATTAAAGATACTTGAAGTCAAGCATGTTTGACGAGCCAATAAAGATGCTTAACTTCAAGCGTTCTTGATTGTCTAGGAACCCTATAAAACACGATAGGAAGGTACGTGTTTTCCAGTCCGTGAATCTATCTTCCGCATCGTTAACCGATCCGACCTGCGATAGGTACTTATGCCCTGAACATAGGGCCATGTCCCTTTTTCTAACTTGAGCTATGTGAGCGACTTTAGATCTTTAATAACTTAAGGATTGTAAAGAAAGAACATGACAGCTACTTGCATGTTCGTATATAGTGCCGCGTCCATTCACACTTGCCTTTTGGCATGCGCTCACACGCCCCATCGTCCACGCCGCACTTCGCATGCCAATAAATAATATATGCAATTGTGCAAGCATATGTATTCTGGTCTTTAAAGATAACGGTTACAAATATCTTTAAATGTGCAAAATTGTTAGCCGTATTCTTACTGTAAAATTATTGTGATATACTGACAGATGAAAGAACATGGTGACACCGTAAGCATTCTTGTCAAACTAAGAAACCCTAAAACAAAATTAACTCTTAATCTCTTATTTCAGTTTCTGTTGCTAGACGCCGAAGCAGCTTTGAACGCTGCGGCTGATGGTATTGAGGCTGAAATCCAAAATTCAGAAGCACCAAATAACATAGAGATTTCCATTATATCCAGCCCAGAGAGCCCAAAAGCTAACTTCCCAGAAGAATCAAAACACAGCGAATGGGCGAAAATTTCAACTGCATTCATTAATGGGGAAAAGAATACGAGGGCACAAGAAGACAGTCGACGTCACATTATGCCAATCATATTAGTCAACGATAGACCACCAGATGATTTAGATCAAACTTGGGTACACATTGTAGAAGCATTGACAAATAGTGAAAAGTTTAAAAATATTCAAACAAGAAGAAAATTCAAGCGAAGATTTTGTAGAAGTAGGCGTTACGCTGCGTTTAAGAGATCATACTCTATAGCTTAATAATAAAGTTTTACAAAAACAAACAAAACTGTTCGATTTTTTTCTAAAACAGGCGTGCGTCTAGGTTATGCACTATGTACTTGAATAGGGTTCCACAGTTACTTTTGCATATACAAAGTACATTTTATATAGCATGGTGCAGACAATACGAGGGTTTTTATTAAATTGCAGCCCTAGATGACCACAATGAATTTTATTAATATGTAATTTTGAAATTATATATACACGTAAAATAAAGATATTTTATAATACCACAATCAAATACGATAGTGCTCCCGCCAAGACGAGCCAAGCGAAGCGCAAGGGCACTACTTACCTTTTCTCGAAGCACTTTTTCTCATTTTTTCAAACATTCATAACTTGGGTTCGGATTATTCCAGATAATATAATTCTCAGGATATGATGCCATAACGGATTTATTAAACTTATAAAGTTTAATTGCATAGCTCTTATACTTTAGATTTTATTGATATCTAAAAAACCCCGATTTCGTCACTCACTCACTGATGATTATCGAAATTCTTAGAGTACATCTTGAAGTCCTAGAAAGCTGAAATTTAGTATGTTACTACGTTATGTATTAGTATACAAACTACAAAAAAATCTAAAACTTGGAACTTTCACCCCACAACCCCTTAAACTAGGGGTGGAAATTTGAATAAGACTTACGCAAGTTTTGATGCTACAGGTCTGAATTTTGACATAGGGACTCCTTGTTATAAATGATACTAATTTCAGGATTTTATTAAATCACCATTTAAATTAGGGGATCCACTACTCTACCTCCTGAGCATAAACATCCAATGCGTTGAATGCGGACGTTAGAGCGCATTTATTTTTGGTCAAAAGAACGATTAAATGTTCGCATAGATACCATTGAGTGCATTCAATGCGTATAATGCTTGTCAACAAAACGCCCCTATAATTATTATTAGCAGGATACTCCAACTAGCGACATTCGTTACTTTCCGATAATGAGCGATGGAGGATAGGAAGTTCTTTGAGTAAGTTTAGTCCCGTAGTTTGTAGTTTCAAGCGTTAATAGCCGAACTTATAATAGAGGATTTGCTTGTGCTAGTTTTACGACACCGAACGTCTTTGTGGCTTACAAATAAATCCCATAATACTCGTATATTACGACATTGTTGTGTTAGTGCTGTATGACTATAAAATATACCCGGTTGTCTCTCCGTAGGGGTCGCAGGTGTCCTGACCTCAATAGATATTTATTACTCTGTCAAACGGAAAATAGCATATAAACTTTATGCAATTTTATTTGAAGGCGGTGCAAAAGTGGTGAAAACAAGTTTTATTCTTGCAAGTTTTGATAAGGAAAAATGTAATGGTTGTTCCGTAGACACGGCTGTAGGTGTTTCACAAATTTTGATATCAATATTTAAGAGTGGTAGGGCATAGCGAGTACTTGAGCGGCGGCTCGCTGACACCCCATTGTGCCCAATCAGGTACAGTATTCCGGGAGGATCAGTCACTAACGACGCTTTTGTAATTATTGCTGCGTCGTAAAATTGTAAGTTTTGCTGGTTTTTGTTCGTTTCTATATTTTTTAGTTACATTTAGTAAAAGATTACCCATTATGCTATTGCTTAAATATTTTGTGTTTATATCTATCATTTTTCTTTTCAAAAATGTGTCATTTGTGTGTTGTGTGACAATAACGCCCACCTGGGTAATAACGACCGGTAAATTGACGGTTGGGCACTATAAGCCTGCATGGGCCTTATTAACACAAGCATTTTAACGATAGGTTCGTAATTCTACGTTAACTACAATGGCTAATTTGTTTGCAACTAAATGTGTTTTATAGCAGGATTTTTAAAGGAGGCAATACAAATTTTCTTTATTTGACAATTATTTTTTGTTACAACGTAATCTACAATTGCTAAAGTAATTAATGTCCAATGCTATGTTATTTGTGCTTTCATTATTAACTTGGTATTATTTTATTTCTTTTTCGGATATCAAAAAAATGTCTTTTCGTAAAAAACAAGGGGAGTCTTGGTCAGAAGATGATTAAAGGAAGAAATGACTACTTTATATAAAATATAACATAATAAATATAAAGCAGACGACAACATATTAGGACAAACAAATTATGACCAAGAATCAAATTTTTATGTTAATTATTACTTGCATCGGGCGTTAATTCCCGTAAAACGCCCAAAAAAGGGTTTATAAAAATGTTGATAAACATGAGTAATATAAGAAAAATTCTTTTTATGGTGTTTTTTTTTTGTTCAAAAATAAAAGTTTTCATTGTTTACAATACTGTTTTTTACATATTCAAGTAAATAACAAAATTATCTCCAAATAAAGTTAGGTGGGCGTTAAACACCCATAGTACCTTATATCAAACATGTCTTTCGGGGTTTTTTAAAATTCAATCTTTAACGGAGGCAGTTTGCTTGGATAATAATGTTTTTACGATCAACTTTACCTAAAACTTAGTAAACATACTTACATACATGTTCTTCAACACAACGAGGCATTGGAAAAAGGGTACTTTTACGTTTAAGAATACAAATCAATTGGGATTTTGAGCACGGGTTGATTTTGTATTGAGGCATCGTTAAAACGTTACGCTTAAGCGAAAATACGACAATTTTATAGGAATGATGTAATATATTTGTTTTCACCTCACCAGCACGAAAAGGAAAGTTTTGCTGTCCAAATTCAGTGAGCAAAATCGAAATAAATTTCGGGACAAATACTTAACCTTGTTAATTTTAAATAAAAAAAATTTAGAGTACGGTTACATTTTATGTTGTAACCATCGTTTTAGAGGGAAACTTTTGAATTTCAAACCATTGGGAGGTGACATTATAACCCTATAAAAATACTTTACAGTTTGTTAATAAAAAAAAACTCTAATAGTATATGCGAGCGAAGCCGCAGGCGAAAAGCTATATAGTAATATTATATTTGACAAACCGTCCGTTGTCCCCTGACCGCGTCAGGATGCCGTGTTACTGTATGGTAACAGCACTACATAGGGGTATATGGTATATCACAGCCGCGTAGATTTTAATCTCCTAGGTGCCCCGACGCAAAAACGAAAAGCTGCGTTCTGTTGTCGGCATTAAGAATTATGACATCGCATAGACATTGAAATCGTTCTATTTGCCTAATGTCATCAAACAATATGGCCGTTCACTATTTTGACAACGCATCCACTGCTCCACGTCCCAAGCATGTGCAGCTAATGCGTTGAATGTAGAACAGAAACGACACCATATTCAGCATAAAGTGCATTCAATTCATATAATACTTGTCAACAAAACGAAACGCCCTCATTATAAGGTGTAGGCTTCTGTCTGTACTTATGCCTGTCTTTGAAGACTCATTGGTACATGCCGAATTCATTCTCCTCCCCTTCTGGACGCGAGGCAGACGCCTAAACTACTAGGCTAACACAGCTTCCGGCTTCCACTAGGCCAACAGAGATTTTACTAGGCAACCATACTACAACTACGTCTAACTAAAAAAATCATGTACAAAGGAAGCCATCAACATATGGTGCACGCAACTTTTTTGGTTTTGTTTTTGAATTGCTTTTTTGGTGATGCGACAAACTGAAGGAACATGTGGCCGTTCCAGGATCTTTATGGAAGTTTTCGGGAAGTTTTATATGCGTATTATAAATTTAACTATATGACTTCTGATTTTGGGAGGATTTCAACACCCAAAACTCCGAGGTACCTACTAGTGAAAACCTAACAGTAGAACTATAATACCAAGTTAGTTCAATGAACGTGATAGGGCAGCACATTAAAGCTTTATTCTTATCTAGCAAAGAACGGTTACCACTCACATATTTGTGAAAATAAGTATTTACGAAAACCCGGCTCAAGCCCAAGTGTTTATATAAGCCTTTATTGAATACATAAATCATAAAGGAGGTCGCGCCGACAATAATGGAAGCAATTCCACGAAAATTACCTATAGCCAAAAAGTTACGCATAAAAAATATTCTCATATTTTCTTGGCTCCAATGGGCTTCTTGTCAGATAGGCTGTGTGGCGTGAATTTCAAAGGGCTTTGTTAAAAAGTGTCTAGCTTAGTTTGGTTGAAAAATGTCTTTTATGACAAAATGTCTAGGATTTTACCATACAATAAATTTAGTAAATATTTACAGTTTGACGAGTTTCATTTATTCATTATTATCATTCATCATATTATTTAACCCATACAGTTGCGTAGCGTAAAAGTCGTACCAACACAACAAACTTAACCTATTGTCACAATTTTGACGTGACAACGTCTTATAAATTGGTTTGCCGGGTGACACTTCAAGAAACTGCGTTACGCTCCGCTCACGTTATGCGCTCACAATGAGAGCGAGTGAGAGGCACGCGCCCGCCTAAGAGCGAGAGAGACAGACATAAAATCATTGTCACGTAAAACTTTCGCCCGTATACCGACTTTACAGGCAACCAGTTTTTTTATCACTAAGCTTTCGATCAGAGAGGGATGCTATTAGGTCAGTCAAATTAGAAAATGAAACAACATTAATTGGTAGAGTTTTGAACTTTGTTGTACGTGTTCATTAAGACCTCCCGTTGTGCATACTAAAAGTCCCCATCGATACCTGTTGCGCTCGCGCCGCTATCTTGGAAAAAAGGAACCCTTTTTCACTTTTTTGCTTATATCTCGGCGATAGTTATTAATACGATAAAATCGTGTATTCAATAATTGTAACTTATTAAATTTCCTATAAAAAGCTGTGATATATTATTTGTGTATCTCTAATACTTTAGCTGTAATCCAACATTGAAAATATTTTTTTTATGTTTTTGCTATCGATTTAAAGTTTTGTTTTTGTTTACCCCTAAAATGTTCACATATATCTTCTAAAACTTATTCCATGACACTACCTGAGATAGAAAGACCGAAGAGAGAGAAGGGGAAAGATAATTCAGGGGCAGATGCATTATGCGACATGATGTGTATAGCAGGGCGGAGTCCGCATGGTGAGTAAGAATAACGAATAGGCTAGACCGACCAGCCATCAACCGATCATCATCGCGTCTGATTCCGATAAAACCACCAATCCTGAGAAGAATGAAGGCAAGGTTCTCGACAGACTAATAAACAAACTTAATTTTAACATTATGACGCCGTTAATGACAACCATAGGCTGGACACACTCAACATAGCGTTTCTACAGAACATAAGCTTATGTTTGCGCTCTGTACTGGATGAACTTTACTCTAACAATCTCTTGGTTATTATGCTCTTAGGCCGCAGGCCTACGACGCCACTGCGACGGATTGTGATAAACTGGGACAAATTCAAGAAAGCTCTTAAAACAATCAGAGTACCACAGCTAGATCTCATTCCTGCTATCATTAGATCTCTACTATTAATGTGGTCATAGAATCTGTCACCCAGCAGTCACTCGCAAGCTTCTATTAGCAAGTGCATAAAATAAGCGATCTAAGTGTATGTGGAACAGCTTATAAATATAACAGCTAAAAACCGTTGTGAAGTATTTGTTGAACGCTGTCGCCACGTCTAAAAATGGCGCTCCTATAGGCATATTTATATACCTGCTCCGTGAAATCTGTGATGCAGTGCCCCTGTTCTGTTGCCCAAAAGCCGAAATGACTTTGGTAAAGTGATCTATACTTAGTGTCTATGAAATAACGTAACCGTGGTAGTAGTAACCGTTAATAAAGTTTACTCAAAGCGATCAGTGAACTATATTATCTATATGACGAGGGCTGAGGACATTTTTTACGGTAACTACATCTCAAAAAAATGTAGTTCGACATCGCCCCGTTAATAATACTTATTAATAAATAATCAGGGGTAAACTTAATTTTGATAGTCTGCAGTACTTACAATGATAGGAGGTAGAGAGGTAAGCTGCGGGAGAGCGCATCTACTTTTGACCTCATTTCAATTTTTTCTAAGCAGTTTGCCTTTTAGTCGTCGTCACAGGAATTAATTTAGGCTTTGGAAGGAAGGTATGGCGCTCAGGGTGTCGACTCCAACTCCAGTTAGCCTGCAGGCCAGGCTATTTCCCTTCCATCGCGTTTTCGTAACTGCTTTTTGTACGCCTGTAGCCTTCTTGACACTTTAGTAGAAGGAGTCTAGTCTTCGGCAGAGGGATAATTGTTACGTTGTCGTTGTGCGGCGTTGAGATCTCTCATTAGTAACTCTATGTCCTCGGGCACCGGTGAACGCTTGTTTAGAGCACTCGCTGATGGTAGTTTTACTTACTGACTGGTAAGAGATTTAAGCCACGTCAATTTGTCGTGAGATCTAAAAAGAGAGGATGCGATCTAGTTGCTTTAAGCTAATAAGCTTTTAAGGGCTTTCTTGAATACGCCTTTGTCGGATAGGAGTCAGAGGGAAATATAATAACGGGAAGGAATTCAAAGCAAAATCCGTCTAGCTAGATACAGAAACCTAGGCTTACGTTATGTGAAAGCGCTACGTCAAGTATTTCCAGTATATGACTATTTTTAGTATTGCAGTACTAAAAACACATACACATCATGTCACATAATGCAATTGCCTGTTTCCTCCCTTCCCTTAGTCTCTCTTTCTCACCCTCTCATCTCTCTTTCTCTTTCTCTCTTGGTAGTTTTGCGAAATAAATCTAAAAAATATATTTGAACCATTTTGGAGTAAACATAAAACAAACGGTATATCGGCAGCAAAAAAATTAATAATTTTCCTCTTTAACGTCGGATTACAGTTAAAATACTAGAGATACAATAATCATATGTATGACCCTTTTTTATAGGATATTTAATAATCTATAGTTATGACAATCCCACAATTTTAATCGTACCGTAATCTCAAAATATTTCGTATTTAAGCCAGTAATTTTAATATTTACATTGCAATTAAATTTGGTGAAAAAAATAGTGATTTATTTGATGCCAAAATCTCAGCGAAATTGAAATTGAGCGTTGAAAGTTGAGTAACACAGGAAAAATGTTGATTTCCTTGCAAAGGTATGGTTGAAGGTTTTTAAAATTAAGTTAGTAAAAAATTGTTTATTTATTCTCCTCCGCAGAAAAAGTGCAAGCAATTAATTCCAAGCTGGCTGAAAAAATCACGTATGCGGAAACTGAAAGCCTACTAATGTATTAGCTACCCCCTTCATACTAAATTTCATGAAAATCGTAGCCGTTTTCAAGATTCAGATATTGCTCATTTAAAGGTATTTGATAATCCTTACTGCTGTGGTTGTTTATTTTGTACCTTATAAAACACTATATAACAATGTCCCCTCAGGCTTCCGTGGGGTAAGGACCCAGCTTTACCTGCATCAGACACCAGCTCCTCACTTCTTAGTTCTGCTATTCTGTTCTCTATTTTTTTTTTTTAAGAAGAAAACAATGAACTAAATTTTATGTGAATACAACTTTTTATTTAAACTTTACCCCCTTAATCCCACGTAAAATATAGGGGAAACATTATACATTTTGCGCTTTGTGTACAAAAAATTTACCTGGTAGTCGTGGGACTACCAATAGACATGGAATTATGGGCACTCTCATCGTCTTATTCTTGCTAGCTAGCCGTACGCCGATCAGAGAAGCTTTGGGGGCACACCGGATGACCCAGGTACCGAAGATGCAGACCGCTTAGGCACTGACGGAGACGGCGAAGTAGACTTTTTGGCCTTCCTGATTGTTCAATCATGCCTAGCCTGTATTCTAGATATACTAGCCTAGAAGAACGCGCCGCCGTAACGTCAGTAAGTGTGCCACCTAAATAATAAGATAATCCATGTGTTTTATTTTCTATCATAGAATCACTGATATTCGTTAGTTTTAAAATTTAGCTTTCAGAAGTCTATGTAAATAACGACAGCTTCAATCCCCGTCACAACATTACTGCGGGGCAACGATTTTGCTACAGGTAAGAATTTGTTTTTCCCGGTAGTGTTTATTTATTTTTCATAGAATATCTTATTCAATTTTGTATTGCCCATACATACAAGACATAACAACAGCCTTAGATAGAAAAGGCAAATTACATACACTGGCACATCTGTTTAGAAGCCCACATAGACAATATTACATAGTAGTTACATACGGGTCGAATTGAATCCGTTTTTTTTGAAGTCCGTTTTCCGTGGTAGGTCTCGATAAGCATTAACAAGTATTATAAATTTTATTGTGTCCTCCAGATAACCCTGCGCCAAAAAGTAGATTATATCGCTGTTGCTTCCGTTTAGGGTCCGTGACACCACCGGCTCACACCACTGGTAACACCACCAACAAGTATAGTGTTGTCACTTACTCCATCGATATAGTTCTATTAAACAAAATACAAGTGTTTTGTTCGGGTTACTTACTCAAATGAAAATTTAAGTTTGTAAAGCTTTGATGCAACGTTAAGTGCCTTTTTTCTTCTGACTACTGCACGAGTAACTTTGCTTTGTGCCGAGATATCAAAGAAAGTTTTTTACAAGAAATGGCCGCCATATCAGATACCTGCGCCATTTTGAATTTTAAAACAATGGTAAAAATTAAAATTTAGCACCTTCGAATACACAGCAGAACTTTTTTTCACCGATATTAAATAATTATTGAAGAAAGTTGACGCCATATCAAATTCACCATCATGAATATTTTTTTATAAACGGAAAAAAAAATTCAATCTAGCACCCTTGAAAAACCACAGAACTTAGCCTTATTTTTCAAAGAATTTTCGCCAAATGAAATGAATTGATTTGAATTTAAAAAAAAAATTGTAGAAATCGAAGTATTTAGAAAAAGAATACCACGACAAAAAAATATATTCTATTAAACCAATATCTTATGAAACCAAGAACGCGGAGCTCTTAATTGTTTGTTATGTTTTTTATCAAAATAAAGTAAAATTTAGGTAACATCGAGGATTATGGCTAAGTTCATTTAGTTTTATTTTTTTTAAAAAAAGGAGGTTAACGTCTCACTGTGGTCAAGTCCATGTGCACTTACAGTGTTACTAGCTACAAAACACGTGTAAGCCGCGATAGGGTAACGCACTTACCAATTTGTTATTGCAAAGAAAACTAAGCATCAAGTACCACAATCAATTTAATAATTCATGTCAAATGTATAAAAATAAGTAAATTTATTATAAACAAGAATTTATCCACTCATTCAATCAATCCATTTAAAAAAAAAAAATTTTAGTCATTCTTAGAAATACTGCATAGATCAGAATAATCACAATTGTGTATGGAATCATTAAAGTGTTGCACTAAATGCTTCAATGGGCAAAGTTCCGTCTCACACATCGGTAGTTTCACTATGCGTTCTTGATGTAAGGTAAGGACGTGGTCACCGTCCTCGCATCTGCAATAAAAACTCTGGTTAAGACAACAATACGTCCTAATATCCCAGAACGGTCCATATTATTTGTTCCAGATTGAAGAAGTAGCTACTAATATAAAAAAAAGAAAAAGTTTAGAAAATAAGAAAATAAATTATATTAAACGTTTCAAAAATCAGTTTACTTGTAGATCTTGATATTTTTCCGGGTACCCGATTATTTTTTAAATGCATTAATTTAAAAAAATCGGTTAAAATTTCTATATAAAGCCTAGTTTTTAGAGTTCCGTAGTCAACAAGGAACCCTTATAGTTGTACCATGTCCGTCCTTCGGTCTGTCTATCCGCGGCTTAGCTCAGAGACCACTGCTGCAAGCTGCAATTTGGTATGGATATATACATTAATTAGGCCGACAAAGTGCCAACATACAGCCAGCTAAATAGTTATTCTTAGGTGTATAAAAAAAAATATGGGAGTAGCATATATAGAAATTAAAAGAAAAACTATCTTAGCTAAGTAGGATTTACAACTCAATGAGTAAAAGTCGACTCATACTAGGCGCTGTAGGAATTGTGTTTGAGAAACAAACGATGACCGACTGTTTAAATACAATAAATGTTTAGGCTGTGCTTATACCCTGCAACTATAGTTTAACCTCAAGCCAAGACCCGAACCTGCGAACTTTGGAAAATACTCTTACTAACTAGCCTTTTTAATTGCTGTGCGTGCAATCTACTTTTATTCGCTTTGGCAATTAAATTCATAGTTACCTGAACAGCACAAACGCCAAGTTAGCAGCAAAGCAATCGATATCAGTGACTTTCCAAGGCCTCTCTTTGTCAAAACTATTCGCTCTTAAAGGTTTATCTGGTTTGTAGAGTTGCAAGTGCGAAAGGATTTTGAGTATAGTGCCGGAGTGGGCGAATAAAAATATAGCATCTGGACTCTTTTTATCTCTGAAAAAGAAAATGGTTTTAAAATGCCTACTATGTATCATTATGTTCAGTTCACTATTATCATAGTAATTTTTTTTACACTAAGGCGGCAAACAAGCTTACGATCTACCTGAACACCAGGGGTAAAAATCGAATAACTTCTTTCTTGAAGAACCCCATACTACAGTCCTTAGAGAAAGTCTTGGCAGGGAGCACAACTCAAGCATTTGCGGGAGGAAGTTTCTTTGAAACCGCACAGTACGCGACCATTTCAGTTCTAAAGTGTAAGAATGAATTCCCTGCCGATGCCGAGCGATGCGATGGTAGAAAGTAGCCGTGGGCAACATTTCGAACAATTGCCCAGAACACATCCCATTGTACAAGCGGTACAAAGTCTCTCCTCAGTCTTAAGGGCTCGATACGGCAAGTGAGTTTGGATCGTCGACAATTTTATCACAGCCCGTTAAATCGAGTCAAAAGGGCCAAGCTGGTATCCGGGTTCACCCGCCCAGATATGGCAGCAGTACTCCATATGAGGCCGAACTTGCGACTTGTAAGGCAGCAACCTTTGCCCCGACGTGAAGTTGACTGTTGAGTACACCAAGTGTTTTGGGCGCCAGCTTCATCTTGTCTTGCAAATGATCTCAAACTCGTGTATTTAATATGAGCAGTTTTTAATGAAAACAACAAAGGCCGTAGGCAAGGCTATAGCGATAATGGATACGTTAGTACTGGACCAAATAAAAAAGATATTTTTCATGTAACACAACCATTGATCAATAATTAAGAAGATGAACAATAAGCGGCAAATAATGTCCGAGATCAGAAGAAGCCCGTAGCGATAGCGGGTGTTTATTTCAATTTGGTCGCGAGTTGTCCTCTAAGCTGTGCAGAACTGTCCACGAACATTTTTTTGTGTGTTTTTGCTTGTATACATATTCTCGATTGTTGATCGATAAACATTACCAAATAATCTGCATATTTTCTAGGAGTTTAGAACTGAATCTAAAATATGAAAAAGTGGAGAAATGCGTTTATCAAAGCGAAGTTGTAGCTGGTAACAACTTCGCTTTGATAAAGTACAAACAGTGGGTTAATTCTAGAGCGAGTTGAGACATTTGGCCAAAGTGAGCTCTAAATCAGCAGACTAAACTGGGAATGGCCGATTAACATATATTTCAGAACCTTTGAAGCTGACGGGTTCTGGGCACCAATGTGCCCAGAATGAGTTTAAAAACTCTACTATCGAGTTCCCGTATTCGATTAGAATGCTATAAGAAAAGAAAGTCTCAAAACGGGTCAGTAAGGGGCACTGCTTAATTTCATGCATTTATTTCGTTGACACAAACGAGATAGTAATAGTTAACACTCAACACTCAAGCCACAAACGTAGTCCATCAGTAGACGTTGACACGCTGATGACGATAATGGAGCTAGTTGGTGGGAATATGAATCTAGATTGTAAACTCCCACTGAATCGTTACTTAATATTATAAATTCGATACTGAGTTTGTGCGTTTATCCTTCCTTTACGTCACAACAGAGCATCTAATTGAGCTGAAATTTGTCATCTGGATAGTTGAAGAGGCAGAGAGGGACATAGGCTTTTTATCCTGGAAAATTCAAAAGTGCCCGAAGCGAATTTCACTTGGACACAATATAAGTTACAGTTTTAGCTTGCTATAGAACACTTTCAAGGAGTTGTCGCAGAAATCTCACGCTGATGACTAAATTTAGCGCGGGCGGAGCCGCGGGCAACTCTAGTTAGAACATATAAAAAAAATTACCTGAAATTTTTAAACATATGCTTGATGGGTAAACATCCTTGCTTTTGTGTTAAATTGTGTCCATACCCATCCATCCAATAGTGTTTAAGATCGAAATAATACTCCAAGATCTAGAACAAAAAACAGGAAATAGAGTAATAATATGTTTTTGCGATCACACAATATGTTAAAAATCAAAAAATAAAACACGACACACACATATCCTACATTATTATATAATGCTGTGTTGTCTTTGTATAGATATTCCTTTGTATTTATTTAGTTCTTAAAGTGCGAAAATGATAACACATCACCAAAATTTTCTCTTTTGCCAAAATATAGGAGCCCCTCGATAGACTAAGGACTATCGTAGACGGCGCCGCCACCTCTTCGACACCACAACTCCTAACCATGTTGCCTGTACAATGACTGACTGAAAACATTTTATAAAAAGCAGTCCTTGTTTGCCACGTGGGTGGTAGAGAAAAAACCTGCGCGACTATACACATGCGCAACAATCCCCACTACCTTTGCTCGTGCTTAGAGTTTCGTGCCGCGATACTAATATAGATACTAATGGTATGCCAGCGACGCGGCAACGGCCTCATCGCCCTCATCATTTAGATTGTGCAACCAAGATGGAACAAGAAATTCTTTCGCTCTAATATAGACATTTTAAAGATATTCATAGATTGCATTTAAGAATACACAAAAACACAAAATTCACTGTTGCTTTGTGTTGAATGTAGTGAAATTTACAATGTGCGTCCGATAATGGAACAAGATATTCTTTCGCTTTCATATAGACATTTAAAAGACGTTCATAGATAGATACATTGCATTCAAGAATACACAAACACACAGAATTCACTCTTGCTTTGTCTTGAATGTAGTAGAATTTACATTGTGCGACCAAGATAAAACAAGAAAATCCATCGCTCGCATATAGACATTTTAAAGACTTTCATAGATAGATACACTGCATTCAAGAATACACAAACACACAGAATTCACTCTTGCTTTGTGTTGAATGTAGTGAAATTTACATTGTGCGATCAAGATGGAACATGAAATTATTTTAAATATCTTGTTATTTAGAAAAAGCTTACTTCTGCATCTTCTGGATTAAATGCAAAACACCAAGGAGAAGTGTGGTATTTCTGCCATGACGTTTCGTAACCGCATATTTTATACATCAGGCTCAATTGCTCTGAAAATAAAAATAGAACATCAGTAAAGATTTATCTTTCTGTAAAAAAGCTTTAAAGATGATAATATCATGCATATGTTTACCATCAGAAAAATGTAAAAGTAAAATGTGCAGAAGATTTGCAAGCTAAAACGAACGTAAAGTTTAAAAGGACGTGTTATAATTCACCACCATGAATACAATAAATTCATTGTTATTTACAAATAAAAACAGGTAATAAGATCGTTGTAGGCTAACCGCCTACCGCGTCAGCGTCTTGGATCTCCATTTACAAACATAAAATCCAAAACACTGGGTCTTAATCCCATGAAAGTGTGTCAGCCAAGTTCAAAAAAGAAAAGAACCAGGCCGTGTGATTTACACGAACCATTTCTAACTGCTTTCGACCAATGGAACTCAGAAACTATTCAACTTGCAGGCTTGCAATTTTTAGTCTTTTAGAGGTTTTCCAAACTAACTAAAACTTAAAGCATATAAATGTTCACCTTACTGTTATTAAAATACTAACGACCGAAACCACCATTTTAGTACTAGCTGACTTAAAAAACCCAA
This sequence comes from Apoda limacodes, assembly GCA_946406115.1. Taxonomy (NCBI): domain Eukaryota; kingdom Metazoa; phylum Arthropoda; class Insecta; order Lepidoptera; family Limacodidae; genus Apoda; species Apoda limacodes. The sequence goes on along the minus strand of OX291549.1, from coordinate 21,276,738 downwards.
ACCACATTCAGGGCTATTAAAAATGAAAATTAAAAATTTGGTACGGTCGCTTTTATAAAACTTTTAAAACCAGGTGCATTTCTATAAACTCTGTATTAAGAATCTGACTTGACAACAAGTAGTAACATTCTATCAAAACATATTATGTTAAAAGGGGGTCAATTTCGACACAGACTTGACTGTTTTTCTGATAATAAAAAGGAAATGAAAAATGGTTTGCATTGCATAATTATACATTTTTGGCAACTCTTCGCCGTCAAATCTGTGCCGAACTTGGCCACTTTTTAAAACTTGTTTATTGATGGGATTGTATATTTTTACAGTTTGCAGCAAATAGCAAAGCAAGCTTCATTAAATATTAAAATAGTAAATTGTGAATTTTATATTACAAACCTAAAGACAGAACTGTTTCGAGCCCCAATCTGTTACTAACTGATTGTAAAGTTTCATTCATTTCCCTACTTATACCGAATAGCCTCTGTTCTTCATACGTTTTTGGATTTTTCTTGACTTGCTTTTGCCACTTGTCACAGTGTTTATAAAACTGAAAATTACCAGTTAACTAATAATTCATGCATTTTGTGTCGGTGAGTCTTGCAAAAAGCGGAATAGATTATAGGATCGTGCATTATAATCGTCATCAAAACAGACCACTAACCTATCTTACCCACAAACAATCCTATTCCGGTGGGAATTCTATTTCGAAATAAATAGTACAATAAGACTCCAGAATCCAGGTATGGCCGAAACTTGAATAGAGCTTTACTCAAAAAGGGCAGGAAAAAGAGTTTAAATACAATAATCGTTTCATTAAAGTAACTAAATGTACAAGTTTGTATGTATAATATCCTGCCTTTTTAGGGTGCCGTGCCCAAAGGGTAATTAGCGGAGCCCTATTACTAAGACTCCGCTGTCCGTCCGTCCACCGTCCGTCACCAGGCTATATCTTATGAACCGTGATAGTTAGGCAGTTGAAATATGCACAGAATATGTATTTCTGTTGCCGCTATAACAACAAATACTAAACAGAATAGAATAAATATTTAAGGGGGCTCCCACACAACAAACGTGTTTTTTTTGCCGTTTTTATAGATAATGGCACGGAACCCTTCGTGCGCGAGTCCGACTCACACTTGGCCGATTTTTTAAAATAAAGCGACGCGGCGGATGTGACAGCGCGGCCAGTTGTTACTGGCCAGTTCGATATTTGAAAAATAAAGAATTATTCTGCGCTTTCAATAAAATTGGACTATTAATAGGTTTTTATAAAAGTTTAACAGGCCATGCAACAAAATAGCATTTTTATATAGCAAGCAACAAATAGCATGATTTTACAGAAGAAAGTATGTTAATTCTTTTCCGCCTGATGGCAAGCGGTCACCGAAGCCTATGGACGCTTGCAACACCTCGGGCATCACTCGCGCGTTTTAGGCCCTTCAAAAAACTAATAACTTCTTTCTTGAAGAACCCCATACTGTTGTCCTTAGAGAAAACCTTGGCAGGTTTTCATTCCACAACCCAAGCGTTCGCGGAAGAAAGTTTATCTGAAACCGCACTGTAATTTATTTATTAGAAATCCATTGTGTCCTTCATATGCTCTTATTTCCAATGTTATTAAAACTTTTCCTAGCGTTTTTGAGTAAAAGTATTCTCTATATTCTCTAGCTATACCAGAGCCAAAAATCAAACAAGTTCCCAAGAAGCTCCAGTGCAACGTAAAACAACAAACAAACACACTTTTGCAATAATATTTACGTCATGGCCTTAGGAAGGAGTACCTCAAGCCGGAGCTTGTTGAAAATGCTATAGAATTTGGCACAAATTAAAACTATTTTACGAATTGACACAGAACTTTTTATTAGAATAGTGAGATACTAAGTGTAATATTTTTTTTGCGGGTAAAATCGAAGAGCCCCATTACACAGAGGGGTAAATAGCTACATAGTAAAATGAAGTCATATAGGTACTAACTCTTAAAAGTGGGTCTATTTTGGTAGTAGATGCAAACATAACTTTCTGAGCATCTTTTTTTTCAAACAGTCCCAATGTAAAATAGACAGCACTCTGTTGCGCCCTCTGTGTGGCAGTGTAACGAAACTGGAATAGAAATTAGACACTAAACTATTATAAACATTGCATATACAGCTGAAATCCGTTTTAATGACTCAAAATATTACTATAATATATAATATAATGTAGCCCGAACTAAATCCTAAATACCTAATTGCCTTTTCCATTATACTATTAAGAATTGCTATCGGCTTTAACGACCTTATAACATGACTCATCTTCTCGATTCGATATATCTTTATTCGCATATTATGTTGAAACAGCATAATACAATATATATTTGATCACGCAAAAACCTCGATCGAGTATATAATTATTGCTCTTTACCCTGTACTACATTATATTTTTCACCCTTTTTAACCCTTTTCTAATTGGTATAAAGCATGATGAAATACTGTTTAGATTTGTCTATGCCTATACAGGTGAATGTTTTCAAGTGGCCCAATCCGCAACTCTGAGGAATAATGAAAAGTAGGTACCAACAGTTCAACCACAAATAGATTTATAAAATTTAAATAAGAACTAAATTTTGTGAAGATGGCTGCGCTGCAAATGTATTGAAAAATATTAAGCATCAATTTGAACAAGGTAGGTACAGGAAATGCAGGTATGATTATTTACAATATGAAGTAGTTTATTAAAATCTTAACACTTTTTATAGGTTTGCCGTATGTCATTACCTCCCAGAATTTGTTCCTTATTAGCGACACTATCTAATGGTGTAATACAGTGTGATTTTTTTCAAAGTCGACGTGTTCGATTCCTGGCTAGGAATATTAATTTTGAAAAATCCAATAATGCAGTTTAGGTTTTCATCAAAATCGGGCCCGAGACTCATTTGAGTACTTTTCACTCAGGGCTGTAGCTAGAATTGAATCTAAGGTAGGGCAGCGGACCAAAATGGTATTAATTTATAGTACGGGAAACAATTTATATATTTTATACCTTAGTTTATGGTACTTTTAAGTTAGGGCATTAGTATTTCAAGGTAGGGCATTGCCCCACAATGTCCCCCCCTTAGCTACGACCCTGTTTCACTATTCCTCATAGTTTCGGTTTTGGCCACGACGCCCACTTGAAAACATTCAAACTATATATAAGAATAAACTTACTAGCTGATATATCAAAACACAGCCCAAGCTTCTGGGTCTAGAGACTTGTAATTTTGACAGAGGTGCCTGTTTTAACGCAGGCAAGAACTATGAAAGGATTTTGCAAATTCATCCCTCGAGGGGGTAAAGCACATAAGCATTGGTATTCGGCCTAAAGGTTTAAAATTAAGTTTCACCGTTTTCGTATTTTCCAGAGGGCTAAATAAGGGATGAAATTTGTATGAAAATGCCATTGAGGATATCGCACGCCGTACAAAATGCTACGAAAATTGACGAGAATTACATGCATTACACTCATTACAGTTTATACATCCATGCATGTTCAAAAGAGCTTAGCTAGCCAGTTTTGACAGCTTAAGTATATTTTCCCCTTAATGAATTTTTTTACTTTATATGAATCTGGCAAAACTGAAAATTGATTGTAGGCGTTTAGTTGTTACGACTGATACATTTGATGTCCTCGTTTTGAAAAGTCCGCTACGACCGCGTTACAGCGGAGTTTAAAGGTGCATTAATGGCATGTTTATGTATTATCGATGATGGTAGTAGGTACCTATAGGTAAACCCATTAACAGTTGAAAGCTTTCTTTTTTTGCAAAGAAATATTTCTCATGGATGAAATGTGTAGGTGCAGGCATATAATTATATGAAACGGTATTTACAGAACAAAATTGTATTAACAGGCTAAAGATAACTCACTAGAAATGTTTCATTATTGTAACTACTTTTGATAGCATTTGGAAATCGCATTTGCATTCTCTCAGCTAATTGCGTCATTTCGGTCTCACCCTCCAATGTTAATTGTTTTTCATCTTGTTCGTCTAAGTCAGCTGACCATTCTTCAAAACTTTTCAACTGTTCCTGATTTAATTTTCCTAAAACAAAACTTGATTCTTTGTTTCATGTTACACTTGTTAACTTACAGATTCTTACAAAAAGACCATATAATATCGGCACAAATAACAAATGATTTGAATTTAAAATTAGATTACATGTATAGAAAAAAACAAGACATGGTATTAATGTTCAACTGAGTAAATATAAACGCAATTGGTATACCATTTCCTTGTCTATGCTGTGACAAAGTATTTAACTTTACTTGTTTAAGTATTTTTTCCATTCCAACTATGTCTTTAGCAGAAGGTAATCTTGCACCATGTCTAACCACCATCCATATCTTTGAATCCTTGCAATCTGCAACACAAACATCAAATTAATCAGCATGGAGTAAAATAAATAAGTGTTCAAATCCGTAGATCATCATTATACATTATGACCAAGCAATATTGTGTTATCATGGGCTTATCTACATGAAGAAGTTATTTAGTCATAGCTAAACATATTGGTGATACAGTGGGTTTACTAAAAGCAATGTTTGTTGACTTGCGGTCTCCAGTGCATTTACCCTAGAAATTATATGTGATAATACTTTGAATATACAGTTCCCTACAGTATGGCTACTAAGATTTGCAAATTTCTCATAAATCTTTGGCATAATAATAGATGTATTCTATCCCCATTATAAAAAAACAATTATATGCAAAGCAGTAGCTTTAGCATTTTTGTTTTAAGAGGCCTATGAGCATTTTATGTTTATGACAGTCAAAAAAAACACAAAGGACAAGCAATTTGCAATTTTTTCTAAAAAGTTATGCACCTTACATTAGGGGCACATCTGCAACTGCATTGGCTATAGAGCAACCCTTAAGGTACACGTTGGGCGAGCGCGTTAGGCCAACATATACTGGGCCCATTTGCGTATATTTGCCGTTTGCGACCAACGCTTGCCGACAATCCGTCGAGTGTCGGTTCTTGGTGCATGAGTAAAAGGGAATTTACGCAAGCCACAAATAGCGATCACACTTTGGCCCAGCATTCAGTACGTATCTTCGTTTTTCGTAAGTTACACCAGCTAAGTTTCGTAACTTGCAAACAACTGAAATATACTGACTGTATTTGATTTACCTTGTTCTGATGCGATAAAAAGACAATATCGACCACCTACTTTTGCGCCTATTTTTTTTTTATTACTCGTCTCGCAGACATGTAAATGAAAATTAAAAGAGCTGCAGAAGTAAATTGCAGCAGCCGTGATTGCCTCCACGACCAACGAAACGCAAAATGAAACACGCCAATGTGTGATCACCGTCATCAAAATTTGTCGAGCGCGCTCAGCCAACGGGCTGGGCCAAAGTGTACTAGAGGTTTCAAAAAAACTGTACCGATTTTCTGTTTGTCCGTCCTTCCGTGCGTCCGTTTGTCTGTCTGTCTGTTTGTCACCTCATAAGTCACTCATACATGGACCGATTTATATGAAATTTGGTATGGAAATAGTTTGAGTCCAGAGGAAGAACATAGGAAAAAACTTCATAAGTTCCCGCAGGAATAACTATAACTGAGCTTAAACGAACTATTCCAATAGTATAATTAAGGAGTCATTAGTATAATTAAGGAGTAAACGTAAGAATCCCACACCAATAACTAAAGAGCATAGTTCAGATCACGCTTGGTGTGGATAATTTCCTTTTTTAAAAGTAGATATACAAATTATTTTATTTTATTCAAAAATGAATATTTTAATGTGTTTTAATTGTATCAATATTTTTAGGTAAAAAACAGCATGACTAGCAAGTAATTATCTTGATATTTAAGTCTATAGTCTACAGTCCAGAAGAGTAACTGTAATTAAATTCCACAAATGAACCAAAGTGCAGCTATAGCTTACTATAACAAACTTCTTTGGTATAATGAAGGAGTTGCCATAAGAATCCCACACCTATAACCAAATTTAGGGTGGGTGGAGCGGCAGGCAACAGCTAGTTTGAAAACTTTTCTGTAGTGTTCAAATCACATTCATGAATCATAAGTTGCAGCTGAGTAGGTTCTTAACATGCTTGACTGTTATTAAAATGTTAAATAAATATACCAAAGATTTTATATTATAATAGATTTATCATATGTATGTGGTGTGGCATAAAAAAAATTGTAAGAAATTACTACAAAATGGTAATGTTCATAATAAATAAAGTTTCTGACTTAACTGAATGCAGCTATTTGGAATAAGTTGTTTCTGACAACATAACACAATGCCTTTTCATTTGTTTTGGATTTTTTATTCGGGACCTTAGGTAGTCCATGCCTAGTCCAAGTAAGGCAGCTAGGAGTGTAGCAACAAACTTTTAGTTTGCACCTCCAACCACATGTATCCTACAATCCTAAGCTTACCCTACAAAGTCAAAATTTTTAATTCGAATTAGGTTTTCACAAACACTTTTGAATCATTAAAGTTGTGAAATACTATGTTTTGAAATCCGGTTCACAATATTATTGATTTAGAAGAATGGGAAGCTTTTTTTCTTAACACCCTCTTGCTTTGATGCGTGATTTTTAAGCAAAAGGGGTCAGAGTAACTAAAAGGGGGTGCAAGTGAAAATAAATGTAGACTAAGGAAATTTTTTTTTTTTGGTTACGGTTAGGGTGTAATGGGGGCGCTGAAAAAAAAAATTTTTTCAGTCATTTTCATGAAGCCCTAGGACAAGCGTATATTTTGATGACGAAAATCGATAAAAGCAAGGAAAAAGTGTTTCCTACCAACATTGCTCGTAGAGAAGCCTTCTATCGATTACAGACATAAAAAATAAGTGTTATGGGGACACCAAAATTTTTGAAAAAATCGTCGAAGTCCTGCGCCCCCTGTGGTTAAAAGCTACACTGTAAATTTTTTCTTAGTGATTCATTCTGGGACTTAAATTTAAATCTTATTTAAATGTATGGTGTCCCCATTACACCTATTTTTTATGGCTGTAATCAATAGAAGGCATCTCTACGATGCTTGTATGCTCTCAATGTTTGTAGGAAACACTTTTACCTGGGGTCCCTAGTTCCGCAGCTATGGAACCCTAAAATTATTTTTTTTTGTTTAGTCTTCCATTCATAGCACCTCAGGGAAGGACCACAGAAAAAAACGGCTCATACAAACGTTACTCCTGGCGATGTGGTCTACCAATCTGCATCATTAAAATAGTCAGTTATAGGGACACACCCCCTTTTGAAAAAAAATTTGAACCCCCATAGGGGTTCAGGGAGGGGTCGCAGAAAAAAGTGCTCCATACAAACTTTGCTGCCGACGATGTACTCTATTGATTTCCATTATCAAAGTATATGCTTATGGGGACACCATAAATTTTCATACAAAATTTCAGAAAAATCAGAAAAAAGTCCCAGAATCACTTTAAGCTTAACTAAGTAATATTTTTGAAATTTTTCTTAACGGCCCCTTTTCTTCACCTCAACCCAGTTGCTACGTCGCAAAAAATTTCTTTTTTCTCAGCGCCCCCATTTGAACACCCCAACCGCAAAAGGTTCATGGCACCTCCAACCGCCATCTATGTACTCCCCTAAGCTTTTCAAAGATACCCTATACCTACTACTAAGGAGTGGGTGTTGATGACCATTAAGGAAAAGGCTGCCCCGCTGAGAAAAATGCTGTAATTTGTATGAGAAATTGTTTTCGCAAAACTCCCTTATCCCCTCTTTCATAGGTTCAGCTCTAAACTCTAGCTAGGTTCTCTAAAGCATGTTCTAACTTTTTTCATATAGTTAAAGTAGGTATTTGCTCTTACTTGGATAAGTAATTTTAGAGTCATCTTTGTTAATTTTGTATCTATAAGGGGTTCTTGTACCCAAATGATTGCGAACATCTTGTGTGGTAATTTTAGCTTCTAGTGATAACATAAATGTAAGACTTATGATCAAGGAAAAAACCATTATGTTCTGCGACATGATTTATGCCAAAGTCTAAATTAAATAAAGTGAAGACATACTCTGGACAGTAATTTCTTAACTAAAAGACTTAAAATTTGTGTATATTAATTTCATTTCATCACAGATAATAGTATATGGCATTTCATCAAAAGTAACAAAGAAATATGTTTACTAATTAGCTTTTTTTCTTTTTCAATTATGGAAACGAGACTGTGGATTCCTCCGCAAAAATTTTCTCCAGGGAATTATATTTTTCTGTACTTGCATATATCGGACGCTTTTTTATCATCTAAGACCAAGTATCCAATATACTTGGTCGACGATACATGGTCTTAGTTTATCATAGAATATGTTTTTTAAATTATCGTCGAACGTATGGCACAATTTTATAGTGTGTGAAGAAGTCTCCTTCCCTTTTTACCCACTGCCACTGCATAATCTTCTCTATGCCCACTGTGTGTCAGTTATTTGAACGTCCATTAAATTTCATGAGACATCATAGAAGGGACAGGATAGAGGGGTCCCATATGCAGCTTTTTCTTTTTTTTTGCTCTATCGCATTCACCACCTCGGTATTCGAGCGGTCTCTTCGAATAAGGCATACAACAAGAAATGTCCGATTGAAAAATTCTCGCGCACGCCGGACGCGCACTCTGTGCATATATTTTGTACTAGACCCCCCAGATTGTAAGAAACTCGCGTCGGCCGCTCGGTGCCGATGCACGCCGGATTGCATCTCCGCCGGACGCGAGAATTATTTCTCGAGAAGCGCGCTTGCCATACATTTTGTACTAGACCCCGCAGACTGTCGGAAATTCGTACAAGTTTGACGGACGTTTTTTTTTTTTTTTTTTCAATACCACTAAGGTGGCAAACAAGCTTACGGCCCACTTGATGGTAAGCGGTCACCGTAGCCTATGGACGCTTGCAACACCAGGGGTATCACTTGCGCTTTGCCGACCCTTCAGAAATCTAATAACTTCTTTCAGCAGTGCGATGGTAGAAAGTAGCCGTGGGCATCATTTCGAACAATTCCTCAGAGCACAACCCATTTTACAAGCGGTAAAACACACACAGGGAGGCAAAGTCTCTTCTCAGACTTAAGGGCTCGATACCGCAAGTGAGTTTGGAATCATCGACAATTCTCACAGCCCGTCGTTGAACCGAGTCAAAAGGGCCAGGTTGGTATCCGAGTGCACCCGCCCAGAGATGGCAGCAGTACTTCATATGGGGCCGAACTTTCTACTTGTAAAGTAACAACCTTTGCCCCGACGTGAAGTACTGCTTCGCTCTGTTGAGTACACCAAGTTTTTTGGACGCCAGCTTCACCTTATCTTGTAAATGATCTCGGAACTGAACATCGCTGGAGATGTCGACACCAAGGATCCCAATGCTCTTGGAGATGGAGAGGGGAGTGTTTTGAAATAGTGGGACTACAGTGAATGGAGTTTTCTTAGCGGTGAACGCGCACACTTGTGTCTTTGTAGGGTTGAATCGGACCATGTTTACCCGTCCCCAGTCAGAGACCTTGGACAGTGTGGTCTCGATTTGAGACACAAGTTCTCCGCGGGGAACGAGGGATGTTTGCACGACCCTTGTAAAAAGCGTCTCCAGTACTGTCATCTACATAGCAATGTATGTTGTTGATGTTCAAATATGCAGTAGAAACAGCGTAGGAGACAGCACAGAGCCTTGCGGGACACCAGCATTAATGTCCATGCTATCAGAGCAACTACCATCAACTACGGTTCGTATGCGTCTGCCGGACAAAAAGCTAGCCACCCATTTGCACAAACCCTCGGGCACTCCGTAAGATGGTAACTTCGATAGAAGACCCCGGTGCCAGATCCGATCGAACGCCTTCGCTATGTCCAGGCTACATGTCAATGCCTCCCCCTGTATCTCAATGGCTAGTGCCCATCGGTGTGTGCGATACACTAGAAGGTCACCAGTCGAGCGACCGTGGCGAAAGCCATATTGACGGTCACTGACCAGGTCTTAGAAGCTGTGTGTTGATCACACGCTCCATCACCTTGGAGAGGAGAGAGGTAATAGCGATAGAGCTGTAATTCGATGGATCTGATCTATCGCCCTTTTTGGGCACCGGGTGCACATTCGCCGACTTCCATGAAGACGGAAATTGCCTAGTGTGGTAGGAAAGCGCGAAGAGACGCGTGAGTACAGGACATAACTCAGGAGCACACTGCTTAAGCAGCACTGCTGGTATACCGTCTGGCCCACTCGACTTATGAACGTCTAGAGAAAGCAACGCCCGCCGGACCTCCCGCTGCGTTATGGAGATTTCCGGCATGGTCTTACCGCACCACGGTATAGTAGGTGGTACAGCGCCCATATCGTTCATGTTCGAGTTCGAGGCAAAGAGACTGCCCAGTAGATCGACTTTCTCTTTAGCACTATGGGCCAAGTCACCATCGGTCTTTCGCAGTGGTGGTAACGACGACTGGCAAAAGTTCCCTTCGGCAGCTTTGGCAAGCGACCAGAAAGTACTACTCCCAGAAGGATAGCTCGCAAATCGCCCACCTATTTCGCCGATGAATTAGAATTTTGCTCTGGCAGTTGCTTTCTTACTGAACCTCGAGGCAGCATTTAATTTGCGTTTTAACTCAAATTAAATGGAGCCGTGGTCCAAGCCTCATATGCAGTTTGCTTAAGAATTTTAGCTTTTCTGCAAGACCTATTAAACCACGGTCGTTTTTTGACGCCGGCAGCTCCTCGCGGGTTAGGAATATAGCATTCCATACTAGCAAGGATTGTCTCAGTGACTACGGCTGCGCAGACGTCAGGATCTTCTGAGTTAAAGAAGATCTGCCTCCAAGGGTATGATGCGTAAAATTCTCGCAATCCGTCCCAGTCTGCCGACTTATAGTGCCACAAACGACGCCAATTAGTTGGCCCAGATGGATCGGGTTGTGAGCATGACATTTGAGTCCGAACGAGGCAGTGGTCCGAGGAGCCAAGCGGCGCATCCACTGAGACGGAGTATCCGTCCGGACGAGTAGTCAGCAGAAGGTCCAGTAAGGAGCTCGTATGTTCCTCTATATCTGGTATTCTCGTTGTAGAAAGTACCAGCTGAGAGAATCCATAGGTCAGAGCAAATTCATGAGCAGATATCCCAGCATAGTTATTGGTTCGAGAACTGAGCCACTCACGACTGTGGACGTTAAAGTCTCCCAAAATAACTAGTTCTGCTGTGGGATATTGCTCTAGAACTTTTTCAGTCGTCAAACTCAGGTGCGTGAAGAGTCGAATTACGTCCGTGTCACCGCTATGAGACCTGTATTGGCACACATAGAAACGACTGTGGCCGCCGTAATCTACGCGTACCCACAATATCAACAGGTCCCTGTCTTCAAGGCTATGAAAGCGGCGACAGCAGATATCCTCCCGGACGAACATACATACAACGGCACGACTCATAAAATTGTGTTCGAGTTTGTAGCCGGGATAGTGAAGGTATGATGTATCGGCCGGGCAGGATATCTGTGTCTCCGTTAGAAAAAGAATGGTCGGCTGCGCAGTTTTGAGATGGTGGTGGACTGCGTTAAGATTTGCGGGAATACCCCTGATGTTGCAAAAATCCACATAATATGTGGATGGAGTAGCCGCTGTACACTTTGCTTTTTCGTTCTCATGGCCATTATATATAAAAAAAGTTACTAAGACTAAGGATGAGGATTCACTGCACAGACAGCTTAGAGGACAAAAGGTGCAGTTCTAAGACTGCCGAAGCTCGCCACAGATGATACGGATGCTGGCACGGCGGGCGTAAGTGCTCCTGATCCCCCTCTGTTGTAGTAGCTGGGTCCACTCCGGTCTCCTTCTTCGGCACGACTACCACTTCAGATACTTAACACAGGCTGGCGGATCAGCCCCCCAGGTTGGAGATTATGTGATCCCTGGGTTCGGGATCCCGTTCAACCTGCGGGCGGCCAGCGGTCAGCCGTTTCATCAGGTCTCCCTGACCGCCGAACCAGCACGCCGCGTCTACGCCGAGCATGACAGCAACAAGCACCAGCGAATCCTTAAAGAGCTCTGGCAACCTTACTCACCGCCAGGAACACAACACTACTCAATGCAGTGTTATTATTGCCGCGGTTTTCTGTAAGGTGGGGGTACTTCCCCAGTTCGGGTCGCTCATTCGAGCAAGTACTCGCTACGCCCTGCTTTAGTTGTTCGCGTGGCTTATTCGAGCGAGTACTTGCAGAGACCTACCTCCCTTAAAAACGCCGTTCGCTGTACAACAGTCGTATTGCAAGATCATTTATAACTAGCTTTTGCCCGCAGTTCCATCCGCCCTAAATCCCGTTATCGATGTAGGATTTAAACGACAACTTCTCAATTATAGAAAAAAAATAGACTAACACTTGACGTTAGCCTATGTCCTTTCTCGGGACACTAACTATCTCCATGCTCAATCGGTACAGCGGTTTAAAAGTGAAGAGGTAACACAAACAATAATTTGTAGAATAGAAAACACCCAGACTCAAGGAAATAAAGATTTCGATAAAAGAAATTAATACCCCCAAAATGCGTACAAGAAATATGAGAGCAAAATGAAGCGAGACGTTCAAAATTGTGTAAAACTGGAAGGGATGATAAACGATCACCGCAGCCTATGGACGCTTGCAATACCTGAGGCATCACTCGCGCGTTGCTAACCCTTTGCTAACTGCGTTGCAAAAAATCTAATAACTTCTTTCTTGAAGACCCGTATTCTTTTGTCCTCGGAGAAAACCTCGATACCTCGGCCATGCCCTACCTTGAAATACTAATGCCCTACCTTAAAAGTACCATAAACTAAGGTATAATATATATAAATTTATCCCGTACTATAAATTAATACCATTTTGCTCTTGTTTTCCCGCGATCCCACCCAATTTCCTTCTACCTCAATTACTCACGCTCGCAAGCAGGTAAAATAATGAAAGATAGAAAAATTAGTTGCGCCGTACCCGTGCATGAAACCACCGCTTCCCTACCTTAGATTCAACTCAAGCTACAGCCCTGCAGAGAGCTCATTCCACAACCTAGCGTTCACGGGAGGAAGTTTATTAAAAACCATACTGCTTTCATTTCATGTCATTTGACTTAACAATAGTGCCAGTAACACTAATGTGTTGTCATCCATTCTGTTGTGCGCCCGTAGAAAGACAGAGACGTGGGTCGTGGTGGCGTGGTTAGTCAAAACTGGACGCCAATTCGCCAACCGGAGCAGTGTGCGGAGTCAGCCAGGCGCGCATGAGAATTATTCTATCAGACGTTTCTCGCAGTGTGCGGCTACTCTAAGGTTCAGCTCATAGGCGACGCGACAAGACGCGGCATTTTTAAATTAGCAACACATTATGGACCTCGTTTACTAAACAAAAAAATACAAATTATAGTGCGAGCACAAAAGTGAGAGGTAACGTGTCGAAGTACACCAAGATGCGTCGCACGACGTTGGGATGCATGTCACTACGAGCAACGCCATTCCTCCTCCACACATCCATCTATAAATATAATACAGCAAGGCGTAATAAAATATTATTATTAATACTTGATTTAGGTAAAAAACAGAAATGAACTTTACTAGTGCTATACAAACGAAGTGCGAATGGTTACTGAATGGACCCATCGATTGGTACGAACGAGCGAAGTCACCCAAAGTATCTGTTGTGATCAGCGACCCGCTAAAAGAATCATTGAATGATTGAATCATTTTGATTTTTGATTTGATCATTAAATCATTTGACGTTACCCGTGGGTCGCGATCGATCCGGGTCACACACAATAATAATTGTATCCAATTTATGCCATCTGAGGATGCCAAGGACGAAGCTCCGATTGACGAATTACCTGATATTGACGTCTACTTGCCTGAATTTGAATAATACGTGCAACAACCAACGGATTTTGCACATATTTTAGTAAATAATAAAACATAATTCCAATTATGAATGTAATTTTATTTTAATTTATAACAAAAATGAAAAGTAGTATAATTTTGAACAAGTAGTATACTTTTAATTTCCATAGACAATAATTTTCTGAGAGTCTAAATCCTACCCTGGCTGTATGTACTAAATTCTTTGCTTGCCATATCAAAACAACATCAACATTCAACAAAATTAATCTAACCTAAAAAAAAATATTTTTGATCGTTGACCACTCTGTTCCTTTATTTATAATCTATATAATTTGTGTTTATTCATCCTTCCCAAATATTAAATACCATGGCTGCAGCATACGGGATACATTTAGGTAATAGCACAGCTTCTTTGGCGTCATTTACAAATGGCACAGCGACAATTATAGCAAACGATTCCGGGGACAGAGTTACACCCGCAATTATTGCTCTTAATGGTTCTGAATGGGAAATAGGCTTGGCAGCGAAATCAGGGCAAGCAGCCTCTAAAGTTATCATCAAACACAATAAACGGTTAATGAATTGTGACTGGAGTGAAGACGATCTTGCCTATGTAGAAACTTCATCTTCATGTCGTATCCAGAATGATGACAAATCACTGACTTATGAATTTGAAACGAACGAAACAACGTTGTATTCTAATCCAGATAATATAGCAACGAAAATTTATAGTAAGTTGTTTACTATTGCAAGTCATTCTGTAAGTAATGAAGGAGACTTGAAGTTAGTTTTAGCTGCACCACTACATTGGTCAGATGCTAGTCGGCAGCGTTTAATGAAATGCGCTGAACTTGCTGGTTTTGATGTACTGCAGGTGATTAGTGAACCAGCTGCTGCACTGTTAGCTTATAATATTGAAGATACTCCTGATGATGTTAATGTCTTGGTATATAGACTTGGTAGTTCATCTTGTGATGCATCGGTAGTCAAAGTTTCAAGCGGTTTCATAAGTATTGAGAAAAATATATTTCGGTCTGATATTGGTGGTCAGTGTTTGACTAAAGATTTAGCTGACTATATTGCACAAGAATTCAGACAAAAGTGGAAATTAGATCCTCAAGAAAGTAGAAGGGCTATGGCTAAGCTCTTACACCATGCTGATAATTGTAAGAATGTTTTATCTACACTTAATTCAGCCCATGTTTTTATAGAATCCCTCTTGGATGGTGTAGATTGGAGTCAGAATGTGTCACGAGCTAGATTTGAAAACATAATATCAGCAAAAATTTCAGCATACATTGAACCAGCTCAAAAAGTAATTGAAAGTTTTGATGGCAAAATTGATAAAATTGTACTATGCGGAGGGAGTATGAAGATTCCAAAATTGCAAACTGCTATAGCAAATCTTTTGCCAGAGGCTGAACTACTAACTGGTATTAATCCAGATGAAGTAATAGCAGTTGGCTGTGCGAGGGAAGCTGGCATGTTGCTAGATATCCCTGATATATCTCTCAATGACCTGAATACAGAAGTAGAATTCTTAGGAAAAGATATTTATCTTAAATACTTAGATCAGACCATTAGACTTTTTAAAGAAGGTACACCAGTTTATGCACAAAATGTTTGTAATATTGATGTTCAAGAGGATGTGAAGGACATTAGCTTCACTTTACACAATAGTCCAGATAGTGAACAATTTGCAGTGGAAACATTTGACGTGGAAAACTTGTGTAAACCTTTAACACTAAAAGCTACATTACAGCAATCAAATATCGTATTACAAGTTGATTAATAATGAATGAAATATACTTTTATTTACCTAAAGATTTTATTACGCAGATCCACTAATAAATTAAAAACGAATAATTACATATTCAAATAAAGCATATTTATGGACATATAATACAAAGAATGAATCATTTCTGCAACACAATTTCAAAGTATTTGTTATCTTAGATTACAGATTTTACCAAAAAACATAATTTGCGACTACTTTAGGTACCAATTTTATTATTGCAGTTAAATTTCGGAACTTATTCAGAAAAATGCTGAGGAAGTTTAGTTCATATTATGAATCAAATCTATTCTAATATTTTAAAAAATAATTTTACTAAAAACTCAAAGAACTATAAATCCAAAAATAATAATTTAAACATGATAAGAAAAATATCATTATATAGGTATGGAACATTAAGGAACATTTAGCATAATTACACCTCCATTATTTTTCTTTTGCAATCAAAATGTAACATGCTGTTATTTATAAAAAATTGGGTATGTGATAAAAATGGAAAGGTTTAATACAAGGTGTAAAGCTTTAGGGTTTAAAATAAAAGTCTAATAGGTCTGTACCTACTTACGATTGGTGGTTAATAATCATTAAAGGTTGCAATATAGGTACCTATATAATGCTATATTTCTTATTATGTGTAAAATTTTAGTTCTTTTTATCAACAAGCACATAATAAAAGCTTGTTTTTTTATCTTTTTATTTTATTTTTAGCTTTTTAGTATTATTTTATATTTTAATAAGTTTACATATCAATTAGTTATGTAATTACTGGTTAGTTGTTTGTAACATTTCTCATTGTATCCATTTCATTTAATGCATCAATATAATAAGGTCCCTTAAAAGTCAACTTGGAGCATTCAAGTTCTTCGATTTGAAGACCCGCTAAAGTCGAAACTCGGCTTAAAGCCACATAAGCTTGACCTGAAGCAAACAATTTAGAACCAAGATAAAAAACAGCATGATCTACAGTAGTTCCTTGCATTTTGTGCACAGTTAAAGCCCAAGACAAGACAATCTGGAGCATTCTTCTTTTTCATTAAATTAAGCAGAGAACTGATTTAGGCTGTATGATGTGAATGCCGTCATTGCCAAAGCTTACGCGAATCGATGGTATATCGGTATCGTATAGTTGAGCATGTCTGTCGTATGGCCATATAATTTCAGTAATAATAATAATAATATATACTTTATTGCACCAACAAAATAATTGTATAAAAATGTGTTTATAAATAAAGAAAACAAATGGCGGTCTTATCGCTTTAAAACGATCTCTTCCAGACAAGCTTTGCGTAGAGAAAATAATAAAGTTAAACATAGTATAGTAGGTGTGTGACGATACAGTTATTAAGAAGTATATATATCAAACAATAATGTATATAATATTAATAAATACTCATTAATAATATATATGAATTAGCTTTTTCCAGCGGCTTCGCCCGCCCTAAATTTGGTTATCGCTTTAAAACTATCTCTTCCAGACAAGCTTTGCGTAGAGAAAATAATAAAGTTAAACATAGTATAGTAGGTGTGTGACGATACAGTTATTAAGAAGTATATATATCAAACAATAATGTATATAATATTAATAAATACTCATAAATAATATATATGAATTAGCTTTTTCCAGCGGCTTCGCCCGCCCTAAATTTGGTTATCAGCGTAGGATTTGTACGGCAAATCCTCAATAATAGAAAAAACCTGCAAACACCAGCTCTCTATCTCTCTCTCTCTCTCCCTCTCTCTCTTTCTCAAAAATAATAAATAATTAACTAATGGATTGACCTCGCGAGCATCATACAAACTTTAAACCCCTGTTTAGGGGGTCAGTTTTGGAAAATCCTTTCTTAGCGCACGCCTACATTACAATAGCTATGCATGTGCTAAATTTCAGCTCGATTCGATTTCCAGTGGTTGACAGTCAGTCAATCAGTAATTGTAACTTTGGGCTAACGTTAACTTTAAACCGCGACTTTGTTTACGTAGAAGGTGAAAATATTTTTAAATAATTTCCACATCATAAATGTGCGTGCTGTACTTGACCATTATTTTGTTGCTATGTTTTTTTAAAACTGCGATATGTCCTAAGATATTCATTAAAATCGAATAATGTAAAGGGCAATTTTGTTTTAAATGAAATACTTGTGATAAATAACGTATTTATTTGATTAAGGATTAATATCATGATTATAAAAACACCGTCGCAAATAATGCATTATTTTAGAACAAATTTGGTAAGCATAAAAAAAGGTTATAGTACGCCAACCTTAGAAGGCAGACATATGCTGTCACGGTCTTTTTTTAGAACTTTTAAAGGGAAACAATTCTGGCAAACATGATTTTTGCGAAACTTTAACCGTTTACGCAGTGCACGAAGTGGAAGCTCTCAAAAGGAAAAAAAACCGATTTTAAAACATCCTTTATTGGTGCTCCGCTCCTGTTGGTTTTAGCGTAATGATATATAGTCTTTAACCTTCCTCGATAAATGGGCTATCTAACGCTGAAAAATTTTTCAAATAGGACCAGTAGCTCCTTATATTAGCACGTTCAAGCAAACAAACAAACAAACTCTATGATTTGCTTATGTTTTTGAGTGAGTTTAACCTTTTTTGAATGAAATCGAATTGAGTTGTCAAACATGTGTCAAAATAAAATGTAACTTAAATCAAAAGCACTAAGGAGTATTATATCAACTTCGTAGCAAATGACCGTTAAAATAACTTCCTACCCCTTTTTAATCCCGTTACGGGATTGATTTCAATAACATACGAAACAAGTCTTCCACCAATTCTGTTAAAAAGGTTTATGCAAAATTTGAAGGAGATTGGAGCAAGGAATCACGTTGTCCCATACAAACTGTTCCCCCTTTTTCACCCTCTTAGGGGTAGAAATTCGGAAAATCCTTTCTTATCGGATGCCTACGTCATACAAAGAAAACACCCTTCAAGTTTCAGGTCCCTACGATGAGCGGTTTAGGCTGTGCGTTGATCCATCAGTCATTCAGGACAAAGCAATTTATATGTATAGATAATGTATATATAAATATAAGTACATATATGTACATATATTAATATGCATGTATAATAAATATAATTATGATACATATAACGTATAAGTGAATATATATAAACAAATATAGGTAGTGATGTTATTTTAGTCTTTCAGGTAATGAGTAATAACAAGATTTTTAAATATTGCCTTCGATTTTGCTTTTTTTATTTCCAAAGGTAAGGCGTTCCATAATCTAACTGCCTTTACCGTGAAAGAATCATTATACGTTTGTGAATAATGCAAAGGAGTTTTTAGCATCCAGCTAGTAGTCTCTCGAAGAGAAATATTATATTATAAATTGAAACATTTCTTTAAGTATACCGGTGTGTTTGAATTGAACAGGACGTTATACAGAAGAAAGAGAACATGTGTATCCCGGCAAAGTCGAATTGGCAGCCACTCGAGCTTTGATCTAAATTCGGAAATATGAATCTAATGCAGAAGTTCTGAAGTCGCTCAAGTTTATTAAGCTGCTCCTCGGTAAGGTCAAGATAACTAGCATCAGCATAATCGAGAACAGGCAGTAGAAGAGATTGTGTAACAGCAATTTTAGTGGGAATTGGTAGGAAGTTGCGCAACCTGCCTAAAGATTTAGCTATAGCAAATATTTTCTTGCTAACTTCCTTCATTTGCGAACCCCAAGATAGTTCGATCGATAAATATACCCAGGTTTTTAACTGTGTCTTTGTAAGGGATAGAAACTCCGTTCACAGTTACTAATGGGAGTTCGTTCCAGTCAATCTTGGATATAAGTCTAGAACTGCCTACGATGATTGTTTGCGTTTTCGTAGGATTAACAATAGGATTCACTCCACTTTACAATTTGA
Organism: Apoda limacodes; assembly: GCA_946406115.1. NCBI lineage: Eukaryota > Metazoa > Arthropoda > Insecta > Lepidoptera > Limacodidae > Apoda > Apoda limacodes. The sequence goes on along the minus strand of OX291549.1, from coordinate 21,257,259 downwards.
TCAAGGTCTTGATTAACAATTGAGATAGCATTTGTCAGTTCACTGAGTGGGAGTTTGTGTGTAAATCTAAAGATCGTCTGCATAGAGATGGTAGAGAGAAGATAGTTGAAATGTTATAGAATTAATGAAAATAGGAAACAGCAGAGGAGAAAAAACGCCACCTTGTTGAACACCAGCGGCCGTGTTGCACCAGTCAGATAAAGAATCATCGACCTTTATACTCTGCCGTTGTCCACGCTAGTAACTATGAAACCAATCGATAACGATTGGAGAAATGTTAAAAGAACTAAGAATGAGTAGCAGGATGTCCAGGTCCACGTTGTTAAAAGCATTGCTAAAATCTAAGAGTGTCAGAACCGTGACCTCCTTATTTTCCATGCCAAAACGTATATCGTCAGTTATTTTGATAAGTGCAGTAGTCGTACTATGACCGGAACGGTAACCATATTGAAAGGGATTTAAAAGGTTGTTATGGGAGCATGAGTGTTGTACAAATTGATAATAAATACGTTAAATAGTCTTACTCTTTCATCAACAGTAGGCGTATTAATGACCATAGTCCAATCGATGTTGCAAGCATCGTCTAACAAGCGTTTAATATCCATCCCACTAAAATTGCGTTGCTGAAGCGTTCTCGATTTGGTTTTAGGAGGACGAATCTTGTATGATAAATAGACCAAGTCATGGTATGAAAAAGCGTCAGCAGCGCACTGACCGTGCTTAAACACGTGTGTGGGAGAAGAGACTATCATTAAGTCCAGAAGTGAAGGAGTGCTATTGGGAAAAAAAGTGTGTAGCATTGATAATAATATAATATGTGCAAGTTACATCCATCTACAACTGTCTTAAGTTGATGGGCACGGCTGACACTTTTTAACAAGCAAGTGTTAAAATCACCCATAATAACTGTGTTATATTGAAGTGTTAGGTTTTCTTAGATATTTTCAAAATTAGAGAAGTAGTTACTATGAAGATAAGGACTGTGTTGTACGCCAAGTAGAATTTTCGTATTTGTGATAATTATTTCGATAAAAAGGTGCTCAGCAGTATTCAAAGAGGCAACTTGAGGAGACATATCAATAATACAGTATGAAATATGGGAACGGAGGTAAATAGCTACCCCACTATTTTAAAAAATTGTTTTTTCTTAAAATGTTCGAGAACGGCTGCATTATATTTATTGACCTGCAGGTTTTTATTGACGAGGACGAATATGGATTATCGTTAAAGGTTAAGGCCATCATCAGACCCTGGTTACCATCAAAGCACTCGTCAAGATGAATTAAACAAGCCCATACTCGATGGGGTTATGTCGTTTAATTACTGAGTTCATATGACCATCTTCCAGCTCCATCATCAGAACCTGGTTCCCATCTAGCATCAAAGTACTCGTCAAGACGAATCAAAGGAGCCGAGACTCAATGGGGTTGCGTCGTTTCTTTACAGAGTTCCTATGAACACTTCAGCTTCATCATCAGATCCACCATCTAAAAACAAAGTACTCGTCAAGACGAATCAAACAAGCTGACACTCAATGAGGTTTCGTCGTTTCATTACAGAGTTCCTATGACCACCTTCCAGCTCCATCATCAGACCCTGGTTACCATTGAAAGACAAACTACTCGTCAAGGCGATTCAAACGAGCCCATGCTCATTGCGAAGTTCCTATAGCCACCTTTTGCAAGATTTGATGGCAAACATGTATGGAGTACTGCTGCCATCGTTTGGCGGGTGCACCCGGATACCAGCTTGGTCCTTTTGACTCGGTTTAACGACGGGCTGAGAGAATTGTCGACGATCCCAAACTCACTTGCCGTATCGAACTCTGTCTGCGTAGAGACTTTGCCTTTCTGTGTGTGTTCTACCGCTTGTACAATGGGATGTGTTCTGAGGAATTGTTTGAAAAGATGCCCACGGCTACTACAAGCGGTTGTGAAACAGAAAATGTTACTAAATTACATGTATTATAAAATCAAAACTAATTATTCTAACTTACATTCAGGCTTCAGGGTGTGACAAAGTATAACAAATTAGTAAAATTTAAAAAGGCAATGTGTTTAGGTACCAATTATATTATGCTATGTTATGTTTTGTTATGTACCTATGTTATGTTATTGTTTATGAATGGACTGTATGATATGAAAAATGATTACTACGAACTATGATTAACTATATGAAAATTACGAAATAAACTAATGAAAATCTACGAAAATCAAATTACTATGCTGGGTTAATAAGATAAGACACTTACCAGTATTTTGACTGCATTGTAGGTGCAGCAATCGGTTTCCAGGTGTTTCAGGCTCCGGAATCCTTCAGCTCGTCTCGACTTACCTTGAGAAACCAGAACCTTACCATCACCCGATTTACCGGATGGAAGAATCTTCTCCAATTAACCAGCTTCAGCAACAATTGTTATTACGATCTTATGAAATTTTAACTATTTTTACGCTACGAAAACGATAAACGAACTTTTGTTAAGAATTTCGAAAGTAGTGTTGCCAGATATAAAAATTATAATTAACATTATTCTTAACAGTTATATAACATTACATCACATCACACATTATATTACACCTATAATTATAGTTGACGTTTTTAAAGTAGCCTACGTTCTTTCCCAAAGTGCAACCTATCACCATGCGTAATTTCATCGACATCGGTTCAGCGATTTAGCTGTGAAACGGTAACAAACAGAAAACGACACTTTCGCATTTATACCTAACTTGCATTTGCCCGCGGTTTTACCCGTCCTAAATTCAACTCCTCAAATAAAAAAAAAGCGACTCACATTTGACGTTTTCACGTAGTCCATGTCCTTACCCGGGACTCAAACTATCTTCATGCTAAATTTCATCTTAATCGGTACAGCGGTTTAAGTATGAAAAGGTAACAGACAGACAGAGTTACTTTCGTATTTATAATATTAGTATGGATACACTAACTAGAACTCGCGTGCCACCGTTGTAAAGTGATTATATTTAACTAATTCAGAAACCTTGGCCGTATGCACAACAACTCACCAAAGTTTCATCGCATTTACTTGAATGATGCAGGAAATATGCTCCTTTGTTCAACAATTCACGCGCCACCTATTGCAAAATTGTTGTACTTATTCAGAAATCTTACCGGTCATAGGAACAACAACTCACCAAAATTTCAACGCAATCGCAATCGGATGAATGGTCCCAGGAATGAATAAGGGACAAACATATCATGCATGCCGCATTCCATAGAGTAGAGTTCGGACTTACCTTTATTACATCCATAAAAATCTAAATAAAATAAACAACCAGCTTTTTTTTGTATAGGTAGTTGTGTATACTTACCGTAAATTGGCGCCAATTTTTTTATTTACATATTAGGTACGAAGAGAAGATTTAATAAAATGGAGTTAAAACAAGAAGACACCACAACTGTTCTTAGTAATCGCCTTCAAAACATTCTTAAATGTTTATCCCAATGTAAAAGGGTAACCTATATTCAAGTCCATACTTACATAATATAGATATAGATAAGTAGGTACTACACAAACGTAAACAAATAAATTTGAAGTGAAAAAGTATGTTTGAAGTATAGTTCGCAAGTATTATAGTTTATTTAGTAACATATGATAATAATTTTAGTATAGTGCCGGTGTATGGACTGTTTGTCATTTCTGTGTTTCTAAACGTAGTACCGATATAGGTACCTAACTACCTATCTATATCTTTTCTGGTAGGAAAGTATTTTGTAAAGTGGATTCCGTAGTTCTTTGTTAGTTATTACCTCAATGAAAATAAATGTCGAAAACACCTTGTAGGATTTTATAAATGAAAAAGAAGACTGTAAGAAGGTACGAGAAATCAACGTAAAATTAGAAGTCGAACTGAAAGAAGTCCGGGAACTTGAGAAGTCACACCGTTACCAATTGTTGATGTCACGAGAAATGATTGGAAACTTACAGGAGACTGTTTCACAATTAGTTTATCTAAAAAGAGATATTAACAAATTAAAGGATGAAATAATGTCAAAAGATTCAATAATTTCAACTTCAGAACGGGTAAGTAGTTATAAACATAGTTTACATACAGTATGGTAGACCGAGGCGAATCGGATCAATTTTTATTTGAGAACATAAAAATCATACTATAGTGTAATAAATGTAACTGTTATTGACAAAATGGTAATCATTTACTATCCAGGTATGCAATATGCGTTTTTAAACTGAAATTGTTTATAAATTCTTCAAAATAATAACAAAAAACATGAAAGACAGAAATATCCGAATTCTCGGGGCGAATGGGATCATACACAAAATACAACGAAATTTAATTTATCTTAATACTAAAATCTTTGGAGTCATTGACAATATTTAAATAATGACTAATGACATCAATATTAATCTGTATCACATAAATCACATATATACGGGCCTTTTTTCCCTCCCATATCAGTACATTTTTCGTGGCACCATTCTTCGTATACACGTTAGGTTAACTCTTTGGAGAGAACCTTATTAACGGCTTATTTTTCTTTCCTTAACACGATTCTCCCGCATTTGGATTTCTTTTGTACGTGCAACCCATCTACAATAAAATGAAATGTATAAATATTCAGAAATACAAAAAAAAGCACTTTGAAAAAGTGATCCCATTCGCCCCCGATGACGTGATCCGAATAACCCCAAAGTAATGATTACTTTTGAAATAAATATTTTACTCATAAACCTATTATATTGTGCTCAAACACTATAATGTTTTCTTGAAAAGACTTCTTCCCAATTAATTTAAGTGTTATATTTCAAAGTTTTCACACAAATCATTTGACAAAGAAATTGTAAGTACGTACCTTAGATAAGCGCCAAAATTGTAACGCACACAAAAACCCGCATCGCTGGGAAGCAGCGCTGACACTGATTTACTAGTCGAATCAAAACACTGCCGATGGCGGTAGATGTGGGGCGGAAGGGGGGATCATAAGACGCCACTCGCTAGCATTCCGTTTCACACGTTTTGAAAATATTAACGAATTTCTTATTTTGATCCGATTCACCCACTGATCCGATTCGCCTCGGTCTACCCTATCTACATATTATTTTTTATATTATTGCTTAGTCATTGGCATACCTAGTACTTACTTCTCTAGTGAGTCTCCTAAGGGATCCTTATTTCTTTTTTTATTCCACTCAAGTGGCAAACAAGCAGGCCGCCTATTGCAACAGGGGTATTGTTTTAGTTGCAAGCGCTATGTGTTATCGAACCTTTAAAAATCTAATCACTTCCATTTTGAAGAACCGCGAACTTTAGTCTTTAGGGAAAACGTGGATGTGGAGCTCATTAGCACAAACTAAACCGGGAGAAAGCTCTTCTTAAACCGCACTGACTTTGCGAATCCTTTGTCTGAGGTTCTAAGGTTTTAAGGTACATCAATGAAACTTCGCTGAGCCATGTGTGTGTTGGAGTTGAGAAAAAAATGGCTTTATTGTTCGAAATCACTACTATGGGAATTTCTTCGAAGTTCAAAAAGTGTTTTCCGCAAGGCAAAGTGCCGGACAATAGGAGAACAGGGTAATGGGAGCCTACTAAGGGAAAGTTTTGATAAAAACCCCGTTCGTCAAAATTCTTGTAATTTTAATTATTCAACTCTTACCTACATTAATTAAGTATACTTTAATCACAGTTATAATCAACGTATTCAGGTACAGTTACAGTTTTACAAAAAAAGTCAGTCGCTCCTATTACCCGACAAATGCGGCTAATGAGAGCCCATTTAAGGCTCATACGGAAAATGGGAGCCATTTTATTACTCTTAAACAAAAAATTGACGGAACGTACTTTAAATGAGATCTTAGTTATTGTTATTCTCAATACAATAAAACTATTTGTAACACAAATTAAAAAATAAATTTTTAAACAAAACGGAGAATTACATTTGAAATTATTAATGGAAAACTAAAGATCCAGACCAAAATGCCTCCTCTTTTGAGAAAAGATACCGCATTTTTTAATGAATCCACCGTCCAAGTAGCCTTCGTGGTTGTCCGATTTCTTTTACATGACATCTAAAGCAAAAAATAACGTCGGTTACGGCTATAAAATGACCAAAAAAAGGTAAGCTAAAGCTAGGCTACAATTTACGTCTGACCACCATTTTGAAAAGTAATAATATAAATATTTATTTTTATTTTTAATCACAATTCAATTAATGGGACACAGTAGTATATAAATCTAAGGATATTATAAGCATAAATACAATAAAAAAAACGGGTTGCACTCCGGGAGTGCCGGCAGAAGTGAAAACATACTCGCTATTTAGTTCCCATCACTTCTTATCCATATTTATTTATTAAAAATAATAACTTTTGTTTATTTACTTTTTTGACGTTGTATATTTGACAGCTCAATCTGTCATAGAATTAAAATCCCATATCCAACCTCCCTGTACTACTCATAATCGCCATATACTAAAAATAAAAACTAACCTAATGTAAATAAAGGTCACGTGTCCTAACGCGAGTGACATCTTACAAATTTTCGATCAGGACACGTGACCTGACGCGAGTTTAACAGTTTTTACCCATCACAAAAAAAGTGCACAGCGCCGCTAAAGAAGTTTTCGCTTCAAAAAATAAGAATATAATTTCATGCTTACCTTGATGCTGGCAGTTCACAATTTTTTGTAAGCGTGGAGCGAAAATCACATAATCGTCCCTCGGGACTAAACGAATGACACTAACGGTTCAAGCGCGTCAGGTGAAGTTTGCCGACAGTTGACGGAAGCAACCGAATGCTAACGATCGCGCGAATGTGCATGCACTTCGTTCAATCAACATAGCTCCCACTGCCTGACGGCTCTCATTACCCTGCGTTCCCCTACTTATCCTTTTCTAGAAGCATTTTGGCGTATTTTTACGCCTCTGTCTAGCAGCTAAAAGGCTAAAATTTCTGTTTATTTAATAAGCTAAGGCTGCTCAAAGGAACTGTACAATTTCATGTTTATAGCTTCATTCGTTTAGCAAGCAAGGGCGTTGCCAGCCGATGGCCCAGGGCGCGTCATGTTTATTTATGGAGGATAGGAAAAGAAAAGTATGAATGGTAGGTACAGTGAAGTCTTAATCGGTGACTTACGGTGATTGTAATTAGAACGGTACAAATTCCAATATTTAAAGCTCCACCAGGTCTTGACTGCACAATAAATAAAATTTGAAATAAAGTTATTAATTATATTTATAAGAAAAATAAATTTTCAAGAATTTAGGATAAAATTGTCTTAATGAATCAGTGTCCTACATTAGTTTTTCGACTTTGATTTTAATAAAAAAGTGGTCGTAATTTAATCATATAATTGAGATAATGCGAATACTGTAGTATCTCCTTCAGTAAAACCTACTTTAAGAGATATATTAGTGGAGTCAAAGAGTGGTATTATTAATGACCTCTTCCAGAATCAGGAAGAGCTTTTTGCTGGGTGGTTACGTCGTTGACTTTGTTTTTCAACAATACACGGCATCCTCTTTCAGTCCACTCTCTCACTCCATCTTGTTTTGCAGACCCTGGAAATATTTTAAATAACTTTTTTCTTTAAATAGATTTCTGAGAAAATTAAATAGTAATATTTTTAGGAATAGAATTAGTGAATTCATTCGAGTTTCGTTTTGCAGGAATTAACGGTTAAGCAAGTTAGCATGACTTTCGTTGCTTTGCATTTAGCCATATTTTTTAAACGTCTACACTCCCTGCTCGTCCTCGGCGTTTTAGTTTCCAAGTTTTAGTACACTCAATATTCCATATAAATGCTTTTCTGGAATATTAAGTGTACTAAAATTTGTGTTATGATATTTGAATTGTTATTTTTTTTTCTGTTTAAAAAATGTGTATTTAGCACGGCTGCTAAATGATTTGGATTTTGATTTGATTTGTCTCGTGACTTGAATTCCTCGCTATGCAATTTGTGAACCACTCACGCTAAAAAACAACTTTTCAGCCTCGTATAACAAATAACTATTGTTCCTTAGGAAAAAGAGATTATTATTCAGAAACACAATGAAAATGTCAAAGAAATAATAAATGCGCATGACAAACTAACTGAAGAGCTGACAGATAAGAGTGAAAAAAAACGTGAGTCAACATAATATTTCATAATTATTCTACTAACACATAGTAGTAACATAGTACTGTAAAAATGAACGTGTCTGCCCTCAACCCTCAGTTTCCCATACAATCATAGTTCACCTATAATTTCAAATCGGAATCGATTTTTTCATTAATTTTTAATTCATAATTTATCATCTGCTTTTATCGAGGCATCACTAAATCAAAAGTTTTGCCAGCGGCTCCACTCGTCCTAAATTTCGTTAACGGCCTGGGATTCCCACGGCAACCTCTTGGTTATTATATGTACATACCAGAGTAGGTACCTATATCCTGATTACTATACTAAAGAAGTTTGCTATAGCTTTAGTTTGTTCAAGTGGAATTCGTTTATAATTATTTTCGCGGGAATTGCCTATATCGTTTTTCGTCTCTTCAATTATCTTTGTGACAAATTTCATTGGATGCTCCGTTACAGCGTGATTGAGTAGCAAACAAATTTACAAACTGTTACATGTATAGGCAATATTAGTCTGAAATTTATTTGTTAATTAGGGTTCCGTACCTCATAAGGAAAAAAGGAACCCTTATAGGATCACTTTGTTGTCCGTCGGTCTGCGTCTGTCTGTCTTTCTGCCAAGACCCTTTTTCACAGGAACTCTTGAAGGTATCAAGTTGAAATTAATATCAAATTCTAAGGTCTACGGTCCCTTGAAGCTGTAATAAATCAAGACTTATGGGGCAAGGTCTTTCATCACCAATACGGGAAAAATCCGAAATTTGTTAATTTGTAGTTATAGCACAATTAAAAAAGCATATATAAGTTACTTTAGGTATGTATTTCAGGTGATTATAGATTGTAACATTAACAATTACAATTATTATAGTAAAATAAATATAAACATAAACATAAAAAATAATGCATTACACATAAATCGACATATAATAAAAACAAATTACAATAAATCTATAACATATATCATAAGCACTTTGGCATACAAAGAGCCAGTCTAGACGAGACCAGACGCTTCACGTGCGCAACAATTTGCGCGTATCAACTTGCGCGACTGCGAGGTACTAAGCGCAACATGCATATACACAGTGCAGTGCGCGAGACGAGATAGAGTAGAGATACTAGAGCGGTCATAAACACGCCCGAGCTGATACACACGCAAAACGTCCCATCCGAACAGGCTCTCGGACTGTCACAAGTCACAAAATTGGTACAGTATTAGAATTTAAGATCTAAACTACGTCTAAACTCTTTAATATTTCAGTTACTAGTCTATTCAGTAAAGTTTCTGGAATACAAAAAATATATCTATATGTTCGAAAAGCTTATTATAAGTATGCATCTGCAAGTCGGTGTATATGTGTTCGCACGCCAGCGTTGATTTGGCATGAATCATGTGCAAACAGACGGTTAGCGCGGGCCTGCCTTCGGTTAACAGTGTTAGGTAGCAATAGTAAAGTTTACCAATAAGCTCTATACAGTCGAATTTATTATGACATAATTCATGTAACATTTGAATTTCAAGTAATTTATGTCTCGCATTTATTGTCAATAATTTATATTTATCAAGTAACTGTCTGTTCGGTAGGCGTGCACTAAAACACTTAAATTGAGTTCGCCACAATTTACGTTGGAGGTACATTTTCAATGCGTTCCACATATTTGTTGTAATGTGGTTTCCAAATACAGCAGGCATATTCCAATTGTGATCGGATAAGAGAAGAAAATAAATGAATATAAGGTTGAACAAACTCTTTTGAGGCTCTCATTACAAAACCATACATTCTAAATGCATTCTACTTCCTAACCTTATGCGTCTACGATACACACTTGTCTGGTTTTTTTAGTTCAGCAAGTGCAACATGACGCCGACACTCAAATAGCGCAGTTCACCTGCGTCATCGAAGAACTCAGGAGTAAAATTAAGGAATTGGAAACCAGTCACAGCGATAAGTTATGTACCTAGTATATCGTTTAATAGACTATTCGCCTACCTATATTGCTTGTTATATGGATATGACTGCACATGTGGTTTTAATGGTAAAGATAAGTAAGGCTATTGTGTTGAAAGAAATATTTTAATGAAATAATGCATTTTATTTTCTTTGCGTCAATCCATATACTAATATTATAAATGCGAAAGTAACATTGTCTGTCTGTCTGTTACCTTTTCTCGTTTAAACCGCTGAACCGATTTAGATGAAATTTGGTATGGAGATAGTTTGAGTCCCGGTATAGTTTCTCGAAAAATTCAAAAATTCCTACGGGAATAACTATAACCGAGCTTAAACGAACTATAGCTTGCTTAGCAAACTTCATTGGTATAATTAAGGAGTTGTCGTAATAATCCCATGCCCATAACCAAATTTCTATTTTAAAACTTATTCATATTAAAAATTTGGATGTTTGGTTGTTTGTTTGCACAGAGGTAGTTGAAGATACGGAGGACAAAGGCTACTTTTCATCCCGCAAAATTCAAAAGTTTCTGTGGGAGTAACTATAACCGAATTCTAGCAACGAACCATAGCAGCAGCTATAGCTTGCATAACAAACTTCTTTAGTATAATCAAGGAGTAGCCTTAAAATAAATTTTTCATATACATATATAGATGAACATCGTGGTGTTGGAGTACGAGGAGAAGATCCAGCGGAGTGCAGCTCAAGTGGCACAGCTGCAGGAGCAGCTGGCGCGGCAAGTAACTTGTACCGATGCCAACATAGACGCTTATCGTCGGGTTAGTTACTTGTTTGCCAAGTAAGGTATATTATTTTGCACTGGGTCTGTCCAGGTGATTGACGACATGTAGAATATAATATATCATATATATATTATATGAAAGCTAGTGTAGTCCAGATGCACTGTCAGAAGCAGCGTTGCGACACAAAGGAAGGAATGAATACAGAGGTTCGAAGAAAGGGCATCTAGACAGGGCAAACGTGCGGTAAGTACGTGGTGAGTGACTAGCTGGGGACTTTCCTATAACACTGAGGCTAGTTGGGTTCAACGGCCCCACACTTACACCATGATTGCCTAAATGCCTTTCGTCGGGCTTCCGCTAATCCTTAATCTGTAATTACGGCATAGGCTCACCATCTAGGCAGGACTAAAGTGTTCGCTGAATGAGAAAAAAGGTATAAAAAGGGCTTGTGTGAAGTTAACATTGCAATCTATACCTATATATAAGAAGTAATCTAACCACAATTTGTGTCCGCAAAACCTATAATTTGTAGCTATACATAATTGTTAGTGTTTTATATACTTTATATACATAATTTATACATTCTGCTTTTCAGTATATTATACTTAAAAAAACCGTTTTATATAGCAAAGTGCTTTATTATATTACAGCGATTAGATGAATTAGAAGAAAAGCTCAAACAAAATCAATTCAAGCAATATTTAGCCCAAAGTTCATATCCTTCTCAGTACGAAAGTCAAGTAGAAAGACCTTACTCAGATCATCAGATTATCAGAGATCCGTATTCGGATACAAGTCTCTCTGAATTGGATCCTGTTCTTGAAATACCAAAGCCAAAGGCCTCTTCAACAATGTGTCATGGTAAAGTCCCGAAGCCTACAAGCAGTCTCCAAGTTATGTACTACAGTAATAAAACACCGAATGTGCAAAAGAATTGTGAGAAAAAAGGGCAGTTTAATATTACAAAAAAAAGAAAACTTTACAATGAGAAAGATTTTCAAGATTTTTAATTTATCAATATTACTAGTTATTTTTTTCTATTAAATTACTAGATTGTTTTGAAACGTTTGATGTAAAATCTTACTTATAAGAAAAAACAGAATACCACCTATCTTGAAAATGGGGATATTATTATGATTTTGTTTTCATTTTTCCATATTCAAGACTTAAAATTAAAAGAATTTTTATAGGTACCTACAACATTTTACCGATTAAATAACTGCTTGGCATTTGTTCGTGAATGCATTTCATGCAGGAAAAATATAGAGCAAATGCGTCGATGTTTGGAAACCATTGCATGTAAAAAGTTGATGTATACAAAACCCCGCAATATTACAAAATGACACACACCATGAGCTATCTCGGGACATACAGCGGGCGCTACCCGCGACGATCTTAGAGGAGGGTCTTAAACCTACACTATACCTTTAAACAAGCAATTATTTTATATATGTATGTGGATATATATATATTTATAATCTGAATCTCGGAAACGGCTTCAACGATTTTCATGAAATTTAGTATGCGGGGGGTTTCGGGGGCTATAAATCGATCTAGCTAGGTTTCATTTTTAGAAAACGTCGTTTTATCTGTGTTTTCAGGATATGTAAAACTGAAAAATATGACTTTTCTCGACATCTATTGGCGAGTAGTAATACTATTATTTTTACCGACACAGCAACACTAAAGCTACTTGACAATTGATGGCGTTGTTAAAAAAAAACGAGCATAGCTCGGTCTTCCAGGTACTTTCGTAATTAAACTGACTACACGCCAATCGTCAAGTTATAAAAAAATGTGTCTCTCGTTTACACTCCAGTAACAGGTGCAACAATTACATGACTGTTCAATAGTTACATCACAGTGAATGATTACCAAAGCCTAGATACTCATATATATGACTTAAACAAGCTATAGAACCGTTAACTAGGTACATTATTAACTAATTTTTAATTGGCTGTTTGCAACTAAATTCCAATGCACAAAAATTCTTGAAATACATAATAATTTTAATAGTATAAAGTACACTATTCAGGAGATCGCTTTTGTTTCTAATAATAAGTGTTATTTTTTATATATTAATAGGAATATCTACTTAAAATATTTGTTCCTATTTTTTTAATAATAACAGGATTTCTTACCTACTTTACTTTCTGATGCAATTTTTGGGTTCAGTACCTCAAAAGGGGAAAAAGGAACCCTTATAACAGGATCAATTTGTTGTTCGTCTGTCTGACTGTCAAGACCCTTTCTCAGTCTCAGGAACGCGTGAACGTGTCAATTTGAAATTAATATAAAGAATTAAAACAAGTATTTGGCAAAAATATTTCTTCCTACTAATATTATAATATTTATAATTGTAACATTAGGTTATTTCTACGTAATTCCTTATACATTTTACTATTTACTTAACGTTTTAACTATAAAATTGTACATAGTTGAGTGAGCCTTATCATTATATACTTTATTTTACATTGAAATGTCATACTTTTAACCTGGGCTTTTAACTTACTATTTTATGTCTATTTATTTATCATATAACTTACAATCCTTACAAATTACTAACAAATTATTTGACGTATCGTTTTAGCGTTACCCTCTCGTGTCTGAATACGACTCTATTTACCAAAAAATCCTTATTTTAAATTGTTTACATTTTTGTCCTTATACGCTAAATCTCTTTAGGTATTTCGTGTGGTCCGTCGCTAACAATCACGTTCAATACTCCAACGGCAAATAAAAGATTGCAAACGACAAAAAATGTTTTATGTGATGTAACAAGAAATTAACAATTTTACGAATTTTTATCAACATGTGCTGCAAGACCTTGCTTCTTGCCAAATTTCATAATTTCAGGTCAACGGCAAATACTCTGTACTCTGGCTTTGATTTATTTGCGAATTTCAAAATATGCAAATGTCTGTATTTTACTTGCTTTTATTTAGCTTCACATGTTTGTATGTAAGTATGTTTGTATTGCAAGCAGCGTGGCCAGACGTCCCGATTTTTAAATCAAAATTAAATGTTCTGTGCGGGACAGGCTCAATCCCGCTTTTCGGGAATAACTCGACCGTGCGTGCAGCGTACTGAGAAAGCGCGGGCGGGTGTCACAGACAAGTGTGGACTGGCCGCTTTTCTATGGATATTTTTTCTAGTTAACTATCTATTGTCACGTGAACGTAATTTGAACTCAAATAAAAAGATAAATATTCAAAAACTTTTGATTATATACGTTTTTTTACTATGTCCCGCTTTCGACGAAAGAATTCCGCTTTTTCACTCAAAAAGTTCCGAAATCCCGACTTGGGCAAAAAACATAATCTGGCAACGCTGATTGCAAGCCTAATTTGACCGACTTCCCGGCGTTCAATTGAGTTGAAATTTGGTACACCTACGCGTATGGAACTTGGATGACAATGCATTAATATAGTACCAAGGAGCTGGTCTCATGATGGAGTTGGGAGGTGGTCATACAGGAACAAATGAACGCAACAAGATAACCTTATCGTGTTTCATCGTAAAGGTAAAAAATATTGCCTGGTTTAATAGTTAGCAATTTTTAGAATATCCCCATTTTCGGGATAACCCATACAACCTTAATTTTAAAAAGTAATCCCTAAAAAAAATTTAATAAAATATGTCTATGTAACATGTCGATTGCTAACTAGAGCTACTAAAGGCTGATCCAGTGAAAGTGAGAGTGCAGTTTTGTGGTTTAACATAGCTTAATACGTCAGTGAACCTGCCTCATCGATCGATACTATTAATCTCGTAACGTCGAAAGGAAAGCTGCTAACCACAGCCTTTCAGATAGTATTTTGCTTTGATAGTAGTGCCACAGCTTAATAACACAGCTAGCTCACTATACAAATTCACGACCGCCTTATGTTCGTACTCTTACCTACTTATCGGAAGCGCTTGGAACTACTACGCGAGCGTAATATACAAAATAAGCCAAAATTACTGTCGCGGCTAGTGAGCTGCGTGGGCGCACGCTAGCTGTGCTGTTACGAATATGTCGTACGCGTCGACTCGTGTGAGCTATCTGTGTGTTCTTAGGCTGTGGTAGTACCGTCCTACAATTAACAGGTTTACCTACACTATATTTTTTCTTACTTATCTTATTCCGTAAATAAAATTTAAGCTTCCAAAGCAAGGAAATGATGTTTCGGTTTTAAATATGAGAAAAGCAAAATAAAATACAAAAGCGAGGTTCACCCTAATGGTCTTTCTTATTTTAGTCCAAATGATAGTTCAATTTTTATTGAGGTTGAAATTAACGTATAATATAAACATGGGACGGCCCCAACCACGTGCAGTGGTTGCTCTATGGTACACATATTGTCAAATACGAAGAAAAACAAGTTGAAATCAATCGACATACAAGATCATGTAAAACCTATAAATGTGTACTAATTTCTGATAATTTTGCAGTTCCATTACCTACAATGTGACAGAAACATTGAGTGCCAAAAAAGGTTTAGTTCCTATATAATGTTCTTAAACTTATTTTTTTTCGTATGCCTTATGAGTGGGATAAACAAAAGATTGTAACTTTTTGGTAGTAAATTGCTGAAATAACAAGGAACCGGGATAAAATGTATTTAGGAAAAGCCGTGCGATAAAATCTAATAAATTATACCAAACATGAATGGACAGTTTTATAATTTACCGTCCAGCGACACCACGATTTTATCGTAGATGTTCAAGGCAAGGCCAAGCAAGTCTGCAGCGCAAAATCATGTCGTGTCGCTCGACAGTAAATTATAAAAGGGTACAATAAATAAAAATATCTATATAGAAGTATCAATTTATTCTTTGGCCTATAGCACCAATGATATCTAGGTAAGCTAGACAGATGACATAAACAAGTACTTAGATTTTTATATAATATTCATTTGAACATTAAATAAATAAAATATACTAATAATATACTCGTATTTTAGTTATCTGTAAAAGTACGAATGAAAATATGTTATAATGTTTTACCATACCTACCTAAATCTCTAATGTAATCTTTCTAATTATTTATTTATTTAAATTTACAAGCTAGGTAATATTACATTTTTTATTATAATTAATTAGTGTAAGTACCGAATAACCGGAAAACATTTACAAATTTTTAAGAATAAACAATTTAATTTACTAAAACATTGAAGTTAACGTTCTCAAAGCTATTAACAAAGATTATATTAAAATATAGCAATACATAATAATTGTTGTAGGTAGCCGCCGGCTTATATAAATAAAACTAATGTATATATAGTGCAATAAACTTTTCTGACCTGTTGATCAAAAATTAAAACTTCAGTCGCCATATTAAAATGTTAAGAACTTAAACGACACTAGCGACCATAGACCGGGTCAGAAAAGTTTGTTGAACTGTAAGCGTTTAGAATTGGAAAAAGTGTATATTAATCTGTCCTTGGTCGCTTGTAAAGCTGGTATTTATGACTTATAAAGCTACCTTAGTCCAGATCATTGCTACAACACTACTATCAGAAGCAGTGGGCTCACCACCTGTAACGTGGTTGGTGAAAAGAGGCTTTAACCTCATAGGGAATAAGAAATGGTGACGTAATACATGTATTTCTAACCTTCTAAACATGTATACGTAATCAAGTATTTCTTATCACTACATAATATAAAATAAAATAAAGTATGTGTGTCTGCGTGTCTAGATTGTTTCAACAGGAAGGTTTGGTTATGTAAGTATATTTTTCCAGCATAAGCTATAGGTAACGAAACAACGTTTGCCTGGTTCATATCATATCGCAGGTAAATACTAAGTAGGTAGACTTTAGAGAATCATCGAACCATAGAGTATTTATTCACATAGTAATATAATACATAGTAGGTGTGTATCAATTTAATACATAGGCGTATCCAGGTTTTGGGGCTTAGAACCCCACATGCCAAAATTAATAAGTACATTGCGTCAAATTTTTTTCAACCCTTTCCGTCTTCGCAGAAAAGACATCTGACTGAGTATTAAACCCTTCCCCGATAAAATATCCTGGATACTCCTATAATACAATACACCTTCGTATAGACCCTACCCTTATATATGTACTTAAAGTACCCTACAACTATAAATTACTTATGACGTATGAGTCTATCAAGCGAGTTCCAGCTGAAGGAGTAGTCGATCTGCAGGTGTCCATACCTGGATAGGTGAAAGTTGTCAGGGATGGGTTTGGGAAAAGGATGCGTCCAGTCCTCGTATTCTGGAGACAGGCTCTCATACGCAGCGTGCTCGTACGGGTCCGTCAACCTGGGACACAAAGAGTTTTAATAATAAGTATATAAATATTCCTGGACATTCCACAACGCCATCTGGTCCATAACTAAGCAAGCTTTTACTATGGGTAACTACCTACGTTTTTTGTAAACCAACTCAACTTAAGACCAATATAAATATTCTTCACATATCTTTTTGCTTTGTCACTCACTCATAAAGGTAAGGTAAGTCCCATAAGTGTCTTGTGTAGGGATGGCCCTCGATTTAGCAGATCACTCATAAAATTAAGGCAGGTTAGTATCTTGTGCGGGGATATCCCCGATTTAGCAGATCACTCATAAAGTTAAGGCAAGTAAGTATCTTGTGCAGGGATGACCCTCGATTTAGCAGATTACTCATAAAGTTAAGGCAGGTAAGTATTTTGTGCGGGGATGGCCCTCGGTTTAGCAGATCACACATAACGGGAACTCTTTGGAAGACATGAAGAAATTTCGAGATAATTTGTCAATAGACCAATGGTTACCTTCTTTTGTCCCTGCCAGGACCCAGGAACCACCAATTCACAATTTGGTCGTCATGATAAGTTGGCAGTCAATTAAGATAATGGAGTATGTTCTTCTTCTAATTTTTTTAAGGCTCCACATATTTCATTGAACCGAGGACGAAAATTACCTTTTTTTAGCGCGAGTTATTCAACGAACGACTCCTCTTTGCAAAATGCTCTTTATAAAATGAATTTTAGGTTCCTTGGTAACGGACTGACGAACAAGACTAAAAATAAGGGTTCCGCTCATGCGAAAATGTCTACGGAGTGATATTCATTATCTATTAAAATTTTTGACCGGTAGATATGCATGCATGTATGTATGTTCTTGTTAATTAGCTTGTGTCCTATGCGACCATGTTTGTACATTACCATAGCCATAGATTATATATAACTATACTACCATAGCATACCATAAACGTTAACTGTAAAAGTAATTGCTTTGTAATAAATAGCCACTGATAAAAAACAAATTACCCAACATCACTCTTTCCAGCGATAAAACAGAAGCCGTTTAAAGTATAAACTATTTTTACGATAATTGCTTTCTGCGTTAGAAAAAACCTATCTATACATTATTCAAAACGCTTCGACGACCGTTATATTTAATCAAATGTTAGCGATTTATGTGATAACGTTCAAGAACGGGTTAAAAACGGGAAAAAAAACCACGTTTGTTGGACAGGAGCCCCACTTAAACATTTGTTTTATTTTAATTTAATTATTAATTTTAAAGTGAATATACAACTAAATATTCTGTGAATATATCAAGCGTCTACCTGTTGCCGTTAAATATTTATTTTATTCTGTTTTTTAGTAATTGTTGTTAAAGCGGCAACAGAAATACATCATCTGTGAACTGAACTTTGAATTTCAACTGTCTAACTATAACGGTCCATGAGATACAGCCAGGTGACAGACGGACGGACGGGCAGCGGAGTCTTAGTAATAGGGCCTCGTTTTTTCGTACGGAACTCTATTCCTACAAAGGCTATCAGTCCGACGATTACGAAAAGATGTTAGTGACTTTCTTCTTCATAGTTGTCGGATTAATCGCTTCACAAATCTGCGTTCACGTAATCACGACTAGAAAGTGGACGAGTTGTGTTACCTCAGTATAATTGCTGTAATGTGCATTGTGTCATTCGTCTTTAATGCTGTCCCACATATCACTGTTTGCGGCTAGTGTAATTACGAGTATGGATAGGTATTATTTTACAAATCATCTAAGAAGTGGGCTGGAAGTGACATAATGAAGATGGTTGAAGACCGTGTTTGGAATTAATAACAGTTATGATATAAAAGTCTTTACGATAAACAACCATTCCTAGTTGTGCAATGTTGCCTCTATCTAAAATACAACTACTAAATTGTTTTTTTTTTGACACAATTATAATTGAATATGGCGGAAAATAATAATATGTTTTCAATAAACTTTCCAGTTAAGTATTATTCTAAACGTTAATACGTGCATTCATTAATTTCATAGAACCGGTAGCATACTGCTCGATAAAGAAACCGCTCACACAAAATCTGATCTCGTTTATTATCTAACAAGTGATATAAAACTATGTTTTTCTTTTCACCTATTAATTAACTCCAGATAACGAATAATATGTGTTTCATTTAGATCAGTCAACTCCATTACCATACTCTAACGAAAGTTATTTAAGCACTGCATAATAATTACCTAATTTAGTAACGTTAAAAATAACGGTAAATTTACATAACACAATTTGATTAGAGATAATCGATTTCAAACACATAGGTAATACCTACCTACGCAAGTTCTAATTCCAAAAACATACATTTGTTTTTAACCGACTTTAAAAAAAAGGAGGTTCTCAGTTTAACCCGTATGTTTGTTTGTATGTTTGTCCGCGATTATCTCAAGTTTGGTGTGGTCTTTCTACAGAAAGTTTTACAACAAATGGATACAGGCCAGTACATTATGTTGATGGGATCCTAGAGAAATCAAGAAAACTCTTGAAATTTTTATGGGCTCACACAATTACGAAGTTGGTGTCGTGCAAGTGAAGTGTTTTATAAACTGTTAGAGAGATAGATAACAACTTCAAACTGTAATTATTTTGATCACATTTTTTTTAAATAATTATTTTTTACGTTTAAGTGCATTTTATGAAGTCGGATCTTGTTTTTGTTAATTTTTTTTTACTTGTAAGTGCCCTTTTGGATTATTTTAGGGGTTAAAGAGTTATCATCTAAAATTAACCTATCTACCTATTTTTCATATTATGTGAGAGTGTGTTCGTTTTGGAATAAAGAGTTTTCATGTTTGATGCCATCGACACCTATCGTTCGTGTAGCTTTAAAACGTTGTTACACGTTAATAAAACACAATCTGCCATAAACAATGAATATGTATGGGCAGTTTACATCAAAACTCCATCTACAGACATGGGTCTAAAGTTTAGTAAATAATGATTGTTCATTAACAGAACTAACAGAAGAGCAGAGCCTTGGTTCGCGAATAGAGTCAAATGTATTAAAATGTAATAAAGTAGGTAGGTAGGTAGGTATAAGTAAAAATGGCACTAACCAAAAAGGGTATGTAACTAACGTAGATAGTTAGTATGGGATAGGTCCGGGATTAACACATAGGACACCTTTTATATATTGGGTATACACGCCAAATCACGGGTATCGCCTAATAAGTTTAAAAGTACCTATGTACCTAATCGATGTCAATGCTCGTGTCGAACTGAGAGCTTAGTACGAGTTCCTATTGTATGAAAAATAAACAATTTTGTATGTAAAATATATTTTGGATACAAAATTATTAGAATGAAAAATAGTTGCTACACTAAAAAGTTACAGTAGCATAGTAACCCAATTTAACTAAAAGACGCATAAGTTAAACATGCTGTATCATGGTAATCTTTGCCAATTTTCTGTTAAATGCATTCAGTGCACAATTTTATTACAGCTGATGGTATGGCATGGTCACATGGTCATGTCATCTACGAGGTCAATGTTAGTAACGAGTTTCTCTACAAATAACAACCGAGCCAGGTTCTCACAGGTGCGACTTTCATTAGCAGATACAAAAACTGTTGCGAGCGTTCACACGGTGGATGTGCGTTAAGCGTTGTTAATATAATAGTTCATTTTATAGCTAGTACTTTTATTTGTCTCGGATGAAGTTTTTTTGTACCTTGATTAACAAGACATGTAGCACTTTCAAGACATTTCTCTTGTTTTAGATAAAACACAGTCGATTGAGATATATTTTTTGTGAATTTCCAAATGGAATGTCATTAGCGGTAAAATATGTACCTACCTACTAGATATGTACTTTGTGTACGGATGTGTAACTACACGAACTTGAGGTTACCGAGAGTGTTATTCACAATGATAAAATTAATACACAAGTTGTAGTTCACGCAGAGTTCATTTCTACAAGAACTAATATAATACTAATTACTATCCTTTTACAGAGTTTCACTATCGCGGAGACGAGCTTGTTTACCATAATAATAATGTAAAACGTCGTCTGTCTATCATTAAGGCTTGTTGGCAACAAATGCTAGAAATCTCATCTGCAGATTTTTCTTTTGCATGACGCCTTTCATAATTTTAGTCTCATTATTTGAAACTGCATGTTTTCTTGTGCTCACTACCACTTACAAGTGTGCGATCATCGCGCGTAACGTTGTTTCTTAAGAGGCCACCTACCAAGGTTTTCTCTAGGAAGTACAGTATCGGTATCGGGTTCTTTAAGAAAGGAGTGACAAGCTTTTTAAAAGCTGGCAACGCACGAGTAATGCCCCTGCGCTAGTGTTGCAAGCGTCCATAGGTACTACGGTAACCGGCTTCTTAACATCAGGGAGACCGTAAGCTTGTTTGTCACCTTAGAGGAATATAGAAATACTGATTAAAGTTTCTTTGGCTTTTTAGGTCTCAGCACACAAGTAGGTACCCCACCAGAAGTTTGATATTTCGGCACATTTTAATGATTAAATGCTATATTTCTAAAAGACTACCTTTTGACCCTAGTTTCAATCATGTTTTTCCTTAGATTTTTAAATCGAAAGGCTATTATACAATGTTTTAAATGTAATTTATAGGCAATAAAAATATCTCAATTTACTTAAGACAGTTTTTTAAATATGTAACTATATATTATTAGTATATACTATATATTATAACTAATTTGTTTTTTAATCAAAATATTTTGCTGCTTTTCCGCAAGATTTACGCGTTGGTTATTGTCATTAGTCGTCACAATGGACAGCAATATTTATAGTACTGTCTCTTTGCTTACGTCACTACACAGGTGGCCTCTTAATTCTGCAGTTCTAAAATAAACAACGCTACCACAAAAGGTAGAATTTCTGGTCTGTTACCTATTTGACTTAGCATTTTTTGTTCTGAGTAGAATTAGTGAATTTACACAACAGTTATAATTGCGGCGTTCTTGGAATACACTTGTTACATATTATTATAATTCTGTAATACACCACACCTGATCAATTGCTAATTTTGTTATGGCTTTTTGTAAAAACCAGTGATCTTGAGACCACTAGTTACGTAAATTAAGAGCTACATGAATGAATAACGTAATATGATGTATAATAAAAATGTAAATGAATTATTGCTGCACCAAATTGCCAAGGTAATACGTAGACCGTTTATGTTAAAAATACGGAAACGGTAGCCATTAAAGTGATGTTATTATGGATATATGTATATGACGTATTAACTTAGATCAGTAGATTAGGTATTTGAAAAAGACATAATGATATTATTAAGTAAATGATAGAGCTGCGCTCACCAGTTTTTTGAATATTGATTATTAAAATACTGGCCATATATATTGAAGTACCTACTTACGTAGCAAATATTTTAAATTCCCTTGCTCATAAAGCTGTGTTAAATGCACTGTTTTCAGCATCGTAATAGCTTCCATTACGCACTAGATCGGTAATGGCAATTGCTGGCCGGTTTTTATTATTAGTTGTTGAAATTAAGAGCTTAGACTATATTCACTGCAAGTTTTAAGCTTTTGCCTATGACATAGGATAGGTACAACGCAGGCTTTAGGATGAGACTGGGTAAAGAGATAGAGATTCAAAATAGTTACAAAATAAAGCGACTCCTAAACATTGTTGACCTTGGGTTGTGTGACCATGCTGACCACAATCTGTCACACACACCAGCCTTTTGCTTTTGTGTCGCTTATCCTATATATTATTAGATTTATATTAGGTTTTTTTCGAGTAATTTCATATTGCTTAGACTTTTCAAGTACAAGTGACAAAAGAACGTTTCTAATACAATAAAAACGAAAAAAACATATCTAGGTTATTATATATATATATTATATTTAACACAAAAGACTCATACAGACAAATACCGATCTTTTATAGGCGTTTGACTTCCTACCATTAGGCTGCCAAAGCGGATACAATCGGAACAACTATAAAATTTGTTTGGTGCAATCGAGACTGAGATATAGCTGTAGGCTGATGCCGAACAAATATGAAGCACAGTTTTCGGTGTCCTCATAAAACCCATGCTCTAGATATAGGACCGCCCCTAATCCTAAGCTAGTGGTTGATCAATATGTAAAAGATTAGATTTACCTTGACTGTCTTCTTGATTTACCATATCCAACGTAGTCAGGGGGATGAGGTAGAGACATATGAGATCTTGGTGGCGGGGGCAGGTAGCCAGGGAGAGGAGGCGGTAGCATGGGCAGAGGACCGTAACCCGTGGGTTCATACAGCAAAGGATGAGGCTCATAAACTGGTTCTTCTATAAACACCGAACGTCTGCGGAATCCTACAAACAAACAAACACAAATTCTACATTCGAATACCTACATTAAAATTAGGTTACATGTATCGTATCGTAAACTCCTTTTTTTTAAGTCGGTCTAAAACAAGGAAGTTTTCAGTTGGACTGATTTGTTTCGTAAATATTAACTTATCTATCTATAGGTTAGGTTAGGTATGAGTAGGTACCTCATTTTTTGGGGATCCGTAGCTCATTGGTAAAAACGGAATCCTTATAAATTCTCCATTTCTGTCTGTCCGTATGACACAGCCTCATAATTCCGGCGTCTTTGGATAGATTATAATTATGAAAGTTTAGAGATGTTTTTTGCCATATAGACATATTATGAAAATTAAATTAAATAAAAAAAAAATTAAGTAGCTCTTGATACATTGAACTGAGGGATGAAAATTTTCCTTATGTGGGTTATCATTGAATAGGGCTTTAAAAATGCATTTTAGGTTTTATAGAAACTAAGTTTTTTATTTTGCAAGTTATGGGCTTTCGGATAAAAAATGCTAAGTCTAAGTTGTAAACAGCGTGTTCTGAATATATATCACGGTTATAAGTCTTTATATCTCTATTATCACTTACAGAACCCTAACTTAATGCGTGTACGAAACGTACTTGGTCGGTTATAATTTTCAATTAATAGATTTGAAAAATCCAAGTGACACGAATCGTTGCACGGAACGAACGGAAATAATAGATAAATAGTAAAGTTTTTCTAAGTTTGGCCATCAATTCATATTAATATTCAAGGATCTTCCAAAACTACCGTTAATTGATTGATACGGTGACTTACTCAATGCACATTCAATCATAAAACGGGTACCTAATGTCAAGATATGGTATGTATTGGTTGCTGTCGGACAGTGGTTTTTAGGCCGATGGTATCTATTATAGTGGCGAGAAGGGATGTCTCATATTTATTTGAGACACTGCTAACATCTTCGCTCTGCAGCAGCGCAGAATCCATTAGGATGAGGGTGCTCATGCCCTTATGTGTGACAGTCCGGGGGAATTATCTCTTGTGGTATTACCACAGAGTAAGGGTCCTGCTGTGATTTCCGGGACTTGGCCCCAAAATCTTCTTATTATTAGGGGGAAATGATGTATGTTAGGGGGCCGTTTTGATCGCCCAAACAAATATGAGACATTTCCTCTCCTCTCTGTTTTGTTCTAATACCGACATTATGTATAAAACTCGAGTGCAAGGGGTTTTTCATTGACAAATACACAATAATCCTTTACAAAGCTCAATGTTAAAAATAAAATTCTAAGACAGCGTTTAGTTTGGTTACCAAACATACAGCCGACGAACTGCTAGCAAGCACAGGTACAGATTATAAATAATATGTAAGATTACAATGCACACATAGGTAGGTATGGTTACATTGTAAAAAACAGATATTTATAGAGATAATAAGGTTTTATCAATTTCGAAAGTTTTGAAAAAAAAATAATTAAGTAATATTTAGATAAATATGTGTGGTAAATGCAAGTATTTATGTATGGTATACAAAGATGACTTCATCTTTGATGGTATAGTTGTGGCGTTGTGTAATTCGTTGTGTGCCTCGTTAACCCCGCCTGGTATATAGATACCTAAAGGTTTTATATTACCCGAATGCAGGAGTCCAAGGAAAGATGGTTTTTTTTTTTAATTAATATGTAGAGAATACATGTGTTGTAACATTTATGGTTCGTTTATTATAATTGATTCATACGTGGTAATTTTAAGGTAGCTTTCATTAGATAAACTTTCAAAATTCATCGTCATGGATATCTAAGTAAAGGTCAAGCATAAGCAAATCGTAAAATTTAAGAAATGAAAATTATTATTAATGTCAAAAAACCGGCCAAGAGCGTGTCGTACACGTATTAAGTTTTGGTTTTGTTATTATTGAATCTTTATTTATACTACTAACAATACTAATATTATAAATGTGAAAGTAACTCTGTCTGTCTGTCTGTTTGTTACCTCTTTCCGCTTAAACCACTCTACCGATTTAGATGAAATTTGGCACGGATATATTTTGAGTCCCGAGAACGGATATGGGCTACTTGAAAACGTCTAGTGTGAGTCGGTTTTCTTAATTTAATTGAGAAACTGTTGAAATCCTACATCGATATTATATATATACATCGAATTTAGGACGAGTGGAACCGCGGGCAAATTTGACATGGAGGTAGTGTGAGTCTAGGACTAAACGTCAAGTGTAAGTAGAGGAGTGTGTAAAAGAAAAATATATAAACCCGGTTTCTGAAGAGGGCTAGGAAAAGATTAAAACAAAACTTATTACAAAATTAAATGGATTTTTTTTTTACCATCACGGTGCCAAACACGCTTGCGGTCCGCTTGATTTAAAAAAGGTTTTTCTTCTATGGAAATTAAACAGAAGAACTGTGCAACACAACATTTTGGAGGCCAATCACCCAGAAAATACAATGCTATGTGTGTCATACGGACATAAAGAAACTATAAGGGTTTTTTTTATTGCCAAATGTCTACAAAAACCTAAAAATTACAGCTGGTATACATTAATAAAAACAAAAATGGAAATGCAAACATACAAATAAACTCACTTTCAAAATGGACTACGTATACGACATATACTAACTTATATTATTTTAATTACTTAGGTAACTAGTTCGAAATGTTTGTTAACACTTACGCATTTGCCTATCTCCATAAACAGACATATCGGAGTGGTGATCAGGAATCATACCTCTTGACTTCTTTCTTCCATACATCGCATAATCAGGCGTTATAATTTCCGATACGGTCAAATTTCTCACGTGCTGCTGAATATCTTCTTCCGAATCATAATTCTTAGTAGGAACATAGTAAAAGCTAGCAGAAATGGGTTCACCTACCGAATCAAAACGTTCCCCAGGACTTGATTCTGTGTTCTCTCCTTGAATCAGTCCATAAGCCTGTGTATCCCATGGATCCAGATAAAGTCTATTATTGGGTGAAGGTGAATTTTCCTCATCGCCCTCACTGTCGAAATCTACTGCTGCCCAAAACGGGCTTCCAGCATGCCCTGGCATCACTAAACACTTTCAGCAATACACTGTTCTAGAAAACATATAGCAGTGAAGCAATAACCGATTGAAATTAATACATAAACCTCACAGCACGTACGACTAACATTGCGGTGGCATAAATTATGCACAGGTATTATTTACTGGTGTTATAATGCGCGGCACGCAGGCTGTGTGGACAGCGCTAGGTCGAAAACGCAGTCGAAACGTTAAGAGGGAATCTATCGCGAACGCGTGTCGCGGCTTCTGACTACGATGCTTCGAATGCAAGTGTTGTATTGTGTCGTTTTGTTACATACACGGAGCACGCGCCCCCGCCATAGGACTGCGTATTATATCATACTTAGGTGCTGTGGATAAAATATACAATATACCTACAACAGTCACTAAATTTTATTGCGATTATTGATATTGTTAGCGACGGACCACACAAAATACCTAATTAGATTTAGCGTATAAGGACAAAAATGTAAAAAAGTTAGAATAAGGATTTTTTATTAAATAAAGTCGTATTCAGACACAAAAGGGTAACGCTAAAACGATATGTAAAATAATTTGTTAGTAATTTGTAAGGATTGTAAGTTATATGATAAATAAATAGACATGAAATAGTAAATTGTAAGTGACGAAAAATAAAGTCACAACAGCCCAGGTTAAAGGTATGACATTTCAATGTAAAATAAAGTATATAATGATAAGGCTCAATCAACTATGTACAATTTTATAGTAAAAACGTTAAGTAAATAGTAAAATGTATAAGGAATTACGTAGAAATAACTTAATGTTAGCGCATAGTGTACTAGGATCGTATATAATATTGTGACTAAGCAACTATAGATAATTTCGGTTAAGATTTAATGTGTAGGATTATCCATAAAATAGTAGCTTAGGTAAATAATTTGTAAGATAAAATGTTATGTTTTTATGTTCGTCGTGTACTCAAGCAGAGTTGAGTTAAAAATAAGTACTGTAAATCGTAATTGCAAGTAAATTCTTAATAATTGTATAACGTAAAGAAATATTGATAGTTAAAATTAGTTAAAATCTATCAGTGTAAAATTTGTATGAAAAGTAAGAGCGTGAATTTTTAAAAAACAAGCAATACGTTGAAGATTTCGCACGCAACTCAGGACTGTGATCGCGATCGCGTTAACGCATCCGACCCGGTCGCTTGCGTACTCTGTGGGAGCGAAGGCCACCCAGCGAATTACCGCGGGTGCCCCAAAGCTCCCAAACAGAACTCGCGTAAACCCAAACAGAGTAAATCGCGCCCCCCTGCCCCCCGCCAACAGGCTCCGCTCGTGCCTGCTCCCCTCCCTGCTGTCAACGCCTGGAGCCGTCCTCCAGCGCTAATTGACGCAACCAAATCCAAAGAGACAGACAAACTTGTGTTTGGAAACTGGGCCCGTCTCAGTCACGGGTATTCCCTACCCCGCCCCTCTCATGTCCCGGGACTTCCCCCGTCCAGCGCCTATGCGAAGTGCAAACGCGCCTTGCCCCCCCGCGCCCCTCCCTCGCGCTGCCCCGCAACGCCGCTCAGACGGCCGAGCAGCAGCATTTCGGCATTCTCGCCGAGATTTCTTGGGCCTGTGACCCAGCCTATTTCGAGGTCGTGTACGCCGAATACGTACAGATCACCGATCTCAATCAAATGCTCAGCTTCATGGCTAAGCATCGCGACTTCTTCGCCGCCCTCCGCAGGGTGGCCCCAAAACCTTAAAAACCAAAATAGATTGCATAACCACGCGCGATAAATCCCGGTCCGTCTCCTTAGGCTATTTTAACGATAATCGAAAATAAAGCTAGCTTCAACGACTTACACCGCCGTGTAAGAACCGCTGTAGCTGAGCTTCGCGCCCAACGTTTCGGTGATCTTATGGAGAACATTTCTTCTTCTCACCAAGCTTATTGGCACTTAGCCAGAGCTCTAAAGTCCGAAACCGCCAACTCTCTCCCTCCGTTAACTCGTCCCAACAACGTTCCCGCGTTCAATGACGACAAAAAAGCGGATTGCCTAGCGTCTAGCCTCCAAGCCCAATGTACCTTAAGCACACAGCCGTTCGATCCCGACCACGTAAGCGAGGTAGACGGTGAAGTGGAGCGCAGAACTTCTCTGCCTCCACAAGACCCCCTGCCCCCTGTCACTGTCGACGAAGTCATACAGGCCATCAAAGACCTACGCCCCCGTAAAGCCCCCGGTGCGGACGGTATCTCTAACGATATCCTTAAGCGCCTCACTCTTCCCCTTCTCTGCCTCCTAGTAGCGATCTTTAACGCTGCTATCGAATATTGCATCTTTCCTTCTCAATGGAAGGATGCAATTGTTATAGGCATCCATAAGCCAGGCAAAGCTCGTACCGAGCCGTCCTCCTATCGCCCTATAAGTTTACTAAAGGCCCTTGGTAAACGCTATGAACGCCTCCTCCTCGCTCGCCTACGGAACGCTATAGTCTCCAGAGACATTTTAATAGACGAGCAGTTCGGCTTCCGTGCCAAAAACTCATGCGTCCATCAAGTCCTCCGCATAACGGAACATATTCTCACTGGCCTCCAACCAGCGTTAGGTAAGACCCGCCACACGGGCGCTGTCTTCTTCGATGTGGCGAAACCTTTCGCAGAGTCTGGCACAACGGTTTAATTTTTAAACTGTACAACTTTCAGTTGCCAGATCGTCTCGTGCTCATCATACGAGACTATTTGTCGAATCGTAGCTTTCGTTACAAAGTTGAAGGTACTCTCACTTCCCCGCGTCCCATCTTGTACCTTCTGTACACTAACGACATCCCTAAAACGATAGGTACCCATCTAGCCCTCTTTGCGGACGATACCGCTCTCTATACCACCGATAGACAAGTGAGTCGAATCACTAAGAGACTCCAACCCGCTATCACCGCCCTAGGCGAATGGTTTCGGAAATGGAGAATCGAGGTAAATCCCGACAAAAGCTCTGCCGTCCTCTTTACCGTAGGCTGCCCTCCGCGGCCACCTCCCCTTTCTCTCTTCGGTCGTGCCATTCCCTGGCAAAATAAGACCAAATATCTTGGTGTGACCATGGATAGTCGTTTGAACTTCTACGCTCACACCAAAATAGTCAGAGACCGAGCCGCTTTTGTCCTCGGTCGTCTTTATCCCATGATAGGCAAGTACAGTAAGATGTCGCTTAGAAATAAGCTAAATCTTTACACAACTTGCATCCTGCCTATACTAGCTTATGCTAGCGTAGTCTTTGCGTTATCCAAGCGCAATCTCCACAAACTCCAGACCCTCCAAAACCGCTTTCTCAGAGCGGCCTCTGGGGCCTCTTGGTACGTCCGCAACGCGGACCTACACAGAGACTTCGAACTCCCCACGATTCCCCAATATTTCAAGGACTTGGCAGTCCGCTTTTTCGAGCGTACGCAAAATCACCCGAATCGATTAATTGTGCAATCCACGACGTATAATCCCCCCGATCGACCCGGGCACGGTCGTAAAACTATAGTTAGGCAGCCTCGGCACGTACTAACGGCCCCAGATGACGATCTCGCTGTCCGGATAGCGAGATTAGTCTCTACGACCTCCCCAAATAGGGCCTCCCTCCAAACACGACGCCGACGTCCCCGGGTTCGTCGGCGCCCACAAGGATACACGAGGTATCAAAGAGTGCCGGGGCGCTTCTCGCCCCCACTCAATCGCAACCGTACCCGCGTAACGGGGAACTTCCCTCCTGGCGGTGACTCACCTTCGGGTTTGAGACCCACGCCGGTCGAAGGGACGCCCCCGAGAGCGACAACCCAAGCCAAGGCTTCCCCCGCGGGGAGCCCTTGAGCGTTGGGCGCTATATGGGCTGAGGCTCGTTCAGAGTCTCGCCCCAAAAGCCCGGTGAAGCAGTAATGGCTGCAACAGCCAACTGCATAGAGAGTTCAGAAAAAAAAAAAGTCGTCGCAGTTCGCAGCAATAAATCAAGAGAGGAAGAACCAATAATCAAGAAAGAAACTGCAAGAAAATAAGTGCTCAATTGTAGAGTGAAGGTTCAAGAAAGAAACGCTGCTAGAAAAAAGGAAGAAACTCTGCTAAAAATTAAGCGTAAAATAAGTGCTAGTGTAAGTGTAAATAAATTCTTCATAAGAATACTCCGCTTCACTTCGGCTATTTTATTTTGCGCTCAAGAAATCTTCGTAGTCAGCGGTTCACAAGTGCGTCACCCGGCTTCACCCGTCCGGCCCGCAATACGGTCGCCACAACATACAGTCCACTATAAACACGTCAGTGGCCTAGTCTAGTAGCTAGCTACCGTACGGTTGTCTAATTTCTAGGGCGCTTCGTTGTCGTAGCTTCGTTTTAGCAACCGAGGAAGCTAGCCTACGCCCGTCGCCGCTTTGGTTGTTCGTAACAGATATTATTGTGTTTGGGTACTTGACTTGATATACTTCTCTTTTCTATTGTTCAGTTTTTTTATGGCGATGTTTTCAGTGTAGAATATTTTATCTTGCCTGACAAAAACCGCACCGAAAATGACCACTTTGGAGTCAAATATAACAAAAAAAGAGGCTAAATTTATAGTATTTATCTTTATGTTTAATGGTTTATACGTCTTTAAATTTATTTTCTTCTAATAAAGCTATTGGTACTTACGTGGCTGTACTGCACAAACCCTTTTATATTTGAGTTTCGCTTGTTGTGATAAGTTTAAAATTAAAAATATATTAAAATAGCCTTTGAGAGCTCTTTTAAATCGTCAAATGTGTTTAATCTATGTATATCTCAGTATACTAGTAAAATACGATTTTTTCGACAAACTTGAACAGTTGATGTGTTTTTTAACCAAACGAACCCAACTTAGTGTCCATTTTGGAGTTGGCATACTTTCGTAGAATGGTGTCAAACTACGTTAACAAATATATTCCACTCGATAAGGGTCTAAAATAAAAATAAAAACACCCTAACTTTACATGTAGGGGAGAGGAGATACCTATCTTTTATTTAGGACTTATCCCGATCCTGGTCTTAAATTTTACCTCTTATTACTTTAAAGCTGGCAATTCACGGGGTATGCGACCATGGCACCTTAGTCCAGGCATCAGAGGCAGTGTTGCGGCGATGGACTCACCACCGCTGGGGTGGTTGGTGAAGACTTTCCCCGATTTTGAGATGGGGGTGTGTTTAGCTACTGGTTACACCCTTCTGGGGGTTGAAACCGTGAAGATATAAGTACATATTTTAACAGTGCTATCGGCTTCGTGCCTTAATCGAGGGGCATTGGTTTGATTCCCGCACAAGATAAACGTTTATTTAATGAGCATTTGTGTTTGTCTTGAGTCTGGGTTTTTTCTATGTAAGTATAATATGTATTTTTATCCGTTATCCGGTAATCGTAATACAAGCTTTGCTTCGTTCGGAACCAGATGGCGCTGTGTTTAATGTCCAAAAATATTTATTTTATTTATTTTGTTGTTACTGTAGTCTCGGAATCGGAACTGACCGCGCCACTGGAGACGTCAACACCAAAAAATCCAACCCAATGATCTAGATTCTAGAAGATAGTAATAGATGTGTTCTGAAATCATGGAACTAAGAAAAGTGCCAACTTGTGCCTGGGTTATGTTGAATCGGATCGGATCCAGGCCTTCAATCCCCAATCGGAGGCATCAAACAGAGTAATCTCGACTTTGTATAAAAGTACATCGCAGCTTTCTTCCACAACGGAAAAAGAGATGTTTGCACGGTCCTTTGAATAACCCCGTCTCGCCTCCATAATCAGTGAAGCGAATACTAAGCCACTCAGCATGGCGAGCGTCGTAAATTGCAGGTGTTTAAAGAGGTGAGTCCACTAAAAACTTGTAAATTCTCGGGTATACACAATTGTGGCACTACACGCAACCACAATATTGACCGGTCCCTGCCTTTAACAAGACCGTGAGGGAGACTCACAGAGATGTGTTAGAGTTTATACTCAGCCGGGGTATAGTAGGTACGATGAATCGTCCGAGTCGGAAATTGCATCTCCGTCAGAAAAAGTGTGGTCAACAGCGCAGTGTCCAGGAGGCGGTAGACTGCATTGAAATTGGTATAAATTGTAAGTATATAAGCCCACATTAAAGTTTTAAAGCTCAATTATCAACCCGGCACCCGATCAGCACAGCTTTCACTTGAGCGGTTCATTCTTTATTAGAAACTGCACACTGGAACGCAGGTTTAGTGGCGCCGTACTGCATTTAGTAGGGACGCTAAATCATCCCACAGGCGATGCGTTAACTGCTTCGCCTGCAGGCTATTGACTTGGGTGGCCCTGGCTAGCTGTGGGTGCGACTCCATCCACGCCACCAACTCTTCAAGCTGCACATTTGCTACCCTCCTATGTGCAGGCATTCTGAAATACGTTAGGATCGTTAGGACAAACCTTCAATGAAGCACCATACACAAAGGAAGAAGAGTGCGTACTTACTTTTTGGCTTGTTGTTGTTTTTAACTACTATTTATATTACTAAATACTATTTTAAATACTAGACTATTGC
Organism: Apoda limacodes; assembly: GCA_946406115.1. NCBI lineage: Eukaryota > Metazoa > Arthropoda > Insecta > Lepidoptera > Limacodidae > Apoda > Apoda limacodes. The sequence continues at coordinate 21,224,346 of OX291549.1, read as the reverse complement.
ACAATGTTATGTTCCGCCATTAATAAATTTTGTTGTTGTTTGTTTACAAGTTAAAAACACACAGACACACACTCTTCCGATATATAATCAGCAGGCCCATTTTTCTAGTTATTATGTTTTTGAAATCGAATATCAAACAATTGTAGGTGGTTAAAGGACAGTAAAAATTAATTCAACTGTAAATCAAAACTTATATAATTGTTCATAGTTTAATATTATTAAGTAAAATAGAATCATCAACACAGTAAAGCTTTCAACATAGTTTTATTGTGCTGAGACACGGAAGGGTAAAACGGACCCGCGCTTGATTTCTCAACCCACACATGCATACAATTCGGTCTGCGTCATTCAATTAGAGGATAGCGGAAGCGGTTGCGGCAGTACCAAATTTTTAGGCAATAGCTCAAAGCGTAAGTGGAAGCGGCAGTGACGCTTTCTGCTTCCGCTGCGTCTTTGAATTAGGCAATAGAGCCGCTGATCTTAGGAAGCTGTAGTGGATTACACCAACGCTGGTCCACCACACATTAACCAGTACCTTTTTTTGAGTCAACTTTCGCTTGAGGCTGGACTTAGCCGGTTCTCCTGGAATTAACCACTGTGATAAGCGTTTCCGATTATCGTATAGGATCCATTTTTCATCACAAGTAATTATACTATTCAAAATCCCCTCGTTATTGTGATGGTTGAGTAACGCAGCAGCAGTCGACGCGTGTTTGTTGGTTTGCTTCACTTAGTTCATGCGGTACCCATTTTTCAAGCTTTTTCACTTCTCCAATTCGTTTCAAATGATTCAAAATGGTTTTATCACTTACACCGAAGCCTGCAGCTAACTCCGCCGTGGTTTGAGATGGATCCGATTCCACGATCACTTCCAATTCCTCATGGACAACTAGGGTCTCCGGTCGTCCACGAGGTTTGTTCTGGAGGTAAAAATTTCCAGAAACAAAGCGTTGGAACCAAAAACGTACTGTGTTTTCTTTTACCATGTGCCATGATGGAATTCGTATTCGAAAATAATGCGATATTTTATGTTTTCCATATTGAGCACAGAACGATGTCAAAGCAAAATTGAATGACGCGAAAACAAATGAATTATTACATTCGAAACACAAATAGACAAGTTTAAGATTTAAATAAATTTGAATTTGGAATTCTTAGCCAAACGCTGGCTTTATAAGATCAAAGCGGCCAGTTCTATAAAACATCAATTTCTTTTATATGGTGACCTAATATAAATACATGGTGGCCCAAATAGTGAAGATAAAAACAAAAATTTTGATGCCTTACACCAAGATCTATCCGAAACACCCCTATGTATGTTTAGCTATTTTTAGTAGTTTCCGAGATATTTTACAGTTCAATTCCTGGAACTGCTTTATTAGTTTAAAAAAAAATTGGTTTTATGGTGTTTTTTCAATGTCTTAGTAATCACTAATAAATGGGCTGTTATAAAAAAATAACTAATTTTTAACAATGTCGTAAATTTTATGATCAGACGAATCGAGGTTCGAAAGAACAGGAGTATTTAATATTCACAATTATCACAGTTGGGCATGAAAAACCCCCAAATCCCTAAAGGGGGCTAGAGTGAACCTACTCAGCAATCACTATTCAAAGTTTGACACTAAAAATCGGCATTTCAGTTTTTCATACTGATTTCATAAAATATTTTTTCGTTCTGACTTGACCACAAAGTTTTAATGAATGAATGAACTTAAAATATCCCACCCGCTAATTTATAGGCATCTAGTACTTTTAAACTCGTACGACCCCAGTTATACAATAATTAACTACAACGTGTACGATGCCCTGTCGTTTATGAGTTCCTAGTACTTTTTTCGGCGGAGAAACGCGAATTTGTGCGCAAAACTTACGGATTTAAGGATGACTACCTATTCATCTAAAAAGCTTCAGCAGCAGCTTAATTCTTTAATTCATTTAAACATTTTCACTCAACACTGCATTAAAATTTTTCAGTTTTAACAAAAATGGTCCAGTGACGTAGGTACACATTAACTACTTAATAATTTTTTTTAGATATTTTTATCTTCCTTTTCAATGTAGGTAACTAGCTTAATTCACAAAAATGGTTCATCGTAACCTCCATTTACTACCAAAACACAAAAATAAGCTAGGTAAGTACGTTTTCACAAAAGTGGTTCAAAGTGCCCTCAACACTAAATTTAAAAAAAAACTGATATTTTAACTTCTATTCCAAAAATTTGCTGAGGACTTAATGTAATTTACAATTTTGCCTACATTGTTGTTATCAAAGAGACGCGCCGCAACGCGTAATGATACTGTCATGAAGTTAAGCGCAACTCTTAATTCTCTCTTTCATATCTTCTCTAGGTTACTTCTCTAGGTTAGGTCTTATTCACACCGTGAAAGTAGCATGTGCCAAAGCAAAGTCGCAGTGACATGCTTCTGCAGGCGTCATATGACTGAAACCTCTGTTCCTTGTGCGATGGTCAAAATACAAATCTTGCCCTCAACTGAAATCGTTATGTTCAAAGACCCCTTCCTACACACAAAATCATATCGTAGCATTTGCTATTGAATAATTCATCATTTTATTAAAAAAACAACTTATAACTAATTTTACTCAAGCAAAACTATAGGCGTCACGTGCGGTCGGCTTTAGACTGAAGATTTTGATCGATCGATAAATTGAATGTGGTATGGGTACAGGAACTATTGTGCTATCTAAATATATAAAGGAGAAACTGACTGACTGACATATCAACGCACAGCCCAAACCGCTGGGTCTAGAGATTCCAAATTTGGCACGTAGGTTCATCATCAGGTATAAGGGTGCACTAAGAAAGGATTTTTCAAAATTCACCCCCTAAAGGGATAAAACAGGGGTCCTAAGTTTTTATGAAAATCCGTCATTTTTAAAGTTAAATGGATGAAAATTGGTATATGGCCTTTCGGTTAAAAACTAAGAATGACGTGTTTCACTGTTTTCGGAAAAATTATACCCTAAGGGGATAAATAGGGGCTGTAAATTTGTATTAATTGAGTAATAGTTACTGTTTTCAAAGAGTCCAAAACCTTTCGTTGCAAAGTTAAAAATTTGTAATACTTCCATAATGTTTTGAGAAAGATAGCGTTACCTATGTGGCGCAAGCTTTAAGGAGTTTGTATGGACAAAGCTCCTACTAGTCTCGATTTCTGCTCTGATTTTTCAACTTGATGAAGCAAAAATACCGTAAAACTACGGACTGTATATTCATGTCTATCCAAAAATATATGAGCAGCGAGTGCTCTCCTGAAATCGAGTCGAGAGAAAAGTCGAGAATTGCTGAGAAATGACAATTACTTTTCCTAAAATTTTACCTATGCAAATTTTTAGAAAATAAGATAGAGAAAATGAGATAATTTAGCGCTTATTGGGAACGGTCTTGAGTACGCCAGACTCAGACTGCTACAAGAGGAGGTATGTACCTATGTCCTTGCCATCTACGATCCGCGAGGGGTAAGACCTCCTTTTATTCATTTTTCTTATGAATTTACGAGTATGGCGTAATCGAGACTGTTTTCAATAAGCTCCCTCCCTGGTTAGAGCCGCAGGAAGCCACTGAGTAGGTACAGACAGATTAAAGTTTAGCGCTGCTTGGACGGTCATCCTCGACATTTGACCAGGTTTCGACGCTATTAAGTCATATTGGTCGCCGACGTGTGCGTATAGTTTTTGCCAAACTATTATCCCTCGGGATGGCTGTAGGTATCAGCTCGACCTTTGATAAAAGCACCCATATAGTTACCAATGTTTGTTTTTAAGCTAAACACCGATGCTCAAGCCTGTTCATCGCAGTTACATCCTTGTTGAAACGCACTGAATGGTAACGTTTTTACTTCCTGAGGACTGGCCAGCCAGTGATGTCTATGTGGACGATATTTGCAATGGTCAAGCTTTGCGCAGTCAACATATTTCTATTATTTGGCTATTCTTGATAGTTTACTTGATGAGTTACAACAGGACCCTTATATGTTTCAAATTACTTATGCTTATTCTCAGAAATAAGTGTCAGCCTCTATCATACGTTTACCTTCCGCGTGAAAGACTAGAGCTAAAGACCACAAGACTTAAACCCCCACCTTACCGATGAGTTCAGGGCTGTAGCTAGAGTTAAATCTAAGGTAGGGTAGCGGTCGGTTCATATGGGGCGCAAGTAATTTTTCTATCTATAGTTATTTTACCCGCTTGAGAGCGTGAGTAATTAAGGTAGTGAGTAATTGGGTGGGAGCGCGGGAAAACAGGAGACAAATGGTAACATACACACTTTAAATGCCACCATAATGAAACTATTTTGCATTTAATCTATGAGCTTCTGCCAGAACTATATATAACTATGATCGTGAGAAACCGTGATTGATTCAGAATTAATTTGATAGATGTCGCTAGTACCTAGTAAACAATATTTTTTTTATTAATTTATATTACGGTAAAACAATTTAAGTATATTGCACCTTAGTTTATGGTATTTTTAAGGTAGGGCATTGCAATGCCAATGCACAATGCCCCCCTTGACTACGGCCGTGGATGAGTTTCTGAGTGCGTTATAAGTATATCATTCATTTCTGACTTTATCCGTAATTTCAAGTTATTTTGCCCCATGGTGAATGCCAGGTTGCCATCCACGGTTTTTGCGACCCATCGGATCGGATATAGCAACAGCTCACATATGAACCACTAAACTAATAGATCAGTTCTTCACAATTGTTTTTTTTTTTGTTTTTTTCGTTAGATAGATAGTAGATTGGGCGATAGTAGATAGTAGAAAGAACCCTTACGCATAATTTTAAATTAATCCTTAGAACACAACTCGTTATTCAAGCGGTAGAACACACACAGGAAAGCAGTCTCACATTAAACTTAAGCATTGAACCCCTTATTAGTTACAGATGTGGCTATATTCACACAGCTCTTGTGTGTAAATCGAGAGAAAAGGACCAAGCTGGTGCCCGGATGCACCCGCCAAGAAGTTACAGCCTAATGAGCCTTGACTGCGACTTAAAGTAAGTAGCAACTTTTTCCCTATGGTGAAATGCTACTTCGTTATGCTGAGTAGAAACATCATGTTTCCTGAACCCCTGCTTGACCTAAGACTCTAAGTAAGCTAACAGGTAACAATCAATATATTTTTTACAGCTGAGTGTGGCAAATACGTTGTAGCAAGCAAAGTTATTTAGCTAGTAGAATTAAATAAATGCAATTTATTTTCTAAATTACGTACCTACTGGGAGAGATGGCATGGGGTGTATGCTACTACTCGGAACACGTTAAAATGATTTTACTTTTAATTAAAAACCACCGTGAAAATCCGGAAAAAGTGACAGACGAAATTATAAAGGAAGCTACTGCTGTTGCGCAGAAAGTCGGACTGGAGTAGGACATTACATCACTGTCGCGTATTACGGGATAACAACGTCATAGAAGTAATCATCCAGCAGAAAGCCCTTCAGAATACTGGAAGAGGTCTTTCACATCACCTCCCTTGAAGTACGTTTTGCTGAAGAAAACACGCCATCATTCGCTTTATCTCGCCGCTGTGGAGACTGGTCTGCTCTTGAAAACTTCTTTGTATTCTTAGTATTCGGTCATCGGTATACCTACGATTTCAACGGCAACACCTCAATTATGGGAAAAAACGAACGGATAATACTTGACGTTTTCAAGAAGCTTATGTCCTTTTCCAAGACTCAAACTATCTGCATACCAAATTTCATCTTGATCGGGACAGCGGTTTCAGCATGAAGAGGTAACAGACGGATTTACTTTCGCATTTATAATATTTATTATTATATTATATTGATGGATAGTATGGATTGTTTTAAGTATATTTAAGTATGTTTGTAGGTACATATGATTGTGCAAAAATATAATTATGATGGCGCTAAAGTACTCTTAAATATCTGTATTCCTTCACTCGATTGACGATATTTGACGCTTCACATGGTGCGCCCCCTATGCTACATAACAACAAAAAAATAATAATTGACATGTTTGACTTTGTATTTAGTAGCTTACTAACTTATTTTTATTACCTAATAAGTGTTTCTGTACATATTGTATACTCTTTAGCTAATTATAAAAGTATTGTATTATTACTTTAAATAGAACTTCTTGCCAGCTCTTTTTGGCAGAAATTAACATTGTATACATTGTATTGACGATTCAAAAGTGTTCTTAGAAACCTATTTGAATAAAGTTTTATTTGATTGATTGATATATATCTAAGTTACACCCGGCGCAGATGCAAAATATGACAACTGAAAATCGGAAACAAACTTGTGAATCTATTGCCCAGTTTTATGTTTTACCGAACATAAAGAATGAAATCGAACTTTGGCAGCAATTGTGGCACGATAGGCTTAATCTAACAAATCTTAAAGTTGTTTATATTCTAAACGAAACAAATTTCTTCTTTCCCGAAACGGAAAAAGCATTGAAAATTTTGATCGCTTTACCATGCACGACCTGCACAGTAGAGCGATCCTTTAGCAGCCTCAGAAGACTAAAAACATGGCTAAAAAGCACCATGGCAGAAGATCGCCTTAATGGTCTGGCCATGATGAGTGTACACAGAGCTATAATAAATAAAAACCTAAATAATTTTAATGATAAATTGATTGAAAGTTTTGCAAAAAAACTGGTTGCCTGTAAAGTCGGTATACGGGCGAAAGTTTTACGTGACAATGATTTTATGTCTGTCTCTCTCGCTCTTAGGCGGGCGCGTGCCTCTCACTCGCTCTCATTGTGAGCGCATAACGTGAGCGGAGCGTAACGCAGTTTCTTGAAGTGTCACCCGGCAAACCAATTTATAAGACGTTGTCACGTCAAAATCCCCTCAGGTTATGTTTTAATTAAATATTATTTTTGTTAAAATAAATAATTATTACTGTGTTTGAAAGTTTGATTTAGTTATTGTGCTGTCGAGGGCTTGTGAAGTTTTATACATTGATATCAGAACCGTCCTTATTACAATCGTCATTGAGGCAAATTTATGCTTTCGACTGTTTTTTATCCTAATATTGCCCCATTGCCCTTAGTCATAAGCTGGCCCTTGCCACTAACACTAATAGATCAGTTCTTCACAATTGTTTTTTTTTTGTTTTTATCGTTAGATTGGGCGATAGTAGAAACTAGAAAGAACTGCCTAAGGGGGCATGATTTTAAATTAATTTTTAAAAAATTAATCCTTAGAACACATGAACCATTTTTTTTATGAACCATGTAATATTACAGAAAAATAAAATTATAACATTCTGAATACTAACAATTACTAAATTAATAACAATATTTACGTTCGAATGCGTTCGTGTTTGTGGCGGTACAGGGTAGAAACTTACAATCTAGATGCTCTATCGTAAAAACAGTAACATATATAATGCAGTGATTATAGTGTGTGTAAGCTCTAAAGTATAACAACAAATAATAAAAACTGGCCAAGTGTGAGACGGACCCGAGCTATTTACCATCTTAAATTACCGTTCAGTTAGCGCCATCTAGTTATTATTGAGCAAAACAGTAACATATTTGTTTAGTGGAAACGATTTTCAAAGTTAAGCAACGTCGGGCTTGGTCAGTAATTGGATGGGTGAATCAAAGAATTCACCACAATTTAAACAACCAAAAAAATAAAAAACTGGCAGTCTTATCGCTAATGAACACTCTTTAAGACAACCTTTGGTTAGGGTAGACTTTATAAACATTTTGTCTAAATCTAATAATGGGTCGTGTTCCAAGAAGTTGTTTGCAATGATGCCTACGGGCACTTTTTATCATCGTACTGCTCGCTGTCGCATAAAAATCAGACATATCCGTCACAGATGTAGAGATCCAAACACTAACAGAGATTCACAGTGGTTTGAAAGTGGTCGAAATAGTCGAATTTTGCTGACGTGATGCCACACTGTAAATGGCAGACACAGCATTAAAATTTAAACCCGGATACCAGCTTGGCCCTTTTGACTCGGTTCAACGACGGGCTGTGAGAATTGTCGACGATCCCAAACTCACTTGCGGTATCGAGCCCTTAAGTCTGAGGAGAGACTTTGCCTCCCTGTGTGTGTTCTACCGCTTGTACAATGGATTGTGTTCTGAGGAATTGTTCGAAATGATGCCCACGGTTACTTTCTACCATCGCACCGCTCGCCATCGACAGGGAATTCATTCTCACACTTTGGAACCAAAATGGTCGCGTACAGTGCGGTTTCAGAGAAACTTCGTCCCGCGAACCCTTGGGTTGTGGAATGAGCTCCCTGCCAAGGTTTTCTCTCAGGACTACAGTATGGGTTTCTTCACATAAGAAGTTATTAGATTTCTGAAGGGTCGGCACCGCGCGAGTGATGCCCCTAGTGTTGCAAGCGTCCATAGGCTACGGTGACCGCTTACCATCAGGCGGGCCGTAGGCTTGTTTGCCAACTTAGTGGTAAAAAAAAAAAAAAAAAAAATATGTTGAGTAAACTCAACCAGCCAAACACTTCTCTGAGTTAAAATTTCACTTAACTTGCGCAGCCGAATAAAAAAAAAGATGGCTATTAATAACAGGAGCACTGCATTACCTCCACGATTCAAGTAGACTGATTAATACGATTTTAGATAGTGCTTTATTTTGTCAAATCAATAATATTTTTAAATATCTTCCATTTACTAGCTTTTAGTTTTATGTTGATTTGACAGTTTTATCATTAGGGATTTGGGGGATTTTTATGCCAATAAGGAGTTTAAAGACACAGTCCTTCATTTTTAAAAAAGATCTTTTCATGTCAGCCATGCTGGAACATCTTCTCCGACAATCTAATTGCAGCTAGATATTTTCTTGGAACTTTTTACTGACGTAAGCTTTTAGAGCATCGGCTTTAAATGGGGATTTCTTTATTGATCCTATAAGATTTCTTACTTTCTCAATCACCTCTTTGTAAACTGTCGGATAATCAGCTTGTATTTTCTGAAAAATAATATTTTACTTGAAAAATTAAGTTGATTAATTAATGAAGTCCAAAAGTAATTTTAGAGTCTGCTTTGTTCATATTATGTTAAAATAAAAATCCATATCAAAGTATGCATATAACAAAATACAGTATGAAATTAAACACCAAGTATAAAATTTTACGTTAATTTAGACATCACTATTCACCAATAAAATAATTAACAAAAAAGAAAATAATTTCATTCAGGATGGCTACTTTATGCGCGACAGCCTAACAATTCAAAATGGTGACGTCGTTTATCAAAATGGCGTCTCTAACAGTATTGACTGACTGTAGTAATGGACAGCACAAGTAACTGCGTTCTGTTGGGGCTATGATAAAAAGACTTACTGGATGTTACAATACTATCAAACAATTAGATTTCAATAATAAGTAGTAATAATTTATTCCGTCTAGGTTTTTTTCTTCTTAGAATAACACAATTACCATTTAAGTTGAGATCAAAATCTACAAAACAAATAGTAATAAAAATATATAAAGTAAACAGTAATAAAACAATCACAGGCATTTTAGTTACTTAATAATAATGTAAAATTGATCCAGAGAATTATATAAGTAGGTACTCACATTTTTGGTGACGTTGCAATTCAGAGACACAAACAAAACACAAGTACCTTTTAGCACGGTTAGGGTGCGACTGAATGATTTATTAAGTATAAATAAATCAGCAGGTAAAAAAAAAGCTAAAATTGTAGATAATAAAAATGCCCTATTAGCTAAAACTAAGATTTTGCTTTAGCTAATGGACCTAAAAACTATATCTAGCTATAAAAACTAGACTAAACTGAAGTAACACTGTTCATAAGCGCCAACACTCTCGTATAAAAAATCTAGGCTAATTTAGATTCCCGGTATTTGATTGGTCTCAACTTTTAACAGCTTTTATTTCGATAGAGGCCTCCTCTAAGGCTTCCCATCTCTTTGTCTATCTTCAACACTTTTTCTCAACTCTCTTAGAATAAATTTGGATATGCCATGTTAAATAAGCACTATGAGCGAATTTCTTATCGCAGATGTTGCATTTCTGCTGGTGTGAATTTGTATATTCCTTGTTAAATGAATACTTTGAGAAAATTTTGTATGACAAACATCGCAACAAGAAAGTGCATCGGTATGTAATTTCATGTGACTTCTTAACTTAAATTTATCAGTAACTTTAGTATTATAATTGTTGCAACAATAAGGTTTTTCACCGGTGTGGCTTTAAATATGTCATGTTAAATGAGAGTTTCTAGTGAATTTCTTATCACAAGTGTTGCAACAATGAGGTCTTTCACCGGTATTAAATTTTAGTTGACTTTTTAAATGATTTTTTCTAGGAAATTTTTCAACACAAATGTTGCAACAATGAAATCTTACGCTGTTGTGCCCTTGCATTATATGCGTTGTTAAACGATCGCTACGAGCGATATTCTTACAACAAATATCGCAACTATAATGTCTGTCGTCGGCGTGAATTTGTATAAGCCTTGTTAAATGAAAGTTTCTAGCGATTTCTTACCACAAGGTTACTTACAACTTTAAGGTTTTTCATCGGTATGTAATTTCATGTGACTTGTTAATTGAAATTTATCAGTAAATTTTTTATCACAATCATTGCAACAATAAGGTTTTTCACCGGTGTGGATTTGTATATGCCTTGTTAAATTAGAATTTCTAGTGAATTTCTTATCACAAGTGTTGCAACAATAAGGGCTTTCACCGGTATGTAATTTCATGTGACTAGTTGAATGATTTTTTTTAGTTAAATTTTTATCACAAATTTTGCAGCAAAAAGATGAACCAGTATGTAATTTCATATGACTTCTTAACTTAAATTTATCAGTAAATTTAGTTTCACAAATGTTGTAAAAATAAGGTTTTTTACCGGTGTGGATTTGTATATGCCTTGTTAAATGAGAGTTTCTAGTGAATTTCTTACCACAAGTGTTGCAACTATAAAGTTTTTCGCCAGTATGTAATTTCATGTGACTTGTTACTTGAAATTTTTTAGTTTACTTTTTATCTCAAATGTTGCAACCATAGGGTTTTCCGCGGCTGTGCATTTGTATATGCCTTGTTAAATGAACCCTTCGAGAAAATTTCTTATAGCAAACGTCGCAACAATAAGGTTTATCGGTATGTAATTTCATGTGACTTCTTAACTTAAATTTATCAGTAAATTTAGTAGAGCAAATTTTGCAACAAAAAGGGTTTTTCCCCGGTGTGGGTTCGTATATGCCTGGTTAAATGAGAGTTTGTAGTGAATTTCCTGTCACAAGTATTGCAACCATACGGTCTTTCACCAGTATGTAATTTCATGTGACTTGTTAAGTGATATTTATTGGTAAATTTTTATTACAAATGTCGCAACAATAAGGTCTTTCATTGATGTGGATTTGTATATGTCTTGTTAGATGAGAATTTATAGCAAATTTCTTATCACATGTGTTGCAAGTGCAACTATACATTTTTTTACCGGTATGTAATTTCATGTGACATTTTAAATGAATTTTCTAGTAAATTTTTCATCACAAATGTTGCAACAATGAAATCTTACGCTGGTGTGCCTTTGCACTATATGCCTTGTTAAACGATCGCTACGATCGAATTTCTTACCACAAATGTCGCAACTAAACGGTCTTTCATCGGTGTGAATTTTTATATGCCTTGTTAAATGAAAGTTTCTCGCAAATTTCTTACCACAAGTGTTGCAACTATAAGGTTTTTCACCGGTATGTAATTTCATGTGACTTGTTAAGTGAAATTTATGGGTAAATTTTTTATTACAAATGTCGCAACAATAAGGTCTTTCATCGGTGTGGATTTGTATATGTCTTGTTAGATGAGAATTTAAGGCGAATTTCTTGTCACATGTGATGCAACTATAAAATTTTTCACCGGTAGTATGTAATTTGATGTGACTTTTTAAATAAATTTTTCTAGTAAATTTTTCATCACAAATGTTGCTACAATGAGAACTTATGCTGGTGTGCATTTGCATTATATGCCTTGTTAAACGATCGCTACGAGCGAATTCCTTACCACAATTGTCGCAACTATAAGGTTCTTCATCGGTATGAAATTTCATATGACTTGTTAATTGAAATTTTTTAGTAAACTTTTTATCACAAATGTTGCAACCATAGGATTTTCCGCCGCTGTGGATTTGTATATGCCTGGTTAAGTCAGAGTTTCTAGTGAATTTCTTGTCACAAGTATTGCAACAAAACGGTCTTTCACCAGTATGTAATTTCAAGTGACTTGTTAAGTGAAATTTATGGGTAAATTTTTTATTACAAATGTCGCAACAATAAGGTCTTTTATCGGTGTGGATTTGTATATGTCTTGTTAGATGAGATTTTATAGTGTATTTCTTATTACATGTGTTGCAACTATAAAATTTTTCACTGGTATGTAATTTCATGTGACTTGTTAAATGATTTTTTCTAGTAAAATTTTTATCACAAATTTTGCAATCAAAAAGGTTTATTTCAGTATCCGAACGAGTGTGATCTTTCAGAAGGTTTGTACTAATAGACGATTTATCACCCCTGCGCGATATTATATGATTATTCAGGCGTTTTTTCTTTTTTAACGGCTGGCTGCAGACTTGACAGTTGTATGGCTTCCCAGTATATATTGTCAAGTTCCTCTTACTGCTACACTGTTTACTGCAGAGTGCACAGCGGATTACACGCGCGTCGCTAGCGCATCCAGATTCGGGAGAAGCGCAAGGCTGTTGACTGCCGCCACTTGTCGTCTGCGCAGTACCAGACCCGACACCTGACAACGAAGAAATCATTAGTTATTATACGTATTTATAACTATATATTATACTTATTATTATATAACTTCCTCCCGCGAACGCTTGGGTTGTGGAATGAGTTCCTTTTCAAACAATAAGTACCTATGTGGGAACCTAGCTTAATTCACAAAAGTGGTTCAAAGTAACCTCCGTTTACTAAAACACTGAATTTAAAACCATCTTTAACTTCCTATTTAAAAAATTAGCTAGGTAAGTATGTTTTCACAAAAGTAAGTGCCCTCAAAACTAAATTTAAAAAAACTTTTGAAATTTTAACTTCTATTTCAAAAATTTGCTGGGGAGGTAGGTTAACATTTGCAAAAATGATTTAAAGTTGCCTCCATTGTTATTAACAAAGAGACGCGCTAACACGTAATGAATATGATACATTTCGTAGCATTTCCACTGTCATGAAGCTGGCTGTTCTCTAGTTTCGACGGCCCTTATTCGCACATTGAAAGTAACATGTGCCACAGCAGAGCAGCAGTGACATGCTTCGGCAGGCGTCATATGACGGAAACCTTTGTTGCTCGTGCGATGGTCTCCCGTTGGCAAAACGCTCAAAATACAAATCTTGCCCTCAATTCAAATCGTTATTTTCAAAGATTCCTACACACATAATCATCTCGTAGTATTCGCTATTGAATAATTCACCAATGTTATTAAAAAATAATTAATTTGTATAATTATTTTTTTAATTATTAGTATTTAAACTTAAATAATTTTACTCAAGCAAAGTTGCGTGCAGTCAGCCTTTGACTAAAGATTTTGATCGATAGATAAATTGAATATTGTATATGGGTACATGACCCATTGTGCTATATTCTGTATTACGTCTTTAACTAAAAAGTGTTGTTTTCAGAGTTTTTTTTGTACAATCTGTAGATAAGACATTACAATCGGACTAGTATCATCCAGATGTGCTTCAATACGGATTGTATGCCTACTTTTTAGTTAATTAACAAAGTATGTATTGTTTAATTACTTTTATTTAATAGTTAAGATTTTCGGTAGAAATTAACATTGTTAAATAGAACACAGCGGGAGATCCGGCGGGCGTTGCTTTCTCGAGTTCATAAGTCGAGTAGGCCAGACGGTATACAAGCAGTGGTGCTTAGGTATTGCAATCCGGTATCATTTTCAATCCGGCCGGATTTCACCGGATTGACGCGAATCCGACCGGATCCGGGCAGATTTTAAAGTTACTTAGGGCCTAGTATTTAGTGATTTTTAGTTTTGTTAATAATACATAAAAAGAAAAATAAAATACGTATTTATGGAAAATAAAATCACTTTTAATTATATTTTTTGGTTTTAATTGTAATTTTTGGTACTATTTGTACTAAATGAGATTATGAAACTATTCTAAATAATAAAGTAAGTACTGAGTAATCAGTCTGACTCTCACTTATTGCTATAAGTATCTGAAAGTACTTAAGTAATAATACTATTAAACTCTTATTAATAATCTACACAGACTTAAGTTAACAAAACAGTCTTTTAAATTTGTACTTATAAAATCAACTTCAGTTCATAATATTAAGAAACAATAAAACAAGAAGCTTTTTTTTTTGCAATGCAAAATGCAAGTGAATATTATTTCTGTGCCTGAAAAAACGATCTAAGAAAACATATAGATAGTGTTGATTGAACTGTCTCCTAATCTGCTTCTGATGGCACTACAAATATTACCTGCAGCAGAAAAGGCCCTTTCTGCCTCAACACTGGTTCGCCTAATCGCCATTAAGTAACTGTAGATCAGCGATAAGTGTTTTCCTTTTACTCCTTCTACTTCATACGCAGTCATTTCCTTTTTAAGTATTTTCTCATAATCTGTTTTTTTTTTAGCTTTAACTTTCCCCCTATACCCTTTTTTCCTTGCAGGATTTGATTTTCCAGTTCCTCTTTTAATGTAATGTTTTTCTCTATTGGCAAAAATGACATAGAATCAGAATCGGAATCGGAATCAATATTTTCGTCTGCTGTTTCTGTCACATTTTAATCAGTTAAGAATCGGCTTATTATTTTTTTCATTTCCTGTCGCATGATATTTTTTTTAGGCATAATAAATGTATCGTCAGCTTGCCTCAAATATTCCTCATATTTTTTTGGATTATGTAAGTAAGTTAATATACCAGTCACTATTGTGCGACGTTCTTTTATTTTTATACGTAGTGCGTCAGATAGATCGTTACTTAAAACAGTATCTTGTTGACCCAACTTATTAATAATAAATTTAAGAACAGTGACAGCAGTAAGAAGGGTCGATTCTCTTCTGCATAATGTCTCGACAGCAAGTTTGAATGGTTGCAAACTGGTGATCAAATCTTGGTGGTCTGTAAATTTTACTTCAGATTTTATATCTATTAAAGCTTTTTCGATTCAGATCATACAATCTTCGGAGAGTGCCGTAGAAGGTAAACTGTACTGAGGGACAAACTTAACTTTGCTGTTGGGCAATTGTTGTTCCAATACATCGACATGGGTCGCGGTTAGTTTACCAATGGCAAATAAGTTTATAATCGCAAAAAAAAAAAAAAAAAAATTTTGTGATGTAACAACAAATATGCGACAAAAATTGCCGTATTTCGGCTTTATTTTTTTATTGCGTTGACCTAGAAGCTTGATTTTTTTACAGCTTAAGGTACCAAAGACCTTAGTATTTGAAATTAATTTCAACTAGTTACCTTCACGCGTTCCAAAAAAAAAAGAGTCTTGACAGACAGACGGACAACCAAGTGATCCTATAAGCGTTCTTTTATTTCCCTATGAGGTACGGAACCCTAAAAACAGATTTATCCATTAGCTGGAGATCGAGTAGAGTCAGCAACTCTATGTCAGCAGTCAACACTGAGATAGTTACATTCTAATTTTCAGCTGCTTCAACAATTCTGTAATCTAGTTGGCTAGCTGCACCGCCGAGAATCAAAAGCACTGGGCCAGAACACTTATAAACAGCAAAATGATTCAGCCATCTTATAAGCAACTCTATAATCATGTTCCCTTTTTCGTCATACAATCCAGGAGGAAGTTAATCATTCCTGTCTATTTTGATTCTATTCCTGTAAATATAATAAAAACAGGAATGACTTAGAGCCTAGACATATTCAATATGTTTTTCAGCCTTACATCCAGAGCCTATTTTTGCTGCCAGAATAGGTGCATGGTGATGAAAATGAAGACATCCATTTTTTTGAAATAATCTGCTACAATAAGCCTGATAACCAATAAAGAAATATACGGATTTTGAATTTAAAAGCTAAACAGGCAGTAGAAGAATTTTATTGTGTTCATGGTTTAAAGTAAATAGACTTTTATTTAATAAAGACAAAACAAATTGTATGTATTATTCTACATATATATATGTGACAATTTAAGAAAAAAAATAGTGGATTTTTACGTTTTTGACAAATTCAAATTCAATTTAATTTATTCAGTTAAGGCTACAATAATTGAGCACTTATGAATGTCACTACGCCATCGGTTCGTAAGTCTACAGGGCGGGAGACCTTGTACTGAGAAGAACCGGCAAGAAACTCAGCAAGGGCATTTCTTTTCTCCCTTTCTCTTACAGCGTCCAATTAAAATATTGGAAAATGCCCTCCCTATCATAAAAGGACATTTTCCATTACAAACATAAAAAAAACATGAAATATAAAGCACAAGCACAACATAAAAAGTATCTAATATAAACAAAAGACAGTTTATGTATTCATCACTAAGGAATAATCAATGTCTTACAGTATTAATAAACAAAACAAAAAAGTAAGACTAAATACTAAGAATACAAAGAAGTTTGCAAGAGCAGACCAGCCTCCACAGGCGGCACCCGTTCACGAGTATGACACATGAATCAGCCATCGCTTCGCTCAACCATGTTTTAGGGAACGTAACGACCCAACACACACGCCACCACCGCAGAGACACTTAGAGAGAGCATGACATACTCAAGCAACTCTAATAAAACTTCGATTGTACTAGTTACAATGTGTGTAGTAAAGGAACAAAATATAAGAGGAGAAGATTTGAAGGTTCGTAATGCTTTACTACCGAGAAGCAAATAAACTCACTAGTTAATCTTTTTTACATCATATAAAAATACAATATAGCCTTACACTAGGTAATAACATAATATACAATGTTTTTTTTAAAAAAAAAAAAATATTTCAAATGCCCCAATACAAATCAATTAAGTTCTAATTTTTCCAAGATTTTTAACATTTATGTATTCATCTACTTTGTAATAGCTTTTTTTCATTAAACTATCTTTGACATATATTTTAAATTTATTTGAGGGTAAATTAACCACATGTTCTGGAATTTTATTGTAGAAAAATATACTTTGTATTGCGAAAGAGCTATGTACCTTCTGAAGACGACATTTTGGAACTACCAATTTATCCTTATTCCTTGTATTAACACTGTGGAGGTCACTATATTTAGCAAATAAGTGACAATTTTGGCGTACATACATTATACAAGCGAAGATATATTGACAAGGAACAGTTAAAATATCAATTTCCCTAAATAGTTCCCTAAGAGAAATTCGAGGTCCTAATTTATAAATTGACCGTACTGCTCTCTTTTGCAAAATAAAGACTGTATCAATATCAGCTGCCTTACCCCAAAGCAAAATGCCATAAGACATGACGGAATGGAAATAGCTAAAGTAGACCAAGCGAGCAGTGTCAACATCTGTAAGCTGCCTAACTTTACTAACTGCATAGGCAGCTGAACTGAGTTTTCCTGCAAGAACTGAAATGTGAGGGTTCCACTGCAGCCTATTGTCTAATGTAATACCTAGAAACACTGTTGAGTCTAATAGTTCTATTTCTTCTCTGTTTAGGGATAATTTTGTAGTTATGTTTCTGACATTTGGCATCATAAATTTAAAACACTTAGTCTTTTTCGCATTAAGAAGTAAATTATTTGCCGTAAACCACTGAAGAACCTGAGAAAGCGCACTACTTACGTCGTCAAAATTAGTTTTATTTCTGTCAACTTTAAATAAAAGAGATGTGTCATCAGCAAATAGTACAATCTTGCACAGCTTCTCCACAAAGAAAGGCAAGTCATTTATGTAAATTAAAAATAGAAAAGGACCTAAAATAGAACCTTGAGGAACTCCTAATTTTACTTCAGAGCCATTGGATTTTACTTCATTGATTTGAACCTTCTGCATTCTACTACTCAAATATGAGCGGATAAGCTCAAGAGCCAAATCTGCAATACCATAATGACTCAGTTTCCGTATAAGAGTTTCATGTTGCACGCAGTCGAATGCCTTTGATAGATCACAGAAGATACCAATAGCATTTTGTGACTGTTCCCAAGCAGCAAATATATGCTGTATAAGGGCAACACCTGCGTCAGTTGTGGAACGCCCTTTTGTAAAACCAAACTGTTGAGGATGAAGTAATCCATTTAAGTTAAAATGTTTAAGCATCTGATTAAACATAATTTTTTCAAAAATTTTGCTTAAGGCAGGCAGTATAGAGATAGGTCTAAAATTATTAGGATCATCTTTACTTCCACTTTTAAAAAGTGGTATTATTTTACTATATTTCATTAAGTCTGGGAATATCCCTTCGTCAACACACTTATTAAATATTATGGCTAAGATTGGTGCTATAATATCAATAATTCCGCTAAGGACTTTGACTGATATACCCCATAGGTCACAAGTTTTTTTCTGAGTTAGTAATTTAAATGTCTTTATGATGTCTTCAGAGGTAACATGCTCAAATTTAAATATAGCCTTGCATTTATTTACATTACATTTTAAAAGTAACTCTGATTCTAATGGAGAGGAATTTAATGCATTAGTTGTAAATGTAGGCATTTCAGTAAAATATTTCTCAAAAGAGTTAGCGACTTCAAGATCTCAATCAATTATTTTTGAATTTACAGTAAGTGAATAATGATTGTCACACGGTTTAATTTTTCCTGTTTCACTATTTATTACATTCCATGTGGCCTTTATTTTATTATCAGAATTTTTAATTTTGTTACTTAAATGTATTGATTTTGCAACCCTGCATACTTTTTTAAATATTTTTGAATACATTTTGACATAGTTGGTGAATGTGGGACTGTGGTTATATTGTTTCATTTCATACAACTCATACAACCTAGTTCGACTTCGGTGTGACAGGAGATTTGAGTTGGAGAAAACATGTAGACAATTTAATGATACTAGCTTCAGTTTGTAATTGTATAAAATTATTAAACTCATTTCAAAAAACATTTAAATGTGTAAAAAACTACTTACTGGGGATTTTATTATCCAATATTTACTTCCGGAGATCACTAAGTGTTGCAAACATAAATTTTAAACTGTTAAGAAATTTGAATTGTTAACAACATATTTTGATCCTGATATTTAACAAATAAAACTATTTGTGAGAAGAAACATTGTTAAATTAAATATTTTAAGTCACCATGATAAAAAACATACAAATTGAAGGTAAAAACCCATAAACATAATGCTGTAAACATATATAGCAAATTGCCAGTCAATTATAACAGAAAATTCCTTAAAAAAAAATATGATGTTAAAGGAATGACTTAAAACACATGTTTCTATAACTAAACAGATTTAAACCAATAATGCAATAAAATAATTAAGGATATATTAAGGTTTAATTTTTCAATAAAACACAATAACAACAACTTTAAAAATACATACCAACATCTACTGATTGTTGCAGCACCTCAGGACCTATTACCATTTCTTCCTTCACTATATGTCCCGCATACAGCTCCTCTATGTCTTGCTTCATCTGATGATTAATAAATACCATTGTTTGTCAATTCACCATATTCTTTCATTTTAGGGAGTGACACTAATGGCAGAGTAGTGACAAATTAAGGCAGGGAAGTGACAGTGACTGATACATTTTTGTGAAGGGGAAGATCCATTTTCTTTAACAATTTTTTATTGATGGGTTTACTGTTGTCTTACAAAAGCTAACCTAACACAACCTACACTAGTTTACTTTACGAATAGACCAGTGTTTTGCTAAAGCACTGGTCTATTGATTTAAGTGACACAGGTGCATTTCATTTGTGGCTCTTCGTCAGACGATTTTGGAGCTTTCATATCATACCATGCGGGGTACCCCTACTAGGGGAGGGGAAGTCTATAACCCATGTCCAATTTATGTCTCAAAAACCACACATTCCGGTGGCACCTTTCCAAAGCCAACTTTTTTTTTATTTTTTTTGGAAGGTTGGATTGGGATGTACAAAAACAAGCGAAAAAACGTCAAAACATTAGTAAGGGTCGGCTCATACCGGGACGCGACGCGACGAGACGCAACGCTACGCGACGAAAAGCGGCTTGAGGATGCGCCACGCGACTGCGCGTGACGTTGGGATGCACCGCGTCACTACGAGCAATGAGACGCGGCGCAACGCGACGCGACATGAAGCGGCTTGAAGATATTCGCGGTTGGGATGCGACGCGCGGCGCCTCTTCAAGTTGCGTCGCATCGCGTCTCGGTCTGAGCCGACCCTATGTCCAGTTTTTCTTCCCTTGCGCCCATTTTAGTTTCTCAAACCGAAGGTTGAAAATATATTACCATTCTTCACATTTGTTCATATGATTTTAATTTGGGTATGGATTCGATAAAAAACCCAAACTCTAAAACAATTATGTCAGATTCCAGATTATTTCATAATAGTTTAGATATATCTACGATCATCACATCCAACAAGTATATTTGAACATAATATTAATAGTCTGGGGACCTGTGACAAAAGCGGATTGGGTAGCTATGCAATAGTAACTCAAATGGTAAGTCGGCAGTATCGTAATAAGTCAAAATCGACAATATGAGACTCCAAAATGCTGCACAATAAATTGGGCCCACACCCTAAGCACCAAGGGGCCTGATTCTCATGCTGATATAAAGATATTTTTAATTGATGTTTCAGGTTTCTTTGGTCTATCTCTCTATTGATTTTCATCACTGAAATGGGTCACAGGGGGTGTATCCCTGTGACTTATACAAAAAGGAGGGTCCCAAAAATCCCTCTTGTGACTCCTATTTGTTTGAGCTCTACTAGTTTGATTTAGCGATATGTCGAAAAAACATGGTAGATGTTGTTACTTTTGGGGTCACAACATTGCTGGTGGCAATTTACTTCATAAATTTTCATTATAGTTATAGTAAAACACCCTTATAGTGATTCTTCCAAAGACATGACATCCACCATGTTGTTTCTAAAATCGCATTTCTTATTAAAAATAATTAAAAGACAATATCAGAGTTCCCATATGCAGACACTGGATTTACTAGCAGTGTAAAGTTTATTAATAAAGTAAGTAAGAGTAAGACCTGGATACCCAATTTGAAAAACACTGACAAAAAAGGAAAGGAATATGTTGCCACTCAAAGACACTTTATAAGTAAAATAGCTACCGACTTTTATCGCAACTTATACTACGACAACAGTACAGCAGAAGTAGGAGGTAACATTGATAACCAGACAGAAGAAGAAGAAACACCAAGCATTCTCGAAAGTGAAGTCAGAAAAGCAATACAAACACAAAAAAGTGGCAAAGCATGTGGAGATGACAACATATCAAATGAACTTTTAAAAGGGGTGTTGGACATCTTAATCCAGCCACTAACTGAGTTATTTAATAACAGACTGACAAATGAAGAATTACCTGAGCAGTGGATGAAATCTACAATAGTTTTATTACATAAAAAAGGAGATAAAAAACCAAGATTGACACCTATAGACCAATTAATTTGATGTCGAACATCTATAAAATATTCTTGAAAGTTATTCTGTCAAGACTCACTAAAATTCTAGATAAACAACAACCAAGAAAGCAAGAGGGTTTTCGAAGTGACTTTTCAACTATTGATCACATGCATGTTTTAAAACAAGTCTTAGAAAAATGCAATGAATATAACAAATCATATCATATATTGTATTTGTTGACTATCAAAAAGCATTTGATTCACTACGACACAACTACATGTATAGAGCACTTAGTAACCAAAGCATAGAGGAGAAATACATCAGGATTATCAAAAAAATCTATTGCAAAACTACCTCTAAGGTCCAATTGGAAATATAAAGAAGAGGAGTTCAAAATTTTGAGAGGAGTAAGGCAAGGTGACCTACTCTCACCTAAACTCTTTACTGCGGTACTCGAAGATATCTTTAGAAACTTAAACTGGGATCACTGGGGGTTAAATGTGAATGGCAGAAAATTGACAAACCTGAGATTTGCAGACGATCTAGTGCTAACTGTACGTAACTAGCAAAAGAAAGTGAGAAAGAACGTTTAAGAATAAACATATCAAAGACAAAAGCAATGACAAACAGAAATCACACTGAGATTACAGTAAATGAACAGAAAATTTAATTTGTTGAGGAATATAGTATAGTATAGGAGAAAACTACAAATGTCAAAAGATATACAAAGGAGAATAACAAATAGTTGGTCAAGATATTGGGCCCTTAAAGAAGTAATGAAGAACAAGTCAATGCCAATAGCAGAAAAAAGTAAAGTTTTCAACTTATGTATTCTTCCTGTATTGACATATGGCTGCCAGACATGGTCACTCACTTATTCCAATGAACAAAAGTTAACCACCAGCACAAAATGGAGAGCAGCATGTTGAACATATGTTTAAAAGATAAATGGAGATTGACCAGAATAAGGAAAACACCAAAAGTATTGGATGTTACAAGAAAGATCAAAGAACTGAAATGGCGATGGTGTGGCCACATGGTAAGGTCAAAAAAGGATAAATGGACTAGAGATGTAACGGAATGGTATCCAAGAGACCAAAAGCGAAAAAGAGGTAGACCTGCTAAAAGGTTGGAGGATGTCTATGTCTCAAGACATCCTGAAAATATTGTTGATGCCAGCAACTAACAAAATATTTTTTTTTTAGTTGCTTGATTTAATTGTTAATTATTTAATCATAGTATGAATATAAATGTCAGAGAATAAAGGCTATTTTTAAATATATATTTAAGTAAGAGTAACAATGCAACCTATATGATCAATCACACCTAATTTTGTGTAATGGTCGTGACACATGAACGCATTGACAGGCTAAGGCAGAACTATAGGGTTTTCCTGTTTGACTATGGAACCCTAAAAAATAATAGAAAAGTAAAAGAAACAAGCAAATAATCTTCTTCTTCTTCTTGCCAGCCTCCATACGTCCCCACTGCTGGGGCACGGCCTACCCTCTTAAGCGAGGGTGATTGGGCCATAGTCCACACGCGGGCCCAGTGCGGATTGTGGACTTCACATACGTCATTTTTTTTTTTCTTGATGTATGCAGGTTTCCTCACGATGTTTTCCTTCACCGAAAAGCCAGTGGTGTGAATAAATTAATCAGTGTAGTTGAGAAATTAAGAAAAGACTCATTGGTACATGCCAACCCCGGGGTTCCACCCTCCGCCACTTGGGACGTGAAGTGAAATTTAAACCCCTCGGCCACCACCGCAAAGCAAATAATAGAAATAAAGAATAAATAAATAGATAATAGTATTGTAAAAGAAATGTGGATTAGTTTTATTTCTAGAAACTATGTAGGGGTCCAGTCCAACACAAATTAAATTACAATCATGAAATATCAACTATATCCTCATAATTATTTAATTTTCTACTTAACTAGCAACACTTATCTGAGTGAATATACAGTATTTAAATTCCAACAGTCTGTACACAAATTTTATGTTAAACTAATTATATTACTGTATTTAGTTTATTATTTAGTAGTTACTGTATGCTAAAGCAATAAAAAAAATAATCTTTTATTTGGCCCACAGTCAATTCACCATAATCTTTCATTTTAGGTAGTGACACTATAGGCAGAGTGACTAATAAATTTTTGTGAAGGGTCCTCCCATAGCCTGCGAAGATCAATTTTTTTTAAAGTTTTTTTATTGATGAGTTTACTGCTTTACTAACAAAAGCTAACCTAACACAACCTAGATTGTTTACTTTCCAAATATACCAGTGTTTTGTTAAAGCACTGTTCTGACACAGGTTCATTTCATTTGTGGCTCTTCATCAAATGTTTTTGGGAGCTTTCATATCATATCATACCAAGCAAGGTAACAGAGGGAAAGGGAAGACTAACCCATTTCTAATTTATGTCTCAGGTACCAAACATTCCGGTGGCACTTTTTTTGGTATTTTATTACTTCTCTGGACCACGTCAGTTTAGCGTAAAAATTATTTTAATGAATAAAGATGCGTCATCTTATACCCAATTTGAAAGCAGAAATCGGCGGCCGGTTGTTTGCTCTATGGATTTTTGAAAAAAAAAATTTTTGCTAGGGGTTTTTCGAAAAATTTTGCTTGGTATGTATTAAACAAAGCCCTCTATGGGCTGCCCGCGCTTAGCTGCAATCCGCACTGGGAAAAAATACATAACCTAACCTAATCTAGCAATAGTATTTCTGGAGATTTTTCACCCAAAAATAACTTGGTGCAGAGAAGTAAATATTTACCCTTTTTGGTTAAGGGCGCAAGGTAAAATGACCAGACTTAGAAAAATTTTACGAATTTTTGTTTTTACAGGTTGCTTTAAGTCTATTGCTAAGGGTGTACAAATGGGGGCGCTGAAAAAAAAAAAGTGTCTCGTACAAACATTGCTCGTAGCAATGCCTTCTATCGATTACAGCCATAAAAAATAGGTGTTATGGGGACACCAAAATTTTTGACAAAAACTAAAGGCAAAACACTACACAGGAATGCGCACCAGCTGCACGGAGCACAATGAGAGCACTTGACGCTCTAAAACACCACCGCACATCACGAAAGTCGAATCGGCAATCTGTAAACATTAACAAATGCTACTCTCCAGAGAAAACCGAACAAATGTGATTGATTTATCATGGTTGTTTAGCTAAATTGAAATTCTAGATTGGTCACCCTAAAATTTTATGTTTATTTTTTCGCGCCAGAAACAGAAATGTCAAAGATTTACCTAGAAATATTTTCTCGTAAATTTCGGGAAATTTTTGTGTGATTGAATACTTACACCTTTTAATATCTTGTTATAAGGTAATTATTTTTACAATCCCATGTTTTAGTATTTATAGTTAGTGTTTCCTTGCTAATTAAAAGTATTTATTACTTAGTATTGTTTTATATCTATGGAGATCTGCAACAGAAGCCGCGTCAGCCAAAGAGAATATAATCCTACGCGTCGGCCGTGTATTATAAAACTGTGTTTGAATTAATTCTTGTTACCCACCGAGGAGGTTACCCATACAAAGTGATCACGAATATACCCTTTACTTCTAAATTGTAATAAAAAGTAAGCACCTCGTCCTTCTTCATATTGCTTGAATTTTATGTTTCTCATATTTGTAGGTTCTTAGTATACGTTCCAGATTGAGTATCAAGATTTGGTAAAAACTGGGTCAGAGTAACTAAAAGGGGGCGCAAGGGAAAAAATGACCAGACTTTTTGTATAAGTTATAAGTTAATGATTCTAAGGTCAGATGAGTAAAAAAAAAAATGCTAGAGAATCCCTTTTGTACACCTAAACTTAAATGTGTTTCTACGAAACCCTTGGTTGCACTGGTACAATTCTGTCCCAAGTGAAGTTTCACTTGTTTATTCCCTGAGAATAGAAGAGAAATATTTATGATTTTGCAAGTGATTTCTATCTGTTCTCGGCCTGTTATCTTAAGTTACAGTGGCTTAAATCTGTTAATAGAAGGAAAAGGTGCTAGTGCCATCCTACAATTTCCTTTTTGTTTACACTACTATAGATGTGGAGTCTCACAGGCTCCTCATATTCACACACATATTTTTTATGAAAAAATATAGTACCTAAATATGTTCAAAACTAAACAATATAAAGATTATTGTATCTACTAATAAATAGCACAACAAATAAGCAGTCAACATACTGAGGACAGGAACATTGCAGGCACACTTGCTCTAAACTTTGAAGAATGTTGATATAATATAATGTATTGGTGTACATACTCTAGTCCAAGGTGGGGTTTTTTTCCCTTAGAAATAGTTAAATCTTCTGAAAGATGCACAAACTCTAGCTCAGATACCAAAAAGTTTTGATAGCTTCTTCATTTTCAGAGAGATCGGAAGCTAACAAGTTATCCACTTCTGCTTCAAATGATGGATCTGCTGCTAGAAAAATTTTGCTTGCAGGAGTCTGTTTAGGATTTTTGGATTGTCGCTTTCTATTTTACCAAAGTGCTGAACTATTTTCTGCCATTTTGCACTATAAAACCTAAATCAAACGTAATTACTTTCATAAAATATATTGTATGGTAACAATGAATGTGTAGTAAGATCGGCCCTTGTCAATATTTCAATAGATATTACTTGCGTATAAGGCATTGAAGGATGCAACCTTCTTAGTTGGTTGTTTTACAACTTCAACTACAGCTACTGAGCCACCCAATGGCCGGAACTGGCGAGAAATTGTGTAAAACAATGAGGAGTTGAGTGCTGAGTGAGACTCCAAGTCCATTCTTGAAGGTTAAGAATATTTTACTTTAAACCTTACGATGTCCAAAAATTTATGGTATTTTTTTACATACACTAAGGGTCCCAATGGAGCACTAATTCTATGCCTATGCTGTTAGTCCGTCTGAACTTTAAAGGGCTCTTTCTTTGAGACTAAAGTAGGTACTTAATATTCCATACCAATAATTCCAAAACCTATATCAGAACCTAACTTCCTTAAATTGTAAACCATTTTTTTTATCTATATGTTATAGTTAAAGGGCAAATCAATCAAACCTGGAAAGTGACTAGCCCACAAAGCCCAGATCATATAAACTTTAACATCTGTCAAAAAATGATCCAATTATGATAAAATTTTGTTTCAAATAAGGTAAATATAATCCTTTTAAATAAAATAATACAACATATCCTAACCTTACTTAACCCAAATTAAAGGACTTATATAACAAATTTAAGTTTGTATGAACTGGGCTTTGATTTTTTAATTAATCTTCAGGTTCGGCAGATTTCACCCTTTGACATAAATATTTTCTTGGGGTGGGCTGATTTCCACACTTGTCACTCGTACATGGTGGCTTTGTGCGTAGCGGATTTCCTTGGCTAGTTGGAAACCTATGATATCTACCCATTTAGATTGATGTAGGTGAGCATACTGTCTAAGCCAGTACTGCAGCTGGTTGAATAGTATGGGTATGATTGGTTCTAGCGTTGAGATTGAGCCGAATTTCGATAGATTATTGGCTACATAGTTGCCCACGGCATTACTGAGTGATATTATTAGTAGTGCTTGGTGACATTAAAGTCGTAAGCCTCAGTTGATTATGTTACCATTTCCTATAAAATTCTGATTTCTTAATCCCTGATCTTGCTTACCACACTCTTTGCAGTCTGGATTATGCCTACACATGCGGCTTAGAATATTGTCTTAAACTTATTTTATATATTGCTGCAGATGTGTGCAAATTTAGGTCAGCAGAGAATTCAGTCTATACTTGTATCTCTTTAGATCCATGACGATCCTGTTGATTTTCATGCAACATTCTCGGCATCCTGTTACAAGAGAACAGCCTGTTGCTGAACAGAAAAATATTTGTTTCATGCACCCTTTGGAAATGAATTCTAACTTAAGATAAAACCAAACCTGAATTTTTATACTGTTTGTCTCTTACTATAAATGTTTTGAAATAAAAAAAAGATGTTATCATGTAGTGCAAAAAGTATATTCATTTATAAAATGCTACCTAATCATTAAATAGGTATCAAAAGTTTTCATTAATCATTAAATGTTTAAAATCAACAAAATTCTTTTTTTTTTTGAGTATTGCACTGGCATTTCATGAATGTATTTGCTTTTTGCATCTATAACAAATAGCAATATATGATATCATATTTTAGGTGGTGAACTATTAATAGTAATAGATACTGAGTGTTTGTTGTGAGTGAGATTTACTACTAATGTTGTCTGTTACAGAAATGCCTCAGCAAAAGAGTATTGGCATCAATATAGAAACAGCTTTAGATCTTTTAGAAGACTACACTTTAAATACACACATGTTACGAAATCAGAATTATTATAGTATACAAAATGCTTTGTCTAATGGAGAACAAATTAATGAAATTGATGTTACAAGATTACTGGTGGTTTGTGTTCATGATCTCAAGGAAGATAAGAAATATACAGTTAACATTATGAATGTCATTAACTTAATTTTAAAGAAGATAAAGGTTAGTAATTTGATACATTAATATAATTGTGTCATATGCATAACTGTTGAATACTATGATCTACAACAAAGATGCAGGTACCTATTAGAAGAAATCATATGCAATATTTCTTTTACTTCTTTAGTCTCTTGTGGATAAAATAAAATTTGTCTTAAAGCTACTGTGTTTAAGAAACTATTTTATACCAATATAATATTTGTTAAACTTATAGTTAGGTAGTTTACTAAATTGGCTCCTAATTATAAATTATTTACCAAATACTTTATTTGGTTGTGTTTTTGATGTGGTAAACACTGTTGAGATGATTTTTGTTAGTTCACTATTCATCAAATAAAAAAGTACAGATGGAACCTCTGCAACAACGAAGTGAGGCAAGTTTAAACTACACCTCGCCATGTACATACATTATTAATAAACATACATTTTTACTTGAAAATTTGAATATTTTTTATGACGTTTTGCTCGGCGCGCCGCAATAGCTCAACTGACAAGGCAAGGTGTAGTTTTGTGGTATATGTGTGCGTGTAATTGTGTATGTTATATGGTGAGGTTAAGTTTAAACTGGCCTCACTTTGCTGTTGCAGAGGTTCCATCTGTACTTTTTTATTTGATGAGTAGTGAACTAACAAAATTCATCTCAAGAGGATCGATCTGAAATTTTTTATCTGATCTGAAGTTCACTATAAAATTATTTTTTTATTATGTTTGAATCAGGGTGGAGAACTAACCCACTATCCAGACCTATTACCATCAGCTTTGGCAATCATGGACACATTTTTAGTAGCTGCAAGGAGTAATGTCACCAATCTCCAATTTTTTTGTTTGGACACCTTTCTGGCATATCCTGATGATGTATATGAACAACTTGGTATGGAACATTCTGAAAAAGTGCTAGAACTATTAAAATTGGCTAGTGGTCATAAATTGTCCAGTGACAGTTCAATACAGGTATTTTAGATTTCATCAGTTGAAGTTTTGAAAATTGTTTGTTACATTTGTAGTTAAAATATTATTATAATCTTTTTTATTTGCAGTTTTTGAACTTTATATATAAATTATTAAAGATATTGCCACCTGACAAAAAATCCGCGTTTGTGAAAAAAGGCATGGATGTATGGTTTTCTGTGCTTTTGCCACAAATCATGTCTTTACTGGTGAATCAGCAGTTTAAACTTCCAATAGAGTTGTTGGAATTGTTGACAGAAGAATTGCTTCCTTTTGATTATTTTGACAATAGCTATTGGCAAAAAAATATTTTAGAAGGCATATGTAAAGCTGAAAAGTAAGTATTTCCTATGCTTTTTTTTTCTTATTTTACTTGTTGTTTTATAACCCCACCTTATTAATTATCAAGCTATTATGTACTAAAGGAGACACCTCGCTTGCAGCCGCTGTCTCAAAAATTGCAGTGTGCGGGCTGCAGTTTTCTTAGTCACTGACTGGTACAGGCCTTCTCCTATATAGCACCTGACGTAGTTATTAGTATTTCATCTGTGCCATGTTGTTTGTTTATAGCATCTTCTCTTAGCTTAATGGTATTAGCGTTACATTACTTCCATCACACTTATCCATATCTAGATATTTTCAAATTCAGTTAGGAATTTTTAAATGTGTTAGGTTTTAACACTATAATTTTTTTTTTTTTTCATTTTACCTATTACTATAAATGTCACAGTATAAGTATCACAGGAATTCTATTTTTAGACATTGTTAAATCATTGTACTCAATTCCAAGGCTATTGAATGGACCACCATTGTTTTTAACTGTTACATTTGTTTTTGCCATAGTGTTTTCTAGGTTAAAAATAGAATTATGATAAATTAAAATTTACAGATATCCTTCAATTATGAAAAGTGAATTGGAAAAGGGATCTGATATTTGGCATAGGTTGTGGATTGTATTTATCAGATTACTGAAAGATCAGTCTACTGTCAACAACAGAAAGCTTGGAAGCCCCATAAACTCAATGCTACCAGTTGTAGAAATGGCATTTAAAATGGATGCTGCTAACAGATGTCGAGCTTTCCTGTGTTGGAATGTTTTGATTGACAATTTTTCTGCAGAACTAAATGAATATTATGTAAATAGAAGAATTAAGCTATTACTTATTCCGTTAAGGTCAAATAATGCTAGAGTTGAGGAAACTGCTCAAGCCAAGTTTGGTACTTGGTGGCATTTGATTAAATGTTACCAAACAAAGATAGATAAGCTTGCGGATACAGTTTTGGTACCTTTTCTACATTTTTGTTTTGATAAACCTGTTGTACCTGATAAACCTGTTATAATACCGGGGCTTCTGTCCAAGAATATGAAAAAACAATGTGCACAAGCTTTGGTGGAATTGACAGGTCATGTAGACTGTGAAGGATGTGTTTCCTTAACTAGGTTAAAAGGAAAAGTTATAAATGCTAACTTTTTAATTAATCATTGGGCTGATTTTGGTCATTCTGTGAAAACTACATTGAAATTGTGTTTGGACAACGAGTTGACAACTCAGCAAGTGCAATGTTTATGGAAGTCAATTCTTTTGGCTATTGTAGAAATACCAGAGTGTAGTGATAAGGAAGACTTGTTCAGTAAATTATTGGATTTACTGGATGTGCTACTGAAGGTAAATAAACTCCCTATTTTTTCATATACATTAAAAGTGTCAGGTATCATAAAAAGGGAAAAACATAAATTCATTTTATGTATGTATCAATTTTATGTAAGCATAGACATATAAATATTATGTTCAATGAGTTAGCATTTTGTTAGGATCTTGTTAGCCGAAGTTCGTAACATTATTGAGCACCAAGCACACTACAGCAACTTATGTACATGTGGC
Organism: Apoda limacodes; assembly: GCA_946406115.1. NCBI lineage: Eukaryota > Metazoa > Arthropoda > Insecta > Lepidoptera > Limacodidae > Apoda > Apoda limacodes. The sequence continues at coordinate 21,193,508 of OX291549.1, read as the reverse complement.
ACCTGACATAACGGTAACTAATTTGAAACACATTTAAAATGCATGACAGATAAAACAGGAGATTATATGTAGATTAAAAACTATTAAATTGTTTTTTACAGGAGTGTCAAAGTAACAATAAGTTGGCTGACATATTTTTCAATATACTATGTAATACAATGCTGTGTGAAGCAAAGGTTATTACAGTTTTGAAAAAGGTTGATATAGAAAATAGTCCATTACATAGAATTTTAAAAATGGTGTTGAACCCAGCGTTATACGCATTTTATGACAGGTATTCACAATTTTTTATATTGTCTTATTAAATTTTTGATTACAAGTACAGCATTTTTAAGCAACTGTAAAGAACTTATTTTATCTAGATCTGTAGTCTTCTTCACTATTTTTAGGGTTCCCTACGTCCACACGTCACTTGTCTGTCTGTCTGTCATAGCCAATTTTCTCTGAATCTCTGGACTAATTAAGTTAAAATTTGGTACACACATGAAAATTAATGGATTTTGAATATGAAAAGTAGCCCAGTTTTAGGGGAATATAAGAAAATTAACAAAAAAGTATAAAAGGGTTTTTTTTATAATTTTAAAAATAAACAGTTTTATAAATATCTAAGAAAATAGATGAAAACTGATCCCCTATCTTTATCGCTGAAACTACTAAGCTTAAAATAAAAAATAAACACGGTACGGAACTCCTATTGCGTGAGACCGACCTTTTACGGGTTTTTTCAAAAACATGATTATTATGTGGTGTATTTTTATTAAACAGACGTAGGAGCAAGAGGTATCATTATAAGGAGGCTTACAGCGAAATTTCTATAGCCTGTGGGCAGTCCATTTACTACACGCAAATTTCCGTAATATTAGACACACTCTCCCCCTCAATATTTGTATTAATAATTAGACTGGGAAACGTTAGGCCCAGCACCGGCACAAGAACTAAGGAATGTTATGTTTGTTTCTCTCTAAGCCCTCTATCGTTAGTAAAATATAAAAATAAAAATTTACAACCAAAACTGTGTCAATTGGACGCTACAGGTTTCTAATGTTTCTAATTTCATTATTGCAGCTCACAAGCAGAAGATTCAATAAAGAAAATAAAACCCTTGACAAATATTCTTATGCAGCAATCAAACAATTCTTCAAATAAATATATAGAGGCTATTGTAAAAGAGTTACCGGTAAATGATAACTCTCTTATGATATGGACAGCACTAGCAGAATCAATAGTGGAACGGCAGTATACATGTGATAATTTATTACACACCATGCTGATATGGCCTCTTATACATATGAACAAATTTCAGAATGTGAGTTCCAACTGAACCGTTTAGTCATATTTTTTTTTAATTTGAGGTAATGCTTAGTGCATTGTCGATACATTCTTATGTTTTTATTTACTTTCATTACTTACAACCGAGTGCAATATAAGGTTTAAGATTTTACCAATGAACCAATATGATTTTGCACTAAATACATTTGCATTTAAAAATTTGCAGTTAATTTAATAGCAAAATAACTTTTGCGAGTTATTAGCTTTAGTTTAAAAAAAAATCTGTGTGTGAAGTTACCTAAATATTCAATAAACACCTTCCACAAGTCACATTTCCGCAGAATTTTATTAGATTTGATACAAAGCGGAATAACGCTGTGACATACGTAAGGAGGAACAGAAGGACGGACATGAACAAACAATAGTATTTCCCCTTCCACCAATTGCGCATAGTACCCAAAATTTTTTTCGTTTATCGTGTATTTGAAACCGACTTAATGAAAACCAAAAAAAGAAAGTGTGTCTTAAAATAATTCTGTGTAAAATGTTTATTTTCAGGACAAATATCCTGCCTTGACATGGTACACATTGTATAGTTTAGTGTATCCCAAAATATGCAACACTGCTGCTTCAAAGGAAATCTCAAAAGCATTGCTTGATTATGGCAATAGCATTCTTCAACCAGTACATTCTTTTATGATTCATGCTTTAATTGGAGTAATCAAACATAAAATCAATCATAAATGTAAGTTTTTAACTCATAATTTGTATTCAATAATAGTTAGATTAATATTCGATAATCGACTTCAAGCAAGGTCTTAATTTGTCAGTTTTTTTTGCATTAAAGTTAGTTATAAGATATATATTGCCGATATCGATATCCGACGTCGAGGTGAAGAAAACATGTAGTCCAATGATCTGACAGTATATTAAATTTATAGGGCGTATTTTTTACATTTCAGAATTTTTTTTTAATTCCAATATTTAATTCTTAAAATTAAAATAAGTTTTTACCTGCCAGCAGGAAGAAATCCACTCTTGCTTAGGCCTACCACATATGTCTCCATACCGTCCGTATTTGTGCTGCATGCAATCATTTGGTGCTACCTGTGGTTTTAACCAGTTTGTCTGTCCACTTGGGTCGAGGCCGTCCCAAGCTACGTTTACCAATCCCGCGAGATGCTCAAACCTCTGTGATGAAAGAAAGTGAAAGAGAGCGCGCGCCCGCTGCATACGTCTTATAACGCGGTTTTGTATATTGTCAAAAACTCATGAAATTACGTCACGGTAAACGTAATTTATGGATGGCCCCTTATTATGTTTTTATTATTTTATAAATTTATTATCTTATATAAATAAGAAATGTAATATTTTATACCATCCAGCTACAACCGTTTAGTTAATATAAAGGCCGTAGCCGATAACATAACAATGTTTTGTGATAGAAGTAAAAAATCCATAGCTGCGTTTTAAAACTTTGCCGACTGTACCTGCATGCTCGCTACTTGCCTAAGGCCGTAGTATAACAAAAAAACTTAAATAACTTCGGCTTGATAAAATTCTTTCCCATGCCATGCCGTGCTATCCCGTAAGAGAGCGTGGCTGAGGTACTGAGAGTCTGATGATATGAGCTTTTAGGTTTTATTTCGGCGAGCTTTTAAGAGCTTGGTTTCAACCGCTTGGACAGTTTTCATCAGTCTGCCATTTAAATCATCTATGCGTTCGCTTGGGCCAGCTATTCTTGAGTATGAACTGAAAATTTTCGGGGTTCGGTTTTTATCAAACAACCTATGTATATTTCGAAGCTAATGCCACTTTCTATTTGGTAATCAGACAAATCTAGCAAAAACTTATTAAATTTTTTAAGCAATGGTTTCCAAATTTACTTTAAATGTTCAGGCTTATGGTGCAGTTTTCTTACCACCTCTAAATGATTGCCAAAGCAAAAGTGAATGACTTTTTTTATATACCACTAAGGCGGCAAAATAGCTTGCGATCCGCCTGATGGTAAGCGGTCACCGCAGCCTATAGACGCTTGGAACATGGACATGGACTGATGTTGACCATAGAACTGGATCCCAATTGATTGCTGAGCTTATAGACATGAACTCAAATTCCATTCACTCGTAGTTATGTTCTTTCCTGATCCGCACCGTACTAAGACCCATAAAAAATGAAGTTTACCTGCAGCTGTGAGTTTTCTACTTGCATTGCCTGCGTTTGATGACAAAAATATATCAAGCACCATTATTGGCATCTATTGTTTTTGTATAGATATTGATATTTATTAAGTTTTCAATTGATATATTTACAGGTACTAATTGTGAAAAAGAAGTTAAATTGCTACTAAATGTATTGAAAAAAATTGATAATCTTAAAACTCTTGATACCATATTCCCTGAAATGACTGAAGCTCTTCTTCTTATGATGACTAAAGTTACAGAGAATGTTAATATTTCGTTGGCTGTAAATACTGTGTCTATTGTAAATATTGTACTAAGTTCAATTATTGACACTATTAATTCAAACAACAGTGATGTAAGTACAGAACATTGATATTTAACTTATTGTAAATATTGTAGTCCTAGGTGTACGCAAAAAAAAACCGCAAATCGATGAAGAGTTAAGCCGTTTGGCACACAGGTAATTTAGGGCAAAACAATAATTTTGAGCCGCAGTTCCTCAAAATAATAATAATAAATAATATATAATGAGGATATGATAGTTTATATCCTCATTTTTAATCCCCTGAAAGCAATTTGGAAAATATTAATATTTAATATTGACATATGACACCATAACTCCCCCCCCCCCCATACGCATGCGCAACAGATTCGCTCGGGAGGCGAAATCAGCTTGACAAATAAGAGGGTAGAAAAAATTATCATTTTTCTTCAAAACCCTACAATTTAGAAATATTTCCTTCTGTTAATTGTATGGAGGCAATACAAACTTAGTTCCCTTATTACACCACCCACCCTTACTTTCATATTTGAATTTCTGTTTATTACATAGCGGTCGTTACTACGCGTTTCACGAATACACCGTTAAATTTTAATCGTTTTAATGCCGTGGATGGGTGGTTCACTTTACAAAGTACTATTCATCAACAACTTAATCTGGGTTATACCTCTTAAAATAAAAAAAGATAGGAAGTGATACTGTAATATCCGCAAAATGAGTGAAAACAGTAGTAGCGCCACGAGTTCGTTACCTACGTATGCCTACGTCGTACCGGTCATTGAGTCGCTTAGCTGGTGTCTATTTGTTCGTTTGAAGAAATTCAATGATTGCACATTTTCCATACTTTTAAGGGCTTAGGACCGTCGTAAATGCTTTGTATCTAGATCCCGGGACCTAATTTAGATTTAGTTAGAGTACGCGTAATTTCGAGACGCCATACATTCGCGCGACCTGGCTGGATTCGTAAACAGCGATGCACGCACCGCACCGGTGACGTCTTAGGAAAAACTGATTTTTTTGATATGTTTTGACCGCTGCCCGCGGTGTGCGGGGGGCACACGCCTTGCGAATTACCAATCGAATAAGATGTAGGGGCGGTAATTAGTCCAGCATTGCTTAATTTATCGAAGTCCACGTGGACTGCGCTACGCGTCACTGGTGAAATGAGCCATGTGTCATAATAGGGTCGGTCTCTTTGAATATTGACCTACCTACTAATGGTTCGCGTCATTTTGTCACTCAAGCAAGAATTGATTCGAGTTTTAAAAAAATGTTATTTTAATTTTTTATTTTTATCTTTACAAATCGATAGTGTTTCTTGCACCTGATCACCTGTCCACGGCATTAAACGATTAAAATTTAACAGTGTATATTCCGCCCACAAACGTAGTAGTTGGTGAGCTGTTTAGGGCACAGCCAGTCTTGAGACAGCTTTATAATTTACCAATTGTTACATTATTTTTTGCCTCTACCGGAATTGAACCCTGGATCTTTGACATGGCAGCCCAACATTCTACCATTGCCAGGCCTCTGTCACTCAGCGGTAGATATATAAATTTTTCGACCCTACGGTCTTTCTCAGTTGAGAAAACCACTGGGCTCTGGCAAATGATTGTCGCTAGTTTAAACAGATTTGTTTTTTATTGCGTTAACGACAGAATAATTAAGTTTTTTTAGTGAGAACTGTGTATTAAACCATTGTTTTGTCCTCAATATTATTATATCAATTTTAATACTACTTGAAACACTTTTTTGCATACGTAGATAATTTGTATATTTTTTTTCAGAACAGTCATATGTTGAGTATGATGGAAAATCTCTTAGTTGCAATCTATTCGTTGCTTAAGAAAGAAGCTTACTTCGAATTAAAACCAATTATTGTGGACGAGTTGGTTAAGCACCTGCAATTATTTCACAAATATTCTTCTTTGAAGGCCAAAGTATTATCAATAATGAAATTAATCTTGCCAAAAAGCAATGATACAACACTCCCATTTGATATAAAAATTAAGGCTGCAATTGATACCTTGGAAACAGGTATTCAAGTGAAGTTAACTACGAAACCGTTGATAGAAGGAAAAGATTTAGATAAAAACAACTTTAGTACCCCTGATAAAAAATCAAATAAAAGAGGAAGGAAAAAAGAACCAAGTATTGTAAACACTGTAGTAGATCAAGGAGAAGAATATGTTGTTGTTAATTCTAACTGGAAATTTAATCCTAGGCTATTAACAGAAAATCAGAAGGAAAAATTCAGTAGAAAAAGGGAAGACATTCCTGCTCTTTATCAAGATTTATCACAATCTCAAGACGAATTTAAACTTAAAAGCTGGAAACAGGATTCCCAAGATTCTTCTAGTATTAATAGTACATCTAATAGCAAGTCAATAGAAGCAGATCTAACAGGTGTTCTCAAAGATAACTGTAATGTGATTCCAAAGATAATAAGCAATATATTACCTGATAACACAAATAAAGTTATAAATGCTACAGTAAAATCAGATACTAGTTCTCCCAAAGCTGGAATATCGCCTATCAGTAAAGATCCAAAGTCTCGTCGTATTACTTTAAAAGATAGGGTATTCAGGAACTTGAATAGTTTAGTTCAACAAACAGATAATAAAAACTCGTCTGATGCTCATAACTTGGTTGTAGGTGACAGTGTTCCAGAAAATTCTGATTTAGCTGAAATACATATGGATAAAAGTATGCACGAAGTTCATAATCAGACCATTAGTGAAAATGTTCTTAAAACACCAATAACCGCTAAAGGTAATGACAATATTGTGAGTTCAGCACCTTCCAATATAATAGCTGACCGGCCTTCTCGCATCAAAAGAGCTCCAAGAAAGTTTGACGATTTACAATTGATTGCCCTTAAAAAAAAGCGAAATAAAATAACTCTGTCAGATAATGGAACAAAATGTGAAATACCGAACGGATTCGAAGCTACTATGCCAAAGGAATCTGCAGAGAGTCAAAGAGATGATATACAGGTTTTTGACAAAACTGACGATCTTGGCGAGCAGTCTGTTCCCGTAGTTATTATCATTGATTCGGAAAATGACCCAGTAAGTAGAAAAGACCCGGAATTGACCAACACGGAATCTAACAAGAATACACCTATTCTTTGTTCAGATCAAACGAACAATAAATTGAATGAGTTTATTGTTAGTGATATAAACCTTGAGGTAGTAGAACAAAATAGAAATTTGAATGATGATACAAATCCTCCCTCAGAAGAAAATGTGGATGATGTAGGCAACTCTCAACAGAAACATGAAGAATTATCAACGCCACAAGCAGTCTATGCTACAGAAATAAAAGTTTCCAATAATAAATTAAAAGATCCAGCTAGGAAGAAAAAATCTCGGATTGAGAAAGAATTGGCAATTGACATGGTGCAAGGTCATCCATTCTTGCAAAGCCAATCGGAAAAGCGAATTAGAAGAAAGCGTTTGACCGATACTCTTAGTAGTACAAGAAGAAAAAGCTTATCAGATAAATTTAACAAAACAAAGTTAGAAATAAAACCTGACATTAAGTCAAATAAGAAATCTATTGATTCTAATGTTAAAATGCTTAAAAAATTGAAAAAATGTTCTATGTCTGAATCTTATGAAGAAAATAATCAAGCGCTTGAAAGACTTAGCGCTTCTGATGATATTCCGTCTTCTGAAGATATAATTGAGAGTTCTCAAGATTCTAGTCTCACCTCAATTTCTGTTAAATCAACTAAAAGTTCAAAGAAAGTGCCCATGGTTACACTGGTTAATATTGAATTACCTACAACTTCTAGTAATCCTTCGAGTACGGAAACGGAACATTCACTTAATCAGTCTGATTTACAGACAGAATTTTTTGTAGATAAAACTTTAACTGATAATGACATAGAGTTTTCATTAAATAAAACAATTGATCCAGGTGTTGATCAAGATCAATTAACAGAAAACATGGATACAGAACCCATAAATGAACAGCAGTTTAGCATTTCTAATGACGTTACCGTTTTGAATGATAAAGCTGATAAACCAATTGTAATCAGTTCTGACGAAACATTTTCTGAAATTGTGATACAGAGTACAGCTGATGCCGATACACAACCTATAAATCCTACTAAATTCGCTGATATTGAATCTACTAAAAGACAAAGTGTAAATAATAATAATATAACCGTTGAGGGAACGGAAGATATGAAATCTAATATGGAATCCGTTTTCAATACAGTTAACATTCACAATCAATCACATCCAGAACCAGTTATTGTTGAATTGATAGAAAACGAAGGTACTAATGATACTTCCCCCTTAATTGACAAAGTTCAAAGACAAAAAGATTTCTTAAACGATACGTCAGAAATATCGCCAATCAAAACTTTGAGCCCCATTAACAATAACAGGACACCCTCACCAGAAACTAGTAGTGATTATGTAGTAATAAAATTAACATCTCCTGTGCTAAGTAATGGGGAACCATTGGATAAAGGCAGTGATTCACCAGAAGTTTTTACAGAAGATAAAGTTTCACCTGATAAAAGAGATCAGTCTCCTCCAAGAGCAGAAATTATTGTCACTAATACCAGTCCAACCTCATCTTTATCATTAAAAAAGAACAGACCTCAAGGACTTGCCAGTGGCCGAGCGGCACAAATGTTAGGACTATGTCTCCCTGATAGACAGCCAACAATTATAAACACTGAAAAACCTGTCGAACCTGATGAGCCGAAAAAATCTTGCATATTAAGTACACCAGCTAGAAGAAATTTGCGGATGTTATATAGCACTGTTAACGAAAACAATGAAAATTCTGATGATGGCGAAGACAGTGAAAACTTTTTAAAGTTTAAAAGATTGTTGCCTAAATCTGACTGCAGTCCCTCCGGACCTATATTAAAAAGAAAGCTTGCTGAAATTATAGACGATACTTCGATTTCCCCTGCTAACAAGGTAATTGTAATTAAAATATTGTAAATTGTTAATTTTATTGTTAATTGTAATGAGTTAAGCAATTTATTACGATCAAACAATTATTAGTATAAAAAAATAATAGCTTCTTGTTTTTAAAGGAAAAGCTCTAATATAATCCGTAAATTGAAAATAACAAAGGTACTGTAATAATAAAAGGTATAGAGATCTTTTAAAGTTAGGAGTAGGTAATAAATTTTATTTAAGAAAACTTCTGCCGTATTACTAAACGAGAACATAGATTTTGAGATATATTTCCCCAATAGTTTCTTGTAACGCCTTTTAATTGTTTAATTTTGTTCATAATATCTTTCAATTTGTTCCTAAATCCTATCTGGGTACTTAAAATTAAACTTTCTAGAACGATTGACTAAAGCGAACATTTTTGACGACGAACACTGCTAACTATGAATGTAACTAAGACTTTGAATGGGGACCAGACAGAATTTGGGGATAAATTGAAAAAATATTGTGGACAAGATTATTTTTTGATAATGGGTCTAAAAACAATAATTGTGACATTTACAGGGATCGTATATAACAAAGTTGACTGCGCCTATTTTGACTGACTACACAACTACCTGTAGAATATCACCGTTAAGACTTATCTCAATAGTTTTACGACATCAAACTATGGTATATCTGGATCACAACAAAACAGTTTGGTTTAGCTTTCTCCATACTACTTGAATGTTTCATGTTATACTACTTGTGTTCCAATGGTTTTGACTTAGTGGTGTGTCTTTGCGCTAGACATACTTTTTATAATTACCTACTAAGGATAACATAATTTTATTACAGAGAAAAAGAGTGAGCTTTCATGACCCACCTGTATCCACAACAGTTGCTGTGCAAAAATATATAGAACCAGGCGGTATTCGATCTCCTCAGAGTTCTGCTTTAAAAAGACTTGAGAAACCATCTCGACCTCATGCCAATATGAAATCTCCAAAGAGGCTAGATAGTGTATTTAAATTGGAAAATATATTAACTAAAGCAGTTGAAAGTTTTACAGACACTGAAATGACTGAAGATACAGAATTAAGCTCCCTAGAACAGACCCCTGTAGTAGAAATAATTAAAACTAGCGACTTGAATGATACTGATCCCATTTGCCTAGAACTAATAGATTGTGATGATCCTATCGATAATATAGCAGCAGAACTTTCTTCACCAGCTATGAGATCACTTTTGATAAAGGAATTAGAGGGTAAGATTGAGACTATTGGTGATTTAGCTAAAATGACTGAATTAGAAGTAAATAGATTGTGTATTAAAGCTCCAAAAGTTAAAGTAGCCAAAAAGATACTAACGGAGTATGCTGCCAAAAAAAAATTACAAAATGAAGAAAACATTAAGACTGATAAAGATGGTATATCAATGGAAGTGGAAATTGTTTGTATGCCAGTTATGGATGCAGAAACACAAACTGTTAGAATCCCTGGTACTGTAATGGAAACACAAACAGAAGTTCTGCCAATAATGCATACTGCTGTGCAGACCACAGAGACTGGGGAGAAACCTGCATTAGAGATTATAAAATCTTGTCTTACAGCTGTAAGTAAATTTTTATTGAATTTTTATGTAAATAGTATTTTTATTTTACGAACTGTTATGTTGAAGCTAGCGCTGGTTTTCCGGTCTTTGAGCAATAAGTGTCTACACCATTACTTTTGTGACAATGTGTTTCATATTTTGAAGCTTGTCACATCTACATATTGCTTAGGTTGCATGGGAGGTTTTTAAATATTTTAAAGGATTTGTCTGACAGCATCGCTAATTTACTTAAATTATTATTAAATATTTAATACGAAAGAATATAGAATAAATAAATCTATAAATAAAAAATAATAAAAATTATTGCTCATGTATGGCGTAGCATCACATTAGAACCGGTTGACAGATTTGGATGATTTCTTTTTTAGTGTGTTCGTAATTGTTAGGACAAGCTCTGTATGAAAGAAAAAAAAGGTTTGCAAGTTGCAGTAAGTTGTGCACAATGCCACGAAAGATTTCTGGATTACTACAACCCTTTGACAATAGGTGGCGCGCAAGCAGTCTAGAAAAGGAAAACAATGCTTGCTGGGTCAATAATTGTTCAACTCGGACAAAGTCGAAGCGGGCCGCTAATAAATTATAAAAAAATAAAAGAGAGAGTTGGTTAGGCTTCTAAATATCGTTCACAAAGTTTGATTTAAATTAATCATAATAAAATACTTGAACCATGTAAAAACAAATATATTTTAAAATGCAGCATCTCGCGAAAAACACAGCTGCGCTACAGCAATTTATAAAAAAACATATGTACAATGGTACCTAATAGTTAGGTTGAGCAATTCGCGAACTCAACCGGACTAGTCAACACATTGATTTTGCATTTTTATATCATATTCGTATGTTTGATTTCAGAAACCGGACTTTTTAGATTGTCTTTGCGAAAAATTAGAAGATTCATCAAAGCAAAAGATTGCTGAAGGTCTACCATTCGGATCTAGACTAAATTTGCTCACAAAGAACATTACCCCTATTAATACAAATATTGTTCTCAGTAGATTGCTAGAACTACAGAATGAAAGTGGCAATAAAATGGATCTCCAAGTTTTACAAGATTTCTTATGTGACAGGGTGGAAACAAAAACTTTAATTTTGTTTTGCAGTCAATTGTTGCAAAAAATACATGACAAGCCCGCGTAGATTGTAGCGTGGTTTTGAATATAATTACAGTATGTATACGTACGTATAGCACTTTATGACCAACCTCCACCTATATAATCAACCTCGCCACCCCTCTGTTACCGCTCGAATAGAAAACGCACACATAAGCGCATGTATACTTATGTATGTATATGTTAGTTGCCTCGTATAACGCGATTTTTATATGAAGTGGCTGGGGTGTACTTATAATACAGGATTTTAATCGATGGTCAAGAAAGAAATATTGTTTCGTTAATTCAATGTATATAATTTGTGTATATGATAATAATTTTATTCTTATTTCCTACCAATTGTTCAATTAGCATCAGTTTTTAAAAAATCTATAAAGCTTTGTTTTGTATCTTTGTGTTACTCAATGATTTCTTAATGTTTTCTGTGATAATTTGGTTTCAAATTATTGATTATCAAAGTTTATAGTGATGCATACTACTTATATTTAATTGATTCCTTAATAATCTACTCAAGTACTGTTTAAATATTATGTGGTTATGTCGCTAATTCTACTTTTATGGGTCATTAATGTCGTTATACTTTTTCCTGCAGTACTTACTGTGGCAAAAGCAGTTTTCCATGCAAAAAATATGTGTTTTGAACTTCTGGAGTTCAATATGTATTTTAATGTAAAATAATACTTTTACAATCGACCAAGTGCCACAAATTATGGTAGTTGCCTAATTTAATTTTTTTTTAACTAATAATTGCAAAACAATTCCATATATAATTCCATAAATGACTACACAGTATAAAACAAAGACCTCTGTCGAGTCTGTATGTGCATAATGTTACGGTTAATACTTAATGGATTTTATTCCTTTTAGCAAGCTTTTATTTAGTTTTACCTGCCCCATGTCTGTAATCAAATCTTGTAAGTTAAATTTGACCCACCTCCCGGTGTTCGATTGAGTTGAAATTTTGCATACAAACGTAAATCGGATGACAATATATAATGATGTCATAGAGCTGGTCTGATGACGGAGCTGGAAGGTGGCCATGGGACCACTGTGACAAAAAGACGCCACCCCATCAACTTTGGGCTTGTTTTATTGGTCTTGACAAGTACGCTGGTCTTAAACGATAACTACAGTCTGATGAAAGCTTGTTTGTAAAAATATTTTTGTTCATTGATCAACAGAGTGTTTAAGTTTATACTTAATGCAAATAATTCAAGTAAACGCTATGGTATAAATATCATACTGCGCCTGGCATTCTCATCCGAGAGAATCTTAGATCACGGTATAAATAAGCTATTATCAAAGCAACGTTCGGCGAATAACCTAATCCATTTTAATTAATATCTTAATGTGAAAATATTTAACTAAAACATTATATCTGCAACGAAAAGTGTAATGACCTTTATGAATTAATTGTAAAAAAATTAAGGTTTCATTTGGGTACTATTTTTTTACTATGTGTATTATTATGTTAAAGTGAAAATTGTTTATTAATAATGGAATTATGAACAAATTATTGACAAATCTACTGTTCTTAGATATTAGGGTATTTTATCATATCATCTATTTACCTACTACCTTTATTTTAAAACATCAAACTTGTTTTAAAAAAGCAAAGAAGAAGGATCTCACATAAAATTCAATTCGAAACTTTATATAAGCCTCACCAAAGTACAATTTTTAAGTTTAGTGTCCCATACTAATTCTTGAAGTTTATATAAAGTTACTTCACTATTTAAAGTTTCTAGGTTGTTTGAAATACATGCTAATGAAACTTTTTGCGAATACTACTAGTAAATTATTGCCTAACCATCTCATGGTTTATTTCAGTCTGAAGATATCAGTGTTGATGCGTAGATATATAATTCTTTCCTATACTATTCCTATAAGGAAAATACTTTTTTAAGGGAAATATGTATATTTGTGCTTCACTACTATAACGCCTTTTTTTCCAAAAAAGGCACCGAAAATCATGGTGCCTTTTGGCTTTTGACAACATTTTTACCACCATTTGGAAGTCGAATATTCTGGGTTTCACTCAATATAATACTCCTTTTGCGCATATTGCACTTTGTATAAATGTTTGCCCCTCTATAAAACAACTACGTTGATTTTTATAAAAAAAGGCTATTATTTCAGAGGTGAGGTTGTTCGTTACAGTTTGGTGTAGACGTTTTAAAAATATACTTTTTTGTAGATATTTATGTCGTTAAATAAACTGGTCTAATCAGAGCTAATTAGCGTCGCTATAAGAATTATTTAAATTTCGTCTTTAGCGTTTTTTTAAATGTTATCAATCAAGAAATTGTATCTAGTAATAAGCTATTTTTTTAACGTTATGTTTAATTGTAGAATATCTCTAAAAGTTGTGCTTAGAAAGCATATCTGCTTAAAACTACCGATTATAGCAGAACTGCTATTAAACTCTTAATTCTTGAAATAATACATAAGTAGGTAAAGTTCCAAAAATAGCTTACCCCTTGTTTTAATTTCGTGATTAATAATATTTCCAAAGTGCATTAAAAAGGAAATTAAAAATATCTAATACCGCTAGTGAGCTCTGATGAGCCCCTTAGATGAGCGTATCTATATTATGCTTTAACTTCCTTCCTTTTGCTCCCAAAATACTGATTGTTAGTGATAACAGTTAAGGGGTATTTAGCAGATAACTGGCGCCGCTATTCGATATTTCTAATTTTTTTTCAAAGCAAACTAATTACAAAAATCTAAATATTAAAAATATTAATATTGTAATTGGCTAATTTTAGAACGTTTTGTTTCGTTTATAGGATATATTTGTGAATTGTATAATAGGCATTTCTGCTAATAAACAACTACTTATATATTTTAAGAGGGCCGCCAACGCGCATATACATTTGCTTTAGGGGCGTTAAGCTGAAATCGACTGGTCTCAAATAGAGCTCAATTTTCAGCGGCAAAAATATATTATAGATATGCGAGTCACATAAGATATAAAAATTCTATTACAGTCATTTTCTAGCCTTATAGCTACTTAACATTTCATGAAATAAGTTATGTTCCCGCTACTAGTTGATAATAGGTTAAAAATTAAAAAAAGAAAAACGAGAGGTTCGGCCGTTTCTTTTTAAAGCGATGTTTTAACAGATATCTTGAAACAAATACAGTTATTTGCTAGTTCAAGAATGTAGAAAGCCTGTGATATTTGAATTTGATTAAAGAAAGTGTTATTTTTTTGCAGTCTGAAACTTGCAATGGGAGAGTGGAATCGATTTTAAAAACAGTGCAGAAAACTGCACATTCAAGTAGCCTTAAGTGTAATAGAAAACGTTCTAAAAATAGCTTATGACTAGTTTTATATTTTGAACATATGGATTCTCAAAATTCGCTTTCGTCCAAGAAAGAATTAAAGATATATTCTAATGGCGGCGTTGCTTAGCTGCTATACAACCCTTAATGATTATTTAAATGACACTAGATATATTTACCTTAATTGATTATTTAGCAAGATAGTTTTTAGTTGATAAGGTACCATGGCTAAAATTACTGTCTGTAGTTTTATATGGATAATTAATAAATAAAAATGCCGTTTTATATCAAATGTAGTTTTCATATTATAAAATAATCAAAATATTTACATAAATCAGTCATAATTTATGACCAACCGGTCGAATGTCATATTAATTTTATTCTTGTAAATACAACAAATTAATGTCATATCTGACAGGCCACTTGTCTCATTTCTGATATATTTGGAATGAATTTACAGTTGTATTAAATTACTTACATTCTATAACATTACGTTCATGGTGTGTTAAAATTTAAAATGTTTATAGAAATACCCATTGTGGAATCCATGTCTTAGAAAGTAAATGGCAGCAAGAAAAGCAAAAATATAAATGCATAGGCCAGTTTTAATCGTTCTACGTACAATCTTTTTTTTTTCTAAGAAATAAATATAGTCTATGGTAAGAAAAGAGGCTAGTACGTATAATGAGTAAGCAATATTTTTTTTCGCGTATTTTTTATTAATTTAATCATGTTATTTCTATAAAAAAAATCAAGGAAATGCTGTTTAAACACTGATTATAACTCAATGAAATGTTAAATTTAAAGAAGTGTTAGGGTTGTAGTGACATATTACTGTAATAGATTAAAACTTAAGCCTATGCATCATGAAACCATGATTTTTAGACACCAGTTTCATTAAAGCTTTATTATTATTTTTTGTTTTAAATAGAATCATCATTACAACACCCTTATATGTACACAATTTAATGAAAAAAACCTACTCCTAGCCACCTTTGATATATACTAGCTTAGCATTCAATTCAACTACATGGTAAGAAAGAAATAGATGGTAAAACTCCTCGTTGACTGAACTAGAATCGTAGATTTTTGTAGGTTTTAGGAACAATACTTTTAATAAATTATTTTAGTTAGATATATATTTAACTACCATTTTTTTTTGTAAATTAAGGCGAAACGACGTAAAAGATCACGCAAAGTTAATTTGGCTAAGTTCTCCTATTAATTTCTTAATGGAAGAACTTAATGGAGATATTGGTTTCGCAAGATTCTGCTAAGTCATAATTTTTTCAAACTTCTATGGATTCCATTTAAATATATAAAAAAAAAATTAGCTTAGCAGAATTTTATAAAACCAAAAACACCGAGCCCTTAAATTGTTAATATTTTTGGAATAAAATTTAAGAAACTAGGGAGATTATGGCTAATTAATTTTGTATGACCAAAATTACGTCGTTTAACCTTAAAATGGAATCCTATAAAGGTAGAAGACACCAGTTGTACTGTAGAAATTATAGTATTTCTAATACCTAAAAGTGTAATTGTCAAAATAAAGATATCTAATCTAATAGCATTTAGTTTCTTGATATTTTCCCAAAAACCATTAGGAATAAAATTAAAATATAATTAAAAAATATAGAATTCAATCTCATTTTTCATACATGGTTTCAGTTACTTAAAGCCTGTGTGAAAATAGTCGCGTTTCCTTCACCGACATAATGTACATTATGCCTTTAATGGCAAAAATCCAATTATAGAGATTAGTCATGATTTGTATAGCGGTATCATACACATTTATGTCTTGAACTTGGCTGGATTATGACATTGAACGCATTGAAATTGAAAGAACGCAAGCACTGAACATTACTCTTTTATAGAATAAATGAGTTATTAATCATTAATAAATTTATTTTATCAAATAAATGAACTTTCTGATCACATATAGAAAGTTTTAAAAAAATATGTTCATAGAGAATAAAATAGAATACGTACCTATGTTTTTGGTAAAGGACAGTCTAATTATAGTCTTTAATTTATTGAGCAACCTCGTTTTATATTTTTTTTACATGTAAGGACTACTAGAGGACTCTACTACTGATAAATTTACAATATGAGCAGTTTTGAGAGCGCTGGTATTGAAGATATTTCCTGTTGTCATGTAAAATGTCTAAGTAGGTACAAATTAAAGTATTTTTATATTGTTATACCAATTTCATACAACAACAATTTGATCGTAACAAGCTATTTCTGATAATAAAACTAAACTTTACGTCAAGCTTGACAAAGTTATTGAAATTGAATACGTTTTCACATACTTTGCCCTTCACACCTAAATTTTATTAGTCCAAGACGTCAACTTGTGAAACTAACAAAAATTGAGCACGTGAAATATGTCACCTACATTTAAATATTTAGAGAGGTGAAGCAGTCACTGTCAAGGAAAACGCATTTCCGCGACATAATCTAAATGTTCTAGATTGTGGTGGGAATTAGAGCGTCTCGGAGCGCGGGGCCGGTGGAGATTGTGGTGAGAGTGGGCTCGTTTCACTCTATAAGTTCCCTCATGGCGCGGTCCCGAGTCACTGGTCTTACGCCTGCTCCACTCATCATCCATCGGATGCTTTCGGCAAACATCGTATATACGACCTCTATCCTCAAACCGCTGCCTTGGTCTACTACGGTCCATATCATGCCCATAAATATCCAACTCCCCAGATGGCTGAAATTGACTAGTGCCTTGATAATAACCAGACGTTTTCCAGCCAACATCGTACTTTTTCCTTCCACTTTCGTTATCTAAAATTTGTCGATGTTGCGATTGGTTTGAACTACTTTCGCTTGTGTCTTCTCCTGATGTTCCCAGTCCTAAATCTTTATCTTCTCCGTAGATTTTGTAGATACCGTTAGGATTTAAATTTTTGCCGTTATATATCTGATCGTTAAGCATTAATTGGGGATGTGGCATGCTGTAAGGATTTGGATAACATTTTTCGATCCTCGACGTTGTGAAATCATCTTGCTTCTTACTACAAGAGCCTGGTCCAAATAGTGATAGTAAAACAGGGAGCAGGAATAAACCGTGCATGGCTCCGAAAAATATTACCATGAAAACCATCTTGAAGAATACCGAGAATATGTAGCTGTCTGCAAGAAGCAAAGCTACTACACCGAGGATTGTACTGAAAGAACCTTGGACTATTGGAAGTCCCAGCGCGTATAAACATTCACTGACTCTTTCATTTGGAGATTTAGACTTGGATGCCAAGTAAGCGTAGCAGATGTGGGCTGTGAAGTCGACCGAAAAACCGATGCACATGATCAAGTTGACCATGGAAATTGAATCGAGATTTATATCCCAAAGTGCCATGTAGCCAACTACTCCAATTTCAATGGATATTATGCTAAATGCTACCCACAGAGAGCATAGAACATTCGGGATAAATATAAAAGAGGTGACCATCATCGCTAATGCTCCGTAGCAAAGGTTCTGGATAGAGGTTGGCTTTACCAGCTCAAACTGAAAAAGAAAAACATGTTTTATTCCAAAATGTCCCATCTGAACATTTGCAGTATTTTTAATTGTCAAAAGTCAATTTTATGTACCTGATCAAAGAAAACGAAGTATGGATGAAAAACTGAGGCGTTAAGTGGGGATTCAGCGACGATAGTCCTTAATGCTCTCACCATCTCTTTCTCGTGGTTTGTTCCACTTATATTTATGGCTTGAATTAAAAATCTCGAAGCTATAATTGTATCTCCAGCTTTATTGAATTTCACATCCAGTGAGAATGGGTTTCCTTCAAACAACCACAGCTATAAAAAAAAAGCGTTTTCAAATTAAGACAATAGTAAAGTCTATAGATAGATAGATAATCCAAGTATTCTTGAAAACCTAGTTAAATAGTAGTTTGTCAGAATTGTCTTTGTATTTGAGATGATGATAAGACCTGACCAGGTAGTCAATTTACAAGTCAGAAATAAAAAGTGTATGATTTATTTACTACGGGGAGATAAGTGACTAGTGAGTTTTGTTTATAGACGTTTTGTTGTTGCTAGTATTTAAAATAAGTACCTCTTTTAAATTCTTTATGAATTCTGGTTCAGTATCAATGGATATGTTCAAATAATCATTGTTCCTCGATACGTAAGTAACAAATGTACGTAGCCATGACTCTGTATACAGTGAATTTGAAATGTATGATGTATTTTCAAGCTGCTGGGTTAAATGTTCTACTTCATCCTGGATTCGAGGATCTGAATAATTATATTCACCACTGATTACCACCTGTAATTAAATAAAATAATTGGGTATCTACTGATCATAGACTTCGAGTTCTGTAATGTGGCCTATGGACTGCGCATAGCCACACAAAATTGGCCACACTTTAGAAAGAGACACAGTGAAACTGGTGGTTTCTTTCTATTAACGTCCGCCATTTTGTTTGGTGATGTTCATTAAAACAAGTTAGAAACAGACAAGAGATAGGTACCACAGTTTCGCTTTGCCTCTGTCACACCTTTGCAACCATTTTTTTTTACATTTGGCTAGGAAATGCGCTGTCAATTTCTCTATGCAAGAATTTTAATTAAGTACCTGAATTCTGTAAGGGAATTCTCTATAGTAAATATCTTCCCGATCGAAGAATTCCACTGAGTATGAATCTACTTTCGGTAATTTCCTTCTTTCTAAGCCTTCGTTAAGTTTTGTGACTCCATAACCTGCACCAGCTAGATATGTCATAAATATAAATATAATGAATATTTTAACGAAGCCATTGTTTAGCACGTTAGCCACCGTATCTCGGAAAAATGCCATTATGCAATGTTCTTTGTTGTCAATTGGATTCTTAGGGTCATCTGGGTCTATACCACCACTGCAAAATATCCGATATAGCCAGGATTTTCCTTCTGCAAGAAATAAATAATAATTTAAAAAATCTTTTCCATTTAAACACTCTTTTAAATATAGTTAGCACATAAGTAAACACGTTACCTTTTTGTGCTCTGGATTCCGGTAAAACTTTCAAAAATGTAATTGTGTGTCGATTTTGCTTCTCTCGATATCCCGAGACTGCCAAACAACCGGTGAAGAAGGTTAGATGCCACACGAATGTAAAGCAAACTGCGAGGCCTGTAATTTATTTTTATTAAAAGTAAGTATAGCACAGGTAACTAAAACATCAATAACGCATAATATGCATATCTACCTGAATACATGCAGAAAATTTGTACTGAAGGAAATGGAGAGAATATGCCAATGAAGAAGGAAATCATATCAGTAACTGATGTGATAGTGATAGAAACTGCTGCTTCTGACAACATGATGGCCATTCTTTCCGGAACTGGCAAATTTGGAGACGTACGTCGCCAAGCAGCTAACATCACAAATGTGTCGTCAATACCGATACCTGTAAATATGAGTTTTGCTATTAATAATGCCAACATTTATAAAGTAGGTTAAATCTTTTAGAATAAATATTTACCAATCATTAGGAAGGGCGCGGCCAAGTTGATGCCAATAAATGAGATGCCCAGGTAGCAAGCACATCCAAATGCTGCTAAAGTAGCCATTACTGCGGATATGTTTCCAAGCAGACCTAGCCAAGGCTTGGAACGTACCCAGTCTGCCATCATGCATGTTAATATGGAAAAGATGCCCATGAGTATAAATGTGGAGCTAAAGAATGGCACGACAGTTCTAGTGTTCTTTTCTAGTTCGTGGTCAAGTGTGCGTGAGGCGAATCTTGAAACGGATATATGCTTAAAGCGGCCGGAATCTTCTGCTTCACCGACCGCATCCAGGAAAGCGTCCTCCCATGCTGCGCCACTGTAAATTTCAGATTTTAGATTAGATCCATGTCTAAAATCTTAAGTTATTCTAAGTTATTCTTACTCTTTTATGAATGTGAAAATGTTTTTCTACGAATGTGAAAATGTTTTTCTACATCGGCATGATATAATGATACAATCATAAAGGCCACAAGACGCCCATTAGTAGATTTCAGCAGCACTAACGTCTTCAAGCTATGAGATAGCAATCCTTCACTGCGTTTTTCGGATTGAAGCCTTAAAAGTATATATATACAAGCTTTTACCCGCGGCTACGCCCGTCCTAGAGTTAGTTATCGGCGTAGGATTCTTACGTCAACTCCTAATTGTTCTAATGACTCCTTAATTATACCTACTTATGAAGTTTGCTCTAGCAAGCTTTAGTTCGTTTAAGCTCGGTTACAGTTATTCCCCTGGGAACTTTTGAAGTTTCCGGAATAAAAACTATCTTTTGTCTTTCCCCGGGACTCAAACTAAGGTAGTTGCACCTAAAAAGGGCCGGTTCGAAATAAGGTCCATCTTTTCAAACTTCCCGCATTTAATGCTTAAACCAAAACGAATATAGCGCGCGCGGGCCCTCCCCAGTAACCAATCATAAATGCGCATCGACATTCATTGCTTTCGCGCCGGCCATTTTGTCAGTAACTGTGTGTGTTAATTCAGAAGCAGTCGACGAGATTCAATTTATAAAATATTCGGTTTGAATTTTGCGTGGTATTAGTAATAAAAGCCGGTCTTTTCTTCTTCTCTGCAATAGGGATGTGAAAAATACTTTTAGCCCGTGGATTGACGAGGCAAGTAACTAACATTGTTGCTTTTTTATTTCGATTTTGCTTGGTTTTATCAGGACATATCTAAGTGCCTAACAAGATCCAGGTTGTTGTTCCCAAATAAGGTACGGACCTTATTAGGGTTACGAAGTTTTAAAATAGACATGGTAAATGACTTACATAAGTGTAAATAAGCAGCTGGCCTAGCAAGTGGTACTTTTGTTTGCCGATAACGACATTTCGCTACACTGGGTCATTGCTAACGCACAAAACTTGACTAGACGCCTTTCCTTCTGTAGACTTCAATGAATGTTAAAAAAAAATCCAGTCGCATTTTGAGTTTTTTACATATCAACATACATGCACATACATAACATCACGCTTATTTCCCAGAGAAAAGACTGCCACTTGCTTCGATCCTGACACACTTTTCTTGCTTCATCTTAACGGATCGATGCTTTGATACACTTCAGAGTACTCTTGACCTGGCCTTTTCTGAGAAGGGACTCAATTTGATCGAGATAAGTTTGCCGAGGCCTACTTCTAACGACTCTACCAATTGCTTGTGCCTCATAAATCTAAATTGTGCATCTATTTTCATTCATCCTCTCAACATGCCCAAACCATCTTAACATGCCTTTCTCAATCTTTGACACCACACTTTCTTTCACACAATTTTTTATCCTGTAATTTAGGGTCAGGCCACACAAACTTCTCAACGCTCTTATCTTCACAGCATTAATTCTACTTTCGTGCTTCTTTTGCCATACCCAACATTCACTTCCATACATCAGTGTTGGAACCAACACACCGTCATGAACATGTAAACGTGCCTTTCCTGACAAATTCTGACTGTCCATAAAGATGTGCAGCGCTCCATTTACCTGGTTTCCCACGTTCACTCTTCTTTCTATGTCACTTTCACATTTTTCGTCTCTAGTAATTCGAATTCTGGCACTTAGAACAACAACACCTTTTTTCCTTCTATATATTACTCTGTAACAGTTTCATTCCTTTCAAAAACCATAACATTGGTTTTATTTACATTAACGTTCATTCCACTCTTTTTAATAACACATATATAATAGTTATCTTTTACTGTAACTCCTCGTCTGCCAGTGCAAATATGACCTGGTCTCATCAACATATTTACATATAAGTATTTTATATACGCAAATCAACAGAAGCCTTCGATATAAGTATTGTTTATACACTAATATATATTGTTTTCAGTAAAGACAAGAATGGAACCATCGCAAGAAAGAAAACGTGGCTTAGGATGATCTCAAACTGATCTTCAGGATGCTCTAGATGATATAAAAAACAACCAATTATCTCAGCGTGCAGCGGCTTTAAAATACAATATACCACGACGAACGTTGAATAATCACATAAAATCTGGAAGCGTGGTAAAGAGGATGGGAAAAAAACTTGTTTTTACCGCCAGACAGGAAAATGAATTGGTAGAGAGAATTAAGAAGTTTTCAAATATAGGCATGCCTTTAACACCAAATATAATACGTAAACAAGCTTACTTATTTTGTGAAATAAAAACAATATAAAACATCCAAGGAGTAACAAAAAATTGACTGCTGGTAAGAAATGGCTTAAGAATTTCCTTGCGCGAAATAAAAACATATCTCAACGTAAAGCACAGTTCATGAACCCTGCAAGGGCTCAGAAATTAAATAAGCATATAGTTGACAAACATTTTAAGGCCATTCGGGAAATATATGATGAGCTAAATATTGACCAACACCCAGAACGATTGTATATGTTGACGAAAAAGGATGCCGACTAACGATACATGGGCAACAAAAAGTCTTGGGTGGAAAAGGTTCTCGAAGGGTTCACCGGATGGCGCAAGAACATGCCAAAAATGTCACTATAGCACCTAGTGTAAATGCTACTGGAAATTCCATTCCACCAATGATTGTTTTTAAAGGAAAAAGACTGCGTGAAGAATATTTGGAAAATTTGCCAGCTGGTTCTTTGGTGAAAATGGCACCAAAAGGTTCTATGACAACAGAGCTCTTCGTTAAATTTATTGAGCATTTTGCCCAATACAAATCCCCAAGAAAATGTTTTTTGATTTATTGATGGCGCGTCATCACACCTGGACTACAAAATTGTAGATACTGCTGAAAAGCATGACATAGTTCTGTACTGTTACTTGTGCCATCGAACACAACCCACGAGCTCCAACAGCTCAAAAAATCAGTAAATAAGTTATTTGAGCATTTTTGGGATGAAGAAGTACTACTTTTTATTTACCAAAATCCACAAAAAAAACTTACCAAAGCACGTTTTAATAAAATCTTTACAAGAGTATGGACAAAATGTATGCTCATACTCATAGCAATATTATTAACGGATTTAGGGCAACTGGTTTGTACCCCTGCGATCCGACTTCAATCCCAGAAGAAGCCTTTGCGCCATCCATACTCACTGAATTAACTGCTGCACAACTCTCTACTAAAGAAAATTCTTTAACGGTACCAAACTCTCTTGAATCTATTAATTAACCTTTTAAATCATAACTTTGACTCTGATATACCTTTTTGTGAAGAAGATGGCTCTACAGCTCAAAATTCAGTAGTAACAATAAAGCAACCTCAGAACAAAGATAGTTATTTCCAGAAATTAGTTGACTATAGCTCTTCAATAGAAACTTTAGACTCGGTTAATATACATGTTCCTATTCGATACAGTACACCTGTTCCTGGTCCTTCGGGGTCACAAATTCGACATGTTCAACGTCCACCTACGTTCTTTTCTCCTCCATCATATATATTAGACATAGAATACAATCTTCCAATGATGCAAAACTTTCCAGCAAAACGTGTTAGAATATAAACGTCTTCTTCCGAATCTGATGAAGAAAATAATAATCCTGTTCAAACACATTTTACGCCGAAAAAGAACCAAAATAATTCATTTGATGATGACTTACCACTTTCAGAAATTAAAAGTCATAAAAAACGATCAGGTAATCAAGAGTCAAGTTTCAAAGAATTTCTTCCAACTCCCAATTTTGCTGAAACTAAGGCAAAGCCAAGACGAAAGGCATTAAATTACATCGGACAAAAATAACCGAAGATTTATTTCAAGACAAGTCAAGCAATAACGCAAAAAACTCTTCTAAACAGACCAAAAATGACAACAATAATACTAAAGATCAAAAAGCAAAGGCAATAGAAAAGTCATCCAAAATTCTAAAGTCTAAACTAGATAAAATCAAAACTAAACAGAAATTGAAACAATGGAAAGTTCGGTACAAAAAAAGTAAGAAATGATAATGAATGCTTGTATTGCCGAGCTTGTAAAATGGATACAATACTAGCAATGCGGCAATGCAGAACATATAACTTGTGGTACCACGAAGAATGCGAAGGTCTTACCAAAGATGATTTAGATACTTTTTTTTGCCCTGATTGTGTGTAACATTTGCTTTGAATGTTAACTTAGTTTTTCTTAATTGATTAGAACTTTGATTCATTGGAATTAGTTATTGTAAGATATTATTATTACTATTACTGTGTAGTCAAAATATTACTTTTTCTTTATTATGGAGCTTTACATTATTTGTCTGCACTTGTTAATTACTTTAATTTTTATGTTTGTTATATGTTCTTCCACAGGTTTAATTTAGTTTTTTATTAGGTGAAAAAGTGCTATTGTTTTATTTGTATAAGTTTATTTTGATTACATTTATGTTGATTACTGACAGAAAAATATATAATAAGGATAAGTAAATACACACTGTGATTAACGGTACGTGCATATTTATTTTTTAATACTTAGCTGCTAGTAGTTGCCATGTTTGTTAATTTCGAACACTTAATAAGGTCCAGACTGTGATAAAAGAAGTATAATACCTAATAAGGTCTAAGGACTAAGACTGAAAAAATGACTGATTAGTTACATTTTATTATTTTCTTTACTGGAATTAATAAAAATAAGCATAAAACTACAATTTGTTTCATTCATGACTAGATATTAGAAAAGTTATAGCTTATATACATTTCCTAAGACTTTATAAGGGCCACGACACTAATTTATATGAATTTTCGTTTCATTATTCAAAAGCTGCAAACTTAATAGTAGTCAAAAGCTGTTGCTTTCTAAAGATGTGATTTTTCTGGTATACAAAGCCTAAAATATTGCAGTTCAATTATGGACCTTATTCAGAGCCCTAGTGCTCAATAAGGACCAAAGACAAGCTTTTAAAAAACACACTTCCCAAAATTGATTTATAAGGATTTCCAAAAACTCGGCCCTTATAAGATGCAATTACCTTATATCCATAATAAATTTCATCTAAATCGGTCCATGTATGAGTGACTTATGGAGTAACAAACAGACAGAAAAACAAACTTTCGCATTTATAATATTTATGGGATTTGTATCCGTTGTCTGGTATGACAATAATTTTCAACAAATACAAATGCAACAATTTTAAGCCATAATACAAGCTTTGCATAGTTTGGGACTAAGTGGCGCTGTGTGTAATGCCAAAAATACTTTTGTATTTATGAGGTCAGCAGTTTTGAACCTTCGCTCATGCTCGGTGTTAATAACGTCAACTCGTTTACAATAACCTATGTTCCATCTTAGTGTGAAACAAATTGTCTATTTATAGTACATTACTGCCGTGGCCCGCCAACGCAACATAACATGGTGAGCATGTGGGCCGAGGCATAGCCGAGGCACGCATCACTGAGCCCGTTTATGCTCAGATATGACCAAGGCTTGTATAGTGCTTTTCTCAAACATAAGTGTAAAAAACTATTTATATTGACAGTTATAAAAATTGTGTAAATTTGCCCCAATTCGTCGCGATCAAATGTCGATTTTTTTTTTACTTTTTTAAATTAATTTAATGAAGCATTCTTTTTTTGTGCCAGTCCGAAATTTAAATAAAACTTGATGAGTTTGTCTGTTTTGTTATCTATGGTTTAAAAAAGTTAGTTCCACTTTTAAATTTTATATTTGACTGCTAGAGCGCTCGAGCGGAAGAAGAATACCTTGCGGGTCGCTCTCTGATACTGTACTGTAAGTACGATATATCCCAAAGAAGCTTGTGCAAGATATGGTCGCACGTTCGATAATAATAAAATGCACTCGTACTTACATACAAGTACAAATTTCAATTCTTTCTACATATTGCAGTATTTTATTTTCCAAAGGGGAAAAAAGGCACGCAATATATTCATTTAGCTAGATATGACCTCGCCAACATCCGAAACAATCACGTCTAAATCATGGTTTCCGATTGCGTGCAATGATCTCACATCAAGATTTAGGATATCCTCTTTTATACCCCGCGACTAGGTCGTGTCCGCGGCTCTGCTTGCACAGATTTGGCAATAGGGGGTAGGTAAATTATACTTATACACACTTAAGTCTGGTATAGAATGACCACATCATAGACTTTTATATTTAAAACTGACTCAACGAGAATCGTGCATAGGTTCTATCTTCTACATACCATCATAACACTTATCCCCGAAGGGGTTGTCAGAGATGTGACAAACATCCAGGTTTTACCGATAGTATTCCGTCCCACAAACGTGATAGGTAAGGAGCCTATCGCCGTACCGAGCACAAACTAGTCTCGATATAACTTTACAATTAACAAATTATTACAATTTTGATTGCCCCTTACCAAGAATCGAACCATTGACATGGCAACCAAACGCCACCAACCACTGCGCTATTCGTTCCTATTGTACATATATAAAAATTCTTAAAATTGTCTTATACAAAGCGTTTGAATCTATTTAGAATGAAAACTAAGCAAAGGTGATTTAAATTCAATCACTGAAAGATTTTTAAATTGGTCGACATATACAAACAATCAACTCGCTAGCTTATGCCTGCCTCGCTCGCGCAAAATTACCGTATAACCATGGGATTCCATTTCTACGGCAACTTAATTATAGAGAGAAAGTTTGCCATGGAAAGCTATAGCCGTAGTTCGCCCACGTCGAATTGGTTGTAGTTATTCCTGCGATTATCAATGTCTGGATGAAAATAAAACTATGTCCCCTGTCCTTTTGACAATATACAATTCAGTTCAATTCGTTGCTCCAATGCGACGCAGATCAATAACAAAAAAATAAACATACATACTTTCATTACTATATAATGATACACCTACAGCCGTAGATAAACAACAGACAACACATCTATATCAAGCATGTTACATTAAGGCTGGATTGCACCAACTAACTTTGACGACAACCAGGCGTCAAAAATAGTCAACTATTTCTAAAATTAATCGGCCTGTCAAAGTTCAGCTAACCACTAGCTGGTTAACTTTAAAAATGGCTGACGAAAAAAACTTCCATACAATCTACCATTTTTGGCGACTAGTTAACGTCCAAAGTAAGTTGGTGCAACCCAGCCTATAGATACCAAATAACTTTTTTTAATTATTGTATCTGGGTAGATTTATTATTAAAATATCGCCCAAGACGTCTATTGTCGGATATTCTTAATTGGCCATAATGCTTCGCAATGTCGTCAAAACGATTCTATTTAGACTATTTAACATTCCTATACCTACCTAGCTGTACCTATTTATATTATAAAGAAAAAAAAAACTTACCGCTGATACTGAAGTTCCGTGTCAGTCCGAACAAACCAAACGAGCTGAACTGCTGGTACAGACACAATGATGTCGTCCACCACCTGCGATCCACCAAAGAACACCGGGAAGGCGTGAGCCTCGAACGTGACGGGGTTGAACATTATGGGAAACGTCAAGTTCAAATCTCCTCGTTCCACCTGTAATATAAAAATGATTTTTGGTGTTCTAATTTCTATGACTAACCTGGCACATTTAATTGCCGATTGGCAATTTTATTTATTAAATTTATTTACCCAGTCAAGTGGTCTGCGATGTTGAAATTAAACTGCACTTCACAACTTTTCATAGATTTAGGGGGCCTAGATGCTGACTAATAAAACTAATAAATATAAAACAGCGCGTTTAGAGATATGCGTATTATATTTCATCCCGCACAAGTTTTTGCTTTGTATGTGCGCCCTTTTTAAACATTTCGCACGTAAGACGCGGATGTTTCCCTCAGATTAGTTCTTTGAGTATTTAAACTAAATATCTGTTGTTTGGATTGAGAAGTAAGTATGTTAGGGGACGAGAGACGCCAGTAACCTTGGTCGAGTATAAAACTCTTCCGATTGGCGGAGTGGTAGATTGTTGGACTGTCATTTTCCATTCGATTCCCGGTAGGAGCAATCAATATTGTTACAATTTGTAAATTGTGAAGTTGTATCGGCTTTGATTTGTGCCTGGTACGGCTATGGCTTACCACCTAACACGTTCCGTACCGAAAAACGTCGATGTTACTAGGTTGTTTAATAATTATTCGGAACAACAGTTCACGATGATACCTACTATGTCTGACCTTTTACCTGACTAAACTTATAATATTATTTGTTAGATACTTATTTGTAGGTATATGATAGAGAATCATTCAGATATAATACCATGAATTCTAAACTATGCTATGTAAATATAATAATAAGAATGGGAGTTTTCCCAGGAGTCATCGTTACAGTCGTATGACGCTTAGGTATAGCGCTATTCCGATAATGGCAATGGAATGTGTCATCTATAATTTTGTATTCCAAACACGATGAGGTCTTGAAAGGTATTGCAACTGTTTACTTTGCATTTATGCAAGTAGTATAATAATTGCCCGTCCCAAGTTCTGTTATAGTATAGAATAAAAAATAGTATATCAACTGTGATATCCTTCCTAATCCAGCCTTATACGTCCCCACTGTTAGGGCACGGCCTACCCTCACTGAGGGCAATTTAGTCCACACGCGGGCCCAGTGCGGATTGTTGTTTTTCAGCTAAATGCATAGGGACTCCAGATTTCAAAAATCATCGAATAGGGGGCAAAACCGGGAATGAACATTTGTATGAGAATTCAGATATATTTGTAGGTAAAATATAGATAGATAAAAATGTTTCCATACTTAGGACAAAATACTGGGGTTTTCCAAAAAGGGATTATTAAGATTTTTGAAGGATCGACAACGCACGAGTTATATGAACGACTATATGCTCTTAGAGTTGCAAGAGTCTATAGGCTATAGGTGGTCACCTTAACATAAGGCGGATCGTAATCTTTTTTGCGAGGACTGTCCTAGCCCAGATGCTACCTTTGCCCTTGGTGAAATGTATTTGAATCAAAATATTTTTGCATGGTCAGTTACATACCTCTCCTATTATGCTGTCAAGGTTAAGAATGTCGTTGGAAAAGCATCTTCCTTCCCATCTTGCACACTCCTCCCTGTAGGTGAATTTTTCGCCGGTGGGCAGGGTCACTGTCACATTCTGTACTATTTCATCCAACTCCCTCAGCTCCTTCCAAATCTCAGACCTGAGGATGTTGGTCTTGTTGTCTTTGGCGATGACTATCACGCGGCCAAATCTTCCTGCGTAAATATTTTTAAATATTAATGTAGGTATTCAATCTATAGTGCTATCCTATTATAACATTGGCTTTATTTTATTTTGATTAAAGTTCAAAATATCGATATATGTAGGTAATTTAAATTATTATTTTTTACGTTGCAAAAAACTATTTCGAGAAAGTGAGAAGGAAATATAATACTTTTTATTTCAAACTTGAGTTCCCACGGGTTTTTTTTGTGGGACAAATTTCCCACTTCACTTGATAATTGGCTATGGTTTTTTTTATAATATTTAGAGACCATTAGGAACAAATTATTAATTCATCTCAGTTGAAGGACCATACAGAAGTAGATTTATCGCGGATCATTAAAATATACAAAATCTAAGTCTAAACGCAAGGTGAGTGAGACACGAACTTTACAGGGTGCCTTCTATTGTTAGTGTAGGGAAGCGCTAAGAAAGGAATTCGTACTATATAGAGTTTTTAAAATAGGGTTCAAACGTCATCCAAAAATCATAATCATAAGTAGCTGATATTTCAGAGAAACTTCCTCCCGCGAACGCTTGGGTTGTGGAATAAGCTCCCTGCCAAGGTTTTCTCTAAGGACTACAGTATGGGGTTCTTCAAGGAAGGCGCGCCACCTATTCCGAAAGGGTGGTACTAATTCAGGAACCTTCACCGACGTGTGCACAACAATTTACCAAAATTTCATCACAATCGGGTTACCCTAAGTACGCGACTTCGTTGCGCACTTGACCAGTTTTTCCTTTTCAGAAACCTTAACCGGCGTGTATGCACAACAACTTACTAAAATTTCATTACAATCGGTATATCCTTAGCGCGCGAGCCCTACAAGTACTTGACCCTTTTTTCTTTCATAAAAACGTTGCCAGAACAATAACGAACACAGTAAAAAAGGATTTTCCACTAAACTATATCTTCCTAAAATCCAAGAAATAAACTTATTACCTGCCCTAGTAATTCTGCCAACGCTGAACCTGTGAGAGTAGTTAACTTTGAAGTGTTCTTCCACAATTCTTCTTTCTATCTGGCCCTGGCCTCTGACTGGACAAAATAAATACTCTGGGTCCATTTCATAGTGAAGCTGCTGGAAGCCTGTGATCATGAGCAGTGTGAGGAGAACAGGGATAATGATGAAGTAGCCTGGCCGCTTTCCGACTGCTAAGCCCAGTTTGTAGAAGGATTTATTTAGCATATCATCCACGACTGTTAATTTGCAGCCCATCTGTAACAAGATATAAGTTTTTATGAGTACACTTTGGACATTAGGTATTTTTACTTAGATACATGAATCATTGTTTGTGGGATATTTTATTTTAATATTAAAGTGGTTTTATTAAATTAAATATTTAGTATTGGGTCATTTTACACCAAGTGTCCAAATTTCAAGTTTGTACCTAACTCGTTTCGTTTACGAGCTAGAAAAAAAACACGTTTCTTCTATGGTAACTTGCCAAAACTATTTGTTTCTTTATATTGGGTTCAGTATATCTCTATAGTATAGTTAGACTTTTTAATTCCACTAAGGTGGCAAACAAACCTACGGTCCGCCTGATGGTAAGCGGTCACCGTAGCCTATGGACGCTTGCAACACTAGGGGTATCACTCGCGCGTTGCCAAATCTTTAAAAATCTAATAACTTCTTTGTTAAAGAACCCCATACTGTAGTCCTTAGAGAAAATCTTGGCAGGGAGCTCATTTTACAATCCAAGCGTTCGCGGACCATTTCGGTTCTAAAGAGTGACAATGAATTCCCTCCCGACAGCGATACTAAAAAGTAGCCGTGGGCATCATTTCAAATAATTTCTCAGAACACATCCCATTATAAAAGCGGAAAAACACACACAGGGAGGCAAAGTCTCTCCTTAGACTTAAGGGCTCGATACGGCAAGTGAGTTTGGGATCGTCGACGATTCTCACAGCCCATCGTTGACCCGAGTCAAAGGGGCTGAGCTGGTATCCTGGTGGCCCAAATATGGTAGCCGGACTTATGACTTGTAAAGCAGCCTTTCAACCTTTGCCCTGAGGTGAAATACTGCTTTGCTCTGTTGAGTACAACAAGTTTATTGCATGCCAGCTTCACCTTGTCTTGTAAATGATCTCGAAACTGAACATTACTAGAGATGTTAACACCAAGGATCCCAATTCTCTAGGAGTTGGTGAGGGGAATGTTCTGGAATTGTGGAACCACAGTGAATGGGGGATTCTTAGCGGTAA
Organism: Apoda limacodes; assembly: GCA_946406115.1. Lineage (NCBI taxonomy): Eukaryota > Metazoa > Arthropoda > Insecta > Lepidoptera > Limacodidae > Apoda > Apoda limacodes. Next base: position 21,161,565 of record OX291549.1, on the reverse strand, counting down.
ATGCGCGTGTCTTTGTAGGGTTAAATTGGAACAAGTTTTCCCGCCCCAGACAGAGATCTTGGACAAAGTGGTGTCGATTAGAGACACAAGTTCTACGCGCTTTTCCTCCACAACGGTACGAGGGATGTTTGTGCGGCCCGTGTAATAAGCGCCTCCAGTACTGACATCTGCATAGCAATATAAGTTATTGATGGACAATATGTCATTGATATGCAGGAGACACAGCGTAGGACAGAGCCTTGCGGGACGCCAGCATCAATGTCCACGCTATCAGAGCAACTACCGTTACCTACAACCCGTATGCGTCTGCCGCGTTTGTTAACCGTGGCACACCCAGTAGTACCACCAGTGGTACCACGGTTACTTTTTCCTAACCGTGGTACCCCAGTGGTACCACGTTTTTTCTAACCGTGGTACCACTGATCTTGTTCATGTTGCATGTATGCGATAAATACATATACAATACGTATGTTTGTATGTATGTATGTATGTTTGTCCGCGATTATCTCGCGTTTGGCTGAACCAATTTTGATGCGGTTTTCTTTCCTTTTTTGAACGAGGTTTTTGAAGTCGGTTAAAAAGTAGAAAGAAAAAAAGAAAACACGTGTATTTACCGCATACATGCAGCATGCACAAGATCAGTGGTACCACTGGTGGTACTACTGGGTGTACCACGGTTAACAAAAAGCTAGCCACCCATTTGCAAAAACCCTCGAGCACTCCGTAAGATGGCAACTTTGACAGTAGACCCCGGTGCCAGACCCGATCGAACGCCTTCGCTACTTAAATGCATAAAATTTGGTACTCGGCCTATAGGTTAAAAAGAAGGATTTATGTGTCTCACCGTTTTTTAAAAATAATCGTCTAGGCGGCAAAACAAGGAATGAATTTTTTTATGACAGTTTCGGTATTATGGTAGGTGAAATCGTTAACAGTCAAAAGCTGTCTTACAAATACTGCTGTTTACAAATGTAAAATGTATATATTATTGAAAGCGTGTATTTTTATTATTATCCAAAAACTGATGACCTTCCGTAAAGTATTTTGTTTTTAGCGGTAACTTTGGTATTTTTTCTATCGAGGAAACTAAAGGAAATCATGTTTCTAAAGTGTATGATTTACAAAGAGAATTGTTATATTCATAAGTTTTACAAATAGGTATAATCGACTTTTTGTTTAAAAATTCGTAGTCTAGTAGGTATTATTTCATCGTGGCAATCACTTGAGGAGATTGCGTACGACTTGATTTATGTACCTATATTTTTTTGCAATACATAAAAACAAATCAACCCTTTTGTAGCTTATAAAATTACGCCAATAATAAGAGTGAATAAAAGTAGTTACGTCATTACTTGTAACAGAAACATAATATTACTTATATAAGCAGCTGATAATTCCCTTGACTATTCTACTAAATTCTAACATAATATAATTTATATTTTTTATGCAAGAAAAAGCTTCCAAATTTTACTTATAATATAAGTTTCTTATATAAAACGAGCCTCCTAATCTTTATGCAACACGATCTATAATATTTTTATGCAACAAGTTTTTTGTAACTGCTTAACATTTTTTTACAAATTAAATAATTACTAGCGGCCCCGGCGAACGTTGTTCCGCTGCCGTTCCTCTGTAACCCGGCGAAAGTTGGTTTTTACCTAAAGTGCCCTAGTCCGGCTCGCACTTAACAGATCGAGAAAAAATCTATCCTATCTTTTAAGTTGGGTCAAATAAAAGATAGTTACGAAGTTTGATCAAAATCGATTCAGTAGTTTAGGAGTCCATCGAGGACAAACAACTTGACACGTAATTTTTATATATATAGATATAAGTTTATAATAATAGAAGTTTTATGTCCCAAGCCCCTGGGTACATACCTAATACCTAAATCAAAGCAAGGGCGGATCCAGAACAAAAGTTTAGGGGGGGCGATCAAAGATCTGAAGGTATTTTTTGAATTTGAATCGGCAAACGTAAGTTACCCTATCGACCCAGCTCGCGCAATTTTTAAAAATTAAATATACAAACCGAAGTAACCCCAAGTATTCTTTATATATAATAAAAGTTATATATTTAAAAAAATGTTACAATTCATTTCTTTCTCGCCCATCCTTAGGCGATCGCCCCCCGCTGGATCCGCCCTTGAATCAAAGTCAGAAATTGATTTCATTTAAGTTTTTGTTAGTTTATTTGCTAAATGAATGACAGACAGACACTAAATAAAATAAATTATCATGAATTGCCATATCTTGTGATGTCATTAAATTTGTGACTGATAATAAATTATGTTAGGGTCACTAGCACACGCCCATAAGCGATTAGACAACACAAACGTAAGCCATAACCGCTGTTTTACAATAGTTTTTTATACCGCGAGTTTGCCGTCGTTAAGCAAAAACCTGCGACCTACTAATTAAGTATAACCCAGATTTCTATTTAGGAATTTTCTGTTTTTACTTTTTTTTAACAACAAACACAAAAAAATATTTGCATAAGACATCCATTACGAATAAATTCCTACCTAAGTTTGAACAATCATCATAGGAAGTTCGCCCTATACAACACAAAGTTCCCTCTACATTTTTATGTATATATTTTATGTTATTTACAACACCTGTTAGGCAATAATACATTTTTAACAATAGATAATATTACATTTATGTATTACCTTATTTCCTACTTTAAAACCATTGACTTTTTACGTAGGTACCTATTGTTTATACGGGTATCAAAAACCATCATATTTTTTTCTAACAAGGTTATTCAAGAGATTAATTTGGCTATTAACAAGCTGCTATATACAGAAGTAGAAACCATGCAATTTGAAAAAGCTTGAAATATGTTCTACGTTCGTATTAGCATACTTTATGCACATAATTCTTTTATAGCATTGTTTTTTGTATGACAGTAAGTTTACTTATTTATTTACGTTATTTTTTAATTTATTTACTCGCAAATGTGATGAAAAACATTGTGAGTAACAAGGACGGTACGGAAATTACAAACTCGAGTCAATAAAGCCTTCGGCCTTTGGCCTTAGGCTTCTAAATAGCCTCTCATAAGTAATTTTCTCCTGAACTATTATTACCGTTATACATAGGCACAGTATGGTGCAACAAACTTTTCTGACCCGGTGGTCAAACATCTGAACTACAGTCGACATATTAAAATGCTGTGAACTTTCGCGACACTATAGACACAGACACCGGTGTGCCAAGGGTAAGTTTTTGCAATTCTAACTCTACTATCACGTTTGCGTATTCATTAAAAGTCCAATGAGAAAAAAAAAGTCTTAAACCGCGTCCGTTAGGGGCGCTCCTTTATTTCGATGCTATTATTTCGGTGACGCGAACGCGATAGTTAAGTTAAAACTCACAGAAGGCACACAGGTCAGAAAAGGTTTTTTGCACTGTGTACCGGTATTCATATATTTTTTTTCATCACACTTACTCGTAAACATCGTCATTACGTGCTGGTAAAGCGGGTGCTAGGACCTTAATTACTCCCACGCACTTTTTTTTTGTAAATTTTACCTTCTTCAAGGCAAAGCGTAAGTTCATAGAACCCACGGGCGACAACGACATAACGATCCGCGCGCGCTCTACTTACGGTCTATTCAACTCTATTCTATCAAGTATTCATAAAAGCGCCATCTGTGTTTCAAGATATCCTATCGAGCATTAACAAGTTTTAACTTCAGTTAAACTTTTTTAATTCATAAATTCTCTAAATATTGCTATCGTCATCGTGGGCGTTGTATATACTTCTTTTCCCGCCATTCAATTGTGATTTGGAGAGTTCATTTATTTTTTCACCTTATATTTTATTTATTTACTCGTGAATGTGATGCAAAACATTAATACGCAACAACCTCGAGTCATTAAGGCCTTCGGCCATCCGCCTTAGGCTTCTAAATAGCCTCTCGTTGGTAATTTTCTTCTTACCACCCCTATTACACAATGTAGGTAATCTACTACTCTGTGTCACCTTTCGGAGCACAGGAGAGACAAGGAAGGCTCCGAGCGTTGATTGGTTGCTGCAATAAGCCAAAGACTATTCGCAGTAATAGGAAATCTAGATTTTGCGCCAAAATAAATATCTACAGTGCAACAAACTTTTCTGACCCGTTGTACGATCGCTCGTGTCGTGTAAGTTTCATTAATTAATTTTTATATGGCGGCAATACTTTGGATTTTTGACTACTGGGTCACTTAGAAGGTCATTGACTAGGTCAGAAAAGTTTGTTGCACTGTACTTTTTTGTAAACAAATAATTTCATTTACCCGAAAACGATGCACAAATTTTTTAAATCCAGATATATAATTTTTTACATACATTTGTAACGCCGCAGATTCATTTTTCTACAATTTTATTTGCCAGAAGTTTTACCTATATCCAAAATCATTGACAATTTATTCACTTACTATCATTTTTGTTTTAAAAAGTCGAAAAACGTTTTCAATCATTTTATTTCACCACTACATACATACGTTTAATTTTATGCATACTAAGTTTTCTTGCTTTGAACCGACTTCAAAAAGGAGGAGGTTATCAATTGGGATGTTTATAATATTTTTATGTATGTTCGGGCATAACTCTGTCATATACATATAGACGGATTTGCAAAATTATTTTTGATTTAAAAGGGTATACTTTCAAGGTGGTCCAATATTAATGTAATAAATTTAAAACTTAAACTTTTGATTTCAAAAAAATAATTGGTGTTCATTTGGAACTGGTGAAACGCCTTTCATATTGATGATTGTGTAAAATTTTCTAACGAGTGTGGATGTGTTTCTAGTGTACGAGAAAAAAAAAGAAAAAATAAAAACTTTTAAACAATAAAAAAACATCCCGCTTTAAAAAGATGCACTAAACTAATAGAAAAAAAAAACTAATTTCCAAAAATCTTAACTGAATTACAGTTTGAAGTTGGTGTCTACCTACCTACCTTCCTAACAGTTTATAACACACTTAACTTGCATTAAAACAGAGCTGGGCAAAAAACATACTATGCAGTAAGTATTTGAAATACAAATTACAACTACTTTTTCTGTATGTATTTTGAATACGAAATAGTTTCAAGTTATGTATTTGAAATACAAAATACAGTATTTTAAACATTATGAATTGAAATACAAAATAAAAATCACAAAATACATTGAAAGGCTTTAATTGCAAAAAACGCCCTAATCTAAAAACAACTAGGTATTACTTGCATGCTTAAAAGTTTATTGCATGTAGATTTGGAATATGTCACAAGTACTACGAACAAAGTCCTATATCAGAAAACTTAACAAGCAATTTGACATGTAGGGTTTGTTAATTAATGAAAATAAAATAAGCCAACAATTATGTCAACCAAAAAAAAAAATTTAGCTTTCCGAGTCATATTCGGAATTGAATTTTTCCTGGGTAAAACAAATGTAAACAGCAGTAATACAGAGGTAAATTTAACTGCACCGGATATATTAGATCCAGGACAAAAAAAATACCTTCGCCTGCAAAATCAAGATTTTCTTTCTTTCTTCTATTGTACCTAGAACACTTGTACATTATTATTATTATACATATACCTATAACAGGTTCATAAACTACTGTTAAAATATCATATAATTTTTACTTATTATGATTGTTTTGTACCGGCCGTTGCTATCTGGAACGCGATTTACGAACGTAGCGTTTTCTGGCAACACTACCTACTAGTAGTTGTCATGTTGTAGTCTACGCAAAAATAACCAAATAAAAAAATTATTATGCCTTCTTTAGACTAATCAAAGATTTTTTCTTCACTTATACTTGTGTAATGCGTTAGCTTTTGTGGATAAAGCTTGTTTTTGTGTGTGTGCCAAAATCTATATTTTATTTTCAATAGGTTTCAACCGCGCGTCCCCGTTTTCAAGTCCCAAGATTGGGCGGGAGATTTGGTGTGGATCCTCAGACATTGCGCGTCATATCCTGCTTATTTCTTCATAATTCACTATTCATGAGCCTTCGCTGCACAATTCTTACCACGCTTTCGTAAAACATTGCTAAAATATATACATCGAAAGTCTCTAAATGAATTTAGAAAAATTAAACAGAAAAAAACACCACTCCTTCTTAAGATTCGCGCCAAAACTCGCGCATATTCTTATTTTATCTTGTGATGTAATAATTTCAATATCGGTGTTTAGATTTGTTAGTATCAATATTGATTTATCTGTCATTGTCTTTTTTATCACACCTTCTAGAAAAAAGTCAATATTTTTACTATTAAATAGTTCAGTTGCATTATTTGTCTGTTAAGATCCTTTTTTCAGGAATGCGTGCTGGCATCAAGTTAAAATAATATGAAATTTATTTTAAAATCAAACTTCTAAGTCAACGCAATCAAAAAATATTCGCAGATTCAAAAAAAATAGCTTTGCATTAGATATTGGCTATTAATAAATCGAAAGCTGAATAACATTCCTTTAAATTAAAACTCCGCTATTCATTCATCATCATCATCAACATCATATCAGCTCTTATTGGTCCACTGCTGGACATAAGCCTCTTCTATGGCGCGCAATTTCTATCGGTCTTCTGCCTTCCGCATCCAGCCATTACCAGCCACCCTTTTAAGGTCCACCGACCTGGAGCGTCTGGCCTGGAAGGCGTCCCACGCTTCGACTTCCAATACGCGGTATCCGTCTTAGGACAGGTCTGCTCCATCGGCTATTTATTCTATCTGATATTCTGCTATCTACGTGCTCAGTGATCCATATAAATAAGTATTACTAATTCTTCGATTTCGCCAAGTGTTAATTCTTTATCGTTTCATCCAAAAATTTACATTCGTCTCTATTATCTTCACTTTATAATAACCATATGTCATTATTCGTAACACCTCTCTTTAATATTTTTGTGTCAGAATACTGTAAACGTTGAAAAAACGATACTAACTGTAATTTCAGGTATTATATTGTTGGGATTTATATTTGCGGTTTTTTTATGACAGACTATTCTCTTTCTCTAATGACTACGTAACCTAAACAACTCTACCGCAAAGTGGTAGATTCTGCAACAGCAGCGTATTAAAGTTGTTATTAGATTACATTATTACATTCGTCTGACCACTTATATCTACTTTTCCATGTTTAGTTAGTCAGAACCTAATATAAATTACGGGTAAATAATCTTCAATGAAGATAGCCTTACTAATTAGCGCCAATATAACAAGGCTTTGATAATGAAAGTTTTCTTGTTTTACCAAAAATTATAGCAATTTTAACGATGCAGTTCCTTGTATACGAAGTACCTTAAAATAAAACTTTTTTTGGGTATTCTAGAGCTCATTGAGTTGAATAGGTATAAAAATATTTTGATTATTTTTTATCTTCAAATATAAAAAAGGGGTCTGTCAAAGTTGTCAGTTTAAGAAATTTTAGCTTGTGACAAAAACTAAACTAGTTAGGAACTTGTAATTTATGTAGGTATATCATATACTGTATTTATGTATGTATATAACGTACATATACTTTATACAAAACGTTGATTTATAATGTTTGTAAGCTGTGATACAAACAAACTTTTAAAATTCCCAATAGTACGGGATCCTTAACCGATTTTTTATATTTAGTATTCTACATATGAATCCCTACAATTAGAAATCATCCTTGAATAATTTATCAATAAACCTGTCTAGTGAACACTTATCTACTCACGTTTGTTTGAGAGAGAACTGTTACTCAGATAGGCAGATAGTTAACGGAGACATAATGTCACTAACTTTATGCATCATTACGCTAACGAATGTAACAGGAAAAAAATTGACAACCGGTAATCAGAAAAATAAACGTACCTACGAAATTTTGGGCAACAGACCTCTGTTGACCTCATCGTGCGGTCATTAGCTTGGCTTACATCCATTAAATAGATCTATTGGCTAATTGACTAATGTTTCTCGTTGCACCTACATATGAAAATAAAAAGTTACCTGGGCTTATTGAAAATAGTCTCAAGTACGCAAAACTCGTGATATGCACGTACTTTCACGAGTTTCGAGAGGCAAAACCTACTTGCATACACTTTTCTCTCGAATTCCTGAGTCGGAAGCGCTCAATACTGTTCGCAATAACCTCCCTGGTTTGTTTTGTTGACATTGCGTTTTCTTAATCAAGGAACAGGGAGGATGACCATTATATTGTTGTATACCTCGTCCGTTGTAGCTACTGCAGGGGTCCCGGTCCAGTGTCAGGCTTTCGCCACGTCATAAGGCGTTTAACGCGGCTTGTCATGTTATATGACAGGTCTGACGGTATTCTCCGCTTAACATAGTGCAGGCATAGTATCTAGAGTCTGTTATGGCGCTGCGCGAGCTCTATGTACTTACTTTGGTGCAGGTAAGAACGTAATATAGACTGCAGTCTCTTTTTATAGTGGTACGGTGGCACATTTAACCATGAGTCGGTCCTGTCTGTTGTTGTATACTCTATCAACTCCCTAAACAAATACAAATATCAGCTTCCTACAAGCATTTTTCTACGCCTCCTCTTATATTAGACGAGACCTCCAAATCAGGTACTCTAAACTATCTTATTGATCTGCCTATGCCTGACTGCGACAGATTTAAATTAAAATTTAAAGCTGTTGCTGGCCGTGATATTGAACGTACGTAACTTGGGCAGTAAAAAATGATGACGTAAACCTTAGCATAATCATGATCGACATACTTTTACCTCATATTTTTTTTTTTACCTCAAACTGTTTTCCTCTAATTGGAAAAAACCTACATAATTCCCATCCCTTAAATTAAGCATCCAACAAGTCAGACCCATTATCGACCTATTTCAATCCTTCCTATTCTTTCTAAGGTAATAGAGCCTCTTGTTTATGATCAACTTAGCCATTTTTTTTCCTTATATCATCTTTTTGATAATGACCTAATGATTTTCAATCTGGTTTTCGTCCAGGACACATCACGGTTACTGCTTTACTTAATTAACTATTTATCTATTAATTACTTAAAGCAACTGAAAATTTTAGATATAATATGAAAACAAACATCTGACTGTGTTAACATTATTGGACTTCAGTAATGCGTTTAATTCAGTTGATTTTGATGTACTACTTGGATTACTACGTTCACTTAATATATCTCCGGCAGCAACACTGTGGTTCAAATCATACCTTGTAGGACGCCAGCAATGTATACGGACTGAGTTTGGCTGCTCAGACTGGTGCCCGGTGCTCGCTGGTGTCCCACAGGGTGGGGTTTTATCTCCATTACTATTTTCACTTTTTATAAATTCTTTGTTTGTTGCACTACATCTAAATACCACTTGTACGCTGATGACTTTCAGATTTATACTGGTACATCTGTTGATTTATTAGGCACAGCTATTAGCCTCATCAATCATAACCTAAATACTCGTATTAAATGTTGCTGAGTTGACTAAAGAATTCGGTCTCCTTCTGAATCCAAACAAAAAACAGGCTTTCATCATTGGAAGTCAAAAAAAGTTGTCGCCATTTAACTTGGCCAATCTGCCTGGTATAAATTAAAATGATTTGACATTAAAATATAAAATCCCAGACTCATAAAAAAATATTTTATCCAAAGTTAACCCCTGTGGTATAGTATCATTGACACTCTGATTTGATTTCTTGTTATATAACTGTTTAGTAAATGTGTTTATTAATTAAAAATAAATTAAAAATAAACCAGGTCAGAGGCATTTTGGGCGGGTTAAAAACTCCGATACTTGAGTGGCCGACATGAGTCAGTGTGGTGGACTGTATGGCCTAAGTCTCCTTTTCCGAGGAAAGGCCTACGCGTATAACGGCTAAGACAACCTTTATGAATAGTTTGATACGCAGAACGCTCAAAAACGTTTACTGCGTCTTTGAGTAAGTGAATAAATGTAGTTACTGACAACTAATGCATCCTACCTTAATCCTAATAGCTTGGTTGAGGATAATTCCATGATTTGCAATGTAGATCATAAAGGCAGGTACCGCGACCGCCTTGACCGACCGCCGCGGTAAGTACATAAATACCTTTCACTTACAGTGAGTGACCAATTATGTAAAATATTTTATATCTATAATACCTATCTACTTAATATATACAAAATCTATAATATGTACTACGAAACTAAAAATAGCTATGTATATATAAAAAAATATTCAAAAGTTACCTACTTGGGTTTGGGTACAGGGACATTTTCAATTTAACACTATTTATTTTCTTTCAGAGACAATCCATAGAAATGTTTTTGTTTTTTTTCCTGAAAACTTGGTTAATAATTTGCCTATTTATCTATTTTTTATGAAGCTTTAAGATGTAGGTACATAGCTTCGTCGAGTGCTTCCATATAGGGTTTTCTGGATTGTCAGAAATGGATGTCCAAAGGCAATTGGTAGGTACTGCTTCGGACACAACGCATCGTTTTTGAAATAAAAAACGAATAATTTTTAATTTTCCGTCTATTTGTCTATTCGTGAATTGTGCGAAAATTACCGAACTTTAATATAGTATGTATGTCACCCGAATAATGAATATAAAAAAGGTAAGCCAATACAATTTATAAAATAGAACAGTATCTATAGGTATATAGATAGATATAGCCAATGGTGCCATTCTATTTTTTCCACTTTTCATTTTCCTCTAAACAAGCACAACACCCGATGTTATCGTCCTTGTGCTGTTTTCTATATGGCAGTTATTAGACACGACAGATATAAATACAGTAAAGCTTTAGCAAAGCCAGAGCCCTAACTATGAGTAGGTATGAAAACTGGCTAGTACTCCATGGGGTTTTAAATCAAAATCAAAATCATTTATATCATAGAGGTAAATAAAAAAAAATTGAATGCCATTTAATTTTTTTTTCACGTAACTTGTGTTATCTATCATGCAGCCTTCATACTTACCTACATCCTTCATATTTGCTGAAATTTTACGACGCACGACGACTTGTTTCAGTGCGAATTGGTAGACTTTACGTATAGGTATTTTAAATCTCTTTTTAGACGTTTGCCGGTTTCGTAACGATGTTTTCTTTACAATGAAACCCGAGGCGAGCAAACAAGGAACTTAAGAATTCGGAAAAAGACTTATTGGTTCATTTCGGGTTCGAAAGACTACCACTAGGCCACCACGACTTTGGATTATACGCTTGGTTTCATAGTTAGGGCATAGAACAGTACAGTTCAGTACAACAACAACGTAAACAGCATAAGTACATACAAAGTTTATTTCCCCAAATACATATAAGAGAACAAATATAATATTTAGAATATGAAAATAATTATGATAGGCACTAGACGCAGGTACCTCTTCCTTCCCAGCCTCATACGTCTCCACTGTTGGAGTACGGCCTTCTCTCACCGAGGGCGGTACTTCTTCATATAGGTACGTCTTTTGCAGGTTTCCCTACAATGTTGTCCTTCACCGAAAAGCCAGTGGTGTGAGTATTCAATGTATTAAGAAATTAAAAAAAAGACTTATTATTACACGCTAGGATTGATGACCACGTCTCAGAACGCGAGGCAGACACCAAAACTCCTAGGCCACCACTGACTTCACGTCTAGGTACGTGCTAATAAAAATAACCAAACCAAAACTATATCTATCTTATATATAAATTTTTTGTGTCACAGTGATTGTAAAAAAACTTGACCGATTCTTATGAAATTTTGTGTGTATATTCAGTATTTCAATTTGGCATAGCTGTACTAATTATTATTTAGTAGATCTCTTTATACTTAAACCATAGGCATGGGATAGTTTGAGTCCCGAGAAGTATCAGTCGGGTTTTTTCTATAATTGAGGAGTTACCGTTGAAATCCTTCACCGATAACCAAATTATTACCACCTTATGGCGGGTGTGGGTAAATTTGGCATGGAGATAATTTGAGTCCTGGGGGAGGACATAGGCTACTTGGAAAGGTCAAGTGTTAGTCGGGTTTTTTTTCTATAATTGAGAAGTTGTCGATTCTACACCGATAACCGAATTTAGGGCGGGTCTATTTGTCTATTCGTGAAACTGCGGGCCAAAACTAGTATTGTATATATTATATTGCATTGATAACGAGCGAGCGAGCGTAGTATGGTGTACAGGTACTTACATGATATGTGATTGCATACAGGAAGTATGTAATAAAGAAGTCGCACTGTATTGCGTACAACACAACATCTGGCAACATCGATGTATCAACTCATCGTTATAACGAATAAAGAGTGGTAGGTATACCTCTTGTATAGCCTATTACTTTTACCTATTTGGGCTTTCAAATGCAAAAGGAATTTTTAAACTTTAATTATTATTTTATAGATTTTTCCAGCGGCAACACCCGGCCTAGATTCGGTTATTGGCGTGGAACCCCTATGTTATAGGTACTATTCAGTAGTGTAATATATAGTTATATAGCTGTAGCTATAGTTCGGTTTAAGCTCAGTTATAGTTATTCCTGCTGTAACTTTAGCCTATGTCCTATTCCAGGCCCTAACCTATATGTGTGCCAAGTTTCATCTTGATTCGTCCAGTGGTTGAAGTGTGAATGAGTAACAAACATACTTCCATCCATCCAGCCAGACATACTTTAACAATTATAATATTAGTAGAATATATTAGTATGAATTTCAATATTTCAATGTAGTATGTGCCTAAATAAATCATGACAAAATTTTAGTTTGCCTAATGCAATGTCATTAAAATGTATTACTTAGCGTAAACAGTTGTACGGCTCATTACTACTGACTAAGTTCTTAGAAACAACCGATAGATATGTGTTACATAGTATTATACCTTACATAATATGAGTTGCCGATAAACCGGATGAACCAAAAAGGTTATGATTGCGACAGAATTAATAAATTGGTTAGCAGTACTTTTAAAAATAAGAACGTAACAAGGCAACTTTTGATAATAATATAAGTATACTTCAAAGTTGGTCTCATTAAGTTTTGAAAAAATCCCACGAAGGGTATCAAAATAGGGGAGGCTTTCACATTAATAAATATAATGTAGTATACTATAGTAAAACTATTTCTATATATCTAAATATACATTTATACACATACACGCATATACAATTAATAAATATATATAAAATAAATACTAATAAAAATAAATAATCTGTTTAGGAAGTAAGTAGATAAGAATAAACCAGTTTTTTAAATTGAGGTAAAGATTGTGCTCGTTTTATATCTAAGGCCAAATCGTTCCAAAGTTTGATGGACTGTAAATGAGCCATTGGAGAATCGCGAGCATTGTGGAGGAATCTTTAACATTAAGCTCAAGGAAAGACGAAGAGCAGAGGAGCCCAGAAATTGATAACGCTCTTCCAAATATATTGGTGCAGATGGATCTAACAGTTCTTTATACAGTCCTTTACAGTAGCTAATGATTTAATTCAGGTGACTTTCATCACATTCTACTAATTATTATTTAGTAGATTTATTTTAAGTATGAAATGCCCCTGTTTAGCTACTAATAAATATTGTAATTTTTTTCTATTGAGATGCAATCTGACAATGCCCCTGTACAGCAGCATTAATAGGATAAAAAATCTTATCGATATTAAATTAACATAGAATGACATCTGACAATGCCTCTTTACAGCAGCTTCCATTTTATATATTTACATTTTTATTTTTTCTGTTGCTATTTAACATTATTTAATCGATTTGGTGCGATGTTAAATTTTTAACATGTAATTTATAATTTCTGTAAAAATGTAAAAAATATTGTTAATATTGACTTAACCAAGTGTACATGAAACTGTTCCTATGGTGATAATAAAGAAATACAAATACAAACGTCAGCATAATCGAGAATAGGAATGAGTAAAGATTGTGCCAAGGCAATTATAGTCATCGCAAAAGCTATATTTCTTGCTCATTTCGTTCACGTGTGGTCCCATATATAACGATGGATTTGTATTCCAATATTCTTTACTTGTCTCATTATAAGGTATTAAAACATTATTCAAATATACCGGTGGAATGGTTTTGAAATCTATTATTGCTTGAGGCATTACTGGATTTAGTTTCAGGCCGTAAGACTTACTGCAATCTGTGAAACGAACAAGATCATTATTTATTTTTGCAATCGCGTTTGATAGATTTTTAATCGTGGATCGCGTATATATTTGAAGACTGTCTGCATAAAGATGGTAGAGAGAAGTAATATGAGAAGTAATAGAATTAGCATTATTAGCAAATAGGAGAGGGGATAGTACGTCACCCTGTGGGACACCAGCATGTGTTTCACATCAGCTAGATACACAGCTATCTATCTATATGCGTTGCCGACGTCCACAGAGATAACTGCAAAACCAATTAATATCCGTTGGAGATATGTTAAGTGAACATAAAACACCCACTAAAACATTAAAATCAACCGTGTTGAAGGCATTGCTGAAGTCTAGCAGAAAGAGTATAGTGACTTGCTTATATTCCATGCCCCCACGGATGTTGGAAAGTTTTGCTTTTGTGTTGTAGCCGTGCTATGTCCAGGGCGGAGACCAAACTAAAAAAGATCAAGGATATAGTTTCTTGTGAAAAAGAAACTTAGCTGCTGCTGTACAATACGCTTAAGAACTTTAGAGAGCAAAGGTAAAATAGAAATAGGACGGTAGTCTAATAACGAAGTGAAACTAGTCTGTGTAAGTATAGGAATGACATGTGCATATTGACACAGCAACGATAAAGTTACTTGATAATAGATGGCGTTGTTAGGCTACTTGACAATAGATGGCGTTGTTAAAAAAAATAACGAGCGTAGCTCGGTCCTTCAGGTACTACTTTTTACTGCGGTTGATTTGATGGCATTTATTGAAGGTTTACGTTGTCTGTCTCCGAAACAATTTCGGAATAAACCTCTTTCAAACAAAATAAGAATTTTACAAAACCGTTAATATATGACGGAGTTATGCCCGAACATACAAACGTCTAAACAAAATAAAAAAATATAGATAAACCTCCTCCTTTTTTGTAGTCGGTTTAAATTATTTTTTGCGTCTTAATAACTAAGCTTCTAACATAAGGTAAGTTATTATTTTGAGCCGGCGCTAAAGAAATAGATCTGTACCTATGCAACTTCGATGTGACGGCATAAGGAAGTTAGTTATTATGACTCAAAAGATTTACTTCATTATTCTCTTTTCAGTTTCTTCTTCGGTCGTTTTTTTTGTAACTACAGAAAGTTAAAGTACAACAATGAGGATTTTATGTGGGAGTTATTGCATCCCAGTTCTAGAATCCTAGCGATGAGACACCGCAACGCGTGATACGCGGGCGCAGAAATTTGGCATAACGCAAGCTTTGCATTCGAACGGGGGTTTGGTGAAAAATATAATTAATGTGGAAGGTTAAAGATTTTTTTTCTTCTGTCGGCTATTTAGCATAACGTATTTGAAGCAGCCTGTCGGAAAAAACCTTTGACAAAATGGGTTTTCTCCGAAAATATTTCTAACAAAAGATTGCATAATATTTTTTATTTTAATGTTGAAGATTTTTGCCATAAATAAAAGTAATGGCTCCACACAGTCTTTTTTTTTACCCGACTGCGATCAAGCTCAAAAGAAGGGGTTATGTATTTGACCTGTATGTATGTATGAACATGACCTATGTCCTATTTTCGCTCGTATTTACGCAACGGCTCAACGGATTTTGATAAATGACACTTCATTAATCGAGTTTTTTTTATTTATTTAATTTTTCTTTAATTGAATCGAGCTATATAAACACTACCGCGTTCAGTAAAAAATAAGGGATCACACAAATACCTACCGGGATTTTGCGGGGTTGAAGATCATAGATATGAGATTTCGAGATTAATGCCCTACTAGTATATACTAAGAGGAACTAGTTAGATTTAGTCCGATATGTCATGATTTCCGGGGACAATTGGGGAAGTATTAATAAATACAATATACTACTAAAATTAAATTAGGGGACGATGGTTATCTGAAGTATCTCGTTTATGTAGGGACAAGTAGTGTTGTACGTCTGTTGTGTAGGTATCTAATGACGTAAATATACAATCTAGCTGGTTGTAACTTACTTCTGGTAATGGTTTACACTGATTACTTTTTAATGCACCGTCATCTGATGTGTATTGAAAAGATGTCAGTTACAAAAAAAAATTTGAGTAATAATACAGTTCTTTTCAATTTCGGTTATGCAATGTAACGCGGTTTATTTGATTCGTGTATTCTGGGTATATTAATTAATATATAATTATTACTAAATTTTGACTGCAACTACGTTCGCGTAAATCACAATTGTACTATATCTCCAGTAGTTGATACTAAACTGGTTAAGATAAAAAAACATAGCTTGGATTTTACTATAAAACGGCGAAAAAACCATTTAAAAATTTTATCTTTATCTTGGACGTGTTTTTTTTATACTCCTTTCTTAGTGCTTCCTTAAACTACCATGGGCAAATTAAGAAGTAAAGTCGCCACCGGTTGTGGTAGCTAAGTGTGCCTAATATCTTATATAGGTTACTTAGTTGCATAATATATATGCTTTCTCCTCGCGTTTGTTATCATGTGTAAAGGACT
The DNA here is from genome assembly GCA_946406115.1 of Apoda limacodes. Lineage (NCBI taxonomy): Eukaryota > Metazoa > Arthropoda > Insecta > Lepidoptera > Limacodidae > Apoda > Apoda limacodes. The sequence goes on along the minus strand of OX291549.1, from coordinate 21,145,023 downwards.
ACGTTAAGGCTATTATTCTATGTTTGGGGCTCCACATATTATCCTTTGAAAATACCCACATAAATTGCTATGTTACTAATTCTAAGTTAATTTGGAACCATGATCATAATGACTTACTAACTTAAATAATAATGCAAAACAGTACCTAGGTTCCAAACGTCTGTTACAAGTACAATAAAAACAAGGCGTTACGTCAGTTTAAATAAATCCGACCTGGGGAACTATTTCTGAGTATTCACAGCATAATCGTTTATGTTTGTGGTCGACTGTACCACAAACCACCCAGCGCCGAAGAAGCTGTGAAAGTAAACACACTCGGCCGGTCAACGACACTTTACGTCACGCCTGCGCTAATGTTGGACTATGTTGGACAATCGAATCATGCGCTATGACTGTGGCCTACTTTGTTGTGCCAAACAATGGCCTAAATTTAAGTAACGGCAGTAGATCTCAAGTAACTTTAAGTAGCATTTAAACGTAGCAGGAGTTTGACTGAATACTTTGCTTTGATTACCTATGTATTTTAGTATAATTCTGTGTAGTTACCTAGTTATTATAAGGCATAGAAAAATAACATAATAAACGCAGAAATTCTTGTGTCGGTAATAGTTGGGATAGAAAATGCCAAGCAGACTACCTACCTATTAAATATAATTATTACGAACGTGTTTTTATCTATAAATTTAAATATATACTAAACTAGCTGACCTGGCAGATGTTGTCCTGCATGATACCGACTGCAGCTCCATCTGCCAGGCTGATTTGTGAATCTAAACCATCCAGGGCACCACCCAAACCCATACAAAAAAATCATTCAAATCTTTAAGGAGGAATACAGCGGCATACACACGTACAGTAGAATTATATATATAAAGATAATAATACTTTAAATACAATAAGGCTAAAGAGTTTATTCGTTTGTTTTTTTTCTTTGTTTAAACGCGCTATTTGAAACTACAAGTCCAATTTGAAAAAATCTTTTTCCATTTGATAGTCCTTAGGAGCCAAGCAGAAAGAAAAAAGTCAGAAAGAATGCTAAGCGAACATACGAAGTAAAAGCGCGGTCAAGCGATGCGACGCGGTGTTGAGTCGGTGATGGCGCTACAACGGACTGAAGAACTCAACTCAGTCAGGTCAACTAGTTTATTTATAAGCATTAATAAGAAACTGGTGAGTTTTTTTGTAATAAGAAGCTTTTCAAAAACACAATTTTCCGATTCCTATGAATGATGGTTACCTACTTGATTGTTCTGACGACGTGAGACGCACTGAAAAATCGAACGTTTATTGTTCTTACACAAATACAGGTGCAAAAAACACCAAGTGTATGCTAATTTTTAAACACAATATGACATACATATCCAAATAAAAATAACCATAGTGCTACACAAAAAAAAAAATCTTTGAAGCAGACAAAAGAGTAAGAATTTCGCTTACATTACGTGCCTGTCGTACATTGTCTACAGAAAAACAACAATAAAATAACTAAGCACGATCTAAGTAAGTAATTTAACCCTGAGCTGACTTTCCTCTACGCCTGTCAAAGCCAGACGTTAGGTAACTGGCGTTCACATTTAAACTATCAGTTTTGCGAAGAATATATCAGCCTCAGATTAATTTTTTTACTTAAAAATATAATAAATTGATAAAATGTCAAAAAAACTTTTTCCCGAAAATATATTTGTTTTTATTAATATTTATATTTTTATGTTTTTTCAGCTGGTCAGTTCTCTGTAGGTAAGTACCTACCTAATCTTATTTGGACAAATACATATATAACGTATCATAATGAATATAACGTATATAATGTTTCACAAACTAACAAAACCTTTTTTAACCGATTTCAAAAAGTAGGAGGTACTCAATTTGGTTGTTTTTTTATGTTTTTTTTTTTTTTCGATGCAGCAAACACAGCAATTGGCTGCTTTTCTAGTGCTTTATTTTGTGTAGACGCCATCTTAACACAGTGACTTTCGACTTTCGACATATCGAACAAGCTACTTCATGTTGCTCTACAAAATGTGGAGCCAATTTAGCAGGTCGACAAATTGAAGCAATTGAAGCGTTCATTACGCGCTCAAACCAAATTCAGGATGTCAGGTGGACCCTTTAGGAGAGCTAAAATGTGAGACAGGATTTGCGTCTAACAGCACTCAAAAGTTCAAGGTAATTTATACGACCTTCGATCAATTTTCACTTTACTACGTGTTCTGTGTTAGACTTTCGGAACAGCCTAAGATTGGACTTGTAGAAGAGACTTAGAAGGTTCTGGAAAACATAGAGCATGTCAATATTAAACGTGGCACTTCACTGATAGTGGTTTGTTAAACAGTTTTAAATTCTGTTAAAACACGTCTTGTCCATGTATTTTTCTTTGACTCCTCTTTTTTTACTATGAAAATTTGACCGTGGGCGGGACAGAAATATTGTAAGAATAAATAGACCAAAAAACTATGCGAGTAGTAGTAACTACGATTTTCATGACGATTCTAATAAAACTTTTTTTTAGTTTATTAACTCTATATCATTCATTACCTCTATATCGTATATTAACTCTATATCGTTCATTAACTCAGTATGTCCGTTTACTTCAAATACAGCAGCTGCTATCTTGTTGTGAGTGTAACTCGAATGTGCGATTGGTTTTGAGGTGCCTCAGTAAATATAAAAATAAATATATAAATATTAAAATGCTTAAATATTGTAACAACTACTTTGTGCAGTCAACCATCCACTACACGTACTAAACAGGAAATTAATTTGCCAACTGAACGGAATGCATAAACTAGTTGCAATGTAATGTAACCTAGCACTATCTTTAAAATAAACATTTACATCAAAACTGCAGGTGTTCTTAATGGCGCGATACCAAAACAATACTTCCTCAAAACAGTACACCTAGACGGAAAGATCCACAACACTACAGCACTATGCCTTTTTGTGTGACTACACTTCACAGGCACAGCCTGAACAATAATTTAGTTCACTTGGCCAGGTGTCTAGGCGGAGCAATCGTGTGGTAAGGTGCGCGCCGGGATGGGGTTGAGCGCAATCTATAATTTATAACTATATCCATACTATAATATTATAAATCCGAAAGTAACTCTGTCTGTCTGTCTGTTACCTCTTCACGCTTAAACCGCTGTACCGATTACGATGAAATTTGGCATGGAGATGGTTTGAGGCCCGAGAAAGACAAAGGCAACTTGAAAACGCCAAGTGTTAGAAGACATGGGTAACTCAGCGTCAAACCGGCTCAAAAACGCGGCTCCGACCAATTGAGCTGCAGCTCAGACCCAAGATGCGCAGCTCACGGCTCAAAAAATACACAACTCAACCATTCGTTTATTGACCTTTATGGTCACTTAATCAAAGGGAGCGCAGGTTTTAAAGATTAGGTAAATTCAACAAATTTACCTTCTTATTAATATCCATGTCAGTGAATCTACTCAAACGCAACTTTTTTTTAGTATAAGGACATTTTTACGCGATTCGCGACAGAAGTTATCGGTTACACAATCAATGATTAATTAATTCAAAAAGTGACCGCGGGGCACCTAAAGCACAGAATAATTATTAATAGTAGTAATTATTAGTAGAAGTAGTAGTACCTATTTAACGGAAAAAACCTGTTTTGATTAAACTTAACTCGGTTTAAGCAAGATTTTATGCCTTTTCTATAGCAAAAGTTATATTTTCCTATAATAAAACAGAGGTAAAATTAAAGCGGCGCTAACTTTCTCGCTCTATCTCGAAATCTATATTATTCACATTGCAAGCAAAAAGTGAGATAAATATATAGCTTCTAAATATCTAAATAGGTACCTATCTATATACACAATGAGAGAACACGGAACTCACAGCCTGGACGGCGCCACGCACCGCAAACTGTCCGTTTTTTCATATTTTATAGGTAATTCACATATACATATGTATGTAGTGAAGTTACATAATTAAAAAAATATAAATATAGTAAAATAGTAAATGTGATAAAACAAATAAAATTGTGTGAGTCGGTTTTTTTCTATAATTGAGTAATTGCCGTTCAAATCCAACACTGATAACCGAATAAAGGGTGGGTGGTAATGCGGGCAATAGCGAGTAATCTATATAAGGATGGTCGGTTGTTGTATAGCCAGTCATTCGTTTTGTCGCGGCGCCACGACTGTCTAGACGTTGTCGGAATTATCAAAGGCGATGACAACTGTATAAATGAAAGGAATGTTTGGGCTGTGACAAAGGTGTGTATATATAACGTCACGGTTTTTATTCCCTGAAGGGACATACCAGAATGTGGGGGACAACGTCGTTTCACCACCCACCCCAGTCCTGCTCGATACGTGGTGAGCCCATCTTTGACACAACAGTTTATCTGGACTAAGGAGGTTCTTTATAAAATGTCCAGTATGTCAGCGGTAATATGAAAGATCTAGGGACAGTATAATATACCCCCTTTACCAATTCTAGACAAACTAAGAAATATCGGGATAAAACAAGGAAATTTTACTAATAAATCCGGCTGTTCACAAACAATAGTATTGAGTTATCTGTTGTAAAATACATGGAACTTTTTCTATGACAAGCTTGCTCTATAAAGTAATTTACACACTCGGTATACAAATTATATGCTTTTTCACTCCACCAAATTTTCTTATCTTACGTTTAATATAATTGGCCTCATCAGTCGCGTCTCGACCGGCACTTCTTAGTCAATGTTGCGTCACCGGCAGGTCAAAACGTTGGTATATTTTTTTGGTATTGTACGATACTGTGATTGACCCCATATAACCCCTAACTTTAATGTGACTGATCGAGTACTTGACGTTGATGTGACTGATGTAACGTGTGTATGGTCCTTTATGTCAGCCACACAACAAGTGCCCGCAACACACAGGTCGACTTTATAAACAATATTATTTGTTTTAACACATTAACACCATTATTTTTTAAAACTTTCTACTATGTCAGTAGCACATATTATTAGCAAATAAAATTAACACAAAAAATTAGTTACTTGCTGAGTTAACCGAAAAATTTAATAACTTTAACGTGTGTACCGTCGCTCCGGCTGTGTGTTTAATATATAGTGTATGTCGGCCATTAGGTCTAAGGAAGCATGCCTTCCTATGTGTCTTCTATCGCTTGTATAATGTGTTATTCTTTGGAATCGTTAGTAAAGATGCCCAAGCGCTCGTCACCGACAAAGAATTAATCTTTTCAACTTATACAACCTAAATGGTCATCAGAGGAGCTTTCTTTTTAAAACGAGTAGGTTGCAGTTAGCTTCCTGTCGAAGTTTTCTGTAAGGACTACAGTAAAGGTTGCTTTAAAGGTGAGACTTATCAAAGGGTCTGCAACAAGCAAGTATTGACCCTAGTGAAAAACATTCCTAGGCTACTGTGATCGCTTGACATCACGTAGGCCGTGAGCTTGTTTGCCACCTTAGTGTTAAAAAAAGTTAACACAAAGTGCCACGGAGCACTGTCGATTACCAAGCTGACCTTGACCCGGGACATCCGCAACAGTAAATTTTAAGTAACGCCGTGAAATTTCGCAAGTGTTATAAACTGATAGTTGCACAACCGCAGTCATAAATACTGCTATATCTAACCAAGTGTCTCTTTATTTTATAGCATGTAACCGTAATTTAAATGATAATTGTCACATACATACGTTCTTCAATAAACTGTATGTGACTAGACCTGAAATATACCCTATAGTAGACGTATGAATATCTACGTTGTTAAAAAAAAATGTTTATTTTTTTTTTGTAGTGAAGAAGAATGAAGGTCTTTTCGCCAATCATTCTTTTGTGTCGTATATCATTAAAAGGATCTTTAAACGTTTCCTAAAGTTTTTATTAATAGTTTGTTTTCTTAATTTAAAATTTCGCCTTCGAAAAAACTTCCGTTCCGTTATGCAAAAACTTTCATTCGACTTAAAATTGTGTTTCATGGGTCAATTAAAATGGTTTTTCTGTGTGTTCAATGTCGTACAAATTCGTTTTGCCCCTTAAGGCGCATATATCAGCTACTTAGGGCCGCCAATAGATATTATTTATTTGCTCTTTGTACATAGATTTTTTCAATGCTATTATAGTTACTTTTAGTAGTAATTTTAACTAAAGTTCATAGGTGTGTTTGAGAAAGAAAACAAAACATTATAAATAAAGATAATGTTTTACCTAGTACATTTTTGAATTAAGCTACGTACACTACTAGTAAGCTGTTATGGGCCCCTTAAGTGTTATTGATACAATTTTAATGTACAATTTGAAAAACAAAGGTCTTTTTGACTCATAACTGATAAGATGATTTTAACAAATGAGCGCACCCTCCTCACATAGTGGACTTACATTACATCATGATTTCACCCAGCGCCTAACCAAGTGGTCTTGAAAAGGCAGGCCGTAATTTAACATATTAAAATTCAATCCACGTTCAATCACCAACTGTGCACGGTTTCAATCCTACAGTACAGCCACAGTATAGGTTCTAGCTAGGGTTACCATACTTCTCGTGTATACGGGACTATCACCATATTTGAGAACCTTGTCGCGTATTGCTATTTTGTCCCGTTTTCCGTTAAAATACGCATCGCGTATGCAGCAATACAAATGTCGCTCAATAAAAAATTGTATTAAATTACACCATAACTTATTGCTAACCCTGTAAGATATCACCCTAAACGCCCTGTTAGACGATCCCAAGCTCACAAGCCGTATCGCCCTTAAGTCTTCATGGAGAGAGGTTTTCCTGTGTGTTTAACCGCTTGTATAATGGGATGTATTCTGAGGAATTGTTCCAAATGATGCCCACGGCTATTTTCTACCATCGCACTGCTCGCCATCAGCCGGGAATTCATCCTCACACCTTAGAACCTAAATGGTTACGTATAGTGCTGTTTCGAAGAAACTTTCTCCCGCGAACGCTAAGGTTGTGGAATGAACTCCCTGCCAAGGTTTTCTTTAAGGACTACAGTATGGGGTTCTTCAAAAAAGAAGTTATTAGATATTTGAAGGGTCGGCAACGCGCGAGTGATGCGTCAGGTGTTGCAAACGTCCATAGGTGGCTGCTGACCACGAAGCGGACCGCACGCTTGTTTGCCACCCTAGTTGTATAAAAAAAAATCGCCATCTAGTTATAGTACAACATAGCCTAAGAGCGCGTCCGCACTGGGCATACGACACACACTGCGGAGGCCTATTCCTCGAAAGTCTTTGCAATCTATTTACTCGGTAAATAAACTTCTGTCAGTTTTGGATTTCAATAATCTTTTAAAATATAAATTTGTTAACTCTTCACTTTGCGTAGATATATAAAGCGTATAAAGAATTAAAAGTGCAGATTTGCTACTTTGCATCAGAGAATAGGCCTCTGGTGAGCCGCTAGGACAACATAATTGCCGCACTGGAGGTGGATAATCTGGCTAATCGCTTGGTACCTAGTTGCCTGACCTGTAGCTATACTCTAATGTTGATTTCTTTGAAGGTGTTGCCTGGCCACTATCTACACGATAGGCGCTTAGAAAGCCACCGGCAATGCGTTCGCAACCTTACATTTAATTTCATCTTTGCGCTGCCTGTGCTATACATAACTTGGCTGTGTTTCGACTGCCGTGTCAGACAGGCGTGAATTGCAAACGTTTTGCATTGATATACGTTTGTATTTGTATTTAAATGATTAATTGCAAATTGTTGCGTATTACATTAGTATTAACATGTAGGCTAACTTTGGACTGAAAAACGAACTGCCTCAATCTCTAGTACTCGACGTGAAAATTTTGTTTAGCATAGGCACATGGAGGTGTGAACTGCTAAATAAAATAATACTGCTAAATATCTTGTCTTAATCTGTCACTGTAAGAATTACATTTCACATTGTTCTGTTTTTTTGTTTGTGAAATAAAAACAAAAAGTTAAAAGGTTAAAAGAAGACAAAGAAACAAAGATTGTATTGAGTATTACAAGGGCGTACTTTATTTATGTGTTAATCTATTTGTCAATTGAAACAGTCATCTGAAAAGTAATTTTAACACAGAATATTGAGTACAAACACAGATAAATATGTGTACTTGAACGAAATAACCATCGATTACTTAATGCACAGATTGTTGTTTATTACTAAATAGATAAGTTATAAGTAATTAGATTCTGTAAACATAAAGTAATTACTACAAACCAAAGTACACTTGAGCAATCTATACTATGTTCTTTGCGTTTGTACACTTAAGTTTACATAAGTCACTATACGGCTAATAATGTAATCTTAATATGTGATGGGCAAATCCGTAAATGAACCAGTGCAACTTACTTAGGATCTGAAATCACATAAAAAAAAATAAGCAACAATAATCAGGCATTGCATGCTACTTGGCCTGATTAAGTAGCTTGCTGTAGTTGAAAAGAGTTTAAAAAGTAGTTGGGAAAGAGATCTTTAAAAGAAATATAAAACTACGCTAAAAAAAAGAACTAAAAAGTAGAAAATAAGCAACATGACGAAGCAAAAAGCGTTTTAACTATTATACAGCAATACAATTTATGATAAGCGTTGTAAAAAGCGTGAATAGCAATTGATTTTAGGATTTCGTTCAAATTTTTGCTTACTAAAACCGGGAGCAATACTCGAGAAACGGAAAATGCAGGAATAAGAATAAGTATGTCTGTTACCTCTTTACGCTTAAATAGCTGTACAGACTTAGATGAAATTTGGTATGGAGATAGTTTGAGTCCTAGGAAAGCACCATAGACAACTTGAAAACGTCAAGTGAGAGTCGGTTTTTTTTGTATAATTGCTGTTGATATCCTACACCGATAACCGAATTTATCGGCTGGTAAAACCGCAGGCAAAAGCTGGTCCACTTTATACTGATATTTCTGTTCCGTAGGTTTGGAAGAATACATAAATTAGTATAAAAATATATTACAGCATAAAAATTTATTTCTGTAATAATATCTTACCCAAGTTTTAATAAAATTTAGATATTTTTCCAGAGTCAGTGCCTGTACGACACTTATTTATGCGTTTGACTGATATTCTAAGTGATTCCGGTGAGGAAGTTTAATAATTCTTTGCATAGGTTTTGTATTTTTAAATATCAAAAACGTTGTAATTTATGAAAAGAAAGAAAAACATATTGAAATGTAATGCAATATATTCTTTATTGTACATAAATAACAAAGATAAAAGAGTAAAACAGTAAAAGAAGAAAGTCTATAAAATGTCATGGAGGAATATAGAGGAGGAGAGCTAAGAGTACTTTATACTGAGAAGTCATTAGTTAGTCACAGACCTAAGCTGTGTTATTTGTGACTAATTTAGTTTATTTTCAATTCCAAATAATAAATTAAATCAATTGGAATTTCACGAGGCTGCTTAAGTTTGTAAGTATCATATTTTATAAACCTACCAACAAACGTACGTAAATTTTTATCTAATTGGCATCTCTGTAATTGTTTAAAACAATTGCGCACCGCTAGAACAGTAAATTCTTAGTTGTTAACGTATACGTTCCTAAACCATGCACTTAATAACTGTGTTCAAAGATGTTTTTAATATATGTGTTTAATTACCGGCACGCAATCTTAGGAAACGTGCCACGCACTGAAATATATGTAGGGGTCTTACAGAGGCATGTACTGTTGTGCTCATGCAATACATCTCATGATACTACGGTGATAGAGTACTTTATCATAGTCAGACTATAGACATCCATAGCAGTCAAATAGCCTTCTCTAATGCTCTTTACTTTATCCAGTCCTTATCTTCCCTCATCTTGCTGTCATCACCTTTTTTTCAGATTAGCTATCAATCTAGTAAAGGGTTATCCCAGATTTTACTATATAATATTGCGGTATCCAGTCTAAATCATATTTCGCCTACTGGTAATCAATCCTGCGACAACATATGTGACTTTCATACTAACAATTCAACTTTTTTTGCTATCTTTCCACCCCATAACTTCTCTACTCTTTCAATGCACTTCAAAGTCTTTTGTTTATCTTCTCGTGCTCATCTGTTATCTTCACGAAATTTACCAGATTATCAATTAGTCTAATCGGCTTGTAAATATTACATTTCTGTGGTCAATCCACAGTCTCCAGTGTCTCCACTCTATCTCCAGTCGAGTCTTTAACAAATGATGTGGGCAGCCTATTTCGTCTATTTTGTCTCGTATCTTTGCTGCATTTTTTTGCTACACGACTTAAGGGAAAAGAAAACATTTTGGTCAATGTTACAATGTTTATTTGTAACTTTTAAGTGAGAGTTTAAAGGCGGTGTCATTCTTTTCTTTTTTCGGTCAACAGATCTAGCCTAGAGCGGTGCCAGATCCTTTATATGAGCATGTAGAGGTGCTCGAAGACATGCTTGAAGATGTTTTTCTTTATTTCCTTTGGATTTTCATTTATATTTATTATGGAAGCAAAAATAGGAGAATTCCTATTTATTTGATTGATTACATACGAATTTTGGCCTACGAGATCTATCTTTGGTCTATGAGTGCGTTTTATAATAGACCCCTGTTAATGTGGCTAAAAAATTTTCTGTTCACCCACTTGTTACACCGGCCGTGTTGGTTGGACTGTGAGTTTTAATGATTCTAAAGATGAAACAGAATCAACCTTATATTGCCGTTATTTTTAATAATAGCAGCATTATTTATGTCGAATTCAAGAACCGTTTTCAAAATATAAACACATATTTGAGTTTATTGACTCAGTAGTCATAATAAAAGAAGCCTTGCTGTAACTGCTAAAACTATGAACTGTATACTTATTAAAAATATTTTTTACGATGGGTATCATACATATTATTTCATTCGACTTCAGGGACAGCACTTAGCTCAATATTTGAACTTGATTCTTATTACAATATTACTAATATTTAAGATTGCATGTATTAATCGCGACACGTAAGTTAAACCTGCGCAATAACACATTTTTGGTTCGTTAGTACATTTGTACGTACTGTACCTGCGCAGACGGCCGCCATTTTAGTTTAACTTACAAAGCGCGAACTAAACCTATATTTCGCTTATCAATTGCCATTATACTGCCGTATATGATATAACAATAACGCATATTGAATAGCAAATTAGGTATGTGTAGATATTTAAGGTTATCTATCTGTCTAATACCTTTAAACGAGCAATTCTTGTATATATTTATATTTACATATATGTATATAATCTGAAACTTTGAGACGGCTCCAACGATTTTCATGAAATTTAGCATGCAGCTGGTTTCGGGGGCGATAAATCGATCTAGCTAGGTTTCATTTTTAGAAAAAGTAGCTTTATCCGTGTTTTCAGGTAATGATGAACTGAAAAATATGACTCTTCCTGACATCTATTGGTGAGTGGTAATACTATTATTTTTACCGACACAGCAACAGTAGACCTACTTGACAATAGATTGCGTTGTTAAGCACCACTAAACCTACTTGACAATAAACTGCGTTATTAAGCACCACTAAAGCTACTTGACAATAGATGGCGATGAAAAAAAAAAACGAGCAACGCTTGGTCACCAGGTACTAAACTTAGTTTGACAAAAATATCTTCAGTAGATAGTAGAGCTTTTAAAGATATAAAAGTTAGAATAATTGCAATATGCGGCACAATTTCTAGTGCCTATGTATGTACAATGTACGTAGGTAGATGTTGAAATAGTACTAAAGTAAATACTATTTTGTATTTTCATAACTTATAAGTCTAGTGTATGTAACGGACACGCCATTTTAACACATAATGGTTTACATTAGTACATAATACCTCTGGTTTAGCACGTACTCATGCGAGTACATGTCCTACTATTTATTGATCATAACCGCAAAGCTGTTGAATTGCTCCGAGTCACCTAAACCCACCTGCCAATTTTATTCTTATTGTGGTTATGACTGTAAATATGTAGGTATTAAAGTCAATAACATAACTGTTGTATGTACTTATAGTCGTAAAGATACCTACATTATATATAGAATGTCAAGTAAGTACTTATACTGTTAATATGCCAGGCCACGCAGAAAGTTTTGCGAAAAAGTTTTTATGCATAAGGCACTGGCCACTTGTAATTATTTAAAAAAATTTGGTTATTTAAAATTAAAAATACCATTGTTCGAATAACGAATTTCACTCTACATTTTTTGAGAGCCAAATAAATTTATCGTCTCTCATTTAAAAATGGAACGGCATCGAGAACATTTTCGTGCATATATGTGGCCTAAAACCTGATGAATCATTTGATCGACTTCAAATGGCTTTTATGGATGAAGGACCTTCAAAGCAACCATCTACCGTTGGCATAGCGAGTTCAAGCGCGTCGCCTTACTTTATGTGATAAACAACAGTTTGGCTGTTTCAAAACGAACCAACGCCTACGAAAATGAAACGATCGAGAAGCGTAGGGAAAATTTTGATCGCTAGTTTCTTCACATTGACGGGGTATCTGGTTTCAATTCCATTACGACACCAAAGCAGCATCAACGCCGAATGGTATACCACAAAATGCCTGCCAGAAGTTTTGTCTGCAATGAGCAACAAGCGCCCAAACACCGGGCTCTGCGGGGTACTGCTCCACCATGACAACGCGCCCGCGCACTCAGCGCTCAAAACAAGGAACTTCCTGGACACCACACCGGTCTTGGGTTAACTTCCTTACTCATTTAACTTTTTTTATTCATAAAATACCTGTAAATTTTTGAATAACTGGAGTATTTGTTGATTCCATATATTTAATTCATTCATAAAAACTTTGGTTATTCAATCAATAATCCAATAGGTCAATAATCCACTAGCATTTAATAGATACATGTGTTTTGCGACAAATATTTACAGAATATTAAATTATATAGTTTTTTTTTTTTTTTTTTTTTTTTTTTATACCACTAGGGTGGCAAACAAGCTTACGGCCCGCCTGAAGGTAAGCGGTCACCGTAGCCTATGGACGCTTGCAACACCAGGGGTATCACTTGCGCGTTGCCGACCCTTCAGAAATCTAATAACTTCTTTCTTGAAGAACTCCATACTGTAGTCCTTGCAGAAAACCTTGGCAGGGAGCTCATTCCACAACTTAAGCGTTCGCGGGAGGAAGTTTCTCTGAAACCGCACTGTACGCGACCATTTAGGTTCTAAAGTGTGAGAATGAATTCCCTGCCGATGGCGAGCGGTGCGATGGTAGAAAGTAGCCGTGGGCATCATTTCGAACAATTCCTCAGAACACAACCCATTGTACAAGCGGTAGAACACACACAGTGAGGCAAAGTCTCTCCTCAGACTTAAGGGCTCGATACCGCAAGTGAGTTTGGAATCGTCGACAATTCTCACAGCCCGTCGTTGAACCGAGTCAAAAGGGCCAAGCTGGTATCCGGGTGCACCTGCCCAGAGATGGCAGCAGTACTCCATATGGGGCCGAACTTGCGACTTGTAGAGTAACAACCTTTGCCCCGACGTGAAGTACTGCTTCGCTCTGTTGAGTACACCAAGTTTTTTGGACGCCAGCTTCACCTTATCTTGTAAATGATCTCGGAACTGAACGTCGCTGGAGATGTCGACACCAAGGATCCCAATGCTCTTGGAGATGGAGAGGGGAGTGTTCTGGAATTGTAGGACCACAGTGAATGGAGTTTTCTTAGCGGTGAACGCGCACACTTGTGTCTTTGTAGGGTTGAATCGTACCAAGTTTACCCGTCTCCAGTCAGAGACCTGGAACAGTGTGGTCTCGATTTGAGACACAAGTTCTCCGCGGTTTTCCTCCACAACGGAACGAGGGATGTTTGCACGACCCGTGTAAAAAGCGTCTCCTGTACTGTCATCTGCATAGCAATGTATGTTGTTGATGTCCAACATGTCATTGATATGCAGTAGAAACAACGTAGGAGACAGCACAGAGCCTTGCGGGACACCAGCATTAATGTCCATGCTATCAGAGCAACTACCGTCAACTACGGTTCGTATGCGTCTGCCGGACAAAAAGCTAGCCACCCATTTGCACAAACCCTCGGGCACTCCGTAAGATGGCAACTTCGATAGAAGACCGCGGTGCCAGACCCGATCGAACGCCTTCGCTATGTCCAGGCTACATGCCAATGCCTCCCCCTGACTCTCAATGGCTAATGCCCATCGGTGTGTGAGATACACTAGAAGGTCACCAGTCGAGCGACCGTGGCGAAAGCCATATTGACGGTCACTGACCAGATCGTGTACTTCTAGGTATCTTAGAAGCTGTGTGTTGATCACACGCTCCATCACCTTAGAGAGGAGAGAGGTAATAGCGATAGGCCTGTAATTCGATGGATCTGATCTATCGCCCTTTTTGGGCACCGGGTGCACATTCGCAGTCTTCCATGAAGACGGAAATTGCCTAGTATGGTAGGAAAGCGCGAAGAGGCGCGTGAGTACAGGACATAACTCAGGAGCACACTGCTTCAGTACCACTGCTGGTATACCGTCTGGCCCACTCGACTTATGAACGTCTAGAGAAAGCAACGCCCGCCTGACCTCCCGCTGCGTTATGGAGATTTCCGGCATGGTCTTACCGCACCACGGTATAGTAGGTGGTACAGCGCCTTCATCGTTCATATTCGAGTTCGAGGCAAAGAGACTGCCCAGTAGATCGGCTTTCTCTTTAGCACTATGGGCCAAGTCACCATCGGTCTTTCGCAGTGGTGGTAACGACGACTGGCAGAAGTTCCCTTCGGTAGCTTTGGCAAGCGACCAGAAAGCACGACTCCCAGAAGGATAGCTCGCAAGTCGCCCACCTATTTTGCCGATGAATTGGAATTTTGCTCTGGTAGTTGCTTTCTTACTGAACCTCGAGGCAGCATTTAATTTGCGTTTTAACTCAGAAATATTCGGATCCTTATTAAAACGAGCCGTGGTCCAAGCCTCATATGCATTTTGCTTAAGAATTTTAGCTTTTCTGCAAGACCTATTAAACCACGGTCGTTTTTTGACGCCGGCAGCTACTCGCGGGTTAGGAATACAGCATTCCATACCAGCAAGGATTGTCTCAGTGACTGCGGCTGCGCAGACGTCAGGATCTTCTGAGTTAAAGCAGATCTGCCTCCACGGGTACGATGCGTAAAATTCTCGCAATCCATCCCAGTCTGCCGACTTATAGTGCCACACACGACGCCAATTAGTTGGCCCAGAAGGATCGGGTTGTGTGCATGACACTTGAGTCCGAACGAGACAGTGGTCTGAGGAGCCAAGAGGCGCATCCACTGAGACGGAGTACCCGTCCAGACGAGTAGTTAGCAGAAGGTCCAGTAAGGAGCTCGTATGTTCCTCTATATCTGGTATTCTCGTTGGAGAAAGTACCAGCTGAGAGAATCCATAGGTCAGAGCAAATTCATGAGCAGATATCCCAGCATAGTTATTGGTTCGAGAACTGAGCCACTCGCGATGGTGGGCGTTAAAGTCTCCCAAAATAACTAGTTCTGCTGTGGGATATTGCTCTAGAACTTTGTCAGTCGTCAAACTCAGGTGCGTGAAGAGTCGAGTTACGTCCGTGTCACCGCTATGAGACCTGTATAGGCACGCATAGATACGAGTGTGGCCGCCGTAATCTACGCGCACCCACAATATCGACAGGTCCCTGTCTTCAAGGCTATGAAGGCGGCGACAGCAGATATCCCCCCGGACGAACATACATACACCGGCACGACTCATAAAATTGTGTTCGAGTTTGTAGCCGGGATAGTGAAGGTATGATGTGTCGGCCGGGCAGGATATCTGCGTCTCCGTTAGAAAAAGAATGGTCGGCTGCGCAGTTTCGAGATGGTGGTGGACTGCGTTAAGATTTGCGTGAATACCCCTGATGTTACAAAAGTCCACATTATATGTGAATGGAGTAGCCGCTGTGCAAACTCTTTTCTTTTTCTGTCTTCTGGCCATTATATATATAAAAAAAGTTACTAAGACTAAGGATGAGGATTCACTGCACAGACAGCATAAAGGACAAAAGGTGCGGTTCTAAGACTGCCGAAGCTCGCCACAGATGATACGGTTGCTGGCACGGCGGGCGGAAGGGCCCCTGATCCCCCTCTGTTGTAGTAGCCGGGTCCACTCCGGTCTCCTTCTCCGGCACGACTACCACTTCAGATACTTTACACAGGCTGGCGAATCAGCCTCCCAGGGCGGAGATTAAGTGATCCCTGGGTTCGGGATCCCGTTCAACCTGCGGGCGGCCAGCGGTCAGCCGTTTCATCAGGTCTCCCTGACCGCCGAACCAGCACGCCGCGTCTACGCCGAGCATGACAGCAACAAGCACCGCCGGTCCTCCGCTGTCCGCGCAGCGAATCCTCAAAGAGCTCTGGCAACCTTACTCACCGCCAGGAACACAACACTACTCAATGTTAGTGTTATTATGGCCGCGGTTTTCTGTAAGGGAGGTACTTCCCCAGTTCGGGCCGCTCATTCGAGCAAGTACTCGCTATGCCCTGCTTTAGTTGTTCGGATGGCTTATTCGAGCGAGTACAATAAATCAAATATTTAATGGGGGCTCCTATACAACAAACGTGTTTTTTTTTATAGATAACGGTACGGAACCCTTCGTGCGCGAGTCCGACTTGCACTTAGCCGATTTTTGCTTGTAGCAATCTGATAGAAATCTCGCTAAATTCAATTCACGTCGTTGTGTAAAACTATATTCTACTACAAAACTAGGTATAGTTATTTAACAGAATTAACAAAGATCATAACGCGATCAGCAATTCTGCTATAAGTTTGTCCATTTACTTATTCATTATTCAATCGTTTAATGATTCAATGTCCTGAATTTGTTTTAAATAACCTGTCGGATAATGTTACTTTATGTTTTTAGTCTGATATTTTATGAAGTACCTACGTTCACATGTGGAATGCATGTTTTCTGTGAAGTGTATGCAGTTTAAAGTTAAAATTTAAATGATTGATATTGATATATGTATTTGATATTAATAATTTATCAGCTACGGTTAAACTTGATCGCCACTTTATCAAATCTAGCATTTTGAAGTAAGTTGTTACACCACTATAGAAATACTTAGTTCAATAAAGTCATGCTTCGAATCCAAAGAGATACATACAAACAAACATGTGTTGTATGGAGTGATTATCACAAAATTAACGCTTCAACGAGCAACAACAACAAAGTACCTAACTTATAATTTGATAACTTATAATGTAGTATATACTTGAAATGGCTTTTTTTAGTACCTAACACACCTTATGCTGTCGGACATATGCTATGGTCATTCCGAAAACTCTTAAGGAAAGTACTTTTTCAGACTTTAACAAAACTTTTGTTATAACGACATACGCATCGGATATAGCATAAGGTGGAATTTTAAGTCAGGATAATCATTCTATAGCGTATACGTCAATAACATTACTTGCTAGTAAACAAAAATATTGTACTACACAGAGAGTAGTACTAGATATACTTTGGGCCATCAATTTAGACCTAACATTTATGATATAAAATTCATTCTTAGAACAGACCATAAGCACTTATTACACACAGTCTCTAGAGATTTTCTTATATCTTTACTTGATTTGCTATTTTTATCAAAATCTAAAGTTTAGTCTTCAACATCATTTTCAACTTCAATCGAAGATTTTTTTAAAAAAACATACTTTCTGCGTAATTTAAATTACAAATTTTGTGCGGAACTCGCATTACTTTCTTTGATACAATCTTTGTCCACTGCAGAATTAGTAGTTTTACCATTTCCTGATAGATTTTTTGAACTTTCCTTTTATAGGAACCACTCTTTCACTTGAGAAATCCACGCACGGCGATTTTAAAAGAAATAACAACCAAAATGGCTGATATATAAAGAAATAACAACCAAAATGGCTGTTATATAAAGCCACAAAGGCGTTTTGCAGAACCTCAATACACATGTTTTGGATTATAGCCTTCGTGTCAAGGGTAATTAACCTTATAATGTCTTTAACAAAAAAAATATTATCTTATTTGGATAATAATACTATTAGATAATGCTCATATAATCGCATAATAGAAAAAAGTGATCTCGATGAATGCAGTTATAGGTACTATCTATAATGAGTCACTTTACCCTTGCAAAATGTCATTATGCACCTCATATTCTCATAATGGACCCAAGTCATTTACTTATTAGTGCTTATAACCCATGTAACAAGTGCGAATGGTTTCAAGTAATTCCTGATTCCTGTTACACTTGTTAGTATCTTTTATAGGAAACCTGACTTTATCATGGACCGTAATCATGAACTTATAAGCGCTTATAAGTATAAATGTAAGAGTGATTACGATTGTAGACTAAATAGCATCTCCCCTGCCATTTGAAATGTAGTATATAGTTGTTTTTTTCTGTATGACTACTACAGTTTGACTGATGCAGCCATTACTGCTCCACCGGGCTTTTGGGGCGACACTCTGAAGGAGCTCGCTCCTTGGGCTCGCTTGGGTTGTCGCTCTTGGGGTCGTCGCTTCGACCGGCGCGTGAGCCTCGAACCCGAAGGTGAGTCAGTGCCAGTAGAAGAGTTCTCCGTTACGCGGTTGCGGTTGCTAGTGAGTGGGGGCGAGAAGCACCCCGGCGCTCTTTCATTCCTCGTATATGAGTAAGTGTGTGGGCTGAAGGTACGTGCGTTCGACGACGAACCCGGGGACGTATTATAGTCAATGCTATTGATAACAACAAATTTAAATATTTTACTGCCCCTTATAAAAAAACAATAAACGAGTTAAAAAATTGCACAAACCTTTTCCAGAATTTTTAGCACTAAATTGGTTAAATAATTATTCAAATTTTGAAATGAATGGTTTTTATTTAATTACAATAACTAATACAACTACTAAGGTTATCCACTAGACAAAAACATTTTTCCAACAAAACATCCTACAATCGGCACAGTACATCAGACGCTATGGTTTCCCTACAAAATGTACGCAGAAACTGAGTATTTTTGCAATCTACTACTCCTTTTTCTGTGTGACTTTTTACTTCTTACTTTTTGATTTTGACTGATAGTCAAAGAATGTTTATTTTGAAATAATTGTTCATTCTAATAATAAGAATTTTATCGTTACAATAATAGAAAAACTGACAATGTTTATTATGTCCTGCTTTTATTTAATTTGTCATAATTTTGCTTACTTCAGAGTCTTAATAATCCCACCATGTTCGAAAACAAACCTGGCGACGCCCTTTGCAGATATGGTGTAATAAATAATAATGATACATATTATATATAATCGTTCCTCGCCATCGGCAGGGAATGCAATCTTACACACTCAGCACACTCTAAAACCGAAATGGTCGCGTACAGTGCGGTTTCAGAGAAACTTCCTCTAGCCAACGGTTGGGTCGTGGAATGAGCCCCTTGCCAAGGTTTTTATCTAAGGACTACAGAATGTGGTAAGAAAGTAGTCATTGGATTTTTGAAGGGTGGGCAATGCGCGAGTGATACCCCTTGAGTTACAAGCGTCCATAGGCCACGGTGAAAGCTTACCATCAGGCGGACCGTGTGCTTGTTTGCCACCTTAGTGGTACAAATAAAAAAAAAATAAGTTTCTTTTAAATTTATAATAGGTTTGACAATATTGTCAACTTGAATAGCTACCTATCAAATGTTTAGTAAGGGGTATACCAATGTAAAGCTAAAAAATGCCCTGGTATTTTATACTGTATTCTTTTATTAATATAATATAATATTTTTTCATATTACCAAGACAGCAAACATGCATACGGCACGCCTGGTGTTAAGCGATTATTTACCGTAGCCTAAGAACACTTGCAAAACCAGGGAAAAACTCGCGCAATGGCGTTCCCTTTAAAATCTTATCACTTCCTTCTTGTAGAACCCCTGGCTGTTATCCCTAGAGTAAACCTCGACAGGTAGCTCCTATAAGCATTCGCGCCTCTGAAACCGCACAGTGATTATAGAAAAACTTAATTTATTTTATTCATTACAATTCCAAGCATTTCAAATAATGCTAAAAAATTGATGGACAATATTTCTAAGGTCGTAAGATAAGGCATTTGACTTCGAAAATAGATTTTAACGCTTGATATGGGATACTACATTCAATTTTCTATATTTTCTGGGTATAAATAGTTACTAAAGAAAAATTAGAAGAAGATGAACATTTAGATGATTAGGTTACGTTAGGTCAGTGTCAGTGTTAAATGTTTGATGATAAACCAGATTTTGATTTTAAATCACTTAGTTAAGTCAGCGATAATTGCATTTTCCAACTCACTTGATGCATTATTCATAATAACCAGTTTAAATAAAATATCATAAATAAGTAATCAAATTTCCCAACTTAATTTTCGTTTATTCTTAGGTAATTTTAAACTCTCAATACATAAAAATGCATTTATTTCGTAAACACGCAACGACAGATTAAATGTAGAGTGGAACAGCCTTTTACCACGTAAACGGATTACGTGGTCTGGTCAGAGCCGTAGAAATCCAGTACAAGCAGGCGGCTCAAAAAAGGGTAGTTGTGGTGATTCAGGGAAATCCCACGTCCAATAGTATAGGCACCTTTCAGGTAAGCCGACGACGCCGACATAAAAAAATGAAAGTGTATCTACTTTGGGCAGAATTTGGACCAAATCAAAGAATATAATGTTATATGACCAAACTGTGTCGATGACAAAATAGACTCAATTACTACGGATAACAAACAAGTTATACCTATCATTATCAAAAGTAGGTAATTTAGAAAAATATTAGTAACATAGTAATATAGCTGATCAAAATGCCTTACGAAACATTCCGAAAGAGCCATAATGGAGACAGGCCATTAATTCTAAAATTAGGAGATTGCATAATGTTTGTTTTACGGTAAGATACATTTCTTATTCTTTCTATTATAATATTCTTAGGTTTGAGCCTATAAAGTATTAAATCACAGTTATTATGCTAAACACATACCGTGGCTTGGTGTAAAATAATGCTTTTATACTATGTATTACCTACGTCTTGGAATGGATCAAAGGTCAATTGATATGCGATTTATAGTCAAAGTTATAGCCGTAAAATATCTACGTCGTTACAAATAATGAGTCATCACATGGTCATCACTCATCAGTTATGACTATATCAATGTACGGTCCAGGTTTTCATCCAACGACTTCCCACGGGCCCAGGTCGTTATTCAATTTGATGAAGTGGAATCTTAGATTGTCCTTTGTTATAGAATGTGCGCCTCCCTCGCAGCTTAGTTGGTAGTGCGGCTGACTGCTGCGCAGAGGGTGTGGGTTCGATTCCCGCATAGGAAAACATTTATGTGATAAAATTAATGTCTTGAGTCTGGGTGTATTTATGTATAATATGTATGTAATTACAAAAAAAAAATCTATATGTATCTGTATCCGTTGTCTGGTATCCATAACACAAGCTTTGCTTACTTTGACGCCAGACGGCGCTGTTTGCATTATCCAAAAAAAAAAAAAAGGTTGATTTTTCTACGTAAAATGGTTAAACAACATTTTATGCTATTAGTATTTACTGAAGCTTTTATAAACAGTGAATAAAATACGTTGTTTCTCATTTTAAACCAAAATACCAAATAGTTTTTTATGGATCTAACTTCGATATTGATTTTTATAAAAATTTTTAACCTCTATTTTGGTTTAGGGCAGGGTTTCGGGGGGTAATTTTGCGAAATCCTGCCTTAATGGATGCATGCAATATAAGACTAATCTAATATAAATATAAGACTAATCTAATATAAATATAAGACTAATCTAATATAAATATAAGACTTATCTAATATAAATATAAGACTAATCTAATATAAATATAAGACTAATCTAATATTGTACTTATTTCATCATTTTAGGTTCAGTAGTTACGGATGGTGGTCGATTAGACTCTCAGTAAGTAATTCAATCAGTCAAAAAAACTGCATTAAATATGTATTTATTTATAGATATCTCTGCTTTATTGTTAAATAAAAATGTTCTGTTTGGTTCACTGACTTGTTTTATATAACTTTCCGGTTAATCTTGAGTAGAATATTTACAAGTTTTTGTCAGCAAATAGTAAAATTTTCTAGGGCGTAATTAATGCTAGCGTAGAGAAATTTAAGAGTTTAAAAAGTAAGCTATCCAAATATAGTAAATTTTTACAAAGAAAATTAAAATTAAAAGTGTACTCAAACTTTGATCAATTTGGTTCTGACGCTAGAAGAGGCAGTTAGAAAACTTGGAGTAAATATCTGGAGACAGAAAGAATAGCCGTCTTACGGTGAGAGTGAATGAACGCTACAACAATCTATGTCACAAACAAAATGTATAATCAACTTCAAAAGTGCTTATCTAAATAACTGTAAGATGACGTGTTAAGTGTGGGCGTAATTCCATTTGTTAACTGGTTCTACTAATTTACATTATTGCAGTCCCCAAAGTGCATTCTTTTTACATTATAACGGTTTAAATATTCGTAATCCGACTTCTTCTAGACAGTCACGGGGCAGCAACAAAATGTATGACTCGCTGGAGAGCACCCGACTAGTAATATGTGACAAAATTATAGTAGTCGGGTGCCGCCTTGCAGCGCTGTGTTCTGTCTCGGCACCTTCGATGGAAGATTGTAGGTATGAAATAAATGTCAAGGCTCCGATAATACGGTGTATTCCCTTTTAATTACATAGATTTTAGGTACTCTCTTCTAGGTTATATTTAAAAAAAAATTTGGCCGTCGCGGGACGCCCGGCAACAGTAAAACATCTTAGTGAATTTACTGCCAAGACACGCCAATAGTTGCTTAACATCAAAAACATGTGGCTGCGGAACAAGATGAGTAAAGATTTTATTTTTCAGACAGAAGTGGGTAAGACCTAATCTGTCTTCTAATAATCTCTGGACGCTTACAAAAGCGAAATATTTCAAAACACAGTTTTTCTACTAATTTGTTTTTTAATTAATATATATCTATACATACACATTCCTATCTTAAAAAAATCAATGCTCTTATAATGTAAAATTAGTTAATTTAATCATGAACTCTTGTAAATATTTTTAGTTACCAACCATAAAGACTAATTTATAGGTTCCCTATCTAATTGATAGGTTATCTGCCTATACCTACTTCGATATTAATGCGCTAATTTGTTTGCTTTTAGACGTAGCTCGATCTTACGCTATGTTTTAATAGTTGAAGTTTTAATGGCTGGTGATTTCCTATGTCTAAGTTATAGTTGTTGGAATAAGCTCAGAGTCCTTCAGCAAGCTATGTAAACAGCTATACTGAAGTTATTTTTCGCGATTAAACAAGAAAAATCAAGTGGTAAAAAACAGTCTACATCGCTTGTTAAAACAACGAGGAAGAAAGGTTCTCAAGGGGCAATCACGGGTTGGAAAAACCATCATCGGACGGACTTCAGCTACCAAGATGGTAGCTGACAAGGTGCTAACTCATTCAGAACGCATAGTAATAATGTTTTTTCGTTAACGTACTCGGTATTTGGAAACTGGCTGAAGGTATTGTCTTGACGATTGTATCAATATACCCAGCCAACATATCGTTAAACAAATTTGCCTTTACGTCGCAGGTTACATTGCCACAGTACTAGCCTCGGTACAAGCCGTCAACAGGTCAATTTATACTTGTGCCTGATACCCTGACGCTTATTGAGTCAATTATGGGAAGCAGATACAGATAAATCTATAGAAGGTACTAGAATAATCATAAAGTAATGCCAACCTATTGGTATTGGTAAAAGATTTTTAAAACATTTAAAAAATTAACATTTCTTTTTCGCGGTTCGGTACAATCCAAGAAAAAAAATGAACGCGCATAATATTATTTCGTCTGTCCTTTAGGCTTTAAGCAAGAGATTTCAACATAAATACGTATTTTTCTGAGTTTTTGACGTGCGAGATAACTTGCAATGTAAATTCCCAAGTAAATTATAAGACTGTAATCACATAATGTAGTGTTTTACTTCACCAATAAGGTGGTAAAAAATTCCGCCTTATGTTAAGCGGTTACTGTAGCCTACGGACACTTGTGAGACTAGAGGAATCCTTTGCTGTACCTTCCTTGTACCTACTCTCTCAATGTCGTTTCAACAAACGCACGATTGTTAGACTATGATGATTATGGTCAGATAAGTAATGAGGTCAAAACTCAAATCTGTTTATAATGGAAACATTTGTAGAAAGTAGCTATTGCAGACAATTTTCTTTGGCTGCCGTAACTATAGCAGTGTGTAGATCGTTTTCAAGGCTGCCTGTGCGACCGGGTTAAGGCAAATGGTCTCGTACGAAGGTTGCGTCGAGGCTGAATTGGCGCGTTGGACTTTCCTCTATTCAAGGTATTTCCTGAAGATTCTCCTAGATTTATTTTTATATTCACACTGGCGCAGTTTCCTAGGTCAAGTACAGAAAAATACTGCCGTAATATTGTATTAACTAGTAGTAGCGTTTAGTATTTATTTATTATTTAAGTAGTTAGCGTTGTGACAAAACGGCGTGATGTGAGCAAAGAGACACGTTACAAAGACGACTGCAACGGCGCAGTGCGGCGCTGTAGCCTGTCGTCTTGAAGGGGTTCGATTTCCAGTCAAGAAGTTAGTACCGAGAAAAGATCTATAATACACAAAATGTTAGTTATTCATTCAAATTTATTTTATCACCTTTAAAGAATGCTCCTTTAGAAACGATGCACTTACGCTAACGAATAATCAAATCATTAGAACATTTGTTAAACGCTTTTTCCGGAATTGAGTTCCCGCAAATTCTCCTTGATGTCTTCTACCGAGTGAAAACGGGTGCCACGAAGTTGTAATTTACTTTAGGAAAAAGAAAAAAAGTGGGGGCTGGAACCATATCTGGTGAATAAGGTGGTTGCTCGATGGTATTTGTTGAATTTTCGGTCAAAAATTCGTTCACATTGATGGCCTTGTTATAGAGGAAATTCAGGTCTTTTGCGACTAGCCGAGCGGCAACATGTTTCCTACCCAAGTGATTATTTAAAATAGTACGGATCGACCCGTAAGACACAAAAAGTTGGCTATCTCTCTCAAACTTAAATGAGGATTTTCAGTCACTATTTCCATCACTTTTGCGATATTAACTTCATTTGAAAACGTTGATGGTCTACCAGAGCAAGGAAAATCTTTCATTACAATTCGACAGCTTTTGAAAGCTTTGTTCCACTCATAAGCACGTGCTTTTAATAAAGTCTATTGACCGTAAGCATTCTGTAACATTTTTAGTGACTCCGAACACAAAATTCCATTGGCGATGCAATATTTGTCTTCCTTTGTTTGATGTTTGTGTCCATTATGAAATTCGCAATACACACTATTATCTAACTTAAAACAAAACTGTATTTAATCTAAATAACTAAATCCAACTCAAACTACGCGCCAAACAAAATATTAATTTGGAACCATAAACAAATCATACATTCCCGATACTTTTTTGACTTAATGTATGTAGTGTACAAAATTGTATGGGATTTAATCTGTGCACGAAAAACAGCGATAGGTTCAACCTCAATCGCGTTGGGTTTTATTAATAATCGTTATATCTGTAACATCTTTAAAGTGTTTGTGTTGGTTTTCCATACTACCTAAAACAGTATTTTAGGTACTTAACTACAAATAAAGTTAATTCACTACTCATAATCAGTTTTAATCGTGCCACGCACGACACGCAGTGTGCATGCGTGCACCTAGCTGTTCCATGTTGCGAGTTGCGTGCTGGTATTGCATGCACGGATTGCACCCAAACGCTCACGCCTGTCTGTCGCTTTCTACCTGATCATGAGTCAAACAAATTCTTCAAAGACATGTGTGAACAGATATTTTTTTGGTATCGAGTGTAATTTACTAAAATTTACTGTCGATCTGTTACAAGGAGACTTTTGTTTACATCTTTTCTAATAGGTAATTTATCAGTGTTTTAAGGCCCCGAGTTCGAAATCGACGACACAACTCACACAACAGAACTAGTAATTTGAATTACTTTTTTTTAATGTTAAAATAAAACCAGCCAAGTACGAGTCGAACTTGTGCACCGAGGGTTCCGTTCCGTAGCACCACAGGATTCACGAACCCGAGTCGCATTTGAATAGTTTCTATTATTTGTTGTTTTGCTGTAACACTTAGACTATAATCGCCTTAAGTTATGTTTTATAGTTATTTTTACGATAGAGCAAAAACATATCAACATGTTTATTGTATGATGAACCCCCTTAATTTATTTATTTAAACTTACTGCACAATCTTTGCGTACAATGGTTTCGACATTCTCTGCCAGCTAACCATGGAGCCAAGCAGATAAATTACTGGCGGTAATTTGTTAAAAATAAGCGAAAAATATAATAAGTTTACAAAATTATTATTAGTATCTAGACTATCTATCGTGTATAATAAATATGGTAATAGTATAAAATATATAATTACTAATATACATATTAACGTATACATATATTGTTTAATATTTATATCAACATTATAAACAATATAAGATATGTAAAAAGTTCCCGGCCTATATATATATATACATATTTTATACTACTAAGGTGGCAAACAAGCTTACGGTTCCCCTGATGGTAAGCGGTTACCGTAACCTACATTAGGTACTACGTTATTGCGTTGTAGGAGAATAAAAGGTTAGAATGTATCGTTTCTACATATTTTTAAGTTTAAAAAAAAACGCAAGAAGTGAAAGATACTAAAATTTTCAATTTGAATCTCTTTCTGGGAAAAAAACAACTAATGTATCTTAAATTCAAATATAACAAGGTGCGGCAATTTAAGTAAGATTTTTTTACTGAGGGTACGGAAGTGACATAATAGATATAGGCACTATTGGCTGCAACTTTATAACGAGGTCGTGGAATGGATACAACTGTCAAAATGTCAAGCCTTTGTATGGCTCATCTGTAATAATTTATTTACAGATAGGTTACAGACAGATAACATGCAAATCACCTTATTTTATTAAGATAAGAAAATCAACTGGCTTTTTGTCGGTAGTGGCTTTGGTGTTAGTCTCGCGTTCTGAGGTTGGAGATTCGAGCACGGCGGCGTGTGCCAATGAGTCCGGACAGGCCTAATTTCTCAAGTTTATTGTTTGTTCACACCACTGGCTTTACGGTGAAGGAAATCATTAAACCCTGCGTACCTCCAAAATACGTACTTATGCGAAGTCTACATTTTACACTTGGCCCGGGTGATGAACAAAATCGCCCTTGCCATAGACCTATCCTCAGGTGACCTACCTACCTACCAGGATGTAAGTAAAGTTTTTTGTCAGCATAATCAAACCAGTTCAGTATCTAATCATTGATAGTAGAACGTGTTGATTCCGTTTTTCTAATTTTGTAAAAAAAGCTTGAGAATTTCATTTGAAACGCCTCTGTAAATGTAACCTAACAAAAATAATCAAATTTAGAAGTGGAGAGAACTGGGACCTTATTGAAACAGTCTCGACATACTCGGAAGAAAAATGTATGCAAATACATTGACGGGTTACGAGAGGTAAGAAAACTTCCATACATTTTTCTCTCGAATTCCAGTGTACGAATAGCTCAAGACTGTTCCCAATAAGGTACCTGTTAATTTTAAGGGGAATATAGCAGCTAAGTAGCGCCGCCATTAGATATTTCTAATTCTCTCTTCGAAGAAAGCGAATTCCGAGGAACCAAATGTTGAAAATATAAAACAAGCCATAAGTTATTTTAGGACGTTTCGTATTTTTTGTAGAATATATATGTGAGTTGTTGTAGGCATTTCACTGGACAGACGAAGCGTTCTATAACTACTCGTACTCTACAGAGCGACACTATTTACCGAGAATGGTTCGTGAGTCGATTGAAATTCGAAAATATAAACAAAATTTAGTTGAAAATACGGTTGCAAGTTGCCAAACATAGAATCCAGTGATAGAGTGAAAATTATATCTGATTTCGAATTCCTATAGTGACACTGTAAGCGTTTATATGTCGCGACTAGGCAGCGGGCCAAAATAGTGACGAACAGCACCAACGCACAAGACGGAAGGTAGATAGATATATCTGCCCAATGTAGGTAGCTACCTGCTAGGGATATTCGATATACATCGATGCATCGAAATCACTCGATATTTGCAATACGATACATCGAATTGATCCGATGTTTTGATAAGCTATTGATACAATCGATGTATCGATGTATTTTGATAAAATATCGAATCGATGATAATCAGTTAATTTGAGAATTAGAAATTTGGAATGATCTCAAGATTCATAACAAAACTTCATACAGTTGCTAACAAATACTTAATTTAGATTGTTATTTTATTTGTACCTTTTATAATAATAATACTATTTTAGTTTTCTTAAATAAACTACATTGGAATCAGCGATGGTTTGTAAGAAAAACGCCATTTAACTTGTCAAAAACTTAATCGTTCATTTATTGGTGACATTACCCTATATAATTATAAATAGACCATGCAAACCATGGAGTGTCAGAGGCTATAGCTTGGTTACCTAAAAAAGTACTCGATTTTCAGAAAACATCGAAGATTCTAACCGATACATCGGAAGCCATCGATGCTCAGTTCTGATGTATCGCATCGAAAAAAATCGATGTTTTTTTGAAGTGGACACCCCTACTACCTGCACTAAGCATCTCCGCAGTCAGTCCGCGACCACAGTGCATGAAACTGTGCTGAAATATCGGAAACAAAATAAAACCTATCGTGGTAGGACCCGTACTAATTTAATTATAATCAGTACCTGGAGGACCAAGCATTGCTCGGTTTTTTTTTAAACAGCGCCATCTATTTTCAAGTAGCTTAAGTGTTGCTTATTACTACTCGCCAATAGATGTCAGGAAGAGTCATACTTTTCAGTTTATCATTGCCTGAAAACACGGATAAAACGATGTTTTCTAAAAATGAAACCTAGCTAGATCGATTTATCGTCCCCGAAACCCGCTGCATACTAAATTACATAAAAATCGGCGGAGCCGTTTCCGAGATTCAGATTATATATATATATATATATATATATATACATATATACAAGAATTGCTCGTTTAAAGGTATTAGATATTTCTATTAAATCTTTGTTTTGCAGCACTTTCTGCACCAATATTGAAACGAACTACTCGCAAGTTTTTACAACAGTTTTCCATGTGAACATTGTAGATAGTATAGTAACCTAATTTTCGTGTTCTCATTTTTTATTTAGTGCACTTTCCTCTCAGCTGACACACACTCAGGGTGATTTGGGCTACTATGACAACTCGCTGGTCTAGTGCGAATTGTGGCCCTCACACACTTCTTTTTTTTACGTATGCAGGTTTCCTCAGATGTTTTCCTTCATCAAAAGCCAGTGGTGTGAATAATCAATGTACCTGAGAAGTTAAAAAAAAGACTTATTGGTACACCCCGGGTTTAAAACCTCCGCCACTCAGGACACAAGGAGACATCGAAACCCCTAGGCCACCACCGACTGTGTAGTCAGGCTAATGTCGCTACGCATAACATGCTTTGCAACTGCAACTCTTCAGCCGGGTCTCCTGCCTGCCTGGGTTTAATGCACTTGTTGTCTTCTGCTTTGGTATTGTTGTTTGATGTTTTGAGAAACAATTATTGTTGAAATGACTTCAAAATTAAAAGACCTTAAGAAAATAGTATAAGAATAAAATAGAATAGAACAGAATATAACAGAACAGAATAGAATAGAACAGAAAAGAACAGAATAGAACAAAATAGAACAGAAAAGAACAGAATAGAATAGAACAGAATAGAACAAACTAGAACAGAATAGCACAGAATAGAACAGAATAGAACAGCTTAGAACAGAATAAAATTTAATAGAACAGAATAGATCAGAACAGAACACAACAGATCAGAATAGAAAAGTTAGTTAATTTCTAATAAATAGCACTATTCTTAAGATAAAACTTAAATTTGACGGTTTATATGGCAAGTAGTTTGGGGAATAAACCGGTAGTACCATAGAGTAAACAGTGTTACCACCGTAAGTATCTTCAAATTTCCTTGTATCTCTATATCGTAATAAAAAAGAAGTCCTAGATCGTACATAAAATAGGGCAAATCCCTAAAAGTGGGAACACTGCAATCCAGGGTCCGGAACAATACAGTTCTGTCCGTTTTGAAGGAAAACGTTGGTTGAAATTATGAAACAAAATGTGGAGAAGCGTTTCACTAAAACAGTTATATACAACTTAAGTTAAGATTAAAAGTAAAAGCTATGTAGGTACAAAGTTACTGTCGTTACTGCCACCAAAATTAATTAGAGACTGCTAGATTTGTCTATTTTTAGAATATTCTAGTCTACATAATTAATAATAATGATTTTGAATGGATTTTGTTTTTAATATCTATAAAAAACAAAGCTTATTTTCAAATTACCCAGCAATACCTACTTAAGAAATAAGATATATAGCTGTAAATAGCTTATTAACATAAAAATAAAACAACATTTATAAAAAAAGCCGTGTTCGTTTAAAATTAGGAAATTTATCCATGTGTAATTTTTGTTTCTTTTTCCTAATATCGAAATTTAATTTAATACTGTTTTAATTGCTTTCTTAGTATAGTAAATTAAAAAGTCCTAGTATATAAATCTTTCATATAAACAAAATCTTTTACAAAATTATTACAAAATTATAAATGATGTAGCAGAAGGCATTTATAATATATTTTTTTCGAAGACTCTAACCTTCAGGGAGTCTCAAATGAAGAAAGATTATGTCTATGTATATTTATAAAGTATTTCCTAAGTCTATGAATATTTGTGTATGTATAATATTGATGCCTATGACTTTATGTCACTAAGAAGTTGTTAATGACGTTTATAACGAGCGTATTTCCAGAGCAAAGATGTTACCTAGTTAGATGGCTCAATTGGTAGAGCACTCAAGTCCTGTCTCGAGGTTAATCTTTTGATTGCATTTTTGCTATGAATTATTTTCATTGATTTTGTGACTTATAAACCAAATTAAGTGGAAGTAAGTATTGAAAGTGTGATAATTAAGGTAACATTGGCATATGTAGGTAACAACAGGGAATAGTAAATAATATTGAGAATTGCTAAGCAATAGGATACTGTTTTATGTAATTTTTATAATGTTGTCTGGATATTATATAAAAGGCTATTAGCCCGTTGAAAAGAGTTCATCGACTATAATCGCAAAACGTCAAATACAATTCAAATACGTAGTGGTGGTGGTCGGATGGGTTCAAAGCAGACATATTGTATAACTTCAGTGTTGTGTCATGTGGGTGAAAACACAAAAAGAAATGCGGAAGAATTAAGAAACCAAATCAAAACAAACTCAAGCAAAATATGTGAATATGTTATATACGAAGAAACAAGCAGATCGCAGATCATTTTAATTCATATCGATGTTCTAACTTCTTGATGTTCTAACTTCTTGATGTTCTCTAAGTTTTCTGTTTTTTTATTGATTATTTGTTTTAGAAATTTTACCCAAATGATTTCGAGTACTTTCGTGTACCCACAATGCTGCTAGCAATGTCAATGGGCTAACGACATCAAAATTTATTCGAAGCAATAGAGGTGTGTTACGCAACAAACTAGTATTTTAAAACTGTTTAATAAAAATAACGTTAACTGGTTTAAAATGATCTTGATATATTCCGAAATTGTTGTTTTAAGGGTTCCGTATCCGAAGGGTAAAAACGGGACCCTATTACTAAGACTTTGCTGTCCGACCGTCTGTCCGTTTGTCACGTATCTCATGAAGCGTGATAGTTAGACAGTTGAAATTTTGTCACAGATGATATATTACTGTTGCCGTTATAATAACAAATCCTAAAATATAGAATAAAAACAATATTTAAGGGGGCTCCCATACAACAAACGTGTTTTTTTGCCGTTTTTATAGATAATGGTCCTGTAAAACAAAAAAAATAACTGAACAGTTTTTGTCCAAAATACAATAGTAAAACGGATGTTATTTTTATGTTTTGCCGCAAATATTTTGATTACCAAAAAAAAAAAAATTTGCCAAATTCAATAAAATAGTTCTGATATTTACTAAAAAAATTTAAAATAACTGGCTGGACTATTTAAATTGAACAACAAATTAAACTGTTAGTTCTGGCTGTTGCTCGATAAGAAGATAAGTGTCCTAAGACGGTGTCATAAGATAAGGGTCATTAGATAAGAAACATAAGATAAGAGTCATAAGATAAGGGTCATGGCGAATGTCTTTGACAGTCCTAAAAACAACAATTGGCCACTACCTGACAAAAGTAAGATTTTCTGGTTTCCTCGACTCCAGGTCATAAAGGACAGAAGTAACATCTGACGTTGCAGGCTTCACCAAAACCAAAAGAAATTGATGAAAGGAAGAAAGATTGGTAGAAGAAAAGAGTGAGCTTAAATGGCTTTACATATGTCCCATATTATTAACCACCAACTTTAAAAGTAATCTAATACTAATTTTCTAGAAATAAATATTGCAACACCGACCACGTCGAGGTATCAGCTGGAACGTGGGCCTCGAATAAGGTTACGTAGCGTTCGACGGTCGCTGCAATGGTCATAGTGAACCGTATGAGGTATAGTTAATTGTCCAGGAAGATCCGCAATGTGGTAGTTTCAAGGATGGGTGGCTTTGGCATGTTGCAACCGTTCTGGTAGGACGCGCTGCGGCTGCAACGTGGGGGTGATGTAACATGTAACATGTAACATCGTCGGTCACTTCTAGTAATTTTACTGTGTAGATAATAGTTGTACTGAGTACCGATTTAGGACAGTGGAAATATTACAAAACTTGGTAGTATTTACTTATTGAGTCGTTAAAATGATCAAAAATAAATAAAATAAAATTAATTAATTAATGGCATAATTTATGTTTACTTGTATTTTCAGTTTTAGGAATGAAACAAGGGTAATAATGACTTATTGTGAAGTAATAAATACTACAGCCCCTAATATATTAAAAAGGAAACTGATTGACTGACTGACTGACTAACAAATCAAGGCACAGTTCAAACCCTTAGAAACCGTTCAGAAAATTGAAATTTAGACTTCGGAAAGCAAAGTCTGTGTGGAATTTCCGATATTTTTAAAGGTGTAAAACCATGGACTTGTTGCATTAGTTTTAAAGATAATCCTCTATCGTAGTATCCTGAAAGATACCTGTTTAATGCTACGCCAAAAGAGCCGCGGAAAAAGCTAGTCTACATGATCTATCTATAGGTTACTTTATGGTCGGTCACTGAAATTGTAAAAAATTAAATTATTCCGCCGTTCCTACATTATTTTTTACCTTTGTTCAGCACATCCGATCATGCTATCTTAATTATGATCTGATATTGAATAGTTATCATAATATCACATGCGATCTCGCAGATCTCTGGCATAATGTACGAATATAACCGGAAAATTGTAATGTATCCGACAAATAATTAGCTATTTTGTGAAATATTCATTACATTTGATACACTAACTGTAGATAGGGGTTTATTATACACTATACGTACACAGAAGCATGAAATGCTATTACTTATACTGTGACTTTGTATCGGGTTTTAAATTTTTACACGATGATATGATTTTTCAGATATAGGGGCGAGTCTCTAATAATCAAAGTAACGCCTTAAAATATTGAGGGGACTCAACGCCCTGGACACTATCATTGGGTAGGCTTGAGCACCCTCAGACCCTATGGAGTTGGCACCGCCGCTCCGCCACTAACTCATAGCTATAATCGCCAAAATGTGTAAAGGAAGTCAGTGATTATTATCATCGTCTGTTTTCACTTCCGTAAACCAGATGTAAGCACCCGCGTATGTAGCGTATATTAATATGTCACAGATTCTTCGTTTAATTGACCACTTTTCAAAATTCCTAAAGTCGCGTCGAACATAAAAAAAAAAATGTTTGACACTTGTCTGATATGTGGTTTTGAAATGAAAAAATGATAATTTATAAAGTGATGCTCGTATTTTGACATTTTAATAAGTGATTATGTGTATTTTTATCATTATTATGCTTAATTTATTACTTTTTACTGAACATTTGCAAAGGATTCCAACTTGTGATTATAGCTATCTTTTAGCGTGTGACGACCTACCGTTATCTTTTTATAAAACGTGTATGTACATTGACTGTGTGTACCTATGTTTATGTTACAATAAAATAATACTCTGCCAAGTAGTCTCGTAACTTTAATGAAACACGAGGTATTCTACTATCAATATAAGCCTTTGAACTGTATAAAGCATAAATTCTGCAAACAGAAATCAAAATGTCATTGTAAAGTTTATAGGTAATGCGATGATTTTATTGCAAATTTTACGTCTGGGTAATGTGGATGCCAAATGTAACCGTAGACTATTCACAAAGTACCGACTTTCACCAAATAGCTGCGACACATTGGTACCTTTAGTATCTTCGTTGGTAAGTTTTCTACCCTTGTCAACCTTCAACTTTGCACAGTGCATCGAGTCTTCGTTGTATAAACAACAAACCTACATTATCTGTACATCGGAACAGGAAGTAAGAAAGAATTATTTATGCCTCATATCACACATCATTTCATCAACATTAATAATTGAATTGGGTGGAATTGCCTATATTGCTCCGGTTCATAAATCACACCACCTCAATATTCCCGTAATTATTCACAACGATAGTGTGATCACCACCAAAAATCCTTCTATTCTGTTTTTAATTTAAGGGCCATATAGCAGCTAACTAGTGCCGCTATTAGATATCCTCAATTTTCTTTCGTAGAAAACGAAAATCTAAATGTTGGAAATATAAAAAACGGCCACTTTTAGCAGAAATACCAAATACAACTCACAGATTTTATTTAGAACCTTCTGATAATAAGTTATAATTCGGTTTTTACGAAGGGAAAATTGAGGATATCTGATGGCGGCGCAAGTGGGCTGTAAGATGGCCCTTAAGGAAATTTAGTGTTACAACACTATTGCGGGTTGAGTTCTTAAAATATTTAGGTATACACCAAATTTTTTTTAAGTTTTCAAATCCATGGTTGGTATTATTTTACAAAATTCAGTTCGACTTACGTTTTTAAGTTTCTTCCACCTAGAAAAGAACCATATCGGGGTCCTTTATTAAATAGTGTGACGAGATCACCGGGACACACAGTGGGCTAAGCGGGTCTAATATATAATATGAATTGTACTTACGGTACTTAGATATTACTCAAAATACAGTTTTTATACCTATGCATATTAAGTACATACCAAAGACTATTGTTCGAAAAAGTTATATTATATATAATTAGGTACTTTAGAAGTAGTATAATTGAGTATAATGATGTATATTAGTGGGTAACACTGACGAGCAAAAATAAATAGACACATAGACGACAGTACCTACTTCCTAAACAACTCATATCTCTATGTACTTTTTGTTCCATTGTTTACTAGTCTATGAAATATCGTCGTTTATGTGACGTAGTTTCGTATTTAGTGTTCAACTTAATATATTTTGGCCTTAATTTATCAAATTCATTTAGAATATAAAATTGTGTCGTATACTTACATCATTATGAAATATTGATATTGCGCTGAATTTATTTATTATTCCCAAGGTGAAAAAATAAACCTTGATCAAAATCAACGCTTACTTATTGACACATATTATGCGTTGTGAAAGTTATGGTAAAAGTTGTCGACACTCTTAAAAGTACTAGTTGTTTTAAAAAAACCTTGGGCGTAATATTAATTGAAATTTCACGTGTTACATACATTCATGCTGATAGTATCGTTACATATGCCTGTAGTATATCTATACTTTTATGTGTTATGTTGTCAAATTAAGTGATGTGCCATTTCTATTACCCACGTTTAAGAGTATTGTTCATTTACAAAATATCGAATATTCTATACCCTCTAGGGTATTATCTTTCAAAAAACAATAGAATAGGCTATTTTCAAGCTTAATTCCAAATACTAGTTTTCATAGATTTTTCTTCAAAAAGCGGCCAAGTGCGAGTCGGACTTTTGCACCAAGGCGAGGCACGAGCCTGACTCGCACTAAGCCGGTTTTACTCTTTTCAGTTACAATTTTTTTTTTTTCATACTAGACGCCAATGATAAAAGTATTTAGTTCTTCGTCCTTCTCCGTCCTTTATGCTATTTCTGCGCCACAATTATTTGCTCCATTGCGAAGAAAAAGAATTAAATAAATGGAAATAAGATAACCTTCTGTTAGGTTAGCGCCATCGATTAATAAACGAAAGATTCCTTCCTAGAGATAGATAAGTAAATAAAAATAATGTCACTACTTCTTACTAAACGTGACTCAAATAATAATGCTCCTATGTTGTCCTATTGTTGGCGATCGTATTGTTACCCATCGTGGTCTAATGAGACTTCATACACGTACAAAGTATCACGTTTGTTAAGGTCTCTTGCGGGTTATTCGCCATTAAGACAATGGCATGTCATATCATATGGTGGGCAAAACAAGTATTATCATAAAATATTGTATGTATGTTTGTTGTTGCTATGTGACTCTGGCGAAACCGCGGGAAACAGTTAATCTTCTATCTTATATATAAAAGTAAACTGATTGATATATCAACGTACGCACAAACTCAAACAACCTATACATGGGTCTTATGAATTGGATTTTTCAAGGATTCAGTTAAACTTAGGATTAAGAAAGATTTTGCCAAATTTCTTCCCTAAAGAAATAAAATGGGGGTTGAAAGAAAGTATTTAAATTCGTTATTTTTAAAGTTAAATGCGTAAAAATTTGTATTTGGACTTTAGGTTAAAAATAAAGATTGATGAGTTTTACCTTTTTCATAATGATCATCCCAAACGGCAAAATAGATGATAACAAATTTGTTTGAGGATTATAATATTTGTGTAGGTAAAACTATTAAAACCCTTTTTTTTCAAAAGTGCATGCGGAAGAAATAGCGAGAATAACCTTGTATTATAACAAAACTGTTAAAGAGATAAATACCTATATACATAGTGGGCACAGATTGTTTAATCATTTATATGACAACTGCTGAGTCGATTTCGATGCGGTTCTAAGTCTAAAAATAAGTCTTGGCTCTTTAATCCATACATATAAGGTTCTTTATAATATCAATGATAATTTGCAGTTAAATATCAGAAGGTACAGAGCCCTAACGAACTATAGCTTGCTATAGCAAAAGTTTGTTACTCAATCTTGCCGCAACGGAGCATCCAATTGAACTGAAAGTTTGCGAAGAGATAGTTGAAGCTACGGAGAGAAGCTACGGAGAAGGACAAAGGCTACTTTTTATCCCGGAGAATTTAAAGATTTCAGAGGAGTAACTATAACCGAATTCCACGAACGATCCACAGTTGCAGCTATAAAGCTTGCTATATCAAACTTCTTTAGTTGTAAGAATCCTACGCCGATAATCAAATTCAAGGCGGGTGGAGCTGCTGGTAAAAGCTAGTGAATATTATAAGTGTGAAAGTAACTACGTCTGTCTGCCTGTCTGTAACCTCTTCATGCTTAAACTGCTGTACCGATTAAGATGAAATTTGGCATGGAGATAGTTTAAGTCCCGGGAAAGGACATAGGCTATTTGAAACGTCAAGTGTGAGTCTTTTCTTTCTATAATTGAGCAGTTGCCGTTGAATCCTACAGCGATAACCGAATTGAGGGTGGGTATAAATGCGATAGTGAATTTCATGTGCATGAACTATAGCTACAGGTAGAGCTTACTATTGCAATCTTCTTACTATAATCTGGAAGTGGTCGTAAAAATCCTACACCAATCTAGCGCCGGCGGAGCCGTTGGTAACAACTAGCAGGCTATAATTTTTACTATCCCATCCTATTGCAGGGACATGGCCGGCCTCCGTTCGCACAATGTAGGACTTTTGTAGGACTATAGGTTCACACAGAACTGAAGGCAAATACGGATAAGTAAAATTACCTACATGCCATTTACTTTCGAGAATGAACGAGGTTTTATTACAATGTTTACCTTTTCTGAATCAGGTGTACAAGTATACGTATACATACACACATCCATCAGGGAATCCAGGAAATTGAATACAAAAATGAATGCGAAACTTAGATGTTCACTTCAGAGGGTTCTCACAAATTTTACTACTATTTCTAAAGAATGAGATACCAATAAATCACTACAGCTTGTAGTTTCTTTTAATGGGAATTTACAAATTTCTTTACACATCTGTTCTCTATCTGCCGATTTGACGCTCTATCTATGGGATGGTAACTTTTTATACAACTCGACAGGTAAGACGTCTGTACACAAAGAGGGTCAGGTTTTTTGTAGACCCTTCGCCTACGCATCGCTGTTCCCTTTATTCCAGGAACAAATTACTTTTTTCTATCTATTCCATCATGGAGTCAATGATGACTTAAAAAATTATGTCCATGTCACAGTAAAGATAATAGTTCCACGTGTAGTATGGCCATTTTTAGTACTGGTTAGGTTATTTGCATATGTTGTACCTATTAGTTGCCAAATCAAGACATTTTACGACTCTGATCACAGGGAATGACTTCTTTTGCAAAATTTTCAAACAAAAATTGGCCATATATGACTTGCCCTTAAAAATATATTGTAAACAATACAAAATGAAAATTGTTCTTCAATCTTCCTGTCCAATGTAGACTTACATTTTATAGTTTGTCCAAAACTGGTAAAGGGGATAAATTATTCTGTCCCTGGTCTTTAATTTTACTACTTATTGCTTTAAAGTTGGTAATTCACGGGACATATATAAAGCCACCATTACATATATACATAGCTGTCAGAAGCAGTGTTGCGGCGACGGGCTCATCCCCTGTCACGTACGACTTAAGTGGTTGGTAAAAATTCCAGCGACTGAATACCTCCTTATGGGGAATAAAACCGTGAAACACATATATTTTCTTAAGGGTTGATCACATACCTGTTACCATCCTGTTACCGATCGCACAGAACACGCACACTCTTTCAAGTTATTTGTTTTTGTATTGTTAGTATCGAGCGGATCACGCGTTTTTGTATGAAGTAGCTTAGTCAGTCTGGAGTGCTCGGGTCTCACGTCAGTCACGTCGGGGGCAAAATGTATGTGTGTTTGTGTTTTCTGTGGTTCAAGATATTATCTACGCGCCAAGCGGACAATGACAAGTATTAACATTAGCCAAAACTTTTTGATTCATAGGTAAGCGATAGTGTTGTCTATATTTCTATTCCCGCCATTTCAATTGTGTTTTGGTGAGTTTATATATTTTTTCACTTTATATTTTAATTTAATTACTCGCAAATGTGATGAAAAACATTCTGTGTAACACGGGCGGTACAGAAATAACAAACTCGACCTTTCGTTAGTAATTTTCTTAACACACAATTAACTATTATTGTGTAGCAGTTAATTTAAACAGCTTAACTTCCATTACGAACAGGTAAGAAATCAATCACACTTCCAAGTTCCAGATTTTGTGCTTTGTTGTTAAAACATTTGTCAATGTCGTTAACCGATTCTCAGAGTAATGCTGACGTCGTTTAAACAATGATTCCATTAGTTGCCAAATCAAGACACTTTACGACGCTAGTTAAAGGAAATAAGTTTCTTCGACGAATTTTCAACAAAAGTGTCGCCTATTACCATTATGAATACAGTGTTAGAAAATTTATCATATTTTTTTAGTACTAAATTAATTGTTTTGTGGATAGTCATTAGAGAGGTCTTTAAATTGATAGGATTAAATTTGACGCTAGAATTTCTTAGCTCTATTAATGTTTAGGATTTGATTTGATAGCTATAGCAAACTTCATTAGTATAATTAAGGATTTGACGTAAAATTCCCACGCCGATAACCAAACTTAGGGCGGGTGGAGCCGCGGGCAAAATTCATTAATTACTAACTATCCCATTAATATCGTTAATACAAAGGATTTTTGGGTATTTGTTACTCAATCACGCTTCAACCACAAGATGGATCGGAATGAAACTTGGCACAAATATAGATTAAGACAGAAATAGTACGTAAGTTATTTTTCATCCCGGAAAATTCAAAAGTTCCCACGGGAATAACTATGACGTTTGTTACTTATTCCTGCTGCAACGGAGCATCCAATTGTACTGAAATTTTGCACAGAGATAGTTGAAGATACGGAGAAGGACAACGGCTACTTTTTATCTCGGAAAATTTAAAAGTTCCCGCGAGAGTAACTATAACCAAATTCCACGAACGAACCACAGCTGCAGCTAAATAGCTTGCTATAACAAACTTCTTAAGTATAATCAAGGAGTTCCCGTAAGAATACCACGCCAATAACGCGGGCAAAAGCTAGTCATTAATAACAAAAAACAATATTGAGATAACTTTTTAGTAGCTACTAAAATCAATAATTATAATTCTACCTGAATGCAATAAAAAATTATAAGGATGTTCAAAAATCACACATTTAATGAATTCTAGGTTCTTGTTAATGAACACAAGGTAAACATAAAGTAATGTATTCTCTGTAACTCATTAATGAATTAATTAATTGATAAACTCACTCACAATTGACCACAAAAATTTAGTGGGAAGTAGATTTAGTAGTTCGAAATCATAACTAGCTGATTCTGATTCCATGTGTATAACGGACTTTTGATTAATAAATAAAAATAATAGTCTCGAAATCACTGATCCAAATCAATAGTATAGATCCCACTGATCTAGCATCTTGAAATTTGTTACTAAGAGTAGGTACCTACATAGTTGTTGACAAAAAGGGATTCCAAAAATATTTAATCTCTTTTAATTGTATATAGGTACTACAACTATTAATCTACAATTATTACGTGACAAACTAGTATTTATTCGCATAGGGTCCACACAAACTATGCGAATGCAAAGCTGGTGTTCTTGGTGAACTCGGTTACATTCTATTTTTTTTTTCTGTAGTTATCCTCTTGATGTAGATGGTTCTAGCTAGGTTACATCATTGTACGTTACAAACCTTATCAGCAAGTGAACCGCGGGAATAGCTAGCTAGTATAAAGAATTTTAACAAACAAAAAACTACCGGCCTTAAAAAAGATGCACTAAAATTCAGGTAAAAATATTTTTTCAAAAATCTGATCTGAATTACAGTTTGAAGGTTGTCATGCCAGTGAAGTGTGTTATAAACTGTAATTCAGAACAGATTTTTGGAAATAAGTTATTATTTTTACCTTTTAAGAGCATCTTTTTGGAGCCGGTTGTTTTTTTTTTTGTTAAAAAGTTTATATTTTTTACTTTTTAGTGACGAATTCCTTTATTCGTACACTAAAAACATCCATACTTGTAACATAATGTAATAAAATGTCATCCACATAAAAATTAAGACTAATATGGTTTTCTCATGGATGCCATTGTCAGATCTGGAACAAATTGAAATGGGACCACACGGGAAGCACCTCCTGCTTTTTTGAAGTCGGTTGAAAATAAGGAAGGGCAAGGAATCCTTAGGCTGTTAATTCATCTCTCATTTGTCTGGTTGTTTATGCGATACTTACAACTAAATATAAGCCCTCGTAAATTATGCTACTATATTCTTATTTCTTATTGCTGCCATTTTTATTTATAAAAGAAGTTTTTTGCAGACTTACCGCGAATTTATTTTCGTAACAACGATTGCATCTTGTATAATAATAGTTCTCATAACTGCTGTGTCTCTTGACTACTTTCTCTGTCTCGGATACAACTTATTACTGCAGCGTACGTATACATACACATATATCATAATAACGCTTGTATGTATACATACGTATATGTATCGCATACATACACTTATGTTTAGTAATTTAATATCCAGTAGATAAAGTCGTATAATATATGTATAATATATATATAATATATGTATAATATGTGGGTGTTAAAGCTTCACTCGTAAATTCTGAAATTTACACACGTCAATTTTTGTCAAATAACTTATGATAATCGATTATGATAATCGACTTATCATCTAGAAACTTACGTAAGTATACTAAATTTTATCAAAATCGTTAAAGTCGTTTCAAGAATGCGATTTTGTAAACGCCACCGTCTTGTTAATTACTAAAAGATAAATTATTTATCTAATTTAATGTTATTAATTGCATTTTAAATTTTTTTAGAATTAATGTAGTAGATACTGCTTACAAAATTAATATTTAGTACAAGGTTTGGGGCTAAAAGTGAAAACAGTTTAAAAGGTTCTATCTAGATTTTATTATTATCTAGGTATTAGTCATGATAACTAACAAGGCTTACTATACCGTTGGAACTAATTTAAAAATATTATTTACACATTTTCTAAAAATTAGCAATTCAAGTACTTGTGAAAGTATATTTATTACGCTGGCAATCTAAAAGGTTGCGTTATAATAATTTATTTGCAACCCAGCATTAGCAAAAATTTATCCTACATCTAATAAAAAAAAAGCACGAAATTACCTTGAACTGCTAAGGGTGGTTCCAAAAGCAAGCGATCCTCCACAAATACGTGTTCCAAAATTTAACACTGGTTTCAAAAATCACTGTTTAGTACGCACAAAAAAAACCTCTTTTTCACCTCAGCACTATGTTAAGAAACATTTTTGAAAATGGAAAAGCGAATCGATATCGGTTGAGAAACTGTGATCGCGTAGCGTCGGTTGCGCTGGCGCAGAGTGCAGCGTTGCGTTGCGGTGAAGCGTAGCGCGAAGTGTTTAGTTTGGTTGGTCTGTGGGCCAGTGACCGCCCCACTCCGACTGAACCCACTCGCCCGCTTTACAGCCTGTTGAAATCACTGGCTTAGATAAGGACCACCTCCACTTGTCGCTTCTCGAAGCCAACGAAGCTCCGAAGCCTTTATCTATTCTAATAGCATCTAATACTTAATTTGATCCTTTTATAATTCGGGAGATGACTATAAGGATTTTTTTTATATTGTAGTTAATGTATGTGTCGGTGGAGTTCTTCTATTCAATGATTGATTGTGGATGGATCGAAGTTTTTTTCTCATATAAATTTATATGATGTTGTGCATTAAATATTTTAATGGAGGCGTTCGTGGCCCAGTCGCATCGAAAACGATAAGTAAAGTTAAGCAACGTCAGGCGTGGTCAGTACCCAGATAGGTGACCGGCTACTGGCACATTTTCTGAATGCTTAAACCGTTAAACCGTCGGCATTGGCTGTTGTCATATTATGATAGCATTCATAAGCCAAGTCTTAGGTCTTATTGGAAGATTAAACATTCTGACATTCAAAAGCTCGTAAAACGTCCGCCAAATTTGCACTGGGTCAGCGCGATGAACTATGGCCAAAGCCTCCTTTCTCAAAGGAGAGGCCTTTGTCCCTACAGTAAATATTTCAAATCAAAACATATTTTAAAGCAGTCTAAAACTCTAATTCAATGAGTTTTTTTATTATGATTGTTGTTAGCTATCTTGTGTTGAGACGATGGGCTCACCACGTGTCACGCAGGACTTAAGTGGTTGGTAAAAAGAAAGCTTTACCCCACATTATGATGTGTGTATCCAGCCACTAGTTACCCCTAGTCTGGAAATAAAAACCGTAAAGATATACATACTCTCTATAACTTTTAACTAATCACAATAATTGCATTTGGCCGGCTTTTCGTCTTAAGTCATACCGCTGGTCCAGTTACATTCGTCTATAGATCAGAAACGATTTATGAAGGTAAGCAACTTAGGAAATTGCTGCTGTCGTAAGTCAGAGGCCTCATGGACTGCTTTAAAACTCTGATAGTCAAGTAGCTACTAGTTCAAAAACGTTCGCCAGCCCGCTCTAGCCCAGCGATGCGGCCTATAAGGCCTAAGGCTTTTTCTTTAAAGAGAAGGTTGTGGCCCTAAAAGGGGGCGTATAACGGTTCAAGTACCATACTCTACATGTCAAAACTAGAAAAATATATCTTTATTAGAATCTGCCTCGATTACCACTCTCCCTTACTATCTATATATGTATATATTTGTAAATGTCGCATGAAATTTGTAACATACGTAAACTTATAAGTTAGCTAGGAAACTTGTAACCTTACGGAAAGCTGTCAAACGGCTTTTTGAATTACATTTTTCCTAATAGATTTCAGGAAACGTACAAGATGATCGAACCGCTTTAGTAAACTTGTAAGAGGAATTTCACAAATTTACTAGCCGCCGCTAGTAAGTAGTAACTTCACAAATTGAAAACCTTAAAAAAACCTTAAAAAGTAACATTATAAAAAACTATAGTATTCGAATAAATCGATTGGTTTTCTATGACATCAGATTTTTAAGTCTGACCTCTGATACAGCTTATTACGATTTTTATTTTTTGAATATTTACAAGTTTGATTTTTCTATGTAGGAAAAAGCCATCAGTTTTTTTTTTCAAAAACTATACGTGAATTCAGTTCGTTTATGGTAATTTTTAACACCGCAATGGCAAAGGCTACGTCCACTTGAAGACGCTGTTAGCCTGGTCCTTACGAAGTTATATAAATGTATATGGTTAGTACAGTATAGTACTTACATAGACCACCCTAATACAAAATTATCTGTTCCTTAATATA
This sequence comes from Apoda limacodes, assembly GCA_946406115.1. Taxonomy (NCBI): domain Eukaryota; kingdom Metazoa; phylum Arthropoda; class Insecta; order Lepidoptera; family Limacodidae; genus Apoda; species Apoda limacodes. Next base: position 21,100,541 of record OX291549.1, on the reverse strand, counting down.
GGGGTACAGCATGCGGGAGTTTTTATCCATTTGGCATCTACTGGTAAGTACTGAGAACGCGTGTTCAAGTATTCGTTTAGCTACAAGTACCTACGAGCAGTAACATACCCGTAATAAGGAAGATAATGCATATCCTTCTCGAGATAGTCGCCATTGTTCTGTTCTCAGCAATGTAAGCTTTAAATTTTTTTATAACACATTTGCTCGTAAAAGGTCTCTTATTTCACTAATTTCAATATCGCATTGTATCTTATTACGTACTTGTGCGTTATTGTAATGTAAAACGCACGAGTTTCTGTTTAATAAGGTAAAACGTCGGTTTAGTAAGACGTCTCGTCTAAAACGAACGGTACTTTTTTAAATCTTAGCAAAGAGTTTTTATGTCAGAAAAGTGGGCAACATTTTATGAATAAAATTAATTTTGGCAGATAAAATATAATAAATAAACATTTAATTCTTTAATTTAATTAATTTTGACCATAAATTACAACAATTTATCTGTAACAAAACACAAAAATATTAATTTATTAGTAATACTGGCTATTTTTGTACCTTTGCCTTAAAAAAAAAGCGCTGATGCGCGCGCATCGCTAATTTGTGAAGAAGTAAAAATTATTCCGCGCGCTTTTTTTTTTCCCTGTTTTGTTTTTATTTATTTCCTCGCAAATATGTGATAAAACGTCATATGCCATACGTGCGCTTTGATAATTACAGCCACTGCTTTCTTGTAGCAATAACGCCCCCGCTGTAATTTTCAACTTACCGCACTTATATCGTAATGTACTATTACAGTTCTTTTTAATTACGGTGCAACAGACGTTTCTGACGTGGTCAAAATTTAAAAATGCATCGCCGTATCAAAATGGTGTGAACCTACAAGACACAAGCAACCATACAGCGGGTCAAAAAACTGTTGGACTTGGACTTTGTTGGACTGCATAATCTTCGATAAACTTTAGTTTTTTTTTTAAAGTAAAAAGAAGTTTAAATTTAAGTGGCCAGTATCGGCCAGCTATATTTAGTGTGCAAATTGCCAAATATTGGAAAATAAATAATAATAAATAAAATTTTCACTATTGCTTTCGCCCGATGAAATTCTCTCTAGGTCGATTATTATTATTTAAATCCTGATAATTTATAATAAAGTTTCTTCTTCTATAGCACGTAAATCAAAAAAATTTTTAAAATACATCCTTAATTATTTTATTTCGCAACAGAAATATTGCATATTTTTTAACCAATTTTGACTTTGTGCCTATGCTCCTGTGAAAATTTCAGCCAAATTTATACCTAATAAAACCCAAAACGTTAAATTTCGTTCACTGCATTTTTTATACGCCTCCTAATACCTTATTGCAATCGTCATTCGGGTTTGTTATATTTAGGTAAATATTAACAATAATTTAAAGTTTTTTAATATTTTTATGTTACGTATGTTTCGTATCTATTGACCTATAATTCACGTTTCCTTTTTCCGTATGTAGGTAGATACTTTACCTACCTGCTTCTATAAAATATTTTATACTTTTTGGTGATAAATTTAACTCTTACGAAGTACTTTACATTTTTATTACGTTTTGTTTTCTGTGATGCGCAATAGACTGTTCGTAATCAATCCTACTATAATATTATAAATGTGAAAGGTTGTATGTCTAGATCATAGATATAGAATGTACAAGATCAACCATGCCAAATGAAAAACGAAACAAAAAAAAATTGCAAATGTGTGAGTGGAATAGTGTTGTCAAACAACACTATCGATAATTTTACCTGCACAAAATTATTGCAAACCAGCGCGCTGGTGAAATTAAATATTACCTATGTCGCGTTTACACTTGCGCCACGCAGCCTCGGAACGCGTTGTCGGAGAAAGCAAACTGTTTACACGCTTGTGCTCGTACATGTGCCCAATAATCACGTCTTATAGGAAATTTAAAAATCTAATCACTTTCTTCTTAAAGAACCCCATATCGTAGTCCCTCGAGAAGACCTCAGCAGGGAGCTTATTCCACAACTTAAGCGTTCGCGGGCGGAAGTTCCTCTCAAACCGCACTGTTTGTTACCATTTAGGTTACGATGAGTGAGAATGAATTCACTGTCGATGGCGAGCAGAGCGATGGTAGAAAGTAGCTGTGGAAATTATATCAAACAATTCCTCAAAACACAGAACATATTATACAAGCGGTAGAACACACACAGGGAGGCAAAATCTCTCCTCAGACTTAAAGGTTCGATACAACTTGTGAGTTTGGGATCCTCGACAATTCTTACTGCTCGTCGTTGAACCGAATTAAAAGGGCTAAGCTGGTATCCAGGTGCACCCGCCTAGAGATTGAGCAGGCCGGACTTGTGATTTGTAAAGCAAACTTTTTGCCCTAAGGTGAAGCATCGGCAGGGAATTCATTCTCACACTTTAGAACCTAAATGGTCGCGTACAGTGCGGTTTCAGAGAAACTTCCTCCCGCGAACGCTTAAGTTGTGGAATGAGCTCCCTGCCAAGGTTTTCTGCAAGGACTACAGTATGGAGTTCTCGAAGAAAGAAGTTATTAGATTTCTGAAGGGTCGGCAACGCGCAAGTGATACCCCTGGTGTTGCAAGCGTCCATAGGCTACGGTGACCGCTTACCATCAGGCGGGCCGTAAGCTTGTTTGCCACCTTAGTGGTATAAAAAAAAAAAAAAAAATGGGATTTTCTTAAAGGTGAACGCGCAGACTTGTGTCTTTATTGGGTTGAATCCTGAAACGCTTAACGCCCGCCGGACCTCCCACTGTGTTATGGAGATTTATGGCATAGTCTTACCGCATCACGGTAAAGTAGTTGGTACAGCTCCTTCGTTATTGATATTCGGGTTTGAGGCATTGAGACTGCCCAGTAAATCGCCCTTCTCTCTAGCACTATGGGAGAATCGGTGTTTCGCTGTGGTGGTAACGACCACTGACAAAAGTTTCCCTTGGCAGCTTAACAAGCGACCAGAAAGCACGACTCCCAGAGGGATAGCTTGCAAGTCGCCCACCTATTTTGCCAATGAATTGGAACTTAGCTCTGGCGGTTATATATGCAGTTTGCTTGAGAATTTTAGCTTCTTTACAAGACCTATTAAACCACGGTCTTTTTTTGACATCGGCAGCTACTCGAGGGTTAGAAATGTAACATTCCATGCCAGCGAAGATTGTCTCAGTGACTGCGGCTGCGCAGATGTCAGGATCTTCTGAGCTGAAGCAGAGCTGCCTCCACGGGTACGATACATAAAAATCCCGCAATCCATCACATTCTACTGACTTATAATGCCACACACAACGCCAATTAATTGTCGCAGAGGAAACGGTTAGTGTGCATGACACTTGGTTCCGGGCGAGAGAGTGGTCAAAGGAGCCAAGAGACGTATCCACTGAGACGGAATATCAGTTCGGACGTGTAGTTAGCACTCCTAGCCTCTATATCAGGTATGCTCGTTGGAGAAAGTACCAGTTGAGAGAATTTTGTTTGAGTAATTGTAAAGAATAAAAACCAAATTTAATTGATACGTCTCAATTTTTTTTTTTATTAAAAGTATCTAAATTTAACAAATTTAACATTATTTAGTAATTATACTAAAACTATAAGAACATTAAATATAGAAACTATTTGTAAGTAGACTTCTGGTGAACAAAACACCGTCATAAAAACCAAGTATTTTATATTATTTTTCATCATGCAACCTCTTACAATTCACCCCCACCGTGCGCGTTATTTCATACTCTTTCTATAAATGTGGCTCGAACGGCGCGTACTATGCGGACAAATGTGCGCACACCTTTGGATGGCTATGAATAATTATCTTATTAATATTCTATACATGTATAATTAAATATATCGATACTGATTGCAATCGGTCGCCACCTTGTCAAGCTATATAGTAACTAAATGTCTACATATTTTACGCAAAATACTCTCCAAATTCTTATTTAACAACGAAATAATGGTACTCAGTAAATCTAGACAAAAAAAATGCAAGCTATGATTTAAATTGTTTTTTATTTCGTTAAATTTTCAACTAAAACTGATAAAATATGCATATGACAACAATGCAGTAAAAAATATCATAATTTACCTGTGAAATGTGTACTTATTCGAATTATTATCTCTTGTGACTTCACATTTACTCACAGCACAAGACACCATAGTTACCTACAAAATTAATAGTTTGTATGTTAATCCAGGATTATTAAAAAAAAATCCATTTGCCTTAAAAGAAACGCTATGTCCTCTTGTGGCCATATAATTTTATACTTTTTTTTATCATAATTTTAATGAACGTGTTTCTATTTATTCCGCAGTTAGAGCTTCTCATAGACTTTATTATATATACACATGACGTCAGCGCTATATCAATCTCTATCGTAACTAAATGATTACATATTTTACACAAAATATCCTCCAAATCGTGATTTAGCAACGAAATATGGTATCAAGTGTATAGAAAAACATGTAAACTACGATTCAAATGGTTTTTTTCGTTGATTTTTCAGCTGTATTAGATAAAATATTCAATCAACAATGCAGTAATTCTGATTATTCCGTCTTGTAAATAAACATTGGCTCACAATAGAAGACAGCTTTTGTATCTAAAAAATATTTTAAATATTAATGACGGATTACAGAAAGAAAAAAGAAAATTACAGTCACAGTAAACAAATGACGACCTTACTGGGTCTTATCGCGGGAGACATTGACATAGGCACCTATTTTCTTCTGTCTTATTTTGCCTCGGGCTCTATGCACTTAATTTGGATTTCTCGCTTCCACGCTTTATTGGTCTTGTTTTTCTTGTGCGGAGATTGAACCTGCACCCCTCGTTTCCGTAGATAGTCTTCACTACCAACAGAGCCAAGGAGCTGTCAAACGTATATATCTTTGCCGCAAAAAGAACTCCTAATAGACTTTATTATCGATACATCATACGCATGATGTCAGTGCTAAGTCAATCTTTATCGTAACTAAATGATTACATATTTTACACAAAATATCCCCCAAATCTTGATTTAGCAATGAAATATGGTATTAAATCAAGAGAATAATATATAAACTACAATTCAAATTCATTTTTACGTTAATTTTTCGGATAAATTCGATAAAATATAATTAACAACAAAACAGTAAAAAAATCATAAATCACCGGTAAAACGTGTATTTATTCGGATTATTGCGACTTGTAACGTCACATTGGCTCACAAAATAGATACCAAATTTACAATTTAAATATTCTAAAATATAAATCAAGGATTCAAGGAGGAAAACAGAAAATTCCAATCGCTATAAAATAGACCCGCCGATATCGCTGCTTATCAATGTAATTATTGTCACATTTGGCCATTTTCTTCTATCTCATTTTCTCATGGGCACTATGCTTTTAATTTGGATTTCTTGCTCCCACGCTGTATTGGTCTTTTGAACGTAGTGAAAAAATTCTATGTCTATGGTCTGGATGGATGTTTGTTACTCAATCACGCTCTAACCACTGGACGCATCAGGATGAAATTTAGCATACATTTAAGTTAGGTCCTGGAATAGCATATAGGCTACTTTTTATCTCGATAAATACAAAAGTTCCCGCGGTAATAACTATATCAGAGTTTAAAGAACAATAGATGTAGCTATAGCTTGCTATAGCAAACATCATTAGTATAATTAAGGAATTAGGAGGAGTACGCCGATAAACGAATTCAGAGCGGGCGGAGCCGCTGGCAAAGTCTAGTTCAAAAGTCTAGTGCGGCTTGTCCTTTACTTTAATGTTAAATCATTGAGATACGAATACTTACATGCCTTGCCTGTTAATGCTAATGCTAACTTAGTAAGAAGGTTAAACTAAGTCTTTATTAAGGGTATTGCGCACAAAAACTTTAAATTAAGTTACTTTACTTAAATCTTTTAATCGTTTGTAAGTTATCGAGCCTTGGTCTACTTAAATCGGTGACGTTCACTTATTTCTTCGGTATTTTAACTTGAACGAGTAGATAATTACGTAACATATTTACATTTTATTTAAATTATAACATCCGTAATTGCAGGAGCTTGTAAAATGGTAGGTTAAATAAATAGTTAACGAAAATCGGCCAAGTGCGTGGCATACATGCATTCAGTTAGGGTTCGGTAGTATGAGAATTATTACACATACATATTGTGTTCTATGGTAGAAAACACCCAGTCTCAAAGACAAACACAAATGTTCTTCACATAAATGTTTGTCTTGTGCGGGAATTGAACCCACGCCCCTCGATTCAGCAGTCGCGTCATTACCCACTGAGTCACGGAGCCGACAATTGTTGGCAAATTGAAAAAAAATCTCTACTGTATTCCCATTTAGGGAACGATTGATATTCTTGCAACGGTACGCGGAGGTATTCTATGTTTCAAGACATTTTATTGTTTTAAATGTATTAATTTCTTCAGTCAAAATCTTTTTTTTTGTCTAAAACTGGATGTCTTAGGCTTAGTCAAGTGTTTTGTTTAAAACAATATTCATTTCAAAAAAAATATTATTACTTCTCAAATTGATTCTTATGTTTATACATATAATTATGTGTTAAAGGTATAGCATTTATGTTTTTATCCAACTTTAATAACCAACTTTCAAAAAGAAGGTAATTCTGGAAACTGCCACTAGGTACGAAGAAAAATGTATTTATTTTTGAAATCACAAGAAAGTACATAAGATCCACTTTTTTACTAGAATAATTTATTATTGTTATGGTAGTCGTGCCATTCCGTGCGTATATTTTATATAATACAAATATTTATATATTTTGAGGGTTACGTACCTCAAAAGGAATATTTTGGCATTCACAAAAAAAATCAAAACCTTTAGGGTACTTCCCGTGGTCCTAGAAGCATGAAATTTTGTTCATTTGTAGTTATAACACATATTAAAAAAAAGTTTGTCAGTCTGTCAAGACCCTTTACCTTTCACTTGAGAACGACTGGAGGTATCAAGTTAAAATGAATATTTTATAGTAAAGTTAATGGCTACTTAATGTTTTAAAAAAACAAGCCTAAAATACGATCATTTTAATCGCATATTGTGACACAAATAAATCAAAACCTATGGGGTACTTCCCGTTGACCGAGAAGACTTGATCTCATGATGGAAGAGCATTCTACATATAATAAGAGAATGAATGAATGAATGAATTTTCTTTATTGCACAATTTAAAAGAAATACAATAGACAGCTAGAACAAAAAAAAAACTAAGTTTGTACGGAACCCTCGGGCGCGAGCCAGACTCGCACTTGCCGGTTTTATTTATTGTAAAATTACAAAGAAGAAGTACCGAATGATTACGCACACACCCACACACAACGAGGTTGGACGGAAGATATCCTATTAGGAAAAACATTTTCTGAAACATCTTGTTTGTACTTTTACGTGGAGTATTTACCTACATTGTGAATAATATTAAACAATCAAAATATATTTTTTTACTTTGTTTTATTTATTTTTAAACGACTTCAAAAAAAGAGAATGTCGGGCACAAATCCGTCGTAGATAGACGGATTTTCATAATTATTTCCTTATTTAAAAAGGTATACTTCCGAGGTGGTTCCACATTAATGTAGTGAATTTAAAACTTAAATTTTTGGTCCGAAAAAAAATTAGTATTAATTTGAAACTGGTGAAACGCCATTTATATTTTTTAATATTATATAAAATTTGGTTACGAGTATTGATGTTTTTAGTAAACGAAAAAAAAACAGCAATTCGTCACTCATAAGTATAAACTAAAATCTTTTAAACAAAAAAAACGGTTTCAAAAAGGTAAAAATAATTAATAATTACTTATCTCCAAAAATCTGATCTGAATTACCTTTTTAGTGCATATTTTTGAAGCCATTTTTTAAAATGTTTTCATATTAATCCTATCATATCATATTTATCTATCATATTATATTTCTGTGACTATAGGTTTCTATCCAAGAAGCTAAAGCATAGCCGTGAAAGCACTGTAAACCCTGAGATAAAGCACAATGATGTATAATAATAATTATAATAATAAAGCCTCTTTCCATATCTTTAGTTTACATACAAATGTTAAATGTAAGTAAAGTTAAGTATTCACAACCTGATCCATACTCTTAGGTACTTAAAACTAATAACTTAGAAACGACGGGACAGATGGACTTTAAAGACGGCAAGACGGACAGAGTTACCTCAACCATGAAGCTTTGGAAAGTAGTATGTCGTTTTCATCGTCTCAGCCAGAAGACGCCTATTGTTGGACGCATGGAATAGTTAAAGAAGGAACGGTTTTGAGCAGCCTGCTTCTATTGCCTTTCCGTCTGTCCTCTTGGTAAGAAATTGTCACAATCTTCGTCTTCCAATCAGTGGTCACTATCGAGATCCTTTTTTACCCATTGTTTATCGGTTTAACTCGATCAAAGAATTATACTGGATTTCTTCCGCAAAAAAATCTATTCTCATGGTAACTCTTTACAAAAATAGAATTTGCGGCGCCTCGCAGCGTGCTTCATACGTATTAGATTCTGGTATATAAATTTTCATTCTGCTGGGTAAAATACAGCCTATCCTAAAGATCGTCGCTACGTTTTACGCTACCTAATTTTGTTTATGGTCGCGCTAACTGATAATTCTGCTGACCAAATATCTAGTTCTTTGATTTTGTTACTGACCGTGACCATAGGTATTACTGGTGGTTTTTTTAACGACCGTCAGAAACCTATTATGCTGTCAAAATAACTTAAATCATATGCGTTTCGAAATTATAACGATCACTAGGTCAATGTCACCGGCACCGGCAAAAAAATCCGATCAAATACATGTCGCACACGCATTAAATTAGGGTTCCGTATAATGAGAAATATTGCGTATGTCTATATTTATCGTTAACCGATTTTGTAAAAAAAATATGAAAAATATTTGAAGTCCTATACAACGATACCCAAACAATGGGTGCGCATAAAAAAATAATTTTAATCTTCGGTTATGGAGTATAATGTATAGAGAGATACCAATATTTTTGTTTCTACTTTCATAACAAATCTGTAAGGCAGTTCACAAAAGACACCTTTACATATGTTTCGTCCTGTTACAACTATCTGCAACGCGCTAGATCACTAACGCAGCCTTTTTGGTTTCCTGCAGTACCCTGTGGTCGGCCATTCATTACCCAGCATATCCTAAGAAATAAATGTACAATTCAAAATTTATATTTCGAATTATATAAGAGAGGTAGGGCACAGCAAGTACTCGCTCGAACAATGAAACCGGGGCATACCGGCGTGCTGGTACGGCGGTCAGGAAGACCTGATGAAACGGCTGACCGTTGGCCGCCCGCAGGTTAAACGGGTTCCGGAACCCAGGGATCACTTAATTTCCACCCTGGGAGGCTGATCCGCCAACCTTTGTAAAGTCTCTGAAGTAGCAGTCGTGCCGGAGAAGGAGACTGGAGTGAACCCGTTTACTACAGCAGAGGAGGATCAGGGGCCCTCATATTTAGTATAAGTAACTTCTTTTTTTTTAAAAAAAAAAGGCAAAAAGAAAAGAGTATTTTCAGCGGCCGCTCCATCCACATTTAATGAGGACTTTTGTAACGTTAGGGGTATTTACGCAATTCTTAACGCAGTCCACCTCCACCTGGAGTCTGTGCTGCCGACCATTCTTATTCTAATGGAGACGCAGATATCCTATCCTGCCCGGCCAATACATTATACCTTCATTATCCCGGCTAGAAACTCGAGCACAATTTTGTGAGTCGTGCCGGTGTATGTATGTTCGTCCAGTAGGATATCTGCTGTCGCCGCCTTCATAGTTTTAAAGACAAGGACTTGTCGATATTGTAGATACGCGTAGATCACGACGGTCACACTAGTATCTATGCGGTCTTATACAGGTCTCATAGCGGTGACACGGACGTAGCTCGACTCTTCACGCACCTAAGTTTGACGAATGACAAAGTTCCAGAGCAATATCCCACAGCAGAAATGACATGTTGGACATGAACAACATGCATTGCTATGCAGATGACAGTACTGGAGACGCTTATTACACTGGTCGTGCAAACATCCCTAGTTCCGTTGTGGAGGAAAACCGCGGAGAACTTGTGTCTCAAATCGAGACCACGCTGTCCAAGGTCTCTGACTAGGGACGGGTAAACTTGGTCCTATTTACCCCTACAAAGACACAATGTGTACGCGTTCACCGCTAAGAAATAACCATTTACTGTAGTCCCACAATTCCAGAACACTCCCCTTTCCATCTCCAAGAGCATTGTGATCCTTGGTGTTGACATCATCAGCGATGTTCAGTTCCGAGATCATTTGTATGACAAGGTCCAAAATACTAGGTTTACTCAACAAAGCGAGGCAATACTTCACGTCGGGGCAGAGGTTGATGCTTTACAAGTCGCAAGTTCGGCCCCATTTGGAGTACTGCTGCCATCTCGGGGCGGGTGGACCCGGATATCAGCTAGGCCCTTTTGACTCGGTTCAACGACGGGCTGTGAGAATTGTCAACGATCCAAAACTCACTTGCCGTATCGAACCCTTAAGTCTGAGGAGAGACTGTCTCCCTGTGTGTTTTCTACCGCTTGTACAATGGAATGTGTTCTGAGGAGTTGTTCGAAATGATGCCCAAGGCTACTTTCTACCATCGCACCGCTCGTTATCGGCAGGGAATTCATTCTCACACTTTGGAAATGGTCGCGTACAGTGCGGTTTCAGAGAAACTTCCTCCCGCGAACCCTTGGGTTGTGGAATGAGCTCCCTGCCAAGGTTTTCTCTAATGACTACAGTATGGGGTTCTACAAGAAGGAAGTCATTGGATTTTTGAAGAATCGGCAATGCGCGAGTGATACCCCGGTGTTGCAAGCATTCATAGGCCACAGTGACAGCTGTGTGATGGTAATCAGGCGGACCGTGTGCTTGTTTGCCACCTTTAAGGTCCCCATAGAGGTCATTAAGACAGACAGACGTGGTCCATGTACGAACAGCAAAAGTATAAATTCAGGTAAGCAGCCTTGCAGTTTTTTAACTTTAATTTGGGTATAGTTTTTACCTTTCTCTAAAAAAAAAACAGAAAAATATAAAATATCATTTAAATCGATGCAAAGCGGCAAAATTATAAGGCAGATGGACATACAGACGGGCGAACATGAAAAATTTATAAGTGTTCCGTTTTTGCATATGGAACCCTAAGAATGACCTACTTGTTTAGATTTAGTTACATATTATCACCACAGTACATGAACTTTGAACCACACTATCTGTATTACTCTGATTGAACCAAATTGAGTATAGGTACCGTGTATCAACATGGTACTAAATAAACGCAAATTGCCCGCAGTGAAATGATATCGGAGTCCGTATGACGGTATGATATACTCATATCATTACTTAGTACCGGAGATTTTAAAATTTTCATTGCAGATCTTGATAAATCTGACCTCATGCTTTACAAACATCTTGGAGACAAGGATAATGAGTTGGTCTCAGGGAGACTTACGCACTAAACTGTGGTAGATAATAGCAAAATTACTTCCAGCGTTTGGTAGGCAGGGTCACTACTCCCACAGACCTAATTGTTATTAGGGTGCGTCTTTTAGAGGTTATCTTTATATATAATGTATTTTAAACAAATTGTTTTGGTTAGATTAAGTCAATGTCCTTTTATCTAAGAAATTAACTGACCTAGTAAAAGTTGTTTCGCTACCTACACATGAAAAATTACGATAAATTAGGTATACATGTACTCTGGTCAATACTAAAAAGTGTGAGCCAATTTCAGTATTTTCGAAGAATTGTAGACAGATAGATTTTTATTTATTCTTTAGCTACAGTTTTTGCTGTACAGCTATCGCGCTTATATTGGTTTACCTAGCTTTTGGATGTAGAGCTATCGCGTTTATATGAGTTTCTCTAGCTTTTGAATGTAGAGCTATCGCGTTTATATGGGTTTCTCTAAGCTTTTGAATGTAGAGCTATCGCGTTTGTAGGGTTTCTCTAGCTTTATGAGTGTTGAGTTATCACGTTTTTATGGTTTCCCTATCTTTTGGATGTAGAGAAATCGCGTTTATATGGGTTTCCCTAGCTTTTGGATGTAGAACTATCACGCTTATACGGATTTATGTAGCTTTTGGATGTAGAGCTATCACGCTTATATGCGTTTACCTAGCTTTTGGATGTAGAGATGTGTGTGTTCTACCGCTTGTACAATGGATTGTGTTCTGAGGAATTGTTCGAAATGATGCCCACGGCTACTTTCTACCATCGCACCGCTCGCCATTGACAGGGTATTCATTCTTACACTTTGGAACCGAAATGGTCGCGTACAGTGCGGTTTCAGAGAAACTTCCTCCCGCGAACGCTTGGGTTGTGGAATGAGCTCCCTGCCAAGGTTTTCTCTAAGGACTACAGTATGGGGTTCTTCAAAAAAGAAGTTATTAGATTTCTGAAGGGTCGGCTACGCGCGAGTGATGCCCCTGGTGTTGCAAGCGTCCATAGGCTACGGTGATCGCTTACCATCAGGCGGACCGTAGGCTTGTTTGCCACCTTAGTGGTACAAAAAAAAAAAAAGATCGGGCTTTTATGAATTTACCTAACTTTTGAATGTAGAGCTATTACTCTTATATGGATTTACCTAGCTTTTGGATATAGAGCTATCACGCTTTTATGGATTTACCTAGCTTTTGGATGTAGAGCTATCACGCTTTAATGGATTTACCTAGCTTTTGGATGTGAGCTATCACGCTTTATGGATATACCTAGCCTTTAGATGTAGAACCATCACGCTTTTATGGATTTACCTAGCTTTTGGATGTAGAGCTATCATGCTTTATGGATATACCTAGCTTTTGGATGTAGAGCCATCACGGTTATATGGAATAACGAGAAAAAGTAAAAATGAAGTTATAAAGAAAAACTAGAGAATGTATGCGACATTTTTGTGAACATGAATGCCACATTCTTATCTAAATGTCTACAGATTTCTCGACTAGTAATTTGTTAGTAGTTGGCGCAGATAAAACCGGGACGAGATTTTCTTCGCAGACTTGTTTTATGGGCGTAATGGTAGGCTTGATAAGATTTCTGGTTTAAATTGTACGAAAATAGTATATAGTCTGCGGAATTATTTGTTTGTTCGACAAATAACCACGATAGTTTCACAGACTATGGAATGCTTTACTGATCAGTTTAAACCATAGACTTAAAGAACTGGACAGCGCATTTCCTAACCAGATGTAAAATAAATAGTCGCAAAAGTATGACAAAGACGAAGCAAAACCGAGATATCTTGTCTCTTTCGAACTTATTTTAATAGAGATATGAGACCACAGGTTCAAATTGTCTCTTTCTAAAGTCTGACCATTTTTTGAGGCTATTGTACAGTCCATATGACAGATTACAGAACTCGAATGTCGCACCTTTAGTGTGTTCTAAATATTAAACTCTACAATTTGCTACGACCTTCAACTTGGTCTATACTACAAGTGTAGCGGTTGTTTAACGTTATAATAGTAGAAATAAAAGAGACATATATAATAATAGAAATAGAGGAGCTATATATATATTGCATAAGTATGAGAAAGAATGTGTAGACCTTGTTTTAAAAGAAAAAGAAAAGTCGAAAATCATTTATTTGGATGCAACTTATAAACAAAAATAGATAAAAAAAGGAATTGCTAAATTTAAGTACTTAATTAACTTATAAGCTATGCAATGTCAAATAGACTTTCTACGCTGCGACTTATAGTCACAACACTGATTTTCAATGAGAAACTGTCGTGGTCGATAAACTCGTTCGACATTTATAAATAGGTTACTTAGATACGTTACGAGTTCAAATTAAAAAATACCTTATTACTCTATTTCAAATAAAAAATAAATACTCTACTACATATATGAAACAAAACAAATAGCCCAGTCAATAACGGTTTTGTTGTTAGGACCCTGAGAGTAGTTTATACCCAAGTTTGCAACCCTTAAAACCCTGTGCTATTTCCATGGGGCTTGTTTCAGTTTGTTCTGCAAAAAAACCTGAAGGAAGAGCTTCAGGTATCTTTGATCCATACTTTTGTAAAGCAAACTAAATTTGCTATAATTTTAGCCCACTTCGAGTGTTCTAGGTTAAATTTGTTACGGAGTTACAGCTAGTCAAAGATGGGCATTTTTTTCCAAAAAGTGAAAAAATATTGGTGGATTATTTGCTACGAAATATACCAGCTGAACTAACGGTCACATAAAAAAGTTATAAGAAAAGAATTTGTAGGAAATTAAATTAGTTTTAATTTAATTCTGAAGTGGTGCTTCCAGGCCTCAGTTTCCTCAAAACTAAAAAAGGGAAATATGTATATAATCGGTTAAATGATGAAAGCATTCTTCTGCATAATGTTTTCTTTTTAAGAACTACTGCCAGAATTTTGTAGCTTTTCTAGCCCCATGGGAATAGCACAGTGTTTTCAGGGTTGCAAACTTGGGTATAAAGCTATATTCAGGGGACTTAACAACATATAAAAAAATCGTAGTTACATGCGCGTTTGCGATGTTTGCTTTATTATGTATCGATATTGACAAGCGTAAAAAGGAAAAACAGCTGTATAAACTTTATCTTCTGGCCTTCCTAAGAAGCCAAAAAATTCATACAATTTAGGTGCCACAGAGGAAACTTTTTGTAAGTACAATATTAATGTTTTAGTCATCATGACGCTGTTATTATTGCTGTTGTTTCCTCAGCCGTTGTACCAACGTCCCGATCCCAGGCCTCGCCTGTGCCCCTGAAAAAGCCATAGTCCACCATTCTGCATGGCCTACTTTGGATGTTGCGTAGCTAGTGGCCACTCGACCGTCAAAGTTTTAAATCCGCCCACCACTTGGCTTAACAACTGATGTCATATGATTACAGAGTCATGCAGGACCAGCACTACGACAAAACTGTTTTAGTACCTTGTTAAAAAAGTAGATACATATATGGATATGTATAGTACCTATTATGAGGTGTTTCCTTGTCAATTTCAAATTCTCCATAAAAATACCAAGGGCTTAATTAGTGGAATGCCCATGGACATTAGAATCAATTGTTTCAAACATAAATACTGCGACATATTATGCGCATCTACGTCAATTTCTCTGTAAGTAAAGCCTGCTTTATCGTAACTTAAATTTATAGTGCATTCGTTGCAAAACGAATGCACGAGTGAAGGCAGCACGCACTGGTAAAGCGAAGTGAAAGTGTTTAAGGAAAATCCTGGTGAGTTAAGAAACGTGTTTTCTACGTAGTACCACAACGAGAGTGTAGCGTAGGATTCTTAATCTTAGAAAGGTTATCTAACTTTGATTAATAGATATATACATAGTTTAATAATTAATGATCTAGGATGAAATCTAAAAAAGGCGTGTTCTAGTTAACGATACATATAAGTTTTTAAACTTACGCGCTCCATTACTAATTTCAAAATAATAAAACGGGATTAAACGCGTCATTTGGCAAATCTACCCGTGACCAAGGCTGGTGTAACCCAGCCGAAACGTCGGGAAAAAGATATTTTGCAAAATGACGCGTTTAATCCCGTTTTATTATTGTGAAATTAGTAACGATACATACTTCAGTATACACTTATATGTACAGACAGCGAAAGCGTGCTTTTGATCAGCAGGGCCGATTTTTTAAAGTCCAAATATTTTTATTCTTAAGCCCTTATTCAGGTTCTTACAAGCATACAGCGCTGGCCCACGGATAGGGCGAGGGGAGCGGTCGCTCTAGGCGCCCGGTGGTAAGGGGCGCCAAAAAACTAGCAAAAGTACATAAGTAAGTAAATAAAAATATCGCTATTATATCGACATGTACTTGCTGTTGCGATACGACGAGTGATGACGCTTTACCTTTACTACCTCTTATAGGTTACGTTTAACAAGTCATTATTAAAATACGTACATAGGTAACAGATTTTATTATTTAGTGACTGACCAATTATATAGCGGTAGGAACTTTTTTTTGTAATGTTAAAGAAGAAGAAGTTTAATAATCGGACCTACTTAAGTTAATTTAAATTTAATAAGTGTTAATGTCTGAATTTTACATTTAATTTGAAATATTTGAAATTTATTTGAAATTTTGAAATTTGAACCAAGGTACAATTTACGTTAGGTGAAAGCGTTGAATAAAGGGAAGGGCGCTGAAAGACTATCTTGCTCTACCCTGGTCAGGGGCTAGGGTATACAGGTAATCCTTACCAGCGTCATACGTTTCCCCTTAGCGTCATACGGGCGATTTGGGCCACAGTACATTACGCAGGCTCAGTGTAGATTTTGGACTTCTCATACGTCTTTTTGACTTATGCAGGATTCCTTGCAAGGATTTCCTTCACCGAAATGGTCTGAATAGTGTTCCTACTTGAATAACTACGAAAAAAAAAATCATTGGTACACTTTGGGGGGAATCCCAAACCTCATAGAGCCAGGCAGACATGCACCGAAACCATAAGGCCACCGCCGACTTTTATAATAGCGATAGTGTCGCTCTTCGAGGAACTTGTAGCCCAGGGACAGTCCTCTATCGGCAACCATACGCGAAGTTAAGAGCAAACGCTGTGACATTTTTTCCATGCAAACGTGTTCCCCTGTTTCCTCCTTGGATTATGACACTATAGTGACTATTTTTGGACAGACAGGTAAATATTTGCTACTAGCATGTCTGTACGTATCGGTTTTTTGTCAATTTTTTTTTAGAGGAGATACAACTCTTTAAAAACATTAAAATTTGCAACGTCGGGTGTGGTCACTACTTAAGTGGGTGACCGCCTAACTAGTGTCACATTTTTCTGAGCTTTTCCGTGCTTTTTTGGGGACAATTAAAACCGTTGAACCTTGCTGTTCGTCATATAACAGTAATCGTCAAGGCAAGTCACAGGCCTAGGCTTGAACACTCTAGACAGTCTAGTGCCACTAGCTTGACAACGATCGCCAACCCGCATTAGACCATGACCGTGGCCTAAGCCTGGGAGGCCTGCGCCTCTGCAGTAGGGCAAATAGCGACTGGGGTTACTTGAGATTTTTAACGGCCAAATATTATAGCATTATAGCTTCCGTAAAAACACAATTTTCCTTGTGATTTTTGTGTAGATTTATCATTCTAAAAACTATTAAATCTATGTTTTGAGCCAGTCACAAATTAGAGCAGTTACCTTTGTAACTATATTATTTTAATACAAAAAACTAATATCGTTCCCTTTTTGATTATTTACTTTGGTTGGTACATTCAATAAATTTGTTATGCTGAAAAGGCATGGTGTGCATGCTGCCGCAACTTCAACCTCCATCGTCGTAATGCGAAAGCTGACTGAATATGTTGTCGGGCACTCCAGGCAGTGTTGCCAGCAAACTTTTCGCAAGCCCACTAGATGGAGGTCCTAAAACCACCAGAAAACCACCAGATTTTTAGCGTATAATAAGAAACTACTAGAAAAACTTCTAAATTATGAATTTGTAAAAAAAAACTAATTAAAATATTTGCGAAATAACTAGTAAAAACAGTTTAGAAACAATAGGGATATGTGATGAGGAAATTGCCCACTAAAAAATCCACTGGTCACCAGATTCAAATTTTGTCCACCAGCAGGGGGTCCCAAACCACCAAATCTGGTGGCGAATCCACTAAGTTGGCAACGCTGCTCGCAGGAACTCGCGTCAACGTGAACGCTCGCGACCTACCTCTTACCGACAATTAATAGCATCGGTTTTGATAAAATGATAATTGTTGTCAAAACCGATGCTATTAATTGTCGGTAAAAGTATTTAGGTATAAAGTAATGAGTAGAGACTTAGTAATGAGGTCTTGTAAGGTATGGAACCCTAACAAGACAGATCTTTTCTGTTGGCTTATATTTTTGAAAGCCTAATTTAAGGTATTTCTAATATGGAAATAATTAATTCATTTTATTAATTTATGACCATGAGAAAATGCAAACACTTATCAAATCCTTTTATTAAATACTTTAAAACAGCCTATTTTGAAAATGTAGTATTTTAGTATTTTACATTACATTTTTCAAACCAACCATACGACGTGTTCATACAATTTATACGTAACCAAAACACGATACTCAATTTCATTATCTCTAGCTAATTCTTGTCGGTGGGAGGTTCTTTCCATGTAAGCATTAAAAAAAAAAAAACCATGGAGTGAATGTATTTAAGAAACCTTGACCGAAAATATTTCCAGAAGTTAACACTAATGGAAAAATCGCTCCAATGCAAAAATAAATTGTGCCCAGGTGGAACCGTTTCAATAATTCTGCCTTGCTCGTTCCCTTTTAACGTTCTAAAGCATGAAAATAAAGAAATTACATAACATAAGATGGAAATATTATTGATGTATTAAATTTACCATCTACCTCAAGCACGGTGATATAGAGTATGAGTATGGAGCACTGGAAGTCACTAAAGCGACATTTTCTTCCGTCCAGTTTTTCATTCATTCATTCATTCATTCAAGAGAAGAAACTCTTGTCCCCAAATCAGCATGCTTACAGTTTCGTTTGCATGACATTCGAGGGGGAATGTCCACACATTGTTTATGTTGACTAAGTAATACTGATTATTCTGGATTTGTAGTGGGTCACAAAAGGCATTTGCGCGTAGGTTTGCTCGCCAGCCAAGGTAACTACGTACCTTAAGTATCGAGGATGATAGAGGAAAGACTTAGGCCAGCTGGTGAGGCTGTCGGTATTGGTGGTTTTCACACATCATAGGATCATGTGATCTCGCTCGGAGGCAGATAGGTAAATCTCTCCTGAAAAGTTTCTCGCACAGCGAGGTATCATTTTGGTAGAGGATTTCCTCTGTATTCGACGTTCCTTAAGGGTATTTAAAGCCAGAAGGACTAACAAAAAGTCAATAAGTGTTTATGACAGCAGGTTGCTTGGTTCCAAGTGTTTTTAAGTCAGCTTATACTGATTTTCTGATTGTATAAGGATCTTAAAGTTGTATTTCGTGGATTCTGATTTAAATGCCAATAATTTTGTCCTTTATTCCACTATCCGGCCATCTTCTCCGGCACTGACCGTATGTTGACTGGCGCAACCAATTCACAAAATATGGTCTACCTACAGTGAGTAGTGAGTACTACTCCTGGGTGAGGAAGTTTACCCTACTGGAAGAATGCAAGGCCAGAATACAAATACTGTAAAGTTCAGTCTCTGATCACTCATTAAATTGAGCCTTTCTAGAAGGGCCTTTACCCTCCTGGAAGAATGCACGGCCAGAATACAAATGCTGTAAAATTCAGACTTCCTAGAAGGGACTTTATCCTCCTGGAAGAGTGCAAGCTCTGATCACTAATCAAATTGAGCCTTTCCAGAAGGGACTTTACCCTCCTGGAAGAATGCACGGCCAGAATACAAATGCTGTAAAATTCAGAATTCCTAGTGTAGCGCCACGAAATGTAGAGAATTGAGGCGGAAATGCATCAAAATCACAACCACGCTCTCTCACAACCCGGAGAGGACGTAGGGGCCACAATAGAATTTTTATATCTTATGTGATATAATTGTGATTAATTATTTTCCACTTTTTACGCTAAGCTGTACGCCTATCTATAATATATTTTTGCCTCTGAAAAATGAGCTCTATTCGAGATTAACATTGTCGATTTCAGCTTACCGCCCATAAAGCAAATGTACATGTTCGTTGGGGGCCCTCTTCACTACTTGTGTAAATCATCAAGATCGGTGACCCGGTCACAACACATACAAAGTTACAAAGTTACAAACTATTTAGCTTCTTATCACTTAGAATTCATTCGCTTCGCTCGCTCAATCAATCATAAAGTACAAAGGCTTTCTTGTTAACTACGGGGTTCTAAAAACGACTTCTTAACTTGATTTATAACCTTTTTTATTATTTGTTAGATAACCGGTTATTATAATACATATTCTGTGCAGACTTCAGGCTTCTACCTATTCCGGTCTAAGGTCGGAGACAGACAAACATACATCGTAGGCTTAGTATAGGGCTCATCGTTGGTACCCTTTGAGTACAGAACCCTAAAAATATTATAAAAGATAAGTGGAAGATTAATGTCAAATTGTGTCCAATTGATGTTACGGACCGATAATAATAAAGGTATGTACTTGTGTTACCTTTGTTAACATTATGTTAACGTGTTTATACTTTATTTTTAAATGATTTTAAAATTTTCAATGATTTTAACATATCATTTCTAAGTGTCAACTAAGATAATTTTGTCGAGTATCTAAGTCAAGTTATTTATTTATCCTCATTCATAGTCGCAGCTGAGTTGACATCGAAAAGTAGGTAAGTATTAGTCACACACTACCGGCATGTTAAAGTAACAATTAAGTTAAGTACTAGGTACGTTAAGTAAGAAAATAATATTCAAAGACGCGTAATGATCGTAATTTACTCTGTAAACATGTTAAGTAGGCATTTAAAGATACAATAATAAGGCAGAAAATCGGTCAAGTACCAATTCATATTTCGTAATGTTTCGTGCAAGGGTACAACTTTAGCCCAACACTCTCTTGAATAGGCGTACAAGAAAACATAAAATGACTATCACACATCGGCGTGGCCAACTTTTGGCACAGATTAAATAGGTCAAACCAGATGAAGCATTCCCTAGGTATAAATTCTTCCATGCTTACAGCCTACCGCTTTAATAGCCAAATTTTTCATGTTATAAGAACGTATCACGTAAATGTCACAACATTTTCCGGATTATTTAAGCCTGCTTTCCACTACGGTGTAAAATCCCTTGTTTTATTGTTATTATATAAATAGGTACTAGTTATTAATTTTTAAAAAGGACAACCGACTTTTCAAAAGGCATCAAGCAAAGATGATTTGAAATCATGTTTATTCTAGTAATCGTCACTTCTAGTAGTCAATAGGTATAAAGGTATAGGTAAAAAAAATAGGCTTTAGATGCTCAAAAGTACAAATAACTAATTCAGTAACTATAATTACATGTTAATCAATCTTCTGGTACAACCTCAAAGACCATTTACAACTATGTGTTATGTTTCTCTGCCCGTAATACGTATACCTATACATAATATTAGTGTAAATAGTGTAGGTATATTTTTTTCCACTGTTGTTTAAAATGTTTTTTTATCTCTAAAAACTACGTCAATTTAATTTAAAAATAATAAAACGGGATTAAACGCGTCATTTGGCAAAATACCTTTTTCCCGACGTTTCGGCTGGGTTACACCAGCCTTGGTCACGGGTAGACTTGTACGTCATATTTTGCTTAGTGGACAGAACAGAGGGCTTTCGCTATTTTTATCCTAAAAAAAAACTAATTTTATGGGTATACGCAATCGAAATCGCTGACGTCAGCTTGTGGTATACGATTTGTCTTGCTGACACACTTCCGTCAGCTAACAATCCGTTGACCGGCGACTCACGCGCGGTAATGTTGGCACACTGACCGCAAGCGCCCTTGTTACGTAAAGTCCACACTAGCCCACCTCTGTTATCATTGTCGCAAAAACTCGAATACCTACTACTGACGTAACTTTTCCGCAACATTATCGTAACAGATGAGTAATAAATACTTTTACGAGAAACCGTGATCAGGTTTTAAATGTTTTTTTTACATTTTGATTGATCGCAAGGCAAGTCGTTTAGAAAATAAAACAAAAACACCACAACAATAAAGCTTATTTTGAGACGATATAGGGCAACCGGAACTACCGTAGAACATATGTATGTATAACCCGGCAATGACAGTATGGATAACTAACTAAATCAAGCTGCGTTTTGCTGACGGCATTAAGTAAGAGTAAACAAACAATATGGCCGTTCACTATTTGGCAGTGTATTCACTACTCTACCTGCCAGGCATGTGCAGTCAATGCTTGTCAACAAAACGCTGCTTAAACAAAATACAAGCGTCCCATCTCCCTATTTTCGCTTTACCCCGTTTCTTATTTTTTTTGTAGTCACTCTTCAAATCTACAATTTCCTGTAAGTACTTATGAACTTCTCTCGTTATCTCAAGAACCATTGGACCAATTTGTCTCGTGACTATATCAATCGTTACGTCACATCATGACTTAGAGAAAAGAGTTTGAACATAATCGGTTTGGCGCGGCGGTTTGTTTTTATCGCTATAAAACTGTTTTTTTCTTTTATGATCGTTACCTCAGAACTCCGTCATTTATAAACCGATTTGGAAAATTTTAACGTACCTATAGGGAAGGAATAACCCATAGGATGGTCTCGTTTTAATATAGTAAGGATTAGAGTCGTATCATTTTGATTATTTAGACGAGCTGCTACCGGTCTGTTAGTTTAGCTATGTAAATTTTTGCGTGGCAGAGGCCACTGTAAATGAGATTAACAAAACAATATAAGTAAGAATTATCGCTCCGCATTTTAATACGTGAAAAATTATATGACGCGCATACTTGTTGTCAACTCGACATTCTAAGGCTGGATGCAAAGCGGTCCAGCGGATTGTTTCTTATCGCTAAAAAACTGTTTTTTTTAATTGTCATGTATTAATTCTCAAATATAAAAAAAATATATTTATAAGAGAAGTTGCTTGTGGGGTTGCTACCGAACCAATTTATGTTATCAATAGTGTAACTGTTGCTGACCGAACTTCATGTTAGGTACGAGATATTTAGTTGAGTTTTCCACCTAACACCTTACACTTCCTCGGAATAATAAAGACTAAATATTTACTAACTACAAACATTTTGAAAGAAAACTTTGTAATAATTTACAATGGCAAAAAGCGTTGTCTGATAGTAACACGTTAAGAGTAGCAAAATGTTCATAGATAAAATAACACCTATATTAATAATAAAAAGTTGGTGATGTTCAAAGATCCCTTTTTTTTGTGTCTTGTCGATTACCCACCTTGTTTTTGGATGATTTTGTCTTTAATACTATTTGTTTTAATAAAGTGTTAGTAAATTTTTTTCATATTTTCCGGTTAAATTTAATACTATCAAAACTACCTATTTATTGCACATTCTTAGTTAGTTATCGTATTTTACATATTTTTTTATGTATTTTAGTGTGATTATAGCCCGAAGATACATCTATGTCAGTGGCATAATTTAAAATATCGTTGACATTAAATATTATGTCGAAGATTCGTAATAATTAATTAAACAAACCAAACTCTTCCTCTTAAATTTGTTGAATGTTAATATGTTGGTCTTATTTAATACCCTCGATTCGGTGGAATAAGTTCGCAGCATTACATAAAAAACCAGCTGTGAGCGAGTTTTCCGTAGAATCTTTATTAAAATTACATCATGGTTTTTTTTCGGATTTTTGGAGCACACGGTGTAGAGCTAGTTATTTTTTTTATTTTTTTATTTTTTCTTATTTTTACAACAAATCTTGAAGGTATGGCAGTTCAAAAGACACCTTTAAGAGTTGATGCAAAGACGGTGGAATTATAAGGATGACATGACATACGGATGGACGGACATGAATTAATAAGGGTTCGATTTTGCCAATAAGAGTATGGATACCTAAAACTCGGGGGTGGCGTGGGCTGTGTTGGAGCCACGCCAGTCGATTTACTAAAGAAGTTCGTAAATTTGATGCCAGTTTTTAAATGTATGTTTAAAAAAGGAACCCGCTAAGTGCGAGTAGGAATCGCGCACTGAGGGGTTCTGTACCACGTAGATAATGCGCGAATCAAACTTGATCGGTTTTTATTAAGAAAACCGCATAATAATACACATTCTGTAAAAAAAAGTTTGCTCTCAAAGCTGGGCCCTTTAAAAAGCAGCAGAAACAAAAAAACAAAGCAGACAGCAGACCAACAGATAGTGTAAGCTTAGTAATAGGGCTAGGCTATATTATGCACTACAGCTGCTCAGTAATGGTTTGTTTTATTAATTTGCATTGCAACTCTGATTTCAGTATTTACTTCCCCAGTCTATAGCGGCGACTTCTCTCTGCAGATGTTAGCGAGGTGTGTTCAGTCCCTACCCGTGTAGATTTTGCAGTTTTTTTTCTTTGAAATTGGTCGTTGATTTTCATTCGTTTCTGTAGGTAGTTAATATGATTTGGTATTTTGTTAAACACCACTTTCGGTAGTGGTAAGCTTGTTGATATTGACCCATACCCTTGGCCCATACTTTTAGAGTTATTGGCTGTTTTAGCGAAATAAGAAATCTCAACGGACTGATTTTAGACACTTCTTACAAGGCCTCTCCCCTTGGAATAGGGTTGCCAGATCTTAAAACCGAAAAGCCGGACAGACCAGTCAGTTAAGCCGGACATTTTAGTAAAAAGGCTGGACAACTTAAATTTTTTAAAGATTTTGGTATAACACGACTTTTTTTTTTTATTATAACAAGGATTTTTTATGATTCACCATAAAATCTTCTTAAATTCTAGTGAAACAACAATTAAATTGAATGAATCAGTCATCTTTATTATTAATCATTCAATCTTCATTACAATATTAATTTCAATAATTGCAATAGTAATTAACAGTAACTACTATTGCAATTTGCAATGGACAACGAATAAAAACAAAACGTTTATTTACTATAAAATCTTCTTAAAATTCAATGAAATAGCAAATTTGGGGTGGAGATGAGGATGGGCGAGGGAGGACAATGCTAGTCAGCTCGCTTGCGCTAGCGATACTAGGTGAGGTGGGCGGAGCGGGAACCAGTACATGACATATATATTAAAAAATATCAAATTTAAAAAGCCTGACAAAAGCCGAACAAGCCGGACACCTTCAAATTTGCCAGACATGCAACCATAAAGCCTGACTGTGTCCGGCTTTATCCGGACGCCTGGCAACCCTACCTTAGAAGGTGTCAAAGTAAGACTTCCGGGTATCTTGTTTTGGCAAGTGGAAAAAACTAAATTTAAGTTCATATACCATCCTACCTATATCTTTTAGTTTCTGAGAGCTAATGCACCAAAGGTACATTAGGTAACGAAAAATCCTTTTTGACG
Source organism: Apoda limacodes (assembly GCA_946406115.1). NCBI lineage: Eukaryota > Metazoa > Arthropoda > Insecta > Lepidoptera > Limacodidae > Apoda > Apoda limacodes. The sequence goes on along the minus strand of OX291549.1, from coordinate 21,075,587 downwards.
TTAATTTAAATTAAACGTCTTTTAACTGCAGACAAGGGGAACCCACCCACCCAAAAAGTTGCGAGACCGCAGATTATGATATATAATATATATTATAATCTTGTCTGCAGTTAAAAGACGTTTAATCAAATTCACGTCAAAATAGTTAAGGGATTTTTATTACCACACGTTTCTGTTATACTTAGATACTCTAGATCGATGCAGTAAAATATGCTAGGGGTATTGCCAATATTAAGATATATATATATAGATTTTTGACACTCTTTATTGCCCCGGGTCTAGTAGAACTGGCTGTTTTGATTGTAATAGTATCAAATTAATAATGGACGTATCCGGATACATTACGTATATTTACCTCCATCGGTAAATTATTTTAGGAACACGTCGTTTTTACAACATCGTCATAGAGAAGTCATTGAGATAATTGGGTTCGATAGTCGAACAAGGTAGGGTACAAGGGTAGTATCGCTATGTCGTCCGGCCATCCGTCTGTACATAACAGCCAAAATGGTTTCATATTAGTCTTCCAAAGTTTCTGACTTTCAAGTAGGTATTACTAAAAATAAGGTTTTACGTAAACGATGTTTAAAACCATAGACTACTTATAGATATATTAAGTTTGAAACAAACATTGGACTAGCAAGACGCTTATATAGGGCTTTATCCATGTTCGGTTCGATTTTTTGTGGTATATGACTAAGATTTGCTTTTAGTATAGAACTAACATCCGTTTAAGGTTTTCCACTCGATGACGCGTGGCCTTGTTAATGGTTTTACAACTACCTTTATACAATGCAAGCCTTTAAAAGCGCAAGACCAATTTAAATAAAAAACAACCCTCATATAGGATAACTATATGTAGGTATATGTACATGTAGTCATAGGTCTGTGTAGATTAAATAAGGAACTGTTTTATATGTTTGAAATATTCACATAGCTTGTTGTTAATAACATCTACTAAAGGTGATTTTTGCTTTATATTTGAATACATTTTTGCTCTATATTGGAATACATTTTAGTGTTATGTAGGATGTGTGAATAATACATATTAAGTATCTGTACCGTGTTAAAAAAAATGGTGATGGAATATTATGGATCACAAACATTAGACGTACCTAGTAGGCAGGTGTTACCCAGGTTATACAGGGCAACGGCATATAGTTATAATTGCAGACTGTTCAAGAAACGAATTTATTAAAGAATATCGCCTAGTTGTGGTCCAATAAGATTGGTTAATGTAATCTATAATGTGAGGATCATATAGAGCAACAACACATGAAAAACGTCAAGAACCGTAATAAAAAAATGTTTTTGATAAGGTAACCATATCTTCCTTACTTTCTAATTAATATAGGTACCTATATTAGCATATGAGGTATATTTGGCACAGAGATTGTTGGAGGGCGGGAAAATTAAAAAGTTCTCACAGAAATAACTGTAACCGAATTCCACGTAGACGAACTATTGCTTGCTTAAGCAAACTTTTAATAACCTATAAAAACAAGGAGTCGATATAGTAATCCCACTTCGATAACTAAATTTAGCACGACCAGAGCCGCGGAAAAAAATAGTACATTATAAAATACGCACCTTATAGTGACATCTAGTTAAGAAGTAAATTCTTACATACACACAACACCCTCGCAATGAACAAGAGCTTCTGCAAACGTTCTCACTGGTTTTGATAGATGGCGTTACAGATGGACTAAAATCTCGAGATAGAAATGATTTTATTATAAAATATATGGTCGTAATCTCTAATTCAACTTTTGAGAAAACTTTTAATATATCCTTGAGTAATTTCGTAAGTAATTCTAATATTTTTTTAACTTGTGTTATAAATATAAGCGGGAAACCCTTTGCTCGCGTAGATATTTAAATAAGCCATACCTACCTTGGCAGTAATCTTATTAGCATAGGTACCTATTTATTTATTTATCCTTTGAAACGCAAAAAGAGCAAGCAGGGACATTATTGGAAACAGTCCGGAGCTACTCGGACTTTGGAATTTAAGACGAAAATGTATTGAAGTCTGACTTTTCTCTCGGAAGTCATAAATGTACTCGCATACATTTTCCTCACGAATTCCGGAAGCCCAATAGCTCAAGACTGTTCCCAATAAGGTCCTAGGTCTGGTAAAAACGGTAAAGCTTATTATGAGGCAGTACTACGTGGCAGTTAAAACAAAGATGACGCGACATGTAACTAAACGTGCGTGAGTAGTGCAGCTACCTCGGAATTCACTGATTTTTTCATTGAAATACATAAAATAAATTAATAGTTTATTACACATCATTGTTTTTATAAAATGCATTTTCTCAGAGGGAAATGTCAACATACAAGCCCTGATATGCACTGACTACGCTGCTGGTCAAGCTGGCCTGCAAGCTCGGAATTTATTCCAGCTTATCCATAATCAAGGGCTGCTATGCTGACCGTGCTGTGATGACCAAGGGCTGCGCCGCGCTTTCGGCCATCATCAGCGCTACCAGCAACACAATCATGATCATGACAGACCGCGACAGTAATGGACTATTGTGGGACTTTAGTTCACCTATGAACTTCATATAGGTACCTAAATACACAAAAAAACGGGTTGTACGCCTGCAGTGCCGGCAGAACTGAAAACATACTAGCTATTTACTCCACATCATTTCGTATACATATTTATTTATTATAAATAATAATGATTGTTTATTTACTTTTTTGACGTAGTACATTTAACATTTTTTACCCATCACAAAAAAGTGCACATTGCGCTAAAGAAGTTTTCAATTCAAAAAAATTCATTCAAAATTCATTTCAAAATCTATCAATAAGTAAATTTAAATCTTTTATCAAGCAGGTACTTTCTAAAAAGGCATACTACAATATTTCAGACTATGTAAATGATAAAAATCCTTGGGACTGATGATGCTCAATTACAGGATGCATAGGTAAACCAAATTAAAATGGAAATAACATAAAATTGTACGACTAAAAATTTTTTATTTAAACCATTAATTGTATTTTAGTTTATTTGTATTATTGATAGTGTTTTTAAAAGAGTAACTATCGAGTTTCTTGCCGGATTCTTCTCGGTAGAAATCAACAACATTGTGAACCGGCGGGAAGGTGGGAGGGTTCAAAAAATAATATTTTATCACTTTGACGATTCAAAAGTGATTGTAAAATCCTTATTTGAATAAACCATTTTGACTTTGACTTTGAAAACAAACACTTATAGACACAAACATAAGTGAAAATGCTGGAATATTTCAAATATAGGTTTCCAAAAATGTTACAAGGATGAAGGTAAGTTTAAGAGTAACACTGATGATACAGAGGTACCTACCTAGGTGTAGGTATAATTAACATTTGATATTAGTAAGAGATAGTGCTAGTTTCCAACTTCCAACTAGGTACATTCCCTGATTAATTTAATATCATACTGTACTCATGTAACGTTTCAGTTTGGGATTCGATTCAAGCCTCGGCTAGCTATCACTTAGTCAGCATGACTCAACCCCATGGCCGTCAAATTTTAATATAGGAATGAGATAATAGTGGGTTCGATTCCCGCCTATATTCAAGTTGCTAATATTTTGGAACCGGACACTTTATAAAACTATTCTTTAGGTAAAATAATATTTATTAAATGTTTTCCTAATAACAAGTTTATCTCAAATATAATTCTATTATACGACCTAGATTAACTTAACACTTTACAATGGTTTATTACCTATTTTTATATTCACTGTATACCTAATGGCACTGTAACTTTTTAACGTGGCACATACTGTATATTGGAGCTTTAGGTCAGCCTAGGTTAGACTGATATCACGTCGGGACAAATCGGAGAATTGTCACCAAGGCAACGTAGATGTCTGAGCCCATGTCAGGGCTACCGTAGCCAGCTGATAAGGGTAGCACCTGGAACTCGGGGTAGTTGTCCTGTACGGCCAGCTCATCCATTTAAGGTTGTTGACCTCTAATTTTTCATTTGGGCAGAGTGAGGCCACTTTTTACTATTTGAAGTTTCCTGGTAGACGATTTCAAAAATACTGCGCCGCGCTGAGCCTGCGATGATTTTTATGAGGGTTCGCTGTCAGTCACTACTTCCGCTAAGCGACGCGTATTTGGCTGCCTAATCCCTGGGCGCTTGCATTTTCGAGTTCACCCATTGGTCGAGCCGTTCTTCAAAATTTCTGGAAATTTCAAAATTTCGCTTGTGGAGTCTTGATTGGTCCAATCGCCTAGGTTTCCTTAACTCCCCCCTTGTTCTAGAAGTTTCACGTACAGTCAATTGTGATGTAACTTCCCGTCGTAAACTTCGGCTATATGTAGGTGCTTATATACATGTACGATTGCGAGCAGTGCCGTTGAATGTAGTAACATAACAGTATTCCCTTCGTTACAAACGAAAAAAAATAAATAAAAAAAAAATGACTTAAAGTTGGGCTGGATACAATAAAAATTTGCATATTAAATTACGACATTAGTTAGGTATAGTCAAACAAAAATATTTACAATAGAACTGTTAATTACTTACAATTCAAAAATCCCAACTCAATTATTAAGTAATTGCCACTCAAAAGACTGGAATAAGTAGGTATGTACCTATTTTACACCCAATACAGTATATGTCATATGAATGAATATCTACGTCTTAGGTACCTACTATGAATACAGCTATCAACATTTTAATACAATATCTAATGCCTATACGGGTACACAGTTATAAAAAACAACTACAAACTAGGTTTCAAATCAAAAGATCTACAAAATTTCGCAAACATTACACAATTCCAAGACAACGTATTGATAAAACATTTACAACTTTTAATATATAACCTCTTTGTTTACAAATTAATAGGATTCTATCTATAAGAACGATTAAATATTAATAAATAAATAAATAAATAAATAATAATCATTTACCTAATTATTTATTTTAAATCATATGTACCTACCTACTAATCTATTTTTGTTGTGTTTGTTTTTTTTTTTTTTTATTTTTATTAGTTTATTTAAATCTATTTGATAACATAATATTTGAAGAACTGTCTTGCAAGACCAAGCTACTTAACCTAACTATACCTATTGTAAGTAGTTTTTTTATATAAATTTATATATAAAAAACATGTTAAGGTTTGTAAACGAGTTACGAGTGTCTAAATGACGTTTTTGCACAAACTGTTTTTCAAATTCGCGACTTATAACTGAACTACAAGTGAAAAGAATCTAACGTTATTAAATGCAAAATTGAAATAAGAAAACCTTAACCATATTTTAAGTCACCTTTAACATCCTTTGGTACACTGGTAAGAGCTGAAGGCTTTGCCTAGGATTTAATTTTGGGATCTGGACGGTATTGGACTCTCTTTTAGAGACTTAAATCATTGTCATCCAAATGACGGATACCTTTACCTGTAATATTTCAGCTCGAAGATGAATTGAAGTAGCCCATAATACATTATATAATATTAGGTCTATAAAAACCGACCAAGTGCGTGTCGTACCAACATATCAAGGGTTCCGTAGTAAAAGGGTTATTAAATTATTAATTTCCATGATACCACTCTTTTCGGTACTTTCTGAATGACTGTAATTTTGTAATATAGTGTAGAATATTAACAAAAATATTTACATTTATAATATAGATGACAGATGACGCCTATATTAAAGATGTAAATATTTTATTAAATTATACTAAATATTTTTAATACCGTAGCGATAATCATGATTTAGCCACCATCTAGCAAACAAGCATGTTCATTTTTCACAATTTTATTTTTTCGAGACGAATCAAATACTTAGAAGTAGATTCGACTTAACAAAAAGTCATAATGCCTTTTCAGAAAACTTTTATACCTATTTATAGGTACTATTCGACAAAATGTCACGAACGAAAAAAATATAAGTGGTGTTTTGTTGACCGACATAATGCACAATATGCGTTTAATGTCAATAATCCAACCAAAGAGAGTGAGCCAAGATTTGTACAGTGTGTCACACACTTTTTAACTTGACTGGATTATGACATTAAACGCATTGAAGCAGTCATCTTTGAGACCGAACCTATAATATAATATGCTATCCACATCAAAATTAATTATCAACACACTGTTTAAGACTATTTGGATCCATCTTAATATTATAAATGTGACAGTAACTCTGTCTGTCTGTCTGTTACCTCTTCACGCTTAAAACCACTGTACGGATTAAGATGAAAGGCATGGAGATAGTCTTAGTCCCGGGAAAGGACAAAGGCTACTTGAAAACGTCGAGTGTGAGGTTTTTTTCTACGTATAATTCTTCTGGACGAGTGTTTGACATTTAACTCCTAAACGGCTAAAACGATTTGAGTGAAATTTTGTCTGAATATTACAATGGGTTCCTGAATGGTTTGAAAACAAAATTGGACCCGCTAGGTGCCGCTGCAATCGGTGTGTCACGGATCTCCGAAACGGCAGGAAAGATTTAAATGATATTTTTATTGTACTTTTGAGTGGTTCCCTGCAAGGTTTGATAACACAATTGGACCCGGTAGGTGGCGCTGCAGTCGGTGTGCCACTGATCTTCTCCTAAACGACAAAGATTGAATGTACGACAATGATTTCAACATTCGTTGCATTTAATGGTACTCCGTTATTATCATATAGTACCACAACTTAAATCATTGTGAAATTTGTGGCTTGGAAACTACAAATTACATAGAACGTAAAAAAACGCATCGAAAGGGCTAGCTTAAAACCAAAAGGATTTAAAGAAAGGCTTCCCGCCAATTAAGTATTAACCATAAAAGATTTAGTAGAAAATGAATTGAATAATTTAGACATAGAGGTCATAGTAAACAGTGAGATATTCAAATCCAAAATGAATCAATCAATCAATCAAAATAATTAAAGAATCGCAAAATTTAAAAAAATATAAATTTTAAATTTAAAATATAATATTTAATGTGACACTGCTTTTCCAGGCAGGAAAAGTGTGTTGGGTCCACTATCAATACTAATATTATAAAAGCGAAAGTAACTCTGTCTTTTTGTCCGTCCGTCCCTCAGTCTACCTGTCTGTCTGTCTGTTACTTGTTTACGCTTAAACTACTGTACCAATTAAGATGAAATTTGGCATGGAGATAGTTTGAGTCTTGGAAAAGGAAATAGGCTACTTGAAAACGTCAAGTGTGAGTCGATTTTTTTTCTATAATATTTAATTGATATTTTATCTATTGAAACTAAATCTTACACCGATAATCGAATTTAGGGCATGTAAAACCGCGGGCAACAGCTAGTAGTATATATAGTATAGTTCATATTTGTTTACTTATGTTATTGGACAAGAAAAGGTTGGAAAATGAATTTCTAAGTGCATGCGAACTTCAGTAGCGGCCAACGAACGGATGACATTGAAACGAGGCAAACCTAGGGTGGCTTCACGGCCCTTACCCCCCGCCACAGTAATATGCTTCGATGCACCCTTGATGCGGCCACCCACTAGGATAAAAAGAAAGCTTTAAAAAATACTTAACAATAGCTTAGCGCGCACTTTCTTAGTAATTTTAAAGGACTTTAAAAGGAGTATAAAAAAATCGAACACAAATCAAATTTAGAGTAAGTTAGTAAAAAGCAGATATTGTAAGATGTTTCAAAGATACGTATTATATACAAATATTGAATCATACTTATGTATGTTTGTTTTTATTTTAGATTGTTTGTCGCTTTATATATAATGTATGTATCAAGAACCCCCTTCTATCTTGTCAAGTACAGACACAGAGGCTATATTTTTTTGTCACTTTAGGAACTGACTCTCAACGACAACACCAATTCCAATCATTAAATATCTCGTATAACAGCCAACAATTTTTAATACTTACATTGCAGTTACATTTGGAAATAAGTAATCTTCATATATACATTTGATTTTGTGGCATAAAAGCATGTTATAAGTGGTTTACTTGTTGCCAAAATCACAGCGAAATTGAAATTGAGCGTCGATTGTCAAGCAGGGTAACTCCCAATGGTCTTTTGTTCCATCACTTTTTTTTACGCTGGCGATGTAGGTTTTTAATGTATTCCTTAGTTAGACAAAGAATCAAGATACACTGTATCAACAGTGTTGCAACATTAGACTTACCAAGACTAAAGTGGGTAGTAAGAAGTGGCTGATTGACATTGTGGAAAAGGTGACCTTTCAGCACTTCAAAGGATTTAAACTGTGACGTTATTCATACACACATACGAGTCCCTACAAGACTGAACAGATTGCTTAGAAACTTTTATCCTATAGGCAAGGTATAGTTATAAAATTGCTTATAGGGAAGCACTTTCCGGATTGCTATAGGCTGTGTGTAAAACCACGAGGAACAAAACACTTGTAATTCACACTTTGAGTTGGTTAAATGGTCTAAGGATTTACATAACTTTATATAAGCACAGATTTAAGTAAGTATTGTAGTTCAAAGCATTCAAATAATACATAAGTAAATAATTCTACTTGGACTGTTACGTAATAAGTGATTCTTACTAAGAGTGGTACAAGTGTGTTTTTTTTTTTCTGAGCTGACAATGCAGTTGGCTGTTGCAGCCATTACTGCTTCACCGGGCTTTTTGGAGCGAGACTCTGAAGGAGCCACAGCCCGTATAGCGCCCAACGCTCAAGGGCTCCCGGCGGGGGAAGCCTCGGCTTGGGTTGTCGCTCTTGGGGGCGTCCCTTCGACCGACGTGAGTCTCGAACCCGAAGGTGAGTCACCGCCAGGAGGGGAGTTCCCCGTTACGCGGGTGCGGTTGCGATCGAGTGGGGGCGAGAAGCGCCCAGGCACTCTTTGATACCTCGTGAATCCTTACGGGCGTCGACGAACCCGGGGACGTCGGCGTCGTGTTTGGAGGGAGGCCCTATTTGGGGAGGTCGTAGAGACTAATCTCGCTATCCAGACAGCGAGATCGTCATCTGGGGCCGTTAGTACGTGCCGAGGCCGCCTAACTATAGTTTTACGACCGTGCCGAGGTCGATCGGGGGGAAGTGTGTTTGGAGAGGCCACTTAGCTTGCTCTTTTATTTACCTTCGGATCGTGCTTAACTGTCCGTAAAATTTACTTAGAACGCTACATGCTTAAGATGCTTTCTTAGAAACCAATATAAAACAGCATTTTAGAGTACGTTTAATACAAAATGAATATCACTAGATATTTTATGTCTCACACAAAAGAAGAAGGGGATGGGGCGAGACAGTATTTTGCATTTGGTTAAGTGATCTACATTTAGAACAAACATTTCATTTATGTTGATTACTATCCCCATGATTTGCTGATTTTAGACTGTGTAAAAACGAAAAAGGCTTTTTGTAGAATTTGGCACCACACAGCAAAATGCATTGTTCCCAAATAGCCGAATCATTGCCGAACTTTAATATCGACCTAGGCAGGAGGTTTGACGCCTTCCATCTCACCTCCCCCCCCCCCCCGGCGCCTCGGCTGGCGCATCGTAGTAATTCAGTCAGAAATTCAGGCTTCAGACGACCCTCGCCAAGGTCGCAGACGCTAACGCACACCAAAATATCTACGCACACACAATCACGCACTGTACCTGCGCCCTATACATACACGCCGATAGGCCATTACACTTTAGGGCGTTTAAGTGTGTAGTAAAGCTTGATAGGCCATTACTGCAAGTTGGGCGGGCGCGGCGCATCATTGATTTTGTGCGTGCGAGCGTAGTACTTACGAACTGCTCTGCTTTGTTTAAATAGAGTTTTATCTAAATGTAAAACTATTATGTTTGTCTGTTGGTATACTTAAATTTTTTTTTGTCGTCGATATTATATCTAATATTCAATAAGGAAACTAACAACTTACAATAAAATAATAAGAGAAACAAAAAATTCAAAGGACAGCTCGTCTTCTAGAAAACCTTTTTTTGTTTCTATACCACAAACAAGCTAACGGTCCTTGTAATGGTAAGCGGTCACTACAGCCCTATGTCGCAGCCTTTAAAATTTCCATTCCACAACCTAAGCGTTCGCGGCAGGGAGTTAAGATATTGTTAGCTTAGCAGTAAATTACTATAATTTGGTGAACACAGTCAATGCATTGGCAGCCTTAGTGGGTTTTTTACCTGCCTGCTAAGCGGAGGCGCGGGTTGGATTTTCGCACAGGCCAAACCATTACATATATTGGAGTTGGAGTTTTTCTTGAGTCTGAATGTTTTCTATAGATATATATATATATATATATAATATTGTATGTTTGTTCCTTGGAGAAAGTTGAACAAAGTATAAGGGGCAGAAATTATCTCCTGAATTATTATTTCGATTAAATGTTACATCGCATGGACGTTGAATGTTTTCATGTGGGCGTGCATCAAAATCCGAAACTATGCAGAATAGCGAAAAGTATATACTCAAAGGAAGACTCCCGATTTTAATAAAAACTAAAACTGCATCATTTGTTTTTTCAAAAAAATATATATAAATGTATATATAATAATGTAATAAATAATATATATATATATATATATATTATATAATTCATTCAAATTGGTCCAGCCATTTAGGAGGAGTACAGTGACATACACACGTACAGTAGAATTATATAGATAAAAAAAAATATAATATAATTTTCCTAGCCAGGAATCGAACCAGTTCATTTAAAAAAAAACACAGACTGTATTTATTACACCATTCGGTAGTGTCGCTAATAAGGAACGAATTCTGGAAAGTAAAAAGATAGTGTTGGATTTTCTTTCTAAGAAGTCTTTAATAATCTTAATCTTAATAATTGTTCGAAAATATGATCAATATACTTTTTAACACAGAGTCGCAGTATGTTACATTATGTTCTATTAATTTTTTATTCGGTGGAAGGCCACAGTAAAAAAAAAACCGGTTAAGTGCGAGTCGGACTCGCGCACCGAGGGTTTCGTATATGTATATGTGTATCCATTTCCTGGTATTCATAATACAAGCTTTGTCTAGTTTGGGTCTGGCCGGTGCTGTGGGATTTGTTCAAAATTATTTTTTTTAAAAACACTAGTCTGATGGAGAGTCGAAACCGGATGTCAGTAAAATTATATAGAGCGCTTTGCCCACTTTTGCCAAAATCAACCATCAGAGCGTCATTGCTACCCAACTATTCCATGACATTACTAACGATGCCCTAAATGGCGAACAACTTAAATTTTCGATGATAAATAACACAATATGAGTGTACCCACCCAGCTTTTAAAGTATTATTTTATTTTATGTTGGCTTTTCCCACGCCGAATTTTGGTATCGCCATGGAATTTTTAATATACAGCCTTCAGCAAATATCCACCCTGAAGATCCATTCTAAATACTGGTAAAAGATTTTTTAAATCGGATTTGTAGTTTCGAAGATTACCTTCTGCATCGAATCTTACAAAATTTACCTCTTTAAAATAATAAAAACAAATCAAATTTTAATCCATATTAATATTATAAATGTGAAAGTAACTCTGTCTGTCAGTCTGTCTGTCTGTTACCTCTTCACGCTTCAACAGCTGAACCGATTGAAATGAAATTTGGCATGGAGATAGTTTGAGACCCGGGGAAGTATAGGCTACTTGAAAACGTTAAGTTCTGTACCTCAAAAGAAAAAAAAAACCTTTATAGGATCACTTCGTTATCCGTTTGTCTGTCAAGAGCCTTTTTCTCAGGAACGCGTCAAAAAATCTACCTTCTAAGTCAAAGCAATAAAAAAATACGGCCATTTTTTTTCGCATATTTTGGCTTTGACAAACAAATCAAAACGTATGGGGTACTTCCCGATATCCTAGAACCATGACATTTGTACAAACAAAAAAATAAAAAATTAAGATATATTTCCGACTTCAAATCTTGAGCTTAAACTAAAAAAGGTAAAAATAACTTTTTTTTATTAGTTCAAAGGCAAGCACATTGAATGACAAAACACAAAATTACTAATATTTAAGAAGTATCAATATCCAATGTGTTATTTTTGGAGTCGGTGCCGGCGATAGACATAGAGAACTGGACAGTGCTAGTTCAAGTTTGTCAAGATTTGAAGTCGGTTTTTATTTTTTTGTATACATTTTTTTTTTAGATTGTACCTAATATTTTCACAGGCATATGCAAAGAGTTGTAACAACGACTTTCAAAAGCATTTCGAGTACACTACCTGCCTCTTCTTTTAAAGCATTAAAATCACAATCCTTAAAATAAAAACTCCTGTTTTCACAAATTCGTACTGAAGAACCAGAAAATAGTTTGTCTTTTCATAATAAAATTCTGTTGACAGCAATAATAATATGCTTTTAATACAAAAAAGTAACCCCTTTTTAAAAACAATAAAAAAAGTTTTAGTACCCCTGGTGGGACTCGAACCCACAGTCCCCGGCTTAGGAGGCCGATGCCTTATCCATTAGGCCACAGGGGCTTGTATTTCAGGATGTAAAGGACGCACCATATTACTTTATTCTTGTCTGTTGTCTAAACTGAACCGAAGCGGAGGGTGTAGCTTTGTGAAGATCCATGAACTGTTACAAGATAGATAGCTTATAGTCAATGCCAGTAAAGGAAAGTGGATTTTTTTTATTTTCTTTACATCTACTTATTTATAAGAAAATAAGACAATATTTTCTTCCTAAATTTAGGGTCAAACCGCCAAGTTTTTAGCGGTAACGATATTTTAAATGTATATACTTTTTACTCGCTGCTGTTACTCTTGCAATATCATTTGTCCTGTCGTATCAAGCGGCGGAACTCTCATACAAACTTTCTTACCGTATTTTACTTACTTACTTACTTATGGGATGATATTCCATAAATACTAAAAAAACGTTATTTGGTATAATAAAAATACCACAATAAAATCGGTCTCTATCTTGTAAACCGAAATAGGTAGGCAGATTATCTATCAAATGATAAAAAGTAATAAAAGTAAAAATTTAAAGGGGTCCCCATATAAGGAACACGTATTTATTGTTTTTGCTCTATCTTAAATTACCGTATCAGCGCCATCCAGCGATTATTAAGGCTGCGCCCTACTTGAATGTGCAGTTTTCTGCTCATTTTTAAAATCTATTCTACTGTCTTATTTCAAGTTTTAGACTAAATGAAAATAACATGGCTTTATAAATTCTTTAACTCGTATAAGTTACTGTATTTGTTTTAAAACATCTGTTATAACATCGCTTTAAAAAATTACGGCCGAACCTCTCGTTTTTCTATTTTTAATTCATAACTCATTATCAACTAGTAGCGGGAGCATAAATTATTTCATGAAATGTGAAGTAACTATAAAGCTAGAAAATTAATGTAATAGAATTTTTATATCTTACGTGTTATAACAGTAATTAATTATTTTTCACTTTTAACGCTAAGCTGCGCGCCTATCTATAAAAGATTTTAGCCACTAAAAAATGAGATCTATTTGAGATTAACATTGTCGATTTCAGCTTAACGCCCATAAAGCAAATGTATATGTGCGTTGGGGGGCACTTAAGAGAAACAGTAACACATTTGCTTGTTGGAAACGATACTTAAGAGGGCGATATAGTCCAGAAAGCTAATTTCTGTAATACTAACGATGTGCATGTAAATGTACTAAAAATCATTTGACAATGTCATATACATTACTATGCGATATATTCATCATAAACTTCTTACGTAATTCGTCAGAAATGACGTAAGAATTTTATAATTATTTATAATAATGACGCCTTGAAACTTATTTTTTTTTGTATAGAATGTATGCAGGTTTTACCGTTTTGTGGTCACATTTTTTTATAACTTTTTGCTACAACTAAGAGTCAATGCACTGGATAATAAGCCATTTTAACATTACAAAAGCAAATGCAATACACGCTTTAAAAATTTGCACAAATGTTGAAACAACGGTCACTTCCAGATTTTTATTGCATTAATACAATAAATGAAAATCATTCAGCAAGGTAATGGACAACAACAGTTTTATAACATATATTTTTTCAATCCTTTAGATGCTATAGGTTTGTCACAAAATTTGCACAAAAACGGCGTATTTACGCGATATAGCCTAATTGCAGTCTTAATGTTAAAGTTCGAGGTTGGTCAGTCATTGGATGGGTGACCACTTATTGACATACTTTTTGTTTTTGTTTGTGTTTGTAAATTACGAAAATGGTGGTACGGAATCCATGGTGCGCAAGTCTGACTCGCACTTGACCGATTTAAATTACAAAGGTTGAACTTATTTAGATAATAATGGGCATGTCAAACTCTTAGTCATTGATGGGCCAAATAGATAAGGATTGAAGAATCAGCGGATGGCAAAGCTCATAAGAAATCATTGCACTCAGTGTTAATATCTCAAAGACCTGTCACCCGAATCGATTAATTATTGTGCAATCCACAACTTTAGCATCCCCCCTACCGACCTCGGCACGGTCGTAAAACAATTGTAGGGCGGCCTCGGCACGTACTAATGGCCCCAGATGACGATCTCGCTATCCGGATAGCGAGATTAGACTCAACGACCTAACTAACCCTACTTACTCACATAACTAGGTTGCATGTGCTTATGATTTGTTACAGTTGGTCTTGATTTTTCTGTTCTCTGTTGTTTGTCGAGGTATTAAAGTATCAATCATAAAAATCGAAGATACCGAAAAACATTCATATGATTTATTGCTGTATAATTTTCCAGATACAAAAACTAAGAGAGAAAGGACATTTGTCGTCCGTAGAGAGTACGTTAGAATTTTCCTTCTCTTCACGCCCACAGATTTGAATTAAAGTTGAAACAGATAAGATTTTTCTTAAATTATAGTAGTGGCAATTGCACCGAACAAGTCATTGGTAAAAATTAAATCGTTGCCATGCATCAAGAAATTGCAAAATACTTTAAATTCCAAAATGTCAAGCTTTTTCACGGGCCATTGTTTTAGGAAAACATTGGCCACCCTGTTGGCTGTTTCAGGAGCAGACATGACAGATTAACGGCACGGTGGCTGGAAATTTGACGAAGGGCTACACGGGAAATTCCATGCAGAGTAAGAACACAATAATTTCCCATATTGGTTGAGTTTCTTGGCGGTTCTTCTCCGTAATAAATCATTCCGAACCGAACCGGTGGTAATTTTTTAAAAAAACTTTTCTCGAAACCCTTGAAACTATATGATATCAAAATAGAATAAGGTACTTGTAACAACAACCTAGTACTACATTAAGATTTTTTTTTAAAGTATAGAACACCAAAATATTAGCTGAAATCATCTACGTACGTTGACCGTCCCGCGTTGCCAGCAATCCTCGAGGGTGCTTCTTTCTGTCAAGGGTCCTCGGTCTGCATGCTACAAAGGCTCTTGCCCTTACATGCCTTTCTTCCGTCTATACTTATATTTATAAATGCAAAAATGAGTGTGTTTGTTTGTTTGACTTTTCTTCACATCTCAACAGAGCAGCTTATTGAATCTTAATTTGAGTCAGAGATAGTTAAAGAGCCGGATAAGGAGAAAGCTATTTGAACCGGAAAATTTGAAAGTTCCTGTAGGAATGACTATAACCAAATTACACGTGATTGTGAATAATCTGCAATGATTTTTATTCTACGGAACCTCATTTAACTTAATGTGTGTAAGACGCGCACTTGGCAGGTTTTTTTTATAATACCTAAGGTATTCTTATTGGGTTTTTATTGTAACTAAGATACAATGATTAAACAACGTTTAAATCGAAAAAAGAAACTGAAAAAGGGAGCAATAAAATAAATCTTTAAGGTCCCAATAACTAATCTCCCAATTTTGAGTCGGCGTATTTCGTAGTCGAATTGAAGTCGAATTATAGTAGGTTAATGATTTTCGTTGATTTATTTGTTTAGCGCCAACTTAAAATTATTTACTTACATTAGCTTAGGAGCTAAGTTATCAACTAGTTAATAACTAAAAAGGTCTATATTATTCTTCTTTTTTCAAATCCATTTCGTCTGTTTAATTTGGTTTGTTACAATGTTTTTATTTTTAAATTTATACCTAATGCTTGAATAAGAAACCAAAAATTTTGTAGATGCAAAATCAATTATGCCCTATTTTATTACCCTTAGGGATAAAATTAGAATGACACCAACTTTGAGGTTGCCCTATCCAATAAAATTAGAATTATTAAAATTTGACCATTGTGTAAAAAGGTTTGCATGGCCATGAATGAACAAAAATAAAGGGGACGATAGACGCATGTGACCTTGATCAAGTAAAAGCAAGCCGAAACCATTTTAAGTGTGACCATATAAAGGTAAACTTTGCAAATAACTGTATCCGTTACGTCTTCTGTCTTCGTAAATATGACCACATATCTGCTTTTCGCAATCAACTCAAATGGTTACCTATACGTCAACGCAGAAGCGTCAGAATACTCTGTATTCTCGTTTCTATTTTAAACGATCCTAACTCTCCAAACCACTTAAAATCTAGATTTCAATACCTTGGCTCTACTCACGAGCGTCCTCTTCGTTCTTCTCAAAGTACTAGTCTCTCTACTCCTCGTCACCGTTCAGGTTTTATTTCTCATTCATTCACAGTTCAGGCTATACAACTCTGGAACGGCCTCCCCAAAGATATCCGCAGTGCTCAGAATAAATACACCTTTAAATGTAAGCTTATAGAATATTATTTAAAGCAGATACAAGTTTGAAAATATGGTTCTATAATTGAAGATTTAACATTGCGTCATGTATTTTATGTATGTTTGTATGTATGTATTTATACATGTATGAGTATAGTATTATGTAAATTTATTATTATATATATTAGTATATAGTATTCTTTGTATTTATATCTTATATGTATTAATCCGTTAATTATTATTATGTAGTATAGTATAGGTTTACTCATATACTTTGAAATACTTTTCCATATTTGTAAATTTTTTCTCTTACTGCACCGCCGACAATTAATCATATTAAGTATGGTTGGCTGGTAGAGAATGCCTCATAGCATTAAGCTCGCCATTGTATACATTTTTTTTTGTTCATAAAGATTAAATAAATAAAATAAAAATAAAAGTTTTGAGCGTGCGTGAGTAGTGCTGCTGCATCTCAACTTACTGAGATTTCATTGAAATATATGAAATAAATTAATAAATTATGACACATCATTGTTATCAACAAATATTTTTTCTCAAAAGCACTATCACGGTTATGCTTAAGCAAAGTTGTAAGTTTAACAGTGAGAAGGTATCAGTTTAGGAATTCTTTTTTTCGAACAAAAGTTCATTAACAGTGTTTGCACGTTTTTAAGGGTCTTTTTACCCATTAATTAAATTTTAGTCATATCTGCTCAGCAGATTCGAAGGAACATTTGACAAAAAAAAAAGTAGTCAGCTTCTTAAATAACCATTTTTAATAAATGGGCTATCTATATAGTAAAAACCTAGGCGAAAAACGGAGGCAGGCTCGCGCACCGTACAAACTTATTATATATAAATAGTTTTTCAATATTGAGATCAAGTCTCACAGGTGTATGCCTTAATTACCAGTTTTTGGATTTTCCCCATTATTTGTGATGTAACAGATGACCTTTTTTTCTGTGTTTAATTTTTTCCTATAGGTATTTGTGATGTAAGACCTTACTTCATGTCTAATTTCATAATCCTAGGACAACGGGAAGTACCCTATAGGTTTTGATTTAATTTGATGCCAAAATATGTGACAAAAAAAACCGGCCAAGTGCGAGTCGGCCTTGCGAACTGAGGTTTCTGAATAAATATAATTTAAATGCCTGACAGAAAATTAATGCAAAATTTATTGTAAACGTGTACAGCGTTCAATAGTTTGATAGGCACTAAGTTGTTATACATTAAATTAATTAAAAAAAATATTTCGGCCATCTGCTTGCTTCTATAATATGCACAGGTGTAATTCCATGTTAATCAGACTGAGACTAAAAATTGTTTTTAGGTTCGTAGATTCTACGTACCATCAAACATCGAAAAAAAAAACTGGTTAGCGGTTTATGCGTGAAGAGGTAACAGACAGACAGACACACAGAGTTACTTTCGCATTTATAATATACTTAATGAACTATTGTTGAAATAAGTAGAGAACAAGGACGCAGTTCGCATTTTTTTATCAGAAATTGATCAAAATCCATTGCCGAATAGATGGGACGAAAAAGTTTATTATTAATTTTCGTATTTTTTCTAAAACAACTTTAAAACTAAATATACTTACCAAAAAATATATTGAGACCCACCCTCACGAATATAACATTTTTGTTTAGTCTTTACATTTATTATTTGTTTTTAGTTTGCAAAGTGGCAAACAAGCTTAGATAGATAAAGATATATATAGTATAGTCAGGCCATTTTCATGTCATTCTATGTCGTTACAGAAATATTTATCAAACCAAACATCTATAACAATATTATAATAAAGATAAAGGATATGTTTGTTGGTTTTTTCGTTTGAACGCGCTAATCTCTGGAACTATCAGTCCGATTTGAAGAACCTTTTTGTATTTGACAGCTAAATGCTTATGTCAGCAACGTTTATTATTATTATTAAAATTTATTTAATCTCACGCTACGACCCTCAGAAGTTGAGCAAAATGAAGAGAAAGCACAGGCGAGGAATGCGACGCCGGGATAGGTCACGGGATGGCGCTACCAAAAGCAACAAAAACGGGAGAATACAATCCAGAACGACGTCAGTCAGCTGGTACAGGTCAGCTGGTATTTGGTAAATTTCACTTTAACACGTGAAACGGAAAAAAAACAAAAATCGGCCAAGTGCGAGTCGGACTCGCGCACGAAAGGTTCCGTACCATTATCTATAAAAACGGCAAAAAAAATCACGTTTGTTGTATGGGAGCCAACCTTAATTATTTGTTTTATTTTAATTTAATTATTCAGTTTCAAAGTGACCATATATTTCTTATCTTCTGTGCATATTTTAAGCGTCTACCTGTTGCCGTTATCAATATCGAGCAAAAATGAGCCAAAATATCACGTTTGTTGTATGGGAGCCCCCTGTAATATTTATTTTATTCTGTTTTTAGTATTTGTTGTTATAGCGGCAACAAAAATACATTTTCTGTGAAAATTTCAACTGTCTATATCACGGTTGATGAGATACAGCCTGGTAACAGACGGACGGACGGACGGACGGACAGCGGAGTCTAATAGGGTTCCGCTTATTACCATTTGGGTACGGAACCCTAAAAAGTACGGCAAATCCTAATGTACCAAACTCTAAATTAAGAAAAGAATTTCATTAAGATTACATCATCAAAAAATTATATCAGAATGGATACTTTATAAATTTTAAATGGTAATAAGTGCCTACTTGAATATGGCACTTGAGACTTTACTGCACACAATCTGATAAAGAAACTAATTTGAAAACTCGAAAAAAATTTTTACTCTCCGACTGTACATAAACAAGATTATTTACCGAAAGAAAGCAGAAACTGCATTTAAAATCTAGTAGGTAGGTAGGTACTGTAACATCGTCTTTAACTTTTCTAAGTCAGATTTCAACATGGAGTCCACGCCATCCATTAGTTGTCGGACTTGTCAGAGCGAATTGTAAAACAAGCAAAACTCGACGTCAGTTAAAATATTGCGGTTCGACTATCCGTGGGGCGACCGCTGCGCCAGACTGACAAATTGTCTGGAATTCCACACGCGGCGAACTTGTGAAACCACTCCTAATAAGTTAACATTTTCAACCTGGATTCTTTACTTTTTTGTAGAATTCCCAATGCAGTGTTTCCTTATACGTAATGTAACTGCATTTTGATCTTATAAGAAGGGGTATGGTAATTATAAACATAAGTTCTCTTATTAACCACAAGACCTGTTATAAACTGCACCTTCACTATTAGTTATTATACTAGTTCATTACCGTTCATCCGCTCGTGTAGGAGAACCCACGAAATAATAAAAGTTGGCCATAGAATAAAAGATCAGTGGCTTTCACTTTCTCTGCTCCAACCTGGCACACTGCGTTTTAGTAATTTATTTATTTGACAGGCACATGCCTCATTCACTTTTCTGGATCACGGTCTCCACTTTTCTTCGTTTATCAGTTCTACAAGGTGGTTTGCCAATTGCCACTTCAGATTTTGAACTTGGTTACTTTTAGGGATTTCCTCAAATATCTTGTCACATACAGATACCTACTCTCCCCACTATTTGGCCATAGCCTGCTGACTAATTTATGTACGAGATACGAACAGTTTTTGACCAGGTATGTGGTTCTTCAAGTTTTTTAAAGGGTCCGCAACGTGCAGTAATGACCTTTGCATAAAAAATCGGGGTTTGCATATCATTACTCGACTACGGTAAATCCAAAATTAGGAGGGTATATGTTTTTAGCCGGTATGTATGTATTTCATCTGCTTCCGCATACATATAACTTATGCGATAGAGATGCACATCTCTTGTACGTTGAGTACGGACCTCAACCAACAGCATCCTGAACATGATCGAAAGCAGATTTGACTGTCAGTACTTAAATCGTTGCTGTATGGTTGGTTCATCAGAATGAAGGTGTTCTTTACAATATTTAATTTTAATAATTTATTTTTGTGTAATCTTGATGTGTTTCGCATAAATGCTTATTTTTAATTTGTACAATTTTAATCTGTAATTTTTCTTACAATACTTACAAAAATTTGAAAATTTACCTACAAAATGATCTACGTTGGTCGGAATAAATAATTTTATTATTATTAATTATTTGACAAATATATCATGGCCTGACGCCTGTTTTTTTTTTAAAGTCATAACTCATATGTGACGTCAATCTATGTTCATTATAAAGGACATAAAGTCCTGTTTCAAGTTTTTTTTTTTAAACGGCCATGAGGGTTATTTAATAAAACCGCTTAATTAGCCAATTTTAAATACATATACCTATATTATAAGTCGTATGCTTTTCTTGCATTACGTAATGCTATGTTTGCATTTACTAGTTGCAGCTTTTGTCTTCTAGACATCGTGTTTACACACTTTATCGTGGAAATTACCCCTTATATTCTTTTGCGAAATTTTTATCTACCAACTATGGATAGCCGCGGTCGAAATTCAAACAAGAATAATTTCTTGTTTCGTTTTTTCGGAGGGCGATTTTTTCCGTAGTCGGATTTTAGTTTTTGAATGAGATTAGGTTAAGAGGAAAGTCTTTTTCTATGCATTATACCATAAAATCTTTTTCATGTGAAGGCAACGAAAACCTACAACTACCCTAAACAGTAATGCACTTGAATGAAATGATGAGAATATTACTTATTAAAGTTATTGTAAATGATTCCATTATTATAATAGGTATTCTAATGCTTTGATTCAAAAAGTTATTGGCATTCAAACTATAGGTGTCCTGAAATCCAGAAGACATCATTATTATCACCGCTATAACACTGCAGCACAGACTGCATCTATAGATACTCTCACATATCTATCAATTCTTTTGATTCTTATTATAAAGCATAATAATGTATTTTTTACAATTGCCACTCAAAAAGGGGCACTTTATTCATCGATAGTAGTGAATAAACGCTCTTTTATTCCCGAGTGAATAAAATGATTTTGAATTTGGAACAAGCAAGAATTATGTAAAAAGGTGAATAAAACGCGCTGAAAGTACCTAACTATACTGGCTGGATAGATTAAAAAAACAAATGTTTTTCTAAACTATTTCAACGAATTAGCTAAAAATCCATCTTCACTGTGGAGTAGGTATATACTCTATGCTAAAAGCTACAGTGAGAATCAAACACAACATTGAGATTGCAAATTTTCGTAATTAAATAATTAATTATTTATTTAACAAAGTAATTTTGCAATATTTTTTGACGTGACAACGTCTTATAAATTGGTTTGCCGGGTGACACTTCAAGAAACTGCGTTACGCTCCGCTCACGTTATGCGCTAACAATGAGAGCGAGTGAGAGGCACGCGGCATGGTTAGCCCGCCTAAGAGCGAGAGAGACAGACATAAAAAGTGAAAGGCACAAGTTGTCACGATTCCGGACGGTTGTCCGACACTATTTTTTATTTATTAAAGTAATTTTGCAATAATCGTTGTTAAACGACTCACGACTATATAGGTACCTAAGTAATTAATTCTGTATTGATGTCTGATTCGTAAGTTCATAACTTAATATTTTACATTTTAGTCATTTGCACTTATATGTTGTTAGCTTTAAACCTTTCATAAAATAAATCATAGCTTCTCATCTAATGTATAAAATTACTGAAAACTGCAAATCTTCGCGCTAAAACTTGAATAAAAACATTGTATTACAAAAATGTTACGGCATAAATATGGTATCGTCACACTGCCGATGGATTAGATTATCGTTGTGCAAACTGTTAAAGCAATACACATCATTTTAATTTGAAATATTTTGTAAATAATCATCTAAAATATTTCATCATCACAAATATATTTTAGATTAAAATTGTTTAATTCCTTATATCTAGAGGGCTGGTTAATTTATGCAAAGTGTCGTTGGTTGATGGTAAGCCCTGGTGAACAAAAAATAAATGAGGTTTTTAAATTTTGAAGGGCCTGCCAGCCGATAAATTGGATGAAGAAAAGTTCCAGATAGAATAGCCTTTTTAATCCTTATTTCCTTTTATTATTAAAAGGATAATAGATGATTCAATCATGAATTAATTATAATGTGACGTGTCAGATTAATAGGACAAATTAATAAAAAAGCTAAAGAAATGTAATATTGAATTCTTGGGAACATATTTAGATAGCCATATTAGAAGATGATGTAGTTTAAAAGATTAAGTATCCATACTGACAGATCATTTTTAATTTCTTTATTATAATACTGACTGATTTATTAAGCCGCAATTGCGTTGGTGTAAGCTTAATTTAATTCAACATAGGTGATAAAGAGCTCAACCAAAAAAGAATTTTATGAAATTCAAGGTATAATACGTCACGCCACGTGACTGACACGATACACAGAATAAGGAAAAGTCGACACTACGTCATAAGTCGACCCCGAGCGAAAGCGGAATATGCAACTCAAATCAAAAAAGATTAAATTAATAAATGGCCGTTGAATGACGCAGGTATGTCTCTCTATCCGGCAGAGGAAGCAAAATTCATCGGGTAAAAAAGACGGTGGAATTTTTTAAAAAACCTATTATTTTTAAAGTTATATATATACAAAAAAAATGTTTTTGGGCTTATGATTGAAAATTCAAAACGACCTTTATTCAATGGTTTCAAAAGGAACGCTAGTAATATATAAGTCAATTCCTGTATTACTGTTTTTGGAAAATCGAATCCATGAAAATTGGTAAGAAGATTGATTGAGTTGCAAAAAAGTAATCACATGTTTCTGTATTTTAGGTAAATTATCCCCTTACGGGGTTAAAAATCAAATTAGGTTTAAATACCAACTAAATTCAAACTACCTACGCGTAACGTAAATTTTTTTTTTTTTTTAATTACCACTAAGGTAGAAAACAAGCTTACGGTTCGCCGTGAAGTACTGCTTCGCTCTGTTGAGTACACCAAGTTTTTTGGACGCCAGCTTCACCTTATCTTGTAAATGAACATTCATTTACGTGTCCATATGTCACATTGTCCTTGTTAGTAGGGGCGTTTAATTGACTAAAATTATTCGCATTAAATGCGCTATATACTCTCTACGCACACATTCGATAGTTTTGTTGACCAAAAGAATGCGGTATAATTTCACTTCCAGTCCACATTCAACACATCTGCAGGCTGCACATGTTCGGGAGGTAGAGTAGTGGATGCACTGTCAAATAGTGAACGGCCTTATTGTTTGTTTACATTTGGTGAACAGAACGGTTACAATGCCTATGCGATGTCATAGCTCTTAATGTCGTTAACAAAACGCAGCTATTGCTTGATTTCAGTCATCCGACTACGGCTATTTTGTACCAGAATATATTCAATCGCAATTTTTTCTCAGTCGGGTTCTAGTTTTTAATAGTTTTTTTTTTAAAAAAAACTGCATTTATCGTGTAAATTCAAATAAAGCAGCGAGCAACAGTTAGTTTACAGTTCCTATATTAGGTATATATTTGAAATATGCTAATTAACTCTATTCTATTGATACCTTTTAGCTCATTTTTTTGTACACTAAAAAATACACATATCGCTTCAGGTGTGCCTGTAAAAATTTTAAGATTTCCCTGTTTCTCCAGCATCCCATCATTGTTTACTGCCCATTTACAATAAAATCATCGCGGTGGACTATGGTCTAAGCCTCCTTCTCCAAGGAGAGGTCTATGCCCCTGCAGTGGGGCGTATAATGGCTAGACAAACAAAAAAAAAAAATTGGTATAAGGATTCTTAAATAGCCAACCTTTCTCGAAATAATTTAACACAAACCTTACTGTATTACAAAAACCAACAGAAAGTATCATTTGTTTATTATAAATCAGTACAGATAAAACTTAACATTGAGTCATAAGAGTTCGATCGAAACCTCGTGGTTTCATGGCGTCTCACGTTGACCTTGGGATGTTGCACTTGCGCACCATTCCCCCTCCCCTCCCTACGCCTCCTCACTCCACACCGCCATGCGCCACCATCCCACCACATATTTTACACCCACACGTTCTGGAACCTTCAACTGTCCTAAATCACGCAGTGTTTACGTTTTGTATGTACTTATTGTATTTGTAAAACTGATTTTATCCTTTTAAAATATGTTCCCTAATTTTTGAAATAATATAGGTATGCACAATTATAAAACTATAACTGGGAATGTGTTTTAATAAATAGATGTTTAATAGATTAATAAATAATTTTTTTTTGGATGAATATCTTAGGATTTTAAACTTATCCTTTTATGATATATCCGACGCAACATATCTAAATGATTACATTAAACTGTATCAGGAAAATGTCTGTACCCTAGAGATATTATCAAAGAATTAATTGGAATCGATTCATGAACCATTTGTTATAATGAAATTCTGCAGATCACTAAACGAATTTCAATGCGGTTTTTAACTTAACTTAAAATATAAGCTACGCTTGATTCAAATCTGAATTGAAGATACCGAACAAAACTAAAAATAGTGCATAGTGTGAAGTCTCGGGAAAAGCTAGTATATCTACACCAATATTATAAAGAGGAAAAGTTTGTAAGTTTTAATGTAGGAGGTATCTTTCGAAACTACTTATCCGATTATGATTGGACATGCTTAGGCTATATTTTGTTTTGAACTTATGTTAAAGTTTTCAGTTTAAAATATACATATTTTTAAGTCAAGTCTAGCAAAAAAATAAAAGAAAAAATACACCTTTATTGATCTGATTTTTGGTGCAGGAACAGAAAATAGAATAAATATAGATATAGAAAACTTTTTATCTTGATCGAGAGTTCCCATGAGAATAAATTATTCTGCAAGAAAAACCGCGGGAATCGTCTATACTTTATAAAAATATTGTATTTATGTTATCTTCATTCTAAATTATCTACCAAATTCCTATTTTCACTTTGAACTATAGTAGGTATCTAAGTACTGAGTAAATTTAAACCTACCATTGTTATCGGGCAAGTTAACACAGAGGTTTTGTAAAAATGCCTAAGAATGTTACACTATATCCATACACACCTGTTTGTAGAGATAGAAATCTATATTCATAAATCTAAATTCTTCACACTATACAAATCTATATTCTTCACACACACAAAATGAATTTCACCGGTTATCCTAATAAAACAATTTATCTACTTAGATAGAGGTAGCTTTTGTGTTTTTCATAAACACGAACGCTGAAATCAGAGATCCTACTTATATTTCATTCAACTAGCTTTTTGCCGTGACTTCATCTGCGTGGACTTTGTGTGTGTGTGTGTGTGTGTGTGTGTGTGTGTTTGTGTGTGTGGTGTGCTATACACAATCCGTCAGTTTATACATAAATTTACAACTTCAATCTTAAATTTCAACCTAAAGGTCGAATAAGTACCAATTTTTACCCTACTATAACGAAGCCAAAAGGAGGAGGATATATATATTTTTAGCAGTTATGTATTTTTGTTGGAAATAGTCCTGCAGATCTTCTGAACAGTTTGACTCATTTAGAAGTGTAGTAGGTAAATGCGACGTTACATTAAGTTAAATATGTCGTCCGGTAGAGGACATTCAGTCCCGTTTTTTTAAAAAAAGTGCCGTGTTGGATATCAATAGAAGAGAGTTAATTAGCATATTTCAAATATATACCTAATATACAAACTGTGTAGTTACTGTTGCTCGCTGCTTTGTTTGCATTAACACGATAATTGCAGCTTTTTTTTAAAAAAAAAGTAAGTAGACAACAGCACTGCACACACATTTTTTTGCGAAAATAATATTTAAAATAAAACCCGACTGACAAAAATTGCGCTCTGAATTTTTTTTCAGCTTTTGTCTAGCCATTATACGCCCCGCTGCAGGGGCATAGACATCTCCTTGGAAAAGGAGGCTTAGACCATAGTCCACCGCGCTGGTTCACTGTAAATGGGCAGTATACAATGATGGGATGCTGGAGAAACAGGGAAATTTTAAAATTTTTACAGTCACACTTGAAGCGATATGTGTATTTTTTAGTGTACAAAAAAAATGAGCTAAAAGGTCACTTAAAAAAGAAAACAAATATTTTTTAACAAAAACAACAACCGACTTCAAAAAGATGCACTGAAAAGGTAAAAATAACACTGTGTGACACGATTTTTCTAACATAAATAAGATTACGTGATTTGAATTCCTTATTCCATTGTTCAAAACATTGTCAATTGATATGGTTGTCTAACACGTCACGTTTCTAAGTTATAGTGTCAATACTATTTACGTGTACCCTCGTAAAAAACAAAAGATCAAACGTTGTTAATTGCAGATTTCTTTTAATACTGAAGTCTGTACGACTATAAATTAAAAGTTTTAGTGGTCTTAAGATAATTCTAACAGTTTATTTGGGTAATCATAACATTTTTTTCGAAAGTCATGAAGAAAAGTAACCACCGCAAGTGTTTAAATCATTTGTTTGTAATGAAAGAGGATTCTACTCTTCACAAGAGGCAAAGTTAATATTTCATCATTTTCTTTTGGAATATTTGGCTCATTTTTTATATTGACCTCTTAAACCTCAGCTATTTTGATTCGTTGTCACTTGTCAATATATATAACATTTTTTTTGTGTAAAATTAATAATTTAAATAAAAAATATGATATACAATTTTGATACTGTCTTTATTTATTTATAGTACATCAATTTATCATAACTTTAAAATGATACGTGTTACAAAAAATCTATTTAAGTTTTTCTGTTCAGCAGGTTTATTTTGATAAAAAATAGCCGTTTCATTAAATGTTAGAGCACAAAAAAAAAAATTTGTCACACAGTGTAATTATTTTAAAAGATCTGATCTAAATTATAGTTTGAAGTTGGTGGTGTGCAAGTGAAGTGTGTTCTAAACTGTTAAAGAAATAGACGCCAACTTCAAACTGTAATTTAGATCAGATTTTTTTAAATAATTATTTTTACCTTTTAAGAGTATTTTTTTCAAGTCGGTAGTTTTTTTTGTTTAAGAACTTCTTATGTTAAAAGTACTCGTGCTAGGGGTGGTCACCCTATTAGCTGTGTTAGTAGTCTAGCAGCGCATACAGGTCTTAAGCCTAGGGACCTCTGCACTTTAGGTCGATGACCTAGCGGCGGTAAATTTGGTACTTTGTGGTGTGGGGACGTTGACGACGTTTCGGGCATGGATGACGTTGTTTCGAGGAAAATACAAATACAATTTTTCAAGTTACCACAACCAAATAAATACCTACCTACCTCCATTATTTCGGGTTATTGATACTGTGTATTTCAAGTAGGTTTCTTAAATATCAATAATATAAATAAAAAAGGTCGGTTTTATTATACACGTATGTAAGTTGTTATCGCCCTTAAAAATGTTAATAGATTATAATTTTGTTTTTGTTGCGCACTATAATGTCATTAAGAAATGGTCAGAGAGGTGCAAGTAATCGAACGTTAAACAAACAAACATAAACGGGTATAGTGCAACAAGCGGTCATAAACCAAAACTACAGTCGCCATATTGAAATGGTGTGCACATACAACGACACTAGCGACCAAACACACAAGGTCAGAGGGTCAGAAAAGTTTGTTGTACTTACAGTACAACAAACTTTTACGTTACGAATTTGAATTACATTTGACACATAGGATGCTTTTAGTACTAAGGGCTCCAACGCGAATATTTTTTCTGCGTGCGAATCCGCAGAGTTCAGCTAGTATTACTACTAATATGCTTACAAAAAAATCAAGAAGCTAGCTTTAGGGCCTTAATTTTTAGTTTTTAGTGGATTTGTAACTCGGTTTTATTTTTATTTATTTTTTCTTACTGCATGACGACTTGCCATTTTAGCTAAAAGTATAGCTTTAGCTAAAATGACAATTGAAACACACGAACATATTTTAAACACAATACAAATCCTTCAAAAAGTAGCTTTCTGAAATCTAGTCTGTCTAGGGGCGTGAAAATACCCTAAAATGTCCCCAGACGTTACGGCTGTTTGCCTTGCACTAGACTTGCGGGGACACAGCCGTGTTACCCTGATTAGAACACACGTTTTACAAACATTACAAATCCTTCTTAAAATAGCTCACACGCACGCCTAGCATTTTTTTTGATATGTAGACATTTTTGAAGTACCTCTTACCCTTTGTATGAAGAGGACAAAGGTGCCGCTAGTTGGCAGTACATCAACATATGTTTTTTCAGCTATATTGATTAGTTACAAATATCTCGTGTTAAGACGTGTTGCTTAACATAAGGTACCACATTTTGTTAACAGCTTTAACAACATAACAGGGCATGTCTAATGTAGATAATTTAAATTCTTGTCACGTTCTTAGTAAAGATTAGCTCGCACCAGAGCGAGTATTACGAATAAGAATGTATGAATATTCATGTTTTCATGTCAGAATTTGACGGCTCTGTTATCCTGCAAATTTGACTCTGAAATTCATTACAATATTGATCGATATGTCTGTCCCTGTGCTCATTTTGAAATTGTACGCAGATGAAATATATTGCTTGCCATTATTTAAACTTTTACGAGTTGTAAATAAATTCTTTGATCCTCTATAAGCATCTTTAAAGCACCAAGACCGAGGTATAAAACATCTTTACAGTAAAGATCAAGTTGTCAAACTTAACAGAAAAAACAAAATTATATCATAATAATAAATATTTTGGACATTACACACAACACCATCTGGTCCCAAAGAAAGCAAAGCTTGTGTTATAGGTTCCAGAGAACGGATACAAATACATATATATCATACATAAATACACCCAGACTCAAGACAAACACAAATGTTTATATTATGACATAAATGTTAGCCCAGTGGGGGAATGAAACCCACACCCTCTTGCACAGTAGCTGGCCACATTACCAACTAGGCTTTAAGGGGGTTTAAAACTTTAAAAATCCACAAAGTAAGTAAAAATTAAGACCTCGAGATGACCTCAAGTATTTTTTTTTGCCGTGTAAAGTAGACTTTAAACACACAGTTAGATCGAATAATGTTCTTTTAGCTTTAAGGTCTTGTGTGTTGCCTTCAACCTTTGGTGTGGCTCACCCTTACATATGTAGGTACCTTGAGATAGTTAATTTTCTTTGCCTTGGGTGAGGGGGATTTGGGCTTTAGTTCACTACGCGGCGGGCTCAGTGCATGCGGATTGGTGGACTTTAAATATAGTCTTTTGAAACTCTTCTCTAACCTATGAAGGATACCTCACGATGTTTTCCTTCACCGAAAAACGAGAGAGGTGATCGAACAACCTACTTGTGAGGCTCAGTAATGTACAGTTGATCGAACAACCTACTTCTGAGGCTCAGTAATGTACCTGCTGTAATTAAAGGTCTTAAGGGTGTACCTTTATGCTGATGTAGATATTTCGACAACAAAGGAGACTGGGTGAAAGACTATGTACCTAGGGTTGAAACATAGTACATTGGAAGACTAGTTTCATAACATGAACAAGAAATAAAGTATACTTCTATATTCATCTAAAATTACAGTTGGTAAAAAACATTAAAAACACTACTATGGTTCAGACTTTGGACTAAGAAAAAACACAAAAAAAAACTTGAAAATAATAATTTTCGGTCGTGTAACTAGATATATAAAACTATTGTGGCTTCATGTAGCAACAAGAAATCAAACACAAATTGCCACGACGTCATGTCGTAGTAACCGTACCAACGGCACGTGTAGACGAATTTCCCCCACGCATCATTAATGTAGTTATCACATTATGTTATCTAAGCCCATATTATCTAATATTCGATAGCGTGAGTTCAAGGTTGGTCGAGCTGAAAGCCCCGTATGGCAATTTCCACGGTCAAAAACAGGCTGTTTGCGCTTTTATCAATACGCGCCAACGAGAGTAGCGCTGCCTGGCGGACCAAGCCAGTACCTTGCCGGCGTTGAGTGCGCATGCTCTATGCTTCATCGTCACCGCATCTCTTCATAATATTTTTTCCAAAACAATCCCTACTATTATATCCGTATATTGTATTATCCTACCAATATCGCGTCCACAGTTTCGAAAACATTGTAGATAATAACATAGACGGGTCGCGAACGTTCGGCGAAACTTTCGCGGGGAAAATACGATTGGAACGATTATGTAAAGACAAAGATTTCTTTTAACAGACTGTTTTTGTTGATTTTAACCCCAAACGGTGTTGTCTTTACTTTTCTTAAGTGCCACCTAATTGTGCTATACAACAGCTGCAGACCAATGTGGTAAGTAGTTGTATTTTCCAATCCTTTATACCTGCCTATATTGTAATCAACAAGAAAAATTCCTTACTTTCTTTGTAGTCTTTTTCGATATGAAAATATCCTTGTACATCCGCCATTGTTTTTGTTTTGATTGCGCAATAACCGTGACCGTAATCCGAAGCTTAACAATTATGTAACTATTTATGTAGGTACCTTATTGTAACTAGTAAAAAAAAATTAGCATTAGTAAATGTGCTACAATTATTATGTTTATTTCATTGAGTTACCTTTAAATAGATAACGACATACAGACATTTTCTTTTAATATACGCTAAAAAGATGTCATGTCATTTAGTAGTAGACAATCAATTTGTTAGTGCAATGTTTAATATTATCTTTCCCTTGTGAATGTGTGAGATACACCTAGATACTTTCACTTATACGTCGGACTGCGTCGTACGTGCGCCGTTGGTAATGAGGTTACTCTCTTTAAATAAACGAACTTCTTGACACAACACTTTCAGCTGCAAGCAATTATATTTATACAACAGCTTTTTTAAGCGATTTCAACAGCGTTAATTTACATCTCTTTAGAGCCATAGCGTGATGTTATATAGCCTATAACCTTCCAAATAAATTATTGTTTCACATTAATATTTTAAATTAAACTGGAAGTTCTTTAGATAAATGCTTTCAGACATACAAAGATACCAGATTTATGCAAATAAAGTCGTAATAATCATCTATTTGGGGCCTGTTTTTGTAGCTTGCAATTTCTCGCAAATTTAGCAAATTTGACAACTGACAGAAGGATAGCAAATAGATTTTTCAACAAAACAGTAAGAGTCAGCACGAAAGCAAATGCAATCGTAACAGCTTAAAAATCACGCCCATAGATATATAGAAATACATGCAGACCTACAGACATGTTTACAGAAATAAATAATATCAAATGTTGAAGATGCCGCTTAAAAGGTGTTTCCACAGTTAAATACTTTCCACAATTGACCGACAAATCGAAAGCGAGAGTTGTACCTATGTTCGCTGGTGTAATAAACGTACGTAGGTATGTACGTATGTATATGTACCTACTACACTACTGAACACATACATAATTTCTCTGAGGGCCATTCGGAAGTCTAGTGTTGGTAAGGCCGTTTAGAAAATTCAAAATATAGAACACCACTTACACCAATGTCGAGAATAGTTTATACTGTTTGATATTTGTTTGTATAGAATAACGATAAAACACCGATTACCGTTGGTTATTCTCGGGTTAGTATTATAACATGGAGATTCGAACGCAGTCCAGAGGTTGGCGTAAATTAAGAATGCTTTCCATATCATTATTTACCAGAACTATCAGTGTAGTGAGTGGAATATACTTTAGTTATTTAGTAGCCTCACAGTACACTCCGTTTCGTATCTATATGATTATGACCACAGAGTAAAGAATCCACTTATTTTTAAAAAGGCCATACTATTATGCTAGGATTCGATAGGTGGCACTGTAGTTTTTAAAATCATTCCAAACTGGTGGTAAAGTTGATAACACCAAAAGGGAAATTTGACGATTCAAAAATGTTGTTTAAAAGTATACTTTAATAAAAATACTTTATTAAAGTTTGGGAAGTTTATGATTTTTGGACCAAAATGACTTAAATTCAGAATATGAATATTCATTGGTTTAGTAGGTACTAAAAAATAATTCCTATTTTTTAAATTTTTATACTACTAAGGTGGCAAACAAGCTAACGGTCCGCCTGTTAGTAAGCGGTCACCACCACCACCACAAGTCGATTTTTGAAAATTCCTCTAAATTCTACGTTGAAGAACCCTATATTGTAGTCCTTAGAGAAAACCTTGGCAGGGAGCTCATTCAACAAACTTAGCGTTTGCGGGAGAAAGTTCCTCTGAAACGGCACTATACACTAATGACCATTTCGTATATGGGCAAAAAATGTTAGTAGAAAGAATGTTAGGTTAGGTTAGGGTTCATATGCTGACAATGCCCAAAAATAAACAGGGCAAAGTCGTCAGTGCACTGAACTCTTTGAGAACTACCTTTTTTAATACATATAGTATACAAAGTTCTTTATGTTTTAAGTTGAATAACCCCCGGAATTTTTGCGAATCCCTTACCCAATACGATCCACAAACGATACGTATTCAAACATATCTGCATGTATTTAAGTTGTCTAAATTTCCTTGAGGTGATTGACCTTATACAATCAGTTGTTAAGGTCAATGTTTTATTCACTGACCACCACTGAAGGGCACATGGACAAAAAGTTCGTCGTCACTAAAATTAAACTCTGAATGGAAACAAATTCTGCGGACTCTGAACTTGCATTTAAATAAAATGTTTATATATAAATATATATATGTTTGTATATGATTCACAAACGCTTCATGTGTGGTGCTGGTGATATTGACAGAATTGATTTGCAGTATACCTATATATTATTTTATTTTAATCCTTTATTATACAAAAAAAAAACAAACAAAAAATAGTACAAAGGGCGTACATATCTCTGCCAGAGATTTCTACCCGCAACCCAGAGAAAGAATAAATTTCCAAAAAAAAGTTGGCAAGTGCTTGTACAGCAAAGTTTTTTCTACAGAATACTAATTAATAACAAATGAAATTTAATAACAATATAATTAGATACACATATACATTCAAAAACAAATAAAATAATTACATAAATACATAAATGAATACATAATTATAGATACTAGATAAAAAATAAATTATTATTAGAATAAGTAGGTATAAAATAACTGACATAGCGTTCGATGATAATAAAATTAATTTTATATTTAAATGTTCCTCAAACAGTGCTCTTTTACGAGTTTTGTAAAAATTTCAGTCGATGAACTATCTCTAAGCGTATGCGGAAGTTACCTACCTACTTTCAACTACTCTTGTGTCCTTTCGTTTTGTTTTCGAGCTTTTCTATATCATTGTCTAGTAATAAAAATTCTACACTCATATGTTTTACGCTAGCCGTGTATTTAAAGATTAAAATTTCCAACAATAGTCGATTATACAACAAGTGAAAAAAGGGAATTTAATTCGAGGGATTAAGTTGGATCCCGAGAGCAGCGAAAGATGCTAGAGTAGAATCCTGACTTGAGCGAGGGTCACGAAGAACCGAGATGTTATTTTTATTTCACGTATTGTCAAAATTAGAGTATTCTAATTAAATTAAAAAGATTCTAATTAAAAAGAGTAATTGACTGCGATAAAATAAAAAGTACTATATCTTACTTACTTTTCAGTTACTATATAAATATTTATTACCAAGTGATAAGAGAACAATGACATAAAACAAAAACCACAATGACAATTAAAACAATTAGTTACGTTCAATAGAAAACGACCAACTAGAATTTCCGGGGTATATGTTTTTTTCTTAATATCTCCATTTAGCCAGCCAGTAAGATACTTGCAACACGTTTTATTTGTTTTTGTAAATAATTTGTACAATTCATGCTTGTTCCAAATTCAAAAATTTTTTTTCGTTGACTATTTGCGTGTTTTATAACTACTAACTCTGAGTTTCCAAAAATCGTGACAAAGGCCTTTTCTATCATTTTCAGTCACACTTGCTGCAATCACAATTTATTACCATGTATCTGGGCCTGTGCCAGCTACAACAATATCACTTAAACTGTTTTTCATCGTTCTCTTGAAGTAATAATAATCACTTAATATAATTGAGAACCGAATATTATTGAAAGTCAAAAATCGTAAATATACTTAGATTTTTCGTGTATCGCGATGCACACAAATAAAATACTTAAGAATCATTAAACGTGTTTTGATATTTTTATGATGGTAATTAACTGTCATTAACTTTTTTGAGTTGATGTCACTTAATACAAATGTACTTACACTTACAATTTGGGCTGAAAGAGATGGAATTGTGTTATTTTAACCAGAGCAAACGGTAGAGCATGCTTTTTTAGTACATTTGGCATTTAATTGTTAAAAATGTAAAATTTTGCACTTAGCACATTTGTCTTCTAGACCATCGAGATAAGGTTCCCTATTCTGTGATTTAGCTACAAAACTCTTCATTTACTTCATAGCTACAAAAATTGTATCATAACTATTGAAAAAACGAATGGGAGTTTATGGTATGTTTTCTTCAAAGCCTCCCTCAGGTTTCTAAGAACACGTTTGAGTCGTCAAGAGAAACGAATTACAAACAAATTACAAAACTGGTTTATTGCGAGCATCGAATAGTTACTCTTTGTAAAACTACAAACCAAATATAATATTATATTCAACTATTAAGTACATATTCGAACTTGAATTTTCTCGAACGAGTATAGATTATTCTTACGTATGAATGGTTACTATGTTACCAGCGGCTCCTAAATTTGCTTATCGGCGGCTGGATTTATACAACTCCTTGATAGCTAGAGCAAGCTTATCTGTGGCTATAGTTTATTCAAGTAGAATTTGGCAAAGTTATTCCAGCGAGAACTTTAGCATTTTCCGAGACAAAAAGAATTTCATCCAGATCCGTTCAGCCATTCTGATGTGATTGAGTAACAAACATCCATTCATCCAAATTTACGCATTTATAATATTAGTACAGACATCAGAAATATCGCAAGGTATTTATACGAAAACCGAATTGAAAGGAACATACCCCTTAACACGTACGCACATGTCGGAAACGAGAGTACCTACTGCACTGCACTTATTGTTGGGGACACAATAAGTGCATTTGTAACCCTGAACTTGGCCCATATTCTCACGTTCCAGAATGAAGGTCAGGAAAAAATAATGGAAGTATTATGCAAATGCAGCTTCAGTTAAACTTTTCAAAGGCTGTTGAGTCCTTTCTGGCTGCACCTGTGGACGCAATGTGTGTAATGGAAGTAGGTTCAACTTACGCTGCTTGGATTGGGAAAATACAAATTCGGTTATACAAAGGCCTTTTCGTTTTGTTTATTTTTTCAGTCTTTCACTGTCAAGAGCAAGGGGCTGCATATTTGTAATGCAGTTTGTAAACTGCATTTAGGTTAGGCTATGTATGTAAGTTCCTACAGCATTATTTATAAGCACCTACGTTTGTCGTTTTTTCTATTGTTATTTGTTAACACGTAATGTATTGTTATATTCAGGAAAGGGGCCTGTTCAAAGTTAAACCGGAAGATCTACATCGACAATTTCGGTTTACTCAAAAACCTATTAAACTACTTGTACCAACATGAATTATTATTTGAGATGCAAAGCAACGACTTCCTTAATTTTAATTCTGATCCTAATTTTAGTTTAATTTATACTTACTTACTTTGCAACAAACTTTTTTGACCTTCTGGCCTTGATTGTTTGGTCGCAATACTATAGTGTCTTTAGAGTCATTGTAAGTTCACACTGTTTCAATAAGACGACAACAATTTTGATTTCTGACCACCGGATCAGAAAAGTTTGTTGCACTATAAATAACTATAATATACGTCTTCTTTTTAAAACACCTGGACACAATACTAATTTTTAAAATCGTTTTTTTACTGTTAAAGGCGTCTACAGTCTACAGTCACTACCTGTTTTCAAGAATTCATTAAAATCTTGTTACTTACTTACTACTTCCTAATTTTCTTTGGTTTTGACCAACTTTTGGTTATTTTTTTGTATGTATGTTTAAGTATTTATATTATATAACCATTTCTTTTATGTATTTGTTTAAGTATTTATATCAGTATGTATATGTTTTTTTATCTTTATAGTCAGTACATAGGTATATATGTATATTGTAATATTCTTTATTCTTCCTTATAATTTTACTTATGATCCTTTATACCGTAGGTTGCCCGGTAGAGATCGTTTTTTAGCGATAAGGCTGCCTTATTGAGCTATTTCTTCTGGTGTTATTTTGTTGTGTATTTTTTAACTGTGCAATAAATAATATTGTATTGTATGGTGGAGTGAATTTGGCAAAAAAAAAATCTCCTGTGTCATTAATCGATGAGCCTATAGGAAAGCTTCCCCTGTGTGAAAAATTAAAAATCTGCGACTTCATCTTCAGGTGGCGCACTTTAAACATAATTTACAGAAATCTTACCTTTTAAGTTTTAAATTTTACCCGCAAATTAAAGTAATTTCGTAACTTTTTGTCATAAACATGATATCTTTAAGTTCGTTAAGGTCTTATGTTGCATGTGAGTGCATTGTTTTTAAGTAAAATTTCAGAAATTCGAGCTGAAGATAATTCCACTTTGAGAAAATTTCTTACATATATTCATAAAATATTCCTATTCACACGGAAAGATTTGCGGTGTCCTGTGTTTGGCGATTCGTTAAAACTAAGTAGTAGTATATTACTTACGTATTGTGATGTGATTAAATATTACTTGTGTATAAGAAACAATACTCTTCATTTCAATAATGGCAAATACCCTTTAGTCAAAGACTTATGTGAGATAATTGCTATTAACATTGAAAAAATATAAAACCTAGCGTCTTTTCCAAAGATTAATCACCAACAAGTCGTCGCAAGGCTGATATCGTATAACAATAAGTATAAGAGTGTAAAAAAAATTTCGCAGTGATACAAAAAGTTCTACGAGGATTCTCAGAGGAAGTGGTTTGATATAGCAACTTATAAGAGTGTATCGAGAGCAGTATGCAAATATGTATTGAAAGTGCCTGTGGCCTAGGAAAACTTCTTAAAAGACCAAAGAAATTATCGCGAAATGTATATTCTGTGAATAAGGTGATGATAGAATCTATCCAGCGTAATGAGGTAAGAAAACGAATGATGAGATATGATGAGTTTGTAAAGAAATCTTTCGGTACCTACTCCAAGCCCTTCTTCATCTACCCTAGCGATAGTTTGGGCATCTGACAGTTTTTCTGACACATCTGATGAAGATGAGATTCCCATAATAGAAACATCGAGACGATCTGGCAAAGCAACTCAACAGATGAGAGGTGAGCTGCAAAATCTAGCTACCGCGTATGAAATTGAAAAATTTCTTTACAACACACAGGCAGTAAAACGGCGCGTCAAGCTCGTAACGAGGCTATGTTATCTGTTTGCGGAACAGAAGCTAGATACCACTAGAGACAGTTTTATTCTTACAAGTATACAAACCAGGCAAGACATACATACTACTTTTTAACACCAAATATCAGTATTTTCGTCAAAAAGAAGGTGCGGTGACTTCTAATTTGACACCATAAAACATGTCTTTCACTGTATTTTAATTTTTTTTTATATTATGTAATTGTGTTAGTAATTTTAGGTATTAATATTGTAATATTGTCTTAAATAAAGCTCTGTTTGTATACTAAAAGTTGATTTTTTTTTCAAATATGCAAACCTAATGCGCCAACTCAAGATATTGACTTAGAAAGCTGAAATAATAAATAAGTAATTTTTTTCTTTGCGTGGTGGTAATGGAGTATCCAAGTGACATAATTTTTGACACATAACGAGGCATCGTTTTGAAAGTAAATATGGCCGATATGAGTGAAATAGATAAAGCGATAATGCAGCATGTTGCAATGATAATGTTTTGAATGGGTTTGTATGATAATCTCCTTTTTTTGAGTTTTTTTTGTTACAATTCGTATAGTTAATTGAAATAAACACACTCTAGGCATCTAGAAATAATATTTTTATCTTATAAAGTTTGCTTATTAAGAATTTATTTATAATATATTTATTTATTAAGAATGGTTTATGACGTAAAAAAAATAATAATTTTTAATACATAATTTCTTTACATTTTTTATTTATTTGAAATTTTTTTTGTCTTATTTTTTTTTTTTTATACCACTAAGGTGGCAAAGAAGCCTACGGTCCGCCTGATGGTAAGCGGTCACCGTAGCCTATGGACGCTTGCAACACTAGGGGCATCACTCGCGCGTTGCCGACCCTTCAGAAATCTAATAACTTCTTTTTTGAAGAACCCCATACTGTAGTCCTTAGAGAAAACCTTGGCAGGGAGCTCATTCCACAACCCAAGGGTTCGCGGGAGGAAGTTTCTCTGAAACCGCACTGTACGCGACCATTTTGGTTCCAAAGTGTGAGAATGAATTCCCTGTCGATGGCGAGCAGTGCGATGGTAGAAAGTAGCCGTGGGCATCATTTCGAACAATTCCTCAGAATCCAT
The DNA here is from genome assembly GCA_946406115.1 of Apoda limacodes. Taxonomy (NCBI): domain Eukaryota; kingdom Metazoa; phylum Arthropoda; class Insecta; order Lepidoptera; family Limacodidae; genus Apoda; species Apoda limacodes. The sequence goes on along the minus strand of OX291549.1, from coordinate 21,036,712 downwards.
TGTACAAGCGGTAGAACACACACAGGGAGGCAAAGTCTCTCCTCAGACTTAATGGCTCGATACCGCAAATGAGTTTGGGATCGCCGACAATTCTCACAGCCCGTCATTGAACCAAGTCAAAAGGGCCAAGCTGGTATCTGGGTGCACCCGCCCAGAGATGGCAGCAGTACTCCATATGGGGCCGGACTTGCGACTTGTAAAGTAGCAACCTTTGCCCCGACGTGAAGTACTGCTTCGCTCTGTTGAGTACACCAAGTTTTTTGGACGCCAGCTTTACCTTGCCTAGCAAATGTTCCGGAACTGAACATCGCTGGAGATGTCAATGCTAAGGATCCCAATGCTCTTGGAGATGGAGAGGGGAGTGTTCTGGAATTGTGGGACTACAGTGAATGGGGTTTTCTTAGCGGTGAACGCGCAGACTTGTGTCTTTGAAGGGTTGAATCGGACCAAGTTTTCCCGCCCCCAGTCAGAGACCTTGGACAGAACGATCTCGATTTGAGACACAAGTTCTTCACGCTTTTCCTCCACAACGGAACGTAGGATGCTTGCACGGCCCGTATAATAAGCGTCTCCAGTACTGTCATCTGCATAGCAATGTATGTTGTTACATATCATTGATGTGCAGTAGAAACAGCGTAGGAGACAGCACAGAGCCTTGCGGGACAACAGCATTTATGTCCATGCTATCAGAGCAACTACCGTCAACTACGGCTCGTATGCTTCTGCCGGACAAAAAACTAGCCACCCATTTGCACAAACCCTCGGGCACTCCGTAAGAAGGCAACTTCGATAGAAGACCCCGGTGCCAGACCCGATCGAACGCCTTCGCTATGTCTAGGCTACATGCCAATGCCTCCCCCTGACTCTCAATGGCTAGTGCCCAGTGTCATTTATGTGTCAGGGACAGTTTTCCTTAAGGTGGGAGTCCAGATGTAATCGGATAATATATTTTTTTTCCAAAAACCTTGGTACATCTGTTCAAAGAACCATCAATCTTGAAAACATTCATTATGTTCAAAGTCAAATTCTTTCTATTCAAATTAGGTTTTTACAAACACTTTTAAATCTTATTAAGTATATATATAATATATTTTTATAAACTTATATTTTTTGAGCATTTTATCTGGTTTACCTATGAGCCTGTTATTGAGTATCTTCAGTCCCATGGATGTTTATTTATATAGTCTGAAATTTTGTAGAAGAATGTCCAGAATGAGAATTTTTAAAAAAAAAAATTATAATGGGCCATCTGGAGACAGGTCTGATATGGTTTATATTCATTAATGTAGTGTTCCCTTTCTATAAATAGCTAATAAACTGATTGACTGATTCAATGCACAGCCCAAACCGCTAGGTTTAGTTATTTGAAATTTAACATAGGGCTCCACTAAGTAAGAATTTTGCCAAATTCATCTATTAAGAGGGTTAAATTGGAGTTGGAAATCTGTCATTTTTTAAACTCAATACCAAAAAATTGGTATGTGTTGCACCATTTTTAAACAGTTAAAAGCCTAGTTTAAAATCTAAGTTGCATGAAAATGCTAGTCTTACTAAATAGAGATCTATCATAAAGGCATTAAGTGAAAATTAAAATGAATACATGTGACCACCATGGACTCTTAAGCTCTACTTAAGTATGAAAAGAAGTATGAATGAAATTATGTAACTTTTTCTTGAGAGCTGTCAAAGAATACAATGCCACTGTTAGAGAGCAAAGACTAATGGCCATATTTTATGTTACTACTACTACCATAATAGTATTTAACAACATTGAAGTGTTTGTAAAAACCTAATTTGAATAAAAACTTTGACTTTGACTAATATCATCAGCCTATTGCTATTGCTGGACATAGGCCCCTCCCTAGGTGTGTCTTTTTGCACAGTCCTGTGTCTTAAGCATCCAATCACTCTCAACAATTTTGTGTATATTGTTGCACCATCTAGCTGGGTGATGCCCAACACTAGGTTTGCCAAGACGCATAATCAAGAACATTTATATTACGTTCAGTTCTGAAAATAAGACTTACCATTTTTTATTTTATTTCAGTATTATGACATATCAGCAAAGTCTAACTACAACTTTGAAAAACCCTTCTTGTGGTTAGCTAGAAAATTAATTGGAGACGGAAACTTAGAGTTTGTTGCTATGCCTGCTTTGGTACCTCCAGAAGTCACAATGGATCCACAATGGCAGAACCAAATCGAAAAGGATCTCAAGGAAGCACAAGACACTGCACTACCAGAAGAAGATGAAGACTTGTAGATATAGTATTTTTATTTAAATTCCCAGTGTCCAGATGCTTAATGAGCATCAAGATAGTGTACACAACATGTAACACTTCATTCCATTAACTCCAGGAAAGTAAATATCTATGTGTCATTGTCAAACATATTGCAATGTTGTATGTAATTTAATTTCCATGGGTTTGTTACATTAAAATGCAATAAATTTGTATTTTTCTGCTTTTCTGTTATAAGAGGAGTTGCTTTAGACTGGTTTAAGGATTATTTGACAGACAGAAAACAGTGTGTTAGAGTTGCTGGACATGTTAGTTCAATGTGTGAATGCACATTTGGTGTCCCACAGGGAAGTACGTTAGGCCCAACACTGTTTTTAATATATATTAATAAACTTTGTGATGTTAAGCTTCGCAATGCTGATTTAATAATGTTTGCTGATGATACTGTAATAGTTTTTCATGATAAATCCTGGAACGCCGTTAAATCTATGGTTGAGACAGGTTTAATACAAGTGAGTAAGTGGCTAGAAGACAATCTTCTTAGTTTAAATACTCAGAAAACAAAATATATGTGTTTTAGTAAGACCTCAGTGTGTAGTCCTATAACTGATTTAAATTTACATATTCACACATTCTCTTGTAATCGAATTGTTGGAACTTGTGCGCCCGGTTGTAATTGTGAGGTGCTATCTCGTGTCACGGTTATCAAATACTTAGGAGTTATGGTAGATGACAAATTGAACTGGAAAGAGCACTTACACATGATTTCTATGAGAGCTAGAAAACTAATATTCATTTTTAAACAACTTAGACAAGCAGCAGATAGACAATTACTAATTAACACATACAAAGCTCTTTGTCAGTCTCTACTATCATACTGTATATGTGTTTGGGGCTGTGCAAGTAAAACGTACATTGATGAAGTTGAAAAAGCACAAAGAGCAGTACTAAAAGTACTACTCTGCTTACCTCGTTTGTATCCAACTAAATTACTTTATGAAAATGCTAAGGTGCTTAATGTGCGCCAACTTTTTGTTTTTCAATGTTTAAAAAGGTATCATACTAAGTACGTTCCGTTGCTACCACAAACATCTAAAAGAGTACAGAAGTGTCCTCTACATTGTGTCAGATCTGCATTTGCTGCGAGACATTTCAACTTTATCTCCCCCATTCTTTATAATAAACTGTTGAAAGATCATAAACATGTTAAAAAATATACTCTAAGACAATTTAAGGAGACTCTGTTTGACTGGCTCTGTATTCTGAGTTATAATGAAACCGAAATACTGTTGGAAATAAAAGTATGATCTTAATTTAATTTTAATTTTATTTTCTTAGGTCATTTTAAATTTAGTATATATTTTGCTACAGACTTAACTGCTAAAACTTTTGTATGATCTTCTTAAATGTCAGCATAAATTTGTATTCGATTTCTTTTCTATATAACATGGTATGGAAAGGAAATTAAAACTAACTACTGTAACTTAATTTTTTATTCTTTAATCACTTACTAACCGCATAATTTATTTCATATTGTACGAGCAGAGAGCCTGCTTCTTACGTCACAGGGTAACCTATTGTAAGAAGTAGCGTAACAAGTGTCATGTAACTAGTTGAACTGAAATAAATTCATTTTTCATTTTCATTTTCATTTTCATTTTCATTTTTGCATACTGTCAAATTGCTTTGTGTCTTTCTCTCACATCGGCCTTTTTTTTTTTTTTTTATATTATAATGGGCTCGCACGGTCTTAGCAGACCATTTATGCATTTGCCAGAGTCAAAGTCACTTATATTACATCGCATCGTGGCGCGGGCGTTACCGCGCGTCCTCGTTTTCAAGTCCCAAGATTTGGCGGGAGATTTGGTGTGGATCCTCAGACATTGCGCGTCATGTCCTGCTTATTTCTTCATAAATCACTATTCATGAGCCTTCGCTGCACAATTCTTAACACGCTTTCGTAAAACATTGCTAAAATATATACATCGAAAGTCACTAAATGAATTTAGAAAATTAAACAGAAAAAAACACCACTCCTTCTTAAGATTCGCGCCAAAACTCTCCACATCGGCCTTATTTACGTGCAGTCCAGTCTCTTATTATCTATGGTTGCTTGTGACAGAAAAAAAACTATAGTACAACAAACTTTTCTGACCCGGTGGCCAGAAATCAAAACTACAGTCGCCATATTGAAATGGTGTGAACTTACAACGTCACTAGCGACCAAACACCCGAGGTCAGAGGGTCAAAAAAGATTGTTGCACTGTCATTCCCGAGAACTCGGTATCGTTCATTTCTTCTTTTTAAATAGTGTATTGTCTATAGGTTATTTACAATGTGCTCACCTTAGATAAAGTAAGTTTACCTACTCTATCTCTGGTGTTCATAGAGAAGAACGAATTTTTAACTAAGCCAAATTAAATGGACTCGGTAGCTAATGTAATGTTAGTGATTGCACAAAATTTTTAGACCATCGTTTCTGTAATCAGGAGTTTGGGACTGCCTAAAGGCTTGTTCAGTGCTAAGCGTTATTTGCTATACAGCTCTAGGTAGTGGAAAATACCGAGCATTATTCCGCAGGGTAAATGCATGAAGTTTCGAGGCACTAGGTTTTCTGAACTCAGGTGGTAGCGAATATCGCTTAGGTCTGAACAGGTTTTCAACCAAAATTCAAACTTAAGGTGCCTGGATCCAAAAATTACTTTCAGAAATTCTAAACCGATATTTGTAAATGGCGTCCGGCCTACATATATTACTCATTGCAAACGCATTTTAGTACAAATTAAATAACGTTTCAAATAACGCAGATTTCTTGGCTTGATGATATCAGATTCAGGCCCCATAAAGTCGTGTTTATGGAGTGCTTCACCTTGTATCTCAATGTGTGTATGCTAAACTTTTAAAATAAATAGGAACGTAGGAATGAGAATGAGCATTTTATTGGTAATAAAATTCGTTTACTTTATTGTTGACTGAACGAAATTCGAAGCTTCAGGGCTCTTATGGTACCTACTTACATTTTACAGGTAGGGAAATAGTTACATTTACAGTCACTTTCAAGATTCCAGTCCCACATTAAAAACAGATTTCCTCGTTTTGAAGCGTTGTGCGGTCAATCACAAACATGTTATATTGTATGTATTATACTCTTATATGTATATAGGATATAATATATTGCTCTGAGTGATTAATTGCAGTCGTACTTTTGTATTATATTGGGTACTAGCTTTTGCCCGCGGTTCCATCCTCCCCAAATTCGGTTATCAGTGTAGGATTTACACGGCAACTCCTCAATTATAGAAAAAAAAACCGACTCACACTTAACGTTGTCAAGTAGCCTATGTCTTTCCCCAGGACTCAAACTATCCCTATGCCAAATTTCATTTTATTCGGCACAGCAGCTTAAGCGTGAAGAGGTAACAGTCAGAGTTTCTTTTGCATTTATAATATTAATATGGATAGAAATTCATACGTTGATTCGCTGTTTCGACAGAGAATTCGTAGAAATTAGGATTACGTATGACGTAATATCGGTAAGTATATTGTAAGCTAAATTTAAGGGTGATAATGTGACGTTGTACTTCTAAGTTAACAACTACAGTTACAGTAACAGTTAACAACAACAACAAATGGCAAACGACGGAACCCTTATGAATTCGTCATGTCTGTCTGTCTGTCCGTCAGTATGTCACAGCCACTTTTTTCCGAAAGTATAAGAACTATAACTATTGGAACTTCGTAAGTACATCTATTCTAAAGAATGCTAAGTGCTGGGACGACAGGAACAGATATTAATAACTTTATCAAAAATATGTTTTTCCTACACATATTTTAATTTTAATAATAATAATTAATCGACTTTTGCAATTCTACTAATAAATTAGCCAAAAAGCTCTAAAAATATGTATTTAAAACACAAAAACAATAAAGTACTTTCTTTTTTCCATAAATTTTCTTCAATATCTTTCTTCTACCTTATAATACTCTATTTTGGTAGCACTGTATTTGTATTAATGGTTTAATCCATACAAAACATTTTGTTTGTCCTTTTGGCTAAAAATAAAAAAATCACGTGTTCAGGCAGTCAGCACTAGTGACATAGGTACCAACGTTACGTTGGATTACTCGGACTATGCTTCAGTTTGGCTTCGGTTCTAAGTCAAATAATTGTTGGTTAATATTACCAATGTAACAATAATCCAAGAATAATAATTATTGAAACAATGCACAGAGGGCTTAGCATGAGCTTACCATCGTTTAGGTATTAAACGTCGTCAAGCAAAGTTACTACTTAGGCCAACATGTTTTAATGTAAACTGTATGTACGTCACGTATCCCGCACTTTACAGTAGTATTTACAAATTCAAATTTCCATCTGTCCAATATAATGCTTTCTTAAAAGCCTTTTATTGCTCTTACAAAAATAGCTAACAACTTAGGAATCTTTATTAACTACACGTTATCAAGGTCCTACCATTTTACTGAAGTAAGCAAAAAAATACTATTCGTTTGACTCATTAAAACGCTTACAAAACTTTCTTCCAGTAAAAACTAAAATAATCTTTTTCCAAACTCTTTTGCTTCCTCTTTTAGACTATGGTGACTTCGTTACTTTACAGCATTGCATGACAAATTACTTTCGTTTTAATTCTACGTGAACAGTTTAACTGCCTTTTCTATAACGATCAAAGATACCTAAACATACCTCTGCTATCTTCAGTAAATCTTTAGCCGTTCATGCAGCTTTACTTTGGATTTCTCTGCTTCAAAGCATTCGTGATAGTGCATCAATCGCCATCTTTAAAAAGCGCATTGTCTGTCTGTGTCTTAGATTTATTACATATAATTTATGCTAATTTATTTCATGTAAAAAATGAAATAAATCTGTATTTATGTTGATCTATAAAATTGTGTGTGTATTTCTTCTTATTGAATTAGTATTTATCTAACTAGTTTATCAAAATTATAGCTGCTTTAAATTGTTATTCCATGTTAACTTCAGCATATACGTCATTTTGTTGTCACATCAATTGTCACTCTAGTTGATTTACTGTAAGAAATCTCTGTCAGAGATAAGCTCACCATCACTTTGTTTTTAATGCGTTCAATGACAAATAAAATAGAGGCTTGTGCATGCATTTAGTAATTGTATAAATAATATTACGGGTAATAATGGTACGAGATCTTTTTGCGCCATTTTCCGCTGTACCTACCAGCCAGCCGGCCCAGCCCACCGGGATGTGACGATAGTAAATCATGCTAAGCCTCCAAAGCCCACAAAGGACGGAACTGCTTATGGCAAATTTGTCGGAACACGAAACCTACAGACCTTGAACTCAATAGCTTTGTTTTCCCTTTGAAATCCGACAACAATATCAAAAGTTATTGTGCCTATTTACATACTGTGCGTCATTATATGGAGGATTTCTTATTGAAAGCAATTTGAAAGGAACCATTTATTAATAATGTATGTATATATGTCGGAATTGTACAGCTGAACTTGGAGTTCACTGAATGAAATTTTCTCGGAACAAGAAAGACGATTTGAGCATGTTATTTCATGTGAACCAAATGTTGAAACTTCTGGGGAAAAGTGTTTCTTTTTAATGGACTGTTTAATAGTGCGAGAAAAAAATGATTTACTATGATATTTGGTAATAAATTGCTGTCATGCCACAAAAACGGCATAATTTAAATGAAATTAGAAAAAAGAATAACATTCCTGGGAACAACGTCGATTTTGGATTTCTAATAAATAAAAACCTTTTCAGGACAAGGCTAAAGTAAATTCCTCTAGCTACTATTTTCTTTGATGGATGATGGCCCGTTATAAAACAAAGGGCACATGCTGATTCGGTTTAGATTAGCCGTGGGGATCAAACGAACTAAATTCAGACTATGGAATACCCTAGCGTGCCGTTTCGATCATTGTACTAAGACATATTACATTATTATTGAAGTGTACAAAGAGACATAGTTCCACATACGATAGGCGCACGTCAAAATCTCGATTTTCTCGGTTTTTTGTCGGTATAAAATTCAAATATTTATGTAGAACTATGAAATTAGCAAATTGACTAGGTCATATTAATATATATTCTATGAAATAAGAATCAAGAGAATATCGCTCTTAGTTGTCCAAACAATTTGAATTAAAACCCAGAAATAGAGAGTCAATTTTTTTACTGTTTTAATAGCCAAATTATTATAATATTAGCAAATCTACTTAATTAATATAATATTTTTTTCACGTTAAAAAGTGTACTTAGAATTGCAACAAAATTAATCAAATTCTTGCAAACTTAACTCGTTTGGGTATGCCATCACCTTTACACTACAAAAACAATTGACGTTTACACATATACGCGCAAATGTGTGCGTATACAATTTATACTTTTTTCATAAAATAATCCTTGTCAATTTAGTTAATTTCATTAATTAACTATTTCATCAAACTCTGTTTTTTTCCCCCTGCGTTTTTGAATAAAAGCTCTCGCTCTTATTAAGGGTTCATTTCGTGAAATTTTTTCGTATCTTTAGAGCACGTGGCTTATGAGTTAGAGGAAGGGGGGGAGGTATAAATTTTCAATGTTAAAAGCTAATACATAACTCTAAAAATATGCATCTTAAGCAAGAAGTAACGTGGCACATCAAATGCATTTTGTAAGATCTTGACCTCATTCTAAATAAAAATGTTTATGGAACTACCCTTGAATTTTTTTCTTTATTATTTTTATTACAAATCTGTATGGCAGTTTATAGGCGGAATCATAAAGCTTTTTAAATTAAAAAGCGTGGCTAAAGAATTCCGGTTTGCATGTTTGAAGTCCGAGCCTAAATAGTTCCGATTTTACCATTTGCCTACAGAACCCTTAGAACAATGATTAGAACTTGCTGTTGCAGTTATCTTTACCAACGTTACAATTAATTAGGCATTATAATTTTTACATTAAGTAGGAACCTGTTTTCTAGTACTAGAGAAATAAAAATAAAAACCTGACTATACTTAACAAGTTTCGCAAACCGCCGGAAAGCCAAAGTAAGCCTGTCTATTTAATTTACGGCTGAACTAGACAATATATTGTTGGCAGAATGGACCAAAGTTACGCCACTCGTAGGGGCTGATTGGCCCCGATTTTACTTTGTGTCCGATGACAAACAATTTCCAATAAAGGACCCTTTCAATCTCTTCTGAACGGTTGATTAAATTTAGTGGTGGTGTTCTGCTAAGGGTTGCTTGGATACGGAGGAGGAGTTGGATACAAGTTACCGCAATAATTTTATTTTCTGATTCATTTTTACAAGTTTTTTAGGTTGACAGAGTATACGCTAATGTACCTATTGTTTACTTGTCAACTTTTTCGCAGTTTTTATTCACCCGCGCTAAATTCGGTTATCGGCGTAGGATTTACACGGCAACTTTAAAAGAAGTAAGTAAGGAAATTTACTGTAGTTTTAGTTATTTTCTCTGCACTAATCTGATTCACACTTGATGACTTTCTAAGCAGCTTCTCCCGTCCCTTGGTAAAATTTCAATTAAATCGGCTCAGCGGTCCAAGGAATTTCTTACTAGTCTTTAAATAGTCTTTGCCATGTAAGAAACAAATTATCACACTGCCAAATTTTATCGAGATCGGTTTAGCAATTTACCCCTTAAAAAAACATAAACGGACACAGACAGAGAGACGTTGAGTTTTATAATATACCTTTATAATATGTTTTATGAAATGACTTAATTTTTTTATACTACCTTGAAGATAATTTATGAAAAAAATGATAAAAACTTGGATTGTATGCGTAAGTAACTGAAAATGAATGAATGAATGTTTTTTTTTATTTAGCTCACACAAAATGACACATAAGTACATAACGTAAGTATAAAAGATAACATCATTATTTTACAATAGAACAAAATATTACAAAGGTATGTCAGGCTTTTGACGGTCGTGTCCGGCCAAATATTAAGTCATTACATATGAAATTGATGTTTAATTTGGAAAAAGAAAAATATATTTTTTTTCATTTTTTTTCTTTAATCTATCAAAGTAGGTACCGTTGTGATCTATGCACTTTTGCCATTTTATATGGAGTTCATTGATTTTGAGAATCAACAAAATCGTTTAAGGGGTTTTGGACTGCCTCACACGGAGAAAAATAAATATTGTTCGAATTAAAAAACTGTTTATTAAAATGCGTTAATACTAAATTTTATTAATTTCAAAAAAAAAAAACTGGAAATTACAAAAAATATAAATTTAAGTACATTTTATTAATTCCATAAAATAATAACAAAATAGTTTTATTCATTTACGTAATTAATAATTTGTACTCCGGATTACAGAATTTTACAAATCCTATAAAAACTTTTCTTGTATTTATGAGTAGGGTAATTAATATCAACATATAAAGCTTACTAAAGATAACAAAAGTTTTTTTAAAGTGGGCAGATAAAACACTAATTGTCATTAGAATGAAAGCTAATTAACGTTTACAAACATCTTTCTAAGAATTAGTGAAGTTTTCTACTAACAAACATCATATCGTTCTCCTATGAATTAAGGTTGACGTCACGCGTCTTACATCGCGCTATCAAAGTTTTTGTGATAGTTTGCATATATACCGACATATCAAAATGCAAGTCAAGGCATTCTTCAGGTATAACTCCTCACCTGGAGGGGGATTACCTCAGGATAGAGTAAACCTGAGCTGAACAGATATGACGCACTATCCGTCGACGCCCTTCCTTCATCTGCCAGGTACACTGACCAGTTAGTTATAAACTGTACGCTTCGCATCATAGAGCTTTATCAGGACCACCAACTGGTATCGGTGTAATTTAATGCTGATTGTAAGCGTGTTTTATACTTTATTTGCATTCCATTTTACTTGTTTTTAGTAAACAACACTGTTATTCTAACAAGACTAGTTTTATTTCTGTTAATAAATACCTTTTTTAATATTAAACAGCTAGATCGTCGTACACAAATAATTTTTAAACTGATGACTTTCAGAAATAACAAAACATTTCCGTTTTCTCAGTCGGCATATCATTAGACCTCATTTATTCAATCTGTCACACATTGTAAATATGCTGCAGATACGTGACAAGGAGCGGGGTGTGAGAACGTAAGTGGGGAGTTGACGACCACGCAACTAATGTATTCCTTACAAATTTAGTACCATTGTGCCGATATGTATCGCCCGGTAACCGAGACATGCGAAATAGGCATGAGCTTGGTAACTCCGGAAAAAGATTGAATATGTCACATATCCTTTCGGCTAAAGATATATATCCACTTCACATATCAAGATCCGCTTAGTATGGTAGGTACTATTAACCTATTATGACCTTAATTTTTTAGGGAGCCAAATTTGTGTGATTTTTCAGTATATTCTAGTTCTCATAACATTTCTGATAGAAGTTCGAATCAACTCCTACTTTTGGACAAACGGCTGCCGTTTGCCACCGATCCGCGTTTACTGTGTCTAATAATTTATCAATAAGTTAAGAAGGTATAGTAATAATGACGTACGAGATTTTAAGAAATATTATAATTTTTCATGCCCTACCGAGGCAAAATAAATAAGTATGCCAGAATAAATTGCTAAAGCTGAGATTTTTGTCTCGTCGCAAACAATTATAGAACACCACATGTGCATTATACGAACCTTAGTTTAAAATCATGTCTCTTAGAACAGCACTGTAGCTAAATAAAATAAGACTCGAGGTAAAAACTAGAGATGAAACGGATTAGTGTTTGGCCGGGTACCGGATATCCGGCCATCCAACAGGCCGGATCGCCGGGCAGAAATTTATTTGCAAAAACGCTCGCACAGTGCGTAGGATGGCAACTTTTACAGAAGACTCTGGGACCAGACCCGATCGAACGCTTTCCCTACGTCAAGACTACATCTAGTGCCTCCCCCGACCCTCAATGGCTAGTGCCCATCGGTATGTGAGAAACACTAGAAGATCACCGGTCGAGCGATCTAGTCAAAAGCCGTATTGACAATCTCTGACCAGATCCTGTTTTCTAGGTATCAGGAAGACTTATTATTTTATCTTTGAGATATATATCCGAAGCCATAGATATGTCCGGAGTTATCCAAGCCTAATGTAAAAAAAAACACCGTTTGTCCTCTGACTTACCGTCAAGGTGACGTTTTGTGTGTTTTTAAAGCGCTTAAAAACAATGCGTGCTTGCGTCAGACGCTGCATCCATGTCGCTCTGCACAAAGGTGCGCTTTGTAATTTTAGATATTCGTCGAGTCATGCTTAAAAAACGTATCTTGTATCAAAAAGATCATTTTTATTTTTGAAGTGCGTAGGTTGTCTGGAAACGTGTATACCTACTCTTTTTTATGGTATGTCTGACATTGGAGTTATAGTAAGGAATTTTAGTTTTGTACATACTTTGCCTTACAGTCTATGGAACCTTAAAAAAACCACAATGCCTACATCGTGGTTTTCTTAAGGTTTCTGTTAGCTCAGGGCTCAATTTAGCGTTTTCATACTATTCTGGCAATTATTTCAGTCCATAGTAACCGTCTTTAGGGTTCCGTAGGCCACGGGCAAAAATAGAACTCTTATTGTTCCGTTGTGTACCTTGTCCAATCGTATATGTCATACCTTTATAATTACGCCATCTTTCCAACGATTCTGATATTTTTTAAAGGAAGTTGTTTTATATAAATTCCCATCAGTTCTGTGTTAAGGGAACTAAAGGCCCTGCATCCAGATGCACATGCTGGGAGACCGTCCCACGCTGCCAGTTCCAGTTAATGATCGCCTGAACATGTCTTTCTTAGCATATCATGATATGCTCCTCGAATTGATAACCGCTTCATTTCCAAGCTATGTCGGCTACTTTGGTTCTTCAGCAAAAATCTTGCTTAGTAACTTTTCGGAGGCTAACAGTTAGTCCGTTTCTGTAACGAATGTTATCACTGGCAGCAAAAACTGCTTATTAAGACTACTTACTGGATAGCAATCATAATTATAAAAGGGACTAAAACAAAATATGACACTGCAAAGCATGCTTTCCAGCATAGGAATCCATTCGCTTACCGCAATTGTTTTGATGGCTTTAATAGTAGATTGTTAACTATGGGATGAAAGGCCCCCATTTCTGAGCCAATAGTTCGAGGCTGAAATGGAAATTTCACCCGAATTAAGCACTCTACTTTTCATTTCAAATATGAGGAAGTAAACACAAGCCAAATATGAAAAAGAACTTACTATTATTTTACTTTTCATTTCGCATACGAGGAAAGTAAGCAAGCCAACATTATGAAAAAGGTTTTCCAAAACAGTTTGAGCCTCTTTTTTTAAATAAATCAGGCGTTAAATTCATTTCAGAATCGCTTGATGAATTCATGTTATCAGGTATTAAATTTAATTCGCTTCAACTTCCTTGGTATTTGCACTTATTACGCTTTCCCGCCTTTTTTCTTTTTTTTTACGCGCAATTTTTCAAGCACCATAATACCAGCCAGTATTTTTGAGTTGTTGTATTTGTAGTAGTTGATGAAAAAAACTAACAATTTAAAAAATTAATTTAAACGCGGTTTTCCGTTAGTATTAAACAACATATCTGGTATAACCAGGTATCCTTCATAACATCACAAACAAAAAATCTACAACCAAGTTAAGAATAAATATAGCTAGTATTAATCAAAGTGTGGCTGTATAGGAGATTGTCTTCAAGATTTTTAACCGACTTCAAAAAATGGAGGAGATTCACAATCCGGATGTATTTTTATGTACGTTTGGGCATTACTCCGTCATATACAGACGGATTTGCAAAAAATTTTTTTTATTTAAAAGGGTATACTTCCGAGGTGGTCCCATATGAATGTTATGAATTTAAAACTTAAACTTTTTAAATATTTATAAATAATAAAATATTTAAAAAAATAATTGTTGTTAATTTTGGAACTAGTAAAACGCCTTTTATGTTGATGATAGTATAAAATTTTGATACGAGTATAGATGTTTTTAGTTCAAAAAGTTAATTTTTACTTTTGAATGACGAATTGCTTTTCTCGTACACTAAAAACATCTATACTCGTAATCTTTTTGAAGCCAGTTGCTTTTTTTTTTTGGTAAAAAGTTTTATTCTTTGTTTACTTTTTAGCCGACATTTGCTACTTCCCACCCGCTGGGTTTTTATATAATATTATATGGTCTAATTTCAGCGTATGAGAGATGAAACATAAATTAATAAGTAACACTTGATTAATAAAAGACTAAACGCGTTGAAAAAACAAGAAAATTAGTGAATATTCAAGAGATATTCACTAATTTTCTTGTTCTTTTCACCCTAATTGAAAAACACTACTGGCGCTTTCCCAGTTGTTCTTTTAACATCCATTAAATTTGTGGTTTTTTTTTTAATGTTATCGAAAGAAACAAAGGAAAACTGCAGGCAATTAAACGTTTTATTAATTTGATTTTATTTTCTTAAAGCCTCTTTGTGTTGTTTGTAGCTAAGCATTTTTTCATTCAGTTTTGTAATTAGGATTTATTGTAGTGAATAGCAATTAATATTATTTAATGAGACCATTTCTTATTTTTAGCCGACTTCAAAAAAGGAGGAGATTCTCGATTCGACTGTTTTTTAATGTTTGTTACCTCAGAACTTTCGATTGGGTGAACCGATTTTGATGATTTTTTTTATTGAAAGCTGGTGCTTACCATGTAGTCCCATTTCAATTTGGTCCAGTTCTGACAATAGCCATGAGAAAACCATATAAGTCTTAATTTTTTTATGTTAAATGATTCTATAAGATTGTTTTTCGAGTATGGATTTTTTAGTGTACGTCTAATTCGAAACTCAAAAGTAAAAAATTAAAAACATTTAAAAAAAAAACTACCGGCTTCAAAGAGATGCACTAAAAAAGTAAAAATAATTACTTATTTCCAAAAATCTGATTTTGCTGATTGGTGTCTATGTACCTAACAGTTTATAACACACTTCACTTGCATGCAACCAACTTCAAACTGTAATTCAGATCAGCTTTTTGGAAATAAGTAATTATATTTACTTTTTTAATGTATCTTTTTGAAGCCGATAGTTTTTTGAAAAAAACTTACAATAATAAATTATTTTTAATTTGTCGTGGACTCTTTGATCGCCCGGTTATGCTGCGTTTGCGGGCCGCAGCTGTAATATACTATTGCCGCAAATTGTAAATGCGAGTATCTTTTATCTGTACCTGACGTTACATTACCAGAATAGACTTCAAAAGTTAAGTCAAACTGATAAACATTTTTGATGTATATCATCAATGGTAGACGAGGAAACGATGAACAAACTTTTGAATCTTGGGCTGCTGAACGGCCAACCCGGTTGCTTCTCAGAAAGTCATTTATAAAGTTTGCTTCTCTTTTCTTTTCTGTTGCCCTACATGCACATTTATGAAAATGCACTTTTCAAGGTACATAAAAAATATTATCCAATAATAATTAAAATCAGCCCTTTGGTACTTGGGGGTTCGCTGAAGTCGCTGATCACGAATATGGTGCTCCGTGCTTTTACTTTTAATCTTTCAAAATCGTAACTCAGGGGTTTCAAGGTCGCTAAAACGAATATTGATGTTAAGAAGTTGAGCGCTTCGTTGACTGAACAAGGATTGGTTTGTTGGATATCTTATTAGATCTATTGCAATTACATCTTTTTTGATTCTTGGATTGAGAGCTTTATATTAAGTAGATCACGCATACATAAAGCTGCATGACAATATGGAATGTTACCAATCAGCAAAACAAATGAACATACATCCTGAGGCCAAAAGGCTTTAATAAATAAATAAATATTTTTGAAAAAAATAAAAATTAACACACAGGGCCATCTGGTCCCAAAATAATCAAATCTTGTACAATGGATGCCAGACAACGGATACGAACTTACATATGTTTTTTTTTGTAAATAAATACATATTAAACATAGAAAACACCCACTCTCAGACGAAGACTCTCGCCATATATCGAACCCACAATCCTCGATTAAGCAGTCGGGTCTTACTCACTGGGTCACGGATTGTTTTAAGTTTTATTGTTGTAGGAAATATCAAGACTGAAAACCCGTCTTTATACTAGGGTTTTGCTTCGTTTTATGACAGGTTTTGCTTCGGATATACAATGTTGATAAAAGAAAATAGATCTAACCGTAATTATGTTTGCGAGCTTTATGAGTTGTACACTACATTGTAACTTATGCCAAGATGTTAATTAGTCAACTTTATGTATTTTCTTGAAGTTTTTAATTAACTTTACATTATCATAGCATTCAAATTCAAGTTTGAATAATTAGTACCTACTCGTATGGTATGGTTAACTTTTGTAAAATGATGTTTAATCATAAAGATATTAACAACGTATCTTTTTGATAAACTTACCTTTGAAAAAAGTCTTAATACTGAGTTTTTTAAAAACAAAAGCTTGCTTTAAATATTTTTTCTTTTCTCGGTATATATAGGTGTATATATAGGTGTATATATAGGTTTAGTCAGGGAACCTTAAATTATATGAAGTCATATATAGCAACTTACTGTGACAATATTAAAACGTTATGTATAAATATAAATATAAATAAATAAATATGTTTGGACATTACACACAGCGCCGTCTGGCCCCAAAGTAAGCAGAGCTTGTGTTATGGGTGTCAGACAATAGATACGGATACATATATATAACTTTTTTTTTGTAAATACATACATATTATACATAAATACACGCAAACTCAAGACAAACACAAATGTTATTTATCACATAAATGTTTGTCCAATGCGGGAATCGAACCCACACCCTCTGCGCAGTAGTCGACAACACTACCAACTAGGCTGCGAGGGAGTATATTTACATAGCCTTTCACAATTTTACAAATGTTATGTTCGTGCAAGTCGGTAAGCATTTTGGGAAAGCAAAGCTCATGCTCAGATAGGTACAGAAGGTTATTCTCTAGGCGTAATACTTAAAACTAAATATTTTGCCCTGCCTATCAACATTTTGACTTGCTTAACAACAAAAGGCACAATACATAAAGGTCAGCCTAAAAACTATGGTATTTATTTATTACCGTTTTTGCGATAGGACAAAACCTTAAATTCTTACTTTTTAAATTATTTGTTGGGAAATCCACCATAATAATACATATATATAAAAAATTCAGGCTTCAGTCTGAAAAATAGAGCCCTTAAAGGGCAGGGAAGGTCAGACAGACAGATAGACGCAGTGTAGGCTTAGTAATAGGGCTTCTATGCCACCCGTTGGGTACGGAACTCTAAAAAAACATTTCTTGAGTTGAACTGACGTCATAGCGCGTTCTGATTGACTAATTTTCTTCCACGGCATACAACCGTAGAATAAATAAAGTAAAGCATAGGTATACCCTTCATGTTTCTCTAAAACTATTAGTTAAGTAGGAACTTGTTACGTAAATAAATGCACATTATTTATCTACCGTAAAGCCGCGAACAAAATCTATTAAATCTTTTTTTGTACTTACAATAATAGATTGTTAAGTAAGGGATAAAAGGCACCCATTTCTGACGAGATATTTTGCTGTTCGAACAAAGTGAGAGCGACGATAGTTTTAGGTAGAAATGGGCCTTTCACCAGAATTAAACACTACTATTTATTTTAAATCTGAGGAAAGTAAATACAATCCCAGTATAAAAAAGAAATTACTATTATTCTACTTTTCGTATAGAATATGAGGAAAGTAAACACAAGCTAAAAAAAAAAGAAAATAAAAAGAGCTTGAGCCTTTATTCTAATTAAATCAGGCGATAAATTCATTTCAGAATCATTTGATGAACGTATTTTAATAGGTATAAATTTATAAATTTTAACATTCTGAGAATTTGCACTTCCTTCATTCCTTCTTCGATGTGGAGACCAGATTTCTCATTATAGCATATCATTTCTCCATAGTCATGTGTAAATATAGTCAAGTGCTTATATTTAAGTTTGGCGAAGCGTTATATACAAATTTTATCTTATAGGGCGGGAGATTTTGTGTGCATCCTTCAGTATTTGCGCGTCATGTCCTGCTTATTTCTTCATAATTCGCTATGAATGAGCCTTCGCTGCACAATTCTTAACACGTTTCCGTTAAACAATGCTAAAATATATACATCGAAGCACACTAAATGAATGTAGAAAAATTAAAAAAAAAAACACCACTCCTTCTTAAGCTGCGCGCTAAAACTCCGAATTTGCACTTATCGCACGCTTTCCCGCCTTTTTTTCACTTTTTTACGCACAAAATTTTTCAAGCGTCATAATGCCAGCCAGTATTTTTGAGTTACCGTTATTACTAGTTGATAAAAGGAATTTACTGTTATAAATTATTTTTAATTCGTCATGATCTACCTAAATTAATGTAAAAGCGGTTTTCCAGTAGTATTAAACTACATATCTGGTATAACCAGGTATCTTAAATAACACACATACAAACAATCTACAACCAAGTTAAGAATAAATATACCTAGTATTAATCGAAGTCTGGCTGTATAAGTAACTGACTTTTCCCAATGTGACTAAATTTTTCCTTGTTTACTTTTCGGCCTAAGGCCGACATTCACTACTTCTCACCTGCTTTTTAGGCAATATATGAGAGACGAAAAAACCTTATAGATAAGTATATGTGTATAAACTTATATATAATCTTCTAGATCCAAGTTATATGTATGCACCTCTCTTCTCCCTTTCACTTAAACATACAACTGTAGAATGTTGACAAAAAGTATTTTTTCTTTAACTAAATCATGTGCCTTTTAATAAATTATTGACTCAGAACATGACATGAATGTATTATTTAAATATAGGATAAAAATGGCAACAAACTTTGGGCTGCATCTTTAAAATGAAGTGCGCCAGTCATCGTCCTCGGTTTCCGGTTGCATTTCGTAGTTCAATGCTTTTTTGTGCAGATTGGCATTCGGTAAGGTCACCTTGGAGCTTATTGCGAAAAAGTCTGGACTACTTCAGTCTCGCGTTCTCGGGACCAAAATAAAGAAGTTGCCTCTCGAGGCGTAGTTTTTAAGTTTCAAAGCCGAGATGTACTTCCATACATTTTGTCCCCGGCAAACCAGAGTACTCTAGACTTTTCTCAATAAGCCCCCGTAGCGTTCGATGCATTGAACAAATTATGCTTTGCCGTTTATTGCGTTATTAACGAGCATTAAATGTAAGGTTGGCCGCAATCTAATGATGCAATTGCTTAGCCCGCTGTAGTCATTTTTGATTTTGTAACTAACATACAGTAATAAATTACTTTTGTTTTTTATAAAAATAAGTAAAAACCATGAAGGCCTGTTTGTTATTTATCTATGCTAATTAACATATATTTGTGAAAATTCGTTTGTTTACTTATTGCGTTATGTTGCAACGGAGTAACCAATTATGCTGATGTTTTGGGTGAAATTAACTATGTAAAATTACCCTTATAGTTTTGCCATGTCCGTCCGTCTATTCGTTCTTCTGTGGCTCAGCTCAGAAAGCTGTAATTTGTTATGGATATACATATTAATCGCGACGACAAAGTGGTAAAATAAAATCATAAAAAAATAAATTAGGGTACACGTAAATTGGGAATGATTTATTTTTTCTCGTCTATCCCATGGTGTGGACATGTGTGGATAGTTCGTTAGAATTTTTATTATACGTATATCATTAAGTAAAAACTATTTTTCAAATGAGGGATTCGTTCGCGAAATATTAGGCTTTAAAGTGCTAAAAATTTTTGTGTTTGTTTTGCGGGCAATTTTTTAGCGAAACGAAAAGAAAAACGATCACATTCATAATATTCTTCTTAAACAATAATAATAAGAATAATAATAATAAGAATAATAACTTATAAATAAATGGATAATAATGTTAACGTTCGAATAACGCATTGGAGTGGGTGGCGCCTGCCAGTACGGGGTTCGACCAAAATAAGTTTACAAGTTTTCCAAATATCCTCAATTATTCTCATTCTACGGAACCCTAACTTTCTGGTACAGAGATTGTTGAAGGGACGGAGAAAGTAATTTTCCCAAAAATTCCCATTACAATAACTATAACTGAACGCAACGTGAATGCACTTTAGCTTGCTATAGAAAACCTTCTGAATGAAATCAAGGACTTGCCGCAGAAATCCCACGCCAATATTCAAATTTAACGCAGGCAGACCCGTGGGCAAAAGCTAGTATCTATCGTTTTCGACAGGATACCAATAAAAATCTAAAAAAGCTGATGACATACAAACATGATATCAAATTTACGGAAAAAACCGAGGTTCTAAAGTATTTCCAAAATAATGGTGTCATAATGGCGAATATTACTGCCATTGACCCTAATTTAATGTCAACCAATATAAATATTATTTATAAGTGTACGACTTATCAGACTGTCCCAAATTATCGAGGTTCTTGAAAGCAGAAGGCCGGACTTTTATCGATTTTAGAGTTTTGTAGTTGTACGAAAGTTGAGTGATTGATGACTTCAGTCCGAAACTTTTGTGTCGCTATGATCATTGATTCTTATCTATACAATAACTATCTATACTTGATATATTAAAGCTATAGAGTTTGTTTCTTTTTGTTTGGACGCGCTTATCTTAAGAACTATCAGTTGGAATTAAAAAAAAACTTATTGCATTTAATAGCGGAATTCTTGAGAACGGTCATGAGTTTGACATGCAAACTAGTCAACAAGCTTCGGAGTGGCGCCTTCCAACTGAACCGAAACCGAAAAAACCACGCCAAAGTCAAAGTCTTGTTGACTGTGTTCTTTGACTATCGCGGTGTCGTGTATTCAGAATTCTGGCCAAACGGTAAATAAAGATTATTATTTGAGCGTTATGCGGCGTTTAAGAAAGCAAATTCGACGAAAAAGGCCAGATTTGTGGAAAGAAAATTCTTAATAATACGCCTTTGCAAAAAGCCAGCATTGTGAACGAATTTTTATTTTTGACCAAAAATTCAACAAATACTCGGTAGAAGACATAAAAGATAATTTGCGGCGAGAACTGAACTCAATTCCGGAAAAAGCGTTTAACGAATGTTTTAATTGTATTATTCGTTGGCGTAAGTGTATTGTTTCTAAAGGAGCATACTTTGAAGGCAATAAAATAAATTTAAATGAAAATATAACATTTTGTGTATTATCCCGATTAAACGGACAGCATGTGTAGTAAAAAAATATATAAAATAAGATATTATCCAACTAGGAAAAAATGGTAACAGCATTGTTTCATCATTTTTAAATATTATCACAATGCTGTTTAAAAGTAAAAATAAAAAAAAAAAACCGGTCAAGAACAAAAATATCGACTGCATCAAACTCGACCTCGACTTTACCGTCAGTATAAATAATAAATAACTTGATGAACATACCTATATAACTAAATTGAGGTAGATTCTATAATTTAATTAAGTTTTATGTAACCAATCTAATGTCTTTAACCGATTCAGTGCGATGGACTTGAGTTGAAATGCCTTTGTACTACAAATGGCTTATGTCCTCTATAGGACGTTTTCATTTCTCACAATAAACACTTGTGAATTTCAGTTCGTGTACACGTCATCTTATTTACGCCGACGAGAATAAATTATGTTTTTATTGCGTCGGCGCAAAAGTTTGCCGATCATTGGTTTGACTTTCAAACAGCACTGACTGCAGTGAATTATTGAAGACCGAAAGCAGCTATCACCCAATGCAATATTAACAAATTGGCACTTTATCGTCTACTGAAAAAGTGCACTTTTCGCTGCACAAAACCTAGTGAGATTGCATTCGACATGTGCACCATGAGAATAATATTAGGATGACCGTACGTTTTGTTTTCAAGGACAAGGGTACGAAATTGTTGCTTGGACCGCTTCAGTTTTTTTTTTGTTTTATTTTTGCTGTTCGAATTTTTTGAGACTATTTACAAGTACTGCAGCTTTAGAGGTAGACATGGCACACTCTTTTCTACAATTTTCTATCTACTTGATATGATGCAGACAGCAAATTGAATCAGATGAAGTTAGATATCTAATTTATCCCTTTATAATTTTGCATGGTTACGTCTGTTTCCTTGTAGACTTTAACATTTGTTTTAACAACTCCTTAGCATTCAGAAAGTTAGCTAGCTTTTAATAGTACATGTAGGTGTCATGCTGTTCTCAACAAGGTTGGAAGGCATAAAATATGGATGTAAGTGTAAAAAGGTTTGTAAAAAGCTGCTATTTAATGGAATATTATATTTTTGGTATGTTTTTTTACAAACAAGTAACATATTATACAATTACGTATAAAAAGTTTACCAGTCTCCAGACAAGACCTGTAAGACAAATATTCAAAATAAAATGATTTATTTCTGAAAAATGAATATAAATAAACTACAAGTTAATATTAGTATACCGTTTCGAAGACAAAATGGCGTTTTGGAAGGACGTTACTCTTTAGCATTAGTTCTTTTAAAATTTTAAGTAAAGTTGGTTACCAAAATTTTTTAAAGCAATATTAAGCATGTCAATTGTGAAATAATAACCTTTTTTTGTCAAAATTCTGTTTTACAAATTTTTTAACTTTTAAAAGTTCAATTTACATACTTTTTTAGGGATTTTATTGTAAATACGGCTACATTGACCTTAAAATGAGTTCTCCATTTTCTTAAGCCTTGTGTGGATCAGAGCAAGTTTGTGTCTATTTCGAGTATAACGTAATATCGCTATTACGGTACGGTTAATAAACCTCAAGAGAATCCAATGTGATTTCTTTTATAAGTGAATGTTTTTACATAAAATACTAAAAATATCTCCATTTGTTACATTTTTAAGCGTGTTTTTTTTGTTTCAGATCTAAATCCAAATAGAATCGAAGCGACAAGTGCATAAATATATACCTGCTTATATAGTGTTTCAATTAATTAACGAATGAACGAACGAATTAATTAATGAACGAAGTTACATAAAATATAGAAAAACGATTGTTATATATTACATTTAGGTTAGTAAAGTGTCAAAAGTGGAGGATATAAACGCTGCCAAGAAATCAACCGGGTTTACCCCGGTTTCAGACAGGTTAGTAACTTTGTTATTAGTTTCTTTGAAAAGTATGCAAATGCAGACTGTGATTTTTGGGAACCATAAATATATATCCGGCACATAATCCAGTCTAGGTTTATATAAACGAAGAAACTGACTTATTCAATAACATATCAACGCAATTTAAACCGCTCAGTCTAGAAACTAGAATGGATTTTGAAAAAAAAGCCAAAGGCCAAGCGCGAGTCGGAACCCCGTACCATTATCTATAAAAAAAGGCAAAGAAAATCACGTTTGTTGTATGGGAGCCCCCTTAAATATTTATTTTATTCTATTTTTTATTATTTGTTGTTATAGCGGCAACAGAAATACATCGTCTGTGAAAATTTCAACTGTCTTACTATAACGGTTCATGAGATTCAGCCTGGTGATAGACGGACGGACGGACGGACGGATAGCGAAGCCTAAGTAATAGGGTTCCTAATTACCTTTCAGGCTAAAATGGGGGTGGGTATTTTTGCATGAAGATCCGTCAATGTTGAAGCTAAATGCATAACAATTGGTAATTGGTCTTGAGGTTGAAAGATAAGATTGTGGTGACTCACCATTTAAAAAAAATATATGATCATTAAAGCTTTCCACACTAACATTAATTACATTCGTCATTAGTTTAGAGGGGGTTTCATTGGACGCTTTTGTTTAGGAAGACGCCGCTTGGTACAGTTGATCATTGGGTGGTTTTGAGCTGATTTAGACCGGGAGACACGCGGTCAGTGCTCGATTTCTGACCACATATAGACACTATGCTAAGCTTGGTATCGTTTTCGTATAATTTAAGGATATAATACCTCTTGGAAGTACCGATAATATTATTTTTTATTGACTATGTCCATCAGCAAACCTTAAAATACTTCTACAAAAATAAGATCATCCTGCTGACTATCTAAGATAGGTAATGAGTTATTTAGGTACGCAGAAAAAAGTAACTAAAGCCATGACAATAGGACAACGACACTAAAAACTGATAACAAAAAAGATAATGTTGGAATTTTGCTAAAGCAACGAAATTAAAAGAATGAAGTCATGCTTTGCACTGGTAATCAAACGCAAATGTTGATACTCCGCTACAGAAGAACGGATCCATTACTTTGAATATTTAGATTTAAGCCTAACACATTAATAACGGAAGCTAACGAAAATACCTAATAAAGAACCTTAACCGAATAACTACGTGAAGCTGCGGAAAAAAAAGATACTAAAACTGAACAAACAAAAACGCAAGTGTGGAAATAACCCTTCGAAATACCCATCATATTTTAGTAACTATGTCCACCAGCAAGCTTCAAAAATTACGACATCACTTCGCTGATTATTTTGCAATAGGTAAAAATTTTCATAGCTCAGGAAAAAATAACTGAAACTATGGAAATAGGACAAAAAAAACTGAAAGCTGCAAACAAATATTTAAAATAAGGGAAAAAGCTGAAACTCTGTTAAAGCAAAGAAAACAATATATCGTTACAGGAGGAAAATTAAACGCAGGTATTGGAACACTGCCACAGAAAAACATAAATTTATTGAGTATCTAAATTCACGCTTAATCTACGGATTACGGAAGCTAAACGAAGATACCTCAACGACATAAACGAAATACCATTACAAGACAGTAAATTGCAAAAGTGGGAATGTCAGTGAAGCAAAAAGGGAGGAATAAGAATTGGAATTCTAAAATAAAAAAAACAAAATTTCTGAAGCTATATAGCTATATCCATGTTTATCCACCGAACATCAGTGCAAATCAATAGCATGAAATAAGAAACAGAACACAGAAGAGTTAAGAAGCCAGCACGTAGACCACAAACGGCGAAGCAGTCACTTCTTCCTCCTTGTATATATTCACAGTTTTATATATTTATCCTCCTGCTGGCTTAAGGGTCTAGTACCGATCGGCTCTATCCCTCCCACTCCTGATCCCAGACTGCGAAGTCCTACACTACCTTTCCTATCTACGCCATCTTACTGTTGTCTTGGGCACAGGTAACAGGCACACATGGGAATAGCGTGAGATGGACGGGACACTACTAGAATCACTTACTGTTGCGGACTGGAAACGTCGCTTACCATCCAGTGGTTGGGGACAAAATATTTTTTCCGAAACATTATAAATTCGAATATGTTTTTCAAGTAATATTTATTAATATTTTAGAATAAAAGGGCTATAATATAATATTTTTTATTTAGTGTTGTTAATCAAGTTATAATTCTGAGCGACGATATTCAGATTATTTTATTTTTTTTATTAAGATTTTTCTTCAATAACTCCATTTTTTTCTATTGGCAAGTAAAAAAAATATTCCAAATTTAAATTAATCATCCTTAAATTATACAAAAACGATACCGCACTTGGCATAGTAGCTATATATGGTCAGAAATCGAGTGCAGACTCGATCGCGGGAGATAGACTTTTCTCCTCCCTCCCCCGCTTACCTGCTGGGTGTCTGTCTCCGCGTGTCTGCTGGTCTAAATCATCTCAAAACCACACAATGATCAACTATCAGCAAGTCGTGTTTTCCTAGACAAAAATGGCAGGGTGTCCATACAAAGCGACCAACAAAACCCCTACTAATGTAATGACGAATATTATTAATGTTTGTGTGAAAAGCTTTGCTGATCATATGGGCGATTTTCTTATAGACTCCCTTCGTTGGTAGTGTGCTCGGTTGCTGTGCCGAGGGTGTGGGTTCGATTCCCGTACTGGACAAACATTTATGTAATAATCATTTTTGTTTGTCTTAAGTCTGGGAGTATTTACGTATGATATAGCTTTAGTTAATTTGGATCATTCGCTGTGTGTAATGTCCAAAAATATTTATTTATTTATTATATAGTGATTCCTTAATCCAAGATAGTGTATGGGTACATTACAGCGCTATCTGGTCCCAAAATAAGCAAAGCAGTATTTGTATACCAGATAACGAATACAAATACTAATCATACTTTGGTTTTGTAAATACACACATATTATACATAGGAAATAGCTATACAAACAAACACAAGACAGTATTCATCACATAATGTTTATGTTGAGCGGGGATCGAACCCATGCTCTCTTCTTCTTGGCAGGCAGTCTCTACTACCAACAGTGATACGGACAAATATAAAGGCACCATTAAATTTAAATATTGCAAAGTTTCACATAACAATCTTAATTAGGTCTAGATCGGATATTTTTAAATAGCAAGCAAGGCTGTGGCGGCCATCAACATGATCGTCGAACATTAAAGTGGAAAGAAATTCGTGTCGAGGGCAAATTTGAACAAATATTTTTTATGTTCACTTAAATAACTGATTACAATAATGTTATGCCAGTTTGTCTTATCAGGATATATATTGTAATGTGTTATGTGCGTCAAAAATTGCGCTGCAAAAAATAGACCAGCTGATCGTATAGTTGCTAAATGGGTTAATTAAGGAAATATTTATCTTAATTTATATCTTTCTTTACGATTTAAGAAAATGACTTCGATAAAAGTTATCCTATTAGGAATTCCTGCAGATAATAAAAGATTCTCAGAGCCTGTCTATTGTTTTTTGATCAACCTCTGATAAATAAAGGTTAAGTATCATGTAGCGTTCCAATAAGTAACTGCTTGACAGCGGTTCCTATTTGTTTAGATTGTTTACTGCAAGGACAGCTTACTGGTAACCAACCACGGTATTGTTCAGCCATTTCCGTTACCTTTGCGAGGTATCGCCATGCCCTATCGCATTGCTCAGCTAATTTTCTTTTCGCTCTCCTCCAAGGTATCGTGATGTTAACACCGACTGGTAGTTCTAAAGATTAGAGTGTTCAATCAAAAAATAAAAAAAACCTTTTTAGCTTTATATTATTAGTATAGATTTAAAAGATTTTACGGTATCATTCAATTCATAAATATTTAAGCTTGAATCGATAAAAAAAAAAGAAAACCCCAACAAAAAGTAAAGCACACATATAGGATAGATATTTTTCTGACCTTCTGACTTTCGGTGTCTGGTTATTGCTGTAGTCGTTGAAAGTTCACATCATTTCAATAAGGCGACTGTAGTTCAGAAAACTTTGTTTTTTCCTACTTGTCTTATTTTGTAAACTTTGATGACACTATGATTTTGGCTAAAATATTAAAAAAGGCGAAATGCAATAGGAGATAAAAACGGAAAGATTTACCTAGTGGATTTTCTTATTTGTAGTTTTCTTAATTTTAATTTTAAAAAGGGGGTGTGCATTAAGCGAAATGTGTAACATATATAAGTTTATTAGGTTTTTGGATTCTACTCAAAATTATTATTTAGTGTGATGTCCCAAGTAACATCTTAGTGTTAAAATAACCTGTATAACAATTCTTATATCAGTTTCAATTGAGATTTAAAGCGTTAAAAATACCTGTAGTACGGGTGTTAGAGAATGCTCTAACACATTTATAACCACGATTTAAGCACCCGATTTACAAGTAAAGGTTGTAGAAAGCCTGTAGATAAGTGATATAACGGTGTTAAAGTCCTTGTAAAAGAGTGTTAATTCAATCTCAGCTACAACTTTAACCTGTATAACGGTGGTTGTACTTGGG